>OV170222.1:23020082-24342084 GCA_921882275.1 Brenthis ino | reverse complement strand
TTATTATCGATGCAGAGGTCGAATCTATGGTTTTTAGAATTTTTGTATCTGTTACATCACAGAAAAACCACTGGAGGGATTTTGATGAAATTTGGTATTATGATAGCTAGGTTAACATTTAGGATACTTTTTACTGCGGGAAAGTATCTCATCTCTGAGAAATCTATACTAAGCCTTAAAACGCAATACGTACATATAGTATGTTATATAATTGTTAGAATACGTCGGTTTCTATAAATTTGCTATTTTTATGTGTTTGTTTAACATGTAATTAAAAAAAAATAACTAATTATATAGTGAAAAAGTGCCATAGAGTCTGGCAAAATGAGGGCGATTCACTAGTCTCACTCGCATTCATTGATTCAGTAGGTACATAATATGAAACGAACCATTTATTTAAAATAAAATGAATTTGCTCGGTAAATGACCGGTTTTATGTCAAATATTATGAAATTTTATTTTTGTTAATCGTATTGTATTTTCAGTTTTTGTATTTATGTTATACATATGTTCGTTTACCGAATCTGGATATGATAGTTTAAGAAGAAAATTGGCGTTGGTAAGATATGCTATATTTTTATCCAATTTATGTTTTGCTATATATAATATTAAATATTACTAGCTTATGCTCGCGACTTCATTCGCGTAGTACTAAGATTAAAAGAGTGATATTCGACACTTTACAATTTTCCTCAAAACGTAGGTACTAAGGATTAAAATAAAAAAAATACAATTAATATAACAGACAGTTCTAGAGATAATCGCGTTCGAATAAACTAAAAAAAAAACATCTTCATATTAAGCCCTTATTTACCTCCCTTTACTGGTCACAGGCATCCCTTCATACGAGGGGGATCAAGCTATAGTCCACCACGCTAGTGAAGTGCGTGGACTGAGCATGTCTTTCGAAAACTTGCTAGGTTCTTTCTGACACGCGGGTTAATGAAGATATTTTCCTTCACCGTAATAATACATATTAGTATAAAGATTACAACCAGCTATAATCACGGCACTCATTTAGTTAACTTTAAAGTAGGTATACAGAAATTCAAATAACTTTTCAAATGTTACAGGAAGTATTATCGGAAAACGCCAATAAGAGTGTAGTAGTATCACCTTTACTAGTGCGCTTTTCATTATGTAAATTGGCATTATTTGCTCAAGAAACTGCTAAAGATGAATTACTCAATGTCCTTGGTCTTAACTCTGACTCCATGGTAAATGTTACAGCTTACTTCTATATGTCAATATTCATTATAATCAGATTAGATTGGTCTTTGATGCCCAGATGAATAGGCTTTCTTCTGTAAATAATTAAGATAAAGATCAAAAAGAGAAAGAATGATTGTACATTTATTAATATCTGTCCCAACTGTGCCATTTTATGTATATATATATAATATTTTTTCAGCTACAAATGTGCTACTCATGTTTGAAAGAAGTAATGTCGCAATTTAAAAACATAGATTTAGTAACTATTAATAAAATAATTGTCAACTATACCGCGGATATAAATAAAGCTTTTTTGAATAGCAGTGATTTTGGGGTTACCATTCATCAAGTTAGCTATAAATATCCTAAATATTCAGTGTCATTCATTAATAAAGAGGTAAATATGCAATAAATTCTTTTTAAAATTAACCTTACTTCATTTACAAACTAGCTTGCTTCACAATAAAAACTTCCATCCCCATTTTCACCCTCTTAAGGGATGATTTCCGGGATAAAATGTCCTACATCCTTCCCAGGGTCTCAAACTATCTTCTTACTAAATTTCATCTGAATCGGTTCTGTAGATCCAGAGATTACCCCCTACAACATCACAAACTCACGAACTTTCCCTCTTTATAATATTAGTATCGAAGAGGAAATTCATTGAAAATACTAATATACTTAATTATATATATAAAACAAATGTACAATTATTAATTATTACTGAACAAGTCATAACTGCGTGAAATGGTGGCAAGAATGCTAACTAGAATACCGCATTCCCCCGCTGAATGGCAATACCGATTCTTTGGGCGAAAATTAAGACATGTTTTTTGTCATCATCTTATGAAGTAATGTGTGCGCAAGCGATCCTGCAACACCCATTGCACTGCTTTCGCTGTGAGTTTTAGTGAGTAAGAGTCACACAGCCTGCCCCGTTGACGGCTGGATGAGGCAAAGAGATAGATTATAGTCTGGAATAACACATAGATTACTTTTTATCTCGGAAAAATGTACGGTTCCCGCGGAATAGGTTTGTTTTCCTAGAGATGAACCCGAGCGAAGCGAGAGTGTGCTGCTAGTATATTGTTACGCGTCGCTAGTTTATTTGAAGACATCAAGTACGCCTTCATACAACCTCTGTGGTGTTTGTCTACCCAGGCGCCAGGCAGGCAGGAAAAGTATGATGACGAAGACATATTGATTGACGTTTGGGCGGGACGTATGATTTTCTGTTGTGTATATAAATTTTATTAATTACTGTCAATATAACGAATATATCAGGAAAAGTGTTTCGTTGTTTTACAATATAATACATGACATTTTTTTACAAAATCAAATTCCATACTGCTAAGAAAATGTTCTTCGGATGTTATAAATGACATTTTCGTGTAAGCTATATCAATAATTTAACTGCATTTTGTTTTAGATTGATAGAGTACTCTATAACAGGATTACAGATGTGATAGAGCCAACTGATATTAACAACAAGACTTCAATTTTAATCGTAAATATCGCCTATCTTAAGGTAAATGTGTATTTAATATAACGCTGTCTGTTTCTTAAATGTTTCTAAGCGCTAACTTCTGCTCCTGCCACTCTGTCTTACTTGTCTAAATATTTAAATTTTTACTTAGTAAAAATTATCTATCACCGTTTAGCTGTTAGTATGAGAGCACATACACATACATACACGCACACATAAATACGCACGCACGCACACATCCATACGCACGCACGCACACACTCACGCACGCAAACGCCTACGCCCATGCACGTATACACACAATATACTTAGTTTCAAAATTTTAGAAGATTCTTGTTTTTTTATTTAAAGAATAAGTTAAATAAAGATAATCTCATTTTAGGTGACCTGGGAGTTCCCTTTCGATATAAAACTAACAAAAGATATGAAGTTCCATCATCAAAACGGTAGTGTATCAATGGTGCCGATGATGTCGAAAGCCGATACGTATTTCTATTTAGAGGATGAAATAAATAATTTACAGGTAGAAAATACTTACTAGCGTATCATTAATATTATATTTTTAACTGTATCTTCTATGCAAAAAAGTCTTCGATAGTTCTACACTCCATAGATCCATGTGTGATTCAGACAAACAAATAAATGTATGTATGTCTTATACTACATTATAAATAAACCTTCAATAAAAATTATTGCATACATATTTCACTTTTTATAGGTAGTTAACATAAGATTAGCCAGTTTTGGTCTAACCATGACTCTAGTCGTACCGAGTACAGCAAAGGGATTGGGATCTCTTTTAAAACAGCTTTCAAACGATCCAGATTTCTTAAAAAGGATTTATAAAAAAATGCGACCTGATAATGTTAACATAATGTTACCAAGATTTAAAATCAAAACAAGTTTAAATTGGAATAAATTTCTTAATAAGGTAACGAGTAAAGAAAAATATTTTATAATTCTAACAAAATTTACCGAATTCAAAAAGAGGGGGTATATTTTGGTCGTTATTTTTGCCAATGGTTTTCATGAAATTGAGATGTAACTTAGATAGGTAGGGTAGTTTGATATGAATTTTATTGAAAAAAACACCCCTAAAAAAGGAATAATTATTTTATTCTAGATTTATTTATATAGTATTATAGTATTTATTTCGATAATATAATTTCAGATAGGAGTTAAGCAAATATTCAATGAAACGAATTCGGGGCTTAGTGGTATTTTAAAAGAAAATAGCGCCACCAAATATATTTATTTAAGCAACTGCAAACAGAAGAATTATATCCATGTTGATGAAATGGGTGTATTTAGACATCCAATAGAAGGTAATAGCTGTTACAAAAACAATTAAGGTTTTTTTTTAGTAATTGTTGGGAAATTTATATAGGAATACCACCTGCACACATACACATCACATGACTTAAACGGCATGACGGCAAAGCCAGTTCTACCTACATAAACCCAACGGAACCTCTCCCGTCTTAATGGGACATCGCAGGGTCGCTTACGCACTCAACTACCAAGCTTCGACGATAGACCTGCCGAAGCCGAAGCCGACCACACAACCAAGAGGTTGCTCCCACGTTCCACTCTGCTGTTTGAGAAGTACCAGGAGCAACCATGCGTATACCGTCCACCGAAGTGAACTACCTCCCTATGTGTCTCTTGGCTCCCCCCTCCCAACTGGTTGATGGGGCATTAAAAAAACTAAAAATAATACTCTCTTATACATATATATACATAATACGCTTTCCCTTCCAGAATTACCACCAGATCTACATAATAGAGAAACAATAAACCAAATACTTGCAGATCATCCGTTCTATTTCAGTATTAACTTGCAGACAGACTATCACCGTCAATGGGACGCGCAAGAATTGCTCACAGGCGTATATTATGGTCCACATTCATGATATAAAATATAAGTATACCTATTTAACACGTGTGTATCTTTAAGATATGTCAAGTTTAAAGAAATTTTTGCGACCAAAAAATATCTTCGGTTTTTAGTTTTCTATATAAAAAAAAACATTTCCCCACTTATTAAACATCATCAAAGAGTCGGCTAATCAAGCGAAAAGTCACTAAAAGTAATCACACGCTTAAATAACTTTAAAAAGTGTAACAAAAGTACAGTAATAGCTAACTAGTGGTCACGTGCAGGCGCGTGCTGCATCGGGAATAAAGGCGTCCTAATAATCTACGATATGTAGGGTCCAAATTACAGACCTTCGACCAATTACGACGAATTATTTGAACGAAATGAAAAGGTTATTGAAATGCATAATGGACATGCAAATGAAGTTACTTGCGAAGCTATCACTTATGCTATATTTAATTTATAATAAACGAATATACGCTTTAATCATTCTGAATAAAGGCCACAATTCTTTGAAGCTATTTTGTTAGTAAAAATTACATACTTGGTACAAGCACTTCATCTGTTAAAACAGCCCGTGCTTCAATTGGTAATTCTTGCTCCTTTTATCTGATGATCTCGTTTTAATTTCCATTAAATTCAGGTAAATTTTTAAAGTCCATTAGTCATTTATTGGTAGAGTATATGTAGTTTCATTCTGATACTTCTCATTTTGTAAGTAGAATATTTTATAATGCATAAAATAATATTATGATGTAAATAATATTATTAAAGTATAAAAAGGCCTAAATTATAAAACTTGATGTTAAGGAGATATTTTCGATCATATAAAGTGAACAAATATTTTCCGTCAAGTTAATTTGTTTCGTCATGTTTAAATCTTTAAAGAATTTAACTAACTTTTTTGTTCTTCATGGCTCATATCTTAACGGAAAAAACTATTTTTAATTTCAATCGATATTACTATATATTATTACCATAATATCTTCTATAGAGAAATCATGTAAACCACGACAATGATTATAATAATAGTAATGATAGCCCAATAGTAACTAACTTCTCAGTTTTTGTTACTGAATATAAATGAGTGGGTGAAGATCGAGTTCTTTGAGACAATGAGACTGGTGTGCAGCGTGACTGGTATGACTCCGGTGGTTGATAGAATAAGAGAGACTGTGTTTGCATGCCATTATGTTTTGAGCTCTATCAATAGATCTCTATATATATTTTGTATTTTATCAGTGTAGGTATATTGTTGACAAGTTATGTTTATTTTATTAGTATTATTATTTTATTTTTACTTCATGGTATTACAAGTTGTGACTGATAAACCCATTGATCCGGTCGAATCCGCCGCATCTATTTGTTCTAGAATAATTGACTCCCAGGGGCATTCACCTGTCGGATAAGAGAAGATTTGCCAAAGAGCTACCCTTTATTAATTTGAAATGTAACTATTTGGAATGGACCACAAAAACAGCTAATTGTATACTCGATACTGGAATATTCAAAACATATAGACAAATGCTAGGCTCATTTATATTATATTATAATGGCATTGAATAATAATCAATAATCAGTAAATCATTCTAACTCTTTTGGAAAACATACTCTTCAAAAGAAAATATTCTCCACGTTGATATGTTACCCTTAAGTGAATTTATTTTAGATATTTTTTTCTATGTCAATTTCTATTTTAATATTGAAAATTATATTAAGTTGATTACTACAAGTCACAACACTGTAAGTAGCAATTTTGAATTCTGACTTTGATTCTGAAATGAAAAATTATTGTCTATTCTTAATTCATATTAATATTGAGCTGCAATCTTCTCTTTTTCATAAATAAGTCTATGAGTTTTTATATATTTTTATAGTTTCACTGAAACCAAAGCAGAAATATTTTATTATATTAAATAATATTTTTTTTATCTTTAATCTAACACATATGGAAATACATGGTATATCTAGACAGAGGCAGACAGTAATATAATAACTATACATGATTAATGGTATCGTATTAAAATCCTATCACACCTTATTAAGTCACAGCGTTTATCCTGTCCCCTTAGAAATTATTCACCGTTCTGCTTTGTATGCATGGCAATTTAGATTTTATATTCAAATGACCGGTATAATAATCACAAGCGATCAGCAAGGCGTTTGGGGTTAGTAAATATGTAGATTAAACAACAATATACTGTTAGATTGTTTTGATGTCGACTATTTTATGGGTGGATGTACCAGGAATTTACTTTAAATTTGATGAGTCGGTTTCGTTTCCTCCAAAAATTAATAAATATAATATGAACTACATATATAACTGTTATCTATTTATAAATCATGATAAATATTTTTACCCGACTACGCAAGAAGAAGGGTTATGTTTTTCGTGTGTATGTATGTATGTATTAATATTTTTTAATACATATATACACATTTTTTATTTATTTAGTGCGTATTAATTTGCTTTTAAAAATATTAATTGCTTATAAAATTTCAAAAAAATATTCCTACCGACTCTCTGACTACCCGACACTCTCTATTTCGTTCTCTCAAAATCCAATAGAACGAGAATAATCAATTCAATCGGTGAGTGATCAGACAAATAACCAACGACTTTACATGCTCTCTTAGGTATGGGGGCGAAACACCGCCAACTTCCCAGCTCCGGGCTGTTAGTGCGAATTTCTTTACAGAAAAACCCAATAATTAAACTTTGCCCAATCTAAAACTGGTTATCAGAACCTCTAGATCTACAGGCATACATACCATAAAAGAAATGCTGGGCTTACTTAAAAGACTCGGGATTGTAAATTGTAGTGTTAAATCAAAGAGGCCTAAGATCCTCAATGAATAAAATAGACTATTATTTGTCTAAATTCGATTTGATTACTTAAAAAGTGTGTATTGATCCATGTTTGTCTCATTTAGCACCTGTCGTGATATTCTGTATAGAAAAAAATACTATCCAGAAAGATTTTTTCTTTCATCTCAATACATCACATGATTCCTACAGGACATATAACATAATAACGTGTTACTAACGATATAAAAGTCACTATTAACAAAATCATACCGAGTAGTGGTTTTAAGGTACAAGTGCACAAATTTCCCGAGCGCTACATTTGTTTGGTACCATCAAGCGGACCGCATCTACATCAGGTAGTTAGGTGTGCAGAAAAATCGAGCCCAGCGCCCCATCTGACATGCCATTTGTTAATTCGCTGAAATATCGCGGCAGGCGACGGCTATTCATTATAAGGCTCGTTGCCACACGTGTGCTAGTAGCGTCAGCATAACGATTTATTACTATGCATTTGCCAAAATTGTTTTAATAAAATCATATTTGTGTTTTTGCGAAACATATTGTGGTTGTTTTGATATATTTTGTTGGATATTGAATTATTTTATATATCATTTGCTATTATTTTTGATTGCAACAATACAATTTTACTAGGAATTGTTTGTGAATTTTATATAAAGTA
Organism: Brenthis ino; assembly: GCA_921882275.1. Lineage (NCBI taxonomy): Eukaryota > Metazoa > Arthropoda > Insecta > Lepidoptera > Nymphalidae > Brenthis > Brenthis ino. The sequence goes on along the minus strand of OV170222.1, from coordinate 24,334,019 downwards.
CAGGAAATGGGTTTCAATATAAATAAAATAATATTACAAATAGTATGATGTAATACATTCTGAATATTGTATCACAATTGCACTTATATATTTTTTTAATTTACCTATTTTATTAGAAAAAATATCAATATAATTTTATTTTCTATACCATTTATTAGTAGCATTACTGGAACACTCAATAACTAAAATAATAATCTTAATTAAATTCAAGTTTTATCAACAATGAAAATAAAAAAATGTTATTATGCCAACGGTATACCCAATGCAGTCACTCGTGCAAGGGTGACAGTGTTGCATCTATCCTTCTCTTACTCAAAGTAGATCGCATACACTTCTCTTTCGCACAAAGATTGAATTAGTCGTATTTTAGACCTAATTTTAGTAGCACTGTAACAAATAATTTATTCCGTTTTAATAAATCAGTGGAAGAAAAATAACCTACCATTTAAAGAAGTCCCTAGTTTTTTTATTGTCCCTGAATAATCGCATTCTATTAGAATTCTTTATTTTTTTTAATTTTACTATCTATTCTTTATTTTTTATAATTTTACTATCAATTTTACTTTTTCCTTCTTAGTCTAAAATTGCAGTGATAATCGAACGATATGAACTCATTGATAATAGTAAACAATGTTTTTTCAAATATTTCTAGTTCAATATCACAGTTTGGAAAATTCAATGCCTAAGTCAAAAAAATATGCTTAAAGAAACTCAGCGAGATTATTTGTTACTTTCTATCTAAACTTAATTAAGTTTTAGTTTTTATTTACATTTTTAATTAAATAGAAATACTTAGTACATAGGTTTTACCATCGATGCTATTGTTAGACTTAATTTAAATTATTTTTTATCTCCGCCTGTTTGAAATTGTTATGGGATGGTAATTCGATACGATCGGTGCTAGATCAGGCGCAGGACCGACAGCTTAATGCGCTATCCGAGGGATAGGATCACGGGGATGAAACACCGCCAACATGCCAACTCCGGGTTATTACTGGGACTTCCTTAGCAGAAAGACTCAATAACTAAACTTGGCCCAATCCGGGACTCGAACCCAGGACCTCCGTAAATACAACCGTACATGCTAGCCACTTATCGACCAAATCATTCGCATATCAACAAGAAGCTACAAAGTAGTACAGCTAATGTGATGCATGTAACCACTTAAGATGTAATCATAGCTCACGTACATGAAGGTAATACTCAAAGGCACCAGAGGTCATACTGCATTCTGTAGTACACTCCTTACTTAGCATATCAGCTAATTAACCTAATAAGCCAGGTAAGACACGGGGGTTCACCTACATTCACTTTGTAGTTGTGACTGACAAATTGAATGATATAAAGTGAAATTTAAGTTAAACTAAGGCTCTTTAACAGACTAATATTTCAAGGGTGCATCTTGACTTAACAAGATATATGAGCTTATATAACTTTTTAGACCATAAACTAGCTATATTTATGGCTAAAATTATGTCGATTTGTCGCTCCTTTTCTACGTGAGATAAGCAAATGATGAAATATGTTATTAATTTATAATAAACTAGCGACTCACTCTCGCTTCGCTCGGGTTCGTCCCTGGGTTGATTTCCTATACAAACTTTCGTACCCATTTTCACCCCCTTAAAAGATGAATTCCGAAATAAAAAATATTCTATCTCCTTTCCAGGGTCTCAAACTATCTTCTTACCAAATTTCATCTCAATCGGTCCAGTAGTTTTTGAGTTTATTCGTTACAAACATACAAAAATACAAATCTTTCCTCTTTATAATATTAGTATAGATTAGTGTAATATTTATTAACATTTACGTAAATAGTTTATGAAATATCTTATTACAAATAAAAAGCTTCTCTTTTGGATATAGAAGTATTAATTTTAGGAAGAAAAATCTAAGTCCAACAGATTTTTACTATTCCATTTCATTCTGAAACACCAAAAATACTTAACATACTAACGTCTAAGTTAAACATAGAGTTAGTACAATTTATACGAATTTTGAACCGCACGAAACTCAATGAGATCGGGGTGATTCGATTAAGTGTTAAACCATCTCTTATGCACTGGCTTTGGATCGAGCAATCTCAAATATTTCGGAGCTTATACGAAATGTTTTATACAAACTCGGATGCTGTTTTTCTACCTGCTATTGTATATTTTCCTTTCTATTTTACCTTTGAAATTTACACTAGCTTTTTCCTATGGTATCGTCTGTTATAATGTTATTTATTGAATACAATAAACATGATGCTTTGTAACAAAAAAATCTTTTAGATTTTTGTTAATCCATACTAATATTATAAATACAAAAGTAACTCTGTCTGTCTGTAAGATTTTCATGCTTAATCAGCTGAATCGATTTAAATGAAACTTAATTTGGAAATACTTTGAGACCCTGTAAAGGACATAGGGTAGTTTTTATCTCGGAAAACGATCCTCAAGGGGTGAAAAAGGGGGTGGAAGCTTGTATAGGGAATCAATCATTTCTGAAGTAAGGGAGATAAAATTCATAATATCTATGTAGGTATATATAGTCTATGTATTCCTTACTAAGTATCAAAACGTTAAATACGAAACCGAAACGGGGGTGAGTCGCTAGTATAAGATATCAACTCGACTGTTGACTTTTGCATTTTATATATTAGTAATAATATTCAAACTCTGGTCTAACTGAATGTACAGTATAAAATGATTATGATAATAACAGAAGTGCTCAGCTATTTATCGAAGAGCTAAGCGAATTAGGCGCTGCACGCGTACCGACTCCTAACTGGTAAATCGGTATTAATTAAATGGATCGCAGACAGGACCGTCTGCATAGTTGCTGTTTGTCTTTAAATTCGAACTGAAAAGTATCTTGTGAATAGATTTGGGTAGAGAAGTTGCGATTGTCCTTTAATTGGCTTATAGTATAACAGGATATAGCTTAAGTTTCAAATTGTTGGGTTATACTTTACATTACAAAACTTGATTGTATGTTAATATACAAAGTATTTTATTCAGCATTAAATTATTACAATTTTGTACGTCTATTAAAATTTTGTAAAGAGAGGCCTCAGTTTTAAAAAGAACTGGCGAAAGAAATTCAGCGGGACTAATTTTTTTAAAACATTGAAGGAGCCCGTGGTGATCACATCATGCCTAATGCATATTGTACGTTATCTTAAAAAATGATAAAAATTACTTATTTTTATTTCCTAGTAGATAAGAAACCACTCAACAAATTCTAAACAAATATTTCACAACATCTCAATTACATAGAATATTTTCAACCGACAAGCGTAGTCGCGGGGGTAACCATAAAAAATAGTGTACATAAAACAACCAGACAAAATCACCTCCCAAGTTTCCATACAATGCCAGGTACAGAGAGATAGGGATAATAGTAAAATCAGTTATTATGATCACGCATTACCGACTGAGAACGGCACGCAATGCAATGTGTCAACTTGTTAACGACCGCAAACACTGGCTCTGAGCGACGCGGGTTGCAATCAGTGAATTTGTTTGATTTGCAATACATCCCTTAACACTACGTACATTTTTCCTGTAAATTATGTAGGGATGTAAAATTTAATGATGCAAGTCAATTGTTGGATGGAAACGAATGTATCAATTGGTGCAATCGATATTGATGTATTGCGATTACTCGCATTCGAATACAATTGGCGGTTCTGCTGTTTGAAACTAAAATTAGTGTGGAAAAGTGCTGTAAAATAAGCCTGTAATTCTATTTTAGCACAGTGGTAGCTAGTGCTAATGGAAGCGGGTTCAAATCTCGGGACTAACACTTCTGATAATTTCATGTGTGAATCAGTTTCAACATAATTACCGCTTGTTTTACGGTGTAGGAAAACATCGTGGGGAAAAGTACATATCTAATAGAACCTAACAAGTTCGAAAGATATCTAAAATAAACCAATCCACACTTAGCCTTCGTGGTAGACTGTCGATTCCCCTCGTATTAAAAGGAGGTTCTCACAATGGGACGAAAAAAGGTTATATATATATAATAGTATATATATATATATATATATATATATATATATATATATATAATATGTATTTTTTTATATTATTCATATTTCAAAATAAATGAAAACATTTCATAGGTTTCTTCAGTTAAAGCTAATTTCATTCATGGGTCTTACTTTAATGGATGCAATGATTCGCATATTTTTTCTAATTAGGTATAACGATTTCAGGGTCGCTTGTCAAAGAAATGAAAAACTTCTATGAAATATTTAGTTACATAGTTGTTATAGTGATAGTAATAACTTTCAAATATGTATATTGAAACTATACGAATACGAAATACAGTTTGTGTGTTTAGCTGAGAAGCAAAATATATAATTCTATAAAAAAAGGCACTTCTTTGTTCTTCAATTAGATAATTAATTTAAAATTTCACAAGGAAACTCCATTAATTAATTAATATCTATATTCAAACTCTTCATTTAATTTCGAATATTTCTAAAAGGACAACTAATAATACGAGTACGGATTCACACTATCACATATTTTCTAAAACATCACACTTCAGAGTAGGTATACCCGCAATAGCTCACGGGAGCTATTGAATTTGTACTGTACAAGCTCCCTTTACCAGACAGGGGTCTAAGACTCCAAGAGACTACACTGACAAACGGACAGACAAAGTTCAAAAAGGAAAGTAATCGATGCCTAACAGTACCCTACGCTTTACTCCAGATCATAGTCTGTATTCTACAAAATTTCATCCAAATCCAAAATATAACAAACATACACACATACAAACATTCGTAGCCCGATATTAGTCATTACGGACTAGACCTGAACCTGTAATCTCCGCTATAGATATTTATACATAACCCTTTTCACTAACCAATAATAAAGTGACAAAAAGCGCTATAAATAATTGAAAGTGTAAAATAATTACAATCAAGTGGAAATAATTTCCACAATTAACGATAAAAGTAAATAAATTTGAGCGGCGCATTAAAAACTCAATCAGAAGCCGTTAAAGAGGTCTACGTGCACGCAATACAAATAATAAATACTAAAGCTGACTGTTCACATGAAAAAAAGTTATAGCTCATCTAGATATGTAGTTATGAGAAAATCTTATAATATTTTCTTAGATTTACGCGAATATTTGACATTTTTAGTAAAATTATCTTTTCGGATTATTTCGCGGAGTTTATTTCGATTTCCGGTTCCCGACGTTTCGAATGCAATCATCGAATATCCTATTAACCAAATCTAATAATATTATGTATAATACTCGTGATTTCTTAGTTTCTAAATTAATTACTACGGATTTATTTGTAAATTTAAAACCATAGTGACGCATATTGTTAATTTCCCAATATAATTATATAATTCAATGATATGTTTATTGTTTCATCTCAAAAGCAGAGCTTTTCTTCCAAATTAGTATATTTGTGGATAGACGTCGTCTGACGCCGTTTGAGACGTCAAAAACCTCAGTCTTTACCGAAACCAAAGATTTGCCATGACACAATCGAAACGTCGTGACAATTTTTTTTTACCATTATACTATAATAATTATAAGATGCATGTTATGTTTATGTGTAATTGAATAAATTGAGATTTGAATTTATAATGTTTATTTTTTGTGTATTTAGTCTTAGTCTCTTAGATTTACACGGTTATTACACAATTTAGATAAAACTATAAGTATCTTTTAGAATTTCATCGCTGGTTTATTTTGTTTCTTGACGTTTCGAATGATTTGCAGCAATCATAGTTACAGGAAGAACTGGATTAGATAAAAATTAAAATTGTTGTGAACCTAATAACAAAAAAAAAACAATAGTAATAAGGAAAAATGAAATAATAATAAGTAAAAATTAAGTTTTCCATTACGAATAAAAATATAGATTTCTGTAGCTAAGGCTATCAACTGGGCGGTCAGGGTAACATGTTGACCAGTTATGCAGCGCACGTATCGCGCTATTCAAAAAGCGGCGAATAGCACCAATTATAATTTGCAAAATCAAATGAAGCACATTTGCGGTGTACACACGTGCATAACGAAATTACGCTTGTTTTGACGCACCTATTATTTTATATCTATATATATATATATATATATATATATATATATATATATATATATATATATATATATATATATATATATATATATATATATATATATATATATATATATATATATATATTTAAAATTACAATGTTGAACTTATGACCTTCCATTTTGATTGAACTTTTTCTGAGCTTTCATGATTCATTCTCTATACTTTCAATTTAGACTAAAATCGTGTATCCTACCTAAGCTTTATCCCACTTAACCTTGAAATAAGATTTATCTAGCAGTTTTAGATTTATCTAGCAGTTATTTATTAACAAATAAAATTTCATCAATAAAATAAAACTTAATACTACTGCTACTTTTTTATGGGAACCAAGATAAATATCGATTATAAAAATAATGATATATTGTTATTTTTAATCAAATTCTAATTATATTTTCAATTTCTATTATAATAACATGAATTTTAATATAAAAAATCCTCCCCACACCAAACAAAAAGCTTTGTTGACCAAAAAATGCTTATCGCTATACTATTAATGTAGTTATCAATAATGAAAGCTCAGCGCGCGACTTCTCACGCATCCCCCTTGCTGTATGCTTAATCCAGTATTGTAAAGTACACTGTTTGGAAAGAAGATTATCATAGTTTATACCAGAATGTATGGACCCTCTGGTACATGAAATCTCCTGTTTGTTATTTTTGTGATAGGTACGCGATCTATCGGGATCTATGATTTAATTAAAACTTCCTGGGTAAAAAGCTGTATCTCTTTAATAATTACAAATTAAAATTTAAAAAACCTTATGTAAATAAATTGTCATTTAACGATTACACTAGCACGCGTGAAACCCTTAATTGAGTAATCATACGCCAAAAAGCCTTACATCATTTTGAAAAAGAGCTGATACTCTTACACTGCTGGACCGATATTAACCAAGCATAACTAAGAACTATCGCAAGGAAACTGGCTTTCAAATGAAAAAAACCGCATTGAAATCGGTCCATCCGTTTGGGAGCTACGATGCCACAGACAGACACACACACAGAGAGAAACAGACAGACATCGATGTCAAACTTATAACATCCCTCTTTTTGCGTCGGTTGTTAAAAAATATAATCGTTGATTATTTTTTATAATATAATATTATGTGATTATTGAGGGGCAAAGCTATTTACTTTTGGTCAAATAAGAACTTAAAAACGAGTATGTAACAAAATAAGTTAATTATTTCATGAACACGAAAAATATACTTTTGATAAACTAAACGAATGAAATGAGAACAAAGAACTCGAAGATTTTTCTATCATCTATTAAAGAGTTATTCATCATATATGTATCTCTTAATGGAACAAAAAATTGTACTTTCCTATTGGAAAATATAACTTCAGAAATGCCCATAATTCTGAATAGGGTATTTAAGTTTAAAAATAATTTAATATTTATATATAATAAATTTAAATTTTAAAACGTGAAAGAAATTATTTTAAATATATTTTAAGATTTTCCCTAACTCTATATAATAATTATATATTACATTATTTATTATCCTTGTAAAAAGTGTCACGAGCAGGTCGCAAATAGACGGGGTCTAAACAGTTCCTGGCAGACTTTTCGCTCAAATAAAAAGGCACAGTTATCAATTCTCTATATCGCGAGATGAGTTCCCATAACGATGGCAATACAGAGCCCTTCGTGCTTGCGCCCACTTTGATTGTATGGTACAAGTTAAAAGAGAGAATCTAATATAGATATGTTTTAGTTTGTAATTTTAGACGATGTCACTCTCCATTACTCTCTCCTTCTAACTCCCTCTGTATGAAAGATAAACAGACAGAGACAATTAGTAATATTGGTAGTGAGAATATTATACATAATTAAGTAAAATGTTCATTGTGAGATATCAAAGATAAGAATGCAGTATTCACATTCTTTTTTCTTATAAATGACTCAAATCGAAATAATTTTAAATGAACATCACCCCTATTGCTTACGAAATCTTTTTTTTTTTGGACATTAACACACACTACCATCTAGTTCCATGGTAAGCTACGAGGCTTGTGTTATGGATACCAGATAATTGATACACTACACATATATAACTTTAAATACATACATATTATAAATATAAACACCCATGACTGGAGTCCAAACATTCGTGTTCATCATACAAATGAATGCCCCCAGCGGGACTCGAACCCGCGACCTCTGGCACAGCGAGTAGGGTCACTACAAGCTGAGCCAAACGCATCGTCATTGTCATTCGAATTTTGATTCAATTTAGAAAATCAAATGAACAAAGTCAAAAAAACGTGTCGTCAGTCTATGAGCAGATGGTTTATTTAAATAAAAGCAAGTTTTTGATTTACGTTATAATGTTATTTAATCTATATAATATATTATTTTGATATCGTATAAAGTCATCCCATCCTACTAATATTATAAATGCGAAACTTTGGATGGCTGGATGTTTGTTACTCAATCACGCCAGAACCTCTGAGCGAATTTGGATTGGAAAAATGTACAGTTCCCGTAGGATAGATATGTTTTTGTTTTTCACAGAGCAAGGGGTCTACTATCTATTCCATACTAACCGTTAAAACGTACCTAGGAACGAACACTGGCGAAGCGATAGTCAGTCGCTAGTTATTTATACACAAAAGTTGACATAAAGTTGTAAAATACATCAAGATTTTGATCTCAATATTATTTAAACTTTTTTAAGGTCTTTAACATTTATACTAGTTTCTTTTGATATTATTTAAAGAAAAATAAGTCGCTTCTTTTAGTACTTGGACCACAGATAAAGCTTTAAGACGGTCATTTATCCGTAATAATCGGACAGTGCGGAGTGAAAGAAACAGGCGCTCTTTATTATCCAACTCACGTGTAATTGGAAACGGTTCAAAGATGTCCTGTATTGTTTGTTTTGGGCAAGTGTTTTATGGGAACTGGCAGCATCCTATGGACCATTTCGAAGAGTAATGCACTTGATATGTATGGGGGATGATATGTTTGTTGAATCTAAATTAGATAAAATCAATTTCTATGAAAGATATTAGTTTTTTTTAAGGCAATAAACACTAGACAAAATAAAATATATAACAAAGAGATTTACGCAATTAATAGAATATATTTAAAACATAATATGACCAAAAATAAACTCAAATATTATATTTCGCTATCTCTATCGCTAGCTCTAGCGGTGTTGCCAAAAGGACTGAGTATAAGTGCTAAGATCTCTTTCGTCCTTTCAATTTTCATCATACTCCTCAAAACTTTCGCATGTTTTGGGAACTCCCCATCCTCAGACATTTATCTGATAATTATAATAATAAACATTTCTTCTTTATCTCTGATGTGAATATTTTAATAAATAAAGAGTATAATCGACACGTGCTACCTATATAATATGTATAATATACTTTTATACTTTCTGCTCATACTTACTGAATAACGATTCTCAATGCTATATATTGCATACTGATTTCCTTACAATTTAATCCTACGATAGTTTTTGTGTATATATATACCTAGCAATACCCATGGATTTGCGTGCATTCAAACTTCCAATCGCTACCAAACTTAACAGGATCATCCTAAAGGCTAATCTGAAGATTGCCTGAAAACTACAACAAAATCGCTCCAATCGTTTTGGAGTCCATAAGGAACATACATACAGAACATACACACATCGATTTTTATATACATATATAGATTACTATGTGCAATGAAATGCTTCTTTATGCGTCGAGCATATTGCAAGTTTGAATTAACCCTTGCGAGTTACAAGGATCTATTTTCGTAAGTCAAACCGATCGGCTCGAAAGTGCAAGACAGGATTTTAATCGAATCTATGGGATACGAGAACTTTGATTGCTTACTGAGATAATGGAACCGCTTTGAGTGAAACATTTTGGTGCTCGTAATGAAACCTTTATTCGACTGTGTAATTTGTGGTTGTTACGAGTATAGCTACTACTCTCATCAGATTCCGTAAAGATTAACATAAAAAAGGTACAATATTATATTTATAACTAGCATTGCCTGCGGCTCTGCCCGCGTTCAGATGACCAAAATCCACGTTCTTATGTTTTACATATCAGTATACTCTTACAATGCAGTTTTTGTATTTTTTTTCTCAGAAATGAGATATTTTCTCGCGGTATAAAGTATCTTATATGTTGACCTGGATAACCAGCTATCACCACACCAAATTTCATCAAAATCCCTCCAGTGGTTTTCCTGTGATGCGGTAACAGACAGATAGACAGACAGACTAAAATTCTAAAAACTATAGATTCGGCCACTTTATCGATAATAATGTTTGTTTCGATAAGATTTTCCGAAAAATATTTAATGTATAGATTCGGCTTAGTTACAATTTTATTATATGTATAGATAATTTAATTATGAAGGTTTGCCTCTCTCAGAAATATCCGTCGATCATTTTTTACCGACTTAAAAATAAATATAAATATTAAAAACCCCGACTGAGTAAAAAGCGAACTATAAAGATAGAACGAACAAGTAGACAAAGTAACATAATCTTATGCAGTCGGGTACATACCTACAATATGTTTTATTCTTGTTACTAGCTCTGCTTCTCTGCATCTCATGGGTAAGAATAAATATATGGAATCCCTAGGGGTACAATAATAACCTTTTTAGTGATTTTAGCATATTCTTATCCTAAAACATTTCACGGTAAACATTTTACTCATAAACTAAATACATAGAGTCGTTTTGAATTATATATAGAACTAGCGACTCACCCTCACTTCACTCGAGTTCGTCCTTAGGTTGATTGCCTATACAAGCTTTCATCCCTATTTTTACCTCCTTAAAGGTTCATTTCCGGGATAAAAACTATTCTATACCCTTTCCAGGGTCTTAAACTATCTTCTTACCAAATATATAATATCTAAATCTATTAATATCTAAATCGGTCTAGTAGTTTCGGAGCTTATTTGGTACAAACAACCAAACAAAGAAACAAACAAAAAATTCTATTCTCTTTATAATATTAGTAAATATAAATAAATACATATAGAGTGCTAAGATATACTTGTACCTACTAGGTTTTAACTAACTCAATCAATATTAACTTATAATTGCTATATTTAAGTTAAGAATCTTCAAAATAAAGACGAGGCCAGTATAAAGCCAATCTCCACTAATAATAAGTCCAGTGAGGCGTGACTAACGCGACCGAAGCGATGGGCGCACCCTTTCAAAGGGTCAGCTGACAATTGACTCCCCCGTTTAAGAAAATTCGAATTGTATAATGATCTATCCAAATTTCTGGAATGCTTTTAAGCATAGTTTTAGATTAAAAGTAAAAAGTATAATAGAATCCGTACTTCCATACTAATATTATATAGGTATTAAATGTGAAAGTATGTTTGTTTGTTTGTTTGTCCTTCTTTCACGAAACGGAGTGACGGTTGGCGTGATTTTTTGTGTGGAGATAGTTGAAGGGCTGGAGAGTGACATAGGCTACTTTCTTCCAGGGGAGATTATATAATTCCCGCGGGAAAATACGTTATAATACAACCCACATCTACCTATTCCATACTAAGTAGGTACTAACCGTTAAATACCTAGGAACGAACCCGAGCGCAACGTCCGCTATTATAAATATTTGGGCTTAAATACTTCTTCTATTTACTATGTTCAAATTATATAACAAAATCATATCAAAAATATTTTATTCAGTAATAAATTATAACACTTTTTACTGAACGACATCTGTCTACCACCAAATACCATAACAATAAGAACTTTTTTGAAAAACAAAATTGAAACTTAAAAAAAATATATATTTTTGATAAAATGCTGGAAAAAGAATTATGAAATTCCATTGGTGCTTAACTTACGCCAAACATAGAGAGAGATTTAAGTAGAGTCCCTTTTCAAGTCCATCAAAAAAGTTATGTTCATAGTACATTTATTATTATAATTATTTTCATATATTTCTGGGCATATTTAACGACCTTATTTATTCTATCATAATTTTAAAGTTTAACCTGTGTGTGTCTTCTTCTATAAGGTTTTCTATACATGCTATACCATAAACATTAAAATAAGCCCGATCTCTCATTCTTTAAATATAATATATTTTTTACCTTTTCTAACTATAATATTAAGATGCAATGATATAAATTATTTTATCAGGCGTCCATTTGGAAAAGCAATATTTTTCCAACAAACACTGTAAGCCCAAGTACCTACCCAAGATATTCAGTATAAGTTCAGTAAAATTTCCAAGGGTCGGCATTCTAGACACTCGAAGATCGGATTTGAATTCTGAAACAGCTTTAACATTAACATAAGCGGGTATTTGCGCCTAAAGTTCTCGTTGAATTATTTGTAAGATTCTGTGACACCGACAATGATCGTTAGGTAAGGAAGCTACTTCAGATTGCGAATGGAAATCTTTTCGCACTTCGTTGCTTCGTTGATGTTTAATTAACAATTTCCATCGCAAATTTTGGTATACATTCACGTGGAATTTTGTTAAGTATTATTTTGATGCACAACTTTAGGCAGTTTTTGATTTAAAAAACATGTTTCTTATATAATATAATGTTTATATCAGTCTAAAATTAAGACATTAATTAGGATATTGCGAAACATAGATTGACGTAAAGAAAAAAATAGAAACCTAAGTACCTCTTAGGTCCCAGGAGGTTCATTTCAATAATTCCAGTATAAATATAATAATCAAAAATACATAATATTTTTTTTAAAAAGCAGTCATGTGGACTGCCGACAGAGGAAACTTAAAACTTTAATAAACATTAGATATTTTTGGATATTCAAATTAATTGATTAATCTTAAATTAAAATTTGTAAATTAAAACTTTTTACATTTATCTGGTTTTGACATCTATCGACAGTCTGAGCGTTAGCGTTAACAGGTCACGCGACCATGTCGCTAGACGACTAACATGAATTTACTCCCCATCAAAACCTGCCTATATAAGTTTTCGCTTCAATAAAACTATTTTTCCGCATTTTTTGCGGATTTGATTTTTAGTTCCCGACGATTCGAGTACCTACTTTACAGCAATCATGGTCACGGGAGATACTAGAGTCTCTAACCGAAACGCCAGGAAACAAAAATCAACATAAATCCGCCAAAAAATCCAAAAAAAATAGTTTTATTTAAAATGTCAAATATTCGCGTAAACCTAAGAAAGTATTATTAACATACATAATGTGCACATAGCTTATAAGTATGAATATTGTATATACAAGTACAGATGTCGCGATGAGCGGCTTTATAGTTTCTGTACATTAACCATCCCTTGTATTAAGATGTCACTATGATTGTGCGACGCCGAACAATCATCAAAGTTAGCTCGACGCAATTCGCGAATATTTGCATACGCCTGAGGAGACAACCCAGACATGTTAGTTATGCAAACTCCAATTTTGCCATCATTTCTTATCATCACAACAGTGTGATGGCTGTTTGTTGTCATTTGTATACTTTTGGAATTCAGTTATGCACCTTATTAACGTACCGTAAGGTCATTGTAAAACATAATAATTATATTTTCAATAAAAAGCTACACTCACTTTAATATGACTTTAATATTAATTATTCCTCTGTATAATCTCAAATCATCTATTTATTACAAAAAAATCATCTCCAACGTCGCGTCGGTTCAAAATTGGTGAAAATATACTATAAACTTTACAAAAAATCACACTTTCATCTTATTGAATACCTCCTTCTGTATCGAATTCGATATCGAAATATATGTTAATTAATTACGTAAGTAATTTAATAATTAGAAGGTAGGTTTATTAAGACACAATAGCCAACTCTCAAATACTCGTAAAGTATTAAGGTGCTACGGCGCTACGGCGTTTGTAGAAGCTAAAGTCATGGCTAAGCGTTACATCAATCTATCAAGATCTAACGGAAAAAAAAACATACAGTCGAATTGAGAACCTCCTCTTTTTTGAAGTTGGTTGCAAACAAGGGCTTAGACAAGGCGTTATTCTACAATCGTTAAAAAATAGAAATTTTCTGATTATTTAGCATTTTTGGTTTCCGACGTTTCAAATGCTTTTTTTTTAAATAATTAGAATTAAAATTAATATATGCTAACATGGGCTCTTTTTGAAATGATTTTCCTATATTGTGAGTAAGCACTGTCTGTAACGAGACGTATATAACGACTTTGAGACGTCTAACACCTCAGTCTCTCCCGTGACCATGATTGCTGAAAAACAGTCGAAACGTCGGTAACCAAAAATTAAAGTAAATCCGGAAATAAACCGATAAGATAGTTTTAATTAAAATGTCAAATATTCGCGTAAATCTAAAAAAGTATTAAGATTAGTGAATATATTATATACTATATTATTAGATATAATTAATGAATTGTTTAAAAAAGTTAAATTATTGAAAACTTTTCTATAATTAATTAATAATTTAAATTAAATGCCAAGGTACTCGTATATCATTTTTATGAAAAAATAACAGGTCAGTTCGCACAGATGAAACAGATGAAATTAATAAGTTTTTATTTGCAATCATGTACGGATGTGCTGTATTAAACTTTTTAATTATATGCCTACTGAAGCTTTTATCAATAAGCTTTTTTCCTTTAATTCGTAACATTAACAACTTACAAAAGATAGAAGGTACGAGATCGCGTATAAATTTCTTTTTCTGATTTTTTTATCAGTAGGTGCCTCCTACCTCCAGAAATGTCTCACAATATAAATTTCAAGAAAATTTTACCCAAAAGGTAGAATCATTATTTTTAAGTGATTATGAATTTAGTGCAGTTATTATGGAAAAGAGCAAATTATTTGATATCTGTTGTTGGATTTAGCTTTAATTTATTGATTACTAAACTTTTATATTAACTGCGTATCTTTGTGGTGACCTATTAATTATATATTATTATATGAGTATATCGGATTTTCAGTCATTTCTGTTTGCAGGAATGTGAATATGATTTTTTAGGTTTAGAGTGATGTGTCTTTAACCTATATCAATTAATGGCAAAAATAGTTTTATTATATAGACACGAGCTTGATTACCTGGTTTGAGTATATGGTTAGAGTCAAAGACAACATTTTTATTAAATATACATTTTTTACCTTATTATTATTTAGTGAACGTCAATGAGCTTAGGAACAGTTCGGAAAAAATACAATCAAAAAAGTTCATATAATTTATAATAAACCTTTTTTGTCATTTTTAAATAGTAAACAGTATTTGTATCATTAGTTTAGTTAGATTCTGTCCGGTATACAAAGAAGTGGTGTGAGAACTGCCTTGCCTGAATTAAATGGACCATAACTCGAGAACTGTGTGTTAGACATACGGGGGTGTACCTTGATAATAATTTATATTTATGCTTTACTGTAAATGGGACTCTTCAAAGAGATATGAGCTCATGTGAAAAACACAAAGCGGCTTTATAAATATAAATCAAAATAACCCATGTCATGCATAATCGAATTTTCCCTATTTCTTATACTTTAATATGAACGGTAAATCTTATTTTGCACCAGCCTCGGTTCGTTGGACGGGCGTTTGTTTGAGAATCCCATTCTGTTCGGACCTTCATAGATTTTGCACAATTCGATCTGATATACTCAATTGAACTTGTTCTAAGGAACATATTTACCTTTAAAATAGAGCCTTTTGTGTTTTACTTCATGTAGAGTAAAACGCTCTCGTAAATTCAAATGAAATTGTACTTGTTCATACATTTTAAATAAAACTATCTTTTGCGGATTTATTTTGATTTTTGGTTCCCGGCGTTTCAAATGCTTTACAGCAATCATGGTCACGGGAGAGACCAAAAGTTATTAGTAAAAGATAGTTTTATTTAAAACATTTTAATTATATGTTTTAATACTTACCTATTCCGGACTAAGAGAAATCCAAAAATTAAAATAGAGTTATAAGCGAAGTAACTAACACGACTTTCTTTTATATATATAGATGTCAAATATTCGAGTAAATCTAAGAAAGTATCTTGTTCATACAGTTATACATTTTAAATCAATAATATAAATTTTGGAAATTAACACTTGGTCGTCACTTTTTGCTAGTATTTTGTTATTATAAATAAAACTATCTAGGTATTCGGATTTATTTTGATTTTTGTTTCCATGTTCGGACGAGAAATCTGCGAAAAAATCCGGAAAGATAATTTTATTTAAAAAGTAAAATATTCGCCTAAATCTAAAAAAGTATAAAGTGCTTTGTTTTTTTTTAATGTCGACATATTATGTATAATTTAAGCTGTCAATATATGCTTAAGTATACATCAAATAAATTGAAATATTATATATCAATAAAATTGAATAAACAACTCTGTAATAACTAAACAAAATATTTTATTAAAATTTCAAATGTAAATTACCTAGTAGTTATTTATTTTATAAAATACTAGCGATATATATAAAGACTAGCTATTAACCCTCGCTTCGCTCCGGTTCGCCCATAGATTGATTCCCCATACAAATTTTCATCCCCATTTTCACCCCTCTAAGGGATGATTTCCGAATTAAAAAATATTCTATGTCCTTTCTAGGATCTCAAACTATCTTCTTACCAAATTTCATCTCAATCGGCCTAGTAGTTTCGGAATTTATTCGGTATCAACAAACATAAAAATCTTTCCTCCTTGTAATATTAGTATGGATATATTTAGCATGTTTTTTAAACAAAAAATCCTTATCCGCCTTTCAAAATGCCACAAATAAGAGGGTGTGTGGAAAAAGTTTGACATGTCATTACGGTAGAGGGCGACTGATTGGCTACCGAGGGGTGCCCGGTCACTCTTGCTTTGCATGCTACGTTCATAAGGATGCAGTATATGTTTATTTAAAAATAATAATTTTGTTGAACTGAAACTTCTTTAGAATCGTTGTGATTTAAAACTCGATGAAACGGAAATGCAATACTAAAAAGAGACTAACACATAAATATATAGAATTAAGCCGGCGAGAGAATGAGATAGAATACACTGCCATGTTGCCATGGTAACCGATGTTATTGGCTTACAATTAATGTATATTTATGTCCAATAAAATGTAAAATAACTTTTAAACTTGGTAAAAATACTATAAAAAACATATAATTATTCTGCTCCTGATACTCTTTATTTATCTCATTTTCTCGTAGGCTACCTTTCTAAAGTTTCACTTCTACTGTGTGTGAATTGCACGCACACGCCCTTTTTTAATAACTTAGCTAACATTTTATAAAAAGACTTATAGTTTTAAATTGATGTCAATATAAAATTATATATGCTAGTAACATATTCTATATATAGTCTGGAAAAAACTAAGTTTCATTAGAATGTTGCAGTAACTAAGGTGAGTTTTCAAAATTTTAATAGATTTATTACATTGAATTTCTTTTCGAAATTAAAATTTTCGTCTCTATATATTTATTATTCTTCTATTAAGATATAATATATTGAACCTAAAACTTTTTAGACTAAAATATGTCTAGATAAAGCCGAACATCTTATTAGTGAGTGAAGGCGGCTAATAGGCTACCTGGGGAACAATCTGTCACTCCTAACCTTCATGTGTTCTATAAGTAACTCAAGCGTACTAATATAAGGTTTTCTTAAGATCTGTAAACTTTTTTTAGCCATTTGGTAATTGATAGTTGATACATTACACAGATATAACTTTAAATACATACATATTATAAATACGAACAGACATGACTGAAGTATGAACATTCGTGCTCATGACACAAAGGAATGCCTTAGGAGGACTCGAAACAGCGACCGCTGGTACAGCAAGCAGGGTAACTATAAACTCAATAACAATAATAAAAAAAATTATTACGAATAAAAAAATAATGTCAAATCTAAGTATTTCTAAAATAAATATTTATGTAGACAATATCAAAAAAATATTTTTTATGTTGCATTAAAAAAATATGTATGCGAAATCAAAGTTTTACTTTGAAAAGTAAGTTCTGATGAAAAATGTATGAATAATTGAATTATTTTGAATGGAATCAATATTATAAATTTAGTATTGTTTTTTTTTTTTCAATTGAGAAGGGATTTCTTATAGAACAGTTAATAGTTTGAATTAAAGAGACTTTTATCAGAAATATACATAGAAATACATTTTACTCGTACGAAAGCATGTCAGCTCCTTCCAACAGATTTCACTTCAAGTACTTTCCATTATTTACGAGCTTTAAAAACAAAAAAAGCTAAACTACACATGCTTTTGACTATATTACAAGAAGCGTTAGGTGCATGAAAACTCTTTTGTAAATTTACAGATACGCCAAAATGAAATTGCTGCAATTTCTCTTACAAACGTATTCATAATATGCCACTTATACATATCTATACAAAATATATTTAAGTTCTACCAAATCTAAGTACATATGCAATTCTGTAATTAAGTTATTCCATAATATCTAAATACTAACAACTTATACCAAATATTACTATCAGTAGTCTATAAGTTACTCTAACTCACAGTTTATTCGTGTACTAAACTTCTTCCAAATTAATTTAATTAGTCCGCCAACCCGCACTTGGCCAGCGTGGTGGACTATGGCCTGATCCCCCTCCCATTGAAGGGAGGCCCGTGCCCAGCAGTGGGACGTTAAAAACGGCTGAATACAAACTTCATCCAAATCAGTCCAGCCGTTACAGCATGATGACGTAACAAACATATGTACATACATACATAAACAAACTTTCAATTATACCTTACCCTACTTACCATACCTCTACCCAATACCCATGCGTTCATAGTAATGACATTAAAGCATTACAATACAAAGCTTAAAGCTCGATGCTAATTATAATCGGCGAGATCAAGATTATTAAAAGTTATTTAACCAATTGCGGGATCCCATCAAAGTTTTGAAAGTTCTCTTATTACTATTCTGCGTAGTAGACGGTAGGCCACTCATGAAATTAAATTATACGAACCGACCAGCTTACCTTGAAGTTCTTTCTTTTTAAACACATCATAGAGCTAAGAATAGTGAAAAATGACGTTACGGGCCTCACTATTTATCTTTAAAATTTTATTTAAAACTGTATTTTATTTTTTGTTAAGGGTCAATTGATTTATTATTTTTTACCAAAAACTGAAATGCTGCCAAGTTACAAATATTTCTCATCACCATTAACATTTTTTTAATTGTTTAAGTATAGAAACCAAACAGACAGACGGAGTAAGTTTCGTTTCATATTTATAATATTCGTATGGATTTATAACATAAATCTACATATTTCAAGAAAACATTTAAATATTAAAATAACTAACAGCGTAAGTAAATAGGTACAATACTTCAATTTTAAAGTAGGATAGTAAATATGGCTCTTCTATGAATTATATATTCTAAGTTCGAGAACATATTGCGATATTGCTAAAGAAGGCCAAGTTTTCCATTTTGCGTGCACCGCAGTCTGCTGAGTTGTTTTTGCAGCAAATAAATTTGCATGAAACTAAAAGTTTCTACACTTTGGAAAAGCTGTGACGTGCTCGAGTATGTGGATAGTATTAATACCTTTTAAGATAATTTTAAAACTACGTTTGGTAAACCATACATTTTGTAAAAGCATATCTTTTAGCCACCTGGTTATATATAAGTGAAAAGTGGCTCAAATATATACACACATTAATACATAGGTACACTTTGATATAAAATCGCCATATTGATCATTTTACAATCAATTCAGTCATTTATTAGGAAAATTTTAAAACATACGTTCAAATTGATTACAATATTTATTTGTTTATTTATTTCATATATTTAGGTATATTGTCTTTTTTGTATATTTTCAATCCAGTTAACGTTTTTATTAAGTAATTAACATTAGTAAAATCATCTGACTAAGTTATCATACATACCTCGTCTAGTCTTTAAACAGCTATCCCAAAGCTTAATACTACAGTTATTTGCATGATGCCAAAGGTCAAACAAGGTCAAATCATCAGAATTATTGTCTGTTTGTATGTGTGTTTTACCTGTTAATCGCCAGAATGATTAAACCGGTAACTTAGACAAGCTGTCAATCTACAATCGTTGAAGAAGGAGAATTATAGAAGTTTATATTGTCGTCTATTTAATATCAAGCAAAGTGGCATTTTTTTTTAAAGTGACAAAAAAATGTTCTGATTGGCCGCTATGCTTCCACACGAAAGGGCAGGCGGTCGATAGCAGGCACCAATCATGCGGCGACGAAATTTAAAAAAGCAAAATTCAACAAGCGTTACTAATTTGACATGTGACGTCACATTTGTTGTGGCTGTCAGTTTTGGGAAACACACATTAATTGGCTAGTAAATGTTTCGTTTTTGACGAGAGAATTCATATAATTGACTAGTAACTCAATCTGGCTTCGCTCAGATGTACAGTGATACAGATACATAATATGTATCTACATAGATGTATTTGACGACACGTTTGTCTCAGTTTGTAGTGACTCTGCTTGCTGTGCCAGCAGTCACCGGTTCGAGCCCCGCTGGGGGCATTCATTTGTGTGATGAGCACGAATGTTTGTACTCCAGTCATGGGTGTTTTTATTTATAATATGTATGTATTTATATACAGTATCCATAACACAAGTCTCGTAGCTTACCATGGATCTATTGTTCATTAATGTTACTAATACAAAAAAGTCTTTATACTGTATCTACATATCTCCAAAAAGGAAATACGATGTAGTTAAAAAAAGTTAGCTACGATACAAAGAAGCATAATTCTGCTTTATTGCTTGCGAAGTAAACAAAATGAATGTAGTGACTCTTTACTTGGAGTTTCGACGTACAATTTCCGTCAGATCCGGTGTACTATTATATGTAAATACAAAAGTTTGAAACTATGCTGTTGTACATATATATTTGTTATATATATTTGTTCTTCTGCACTTCTGCACTCTAGCTCTCTGCTAGGCTGGACAGATTTAGATGGCATTTAATGCATAGATAGGCTGATTTGGAACTACCTTAGACAACCGGAAAGCACCCGAGCAAAGCAAAGTTCAGTTACTAGTTGTGAAAGCATGGTGAGTGGCGATTTTAATAACTCACGGTACAATGAAATTTAAATAAGCCAATTTCTAAGCCAAATGGAATCCAGCTATTAACCACTTCTATACATAAATTCTTCCCAAACAGAGAAACTGCCATTGTCTGAATAACAAAAGGGGAAAATCGAATCATCTCGATTGAAAAAGACATCAATTGTTAACTTTAGCGATTCAAAGGGTAATGGAAATTTAAACACTTGCTTCCTGAACCAGTCTAATTGTCGGTCCTTTTAGTTTTTTCACTAAAGGCACGTTCACACACATGCCTGCTATTAAAAGTTATTGTTCTTCAAGATCAATGAATTCAATAATTCAAATTATCTATACAATATCGCCAAATTCATAGGTATGTATAAAATTATATTAAAGTTTATATGAAATATTTTATATTTTCTTATAGTTGCTCGTTTAGATACCCTGGATACAGATAATATGTAGATAGATTATTAAAATAGCCAAAATTAAACAATTAAAAGGAGGTAATGAGGAATATTTGTATGTGAACACACCCTAACATCTCGTACTGGTCTAATTGTCAGCCATTTTAGTTTTTTTCCCACTTAGTGTCAAATTGGCCATTGTCGGGACGCAGTGATGTGGACATGCTCGTTTTGTGAAAGGTGTCCGATCGTGCGCACGACATTTTTGCTTTGTATCGTTTTGATGAAGTTTCGGGGCAAGTGGTCATGAAACGTTTGTAATTGGTACGACTGATTCTATTGATGTTTTTCAGTGAAATAATATGGTGTAATTCCAAGACGACCCTAATGGCTTAGCGAGGACGAGAATTTTTTTAAAGTTGAAATTCGCTACTAATGTTAAATATTTTGTAAGAACAACAGAAGATATAAAATAAAGTGTAAAATTATATGTAGAATAAAGCTTTATATTTTTTTGTAAGCTAATATAGTATATTTATATTAGCTCACAAAAAATTTTACATATATTTATATTATACTGCAAATAAATATGTTTTAAGAGTACCTGATACAAAACTTTACGACGATTTTTATTCAGAAGTCATTGATTTTAACATAATAATGTTGAGAAAAAAATTCTAAATTAAGATTATTTAAATTAATTGTATTTATATAATGTAACTAAAATTTACTTTCTATGTGTTAAAATATAAGTTTTAAAAAATAATCTATCTATATATATATATATATAAAGCTTATTTTGCTTTCATTATTATCAATAGTAAAAATTTATTTGCTTAATACTTTGTCATCTTATTTAATACCTATTATAAATGTGAAAGTTTAGATGGATGTTTGGATGTTTGTTACTCAATCATACCAGAACGGCTGAATGGATCTGGATGAAATTTGGCACAGATACAGATTTTAGTCAGGAATAGTACATAGGCTTATACCGGAAAAATTTACAGTTCTAGAGGTGAACCCGAGCGAAGCAAGGATGAACCGCTTGTATGATATATAGGCTACTTTGTTGCTGAGCTACTTTATTCTATCAACCATTAAGGAAAAAATAACAAATATTTTTAATCATTAATGTAATTGAAAAGGAAATTGTATGAAAGCATCAAGACAATAGAACAATGCATCCTCAGATGGAGGTTAAACTACACCCTTGACGTTAGTAAATCTAACGTTTTTGTATTCCCCTATTGTACTAAGATTCAATTAGCGATATGTGGATAATCCTATAAGTCGAACGAATCTGTCAATCAATACAGTAGATATGATGCCGATCAAAAATACTGATATCGAAAGCAATTTTGAACTAAAATACTCTTATTTTCCTGGACAAATGTCTACTGAACCGAATTAAACCATAAACACACAAAGGAGGAAGTAATATCGTGTCTTATAAGCTTTTAGAGCTTTTTTCCTGTATTAATCAGCACTATTGTTAGACTAGGCTTAGACGGAGTACTAAAATTGTACATAATAAAATAATATACATAATTAGAAAGCATGAATAATAATATTTTCATTAAAAATCATTAATTAATTAACAGGAAATATTTGACTACTTCAAATTAATATGGAATATCTATTGATTATACTTTTAAAGAAATATTAAAATATAATA
Source organism: Brenthis ino (assembly GCA_921882275.1). NCBI lineage: Eukaryota > Metazoa > Arthropoda > Insecta > Lepidoptera > Nymphalidae > Brenthis > Brenthis ino. The sequence goes on along the minus strand of OV170222.1, from coordinate 24,310,831 downwards.
ATTTAACAGTCAATATCTTAAAATTAAACATATTTTTCGAGTTACTAATTTTGTAATTATATGCTTATAAGTTTAATTTAATAAAATTAAATTATAAATTATGGATACTTAACTGATTTTTAGGATGATTTTATAAAAATAATTAAAATTTCACTTCCGGCTGATTGATATAAAAAGCGTAAGGTAACCGTTGAAAGAGTTAGTTTTTGGACAGACGTGCATTACGCCAGAAAAGATAAGTAATCGTTGTTAAAATAATATTGAATTTATGCTGGTAAACTTATTGATCAAAATAGTGGTAAACTTATGTGTAAAAAGTAAAAAGATAAAGTTTTCCTGTGATTGGTTAAATAGTAGTGATATAAAGTGATCGTTAAAACTACATTTAATTGTGATCTTATATGGAAATACGAAAATTGAAAAGTAAAAAGTGATAATATAAAGCTTATTGCATTGGTTTACTGTGTTCTTATTTTCCTCGTCCTGAAATTATATGTTTATTTATACACTGTTTTATCAATTTTCAGAAGTGGGATCCCGGAACGTCACCGGTATCCCGTCTCGGAGTCCGCTAGAAAAACGATGTCAGTCCTGGCACTCCCAGCACTCGGAAGTACCCATCCTGGCCAGGCCTATAGCTGGTTCTTTGACTACCCCAGAGGCCGTATCAACGCTTGCATCGTCTATGACCTAAATGCTGGTAAGATCCAACCATATTACTTTGACCAAGTGGTATTAAAACCAGGAATCATACTTATTGCCATAATAGATAACTAGTCTGGTGAACGCTACTAAAAGCTACCAACATGCAATCTCGATTAGGCGGAATGGTATTTTTCCTCCTTCTTAAACTTTTTATATAAATTTCAAATGATTTAGTTATACGTTTTTGAGCTTGTCTCCTAAGTGCCCCAAAACTTTTTTTTTTGCTTATTTATTTGTTATGTAAAATTGGAAAACAAACAGCGTATACAAACATCAAATGCAAAATACAACAAAATTAATACACCTGGCCAATAAAGTTTCCACTTTTACATAAATATAGCTGAGTAGACTTATTACCTGTTAAACCAAAACAGAGATAAATAAAATGTGTAGTTACAAAATAAAAAGAAAAATATAGAAATAATCTTTTGCTAGTGTCTTTTCAAGTTTGGTTATAAATTTGTTTATATTCAGTATATGCAAACGAAATATTTGTTGTTTGTAATTCATACTAATATTATAAATGTGAAAGTGTGTTTGTTTCTTTGTCCTTCTTTCAAGTCGAAGCGGAATGACGAATTGGTGTAATTTTTCTATGGAGACAGTTCGAGGGCTGGAGAGTAACATACGCTCTTTTGCCGCGAGAGATTGTCTCATTCCTAAAGAAAAACACGTTATAATACAACCCAAGAAATAATTGTGATCGGAATTACTTGAAACTTGGTATTAATGCTCTTCAATACAATTAAAAAAAAAACGTATTTTAGCATTTTTCAAAATTCATCCCATGAGGGGGTAAAATTTGGCATGAAGATTTGTATGAAATCTGCCTTTTTAGAGATTTTTTTGTAGTTTTACCACGAGCGAAGCAGAGGCTTCTGCTAGTAATTAATATAAATTTTACAGACTCTAGTTTTGGCATATTTGGTCTAAGAAAGGGAACAGACAAGACATATCTTTTGATCGTTAATTAATTCGAAGGCATTTAAAGAAAATATTAGACAACAGATAACAATCGATATGATTGTTGATAATTATGCAAAGAAAAATTTGATCTTGATGTTTAGGTTATTACCCTCAATAGATTTAAATTTGAAATATAACCTCCTAAGAAATTTATTCTGAACGTTCTCGACAGTGTTAATGAATTATTGCTGCAGGTTCTATCTGATAATGTAAAGCAATGCATGCTACGCTCCATTTCGCGTTGACAGATAGTGATTTTCTTCTCAAGGCGCGGTAGCATTGTTGTAACGTATATCTTTGTCTTAATTCGTACGTTAGTGCTCTTTTTGTATTTTCGAATGATACTAGTTGTCCTAGATATACGCATTCATATACGTATTCTAATTTTTGTACTTTTTATCTTGCAGCGCTCTTTAAAAAAGAGAGCTTTACATGTATTGAATAATAATTCTACTTTTGACTCTCTATTTCTAGTTAGTTACTATAATTTCGAGTTATTTATTTATTTTATTTATTTATTATAAAGGCTTACTAACTAAATTTACATAAAAACATTTATTCAGCATTATAATTTTACCTATTTGTATATAAATTTAATTTAAAAGTATGCACATCTTTTTATAGAATTATTCCATTAAAATTTTATGTGTACAATAAACAAAAGAAAAAAAAACTAATCTAAATATTTAAATACACTTTCTTTTTGAATAAATTTAAAGTATCAAAAAAATATCTATATCACATTGCTGAAATATAAAATTATATAATTTAAAGCTTCGTAAGAGTGGTGAATTAGAACCGTATCTATTTTTTCGTTGTGGGATGTGTATTGGTTTATAGTTAATAGCTTATAAATAATATATTAATCTGCAAATACCACAATATCGTCTGTAAACCGTAGGTGATTCAATAGTCCGTCGCCTACTTTTATTCCCTTCATTTCGCAATTCAGGCATTATAAACAGATTCTAGCATAGCTGAAAAGTTTTTGGGAGAAAGTAGGTTTCCTTGTCTCACTCCTTTTGAATGGTGAAATCCGTTCCATCACGATCTAATCGTACCTTTCGCATGGCATATTATTATATATTTCGGATGTACGCCTTATTGTAATAATTCTGTATTTTTTTAAAATAGTGAGCCAAATGTTAAAAAAAAAAGTATAAAAAAAAAACAAAAATAAACGTGTACATTTCAAGATACAACTTTCCTGTAGGGATTCGTTTACTTTTCTATTATTTGTGTTACAACTTATATATGATCTATATTCGAGAACCTTTTACAAAAGCTCTCTTATTCACGAGGGTGGTTTCGATTTAATATAATTTTCATCCTGTTCAACATGATTTTTGAGAACATTTTGTAAATCGAAGCAGCATGATTTTTCATTATTTTATTATGACCACGGTATACCGTGAGCGTTATACGGCAAGTGTTGGTACAAATAAAGAAAAGTCGTTGAAATCAAAATTGTCACTCTGTACATAATCACTTAACACTTCACTTCACTATAACTACATATAAATTTTTGAAAGTTTTTTGTCTTGTTATTTTTCTGTTGAGTAACATTACGATTAATGTTTTTACTTATTTCTGTTTCTTTAGTCTTTATTTCTTTCGTTCCTTTTCTCTTTACATATGTAGCTCTTTTCTTTGCTCTAAAAGTTCTTTTGTTATTATTACATTTCTATTTTTGGCTGATTTGAATGATTAAGATGAATTTGAATTGGCTCAAGAAATCTTTTTAACAGATGTACGTATTGTTTTGGAAGTTTATTATTCCCAGTATTTAGAGCTCTCTTTTAAAATAGTCCTTATGTGTAAGGATAGATTGCATCGCATATTAAACTTCAGATAATTATTATAACAAAAATTTTATACAAGTTGGTTGGTTTATTAATTTCGTTGATTTGTCTTCTAATGGGAACTAACTTCGGTGATCGGACGAGACCCGGTGTATTCAACGTAATATGGACGTTGGCTATCTCCATGTCCATTTCTTGTGTCGCTTGCGTTGGAACTTGCTATTTATTTATTTCTTGGTAATCCTACAGCGTTACAAAATTGTTGAAATACAGTTAGAGCACAAAGTTATTAATAAATATGGCCAAAATTAGATTACTCTATTAGATATCTCGTAATAGTATATGTATTAGACAACAGAGTACTCATATATTGAAAAAGGAAAAAGAAAAAAAAATCTGAATAAATTAAATTGGTCATACTAATGATGTGCACATTAAACATAATGTGTTTACATGTATGTGCAACCTGTGTTATGTGTAACGGTACGAGTCTATGGTAGTTACGGATGTAATAAATTTGTTTTCAGGTGCAAATATGACTAGTCTCTTATTATATCGTCCTATGTTTTTATTTTGGCGGGATATTGCGCATATCAATTGATGATTAAATCTAAATGTGGTTTATTACAAGGAAGGGGAGTAAACACAGTTTTCCAACTCGGTATAAAATTGGTAACATAGTACTTTGCCAGAAGTCTGTAGTCAGCTCATGTGATGTAAGAAGAGAGCTTAAAGAAAAGTTTAGTGGACCCTATAAAACGTCGAAAATGATAGATACACAGTTACGTCGTTTAAAGGGCTCAAGGAATATAAAAAGTATAATGCGTCGGTTTCAACGGCGACACTTTCGGCTTAGTTTGTGGTGACCCTACTTGCTGTACCGGCGGTCGCGGGTTCGAGTCCCGCTGGGGGCATTCATTTGTGTGGGGGGGGGGGGGCGCGAATGTCTGTGCTCCAGTGATGGATGTTTATATTCATAATGTTTATGTATTTTCAGTTATCTATGTGTGGTGTATCAACCGTCGGGTATCCATAGCACGGGCCTCGCAGCTTACCATGGAACTAGATGGTGCTGTGAGTTAGACGGATGTTCTACGGAAATTTATCAATGAAGCAGATAGTGACACAGGTTCAAGTAATTCAAGCGTTAGTAGCACCGAGGAACTTGGTGATATTTTAGAGTGATAATGGAGCTATATACATACTTTATAATATATTATATAATGAACAAGTAGTATATAGAAATTCACGGGCCACCAATAGTTTGGTGTTGACGGGCCACCAATAGTTTTGGTGTTGACGGGCCACCAATAGTTTTGGTGTTGACGGGCCACCAATAGTTTTGGTGTTGACGGGCCACCAATAGTTTTGGTGTTGACGGGCCACCAATAGTTTTGGTGTTGACGGGCCACCAATAGTTTTGGTGTTGACGGGCCACCAATAGTTTGGTGTTGACGGGCCACCAATAGTTTTGGTGTTGTTGGGCCACCAATAGTTTTGGTGTTGTTGGGCCACCAATAGTTTTGGTGTTGTTGGGCCACCAATAGTTTTGGTGTTGTTGGGCCACCAATAGTTTTGCTGTTGTTGGGCCATCAACAGTTTTAGGTGTTGATGGGCCACTAATAGTTTTGGTGTTGATGGTCCATTAATAGCTTAGATGATGAAGTTGCTACTAATAGTTCTGATATTGTTGAGTCACGGATCTTTAATTTGTTACTTTTATTGGTTACTTTGAGTATTTTGAGTATTAGTAATAATAATAATGAAATAATATTAGTCCCGCTGAGTTTCTTTCGCCAGTTCTTCTCAGGTCTGAGGCTTCTTCCTTCCGAACTGGTAGTAGACTCATGACGTTTAGAAAAAATAATAATAATAATAATTTAATGCCAAAAAAAATATTTTTGAATCGAAAAAAAATATTATTTTGGAATACCAGTATTAAGTTTAGATCTGATAATAAAGAAAATTTAAAATTATTAAACCTTTTGCTCATTTGCGAGGTCGCAAATATTCGTCAGGATGGACGAACTGTTAGACTAGGCTTAGACGGAGTACTAAAATTGTACATAATAAAATAATATACATAATTAGAAAGCATGAATAATAATATTTTCATTAAAAATCATTAATTAATTAACAGGAAATATTTGACTACTTCAAATTAATATGGAATATCTATTGATTATACTTTTAAAGAAATATTAAAATATAATAATTTAACAGTCAATATCTTAAAATTAAACATATTTTTCGAGTTACTAATTTTGTAATTATATGCTTATAAGTTTAATTTAATAAAATTAAATTATAAATTATGGATACTTAACTGATTTTTAGGATGATTTTATAAAAATAATTAAAATTTCACTTCCGGCTGATTGATATAAAAAGCGTAAGGTAACCGTTGAAAGAGTTAGTTTTTGGACAGACGTGCATTACGCCAGAAAAGATAAGTAATCGTTGTTAAAATAATATTGAATTTATGCTGGTAAACTTATTGATCAAAATAGTGGTAAACTTATGTGTAAAAAGTAAAAAGATAAAGTTTTCCTGTGATTGGTTAAATAGTAGTGATATAAAGTGATCGTTAAAACTACATTTAATTGTGATCTTATATGGAAATACGAAAATTGAAAAGTAAAAAGTGATAATATAAAGCTTATTGCATTGGTTTACTGTGTTCTTATTTTCCTCGTCCTGAAATTATATGTTTATTTATACACTGTTTTATCACTATAGTAGTTTTTATTTACTTTTTTACTTTATATCAAGCATTTAGTTAAATTTATTATATTATCTTAACAATTAAAATAAATCTAACCAGGAGAATATAAAAATCTATAATAATCTTGATCGAGCATTTGCTATGTATACTTATATATGTAAGTTTTTGCGGGTTCAATTTCAAATTTCTCAGTATTTTTATATTTTTTAAAAGATTATAAAATATGATTTAAGGACAGTAAAATAAATCACACAGTCATTTTAATAAACATTTTCAATCCTTTACATTCTGTCAACACGACTAATAGAATCGGCACACAATGTCCAGGCCCAAGGGACGGACCTTTTAAACGCTGCTAATGAAATTCGTGACCTTACGCGTTGCAGGTCGCACGTTTTTATCTATCTCCATACAGGATTTGAAGGGTTTTTGTCACTCCCAAAAAGCCCCTTAAACTAAATAGTTAGGATAGCCCGTAGGCTTCTTACACATTAGTGACAGACAATGATCTTCTATCTAGGTATATATAATACAATAAAATTCTAACCCAGTCGAATCTGTACATTAAATTTTTTTTGGAAAATCTTATTGATAGTTATCATTATCGATACAACGGTCGAATGTTTCTTTAGCATTTTTGTCTGTGTGTGTGTGTCAGTTTGTCTAGGAACGCATCACGAGAAAACCACAGAATAGGTTTTTATTAAATTTGGTATGATGATGGCTGGTTATCCGGGTCAATTTATAGGAGATTTTTTACTGCGGAAAAATATGTTATGTCTGAAATACATATGCATGCTAAATAACGTAACTAATGTAATATTTAAAATTTCATCCTCTTTTGCCTATTCAGCGTTAAAGAATAGCGTTACACATGCTTCAAGGGTGTATATAAACTTTATTATTTTATTATTATTTTTTTGTTTACGTTTCGAAGTAGTCGAATCACATCGTGTATGACCAAATCTTTTATCGTATATAACCAATGTCCTACCTGTCTACATATCAAAAACTTTTTTTTTTAATACTTATATTATGTAATAAAGAGGTAATATATTAAAGAGGTAAAGTTTGTGAATTTGTGAGTTTGTGACGTTGTAGGGGGTAATCTCTGGATCTGCTGAACCGATTTACATGAAATTTAGTAAAAAGATAACTAAAGATAACTTTTATCCCGGAAACCATCCCTTAAGGAGATGAAAATGGGGAATCAAGCTAGGGACTCACCCTCGCTTCGCTCGGGTTCGTCCCTAGTCATCAATATAACTGTTGTAAGCCATATCTAAAAGCATATTAATACCACATTATTTAACTACAAAATTTTACTTAAAACCCCATCCTCAATAACGCGAATTCATGGCAATTTAAGTTAAATAACTGCATGACCAAAAATTTCACTTCATGAAAATTAGATCTAGTAAACATTTATTTTCAGAAATACTCGTTTTTCTGTGAACAAACAACAAAAATTTCCTATAGTAGTAATTTAATTTAAAATTAAAATATTTTGCTAGCTGACGCTTGGTGGACGCACAATAAGCTAGTGCAATAAGCCTATTGTTATCTAAAGGCTTATCAATTCGCTTATGACCCCCCGGTCAGCGATGTTAATGCTACCCTTTTCCCTATTTGGGCATGTGCAAATATCTTTTTATTTCTTTTCATCCAAATTGCTTTTGTAAATAATTCAATAACATTTTTAAATTCTATACCAATAATTTCAATAATAAATTAAATAATTCAATAACATGTATAAATTAAGATTTAATAACTTTAAATATCAAGTTGTCCTAGTTTAGTTAATACTACAATTAGTTGTACCATATTTTTTATATATTATTATATTACATTATTTATTATTATTCATTTATTTACTTAAGATTGTCAACAGAAAATACATTACTATATGATCATATATGCCAAATATGCTATTAGTACATTGATTAAATGCTTTTCCACTTACAGACGTTCACAGCATGCACAATATTAAATATAAACAAAAAAAATCGATTAAAGTTTAGTTTAGGTAGTCATAACTCAAAAACTTAAGCTTATTATAATATGTATGTATACAATTATTTTATACTTCTTGTTCCTCCTTGTTGTTATGAATACTAAGGGATAATTTTTGATCGAATTACACTTTTTTGTTAAACCTTTTTAATATAAAATATCCTATGCCTATAAAGTTAAAACCTCTATTCTTTTTATTTAACACAAGTGACTCACCCTCGCTCTGCTCGTTTTTTTTTTAAGTTACGTTTTAAAGGTTAGTATAGATTTCTTAGAGATGAGATGTTTGCCAGCAAAATGTATCCTATATGTTGACCCGAATAACCAGCTATCATCATACCAAATTTCATCAAAAGTCTGTCCAGTGGTTTTCTCGTGATGCGTTTCCAGATAGACAGACAGACAAAAATTCTAAAAACTATAGATTCAGCTTCTGTACCGATAATAAATACTATTTCAATAAGATTTTTGAAAAAATATTTAATGTACAGATTCGACTCAGAATTTCATTATTTAACATTTTTAATATTACTTTTTGCTAGTACGACGAAGAAAAACATCAAAATAAAACCTGCATATCTGAAGGAACCTAACTACCTACTATACGAAAGGCGAGTAAAATCCTCCCCTGCGTTTGGCCAGCCTGCACCTTGAAGGCCCGTGCCCAAAAGTGAAAAGTTAAAAAGTTATGTTTTTATTAAATATTTTTTTTTTATTTAACATACTTAATACTTACGTAAGTCGTTTTTTAACAAAGTTTTATAATGCTACGATTCCACTACAAGCGTGGCCCATACATCTACATATCTCTTTCAAATTCTCTCAGACGACAGCCAAAATCATATTACTCATACATAACAACTATTTAGTATGTTGGAGTATACTTTACACGTAAATTTCTCATTTTAAATAAGAAATTCACGTGTAAGCAGAACTAAAAATATAAATAATATCTAAAGAAGGATATAACTCCTCCGCGCTCACCAAATTAGCTTATTCACAGTAATTGCAAGAAAGACGGTTTCCAATCGGAGCGTGACACGTGTCATTTGACACCCCTTTTTGCACGCATTCCTTTGATTTATACACGTAGACTAGCGGTTTTTAAATACATTAAAGCAGCCTGTCTTTTTCAAATTACTCGAATAATAAATCTAATATACTTTAGTTTTGTCGACACGACCATCGTAAATAAATATTTTCAATAAATTTACTTAGTTTACTAGTTTCTTTGATTTGATTTTTGTCTCTGATATCCTATTTATTTAAAAGGGCCATAGGAAATTTAACATCACCGTACAGCATACCATAGAAGTAACAACCATAGAAGCGAAGCAGTTATATTAGTATCACTCATTATTATGGACGTGTTCCAAACAGGACAAAAGATTAAAAGAAGTATGATAGTGAAATCATAAAAATCTTAAAAAGTCAAAAAGTGCATCTAAAAACTATTTATCATATAATTAAAATCAGTAAAATAATCAACCGTAATCATACTTATTTTATACTGTAAAACTTATATTAAAAAATGTTCACAATAATATTACGAAAGCCCCAGAACCGCCCGTCTGCGCCGCCTGAGCCCCGTGGGACGCGCAGAGCACGTGACGGATTAACATTATCATTTGACACTGCATTTATTTAGCGACGCTGTTTGTTTACATAGTCCGTACATGACTACTGATGAATAAATACGTCTATACATATAATAAAATTGTAACTAAGCTGAATCTGTACATTAAATATTTTTTGGAAAATCTTATTCAAATAGACATTGTTATCGATACAGACGCCGAATCTATAGTTTTTAGAATTTTTGTCTGTCTGTCTGTCTGTTACCGCATCACAGAAAAACCACTGGAGGGATTTTGATGAAATATGGTATAGTGATAGCTGGTTATCCGGGTCAACATATAGGATACATTTTAGCGCGAGAAAATATCTCCTTTCTGGAAAAAATACAAAAACTGCAATGTAAGAGTATACTAATATGTAAAATCTAAGAATTTGGTTTTTGTTATCTGAAAGCGGGCGGAGCCGCGGACATTGCTAGTGACTAAATATTTCTAATTTTAATAATTCTAAAGTATTTCAGGTATCAAGTGTGTTTAATACGTCATAATGTAAGATGCGGAATGGTGATAATTTATACCTTGGATACATACATACTTGTTATTCATATATGTATAGGTATATACTTATTACAAGAAGGAAGTCGCGGGCAAAGCATAGTTATATTTAATAATTAATATTTTTGTCTTTTTATGAGCTAAAATAACAATTGGGCGTATTTTCATTTTGAAAGGATAATCGTACAAATTAGTCTATCCAGTGTAGTACAAAACTTACTTTACAAAATTTGTTACAATTATTTATGAATCCGTTAATGCTAAGCTTTATCTGGACAGCATTTTTTTAATATTCAATCATACATACTCATACAGCTTCCAATTTTTATCTCTATCAATGAGATTATGTACTTAAATAAATAAATTAATACGTTGGGTGGTTAACACACAGCACCATCTAGTTCCATGGTAAAGTAGATAGCTGATACACTCCACATATATAACTTTAAACACATGTACATATTATAAATAAAAACACCCATTATTACACCCTTATCACACAAATGAATGCCTCCAGCAAATTTGAACCCGCGACCGCTGGCACAGCAAGTAGGATCACTACAAACTGAGCCAAACACGTCGTCAAAATAGGTCACTAATCCCAAGTAACAAAGGAAACTATAATAAGGCTTAACAAAATTATAAAATAATCTGTGAACCTAAAATATATTTGCTACCGTCAAATAACTTGTCCGCGTCCCTACTTTGAAACCTTACAACTAAGTACCAGTTAGTTAGCAGCAAATCCGTCACAACTCTCTACTAAAAGTTGTTTCAACTTAATTACATTTCGCATCGCTCTGCTGGGGATTCTGATGAAATTCGAAACAAAACTCTGTATTGACAGCTGGCCGAATAATTATATTATACTTCAGTCATAATCTATACATATAATAAAATTGTAACTAAGCCGAATCTGTACATTAAATATTTTTTGAAAAATCTTAGTGAAATAAACATTAATATCGATACAGAGGCCGAGGTTATAATTTTTGGAATTTTTGTCTGTCTGTTACCGAATCACAGAAAAACCACTGGCGGGATTTTGATGAAATTTGGTATGGTGATAGCTGGTTATCCGGGTCAACATATAAGATACTTTTTACTATGGGAAATATATAATTTCCGAGAAAAAATACAAAAACCGAATAAAATGTAAAACCTAAGAAATTGGTCATATGAACGCGGGCGGAGCCGCGGGCATTGCTAGTTATAATGTACAGATGTCTTTACTTAGTAAGATATACTTAGGGCACGTTTTAAGTGAAAAATTATCTTTTGATTTTTTTGGATTTATTTTGATTTTGGCAACGCGACGTTTCGAAAGCTTTACAACAATCGTGGTCACGGGAGAGACTAAGGTTGGACGTCTCAAAACTTATACTTGTTACAGACGATATATACTCACAAAATTATACATTCATGTGGAAAAATGAGAATCGTCGCCGAAGTAGCTTACGATTTTAAGGAGATTTAAAAATAATTTTAATTAGTGTTGCTATTGTCCAAATATTTAAATTGGGTTATTTTTATAATTAATTTAGATTTTAAGATTTTTTTTAGGATACGCTTTTTTACAGAAGATAAGTACTCTGAAACCAGTTCGAAGTCTATAATAGAAATAAATGATTTGTTATATGTATATCATATTATATTACGATTGTATTCAATCTTTAAATTATCATTAGATGTATTAAAATATATAATATTTTTTTTCAATGGACCAGTAAATCTAAAAATTGGCGTGTTCAAACAAATCAACTCTTTAGCTTTATATATTATAAATAATAAATATACATAGATATTTTAAATAAAACTATCTTTTCGGATCGGAGAGACTGTCTCGCCCCTGACCATGATGTAAAGCATTCGGAACGTCGGGAACGAAAAATCAAAATAAATCCGCGAAAAAATCCGTCAAATATCAAATATTCTAGTAAATCTAAGAAAGTATTATACATATATAATTTTATAAGCGTTCTCTTTAAATGTATTTATATAGAGCATAGACTTCAGATTAATCTTTTGATATGATGATTTTTTACAATATTATTCCTATTAAAATCAACGAATATGTATCATATCATTTCAGTACACATCCAGCTTATATGAGCTTTACATTAGTGAATAGTTGTAGCGTCTTAGTTAGGATAAAAGCTATGACGCCTAAGCCTCGTATTACAACGCTCCCTCTGACATTTACATGTCCAATTTATACCCAAAAGCGTCAATTCAAATGCTGTAGATTGCTTTGTTTGCATGTGTACTGCCGTGTACAACTGCTTGGGTCACGGTGTTTGAACTTTGGAAACTACATTATGTAAAAATATGAAAATTTGTTGAGAAATTTATTTGAAAAATATTTAGTCAAAAAATATTGAACATTAGGTAAATGATTCAAAATAAATATTTATTAAGACAAAAACGTTATGAAGCCATTTGTAATGTAACCAATTACATCTATCCATTATATAATTTATTATATTTTACGTATAACCCCATTGTAATACATTATTTAATCAATGTTTATTGGTATAAATAGGCACTTCTACTTATGATTTATCTCCTAATACATTTTGTACAACTACAAACAGACAATCATAGACACCTGCTTTATATGAATACTAGCGACTCACCCTCGCTCCGCTCGGGTTCATCCCTAAAAACGTTTTCTCAGAGATGAGCTATTTTCTTCTTCTTATTCTCGTGATACGTTCTCAGACAGACATATAGACCGACAAATAGACAGACAGACCGACAGACAATATTTCTAGAAACTATAAATATGGCTATTCGGCGACTATTTCACTAAGATTTTCCAAAAAGTATTTAATTTGCAGATTCACCTCCGTTAGAATTTTATTATGATTGTATAGATATCACATATATATAGCGGCCATTTTTTGTCAGGGTTAGCAAATAAGTATAAGGAAGATACATTCATGGTTTTAATGCTTTACAGTACAAAAACCTTAAATTCCCCTCCAAATAATTCAAAGGCAGTCAGAGAGCGAGCAACGAGACGTAGCATGAGCACGTTATGGAAATTTAATTATTTTATAGCTACACAATAAAACAGTGACTAGGGTGCAGTGGATACGTGTAATTTATTGCGAAGTGCATGGGTTCTATGCTTGAGTCAGCTGAATTTGAAATTCATGTCTCGTTACCCATGACTCACGTCAGCCCGCCCATTATTTTGTTATTTATCACCTACAATATCTGCTCAAAGATAATGAATGTTTACTGTTTTAAAATGTTAAAACGTATTTATTTTTAAATCACATCTCTTCTGTAAATATCTCATGGGTTGTATGTTTGAAATGTCGATCTTGGACATACACAAGAGCGATACAAAGACCTTTTGCATTCTTTTTTTAGTGTATACCGCATTGCTTTGGAGCAAACTCCCTAAATATTATATCCAAAAGTTGTTTACAATTATCAAAATTACTATTATTATACTATTTTTGTATCTAATATACAATATGCAATAGCTATATAGTATATATAAAAGTTATCTATTCTATATTACAATTTTAGTCCACTTCAGAACATTATCCCTCATTTCGATAGCTTGGTTGGAAGAGATCTCTTCTAGAGATAAGTCGGTGCAATAAAGAATATTATATTATTCTAAATGTTGACAGCACCTTTAAGCTAGAATCAAACCTACTACTAATATCTATATGGAAGTTAACCACTTTAATATCTACTAGCTGTCAGACCCGCCCAGGTAAAAATAAACACATTGTAAATCACTCACCTGCTGTATTCAGCAGGCGTACTCACAATAACTCTTTAGAGTTTCATTAAATCCGAATGAATGGTTTAGAAAGAACAGACAAACATTTTTATTTTACTACTAGCGACTTACCCTTGCTTCGCTCGGGTTCGTCCCTACGAACGTTTTAAATAGATATAAATAGTTATTAGCCAGCGTTCGCCATGTAAAGTTTTTTTTCGTCTTTTTTCGTTATTCTGCTATTCTATTATGGAGACAAATCCAATAAATCAAAGATCATTCTTGAGTTATAAATGTGTAACTAAACCGACTTTGTTATATATATATGGAAAACAAATGTATCCCACGGGAATCGTACAATTTTCCGGAATAAAAACTAGCCTTTGTGTTATTCTGGTGTATGAGCTACATTATCGTAAAGTTTCATTAAAATCCATTCAGTAGTTTTTGTGTGAAAGAGTAACAAACATTCATACATTCTCACAAACTTTCGCATTTAGAACATTAGTAGGATACAATATATTATATTTTATACAAAATTACCATCTCATCTTTACACTTATAAAACTTCGTAGTTTCATTTCGATATTATTCCTAAGTAATCAAATCAATTTTAAGACGGAAAAATTCTTATCTCGAGAGATATCTAGGGTATTGATCTATGAATAAAAGTGGTATTCAAAGTAAAGTTACATTGAATCTATTTCAACAAGTAGAATATAGAATATTCTTGGTTAATGTTGTATGTAATTTTTTCTGTATTTATTCTGTTTTTAAAATATATAATATACATATATTTTGATGTACCTATCTGTTGGTTTGTCTGTTGCATCTCCCATATACAATTATATATTTAAGCGACTTTCATCCAGTGGACTCTAGCGACTTTGACCAAATCGTCGGTCCACGTTGTGGGAGGCCTGCCCACGCTTCGCCTTCTTTGTATAAGTAGGTAATTAAAATTAGGTATATAACTAATGCTGGCTTAGACTTATTCAAAGGCTAGATATCGTTTGGATATTTTAATATTGTAATTTTAAATTTCATAACTTTATAAGTGAAATCAATGAAATTAAATCGAAATGGGCACGGACCTCCAGTTAGGCAGACTACACATATCTTTTGAAAATTTACTAGGTTCTTTCAGACATGCAGGTTTCCACACGATGTTTTCCATCACCGCAAGACACGTGGTCATCATGTTGCAAATGATTCGCACATGAAAATATCAGATTTGCGACACCCGGGATTTGAACCCGCTTCACTCGGTCTCTCAAGCAAGCGCTCTAACACTAGGCTACCACTACCTATCACTTTAATAAATAGCAATAATGGAAGGTAACAAATTTGAGATATATTTCAGTTCTCGCTTTGATTCCCATCAACGTCCCGATGAAACAAAGTTATAACCGCTAAAATATTTGCATTTTCAAATAGCAAGTAGCGAGACAATATATTCAATTAATATAAATGTTAATTCGAATACCTTCGTTTGTTTAAGAAAACCCGTCTTCACAATCAGGGTTTGAAATTTATGCCGAAGTTGGAGCGTAGTTACATTTTATTTAACCCTTCGTTCTTAGACTATCTTTGCACTTTGCTGTATGGACTTTTCATATTATAAAACCTCTATCCACATACTCGTATATAACACAATAATACAGTACGTCTTATAATATTACATGACCAATTCTTGCATATATTTATACTAATATGTAAAGAGGTAAATTTTGTGAGTTTGTGACGTTGTAGGTGGTAATCTCTGAATCTACTGAACCGATTTAGATGAAATTTGGTAAGAAGATTTTTTGAGACCCTGGGAGGGACATAGAATAGTTTTTATTACGTCCAGTATGTCTATAAATTTATTTCGTGTATCTCGGAAACGGCTTTAACGATTTGGATCAAATTTTGTATTTAGATAAAGTTTTACTTTAAAGTTTAACTACATATACGATTATGGCTGTAATTTTTGGACAAAATAAGCGTATTTTTCACATCATCGATAAAAGACGATATTACAAAACGCCGAGTGAAGATCATTCGTCCAATTGCTACAATATTATGAATCCAGTGATTTTTACTAAATATGCAACAAAATCCAAGAAAATTAATTAATAGCTCATTGAGTGAAATCAGGTGGCGCTAGCTGTAGGTATAGGTATAATATCTTAAATACAAATGACGAGCAAATCGAGGGTATTTCGCTAGTACTCGTAATTAATAAGATATTTTATCCTAGCACGTCAAGTACTTTACATGAGATATTATCATGATTATGGACACTAATGTTTGTCAGTGGAGGAAATTCAACCTTAATCATTATTGAGAGGAAAATATATATGAATAGAATTTATCTATATATTAAAAAAACTAACTATTTCCAATATTTTTTATCGATAACACTATATTTCGTTAATAACTACCTACTGAACAAAAATAAGAAAATTGGTTGACAAATAGATAAAGGTATTGTTTTATCTTTGCCTATTTATATATAGATAGGTGTGATTATATATAATGAGGAAGTAAAAAGTAACATTCAAATTCAAACAGGCTTTATTTAAATAGACGTATATAATAAAAATATTTATGTATGAAGCTCAGTTACAAGTACAATATAAAAAAAAACATTATTCCCTCTAAACACCCTCAATTACGCGAATATTTACCAATTTAAATAAAACTACCTTTTCAGATGAGACCTTTACACAGGAGAGACTGAACGCGGATTTACTTTGATTTTTGGTTTTTAATTAAATGAAAGTCAAACAACAATCAGTAATACACGAACTATCTGAGGTTTTTCAGTAACATTAGCGAGCGACAATTACACAGTGGATGTCAAAAGCGCAACGCGTGCGCGCTGACGCGGCAAATTTGATCGCGCGGTTTGGCTTACGGTCGCGTTTAGTTATGACTGTACAGCGTGTTAGAAATGGTTACGTGCCTGTAAATTATAACAATGGTATATTATGCTATGTATTTTATTATTATACTGATATGTAAATGTTACACAAAATTGTATGAGTTGATGGGGAATTTGGGTGTTTGCATTTGGTAGGGCTGTTTTCTGTGAAATTATAATTAGATATAACAAACGGATAGACAGGTAAAATAATTAACTTTTGTATATAACTTGTGAGGGCTTATTACTTTTTGCAAGTCAATAAGAATGAAGCGTATCATCATATTATATACATATTAATATTATAAATGGGAAAATTTGTGTGAACTTACCCATCATGGGAATAGAACCTTGGAAAAAATGTACGTGGGATAAAATTGGGACTTGCAATATAAAAAAGCTAATACTTTCTACTAAAATATGAACAAAGTTATTGAAAAAATATTTTTTTTTATATAACACCTACCTATACTTGAAAACGTATGATAATTAAATTATGTGAAAAGCCACAAACATCAGCCTGTATACGCCACAGCGACGGCTATGATTCGGGGGCAAAGAAGCGTGAAATTGGTTTATTCGCCCGATCCGATGAATAATTAATATCATAAGTGCGCTCACATACGTACGACGCGACGTACGCCCGCGTCACAATCACGCTGTGCTTTCACACGGACTCTATTACACATCAAACAACTTTGAAACCTATTCATTTAATGTGTCTGAATGAAATGACAACTATGGACAGAGACTATTTCTATTACAAACTAGCGACTCATCCTCGCTCCGCTCGGGTTCGGCCCTGGTTACGTTTTAAGGTAACCAGGTATATTAAGTATAGATTTCTCAGAGATGAGATATTTACCCGCAGTAAAAAGTATCCTATATATACCCACACTTTCAGCATACCTTTCATTAAAATCTCTCCAGTGATTTTCTCGTGATGCGGTTAGACAGACAGACAGATAAAAAATCTAAAAAACCATAGATTCGGCGTCTGTATCGAATATAATGACTATTTCAATAAGATTTTCCAAAAAATATTGAATTTAGGTACATATTCGACTCAGAATTTTATTATATGTAGGTACCTATAGATACCCTTTTCATAAAAAAAAGAAAAACAGAAAATTCGTTTAAATTCTTAAGACATTCTTTAAACATACAAATATAAAGCCAAATTGAAAATCTTTTTTTTTTACTAAAATTTAATATAGAATAAAATACCATGGAAAATTAGTATATAAAGCAACTTAAGTGCGTACGAGCGCTAGATTAAACTCGATCGCATCTGCATTTATAAATCATATGAGAAGTGGCAAGTGTCTCATTAATCTTTGGGGTATCAAGTTATGGAACTTTAAATTGCATTCTAATGTAACTGAACCACTGAATGAATTAACAGTGAATGCTTAAGAGACTGTTGAAGTTTATTTATCGTGTAATTTTATTATTAGATTAATTACATATCTAATTTATTCATGTATGTATGTATTCAGCCCTTTTAAACATCCCACTGCTGGGCACGGGCCCCCCTCGAATACGAGGGGCATCAAGCCATAGTCCATATCTATTTTTTTATGTTTTTAATTAATATTAACTGCATTATTTTAGCCTATATTTAAATGTAAATAATCAAATATGAATATATAAAAGGCAATCTGTTCAAATTTATCTCAATCAAAGCTTTACATGTAGCAATGCCACCACAGGCCAGCGTATTGGGTTAATCTCTGCGATCAATGCCAGCGTCGCGTCGCATCCGGTCCCGCATCAATATTATACCTGGCTATAAGTCAGAATTATGTATTATACTAGTGAAATACCCGGGTTTTGCTCGGCTATATTTATTTTCATTCAGCGCCCGAAAAAAATTGTATACATAGGAAATAGACACATACTATGCGAACTTGTCAGTAGATCTTTTTAAGACCTACAATTTTATAGCATATTGTATTGAATTATCTCTAACTGTTTTTTTAACAAAATATCGTCTAGACTCAGCCATTTTGTATAAAATATTAATAAATTATATACACATCCTACAAACCTTCCTCATTTGTCGCTCTTTCTTTAAGTGAAACCGTATAAAAACTCGTGGCATGATTTACTTGTAGAAGAAGTAAGTTAAGAAACAGAGACAACGACTTTATTTTATACTATGTCCAGATAAAAATCGTAGAGAAGTGCTGTCTGCTTATTAAATAGTAGCAACTCACCCTCGTTTCACTCGGGTTCGTTCCTAGTGGAAAACAAAAACAAATCTATCCCACGAAAACCTTACATTTTTCAGGGTTAAAAAGTAAGATATGTGCTATTCCAGATTATAATCTGTCACTGTGCCAAATTCATCCAAATCCGTTCAGCCGTTCTGGCGTAATTCAGTAACAAACCTCCATACAAACTTTTGCATTTATAATATTAAAATAGGATTAATGGGATTTTTTGAAACTTATTATGTAGTTTGTCATTGCTTTTCTATCTGCCTTTCTGAATGTCACTTTTTTTACATTCATACAAAACTACTCGATAGATTTTAATTAAATAACAGCAACATATGGAATGCTTTCTATACAAAATCTTTAGACCAATACATTTTGAGCACTGAGTGCTCTTTAGTGTTGTTAGTTTTTAAGTTAAAATAAATATATTTTGTATATATTTTAGAATCAAACCTTCCCAATTAAGCAAAGAAAGGGGTTGGAGTGAAGTTGTTTAAACAATCAAAGGGAAATTCGAGATTTCATCGCCTTTCGGCGGTGAATTTTAATGCTGCTATTAAAACCATTCCATTTCGTTCACTACAGAGGGTAGCTGGTGATCCCTGGCGTTGTGAAGTCTAAAATTGTATATAATAAAACGAGAAGACATTTCGTAAATTAAGTTACTAAAACAGTAAAAATAGGCGATGACAGAAGTTAAAGCTCAACTATACAAGATGGCTAAATGTAAAAATGTGTTCATGTGTCCTACTTTTCCGTTGAAACTGACTTACGAATTGAGGTGAATTTTACTTCGACAAAGTTTATATTCTGTTAAAGAGAATTACAAGCTTTTTATAAAAGTACTGTAATAAAAAATATTACAAGAATCGATGGATTACCACCTTTTTTAACGTTGGGAAATGTATATATGCATACTACCTGCATATATAACAGGTTATGTGGGACCCACTAGTTAGAAAAGCCTATCCCTACTAAAACCCGACGGAAACTCCCCCATCTAAATTGGGTGTAGCAGGATCGCTTACGCACTCAACCACGATGCTCCAACGGCTGCCTGCTGAGGCTGACAATAACAACCATGGGGTTGCTCCAAAGTCCACTCTGCTATCAGAGAAGTACCAGAAGCAACCCGCATGGTACACCGCCCACCAAAATTAGCCACTTCCCAGTCATTGAGTCTCTTAGCTACATATTCGGCTGGATTGCCAGAAGCTAGTGACTCCCTCCACCACGACAAGATGAACTCATCTGGAGGCGAACACGTTATCACCTGCCAAAACCAAAGATATCATAATTATCAAAAGCTTATCAAAACAACATTACTATATAAAATATAACAATAATTTAAACCAATTCGTACATCTTCAAAAGTCATCTCAGACACAAACAAGGATTTAATAAGGCATTAGACAACAAACTCAAATATTGAACAGCGGCGATACAATCGTAACGTTGTTTTATTTTTAATTAAACCGTTTAAACGAAGTTTCTTCTCAATTAGGACATTATAAAGCTATTATTTTGAAAAATAAATATTGGAAACTAGAAGCAAAATTCAATTCTCTTTTAATAAGCTCTCGCTGTAATGGAAAAGTTTGAGGAATTGTAAATTAAATTTTAAAAGATGTTTAATTTTTTACTTGGCGTTTTTTTTTGTTAATTTAAAAATAAACAATTTCTCAAAGATGTTTAATTTTTTACTTGGAGTTTTTTTTTCTTAATTTAAAAATAAACAATTTCTCAAATTAAACTAAATACAATTTCTCAAATTAAATTAAACAGGCCTTTTCCGTAACTTTGTGTATGTGGTATTGGTGTTCTAAGCAATTTGTACACTATTGCCAACGACAATACTGAGCGTATATTTATCTATATACATACCTATGTGGGCGAAGCCGCGGGCTGTAGGCAGTAAATAAATAACCTCAGTCATTAGATGTAATAAGTAAAAGAATGCTCAGTACTTCATGAACTACGAGTATACCTAGGTTCACATATCTGTATTATATTTTTTATTTATTTCCAAACTCATTCTAAATGCTAATATTTAAGCTAATTTTCAAACAAATACAAAGTTATATCGCAAAATGATTTAATATAAATCCGGTGGAAATAGCGCTTTTTAAAAAGCTTCTTAAAAAGTCCATTTTAAAGCACAATGAAGCTAAATACCCAGGAGGTGAACGACTGAGCTTCTGAGGTGACAATATTATTTGAGTCGAAATTGGGATCCAACGCATTTATTAAAGCGAAAACCGGCAACAAAGGGATGATATTGAATTGTAAGGAAAAGTGACGAGGATCTACGAAGGAGTGGATTGGATAAGGTATCTTTTAAGCTATGTTTGGTCATTCCCATTAATTCTTAGATAAAAATTATGAATTAAGGCGTTTTGAGCACTCACGGTAAAATATCTGTATTATTATGTTGTTAAAAAATCTTCATATGACTAAAATTTTGTAAGCATTTGTCAATTTTTTGCACATCTTAAAGTGTAAATGTTTTTCGTCATTATTATTTTTTTATTTATACATATAGACTGACTAGTAAATCAATCAATAAATATAATATTAAATGAGCAATTCTTGCATGATATAAATTTATTTGGTGTATCTCGGAAGCGGCCCTAACGATTTGGATCAAATTTTGTGATTAGATTTTTGTTTGAAGGTTTTGCTTTTTAGGTTTATCTACATAGCTTCATATATAGGTGTCTTTTCTGAAAGCATGCATTTTTTATATCTTCACGCTCGGTCGTTTTAAAGTTATTACTTTATAACAAAAAAGTTATTATTTTATATATTACGAAACTAACTTAACGAAATTTATAATAACTATAAAATATAATATACCATATCAAAATGTGCCTATAACTTATTATTGCATGTCAAAGATCACACTACGTTCCGAGGGTCGGCGGTAGGTGACACGCACAAAGAAGCTCCGACTTCTTTCATTGTAGATTAAATTCTTTGCTTCCCGCACACCTAGTGTTAATTCTGCCATCCAGTAAAAGCGAAGCGATTGTCGTTTCCACATGCAATATAGACTTGTGAACCGACCTTAAATATTATTATGTATTATTACATAGATACATATTATGTACTAGCGACTCACCCTCGCTCCGCTCGGGTTAACGGTTAAACGGTTTGTTTAGAATTCTCAGAAATGTACAGATTCGACTCAGAATTTTATTATATGTATAGATAGATAGATATATGTATAGATAGATAGATATATGTATAGATAGATATATATACTACACCAATCTTAACATTCACTAAAATTCACTCCAGAAGTAACTATTGCACATATCGACATAGATTTTTTCTTCAAATTATAGAGGGACCATGAAATTATAAACTAAGAAATATAGGTACTCGTATATCTGAATTAACCTCTTTTTAAGTCTATTAAAAAGACCTATAATATAATTTTTTATTTAACATTACCAGATTATTGTAATTTTTAGTAGGAATTTGGCCAATCTTGATTTTTATAAATACTTAACTAAATCTAATAAAATTTTAACACGTAACATTAGGTTATAATCAAATAGCTACAAACTCAGCCTCCCACTGGAAGCGAGTACTCATAATATCCGATCTTCTCAGCTTAATCTCGCTGCCCGCGGTTTTAATACATATTTCATTGGAATATTCCACGGTATTACTTCGTCAGTTGTTTGTTAAACACCAGTTTATTACTCTCTTGTATTGTTTAACTTTACTTCTAATAGTGTTAATGCGAATTGGATTTATTATTAATAATTTTTGACGCCTGCGAGTTAGAAAAAGATGTAATATTCTATTTTTTTATTAATATTTTCTAAACTTTTTAGACGTAAATAGCGTATATTTAGACATATTTACTACGTACATGTTCAAGTGCTGAAATTCACTTTAAGTGAGATGTTCTAATACCGAATACATACAAACGGCTTAAAAAATATTCCTCTGACATCTTCTACCACTATATCGTCTTATCTGAGTATACTATTAAATAGCCCGTTTATTGAGGAAGGCTATATAATGTATAGTCTCATCATCATCATCATGTTCAGCCTGCTTTCGTCCACTGCTGGACATAGGCCTCCCCTATGGCACGCCACTGAGCTCGATTTTCAGCTCTACGCATCCAACCGCTGCCAGCCAGTTTACGTATGTCGTCGCTCCACCTAGCTGGAGGGCGTCCTACACTACGTTTGCCGAGCCGTGGTCTCCACTCTAGAACACGTCTACTCCAACGGTCATCGGTTCTGCGACATATGTGACCAGCCCACTGCTACTTCAACTTGCTAATACTTTGGGTTATGTCGATAACTCTAGTTCTCTGTCGGATCTCTTCCTTTCGAATCTGATCCTTCAGAGAAACTCCGAGCATAGCCCTCTCCATAGCACGTTGAGCGACCTTAAATTGGTGGACCAATCGCACCGTCAGTGTCCACGTCTCGGCTCGGTATGTCATAACAGGTGTATAGTCTATCTATTCCATACTAACGATTTAAATGTACCGTAAGAAGAAAGGGTGAGTCGCAAGTAATATTTTGAAACAGTGCATATACAAATGTTATTATAATATTATAAATAAGCAAAATTCCTATACATCGTAAAATTGATACCGCGTAATGTAGAAGTTTCGTCTCGGCTGTATCTGATCAAAATAATCGAAATGTTCAATAAACAAAGGCCCATTAGAGAAGTTTTATCTAGTGAGGTATAGCGCATAAACACAATTGTTGCGACTTTAAATCAAACAGTTCGTGGAGTCGTTAGGGGCACGTGCGACTGCCGTGTAGTTGGTTCTGTTTCCATTCTCAATACCGCTACGGCATTGTATTTATCACGTCACAATATCCATACTTTTATTAAAATTGTAAAAGTAACTCTGTCTGTTACGTTTTCACGCTTACGACGCTGAACATATTTCGATAAAATTTGGCAGACATAGATAGAATCCTCGGATGCGGACCGCGAGCGCAGCCACAGGCAAAGACTAGTATAATATAAATTAATGTTTATAATTAAAAAAAATAGTTTATTCATACACATTTCATAAGGTTGTAATAATATATTAACATATTGCTATGATTTTTGTCCTCTTAAATCGTCCTATTTGAGAAGTCCCGTAATATTATATAATAAATGCTAAGGGCACCTAGGGATTCTTTATGGGTCGATAGACATATTATAAAGAGGGAAAGCTTATTATGGGAAATAAACCTTTTTTCTTTTTGATCTCTCTAAATTATATAGTTTTGAGGCTTAGTATAGAAAATGATGAGTTTTATATGTTTTATTGATTCCCCATACAAACTTCCACCCGCTCTTCAGGGATGATTTCCAGGGTAAAAACTATCCTATGTTCTTCCGAAGGCATCAAACTATCTTCATACCAAATTTTATATAAATCGATTCAGCGGAATAAGCGTAAAAAGGTAACAGACAGATAGACAGACAGAGTTACTTTTGCATTTATAATATTAGTATAGATTATTATTAAGGAGTGTTCTCCCTTTTATCCCAAAATTACAATTGAGTCCAAATCCTCAACACCAAAAAGTTTAAAAATAAATGATAAAAAAACCATAGTAAAATATGACTACTACTCTTGCATTAAATACATAAAGGATGTAGAGTGTAGTGTTCGTTTATTTGTATGGAATATATCATGACATATACCGTATTTATTCCAGTATTCTAATAAGTTATCACACAACTCTCATTATGTCAGCTGCAAAGTTACCTAAAAAGAAGAAATCACGTTCTATTACTATTATTAAACTAGTTTGTATATATGTTTGTAACTCCATCACGCGAAAACGACTGGACGAATTTGGATGAAATTTAGAGAATCTGAAGTAGCATAAATGCTGCTGTAAATTACCTAAGGACGCATCCGAGGATGACGTAAGTCGCCAGAGAATAATAATTCTATCTAAACGTCACAAATGGAGACACGCACGCCATAATGAAAGTACAAGTGAATGGACACCCCGCTGCAATTATAATAAGTTTGTTTGCTTATTTATCGCCCCCGATTCATGCCCTCTGCCTCAACTTACGAGTAGATGTTAAACAGGTGCCGAGATAAATGCTTTGTTTCTTCTTCTGGAGTTATGGGAGAAATTTTATGTTTTGTTTCAAATGTTTTAATTTTTAAGTTGATGCTTCTTATATACGAGAAATGGTTTTTTCAGAATAATTATATAATTTACTAGGTTGCTTCCCCATACAGACTTTCATCCCCATTTTCACCCCCTTAAGATAAAAACCTATGTCCTTCCCAGGGTCTCAAGCTATGTTTTTACTAAATTTTATCTAAATCAGTTTAGTAGTTTCTGGACCTATTCGGTACAAACAAACAAACAAAAAATCTTTCCTTTTTATAATATTAGTATACAAGTATAGATATACCTATCTACTTTCATTTGATATAATTCTTACCCTTTTTAACTGCCTCGGTTGCGAATCGGAGGTCCTGGGTTTGAGTGCCGCTTTTGGTCTCATATAAGTATTGGATTTTTCAATTCAGACTGGGAAATCTTCGTGATTTTTTTGCAAAATATTACATTCTACTTAAATAGTATATTGTTTTAGTTTGTTCAATAAAGATTTAATTTATGTTTTTTATTCAGCGAAGACGATGAGTACTACTCTTCAGTACACATTTTCCACCGCTGACGTATGGATTATAAGTAAAAAATCTGTATAAATAAAACTTTAGTTACAAACAAATAGTAAAGGAGCGTGATAAAATGCTAAACGAGTCTGGAAATTTAGATTTTATCACGTAAAAACCTGCATGTTTTAGGACATTTTTGTACGCACGCTAGTATACGCATCGCAAATCGTGTTCAATGTGCCGTCACTAACGTCGCTAACGTATTTGACGCTCGCCGGAATGGATAGTGCCCTCTCGTTAATTAAGGTTTCTATCTACGACGTCCAGAACTTACATACTCTATGTAGTAAATATATAGCGCTATTCTATTTATTTACATAGAGTTTTTGGTTATTATTTTTAATTCATTTTTATTTTCACAACTCGTTTTGCTCGTTTGCTGAGCTTAAAAACCTATGTTCTTCTTAACTGACCCTCTATCCGCCATTAAAAGCTCCATTGTATTACTGCCCTCTTCTTTTATGCCATAGAAAACATACTTTTGGTTTTATGGTTGCTGGTGGTTGGTTTTATGGGCACAAAACTAAGGTTATGTCACTCTTGTCCAAACCCACTATAAAATAAAATGGTTCAGCCTTTTCAAAAATTTGCAAACATAAACAAAAAGGCAGATATTTCATCGTTTTTGTTTTATTATAAATCGAAAACTACTTCAGTTTTACTTATCTCTATATAATCAACTAGCATTGAACACACCATCAAAAATAAAGTCAATTCTTAGCGCTTCAAATTTGGTGACCATTTGCAACATTTTCTTAGAAATGCCTCCAAACTTGTTTGGAACATTTTTCATGGCGTGTAATAAATGCTATGTAGCAGTCTTATAAATCACCTAATTATTACCCAAGTATTATATATAAAAATCAGCTTTTATACTATAACGTAAGTAGAATTATGATTTGATGAGAAGGATGTCTGGCAAGAGTTTGCCACGATGTTAAGTGTCTGGCATTGAATGACGTGATTTTTAATAATATTCTGAAGGTAATACCAAAAAATCACACTTTATTATTTGACGAATTTAGATCGGTATTTTACACACCTTTAGTAGCGTGTACCTGCCAAAGCCACCATAGCCTGAACTTCATAATGGTCCATCGTTCTTATCTGTGTTGGGAGCATGCGCTGACAATCTTTCAGCCTTTATAAAATGACGAAGGTCTGGCGTTCACGGGCTCTTCCTCTATATATTTGTTAATGTTCGCCTACTGGTCGAAATTCAATGTTTAAAAGAAGAAAATATTTATGAATAAAATTTACCCATCTATATAAAGTCACTGTTTCCAAAATTGTTTTAACATCAAAAACTACTAAACGAAAAAAGAAAATGGGTTTACAAACTGAAGAGAAACTAAACTGTTTTGTATTTGCCTTTTTATATACTAACATTTTTATATACTACATACATATAATACCGTACCTGGGTGAGGGAGTTTTAAGACATCTATAGATAAACTTAAAAATCAAATCCTTATCTAAATACAAAACTTGATCCAAATCGTTAGAATTTCTGAGATATACAAAATTGCCTATATGTTTTCTAGAATAAAAATAATTTAGCCATTTATACCGTCAGTACCGCACAAGCCTCCACTCAATTGAGAAGGATTAATGGTCCTACACACTGGGTAAATACGGATTGGTGCAGTCAAACGTCTTTCATAAATTAGTAAGATTTAAGCCCATAATGTTCTTCTTCACCGCATAAGCAGTTTGAAATTATGTTGAAAATGATTCGCACGTAAAAAATCAAAGACACGTGACTTAGGATTGAGCCCCCTTCCATTCGTTTATCAGAAAGAAACAGTAATAAAGTTGCGTGCGTGAGTGCTTGTGTGCATGCTTGCATGCGTACATGCATGTGTGTGTGTTTGTTTGTGTGCGTGCGTTCGTGCCCGTCTCTCTCTCCCCCCCCTCTCTCTCCCCTCCTCTCTATCTCTCTCTCTCTCTCCCTCTCTCTCTCTCTCTCTCTCTCTCTCTGTGTGTGTGTATTTTATAAATAAATTCATAATAATTAATAAATATTTTATATATTAACTTTAAACTTGCTAGACGGTTTTAATGAAACGTACACAGATATACTATGAGCTGGAGGAACAACTAGCTTACTACTACTAGCCACCTAGGGACTCATTAGATCGGTGCGAAAGTAAGCCGCTACTCGCCAGTATATAAAATTATATAAAATTAACAAAATCATTATTAAAATAATATTTTAGGAAGCAATATCTATTATATTTAAAGCTTTGTGCCACGATACCTGCTACTTATATCTTATGGCAGTATAAATAAAAATCAATTCGGTCTTACCGCAGGTATAAGCTGCATCGGACACCGACGGGTTTATCGCGATTGAGACGAGCCAAGCCGCTTTGTCTCAGAAAACAAACAAGAGCTGTATTGGACATACATTTATTCTCAGGAAACAAATACAAAATAACAATACCTTATTTTTTTATTATACCAGTACATAATATATAGATTGATAATGCGATAAATATTTTAAAATATGATAATTTATCTGGTTTTGCTTACAAAGTATCGTTTTTTTTATGGAATGATACACTTTTTTGTTGAAAATATTTATTGGACTTGTTACATTTGATAGATATAAGAAGTTAGGATTTATAAAATCAAGAAATAAGACATTTTAGAGATATTAAATTGACACTAAGTTTAATTAATTAGAATGTAGGTCAGCGCTTTAAGCTGTGTAACTCGAAGACGCTGATCATTCAACTAAACTTATAATGAAAAATTAAATTATTCTTCATAAAATAACCAAAAATATACTTAACTATGCACAAAAGCAACCTAACATAATCAAACTAATTTTATAGAACGGGAAACAACAAGCAAAACGCAGCATTTATCTTTATGATTAAAGAATATACTTTAAAACACTCAGAATAGTGATCTATACTAATATTATAAAGAGGTAAGATGTGTTAGTTTTGATATAGCAAGCTTCAGAATAAAAACTGTTTTACAGGTATAAATGGCATATTCGGCTATATATTTATATATTACTAGCATTGTCCGCGGCTCCGCCCGCGTTCAGATGACCTAAAACCAAATTCTTAGGTTTTACATATTAGTATACTCTTACATTGCAGTTTTTGTATTTTTTCTGAGAAATGAGATATTTTCCCGTGGTAAAAAGTATCTTATATATTGACCCGGATAACCAGCTATCATCATACCAAATTTCATCAAAATCTGTCCAGTGGTTTTCTCGTGATGCGGTAACAAGACAGACAGACACAAAAATTCTAATAACTATAGATTCGGCCTCTGTATCGATAATAATGTCTATTTCAATAAGATTTTCCAAAAAATATTTCATGTACAAATTCGACTTTGTTACAATTTTTTTGTATGTATAGAAGATCATTTTAGGATATTGGAAAGTACGAGTATAATAACAAAAAGCTGCTGAAAAATACATGAAAATATATGAATTATAAGAAGTACATGAGTAAACATGCGAAATAGATATGTGTGAAATTAATTTTAGTTCTAGTATTCACATAGAATAAACAAATATTATTTTTAGAAGCTCTGGGTATCCCTTCAATTTCATTTAATCTGACTTACACTACTGTATTCTCCACTGATTCCACTGCTACATAGAGCTTAAATTCGTTTTGTTAAAAGACTCTACATCTACTCGAAGTCACAACAAATTAGCCTAAAGATAAAGTATGAAATTAAATAAGAAGTCAAATAATATCTAAATTTTTATTCTAAATACATCTATTATTTCGACAAACAAACTAAGCGTCTGTCCAAAACAAACAGTCCGATTACAAAAATCAGAAACACGTTGTTACTATTATTTAATAACAAAAATCAATAGGGTCGTTTGTCCGGTCCGGCAATCAAAGGGTAGATAATGAGATTATTATGAATTTCCATTGCAAATAGTTGACCTTAGGGTCCTATATAATAGAGATATCCTTCTGTTCGTATGGATGTTTGTTGATTGTTTTTAATATGTAACAATATGTGTTTGATTTTAAATGTTGATTCGTTATGCAATGGTTTTTGTAAACAGTTCGACAGCTAATTTTGTTTTTTTATTAGATTAACAAATGCCCACTACGGTCAGAATAGTCTTTACTTATATATCGCTTGCAAAATATAAACCAAACTGACTAAGCTTTAGTTTTGCCTATTTACGGTGGATTTTAATAATATTCTATGTGTAGTTTTCCTTTCTAAAGACTTTGAAATTAGCTCCACACGAGTTATGTAAAGCTACCTTAGATTTACCTTATATCCTACCCCATAGAAATATCATAGATGAATGGGTTATTGGAATCTTCTGTCAGTGACAGAAAATATGTCTAATCTAACACTTATATATTTGTTATAATTATGAAATAAACAATATTTTTTTGGGAAGATTATTCCTAAAGTATATATAAATTTTCGAGAAAAAATAAACAATTAATTATTCTGGTAACACTGAGTGCACGAGCTAGTCAACACGTCACTAGACCGGCTGTTGAAACTTCTAATAAACGATAATTCCGACCCCTTATCACGACGCGGATGAACTTAGCAAATATTCAACTGATTTTGATGTTATTTCAGATCTAAAATATTTGATTTGGGAGCATGTTTAATTATTAGCTGTTCCTCTGTCTACTGTTTTGAGGACCGCGTTAGTTTTTATTGTTGTTTTTTTTTTCATATCACCTGTGTGATCTAATTGCGATGGGCGTTTTTTGTTTTGTACAATCGTGGTTCTTTTTTGGAAAAGACACCTACATAGATAACTTAAAAGCAAAACTTTATTTAAATATAAAATTTAATCTAAATCGTCGGAGCCATTTCCGAGATATACGAAATTATTTATATACAAAAATTTGCTCATTTAATATTTAAAACTAGCGACTTACCCTCGTATCGCTCGGGTGCGTCCCTAGGTACAAAGTTAGGATTTCGTTCACAATTTTATGGTTTTTTTTGCGCGGAACCTTAATTCTTTTTCTAAAATAGAAGTAGCCCAAGTTACTTTTCATAGCATCAGCTATCTGCCAGTTAAAGTCTCGTTAAAATCAGTCCAGCCCTTTTAGAGATTAGCTGGTACAAACAAACAGAAAGACAGACAATTTAAGAAAAAAAAAACATTTTTCTAATAAGTACCGTATATACTTTCATCTATATTTAATAAAAAGCTGTTATTTTGACATTACAGATACTTCGATTTTATTTATCTGTATAGATTTGGCAATACTCAATATCATAATAGATAATAGATATAGATTTACAATGTGCAATTTCCAAAATCGTGCTTAGTCTTGGTCAAATATAGAAAAACATTTATTATTATTTAGTCGATATATTTTGATTCGACTACGATTATAGTCTATGTTTTTCGGAATGTTTGAATCTGCGACCTAGAAACCATTAAATCTACAGTCAAATTAAAGCTACGACATAACGACAATCTCATTGTGAAGGCTCATTTATACAATAGCCCCAGAATCACGTGTCACGCGAGTGTAAAGAGAAAAGTCACAAACATGTCCTAATGAAGCGACTTGGCAGCGGCACTATGTTAGTGTTTCAACAATTTTTGGTTTCACGACGAACTAAAACGTGACAGGAGTGTTGAATGCAACTACATTGTCTTCTGACTCCATTTAGGCTGCTTTTGGAAAATGCACTTTGATTAGAATGCGAGTTTATATGTAATAAATTAGGTTTTTTATTTATGTCGTGGTTTAAAAATATCAGACTTCGTAGACTGAAGATGTATTATTATTTTTTTCAATTAGTTCAGTTTAAAAAAAATCTTCATTGCGAATCGGTATGTATTTCTGTGTATATTATCGATATGTCCAAAAAAATCATATCCTAAACTTGAATCTTTCAAGTCATATTTACAATAAAGAAAATTCCAAATATATTTAAAATGGCAATGCCGATTTTTGGGCGAATAATGAGCCAGCTCTCCTGTCACCAGTAGAGGTGATAAGACGAGGTTTAAGAAGTGCTTAGACACTTTGACTCCAAGGGTTTCTACAGCAAATGCCATTATTGTTGTTAAAATTAAAGGAGATGAAAATTATATAATTAAATCCTGCATCATTTACTTATGATATTCTTAATAACACTCAACATGGTGTAGTTCGATCTACTCCTATTTACTATTCATGGAAATGTATTTATTTTGGGGTAATGCTAAGTTGTATTTAGCTGTTCTTTTTAGAGCCGCAAAATGTTTTGATAGCACATTTTAATTAATAATAAGCTTATTTATAAAATACATCTAACTGCTAAACAATTAGAAGTTAATTTTAATATTGGTGTCACTTACAGATTTTCCCATACAAAAGTCGCCAAAATCAGTTTTCGTGAAATAAAACTTTAACAAAGTGTGTAATAAAAACAGAAAGTAGATATTTGCGTAGCTGCTTTCAAGACTGTCATCTAAACGGGAAGTTTTTGAAACAATTCTCATCTATCGCTGCCCGGAGGCTCATCGGGTTTCTTGGAACTTGGAAGTGTAATCAAAGGATAAAACCTTCTGTAGCCTAGTCAAGTGGCTGCATAAAGGCAAAATTCACTTACTTCCTATAGCGGACGTCGTTCCAAACATTGAGAACGAGTGCTGCTCTCGTTACTGATAGCGTTTTGATACTATTTTAGCTCATTACTTAATGAAGCTTTACTGTATATATAATCTGTGTGTAAAATTGTTTGTTTTACAATAATTATTTTTCGAATAATTTGTGTTTCAATATAATGATTTATAGTAATAAAATCCCAATCTAATTGATTGGGATTTTAAGAATATGCGCTTTTTTATATTAACTTAGGTTTTTTAATAATAATATGAATAAAAGGATTATATATAACTGGAGTCTTAAAACAAAAATATAAATAAAAGAAAACTCTTCCAAGCATTAAATATAATTAGAGATACTCAAATTCATTTTGGAGGAGAAATTTTAAAATTCAACATTAAACGTTCATATTACTAACATACATCAATTGTATACAGATTAAATAATTTCTTAATTTCATTAATAAAGCAACACAAAAAATATAACAATAAAAAAAGATTAAAGAATACAGTTTCTAGATTAAATTCAACGACATAAACGCGAAAATTGTCTTTTATATAAAGTCATAGTTGGTTCAGCGAGCGAATTTGCATAGGAATGGCAGATTACAGAGCCACATAGGCCAGAGCTAGCTACAGCCAGGTGGCGTATGGCGCTAGGGTTTAGCTTCAATGCACTGTTACTGCGAATGGCCTTTGCAGTTGCGAACTACTTTATCGGATATTATATTTATATACAAACTGTATTATATTTATAAACAAAGTGCAGTCAACGAGATTGTGTAAGTCGTTGGACGCGTGTGACTCAGTTTGTAGTGACCTTACTTGCTGTGCCAGCGGTCGCGGCTTCGAGTCCCGCTGGGGGCATTCATTTTTGTGATGAGCACAAATGTTTGTACTCCAGTCATGGGTGTTTATATTATTTATAATATGTATGTATTTAAAGTTATATAGTGTATCAACTATCTGGTATCCATAACACAAGCCTCGTAGCTTATCATGGAACTAGATGGTGCTGTGTGTCAATGTCCCAAAATATTTATTTATTTTACTTAGTATCATCGGTTAACTAGAATCGGTGCACAAATTTGTATTGTGTAGGATACATATACTCTAATAAATAAACAAATTTTTGTGTCCTTGTGGTTTGTATTTATCAATATTCCTCAGGTCTAGTAACTAGCATGTAGGTTGCAAAGCCTTAGTTCTAGTCCTAGGTTTGACATAATATAGTTTTTGGATTTGTTTGTAAAGTCGAGTAAGAAACACTTTTGTATTTGAGGAATAATTACATAAGCTTAATCCACTCTATATTTTCTACACAATATTTAACATTCATATAAAATCATAATAAAGAAAATGAAACGTATTAGAAATCAAACGTATAAAGAAAAATTAACTGACATTGATTTTCTAATGAGTCGTTTCAATTAACAAATCGTATAAAACATCTTTACTTAGGCAGGAATCGAACGGGCTTCATTGACGAGTGTAATTAGCTAATAACAAGCGTAAACATGGCATCAAAGCGATGTATTGAACCGTTTTAGCGATATTAGTCTTTTTAGGGTTTCGTTGGATCGCTGGAATTTGCCAGATTATTTAATTTATATATGTAGATATTTACCAAATAGTTTATGTACTTGATGAAATTAAGTTTGTGTAGAATTCCACCTAGCAGGTTCTGCTTATTAGGTTAAAGGTAACAGCTTCGACTTTTCACCTGAAATATATTTCTTTTAAAATGAAATATTTATTATTTTATATACCAGTAAGTCTTAGAAAAATCTTTATTGATTAGCTTTAGATCATCCAAACCTGCACATAAAAGTAATTCTCAAGTTGCTATATTATCCACCCCTGGTTTTCCTCAAACCTTAACTAGATATAGCGTATCTAAGTGGAACTTTTCAAAGTACTTACAGAAAATATCCCACAAGGGACCTCTTAACGTGTCAATATAAAAAATTAAATATTACGTCGCTTCGTTGCCCGATTACTGCAAGCAAGGAAAACATACTAACAAACAGATTTTATTAAATTTTACATTAGTATGGATTTTATATTCTAAATCACCTAGTGTTAGTTTTGCACATAATTTCTACGTTCATACATACATCTATTAAATACAATAATATTATATACATACATATATATAAACAAAATAACTGAAAATAATTTGTTGGTTTGTATTTGTATATCCATAATATGTTTATACAAGAGATAGTTAAAGTATTTTTTTAAGATTTTTTTTAATTTATACGGAATCACAACGCGTTGGCCTTAAAATCTATCTCTCGCTTGCAATTAGAGAATGAGCAGTCCAAGATTAAATGGGCGCGGAACAGATATCCTCTATAGTTCATACATTGCTTGTGATTTCTTGATACAATATTGTAACTTGAAAACTTTTATGAAATTGTCTCATATACAATCATTTTTATTAGTTTTTATTTTTTCGCTTCCTTAGAAACTAACAGTAGCCTCTGTGATACTCGAGTCATAGTATATCTGTATACCAAACTTCATCCTAATCGTTTCAGTGTTCAGTACCAAAACTTTCATACTTTAGCATAATGTTGAATAAAAAAATTATAAAAATATTATTTTTAATATTCACTTGTGAACCACTCTCATTGCGCTTAACCTCCACTACACCTTGTGCGTTCTTCACAATGTAATAATATCCCATAGGAATTGGTTGATATGTCGGGATACATATAACAGTTGTTGTATACCAGCGTGTAATCTATACTATTCTTTATTGCACTTAAAAAATCAATACAGTAATTTAACAATAGTTGTTGTTTACAAAGGTGGACTTATCTCTAGAAGAGATCTCTTCCAGCCAACCTATGGTAGTAAGAAATAATGTTACAAAGCGGGCTAAATTCGTGCAGTCGTAGTTAAATAAATAATATATAGATACTCAAAAATAAATAGCTACCTAAATAATATATATAATACCATATAATATACACTACTTACTATACCATATATAATTATGTACATATATACATATGTATATTTAAGAATCCCATCGATTCATTATTCCATTGCTGTATAGATGAAACCAAATAAATAGACACATCTTATTTAGGTACCTACTCTTTAATAAAAAAAAGTTACACCGACATCAAAACCACTTTAAAACCGGTAAGATACTTTTTTAATTTATATATGATTTTTGATGATATTTGAAATATAACCTATTTATAAAATCTTTTTTCCCACTTTTTTTAAGTCTATGAAAAGGAGAGGAGAACGCATATCTCCAGGTTATCTTAACATACGTTATTAGGGAAAAGAAGTAGAGATATATATGACAAGATCAAAAACTTTTTTCTAGCACACTCTTGTTTCTAGCTACCCTTTAAAGCATGTATTTGGATGTAAATTAATTAGTATATTTTCAGAATTAACCATTTTTAACTTATTAAATTTTCGCGTTCTATAATTGTATAATAATGACACTACGGTGACTTAAACGCGTGAACTCGTAAATGGCTAAATACCTTGGTCACAGACAGACTACCCGCGGTTAATCACGGTTAGTGCAACCCAGTCGGTACGGTATTTAGCCTTAACTGCCTCGGTGGTGTAGTGACTAGCATGTACGGCTGCACACCCGTAGGGCCTGGGTTCGAGTCCCGGGTCGGGCCAAGTTTCGTTATTGAGTCTTTCTGTATAGTAAGTCGTAGTAACAGCCAATCGGAGTTGGAAAGTTGGCGGTGTTTCACCCCCGTGCCTCGGAGAGCACGTAAAGCCGTCGGTCCTGCGCCTTAACTCTACCGGTCGTGTCGAGTAGTCGTCCCACCGGAGTATGAGAGTGATAGGAATAGAGAGTGCACTTGTGTCTGCGCGTACCCTTGTGCACTATAATATCTCCTGCGCAGTTGGCTAGTCTCAATGAGATTGGCCGCCGTAGCCGAAATCGGCTAGGAGAACATCATCATCATCATTATTTAGCCACTTACTTTTTCACGCGTTTAAGTCCCTTAGTGTAATGATTAACCATTTTTAACCCTTTAAAGGATTTCTATATTTCCAACATAAATTTAACCAGTACTTATAAACTAAACAACAAGTTATAGGTGATTAGCAGATCAAATACTCGCGTCTAACCGCCGCCTGATTAGACTGCCTAGTGTTGACACCTGCCTGATTGTCTCAGATTTTACTACAGTAAATAGATTTGTACTAAGTCTAATATATAAAGCACCTTAAGTTTCAGCAGTTTTGGAAAGATTTTCATCTACAGTCTAAGGCTTAAATTGTGACAACGATTATTTTATGAAAAACATCTACATAAGCATTCGCTTTGCTTTAATTTTTTCACGTAACGAAAAATTGAATTGGTCAAAAACGAAACAAACGACGTAATGAAAAAGTCCTATATATACATAGTAGCTATATTACAAAACATATAAGATAATTAAAAGTAAAAATATTTTTTACTGAGATATTACGTAATGCATTCCTAAGAAAACGATTAGAATTTCAAAGTAGCTTAGTATTTATAACTTGAAAATGATTCAAAATAAATAAAATCCAGAACCAGTTACGCCCGTTAAAGTACTTTTTGCTCTTCTTGAGCTTTAACTAATAGCTAAATTAGGTGAATCGAGTGCATTCGATTTCGTGGTGTATTTTAAAGTATTTTAAAACTGCAATCGTTACTTGTAATGACCCTTCGGTGACCTCTATCGGATCGCGACACATACACATTATATATAAATTTTACGATGACTGAAATTAATACATTAGAAATTCTTGCTTGAACTTATTATTTATTACATTTTAACTGAATTTAAAAATGAAGACTTACAGAAGGTTATTAATTTTAATCTAGTGTATAATTTACTTCTATACCTACATATATTCTTCTCGATTTTTTCGATAATTGTTAACCAAATTTCATTATTATTTTTGGGAATAGATTACATATCTCAGGAATAGTACCATATGATTTTTTAGAAAAAAAAACCAACACACACATGTTGGCACTACAATACCTAGTTTCAAAAGAATGGCTTGATAACTTATTTAGTTCAACTCGAAGCTTAAACACGGGACCCGAGAATATATATATATATATATATATACATATATTATATATATAATATATATATATATAATACAACATAAATAGCGAATATTCACTTGATTAATCTGTCCTGTAGTGCATCATCCCCTCAGAGGTTACTCGACATCACTTTATCTATCAACTGCAGCTACGCGCACCGACTCGATTCACGACATCACAGGTTCGAATCCTTGCCATAACCTGAAGGAGATTTCTGTGATGTATATTGTATGGGATATAATTTATGTATATTTCATTTGGGTACATAAATCATGTACATTTATAGATAAATAGGCAAAGCCAAAACAGTTCAGTTCCTATTTTTCCTCTGTTTGTCAACCGATTTTTATATATATTTTTCTCTAATTTTCAATAATGATTATGGCCGAATATCGACCACTTTTTAATATTTTTTTAAGAAAACTTCTTTATGCACGCTTGACTTGGAGGGTAAGCTGGGTAATGTACGTATGTTTGATGACATGGTAACCGTTGTTGTTGTCTGACAAATGATATTATACAAATATATTATTGTAATATTATGCCTAATATACGTTATTTTTAGTATCTCACTATCACTATCCTAATTATTTAAAACATAAATTGAATTTCATAAAGTGTACCGATAGCCTACAGAAATTATTTTACTTCTTGCGCGTGTACACATTCATACACGCACTCATTAATTTTTTTTTTTATTTCGGATTAAAAATTCTGACAATTTTAATTTAAAGTTTTAGGCAATACAGTGTACATTCTTTTGGGGTGAAAAATAAGGGACGATCTGAATAATATTAGAAATATATTAAGCGAAGTAAGGACAAAGGGTAAGGGTAGTAGGGTATTTACTCGTAAATATACAGATAAAACAACAGTGACCAATATTCATATCACTTTTTAAGACTAACTTCACTATAACAGTTCTATGGTATATAAAGCAGTACCATGCAAGGCTAAAACAAGTTTAGCTCGCTCTTCCCGATTCATTCTTGTTTACATTTTCTAATTTAATCTTCAAAGTTCAGAGATCGTCCAACTTACAATATACATGAAAATTGTATGCTCTAGCGAGAAGGCGGAAGAGACCGCTGCACTTAATACTTGTAAAAGCTATTTAGTTTTGATTGGAGGTCCTATTGTACTTGTTTTTATTTTAAACTGAATTTAAAAAGTAACAGGTATAAAATTCAGACGAATGTAGGTACCTTTATATTATGTATATGTATAAAATACTGGTGGGCGTGTGTCCGTACTTCCTCTGCTTCTAAACGGCTTGACTGATTTTGATGATTTTTGTGTACTTATGGAGTCTCCGCGATTTTTCCTAGCTATACCTAATTGGACCCGGTAGGTGGCGCGGTGTTATCGACATATTTTTGTTATTATTTTCAGACCAAAAAAACAAAGGGGGGGGGGGCAGAACAAGGTCCTTGTTTTAATAAAAAGGTGTTTATCTGAGGTATGAATATTTACGCGAAATGTGAGCGTGATTTTGTGGAGTAATAAAATTAACCCTTATGATGGAATAATTACTTTCAAAACAATTTTAAAGTCAGTGTTTGTACTTTTATTATAAAAAATATTATTTGGCTACAATCATTTATAATTTTATTAAGTAAAAAGATTCTACAATTAACTTTCATCTATTCTAATATGGTGTTTAATAGTTAGTAAATAGAATCTTACTAGTTTTCTGAAGATTAATCAAAAGTCTAATCTAAAAAGATTGTCTAAGCCCTCTCACATTAAGAGAAGGGGAACCCAGCATTGAGATATTAAACCTTAGGATGTTATTATTATTCATACAATTGAAAACCTTATTAGCCTAAAACTAGTAAAATCATCCATTAATAAAATATCCTATACATTAATTTCAAACGGTACTGTTTGGAACTCTTGTGTAGAAACCACTATTGTTGTTTGTTTTTCTAATTTAATCTAGCAAAGTTCACAAGATCACCCACGTTACAATAAGGCGGTGCACAATGTAAACTGTGTGCCAACGAAAACTCGAATGAGACCGCTCAACTAAATAGCTCTCGTAAAATTCACGCCAATTTGGATTCGATGTGAAGTCGAATTTTCTACCGTCGCTGTATAATAACTCGGTAAAACACGTTTTTTATGATACGATGAGTCTGGGCTAAAACTAAGAGGTGGCTTACATGCTGTTGTATAGGATACTTTTAAATCATTGAAATAATTATTTATTAGGATCGGATAAATTGACAAACTTTAAACGTGAAGTCAACATATAATACCCCACAGGAGCATATTACTATACTACTATTTGTTTCAAATAATATCATTATAGGTTCAAAAAAGAAAACAAATCTAATCCACGGGAACCGTACTTTTTTCCGGGATAAAAAGTAACCTATGTGTTATTCTGATATAGGTACGAGTATGAACAATATTATTGCAAAGTTTCATCAAAATCCATTCAGTAATTTTTCCGTGAAAGAGTAACAAACATACATCCATACATACATCCATACATACATTCGTACAAACTTTCGCGCTTATAATATTAGTAGGATTGTGCTAACAATCAAGAAAATTTTTATGTTATTATATATGATATATCCCATTAATTTACAGAAAAAAATATATACCAGAGGCGACAGGAAGATTCTAATAGATTGTCAATACTCAAATTTAGACCTATTTAAAATGATACTTTCTATGATTTACGCGAATATTTGACATTTTAAATAAAACTATCTTTTCGAATTATTTCGCGGATTTATTTTGATTTTTGGTTCCCAACGTTTCGATTGCTTTACTGCGCACATGGTCACGGGAGAGATTAAGGTTTGAAACGTCTCAAAGACTTTATATACTTGTTACTGACAGTACATAAAGTAAAATTAAATAAATAATATTGCTATATTTATTTATAATACTTATTAAAAAAAATTAAAATGTTTAGAATCAAAATCAACAAATATTGTAAGGTACTTTGGTGTCATTTTTGAAATCAATTTGTAAAATTGTGGGTAGGCACTGTCTGTCGCGAGTCAAAAAAGAAAAAGATGGCGCTATATTTTATTAAAAATATGTTATCTAAGCATAGTTTACATGTAGGTAACATGTAAACTATGCTTAGATAATATTCATGATACAGATTATACCAAACAACCTATGAAAAACAGTTACTTGAAATGATACATACGTTTTATTTTACTTTACAATTTGGAAATACTTCATAATTAATCAAAAAAATTATAAGTGTTATATATTATGATGATGATGATGTTCTCCTAGCCGATTCCGGCTACGGCGGCCAATCTCATTGAGACTAGCCAACTGCGCAATAGATATTATAGTGCATAAGTGTACGCGCAGACACAACATGCACTCTCTATTCCTGTCACTCTCATACTCCGGTGGGACGACTACTCGACACGACCGGTGAGAGTTAAGGCGCAGGACCGACGGCTTTACGTGCTCTCCGAGGCACGGGGGTGAAACACCGCCAACTTCTCAACTCCGACTGGCCCGGTAACTAAAC
Organism: Brenthis ino; assembly: GCA_921882275.1. Lineage (NCBI taxonomy): Eukaryota > Metazoa > Arthropoda > Insecta > Lepidoptera > Nymphalidae > Brenthis > Brenthis ino. The sequence continues at coordinate 24,269,745 of OV170222.1, read as the reverse complement.
TTGGCCCGACCCGGGACTCGAACCCAGGACCTCCGAGTGTGCAGCCGTACATGCTAGCCACTACACCACCGAGGCAGTTTATAAGTTATTATGATATAATCATATCATCCTATCAGATAAAATTCAAACTCCTCCCATTCCCTTCATATTAACATTTGCAAAGAACAACATTGTAACTCAAGATTGAGATATTTTAAAAATAGAAATTAATTTCCTTATATATTTTAAGCCCTTTGTTATAAAACTGAGTTACAATACTTTTCTTTGTAGGTGTCACTATTAGCTTGACTTTCGTTTAAAGCCGAAGCTGAATACAATTCAATCCAATAAAGACTAAATAAAGAGCCATCTTTAAGCATTTTCTAAAAATAAACTGTCTCCTAACACAGGGATCTCATATAAAAAACAGTTAACGTCGGAAGGCAACTTTACGTCGCGCGTCTATCACGAAAATCGGTAACTCTCAAAAACAATTGCCCAAATATACCCTACCAAATTACATTTCCAATTCATGAAGACAGTTATCCACGACCATTCTGCTCTCTCCCATATAAAAACCACGTTTTCTCACCCACTTCACACCTCCGAGGATCTCTCGCCTATGAATAATTTTTCGGTAGAACTTGTTGACTTAATTTTATATCGGTTCCTCTCTTTTTAACGTGAACGAATTCTGACTTCAACGTGCCGCTATATAGGATTACGTAATGTAATTCTTTTTATTGTAATCTTTGTGTAATAGAATTGTGGCATATATGAGTAATAAGTTAATTTTGGTGGAAAAAGTACCATTTCTTGGTTGGTAGTAAAATTATTAACAATTTAACGATTTACATACAATTCCTTATGTTTTACCAAACGATTTACTAACCTAAATGAACAATTTTAATAAATAATCAATATTAAAAACTGTCCAAGCTGATGAAGTTTTGTAAATATTTTTCATCAAATTTTTCACGAATTAAACCTAGCAATAAATTAATTTAACACACTTATTTCTTATATTTGAAACCCCCCATACGTATGTTTAACCTATTTTATAACGTTTATGATAAAATAGCAGAGTCGGTGATTAAATTAATTAATTTTTACTCAAAGTCGTGATGTCCTAAGAGAATCTAGTTCACTTGGTTTTCCGCATAACCTGGATACCTTTATAATAAATGGACTAAAAGTAAAAATATTTTATATGTTTGAGCGAAATACATTTCAAAATTCATATATAAAATTTTATATTTTCCAAATAGTTAACATTAATAGGACCAGAAAGTGGTGAACGCACGGTACGGATCGCGGCTGAATTTCCAACCAATTACGCGTCTCTCGTTTGTACCTGCTTCACGTTGTCGATCACATTCGGATGCTAGAATGAAAAGAATATTTAGAATATATATATTTTTTTTAAACCTTCTAAAACCCTTTAAAATACCTACTTATTACGTTCCTTAGGGGTGGGATAATTTCTACCGTCATTATTTTCATAAAAAAATCATCATTAAATATGGTTTGCAATTGAAAATCTTTTTTTTAAAGTCGGCTTTAACCCAAAATAATTAAGGAAATGGTTTTCTCCTCGTGTAAAGTTAAAATCATCTCATAGGTACTCGACATAAACCCTATGAATAAATAAATATATTGCGTTAGTCATATTCCAAACATTCAACCGTCACAAACTAACAAACACTCTCGGAATCTTTGGCAATCTATACATATAATAAAATTGTAGCTAAGCCGAATCTGTACATTAAATATTTTTTGGACAATCTTATTGAAATAGGCATTATTATCGATACAGAGGCCGAATCTATGGTTCTTAGAATTTTTGTATGTCTGTCTATTACCACATCACAGAAAAACTACTGGAGGGATTTTGATGAAATCTGGTATGATGAAATCTGGTATGATGATAGCTGGTTATCCGGGTCTACATATAGGATACTTTTTACTGCGGGAAAATATGTCATCTCTGAGAAATCTATACTAAGCCTTAAAACATAAGTAGGGACGAGCCCGAGCGGAGCGAGGGTGAGTCACTAGTTATAATATAAATATGATGAGTAGTACCTAAGTGCGATCGCCCTTCATACTTTTAATAACAATATTTTTGTGCTACATAAAAAAAATAAAGTGAAAATATTCCTTCCAGTACAATTTACATAGATCAAGCACTCGACGTGTAACTCGTAGCTACTGCACAGACCGGCGCTGCACGAGAGCTTTCGATACTTTACCAACCTAACATCGTAATATTTACAATTTACATGCTTGTTAGAACTTTGGTACTTTTAAATGTAAATATGCATATATAAAGTACTCAAATCCTATCTATACAGATAAATAAAATTGAAATATGTTTGTAATGTCAAAATAACAGCTTTTTACTAAATGCATGTGAAATTATATACGGTGCTTATACCTAAGGAAAACACAATTTTATTTTTTTTGTCTATCTGTCTCTTTGTTCCTGTTTATCTCCAAAACGGCTGGACTAATTTTGAAGAGACTTTCACTGGCAGATAGTTGATGGATTTAGATTTTAGATTATAAGAAGTAACTTAGGCTACTTTTATTTTTAATCGACGTCCAAAAAGGTGGAGGTTCTCAATTCGTCGGAATCTTTTTTATGTATGTTCACCAATTACTCGAAGACGCCTGAACCGATTTGGATTTTTTTTTTGTTTCGAAGGGTAGGGTAAGTCGGTGCCAGCCGAAAATATTTTAAGATATGAATATCTAATACGTAAATGTGATTTGATATGAACTCTAATTATAGTTAAAATATTATACATCAATTGTGATGTATTTTGCGTATCGATATATATTAAATTTTCTTTGCATCGGCTGGCACCGACTTCGAAAGTATCTGATTAAGTATCTATTCTACATGAAAACCCCCGTTTAGTTATTTTTTACATTTTAGTGCCTGGAAGTTGGTTTTTATTTTATTATTTTTTTTAAGTTTTTATAGTAAAAATATTATGGTTTCCTTTAAAAAAATATTAAAACTTACCCGAGGATGCACCCGAGTGAAGCAAAGTAAGTCGCTAATTAAAAAAACACTCAGTTTAACCAAATGTTAACATTAAATAAAATTCGTTAGGTACTTAATTTGTTGTAGACGGTAATAAATTATATGGGATAGAATATTCTATATAGACATAAAAAATGATTATCGAATTTAAATAAAACAATTATGCACAATATTAACATTTTCTATAAATTTTATAAAAATAAGGCATATAAGTTATTGAACATTCCAAAGAACTAGACAAACATACACAAAACCCTACACTCCTTTTTGGACAGTCAGTTAAAATATACCTACCTATATCTATACATATAATAAAATTGTAACTAAGTCGAATCTGTACATTAAATATTTTTTGGAAAATCTTATTGAAATAAACATTATTATCGATACAGAGGCCGAAACTATAGTTTTTAGAATTATTGTCTGTCTGTTTGTCTGTTACCGCATCAAGAGAAAACCACTGGACAGATTTTGATGAAATTTGGTATGATGATAGTTGGTTATCCGGGTCAACATATAGGATACTTTTTACCGCGGGAAAATATCTCATTTCTGAGAAAAACTACAAAAACTGCATTGTAAGAGTATATTAATATGTAAAACCTAAGAATTTGGTTTTTGGTCATCTGAACGCGGGCGGAGCCGCGGGCAATGCTAGTTGATTAATTATATTTGACCGATCCAATCAACGATTAAACGCCAAAAAGTAAAACATGAAGGCACCAGACGTTGCTACCTTCGCGCGAAACGATACAGTTTACCCAAGCCTTTAATGCCATGTGCAGATTAAATCTCCCAATAAATACTATGCGATCAAACACCGCTTTATTTCATTGTTACTGGAAACAGTTATATAAATGGCCGGGAATGTCATACGGTATTTCTATTATTGGGGCATAAACGTCCAATTTTTAATAATAAACTTATTTTTGTTTGGCTGTAACGGCGCAATTTGTATTGGAAACGTGTTATTGTTAATTAAATTATGAAGCTTTAAAATGAAGTTGGTGTTTTGTCAATTGAGTTATTTCCGTTTATTAATGGAATGGTCTCACTGTTTATTTGCTATTTATTCTATTGACTCAAATTAGTGAACATTCGAGATTTTTCCATGGGGTCTAATCTATACATATAATAAAATTGTAACTAAGTCGAATCTGTACATTTTTTTTTTTGAAAATCTTATTGAAATAGACATTATTATTGATACAGAGGTTGGATCTATAGTTTTTAGATTTTTTGTCTGTCTGTCCGGCTGTCTGTGACCGCATCACGGAAAACCACTTCCGAGAAATCTATACTAAACGTTAAAACGTAACTAGGGACGAACCCGGAGCAGAGCGAGAGTGAGTCGCTAGTAGATATATAAGCCTTATTTTTATATGTTAACATTTTCGTCGATCATTAAAAAAGTAGTGTATCTAGTAATATGTGAGTTAAGGAAAAATAAAATAATTTTAATGTTCTATCACTGGTATATTTCAAAATATGTATTTTTTTTATTTTTGACTGATTTTAGTTCACTTATAAATCACAAAATAATATGTCCGTCCATATGTAATGAAAAGTTGAAATTAATCCATACTAATATTATAAATGTGAAAGTGTGTGTTTGTTTGTTTGTCCTTCTTTCACGTTCAAACGGAGTGACGGATCGGCGTGATGTATTGTGTGCAGATAGAGGCCTGCAGAGTGACATTGGCTACTTGTTACCACGGGAGATTATCTCATTCCCAAGGGAAAACACATGATAATACAACCCAAAAATATATATTTATGATCAGAATTACTCGAAACTTAGTATTAATACTCTTGGATATAATTAAATAAATACATGTTTTAGTATTTTTCTAAATTCATACCATAAGGGGGTTAAATAGGGAATGAAATTTTGTATGAAACCTACCTTTTTAGAGATTTATTTATTTATTTATTTCTTGGTAATCTTACAGCGTTATAGATAGATTTTTTTGTAGTTTTAGCGCGAGCGAAGCCGCGGGTTCTGCTAGTTAAATATACACAAGCATGTGTATTATTTTTGTTGTTTTGCTGTTTCATGAATAGCCATTAAAAACTTCAGCGTGAGTCCAATCCATACTTAACCAGTTATTATTATACTGATATTTTGTTGTATGGCAACTTGAATCATATTTACTTTTTTGTCATAAGATGTGCTGTACTAACATACTTTTTCTTAATTTAAAGCAGCTATTGGCTGTTAAGATTGAAAAGATAGAGCAATTTAAAAGCAGTTGTAGCAGAACCACAGGTGAATTGATAGAGGAGTTTAGAAACATTTTGGCTACGAAAATCTACACAAATTTAATTTAAAACATCTTTTCAACCTTAACTACATTTGATGTTATAATGTATCTTTTACAGTAATAGTTTTATATACATTTTATATGACCTAAGACAGTGGTAGCCAGTGGTGACGCGCTCGCTTGGGAAACCGAGTGAAGCGGGTTCAAGTCCCGGGTCTCACACATCTGATATTTTCAAGTGCGAATCGTTTTCCAATATGATTACCATTTGTGTTACGGTGAAGGAAAACATCGTGAGTAAACCTGTATATCTGAGAGAACTTAGCAAGTTTTCGAAAGACATGTGAAGTCCATCCCGCAATTGACCAGCGTGGTGGACTATGGCCTGATCCCCCTCGTATTGAAGGAAGGCCCACCCCCAGCAGTGGGAAGATAAAAAGGGATGAATACATACACTAATTTATACACCATTTTATACATTTAACTATTAATTATTTTTAACCAATTTAATTTTAAATATCTATCTTACTATGCAGGCAACTATTTTTTCAATAAAGTAATTCCGCAACTAGGCCTTGTCTAATCTATACATATAATAAAATTGTAAGTAAGCTGAATCTGTACATTAAATATTTTTTGGAAAATCTTATTGAAATAAATATTATTATCGATACAGAGGCCGAATCTATTGATTTTAGAATTTTTGTCTGTCTGTCGGTCTGTTACCGCATCACAGAAAAACCACTGAAGGGATTTTGATGAAATTTGATATGGTGATAGCTGGTTATCCTGGTCAACATATAGGATAATTTTTACCGCGGGAAAATGTCTTATTTCTAAGATAAAGTATATGAACTGCAATGTAAGAGTATATTAATATGTAAAACCTAAGAATTTGGTTTTTGGTCATCTGAACGCGGGCGAAGCCGCGGACAATGCTAGTTTATAATATATCCTATATATAGCCTGTAAATCTGCGCGGGTACATCACAGTATTTAACATCAATTAAATAATCAAACAGTCCACGTGTCGAACGACAAAGTTTCCCATGGAAGCGGGTGCGTAGAGCCGTGTAATGGTTTTATGCGCATACAGAAATACGTTATTCTCTGCTTTAAATCTAGCCATCTACTGGGTAGCGAGACGAATAATTAAAGCGTGTACAGATTATTTGAACTTATTATTATATGTAAATTGTTGCTAACGAAACTCTTAATTATGTAACGAAATTTTAATAAGACACGTTTATTAGAAACTGCGTGTATTTAAATTATACTAGGTTTTGTTCGCGGTTTTTCTTGTGTTTTTACTTGTTATATCAAGAAATTATTAAATTTTGCAACTGTATGCAACGATAAATGTATACTGATGGGCATTACGTAAATTCTCTTGCCAGTAAAATTGGCCCTATTTAAATTCGTTTAAACGTTTCGAAGAGTAAAGGTCAGATTATGTTTTTTTTTATTATAAAGATTTACATAGTTACTGACTTTTCTTAAAGATCATTCTCACATCATTGTAAATGTTATTTACTTGTCAATCGTTTTTTTTTGTTAAAATTTGTATGGGACTCTTGAAATTTAATATAAAAAAAACATTTAATTCGTCTTACAATTGTCGAAGATATCGCGTAACACAAAAATAAACATAGGCCCCAATTATACTCTTCCTCCTTTTTAGAGTTGGTCAAAATGTTATTTTCTTTAACTCTTACGACTATTTTCAAAAGTCAGACTAAAGGATTAAGTATATAAATGGAAACCATAATAAATGTAAAAGTCAAAAATAGTAGCGTGATTTGCTGTTTATGCTACTAGTACCTGGGCAACCGAGTTTCGCTCGGAGTTTGTGGACAGTACAACATTTTAAAAACCAACAAAGATTTTTTTTTAATAATTACAAAAAAAAACAAAAGTAAAAACTCTGTATCCGACCGGGATACGAACCCAGACACCTGGTTGCGTGTAAAAATGCGAAACAAAACCGCATGAAAACTCAAAAACACGCGTTTTCCCAGACATAAAACTAATCTAGATCGATTTATCGCCCCCGAAACCCCCCGTTTCATAAAAATCATTGGAGCCGTTTCCGAGATTCAGATAATATATATAATATACAAGAATTGCTCGTTTAAATAAATGTCTATAAATGTCTCAAATTTGCCACACAGATCTTTTACTTTCTTGAAAGAATACGAGAAATTTTATATAGGTATTAGTAACTAATTTACAATGTTTAATTTTGAAGAAAATATGAATAATAAAAATAATACTATGTTCTTTTGTATTTTTATGCATTATTTCTCTCCCTCTCCCCTTGAAAGAGATAGTATAATAGCTTATAATTTTTTCTGTATTTTAATAAATCCCCTGAGCTATTTTTATTTATTAGCATTTATAGAATCATCACAGTAATAATTATTCTATTATTATTTGTACACTATTTATAACAGTCTATTTGGATTCATGTTTAGTTCTACGACACTGTCTATAATATTCCTTAATGTGAGATTCAAAATAACGCTCCGCCTTGCCTCAATTTTATCGCTTCCAGTGAACGGTCAGCCTAATTTTGCCAGTTTAATTCGCCAACAATGCGACATTTTCATTATTTAAATTTAAATCCCCTAATTGTTAGTAGCTTTCGAAATTACGCGAGCGGCGGCGTCGAAATACGGATCAGTTTTGTTTTTCTCGTTTCGCTATAAATATTTTTGTATATATTTTTAATATTTTAACTGTTGATAAATTAACTTTTTCAAACTTGTTACAGACTTTGATTTCGAAATGTAAATTCGTCCTTTAATAGGACGAAAAAAAATAATTATTCGTCCTTTATAAAATATATAAATTATAATATAAAAACGAATAGACTAATAAATAAGTAAGTAGAATAAGTAGCTCGGCTCAGCTCGAGGTTATATATTTTTTTATAGAATCCTGCACCTAAAAATCACTTTACATTAGAAAACATAAAAAGTGCTATATATTCGAAGAAACCGACAATAGTTGGACGAATAATATATTTTTAAAAATTAAAAATTAAAAATAGCAACAACCCTTTTATTTAAGCTACTTCGTTCATATTTCAGTATATTCTGTTAAAATATGTAACCCATTTTTCAAGTATTGGGTATCCAATTGAGTTATGTAACTATGTTATTTCAGTGGTAGAACGATAATATTGGACCGTAGTCTAATATAATAATAAAACTACAAGGTACCTAACTAAAACCTTCTTTTTAATCACTAATCAGTCTATATAAATAAAAATAAAGTGATGTTCATTGGAAGGCGCTTCGCTCAAAAACAACTGGACCGATTTGGTTTTTTTTTTTAAATGCTTAAAAAGTTGATCGAGCTTTTTTCTATAGAGTATTTGCATGAATTAAAAGACGGCAAAATATTTTAAAATTTGAACAGGACAACGTTGGGTCAGCTATTCTATACATATAATAAAATTCTGAGTCCAATCTGTGCATTAAATATTTTTTGGAAAATCTTACTGAAATAGTCATTATTATGTCTGTCTGTCTATCACAGATTTTGATGAAATTTGGTATGATGTTAGCTAGTTATCCGGGTAAACATATAGGATACTTTTTAATGCGGGTAAATATCTCATCTCTGAAAAATCTATCTAAACCTTAAAACGTAACTAGGGATGAACCCGAGCGGAGTGGGGGTGATTCACTAGTAGTTTATAAAAAATCTTGTTTTTGAAAGAATTAAAGGCATACAAGTTACATCTATAAAATAAAATTTATGCTAATCTAAGAAACAAGCTATCTCCATTCCGAATTTCATTCAAAACCGTTGAGCTGATACACCATGAAGTAGTAACAATTTTTACAATTTATGTTATATCAAAGGCGGTACTGTTACATTTACTTTGTAATCATATTTTCCTTCGAGAAAAATTTTAGTGTTTAAATAATAACAAAATAAATCATTTTTATTACTTCAATATAACTTCCGTGAGAAATGTAATAAATTGTCACGATTTTCTCCAGCCTTGAATTCCTGCAAAATTGCCAAGATATTTTTACTATAACGCTTTAAATTCGTTATAAATAGTACAAAGTAGGTATTGTATGGTATTTAAAAATTAAAATATATTTTATCCAAATAGACTTTTACAAGCACTTTTGAATTGACAATTTTTACATTTAAATTAAACGTTCCTATTGCAATACCGTGAGGAAGGTCGTTAGATTATGTCCCTACCCTGATAGAGACATGTGAGATAAAAATTCTATCTATATGTAAGTTACACAATTTCTTATGACATATTTTTCATTATTAGCCTTTGGATTAGTTTGTTATATCCTATCTTTAAAAAAATTTAAAGAACAAACATAATTTCATCAAAATCAGTTCAGCTTTAGAAGTGAAAATAAAGTAAACAATTACTTATTTTGCGCTTTAACAGTTTTGTTAAGTAATCAAGAAACTAAAAAACCCATCAAATTCATGTGGGTCATACACAACCGATGGCGATATAGCTAACAACAAACTTATGACGCTACTACAAACCCCGCGGGCATCCCTATCATGTAATTATTAAAAACTTCTTATCAAGCATAGTAATAGAAAGTTATTACATTTATCTCTAAACTCGACTAACGTTGAATAACATACAGAAATACAAACATTGATATTCAAATGAGAACATAGGAACATAAAACAGTCCAAATCTTTATGGCGTGGTCCATGGCTCCCTTGGGGCAAAAATATATCGTTACATTACCATATGAATTCAGAGAGTAATAAAGGAATAATATGCAAATAACACGCTACGATGTATGTGACCCTGAAGTTTACAACTGATTTTATGTTTAACTAGCGACTCACCCACGCTCCGCTTGGGCTCGTCCCTATTGTACGTTTTAGCGTTTAGTATAGATTTCTCAGAAATGAGATATTTTCGCGCTGTAAAAAGTATCCTATATGTTGATAACCAGCTATCATCATACCGAATTTCATCAAAATCTGTCCTGTGGTTTTCTTGTAATGCGTTCCCAGACAGACAGACATAAATTTTAAAAACTACAGTTTCGACCTCTGTAATATCAATAAATATGTAATCTGTAATGTCTATTTCAATAAAATTTCCAAGAAATATTTAATGTACAGATTTGACTCAGTTAGAATTTTATTATACCTATATGTAATAATAGATGTGTAGTAAAAGCACATCTATTAAGCGGTGGCGAATTCGATTACAACGATAAAAATATTAATGTGAAATGCTATAAACAAATTATATTTTTAGATTTTTTTGTTTTTTAATTTAAAAATATTTTAAAAAGTAATTTATACATAGATATGAATGAATATAACAACAGGAATCCAACTAAAACAGGAGCACAAGTAAATGAAACCGAGAATTCGCTATCTATCCGCGGTGATAAAATTAAAAAGTAATAAAAATGCAAACGAAGTAAGTTCCGGGCGGAATGCGGCGGGCGATTGCCGTGAAATCTTAACTTTGATATGAACCCTTTTTATAAATTGCCTGCTGTTTTCGAAGAAGTTTGGAAACGCTTATATACTATGTACGAGTATAGATCTACACTACGGAAGTTTTATTAAAATTTTAGCAATCACAGCCGATTGGTGACGCATTCTCTTTGAAAATAAACCTTAAATACAAATACTAGAAATCTGAATACAAGGATGAAGAATAGAAGGATATTTCTTCTGAAATTATCATGTGTAAATGTTGTATTTTACCATGATTATTATTTTGAGTAGAAACTTGGATGTCTGAAAGAGTCTAAATAATTTCAAGGAGTTTTTGCCCAGCTGTGGGAAATTAAAGGCCCTCTAGTAATAATTTAAAGCAATTTCAATGATTATTATCTGTATAATATTTAGAGAACTAACAAACTTGCTACCAAACTTCACAGGATCACCCGCTGGGCTAATCTGAAAATTGCCTGAAAATTTCATCAAAATCGCTCCGTTTTGAAGTCCATAAGGAACACATACACACATCGTTTTTATACAATAGATTACAAATTATTATTTAAATCTTTAAGCATATACATATTCTATCTGAAGAATCCAAACTGATCTAATTTTCCCAATAATTATCCAATAAACCCTATTATATTTACTACTAACATAAGTGAGTTATATTAATAAAAGCTTAGTAAAGCAAAGTTGCCGGCCGGACCGGGCCGTAATGCCGGGGCATACTGGGCGCGGTGGAGCGTGAAATTGCCCAGTGTCGGGGGCTTCATTCATAAAATATAGCGACAGCTCATGATGTATGGGACAATAGTGAACGATGTCCGATACTTTTAAAGGGTCGAGATTGTTTGCGTATCGTTTTAATGTTGTAGAGGGATGCTTTTTTTTATATGAGTATGGTATTTTTATAGACGGTACATCTGTATGTAAGTTTACTGGAAATTTCATCTATACATATAATAAAATTGTAACTAAACCGAATCTGTACATTAAATATTTTTTGGAAAAATCTTATTAGAATAAACATTATTATTGATACAGAGGCCGAATCTACACTTTTTAGAATTTTTGCCTGTTTGTCTGTCTGTTACCGCATCACAGAAAAACCACTGGAGGATTTTTGATGAAATTTGGTATGGTGATAGCTGGTTATCTGGGTCAACATATAGAATACATACATATAGTGTTTTTACCGCGGGAAAATAGCTCATTTCTGAGAAAAAATACAAAAGCAGCAATGTAAGAGTATTCCTACTAATATGTACTTAAGACCTAAGAATTTGGTTTTTGGTCATCTGATCACAGGCGGAGTCGCGGGCAATGCTAGTAAGTAATAAATACGGTAAGGAATATTTTTATATGACGAAGTCAAAAACAAAGTAGAAAAGTATTGTAAATTATTTATTCGCAGAACGTCTTAGTCCTAACAAGACTTGGCGAAAGATCTGCAACGGTATAAAAATTTAAGATAGCTGATATATTTGTATAGATGTGTCGAACCTGTTACTAATTATTTCTGAGATTGATATAAAAATTTGTTCACTAAAAAACTATTTATTATATCGAAAATAGGCTGTGTTAATTTACCACGCAAGTAAAGACAGTGGCGAAAAAACGTTTTTAAAAGAAATAATAACCGACTACCAGGCACTGAAATATAAAAAATAACTAAACAGGGGTTTTAATTTAGAATAGACCTAATCAGATATTTTCGAAGTCGTCAATCTATCATCAATGATCAATCAGTAATCGATGAACATACATAAAAAAAATAAAGAATCCGACGAATTGAGAACCTCCTTCTTTTTGGAAATCGATTAAAAATTAATACATAGTAAATCGAGTCAAAGTACAAACGTAACGATTATAAATGGTAAATACTGGATCTAACTTTCCAATACCTCTCTATCTGAGAGCAAACTAGAACTCCCTCAAGCTATTACCGTGAGGACATTAGTCTTAATTAGAAATCACGGCTGAGAGGGTCCATTTTTCTTATAATTACTCTCATTACACTACGAACGCTAACTCGATGAATAGATATAAAACAAATTTACATTATACTCGAATACACTTAGTTCATTTTACGTTTTTTAAAATAAAATATATGTTCGTATTTTATTTAAAAGTATAATTAAATATTTTATTTTTGTGACGTTAACATTATTTTTACATTTTCAAGGATTAAATATGATATATTAGAGGGTAAAGCAATTTGCTTGCTGTAGCTTAAATAAAATTATTACATAAAATATGACCATAAGATAATTAAATGTAAATTGTATATTTAAACTAGTGACTCGCCCTAACCATGCTCAGGCTCGTAGACTTATTACTAAACATTGACCATTGTTTACTTTCTGTAAATATAATTTGGATGTATTATAATGTATCCATACAACGCTTATGCAAAAAAATCTCTAGATTCTATAATCTTAATATCACTATTGATAATAGTATCTAACTTTATGATATTTTATAAAACTCAGCACTAGAACAGTGCCTATCTTTACATATAATAAAATTCTAACTGTGCCGAATCTGTACATGAAATATTTTTTGGAAAATCTTATTGAAATAGACATTATTATCGATACAGAGGCCGAAACTATAGTTTTTTTAGAATTTTGTCTGTCTGTTACCGCATCATGGAAAAACCACAGCACGGATTTTGATGAAATTTGGTATGATGATAGCTAGTTATCCGGGTCAACATATAGGATACTTTTTATTGCGGGAAAATATCTCATTTCTGAGAAATCTATACTAAACCTTAAAACGTAAGTAGGGACGAATCCGAGCGGAGCGAAGGTATATATGGTATTATAGGTATTATATGCCTGCTTTCTCGCAGCAACGAATCAAAGTGACATACACAATTTAAATCTATTAAATTTTACTTTACAAAAAAATAATTGTAAAAACGAGCATGCCTCCAAATAAAATGTAATTTAAAACTGACCCATATAATAAAATGTTTTAATTGCCACGTAAAAATAACTAGAGAGATAAAGTCATTTAAATATTTTATGAAATAAATCGGAACTCATAACTCCAATCCCAGATGACTGTAGCAAGCTATTAAAGTGCTCAAGATGAACTCCCGTTTCAACGGCGACTCAACTCAAATATTCAGCTTACTGGCAATCCACTGCATACAGCTTTATATATTATCAAAAATATATAATAATAAACAATACATATAAAGTAAATTAACATAACTGTTTAATTTATGAATCAATTGAGATAAAATAAACACTAAATGTTAAGTGAAGCTTAGGAAAATACATTAGTGAAAACCGAACTAAATAATTTCTGAGATTAAGTTTTCTGAGAGTTTCTGAAAAGTTTTTATGATTATAGCTGGTTATCCTGGTCAACATATAGGATACTTTTTACTGTGGGAATATATGTGGTCTCTGAGAAATCTGTACTAAACGTTAAAACGTAAGTAAAGCCGAACCCGAGCAGAGCAAAGATGAGTCGCTAGTATCAAAATAAAATACGGAATAGCAAGGACATATCAAGAATTCTGTCACATGGTCATTCATATTCTCATTTCATTTTAGGAGACATATTGAAACTCATCTGATAAAGAGTTAAAGTTGTTAGTTAGTTAGTTGTTAATTTCAAAAAAAGAAAATGAAAGCTTGTATGCACGAGTCATATTTTTTAAAGTTTAAAGCGTGGGGCTAGTAGGTACATATCCCATCAAACACGCGCTTAATTTTAACAAGAAGGAAAAGCTTAAACATGAGCTTTTAGCTATTTAACAAGTATAGCATAGCATAAGTATACATTCCAAGGTTTAATTGGAGATATAGATACGACCTCTAGTCAAATATTCAGCACTATGGAATCACTTGAGACGGCGCGGGGTCGACGTTTGCATACTGGCCACCACGACACTAATGTATTTGTGATTGCATTGCCATTGTAGGTGATAGCTCGGTGTTTACAAACTTTTCAGATGCTTTATTGGTTATGTTTTAGAGCTTTTACTTACTTAGCTTTTATCTGTTATAAAGAAGTGTTTGCTTTTTAGTCTATTAAACGTAATAACTCGAAAAAATGTAAGCAAAAATTCAATGACGGTAATCGCGGAATCAATTGGAAAGCCTCGCAGAAGACAATGGGATAATCAGAGAGTTTTTTCACCAGGTGAGTATCTACACCACTAATAATATAAATGCGAAAGTTTGTGAGTGAATGAATGTATGTTTATGTTACTTTTTCATGCTGTAACAGCTTAACGGTATGAGTGAAATTCTACTAAAGATAGCTTATTTCCTGGATTTGCACATAAGATACTTTTTATCGAAGTTATATGAATAGTAAAAGCCAGTAGCATAGAGTATAAGCTTCTGTAAGATGCGAGTAGCACGGTAGCTGTGCATGTTAACAAATACCTTATCGTTTGCGAGACTTCACCATATTTGCGCTTTAGTTTGCGTTATCCATACATATTACATATAATAAAAGTGTAACTGATCGCGCTTTATATATGGATATTTTTGAGAAAAATCTTATTAGAGGTCCTTAATAACGCAATAAAACCCAAAACAATGATTTTTAGAATTCTTGTCTGTTTGTCTGTGCGTTTGTGGGCGCTAATTTCAGAAAAACTTGACCGATTTAGGTGGGGCTTACACTAATGTATTAGGGTAAGCTTCGCCTAACATTTTGTATTCGTTTTATTTAAATCGGTTCATAAATAAAAAAGTTATGTCAATTTAAAGAATCACCAACGAACGACATACCCGAGCGAAGCAATAGTGACTGGCTAGTCTAAAATATAAAATCCGCGGAGATTTCTACATAGCTTAATATGCACGACACAATAGCTCTTTAATTTCAAAATTGCCTCTTCGCGTCCCCTAATATCTAAAATGGCTAAACCGATTTAAATGAAACTACCACAAACGTATACAAAACTCAGACGGCAGGAGTACTATTATCATGTCTCACCTGATGCTTAAAGCAATTTAGAGCTTCAAAAAATAATAAATACAATTAAAAGCGTAATCTATGAATATATGTAATCTGTAAATTAATAAATATGTATTTTTAAGTAGTCGTTACTTTTCGTTCGTTCTCTTTTATATTATATTTACGTTTATACAAACATTACAATTTTTACAATATTATAAATCTTAACAATAAATTGTAACTTCAAGGAGCCATTATCTAAAATAGAATCTACCACAAAATCCGAAAACAAAACAAACCTAAACTCATTTTCTCGAAAATAAAAACACAATAGCAACATAAGTTATTACATTTCGTCAGTTATCACAAATCTCAATTTGCCTCAGAAACTCGAATTATTGCTTTGTAAAGCTTATTTCGGAGCGATTCTTTAAAAGCTCGTTATAAAGCTTCATCTTATAAACAGATAATACGAACTTTGGCCCTCGATGTCTCACTAATCAAGTTCTAACGACGAATAAGGAGACTGTACTGTCGTTATAAAGTGGCTTTAGATTAAGTTAAAGGTCAAAGTTGACTGTATTGTAAGATGAATAGAATTTTTATTAATTGTTTCCGATTAATGAAAAATCTATCCTTTGTATACAATTCGAAATAGTAAAAATTTAATATTTTCTTAGATTTTTTTATTTACTTTTTTTTTAGATTTACGCGCATATTTGACATTTTAATAGATTAACAGTCCGCAAAATAGACACAATAGTTAAACAATCGATTTTTTCATATATGACTCATGGGACAGGGAAACGGTTAAAATAAAACGGATTTTGCCAAGGATTTATTTTGATTTTTGATTCCCGAAGTTTTGAATGCTTTACAGCAATCATGGTCCCGGGAAAGAGTCTCTCCCGTGGCCATAATTGCTGTAAAACAAATAGTAAAACATTTTTATAATTATAACTGTTTATAATATAATATTATTTTATAATAATCTTAAACCACCCAAAGAGTCGGCATTGTCATTCAGCAGTAAAATGCAACTAGAATTCTCCTCGCGGACATGACTTTGGCTGTAATTAATAAGTGTACATACAATTATTTTGTCTATTATTTTGTCTATGATTTCTTAGAGATGAGAGAGTTTCCCGCAATTAAAAGTATCCTATATGTTGACCCGGATAACCAGCTATCACCTCATCAATAACTGTCCTGTGGTTTTCTCGTGATTGTTAACAGACAAACAGACAGACAGATAGAAATTCTAAAAACTATAGATTCGGTCTTTATACTGATAATAATTGCTATTTCAATAAGATTTTCCAAAATATATTTAATGTACAGATTCGGCTCAATTAGAGTTTTATTATATGTATACCTAGATTTTAGTTAACTATCTTTTTTTAAAGGTGCATTAATTGCAATATATATACAGATTAACATTTTATAACAAAAGTTTAAACAAGTTCAAGTTTATAGATACTTAATGTATTTTTTTTAATTGTGTTTGGTATGTAAAGGGTTTTTTTTTATTTTTTAACTGTCTGTATGTTGAAAGTTGAATCACATCAATCTAGAGTAGCCGCATGAATTTCAATGGGTTTGAAATGGGTTTCAAGATTTAAGTTATATTATAGTTATATATTGAACTCCTCATAGCGGGAAATTCCTATAAAATGTGGGTATCATGTATTACATATGGTGGGTTATATATTGGTTATACATTCAATTAAAACACATATATAGAACATAGGCACTGGCAATATCTAGTTTTAAATAAAGAAAATTCCTGAAATAAAGTACAATAAGGAAAAAGGAAAAATCGAGAAGAACGTAAGGTATCAAATAATAAACTCAAATTATGATTTAAGGTCGGTACCTGAGCAGCAACAACGCTACCAAACTTATTTACTTGTTTCATTCTTGATTTTCTTATAAACTTCAACAACTTTTAAAAAATAAAAACAAAAAAAACGTAGGTATTTTATGTTATCTATGCAGGGAATACAAAGAGAATATAATCGATATATAGGTAACTATTATTTTACCTTTTTTCGCTTTAATCGTGCTTTTTATGTTAGTGTTGTCGTCGATACAGCCTTTATTCCTAATACGGAGTAGAGCAGGTACTTTCCCTCAACCGGGCATAGAACTCGTGTCTACTTTTAATATAAATATAAGATAGTGCTTAACTGTATTAAAGTATATCTAAAAGAACCATCGTCAGAAAATAAATGTCAAGCTTGATTTGATTAAAACAAATGGATACGATGTCACAGTTTAGTAATATCCACTTAATTTAATAAAACAAAAATAAAAGAGTAACTTAATATAGTTTAAATTTGCTTTTAATTAAAACGAAAATGATTAAAAAGTCCAAATACATTTGGGAATCACACAAAAATCTATGAAAGTTGAACTTACATGCCAAAGAAGGCGGAACAGACGACTAATGAAACGATAGTGACACAAATCCTTTGGTCGATTTAAAGCCAATTTTCCAGTGAAGGCATCGGGCGATAAAAATGTGGAATCCCTTCGAATGGAATTGCGTGCAGCTCAGACAGGGTGTAATCTGCCTGCCTACAGAACCCAAAGGCTCCCGAGAGAAGCTAGCACTCACTACTCATTGATTATGTGCTGTAGATATGCCGCACTCCTATGTAATGTCAGATGCTTTAAATTATATTATAAATGTTTGTATCAATATGATACTTGATATATTTTATTAATATTTATTAAAATATTCGGGATTGGCCTCCTATTTGAACATAATGAGATGAATGGGACTATATGTTACTAGATACAACATTTTCAATTTGTACTTGATTATAAAGGAATAGAAGACATGATATCTATTTTTTTTTTCGCAAATAGGCATTCGATCAAAAAAGTACTAGATACACAATCAACGGGACAAACAATGTCCTCACCGAATGAGCGCTCAATATTTGAGCGCGCTTTTAATCTCTCCACGACCGAAGGCAGTCAGAGGCGTCGAGAGTGATAGAAATGCTTCTATTTACTCGTCGCCAGTACATTAATTAAGATCACGGACACTAATATCTTCTATATGAAAATTCTTCGATCTTAAATCCTCGTAGCAGTTCTACGGCATTTCCTGCATGCTCTATGCCCGGTGCATGGAATCGCGCCAGAACTAAATGAAATTGAAATTAGCTTTCTCCCCAGAGCCACTCGCGGAATTTTCCAAAAATAAAAGCGTATTATATTTTAAAATAGATTCCAGTTGCGCTCTGCTGAAGCCTGAATGGAGGACCGGAAAAACCAAGACGGAATGCAATTAAAATTTCCTTTTAAAGTATGTAAGTTTTAAAAAATTACTGTAAATAATTAACGTTGGAAATAAATAATATGAGAAATGATTGCTTTCCTAGTGTACGAGTTAAGTGCAGTGTACGTGGCTATTAGACTTGGTGATGGTCCTTGATTGTGGTCGCTTTGTTCTCTCTCTCTAGATTAATTAGTTTATCTAGAAAATATGATAATTCTGGATATAGAGTTGAAAAATTTAATGTTACTAAAAGTAATGTTAAGAGCATTATCTTTGATGTGTCGTTAGTTTTGGTTTTTATGTTTATATTATTAATTAAAGATTTAAATAAAGGTGGGAAATTCCAAGTATTTCGTTGAAACGCAACACCATTGGTCAGACCGAATGTGACGTAAACCATAAAATATACATTAAATACTTATATAAATATTTATTAAATATTTAAAAACAATGAAAACACAAAAAAGTGGATGCACAGACTACAACTACATCGCTAGAAACAATTTCTTTCAGTCAACCTTTAAAGGTAGAGAAGTAAGTAGGTGCATATGTTATTCTGTTTAACAAACGAACGGGAAATGGAAAAATATTATCTTAAATATTGAATATATAAAGTTTTGTTCAAAGGAATCCTTTCTTTTTAATTTTTTTTAAATTAAAAATAATTACATTTTGTTTAAAAAAAAGCTTATCTTAGTCGGTAATCGATATAACTAAAAAATGCAAAAAATCTCTGTATAATCTTAATAATATTAAAAAAAGCCATTAATTTCTGAAATAAATTGACATTATAACTCACTCATATATTATGTAATTTTCTTATATATATGTAATTTTCTTTTTTACGTAGATGGCAGATTATTTAGTAAATATAACAATTATTAAACAACAAAAATTAATATCTTTCATAACCTTAATAATATACCTTTTTATAAACACACTTGCGACTCACCCTCGCTTCGATCGGGTTCGTCCCTAGCTTGATTCCCCATACAAACTTTCATCCCCATTTTCACCTCCTTAAGGGATTATTTCCGGGGTCAAAAGTATCCTATATCCTTCCCAGGGTCTCAAACTATATTTTTACCAAATTTCATCTAAAATGTTCAGTAGATCCAGAGATTAGCCCCTAAAACGTCACAATCTCACAAACTACCTCTTTATAATATAGGTAACTATAGATATTTTAAATGTTTCTATGTTAATTGTATGGCTAAAATCATAAACATAAATAATGTATTAAAAAATCCCTAGAGCCTTAGCAATTACGAGTAGATCAGTATGTAATGGGTTCAGGAGATCGATAGTAAAGACTAGGGACATGTAAAGGACGCCCCAGCATACTAGATGACGTGTGGGAACAAGCAACCTGCTACCAGTCCACGATGTAACAATTTTTTTGATTGTGTTCGAAGAGCTCTGCAATATTGGCCTGGTTTTAAAATACCTCTCATTATATACAAAGGAGTTTAAAATATGCTAATAAAAATCCTGCATTAATTTAGAATATCTGTTTGTAGTGTAGCGATCGCGGGTTCGAGACCCGCTGGGGGTATTCATTTGTGTGATGAGCACGAATGATTGTACTCCAGTCATGGTTGTTTATATTTATAATATTATATATGTATTTTAAAGTTATATACTCATGTGTAATGTATCAACTATCTGGTATCCATAACACAAGCCTCGTAGCTTACCATGGAACTAGATGGTACCGTGTATTAATGTCCCAACATATTTCGAATTTGATTTAAATCCGTTAAGCTGGTGTTATTTAGTTCTTGTAATAAAAATATTAGTATTATATTGTAAGAATTAAGAGCAGAAACTAGTAAGATATACATACTATAGTTACTTACAAGTCGATACTTTTTTGCTCTCAGTCCTATAGCCTATAAGCAAGTTTAACTAATACTTAACTGTTTGTGTCAATTATAAAACTATTTATTAATTTACATCAAACTTAAATAAATATATGTAAGTTTATTAAGTAGCTCCATAATATTCAATTTAGATGACAGTTGAAGCTTACGGAAAGCACCATTGCTCATAGCGCAGATTTATTTACAAATATTATATTTAAACTTAATTTCATATGTATTTGTCTCTAATTCGTCCATGGTATAATTCGTCCATGGTATTTGCAATAATTTATATTTAAAATTATAATTAAAAAATACGAACATATTTTTTATAACAATTCATATTTTGTTCTCGTAAATAGTAAATTAACGAATAATACCTATATAAAAATTCCCTTTTTCTTTGAAGAAAGTTAAAGACCTGGGTGGCAAAATGCAGAATAGTACCATAAACAGAAAATCACGCTACTATTTTTGAATTTGACATTTTTTTGGCGGGCGCCGTCTATAGCTATACTCGTTTATATTTCTTTAGCCTGTGTACTTCTATACATATAATAATATTGTAACTAAGCCGAATCTGTACATTAAATATTTTTGGAAAATCTTATTGAAATAATCATTATTATCGATATAGAGACCGAATCTATAGTTTTTAGAATTTTTCTCTGACTGTCTGTCTGTTACCGCATCACAGAAAAACCACTGGAGAGATTTTGATGAAATTTCGTATGGTTATAGCTGGTTATCCGGATCAACACCTAGGATACTTTTAACCGCGGGAAAATATCTCATTTCTGAGAAAAAATATAAAAACTGCATTGTAAGAGTGTACTAATATGTAAAACCTAAGAATTTGGTTTTTGGTCATCTGAACGCGGGCGGAGCCGCGGGCAATGCTAGTAAATATATAAAAGCGTAGTTATATAGAGCGTAGAGTGTCAAGCGCTACGAGCTTTACATAACGTTTTAGCTTCTTCCATTATTGTCATTCTTTTCATACATTGAGTGTTCTTTCAGCTTTTAGCTGACCTGTAGATATCTTTATAAGTACAAAGCTTTATATAATTTTCTATGTACTTAATATAATTAATGTGTATATAGTTATAGAATACTATATTGAAGAACCCCGCGAACACGCACGGTTGCTTAAAAAGCTCGCCCGAAGAACTAACACACGCCGTTTGCTGACCATACGTGCATCTTCAACTACGAACTATAATAAATTTGGATACGACAATACTTATAGATTTATATATTTTTTGTTTGTCGTATGAGAAGTAGTTTAAATGTAATAATGTTGTCATTAAAGTTTTCTAACCATATTGGTTTTCCATCAAAATTATAACGGACTTTTCATATCTTTGGCATAAATACCTAATAGTATTTTTGATGGAATGTTTAATCATCCAGTTATTTAATGGGACTAGAAATAGCAGTTCACTGATCTTGTATTGCCAGTATAATAAACGGTAATTTCACTTATAACGTAAAAAAATATTAGTCTTACAATATTAAATGATTTTAATTTTAGCAATGATTACCTAAAAATTGTAGTCTCCAGCTTATTAGAATAAGTATTTACTCTATATGCAAGAAAAAATAAAATTTTAATTACGAACTTTTAATATAGGATTTTTTTACTATGAATAGTTTGTATAAGCTTTTTTCCATGCCTATCTCATAAAAAATAAATATTCTACATTAAAATTGCCTTATCCAAACATTGTTCTCCGACAAAATACAAGTCACGAGTTAAATTAGTACATCTTCAGTATTCAGGGCGTTATGTTGGTTTCTCCTCGCTAGAAACGCATCCGTGCGCGGTTAAAGAAAAGCAATGTGTCGTTCTCTCTGAGATGCGAGACAGACGTAAATAGAGAATGCGCCAAAGTGGCCGATGGTAAATAAAATGGATTCGGACTCTAATACTTTCTTATATTTACGTGAATATTTTACATGTGTACTTAGTTTTAAAATTGTGAAAGTGTGTTTGTTTGTCTGTCCTCGTTTCATGTCGAAATAAACGAATGACATGATCAGCATAGTCACAAATTACACTTACTTTATTAATGTTTTAGATTAGAATTTTAATTTAAAGACTTTTTATTATAAATATTATTTATTTGTTAACACACATTGTTTTCAGTTAGTTCTTAACTTTATCAGAAACAATAAGCAAGCAGAGTAAAAATTCAAGGGCAGCCCCATTTTGTGAGAGGTTTGTTTTTATTTTATTTTAACGGTATTAAATACAAACTTAAAATTTCACTAAATTAAAGTTTAAATTTGTATTTAATACTGTTGTTTTAAGTTAAAATATTTTTTTGTAACTTTAAAGTTAAATTTTAAACCGTAAAGTAAATTGAGTCATTGTCAGATTACGAACTTTATTGTAATTTGTAAGTTAAAGCTTAGTAATATTTCTCAGAGATAAGATTTTTCTCACAGTAGACAGTATAGTACATGTTGACCTGGATAACTAGCTATCTCCATACCAAATTTCATCAAAATCTGTCCAGTGGTTTTCTCATAATAAATATATTTGACTTTCTTTAAATTAATTAGTATAGCTGACAGTTGTAGACTAGTTAAGAATCATTTTTATTGAATTTAACTGTGTTTATTAATTATACTTTGGGTTATGTAATTACAGCAAATGTTATGTACACTTGAAAAGACATACATATCTGATTAATTTATTGTCTTCTAAATGTATATAAATGTTATTATGTATGTTGTTAGTTTGCTTTTCTAGATAAATAAAAAAGTAATGCGTTCTCAGACAGACTGACAAAAATTCTTAAAAACTTTAGATTCGGCGTCTGTGTCGATAATAATAACTATTTCAATAAGATTTTAAAAAAATATTTAATGTAATGTACAGATTCGACTCAGATTTTATATATATATATATATATATATATATATATATATATATATATATATTCAATAGAAGACCAATTGGTAAATACATAACTGAAAAATATTGTTTGACGATATGGAACCCTCTGTGCAAAAAACCGTCTCGCACTTGATATTCTAATTAGATATAGTATGAGAGTTAAATAAAACTACGAAGAACCCAAGTACTTATATAATTTATTACATTTTAATTATAAATAAATGATCGTGGTTAAGCTTATTGAGTATTATTTATTGCACTAGATACCTAGAACTAAAATTGTTTTATTCTTTTAAAATGTGGTAAAATCACAGAAGATCTAAATTTTGTACTCGTTACTAAGACAACTAAAGCTATTATATATATAGAAAAAAAAAATTTTTTAAAATGGCATTAGTGCACTAAAAACGCCACTAACTGTCCAGATAAAAAATATATATGTCAAATAATAATTTATGTCATAAAACCACATAAATTTTAGAAAAATTAAGAATGTCATTAAGAGATTTTAAAAAAACTTTTAAATAATTACCACTACGCAATTTTCCAAAAATGCCGGCCAGACCCTAAATTTGTACAAACTAACCCGTATCGGATTTAGCCTTAGAAAAACAATGGCATAAAACAAAACTATTAACATATTCATTTAGGCTACGACTATTCCCCCATCTACGGGAAGCTTTCCCGTAACTGACCTGTAGATCGATTAAACTTAGTTCAAGTTTTCAGATCCATGGGAAAACTTCCCGTACTTCTCAGAATTTTTACATTTACCTATAAATAAGTTATCAAAAACAAATATGTGATATCTATACTAATATATAATAAAGAGGTAAAGTTTGTGAGATTGTGAGTTTGTCAGTTTGTGATGTTGTAGGGGCTAATCTCTGGATCTACTGAACCGATTTAGATGAAATTTGGTAAGAAGATAGTTTGAGACCCTGGGAAGGACACAGGCTACTTTTCAGGGACGAACCTGAGCGAAGCGAGGGTGAGTCGCTAGTTTGTTATATACACATTGATAATAATTAAAATAAAATAATCATTCTGTTTTTTTTTTACTTTGGAGTATTATTGTTGTTAGTAATTTACTGTTTTGAATTAATTCTCTGTTATCTTGCGTTCATATTTTTGCTTTTTCCCGTGAATCTGAAAGCTTAAACTAAAATTAATCGATCCACGGATCAGCCACGGGAAACATTCCCACACAACCATAGATCAGACGAATAGTCACTTCCATTTATTTGTTCATAGACTCTTCGCTTTCCGATCCTTCAGAAGGCTAGATATGAAGAACTCTCCGGCTCTGTACGAGGACCTGACTAGTGGTCCGCTGGCTGTGTACAAAAAGCCCATTTCATTGCCCAAATCTTCCCACTCCTTAAACTTGGCTGGAGTGACGTATTCGTGCACTTTGAGATGTCGTTTTGTTGGCTGCATGTACTGGCCTAGAGTAAGACAGTCTACACCGACTGATTTCAGATCTGGAAAACAATAATTTTGTATTGAATTCAGTATTTTACAAGCTTTTATTTAACTTACAATGTTTGTTTGGTCAGGTCAAATCTTGCAACTGCAACCCGAATGAACCTCGATGTATGATTTGCCGTTCAGAACAAATAAATTGATAACACGACCACAGCGCCACCTATCGGATATTTTTTTTATTCTCTTAGTCTGTACTCTGCACTAATCCAACAATTTTAAATATATTGTGATTAATATACCCAGTCCATCTGTAAATCTACATAGGCCATCTATAGCCTGACCCCTCTTGTATTAAAGGGAGACTCGTGCCCAGCAGTGGACTGTTAAATAAGTCTGAATATGTACAAACATACATAATATATACATACATGGATACAAATATACATAGAGACATACATACAGACATACATATTGTGATTAACTTATAATTTTAACAGAAAATTCTTTGAAACTCCACTATAGCGCATTTTATCATATCTTAACTTTTGTATAGTGACAAACATACCTACATAAAATGTATACAAGATTATTTTAATCGTTAAACGATTATGTAGTTTATACCCGAATCTAATTTTATTACCTCTCATTGTTTGTTCCACCTGTTCGTCAGTTTCTCCCAAGCCCAACATGATGGATGTTTTAGTTATAAGATCTGGATTGATATCTTTGGCTGTTTCTAGAACTTTCAATGTTTGTCTGTAACTGTAAATATTTAAAATGTGGAATTATATATCTTTCAATTTCACTTTACACCCTTCCCATATAATACTTTCTTAAATTTAGAATATTTGACATTTTAATCAACTATCTTTTCCGATTTATTTTGATTTTTAGTTCCCGACGTTTCAAATCAAGGTCACGGTCTAGGTTAAGGTCACGGGAGAGACTAAGGTTTTAGATTATAGCATTCGAAACGACGGTAACCAAAAAACTAAATAAATTGGCGAGAAAATCCAAAAAGGTCGTTTTATTTAAAACTTCTCACATTTAATTCAAATCCAATATATTAAATATATGTACATATAATGAGATATGGTAACACTCCCTCTGTCATCTTAGCAATAGAAAAAAATTTATCGTAATTAGTCAGCATATATAAAATTAAGTGTTGACATCCGACAAAAAATGCTAATTATTTCTTAGGGTAGATTTACTTCGCTTATTTTCTTCCAACAACTATACATAGACAGACAGAAGATTTTGCTATTATAAAAGATTTATACAAAATACATACCCAGCTCTTTTATCTCGTACAAAGGGTGTTAGTTTCTCAACAGTTTCTACGTTGTGAGCGAACACGTCTAATCCACTGTTCGCAATCGTTTCTATACAATCTCGATTACCCCTAAAATCTGGAACTAGACATTCTACTAAGATTTCTATATTCCTGGAAAAAGAAACAAAAAATATTTAATGCATGGAAAGGTTTTTATTATGAAATTGGACATACCAGTGGAAAATCAGACAAATCAGACATTCAGAAATAAGAAGAAGTAAAGTGACTAATTCAAGTGAAGTGGTTTCAAGTCCCGGGTCTCGTACTACTGATATTTTCATGTGTGAATCATTTCTAACATAATTTCCACTTGTCTTACGATGAAGGAAAACATCGTGAGGAAACCTGTATGTTTGAGAAAACCTAGTTCGAAATAAGTTTTCGAAGGACTCATACGCCCGCACTTGGCCAGCGTGGACTATGTCCTGATGCCCCACGCGTTAAAGAGAGGCCCGTGCCCCGTACTCAGCAGTGGGATGCCAAAAAGGGCTGAATACTAAAGTTACTGAAATACTGGCTCGTAAGAGCATTAGTGATAGGGCTGGACACTGGACACAATATGCTAAGATGTAAAAGTAACAAATGGAGTAAACAACAAGTGACTCTGTGGTATCAAAACAAGTCACTCTGTGATATAAGTGACGGAACTAGAACAAAGAGGCCTCCAAAAACAAGATGGGTAGACGACATCCGCCTATCCAGACTTTTAGAAGATAGAAAATTAAATTGTTTTAGTTTATAAGTATAAAAATGTACACAGATTCATAATAAACAGCTTATTATTGTTATTACATACCAGTGTTAAAATTAAGCATAAATAAAAATATTCATATAATCTTGCTATGATGAATAATAGTTTTTTTCGGCGGGTAGACACGAAAGAGCTTAGACGCGAATTTAACTGCTCTACTATAAATATTTTAAAAAAATATATATATTAAATATATGTTTTAAAGTTTTTATTACCAGTGCATAAGTTGACTATTTATTCACTCTCACACAAACTTTCTTCACTAATTAACCATGGATACCCCTGTTGATCAACTTCTTAAGAGCATGGAAGAGCTCTCCTCAATGTTCGCCACCAGGATGGGGGAGTTTGAGAAGAACTTGCAGCAACCCGGTCCCTCTGCGTCCAACCCAACAGTAAAAGCCTTGTCTGCCGAATTCTATACATTTAAGACCTTTGTATGGAAATCACTCGGCATACTCAAATCCCAAGTTGAGCTTGTAGCCCAAGGCCTGGATCGTTTGGAGACACAATCACGGAGAAAAACTCTTCTTTTCCATGGTATTAAGGAGGATAAGGACGAAGACGTGATGAAAAAGGTCATGTCAGTATTAACCAGCCATTTGAAACTTCCAGACGCAAACCCTGATGTTATTGAATCTTGTCACAGATTAGGTGCCAAAAGGGATTCATGTAGGCCTGTTCTTGTGCGTTTTGTTAATATGAAGACTCGAACAACTGCATGGAGGGCTAAGACTTCGTTGAAAGGTACAAAAATAACCTTGACAGAATTTTTGACCAAGTCGCGTCAGGACGTGTTTGTTGCCGCTCGCAACCACTTCGGCATGAAGAAGTGCTGGTCTGCTGACGGTGTGGTAATCGTTCTTCTCCCAGACAAGACCCGAGTGAAGATAAACACCTCAACCGAACTTAAAAAACTCATTGCACAACATAGCAAAAATGACTGATTCACGGGTATCTCTTTGTTTACATCTTTTTAATTTGGCCGGTTTATAGTCTTTAGAACCCCAACAGTTAAGCAGGGTACACATATTTTTCTTTCTGTTTAAGTACCGTTTAAAATTGTTATTTAAATTGTACAAGTTCTAAAATTTACTTGTTTTGTCAGTTGATCACAAGTCACAACTTCAAATGTCATAAGTCAGTTGTCACAACTCGGCACAGATAGTTAATATTTCTTGCAATATTGTTACTCTGTTGGGTTGCGTTCAACATTTGTTAATGAAAACTGTTATGTTAGTAAAAATTATTCTTGTAGTCAACTTATGCCTGAGCATAGTGTTATTTTTTTTTTTTTGGTTCATTATTTAGTTATTATATAACTGTTTATCTATATTTATATATATTTTATTATTATTTTTTTTTCTACGTATATCATATATTTTTTTTTATTTTAATATGGATGAGGAATATTTCTCTTGTTCTTCCGACATTTCCGAAAGTGCGGAAAATAGTATTAATACCTCTTTTTCAGATGTTGAAACACTCGAAGTAAAACTGTCGAATATTTTTGCCACTAATACCAATTCCCTTACCATGGTGCATATCAATGCGCAAAGCATACTCGCTCATTACACCGATTTTCTCACATCCTTTGGTGCTGCCGTAGTCGACTGCATTCTTATCTCTGAAACCTGGTTGAAGCCCTCACTCCCTTCTACTAGTTGCTCGCTTCCAGGTTATCAACTTTTTCGTAATGATCGCACTGATCAAGGTGGCGGTGGCGTAGGTATTTACCTTCGTAGCGGTATTCCTGCCCATGTGGTTGCTCGTTCCAACTCACTTACTACTGGTCATCTAGAATATCTTTTCTTAGAATTATCTACACACCACAAAAAAGTTCTCTTAGGGGTCTTGTACTGTCCTAATGACAAAGTCAATTACTTTGACGACTTAGAAGATCTTCTAGATAGTCTGGTACCGAGTTATGAACATATTGTTTTCATGGGTGATCTGAACACATGTCTATTAAAGAATGATTGTCGGACGCGAGCATTACACAACCTTACATCGTCATTTAATATGCATTTACTCCCCATGACTAGCCCTACTCATTACTTTCCCAACAGTCGTCCATCTCTCATAGATATAATCTCTGTCTCTAAACCTACTCTTGCTGTTTCGCATGGTCAAATGACTGCACCTTTCTCACACCACGACTTAATTTATCTCGCTTATAAAGTGCGTCCTCCAAAGGTTAGAGGCAAGGTTATACTTCAGCGCAATTTTAAGCATATGGATCTAGAACGCTTGAGAGAGGATGTTAAAAACATCAACTGGTCAGCGATATTATCAGCGAACAACATCGATACCATGGTAGACTCTTTAACTGCTGAACTGATTAAACTGTACGACAAGCATGCGCCGGTTAGGCCAGTAAGGATGAAGCATGCTCCCGCTCCATGGTTATCGCCTGTGATTAAGAGGACCATGGCCAAGCGCGATAGGGCCAAAGCTAGGAACAAAAAATACCCTTCAACTGAAAACCTTGACGCCTATAAAAAATTACGTAACATCTGCAACAGAATGTGTAGGGATGCCAAACGTCGCTATATTCATTCCACGATTCAGGATCTCTGTCAAGCGCAAGTTTGGAGATTCCTATCGTCACTGGGTGTGGGCAAGACCACAGAAACTTGTCAAAGTTCTGTGGATCTTAATGCTTTAAATTATCATTTTACCACTCCACCCATAACTTTAAATTCTGACATAAAAACTGCTACTCTTTCATTCTTATCCAATCTTGCCCCCCCTGACCTACCACCATTCGTCTTCAAACCAGTCTCAGTAGATGATATAAAGAAGTGTGTCCGCTCTATTTCAACAAAAGCCATTGGTAGTGACAACATCAGTCTTGATATGGTTCTTCCCGTACTAGAGGATATTGCACCTGTGATCTCCCACATCATTAATTTCTCACTCACACGCAATGTCTTCCCATCAGTGTGGAAGAAAGCCATCGTCATTCCACTGCCTAAAACTTCGAATCCTACCTGTCTCTCCCAATACCGCCCTATATCTATCCTTCCTATCCTATCGAAACTCATAGAATCATTGGCTCATAAACAACTTTACTCTTATCTGTCTCACCATAATCTCCTATGCCCTTACCAGTCCGGCTTCCGCTCTTCACACAGCACGGTGGGAGCCCTGCTGAATATCACGGAGGATATTCGTGGTGCTATGGATAACACCATGCTCACTGCGATGGTCTTGCTTGATTTTAGCAGTGCTTTCAACTCTGTTGATCTTGACATCCTAATTGAAACTCTTCGTGCGGTCAACATTTCTCCTACTGTTCTAGACTGGTTTCATTCTTATCTCTTCGGACGTCAGCAGTGCGTGAAAATCAACGATACATTATCGGATTGGTTAGATCTTACTGCTGGTGTCCCTCAAGGCGGCGTACTTTCCCCTTTGCTCTTTTCCATCTTCATTAATAACATTTCAAAAGTCATTTCTTCTCCCTTCCATCTGTATGCAGATGATTTACAGATATACCGACACTTTGAGCTGACCGAGTTGCATGACGCTATTGGTGCATTAAACTCGGACCTTGCTGAAGTCCAATTATGGGCTGAGTCTTTCGGCCTTCTTGTGAATCCCAGCAAATCACAGTGCATCATATTTGGCAGTAGTAGACTGAGGTGCAAAATCGACTGGACTTCAATACCTCAAGTCCAGTTTTCTGGTGTTCCAATCCCTTATTGTGATAGAGTGAAAAACTTGGGCCTAATAATGGATTGTAACATGACCTGGGTAGCTCATGTCAACGAGGTCAGCAAACGAATGCATCACTCTTTCCACTCTCTCAAGCGTCTCCAATTCTTTCTCCCATTTAGTACCAAGATTATGCTTGCTCAAACCCTTCTCCTCCCCATACTTGACTACGCTGATGTGTGCTATTTGGATGTGGCTGAGGAGCAACTTAACAAACTAGAGCGTCTCCAGAATCTAGCTATTCGCTTTATTTTTGGCTTGCGCAAGCATGACCATGTATCAAACTTTCGTGCTCAACTTAAATGGCTCCCAATCCGACTTCGCCGTGATATGCACATCCTTTCCTTCCTCTTCAATATTCTTAACGACCCAAATTCTCCTCCCTACCTTCGTTCTCGTATCCAACTTCTCCCTATCCCCTCACGTTCCAGACGGTCTTGCGTCATGTCAATGCTCGACATACCAAAGAGTAAGACACGTTTTTTTTCGCACTCTTTCTCAGTATATGCCTCATTACTCTGGAACAAACTCCCTAAATACATCAAAAAAAGCCCCTCCATAACTTCTTTTAAAAAAAATTTAAAACAGTACCTTCTGTCACAAATTGGTCCTTAATTTTATCATCTGATTTACTATTTTTGAGTATTCCAAATGCATACGATTATATTTAGACTTTAATATGTATATATATATGTATGTATATATGTATGTATATGTGTATATAGTATGTATAATATGTAAGTTTTTTATATTTATCATTATATGTGTTTTTTTTATCTTATTTAATTGTATAATTATTTATAATTTTATCTTAAATTAATTGCACACTTTTAGTCCCGTCATATAACACTATTTCTCACTTCCTTAGGTTGGCTGGAAGAGATCTCTTCTAGAGATAAGTCCACCTTTGCTCACATTGTTCTCTGTATTATCTGTGTTACTCTGTTAATATGCAATAAAGAATAATATATAATATTTATGATCTATAAATGAATTGCTACCTCTATTAAGTACTAGACAATATCAGTACAAATATTGAATATGGGAACTTTGACTCAATAGTCAAGCCAGTTAAAATTTTTAAATAATTTCTACCAAAAAAAATGCTCACTGTTTTTTAATTTCTCTAACAGTTTCAGCGATATGCACAGAGCCTCCATCAGGTAAATCTGAAGACAAAAGTACATCATTTTTATTATGATATCAGTTTATGTTATTATTTTTAAGTATATGAAATCCAGATGAAAAGATATAATGATGATACCAAGTGGTTGAATTCTTTATTGGCATTAACTACCGGTATTTGAGTTTGGGCTTATTTGATTAATTTTGATGAATTAATATAATATTTTTTGTTATTAACCATCTTCAAGTTATAAAAAAGAACTCAATTCAAAAGTACAATTTTTAGTTTGCATGTAATATTTAAAATTGTGAACTTTTGATTTTCATGACTTAAAGGGAACTAACTACCCAATCCTTATATAAATTTCCAAAAAATATTTCTTCTCGATTAATATTTAAATCTATTACCATCTCTATCAACAGATGTCAAGACAATGTAACCGAGACCCCACTCATATATAGCTCTGGCTGTGTTGCGAGGTTCATCTGGATCTAAGGGTGGGGGACTCCTTGACGTCTTCACGGAACAAAACATACAGCCTCTGGTACATGTGTCACCCATTAACTGGAATAATTATATTTTTTATGTATAAAATATTTTGATAAACAAAACATTATTTCATTTCACTTATTTCACAGTTCATCCAAGGATATTAATAATTAAATTTTTTATAAATCATGCAAATAAAAGAATTTAATGTGATTTTGAGTAATTGAATGTTATTTTCATATTTTTCAAAACTTGTTATTTTTTTTTCATATTTACAAGTTCAATTTTACTTATACCATTATAGTAGCAGTAGAAGTTCCATGTTTCCCGCCACTCCAACATTCACCAATATTTGGACACCTGGCTTCTTCACACACTGTGCTTAACTTAAGACTACGTAATTGTTCTTTTAGGGCACTAAACTTGGAACCTAATAAAAATTAAATATAGTAAAGTGAGTTTATGTGTACAACAAATAAATTCATTGTTTATAATTTTTTAATGATATTTTTTTAATAAGAATATCAAATTAATTCACATATCTATGATACTAATATTATATAAATTATATAATGTCTACAATTCAACACACCTGTTGGTATTGAAGTTTTCAACCAAGGAGGAAGCCTTAATCTTTCTGTCTCTCCCTTTTCCCTTTTTAATTTTCCTTCATAGTCATTCCAATCCTTAGGTCTATCTTCAGATATAAAATCAGATAAGCCTGGACCTTCCCTTAGTTTTTCTCGAATTGTATCTAATTTGCTGGAAAATGCACATCTTTGAATCTGTAATTTGTATATTTTTATATGTATATTAACAATTTATTTTTAATACTTATTTTAATGAAAAAAATTATGTGCCTAAATTGTCATCTTGATTACATTATCAAAAACAAAAGTTTCCAAACATTATAGCATCTAATATCCATTATTGCTGTTAATAATTATCACTCTGTTAATGCCATGCAATATATCAATAAAATTGAGGGAACTTGCATATTACTGACATTTTTTGGGTAGTTTTAAAACAACTATTTATAAAGTATACGGTTGATATTTATTATAGCATGGGCAATTATACAGAAATAGCAATATTTCAACGTAAAATACTAACCTCGTAACATTGTACAATGTATGGTTTAAATGACTTTCGTAACATCTTATAGGCGATTATAGAAGCCCTTTTTAGTTAAAATGTGGCAATAAGCACATCTCAATCACGAGAATCACAAGCGCAATTTATAAATAAATTTATTATCAATACATTTAAATTACGTATTACGCCATGCTACGTAAAATTACGAAGTATGACCTAATTTGACAATTATTTATTGTCAAAAGCATCAGCTGTTTGTCACTTTCGATGAGCTTGAATTGTCAAAAAATATGTAAACAAATAGCATAGACATTATAGAGTCTATGACAAATAGTTAAATGCTAGATTAACAATCATTGGGAAAGGAAAAATTATTGCTATAATTGGATGGAATCATTTCAGTTTCTAAGTAGAAACTGAAATGATATGGTACAAATTTTAGTGGCAAAAATATTTTACAACTTTTAACAGAAACTTGAATAAAAACTTTTAAAAAAATAATAAAAACCGACTTCCTGGCACTAAAATGAAAAAATAACTAAACGGGGGTTTTCATTTTAAATAGATGCCTAATCAGATATTTTCGAAGAAATTGATTTTTTTAAAAAAATCGCTTGACCGATTTCGATAAAATTTATTTTGGACCACCTGGGAAGTATACCCTTTGAAACAAAACAAAAATTTTCCAAATCGGTTCAGGCGTCTTTGAGTAATCGATGAACATACATAAGAAAAAAAATCCGACGAATTGAGAACATTCTCCTTTTTGGAGTCGGTTAAAAAATAAACTTCAAATGGCTTGAATGTTTCAATACTATTCTAAATTATAATATTAATAAATTTAAATACATACAGTTACATATAACAAGGAATTATTTTTTATTTTTTAAATTTTAGTATAATTTAATGGAGTTTATATAAAAACAAACTTTTTAGTTCTAGCAACATGCAACATTATGAAATTATTTATTATTATCCTTCAATGTTACCATATGTGTTTTATCTTGATTGCTTTGTGTAGATATTTTATGCTTACTTAAAAATGTAATCGTTAAAGTTTTTACTTTAATTACTTCCTTTACCAACGCTTTAAAGTATTTCAATTAGATTTTAGGAATATAATAAGAGTTTATTGATAATTAGTTACAAAAAAGTCGAAATATTTAATGACCTTGAGTATAAGCAAAGCAACAGCTGTCATGTTAAAACCTAACCAAGTTGAGAATTACTGAAATATGAATTAAACAATTCGTGTTGAATTTCTCAATATGAGGAATGTGGAATCGCATCTTTTAGAAGATAAAATGGATGAGGCCGTTACACATTACATCAATTCACATCAATCGCCAGAGGTATTAAAATGCTATCTTACATTGTTTTCGTTTATGGAAATAATTAATTGACTGATATATCACAGGATGTATTTAGAACGTAATTAGGTGAACGAATATGGCTTCAGTATTTTTTTTCGTTGTTTTCTTTTACGTTCGTTGGTACTTTTACAACTACTTTAGAATATGGTGTACTATATTACTTATAAATTTCATTTTAAGTTTAAATTGCCAAATCTTAAGTAAGTATCCTATAAATATTTTAACTTATTATGTTTTTTGTTATATTTATATATCTGTGTTCTTTTACAAATATTCATACTTTAATATGGTGTTCCTTAAACATTTGTCTTTTTATCAACAATATAATATTATAAAACATCATTGTTTTTATTATGTAAACATTTTTTTTTGTCTTTATTACTGTACTATTAAATTTTCTCATATAATTATTTTTCTGCTTATATAAATAAAAAGTCTTAAATATTATTATAAATTGTTAAATGTGTATTATTAAAAATTCTTACAATACTTCAACTAAAGTTGTTTTTCATTCCATTATGCATAAGGAATGTCATAGTTAAATAATACAATTTTTAGTTTGAGTTTAAAATGGTTTAATTATTTATAGCTATTATTCTATAGCTCTCTTCTTCTTTATCAAGCATATAACATCAGAATATTGTCTTTATATTTTACTAACGACTCACCCTCACTTCGCTTGGGTTCATCCCTGGGTATGTTTTAATGATTAATATGGAATAGATAGACTTTTTATTATATATATACATATGTATGATGAGACTCTGGATGTGAAAGAAGGACAAACACACTTGCACATGTATCATATTATAAAGTATGGATATGGATGCATAATATTTCATATTTATTTCAGTCAGTCCATGTAGATGCAAACTCTTTGGCTTTAAACGTTCAAGATGATGGTGGCGGCAGAGTGGTCACTGTTATGCATCCACAAAACTTTCCTTCACAAATGTGCAGGTAAGAGCATGAGAAGCTTATCGTCCTTATATGTAATATAATAAATCTTTAATATTATGTTTAAAAACTAAGGATAAATATTCATATAATGGTTTTCCTTTACTTGTGAGGCATATAATGTGAAGCAGACAAGTAGAAAACATTGATGTTTACGATTTTACTAACATATTTAGTAATATATTTGATTATGTTATAGCTATATATAGATACAGGTACAGGGAGAGGTATATATATGTCTTCAACCAAGAAACAAAATATTTTTATAGCATAAAGCCTGGAAACTTATTAAATGGAGTACAAATTCTGCTGCTTTGTTTACTACATTTTAACTTTTTAATACACCTATGAAAAGTTAAAATGAATTATTATGAATTGAAATAGATTAATGAGCATAGAAGCAGTTATATTAATAAGCCTTAATAATAATAATCATGCTGTATTTACCTATAACTAAAAGTGCAATTAATCAGTAATTCGTTAAATAAATAAATAAGAAGTAGCACCTACCTGTTGTTTATGCAAAATTTCAAAGTTCGCTAACACCATAACCAAGCTTTATCCTATAAAAATATTTTTTGTCTTGGTCGAGGACCTATTTCTTAGCTATAACAATTAAATATTACGAAAATCAGAAATAGCAACATCTTTTACTTGTCCACTTTGTGTGAAATGTTCCTTGTGTTAATTGGTTTTAAAAAAGTAATAGAAAATTTTATTATCTATAGCTTACTCATACTACTCCTAATTAAAATAAAAATCACTTGTAATGGGTAATTTTTTGTCTTTTGGTTTGATTTTGTTATTTATGCTATATAGGCAAGTATCAGTGGTTGAAGGACCCTGGGAAGATCTGCTTGACCAAGAAAGTAGGTTGGCAGCATTGGTGGCGCATCTTGCAGAACACTCAAGGTCCACTCATCATCTGACACATACTCATAATAAGGTAAATATTTCTCTTTTGGGTGTTTGTTGTATTCTAGTTTTTTTTAGGTAATAATTATTACACATAGCATCTGTCGTATTATAAACTTTTGTTTTGAGTATCTAACATTTTCTCAGCTTGGAGTTTGTCTGACCTAAATATTATAATATAGATTTTTTGTAATATAGAAAAGGAAATGAATTTAGTCATATTCTGAGAAAAAAAATGAAAACAATTAATTTTCAGATACCTGCTGTAAGGAGTGATGTAGATACGTCGGTAATTTTAGACGCTCCAATGAGATTATTTAATGGACAAACATTGGTAAGATTTTAGTTATACATTATATAGCTACATGTGTCCTGTACTAGTGACATCCTTAAATATAAAATAACATTTACAATTTTAAAATAAATTTAAAAATAAAATTGGACTGCTGTTTAATCTTTAAAACTTTATATGTAATGATTTAAGTAGTATAATATGTTTGTTACTCCTTTACATATGTTTATTTAATGGCTGGACAGACTGATTTAATTCACATAGGTTACGGTTAGACACTTAGGGATGCACCCGAGCGAAGCAATGGTAAGTTGCTATTTATAAGAACAAAAGTTGTTTTGAAATCAGATTATTACCAAAAATATTTAAAAGTCCTCTAGAAACCTGTCTATGTTCTCGAGTCTCTCCGTCTCTCTGGGGTCGATCCCTCATGTCTGAGGATCGTGGTCAGCATAAGGATTGCATCTGGAGCGGATGATCTGCCTCCACTGGTTTCTGTCCAGCGCGTCTCTTACCACCGTGTAGAATTTCGATGACGAGTCTTAAATTTGGTCGGTTCATCTTGTTGAAGCTCGACCGCGCTATCTTTTGCCTTTGGCATTTCCCACCACAATAAGTTTGTCCAAACTTTTGTCGCCTCTCCGCATTATCTCGTGTTCTCGAGTAATGGACAATTAAATGGATAGTAAGACGAATAGATTAAAAGATTTGGCGGTTTTTCCACACAGCAAACCACTACAAACTTAAAATGTTATAAAGTAGGCTTCGCTCAACTGTGAAGTCAGACTATAGAAGAAGAACTTGACATGAAGACTTGAACTCGCTTCGCTCAAATGAATTCCTAGGTTCCTAACAGTCAGTATCTGTGTATAAAATTTCATCTAAATCTGTTCAGTAGTTTCACCGTGATAAACACAAACTTACACATAAATAAAATTTCAAATTTCAATACTAACCTGATTATTTCCAGGACGATACTCAAATTTTAGAACAAGAGAGCCAAGTGCTAGATATCGGCGCGGGCGCGTCTCCCGCACAGAAACAGCAAAGTAAGAAAAGTCTTCCACATAAGAAGAGAATATCGAGAAAATTGAAGCGAACCAATGGGAGCAGTACTCCTCAACAGGTGAGTTAAGTTATATTTTTTTTATATTTCTTGTTTATTTTGCAGAATGTTATAAGTATGTTTTAGAAAAGCGTATTATTCTGCAATAAAACACTTTTTAGATATCGGGTTGGCGTAAGAAACCCGTCTCGGTAAATATAATCTCACTTGTAAAGTGAGCGTATATTTCGATTAGTTCTATTGAAACACTGTAAGCGTAAACACGTTCACAATGGCGCAATATGTATTTAAAAGTTGCAAAAATAGTGCACGAAGAAGAAATTTTCCAGATGGAGTGTGTTATTTTCGGTAAATACATGTAGATTAATTCAATATTTTAAGATTTAACCTACGAAATAATATAAAAATGAAATTTTGAACAATTTTAAATCCGCTAAGAACGTTGGCCCAGGTCGGCCAATACAGGCGCAAATTCTAAGAAGCAAACAGAAAAAAAACAGAATGATTTAGCTCACAAAGCAACAACGGGAATAAGTGCTTTAAGTTTCTTGATATAAGATTGATTTTACAATAAAGATTATAAAACTTACGAAATGATCATAAGTGTATAATGATAATTTGAAGATTTGTGACTTTATTACAAGGTGCTATGGTGTCGATTGGGTTGAAAATAAAACTATTATAAGACTTTGTCTTGGTTCGTTAGTATACAAATGTAGCTGTATAAGTGCATATTCGCGCGGACAGAATTTAGCTTTGATTTTATATGTGACACGTTATCTAGTAGTATTGTTGATCGAACGATGTAATATTAAATAAAACTTTTTTGGATTTTTTTCGCGGATTTATTTAGAACTTTGGTTCCTGGCGTTTCAAAAAATGTCAAATATTCGCGTGAATCTAAGAAAGTATTAAGATGGAATAGTTTTATGATAAATTCGTATATTTTGTAGGATATCGTAGTTATAAACTGCAGTGAAGAAGTCCAGCAAGAAGAAATCCTACCAGACAACTTCGTAGCTGCGGTACAGCATCAGGAGCACCTTCCAGAAGAAACCCATCATATAGCCCATGAGGTAATACTGAAGTTTTACATTTTTTATCTCAATATTAAATAAGCCATCTTGTATAAATTTATCTATATAGGTGGATTTTCTGTAAAAAGGCAATTTTTATATCATTTTCGAAAAATGCCTATTTATATATACTTTGTTACACACACTTTTTTGCACACTATTGTCAGATGCGAGCGCTGTTCATCTGCCAGCTGTGCGGCGAGTTCTACGGCGAGGAGCAGCTCAAGTTCTACCAGCACCTGCGCCAGCACTACGAGCCACACGCCGCCATCATCATCGAGAACCCCGTGCCCGACCTCGCCATCGATAAGGTGGGGCTCGCGCTTGTTATTTGCTATTTGTATTCAGTATATTAACGTCCCACTGCTGGGCACGGGCCTCCTTTCAATACGATGGGGATGAGGCCATAGACAAATGCGGACGGACTGAGCATATCTTTCGAAAACTTGCTAGGTCCTCTCAGACATGCAGGTTTTGTCACGATGTTGTACTTCACCGTAAGACAAATGTCTTATGTATTGAAACGTAATGGCATATAATGTGTCCCTTACTCCCATACATTGAAGTGTGATACAATCTAACATTTTAGATTATTAACAGAGAATATGCGGGTGATTTAAGTAACGGTGAAATATTTTTTTTATAATCTTTATCGCTTTTGAACTAATCCTATATCAATATTTTTTAATGTAATTTCTTTTTGGTTTAGAAAATAATTATTAAAAAGTGCAAACATAGTTGTGAAATTCAAAGTAGTTGAAACGCACGCCATTGGTCAGACCGAATATTACGTCAAAGTATTATATAACAGAGCGATTAACGATTTTGTCGCTACAAACTAAAGCCGTCATTTTTCTATGTATGATACTGTGACGTAACGCCAAGCGCGTGAAATGGCGGGTGTTTTAAGTATCCGTATCTGTATGATATTTAAAAAAAAATACAAAATTTTAGTCGTTTGAACGTGGATATTTTTTATAATTATATAACGATGTTAGCTATTGTATAAAACTTGTAAAAAAATCACGCATATTCCATATTACTTTTATTTTGTAAATTCTCTTTACTTTTAAATTTTTCAGATGACCAATACATGTATTGTGGACAACGTCCCAACACTACCCGACTCAATAGTTGAGCTATCTTTAGAAAATACTGTACCAAAGACAATGTACCAGCCCATAGACAAGCACATACTCTATACCTCCAGTGATAAAACCTTAAATTATAACAATAAAGTATATCAAAATATAGACAAGGAGCCGGAGACTGATAAAAGTGATATATACAGAGTGGATTTGGATAAGTTAGAAATGTACTTCTGTGCGAAGTGTAATAAGACGTTCAGGAAGCAGAAGCAATATGAGGCACATATGAATGAAGCACATTCTCATCCAAAGGTAAGTTTTATATCATTTGTCCGACTTTTAAAAAAAGGATATACTCTCGCGACTTTTTCATGTATTGTCAATCGATTTTAATGATTATTATTTATATATATTATACATATAATATACCTTTTATAGTTTTTTTTTATCAATAAATAAAAAATAAATAAATAACTTATATCATACATGCCATCTATTGATTTTTATTGAAACTAATATTTCTTTGTATTGAGACCCCCATAATACTTTCTTAGATTTACGCGAATATTTGACATTTTAAATAAAACTATCTCTCTGAGAGTCTTTTGTGACCATGATTGCTGTAAAGCATTCGAAACTTCAGGAACCAAAAATCAAAATAAATTTGCGTAAAATCCCGAATAGATAGTTTTATTTATAAAGAGGCCCATGTGTATTCAGACCATTTCAATATCCCACCGCTGGGTGTAGGCCTCCTTTCAATACGAGTGGGAGTTGGCGGACTTCACATGTCTCTCAGACATGCAGGTTTTCCTTCACCGTAAGACAAGTGGTAATCATGTTGATAATGATGACATGAAAATAACAGAAGTGCGAGAGTCGGGGTTAGAATCTGCTTCACTCGTACATGATATCGTTGACATCGACATGTAGGTTTCTTCACAACGTTTTCTTTCACCGTATTAATAATCATGTTGGAAATATGATTTATTAAGGCGAATAACATTTCAACGCCCACAGCTGGACGACATGAACGAGTTCAGCGAGCCGGAGGACCTGATGGAGGGCATCCACGTGGCGGTGGAGGAGGGCGCGGAGGCGGACGCGGAGTACGAGCACACGCTGCTGCCGCACCTCACCGTCGAGAACGGACACGTGCACCAGGAGCACGTGCGACAGTGGTCTGTTTGCCAATGGGTTCGCTTTTTGCGAGGCAAACGGGATTAAACGAGACTATATGAGATTTTTTTTAAATGAAACGGTCGCTCGCGAATGTTGAACTAATGTTTACTAATATATATGGTTTTGGTTTTTTCTATCTGTGTAACGGCGTAAAATATTTTATTACAGTTTGATATGTTACTTCAACCTGTATTGGTATACGTATACAATCTACTCATTCATACTTGCCGCAGGTACAGGCGTGCACTTAATATCTTTGTGCGGCGTCATTAATTTTATATGTCGAAATCTAATAGTATACGAGTACAATGTGGTTAATTGTAATCTGTCCTGGCAGGTACCTGCGCAACGGCGCGGAGGCGGCGCTGTGCGCGTGCGGCGGCGCGGGGCTGTGCGCCGCCTGCCCGCCGCCCGCGCCGCCGCCGCCGCCGCCGCAGCGCACGCCCGAACAGAAAGGTAGCGTATATGTACAACGTCACAAACTCACAAACTTTACCTCTTTATGATATTACTATAGATTGGGGTGGTGCAAACAGACCGATTATTTTATTTTGTGTCTCGTATGAAAATATTATGTTCGTTTTACATGTTTTTGAAGATCACCTGGAAAAAATTATTTTAGGTGTCACTCAAGATTTTTAAAAATTCGCCAGAAAACAGTAAAAGCAATGAACTTAAAAAATATAAATTTAAATGAACTTAAAAATATTCTAAGTGATATTTAAAATTAATATTTTTAGTTGTACCTTTGATGAAATTACTATTTTTAGGTACTAAATTTTACCGCAGCAAAAAAAAAAAGATTTTGACCATATTTAGAATTTTTAAATTTCTTGAGCAAACTCAAAAAAAATGTTTTTGAGTTGATCTTTAAAGGACTCTTAAAATATGAATTAAAATGATATTTTCAATATTTTCATATGAGGCGCGAAAAAAAATTGACATTTTTTCCCTACCCTAATGTATGAACAAGTAGCGACTTAGTGCATAATAATCAGCCTATGTGGTACTCTTAGTAACAGTACTCGTAGTCCAGCTGCGTACCAAGTTACGTTCAAATATGTGAAAATGGACATGCATATACAAATACACGCACACACATACACATGTATTAGATGTATAAGGTGCTTTTATATGTATTGCCTAATACTAATTTTTAACATTATTATCTTCTTAAACTTTATATTTTTTGGTAGTAAATTATGTATTCTCTTTATAACTTTAATAAAACTAGGTTTCCCCTATTTTTTAGAACAAACCTACATATATAATCCATGAGTAAATAACATTTTGTAAAAATAATATTCTGCTCATTATTAATACGTTAATTATAAGATTTTCTGTGCCACCAATGAAAACTAATAATAAACTCATTGTTCACAGAAGAAAGCCTCGAACGTATCTTCGAACCGGAACCCCAAGAGAACCCGACATTCACAGAACCCCCACCACCTGAGAATAACGAGGTTCGAGTGAAAGATGAGCCAGGAACCGAATCCAAAGCTGATAAGAAGAAACCCAAGACCTTCGTATGTACGCAATGCGACAGGATGTTCAGTCATAGAAATAGTCTTTTGTACCATATGCTAATGCATAGTGAGAAGCAGGAGGTGTGTCAAGAGTGTGGGAAGAGGTTTTACACTGTCAGTGCTTTAAAGGTAAATGTTGTAATTTGAAAAGGTATTGTTATCTATTTATTTTATTTATTTCTTTATTTGGTAATCTCACAGTGTTACAAAGATAATAGAAATACAGTTTGAGAAGAGAAAATCTTATAAAATGAATGACAGAGTATATTAAAAAAGAGAAAAAACAATAGATTATATTATGTTTATATAAGTCTTTGTTTGCCTTATTGGTATAGCGTCTATCATGTGTGTAGCAAAGCCAGAGATCTTGGGTTCGAGCCCCGGATCGGGTCAAGTGTCGCTAATGAGTTTTTCTCTCAACAAATTCTCAATAATAATCTGGAATTGGAAAGCCTTTCACATACATGCCGAGGTAGAGTCTTGTGTCAGATCTTTCACCGGTCATGTCGAGTACTCGTCCCACCGGAGTATAAGAGTGATAGGAACAGAGAGACAAAAGAAGAGATCCAACGAGACTAGTCTCA
Source organism: Brenthis ino (assembly GCA_921882275.1). Taxonomy (NCBI): domain Eukaryota; kingdom Metazoa; phylum Arthropoda; class Insecta; order Lepidoptera; family Nymphalidae; genus Brenthis; species Brenthis ino. The sequence continues at coordinate 24,225,977 of OV170222.1, read as the reverse complement.
GTGGAATCGGTGGACAGAAGTACATTAATATGATTATATCCCTTGTATTAATATGATTAAATCCCATGTGTTAATATGATTATATGTCATGTATTGATATGGTTATATCCTACATAATAATATGTTTGTATGTGTCAGGTGCACAAGCGGGTGCACAACGGCGACCGGCCGTGCAAGTGCGACGAGTGCGGCCGCGACTTCCGACAGTGGAGCGACCTCAAGTACCACAAGGCATCCATACATTCTGATCAGGTATATATGTTTACTTATTCGTTAATACGATAAGTATAGAAACTTATAATAGTACAGTACTCGCCCAGATGAATTGTTATTTTATATATATTTTGTAATTGTTAATTTTATTATAATTTATAGTATATGTATTCCATACTAACCGTTAAACGTACCTAGGGATGAACCGGAGCGTCGCTAGTGTGTAATAAGTAAATGTGTGTGTATGTATGTAACAGAAGCAGTACAAGTGCGAGTTCTGCGGCAAGGAGTTCGCGCGGCGCTACTCGCTGAACGTGCACCGCCGCATACACACCGGCGAGCGCAACTACAAGTGCGACTACTGCGCCAAGACCTTCCGCGCCTCCTCCTACCGCCTCAGCCACATGCGCACGCACACCGGTACCTGCCCTGCACACACTCTTATCTCTCTCTCTCTCTCTCTCTCTCTCTTTGTATTCTTTCCTCTAGTCTCTTACTCAAATTCAAAATATTTTATTCATCATTTAGTTATTACATTTTTTTACTGAACGTCATGAATCTACTACCAGTTTGGAAAGAAGAAGCCTCGGAGCTGAGAAGGACTGGCGAAAGAAACTCAGCGGGGCTAATATTATTTCATTATATTTTTTTATAAAGTTAAATTATAAATTACAATATTTCTATAAAGTTGAAGTAGCCTGTTAGTTAGTTCTCTTTCTTCCTTTCTATTTCTCGCTATCTGTTCTTTATCACTGTTGTCTATGTTATCAATTTTTTTCTCTTTCTATGTTCGGCACCTCTCTCTTTCTACTCACTACCTAACACCTCATACCCCTCTATCTCTATTCTCTCTGTCTTTACATGCTTCGGCGCCATTAAACAGCGGCACACAGATTCTTTGTTCTCTATCTTTGTTTTTATCTCTCTCTTTACATGCGTAAGTGTCCTGCCATGGATCCACCTTGGATATCAAATTAAAAGGCCCTTAAAAAAATAACTTTTCCCAAAAAATGAAATACCAAATCGCTTTTAGTTTTTTTAGATAACTTAATTTTAATATCTTCTAAATATTTTTTTCAAATATTACACTTCATCTTTGTATTAAAGTAACAAAAATATCTTATATATTGCAAATAATATTTTTCAGGGAGCAAACCATACAAATGCACACAATGTGACAAATCGTTCCGAGTGACGTACGACCTGCGCCGCCACATGTTGATACACGACAAAGTGCGAGTTATCGTCGACGACCAGAAAAAGACTAAAACTAAACTAACTAAAGAAACAAAAGACGAAGAGAGAAGAAAAGCTAACGAACCCAAAACAGACGAAGGTAAACTAGACAAGCCTCCGCCTGAGGAAAGAAAAGAGGGTTGTCGAGTGCCAATCTTAAAGAGCTTGCTCGATAAGAAACAAGCAAAAATGACCCACAAAAAGTCGCCCAAAAAGGCACCAAATGTAACGATACAAAATCGTGATTTTAAAATGACTGACGATTACGATATGTTGGAAAGGCACGATCAGTATAAGTTTAAAGAGGTTTACACGCAAAAAGATAGCTATACAGATGAATTGGTTCGAAATGACAGAGATATAGAACTAAGGCCTTCGAAAAGTCAAGCTGAAATTGAAAGTCGTCTTGTTTACAGAGAGAATACTGATGGAAAAATGCATGTGTACACACAAATAGAAAAATCCAAAGACTATGATGGACCGATAGTTACTAATACTGTGTCGTTGACAGATTTGAAGGGTTTAGACAAGGATGTGAGGGACCCTAGGACCGATATGCATGGGGAAAGTATAGAAAATGGCTTCTTTGAACGGTTATCTGCCTTTTATAATATACCAGCTGTATGAAAGTTCTCGAAGAAAACTGGGTTTAACCCCAGTTAATGGACTGATAGTGAATTTCTTTTTTTTATTATTTTTCTGAGACTATACAGATAATAAAGTGTTTCGTTAAATTAGTTTTAATATGACAACAGCTTAAAAGTATTTTATATGGCTAAGTTTTTTTTAATCTGTGCTTTTTTTTAATCTCTGCTCAACTGGCATGCGTTGAAGCCATTTAATAGAAGATATTTAATTGAATTGAGGTGTTTTTTCCAAGGTATTGGTTTTCTATAGTGCATTTGAGATATGCGGATAATATGGCCAAATACTTATGGATATACATATAAATTATTACTTTACAATTTTCTTAATATTCTTACTATAATTCGTCACAGTACTTATTTGTTCAAACATACAATTTACCGAAAGAGTTTTTATTACAAATTCAAATTCATATTCAGCAGTAAATTATTATAATTTTTTACTAAATGTCATAAGTCTACTACCAATTCGGAGAGAAGAAGCGTCAGACTTGAGAAGAACTGGCGAAAGAAACTCAGCGGGACTATTATTATTTCATTATCTTTTTTATGAAGTTAAATTATAAATTACAATATTTCTATAAATTTGAAGTAGCCTGGAGGCGATTACTTCATTCCCAAGGCGTGCTATCTTCTATAAAATCATTAATTGTATAATAAATTACCTTTAACACATAAACATTCTTTAACATATTTTTTTTAATTTCACAATAGAAGCTTTTGAACGTTTTCTGGGATCCTGTTGTAAAAGCGTATACATTGTCCATAAAAAGAAATAGTGACTCTGTTAAACACACTGTACAGAATTCTCGATTGTTAAATGTCATGCTATTTGTATAAAATATAGATGTATTTATACTAGCGACTTACGTTTTCCGTCCCTACTTATGTTTTAACGTTTAGTATATATTTTTCAGAGATGAGATATTTTCCCGAAGTAAAAAGTATCCTATATGTTGACCCGGATAACCAGCTATCATCATACCAAATTTCATCAAAATCCCTCCAGTGGTTTTTCCGTGCTGTGGTTACAGACAGACCGACAAAAATTCTAAAAACTAGATTCGGTCTCTGTATCGTTAATAATCATTATTTCAATAAGATTTTCCAAATAATATTGAATGTACAGATTCGACTCAGAATTTTATATATATGTAGATGTGTATAAATCTTACAAATATAGCTTTGCTTTTAAAATTAGAAACAATTACCTACGATAAAGTACAACAAGTATGGGGTGGTTTGAACAAATAAGCACTAAAATATATTATTAGATGAAACTAATATTAGTGTAATTGACGTTGACTGAGTTTTTTTGTTTAGATTTCTCGATGTTTTATTGGAAACTTTATTTAATTATATGTATTTGGGTTACATTTTAGTCGATGGGAGTATCCTAATTATTTTTTATCAATAAAAAGTCTTAAAATAATTTTTACTTTTTATGGTCTCATGTAAATCGCAATCCTTTGTGTTGCGTTCATTTCATATTTAGGAGGCGTTTTGATCATTTTCTTTATAACTTAATAATTAAAGTTAATGTACCTATATTATATAAAATTTTATATTGGCTTTTAATTTAATACTTACAATTTTTTTCATGTATTTTTGTTTTCTTTTTTTTTTATTAAATTTCCTTGCACAAACTCTTAAAAAACTAAACAATAAGTGAGCAAATGCTATAATAAAATAGGCTAAGTTGTACCGTATACCTGTTATTATACCACCGTAACTTTCTTAATAATTTATGCTAATGTAAATATTTGTATGTACATATTATTATATAACAGTTGAAATTGCTGAACAGAATTTGGTGAAGTGTTTACTATTTTTTAAATAAGTTGGGTATATTTGAAAATTAAATGCGTGTAATTTTCTGACTATTTATAACATAAGTGTCGTGGAATTGGGAAATTATGAAGAAAAAAAATGTGTGTGTGTACTTATGTACGAACGTAAGAAGTTATACTTCTTTGGCGTAACAGAACAAAAATAGCTATAGGTTTCATCCCGTATGTCATAAGTCCCTGTAAAAGGAATGCAGCTAACTTCATCATGTCGCTATTTGGCTGTCGATGTGCGCGCGCATCGTAAAAATTCTACTCTCCATTTTTTTCCAAACGTGCCAAAAGAAGTATAACTTCGCAAATGATTTTTTCCTTTTATTTATTAAGGTTTATTATTGTTGTAATTTTTTATTTGTATTTTGGTTCTTATTATTTAAAAGATAAATTGAAAATAGTACTTAAAATTACGACTAAAATTCATGTAATATCGTATCCACTCTTATTAAAACACGACATGGTGCCAAAATTATAACTGAAAAATAATAATCTGTGTGTAACATTAAAAAAAATAGAAAATCGATATTAAAAAAGCAATATTTGTTTTAAAATTTAGGGTGATATTAATTTAATGTTTTTAATTTCAAGATGTGACTAACACATTGATATATAAAATCATAGATACACATTTCCTAAACTTATCTCTTCAAAAAGTGGCGTCGACATGTGACACTAAGTAAAAGGAAGAATAAAAATCGAAAGTTCTAATTGTCTAAACACAAATTCGTACTTACGCACACCACATAAAGTGCAATTTTTAACGAAACAACGTGCGTTTCAATTTTGTCATCCGAAAAGCATTTCCATAGACGTAGAGAATGGACTGAGCAAAACTCTCGTGAAATTGACCACAGTCTAGAAAGAGAGAAAGCGACGTGTGGCCAAAACTTATCTTTTATTCCGAGTGAGATTAATTAACAAGAAATAAGCGACTCACCCTCGCTTTGCTTGGGTTAGTCCCTAGGTTGCTTCCCCATACAAATTTTTATCCCCATTTTTACCCCCTTAAGAAATGATTTCCGGGATAAAAACTATCCTATGTCCTTCCCAGGGTCTCAGACTATCTTCTTACTAAACTTCATGTAAATCGGTTCAGTAGTTTCGGAGCTTATTCGGTACAAACAAACAAAAAAATCTTTATAATATTAGTATAAATAATGGAATTCAAGATGGTCATAAATATCTACCTTCATTAATCGTATTTCAATTAATACTGAAGACTTCTGGCCGCACATTCGTTTTGTCTCTGTCACGCCTGCCCGCCATTTTTAGCTGAAGGCTGGCAAAGAAACAGTCCACTCTATAAGTCTATGGCTATGAACAAAAGAGATTTGAAAAAAGCACAATTCAATTTCGAATTATGTGCATCTTTTGAGGACACTTGAGCTATTTGTGTATCTTGAATGTTTTGTATATCAAAGGGTTAACCCCAAATTTTTTGCACCCATATTTAGGATAAGTTTGCTACTTTAGCCCGCTGGGCAGTAACTAGTCTTTTTAAATAAATCTGCATAATTGAATGGAATTTTATATAGTTGTGAAATGTACACTAATTGTAAATGTAATAAGATATTGTTTAAATATCTAATTTAACTTAAACTTAACTGCCATTTCATTAATTTAATTTTGTTGTAGGAAGAATTCTGACTTAAAATTATTTTTATTTTATCTGTATATACAGACTATATGTTCAAATATACATATTAGCTATACACAAAAAAAAGCATATACTAATTGATACAATACTAGTATTCCATCATATACTCATATGTACATAGATAAAAAGTCCATCAAGCAAAGAAATTGTATACAATGTACAGCCGCCATTTGGACTATTCTTTGGGCTATTTTGTTTTGCATATATAGAACATAGATGGAGCTATCCCAATGTTGCTGTACAATTTTTTTTTAACTTTATAGTAAAAACTGAAAAATATAGCAAAATACAAAAAAACATTCGGTGACTAAGATCGCTTTTAACAAGAATTTGCAAATCACAAAATGCTGTCCCATTTATTAAGTCAGTACAAAGTTGTTACCGTTACCGTGCTATGAATAAAAAACCGATAGTTTTTTTTTTATTTTTAATAATCAATATTACTTAAATTTCATATAATAGTTAAATTACTAAATTGTCAAATTAATTATTTTTCATTATGCACGTTTAATTAAGGTGCCTTTGTTTAGGGGTCTTTTTAATTATTTTTTCTTTATAATTTTATGTAAAGATCGATGACAAATCTATACATTTTACTTCATATATATATTCCTCCTTTCTTCATATATAAATACCTACATAAGACAAATATATTATTATGGTATATATAATTAACTACAAAATCCCCATTGCGAGAATCCGACTAGCACTTAACCGATTTATTATTTAAAATAACAGTCTGTATATCTTAACTGTCAGATTTCTTCCAATAAAATACTAATGATGAATAATATTTTGAGTAATTGTAAAGTTTTATCGTAATGGTGCCAGCTGAATATTTTAAAGTGCCTAGTGGATATTTGTATAGAAAATTTATTTTAGACTGAACTATTTAAGGACGGGTGTAAATATCGTACGAACAATTCACGTTTTTGAAATATAATTATATTAAAGATTTAATAATTATTACGTTTGTTTTATTTATAATGTATTTTTCTAAATCCTAGTACAAAATAAGCTAAGAAAATGTAATAAAGAAAAGTGGTATATCAAATATGATTTATTCCATGTTAATACTTTCTTAGATTTACGCGAATATTTGACATTTTAAATAAATTTCTCGGAGATGAGATATGTTGACCCAGGATGGATGGAGGAACAGGGGCGTTGCAATGAGTGCGAAAGCGATCCTGCACGCCCCATTGCACTGCGGCGAAGGGTTCCGCTGTGGGTTTTAGTGAGTAGGAGTCTCACAGTACCCTGCCCATGACGGCGGCAGGGTCCCCATGATGGGTTTCCCTAGCGACAACAAAAAAAAAAGGATGGATGGAGGAGGGATAACCAGCTATTATCATATCATTTTTCATCAAAATCCCTCCACTGGTTTTTCGCCATGATGCGGTCACAGACAGACAGACAAAAATTCTAAAAATTAGGTTTAGTCTCTATTAATTAGTCTCCTATAATAATGACTATTTCAATAAGATTTTCCAAAAAATATTCAATATACAGATTCGACTCAGAATTTTATTATAAGTATGTATAGATTTATAGTGACACGGTTTTAATCGTTATGTTACAGAACCATAGTATATCAATCCCATATTTTTTTTAATTTCATTTCTTGTATTTAGTCATCTTGTATACTTCCTACATACGGTGAATTACTACATAATTTTTTTGCATGTCTCGAGTACGTACATACAGTAACGAAATACAAAAACAAGTTAAAAATATAATACTTCAGCATTAATTTAGTGAAATAGAAGCATTTAAAATTCTTAAGCCAGTTTCCACTAAATAATAAAAAAATATGAACAGCCACGTGGTAATGAGTTATGATGCTAACAATTAGTCAGCGGACTCAATATCTTGGCTTCAAGTCAAAATATACAGAAAAATCAAAATAGCGCGCGTGCCGGTCTATAAAAAGCATTTATTTTAATAATTAAAAATATTTGGGCGATGTGACTAATATGTAATGCGGAAGGCATGATGTTTTGTAGAGCCTCGTCGGAATTGGGTTGGAGGGATAGAGAGCACAGTGACTTGTCTCTGCGAAATACAATACTAACATGTTAGACGGTCGATCTTTCTAAGATCATTACACTTCTCTTTATAAACTATGTTTTATATTTGTAAGATCGTTACATTGCTGTTATAAATATATTTCTAGCTCGTAAAGTTTATTTAACTACAATTTATATATTTTTATAATACCCTATTAACATTCTTCAATATATCCATATAATTGATATTATAAATGTGAAAGTGTGTTTGTTTGTTTGTCCATCTTTTACCTCGAAACAGAGTTACAGATTGGTGTAATTTTTTTGTGTGGAGATAGTTGGAGGGCTGGAGAGTGACAAAAAGCTACTTTATTACAAGATTTAGGTACCTGTGTAGATAAACAAGATTACAATATGCAACTTGATCTTGATATAAGTAATCCTAAGAAAATCCAAATCGGTACAGCCCTTTAGGCTCCTCCTAAGGTGAAGGTGACAAACACACGTACAGAAGAATTATATATATTAAGATAGTCTATATATTACAATTTCCATACTAACCTACCTAGGGACGAAGTGAGTCGCTAGTATAAAGTACAAAAATATTGTTGCAGATCTGGCTATCATTGCAAGAGATGAGCATTCACCTAGAATTTAGACACCCTAATATTGCTACTTATGTAGTTGTTGTGTGCATGTACTAATTAATCTGCAAATGTTGCATTCTCTAGATCAATAAACTACCTACTTACGTCATATTGATAATTTAGGTATTGTTAATCCCTCAACGACCGCGGACACGCCGGCGTTACAGGTAACAATAGATTTCTTATAAATTTAATTAATTTCTTAGAAATTTACCTGGAGGTTTTAAGTAGAAAATAAAATATATTACGATAGTAAGCTGGTGGCATATTCAGCAAACAAGAAAAATGTACGAAAAAAAATTATAGGTATCATAAGAATAACTCACTGAATCTTATCTAGAAAATCTTAACCAAAAATATTGTTTCTAGGTGAATCACACCTTGAGAGGCAATCGATAAATCAATTATCAACATTGACTTTTTATATGTACACTAGCAGAACCCGCGGCTTCGCTCGCGCTAAAACTATAAAAGAATATCTAAAAAGGTGTTTCACACAAACTTTCATCCCCTATTTTACTCTCATATAGGATGAATTTCGAAAAATGCTAAAACACATATTGTTTAATTGTATTGAAGAGTAATTAATACCAAGTTTCAAGCAATTCTGATCATAAATATTTTTTGCGTTGCATTATAATGTGCTTTCCCGTGGGAATGAGATAAACTTCCGCGGTAAAAAGTAACCTATGTCACTCTCCAGCCCTCCAACTACCTCCATACAAAAAATCTCGCCAATCCGTCACTGTCTTTTGACGTGAAAGAAAGATAAACAAACACACTTTCACGTTTATAATATTAGTATGGATTATTCAGTAATATTATTGTTATTTTATTGTATACGGCCATTTATAACGTCCCGCTGCTGGACACGGGCCTTCCTTCAATACGAGGGCGATCAGGTCATAGTCCACCACGCTGCCCAAGTGCGGGTTAGTGGACTTAGCATATCTTTTGAAAACTTGCTTGGATCTTTTAGATATGCAGATTTCCTCACGATGTTTTCCTTCGCCATAAGACAAGTGGTTTTCATTTTGAAAATAATGACATGAAAATATTAGAGGTGCCAGAACCGGGATTTGAACCTGCTTCATTCGGTTTTCCAAGGTACCACTGCCTTCACAATATTATATGCATTTGTAATAATAACTGGGTAATATAGCGTGACAAATTCAGTAAGACTTCGAAATATTTGAGCAGCTTCCGTTTGAAATACCGCCAAGAATCCTAAACGTTTCCCTTTTCAAACTAGTTCATTAACACTTTTTGTTTCTTACTAAGAAGCATCGTAAAATATTTGTTTTACAACTGTGTTACACTGTGTTACTGTATTTGGCTCGATGATCGCCTCGTTGGTCTAGTGGCTAGCTATATGCTAGCCAACCAATCTGTAGATCTGGAGATTCGGAGTTCGAGTCCCGGGTCGGGCGGCAAGCATATTTAATGGGTTTTTAAAAACTACCTCGGTGGTCTATTGGCTAGCAAGTACGGCAGCCGATATGGAATATTCCTGGGTTTGATTCGAGACCCAAGTCGGACCAAGTATAGTTATTGGGTTTTTATGTCAAGAAAATCTCAGCAACAGCCCGGAGTTGGGAAGAGACGGTATTTTACCCCGTGCCGAGGCAGAGCACATTAAGAAATTTTAATGATATTAAGGAAAAAAAACTAGTCTTGTGCCATATCAACTAACAACATAGTGCTTAAGGCTTTTGCACTTTGCTATGTATGACTGTACCAAAACTATAAAATACACTTATACATGCATTTCTGATTTCGTCAACCATCTCACCAAATGTACATATGTCAATGATGAATGACAAAAGCTTGGCCATATGACACGTGGACATACATACATACAGGTCAAACACATAACCCTCCTTTGGGCGTCGCCGCAGTCGGGTCAAAAGAAGAAAGGAACGATGGGCAAAATTTTAAGCAATACAATTAATAGCAAAATAGCTATTAGCTATTATATATTTATTGTGCTATTAGAACTCACGACCTCCGCTCCGCTAGTAAATCGTTACGATACAAAATACGATTGCTTTTCTAATAATATGTTTAAAGTATTAAGTATATATTACAGCAAAAAGTGTTAACGAACCTATGCATATAATAGATTAATAACCCAACGATATGATGATTAAAGACATACAAGGAGACGCATTGACATATACATTTTCACATTCACACATTAAGATCCACATTTGAGAAGATAATATTATAATACATAGTAAGGACACCTACACATAAATAAAATTAAAATGTCTGTTTGTAATGTCAAAATAACAGCTTTTTACTAAATGCATATAATACGGTACTTATAAGAAAAAACACATTTTTTTTAATATTTTTTCTGTCTGTCTGTTTGTTCCGACTAATCTCCAAAACGGCTGGACTGATTTTGACGGAACTATCCCTTTCATTTTATAAGTAGTGACGTAGGCTATTTTTAATTTAGAAAAAGAATTAGGATTCCGCTCAAAAGTAAACAAAAAGTAGAACTCTATGATGCACTCGAGCGAAGCCAGATTAAGACGCTTGTTTTAAAAAAAATCTAAGAAAGTGTTAAGGAAGTAAGTATCTGGCGCTCTGTCGTGTGTAAGCCTTTTATGGGGGGTCTGAGACTGATTCAAAGATATGATCAATAAAATGAAAACGTAATCTGTATATTTTAGGTCTTAGGATTCAAATGATTTATTAATCTTAACTCGATTAAAGGATACTTTTTCGTAATGCACATACTTCGATCAACAATACTTGATCGAAGTGCACATTAGCTATTTTCTTACATGTGATGACATATATCTGTCAGCGTTTTTTTCACTTTTCTATATAATTCATTGCTTTATATTTCTAAAGCTAGCCTAGTCTCGCTTAGCTGTTATGGATGTAGACCATGAGATTTTGGCTTCTTTTGAGCCCCTAATGGGCCAAAAAAAATTTTCTATTAAAAAAACTCAGTGGCAACCCAGAGTTGGAAAGTAACTCGTAGAAGAGCTACGCGACACTTGTGTCTTGGAGAGAACATAATGCCGTTACGACGGACGGGCACAAATTTTTGGGGCGGAGATGTCCCAAAAATTAGTGCATGTTAACTTTAACACGGCCATAAAATTGTGTAAACATTTGTGTGAATCACCTGCCTGCATGTGCAGTGACGAACTACCAGACGATATTAAAGGCATAGAAAATGTAGAGTATACTTAATGATCTACAATATAGCTCGTGTAAACAGTAAGACTAACTCAAAGAGATTGATCGACGTGATACGATCAGGAGGACGTTTCATTTCCATATATCTAAATGTTTGAATAATGATAAATAATCGCTACACTATTTTATCCTATAGGAATTCTCAACGAAGCATTACCACGCCCTTCCTTCCGTCTTAATACAAAACCGAATTTAATGGTTTTTTTACCCTATACCAAAGCATTTTGTTATTACGAATTAAATAAATAAATTAAATTTAAAAAAACTCTAGGTATAACGTTACAAAGAACTGCTCGCGGCCTGAACAATGTGGGCGGAGTGTATAATAATTTGCAGTACGCATACCTGGTGGTTCGATTTTGGTCCTATGAGTAAGTACAGAAATATTTATCGTGGGCTAAAAATGCGAATAATTGGGATAACTGAGATTCACAGGGGATTTTCCAGGTACTCTCACCGGATCGGTACCCTTGTACCACGTAAATTACAAACAGACTAACTTTCCACTTTTATCTACCATCAACATATCCAAATAGCAGTAAATTATTGCTTGTTGATTATTTGCTTCTTATACTTTGGAGTGTGTTATTTTCAGGTTTTATAAACATATTAACCTTAAAATATCTATAAAATTAACTATATACAACACTTTGCTAATTTAAAGACAATTTGGTTGTTTATATGAAAAAATAATATCAATTGCAAATTGAAATATATTTTACTGAAATATCTGTTGTAGTGTAACTACAACTTGTATCATAAACGAAGGAAACCCCTAAAATCCTCAAAAACTCATCACAAAACAAAAGTGTAATAAAAGAGTGCAATCACCGAAACAACTCGAATAATTCGAATGCAGAAAATAACATGTCTGTCAGCGCTCGTAGTGAATTTTCACTAAATCGAATGTTAGAAAACAAATATGTCGGAATTCGCTTCCAAACAAACACCGGCCGCATCAATCTTGCCCACGCGCTTCCACACGTCGCCATGCGTAACTTCTGTGCTTATTATAACCGCTTGTTTACTTTTTAAGATAATATATGTAGTTGCGCGAACTAATTCTGGCTTCGGGCGCCCAAAATAAACTCACGTACGCCGCTCTGTGACGCGGATGTTGTGTACTGAATTAACCTTTTTTGGTAAGCCGCTTTGAAGGTTTTTTTTATGATTGACGGCAATATTATTCGTCAGCTGTGAAGCGCAGTACTTAAGATGTTGGGTCTAGTATGGTAGTATTTAAGAGAAACCTCTTTTATAACGAAACAAAATGACAATAGTTAGGATTTTCTTTCATTCTTTCTTTAATAAATAGCACTTTAATTTTTATGCAATATAAAATATATTTTTTTATCTAAGGTATGCTGACTTATTTTTATCTATACCTAATATCATAAGGAGGTAAAAGTTGTGAGCTTGTGAGGTTGTAGGGGATAATCTCTAGATTTACTGAACCGATTTAGATGAAATTTGGTAAGAAAATATGAGACCCTGGGAAGGATACATAGGATACTTTTTATCCCGGAAATCATCCTATAAGGAGGTGAAAATGGGGATGAAAGTTTGTATGGGGAATCAACCTAGGGACGAACTCGAGCGAAGCGAGGGTGAGTTGCTAATTTTAATTATATGAAACTATTTCTTGACGAATAAGCTTAGGCAGCTTGCAAAGGGACTGGTAATCGGACTACATTAATATATTTTGAATGTTTATATGTATGTGTGTGTATATTTGAACGGATATATTTTTAAACGGCTTAACGGATTTAGATGAAATTTACACAGATAGTATGATCTGAAGTTACACGAAGGCACTTAGGTAAGTCATTAGTGTACAATACAGATGGCTACAATCTACTAAATTATACGTAGATTGTTATGTAAAAACCTACCTCTAGTTGATAAGCCGTGAACTAATCTATTAGCAAGGAACAAATTACAATAAAAATACGAGCTTGTCGTCGTCAAGACGTCTCATGACGTTGTTTTAACGTCATCCTTCCAAGATAACGATGCAGAGGATGGAGTGTGAATAATGTCCCAAAAATTCGTGCGTGTTAACTTTAACACGGCCATAAAATTGTGTAAACATTTGTGTGAATCACGGCCACGTGACAGTAATCCCATAAGCTCTGTACCGCACTCCATTCATGGCTGTGCAGGATAATTGAAGAATAATGTAAACAAAATGAATGAAGTATATAGGAAGATATTACATTATGTAGGTTTTTTGTGGAATAGAAGGAGAATTCAGGAACTCATACTCACTCATACTCACTCACTCAGTCATACTATCGGGAAACCGGGCCCCAACATTAGCTATATTAAAAAATCGAAGTGTTCCAAATGATAAAATATTAAGCAGGTTGACAATACTAATTTTATAAATGTGAAAGTAATTTCGTCTGTCTACTCCAATTTTCCGGCTGAATCAATTTTGGTGAAATTTGGAATGGAGCTACCAAACATTACATGGACAACAGCTAAGCGGTTGATGAGGAGGAAATCGAAAATGCCCATGAAAAAATAATAAAACAAAAGAAACTAAACCTTTTACTGTAGGTACTACTATGTACTTACATACAATTCTTCTTTATCCTTCATGAATAACGCAAACTAGATTACACTTGGTGTCGTCAATGATGGTTGTGTATATTATTTTGTATATCTTTAGACTTGTCATATTTGTGCATATCAATAAAATTAGAAATATATAGCAATAGTTTAGCATATATTTCTCAGAGATGAGATATTTTCCCGCAGTAAAAAGTATCCTATATGTTGACCCAGATAACCAGCTATCATCATATTAAATTTCATTAAAAACCTGCCCAGTGGTTTTCTCGTGATGCGTTCCCAAACAGACAGCCAGACAAAAATTCTAAAAACTGTAGATTCGGCCTTTGTATCGATAATAATGTCTATTTCAATAAGATTTTCCAAAAAATATTTATTGTACAGATTCGGCTTAGTTCCAATTTTATTATATGTATTGATGGTATTATGTGATCTGTGATATGTAACCACACATTTAATATAATAAATAATATACTAAGTAATAATTTATTGAATAGATAAACTTATTTCAAAATACGATTAAAATAATATACACTACTCAATTAGACTTCACAGGTATTTTTCAACGAAAACTTGAGATAAATGCTAACTCAATAAATACCTGAATGATCTCGTGATTTGAAATTATTTTGGAATATAACAAACGGAACAAATGTAACAGCTAACATCGCATATTATATTATTTGTATATGTTACACTGGTTTATGAGACTGTTAGTGACGCAAAATCTAGTGAACTGATTTCGTTCAAACGCCCATTAATGTTATATTTGAGCACTAGGTAGGAACATTGCTATTGTATCTGTTATAAATCTGGGGGAAAAGTGTTGGTTGCTGTATTTAAATGGAAAAGTTTTAATACTGATGATATGATAAAAAAAGTTTTTGCTAATAAACTTTATTCCATCATGGAAACTTCAATTTCCATCTGTACGAAATAGATTTGCTATGTTATAAAATATCTATCTACTTAATAATACATATAATAAAAGTGTAACTGATTGCTGTCTGTACATGGAAGATATTTCAGAGAAATTGTTATTAGAGGAATTTTTAACGCAATAGAAACAACAACAACAAAGCAAAACAATGATTTTTACATTTTTTGTCTGTTTGTCTGTGCGTTTGTGCGCGTTAATCTCAGAAATAGATTAACCGATTTGGATACGGTTTTCACTAATGTATTGTGGTAAGCTGCATTTAACATTTAATATTGTTTTATTTTAATCGGTTCATAAATAAAAATGTTAGGTCTATTTAAGGTGTTGATTACAATCATATAATTATATATCACTAGTAGTACCCGCGACATCGTCCGCCTCCAAGTCACCAATCGCTAACAAAATTCACAGGATCACCGCTGGGCTAATCTGAAGATAATCTGAAAATTTCATCAAAATCGCTCTAGCTGTTTTGGAGTCCATAGAAAACATACATACACACATCGATTTCTATTTTATTTAATTAACAATTTAAATTTATTTATTTCTCGGAAAATGGAGTCGTTTATGAAAATTTAGTAACACGCCGACTGCAGCGCCACCTACCGGGTCCATTTGTGTTTTCAAACCTTGCAGGGACCCACTCGAATATACACAAAAAATATCATTAAAATCGTCCCTGCTGTTTAGGAGATGATCATAGTGGCACGCCGACTGCAGCGCCACCTACTGGATCCATCTGGTGGGAAATTCGATTATTTGAATATATATGTACGAAATATTTAAAAACTTATATATTTAGTACTTATATGTTCTAGAAAAACAAAATAACGTTTTTTTTGCCCCTGTAGATGCAATAATTTGAAGGCATTAGAGGAATAGAAGGAAAATAAAGGAAATGGAGTTGACAAGAAACACACTTTTTTGTCACGTTCGTCCACCATTCTTTCTCAAACCACTTAGTCTTTCTTCAACGTTCGTATATTAATATATTCGATATAAACTAGAAAACGCTTAAGAAATAAGTATTCAGTATACTTATTATTTCGGGAGCGGAAGTAGTATTCTATGGTTAAATCCATAGCATTCTATGATTAATTTCTTGTACTTAAAACTCTCTAAACACTGCCTATAAATTATTGCAATTTTTTACATTATATTATAATAATTTTAATTTCAAGATTGTGTTATTTGAACTTAGTCAATGAGTCAGTGTCACCTTGAACTCTGCCAATATCCAAGTTATTATATTCTATACATACTACTTGCTTGATCCGCTTATTCCTAGACCTAGGTCCTAACAACACCACGCATGTCCAAGTTTTTTCCAATAATCTAATATCCTATACACAACTTAAAATAAAATTAGCTGTCGCTACTACGATATATTATAGCTAAGTACTATTTAGTAAAAGAATCTTTAAAAGCAGATCAGTAACACACTAAGAAATGAATTAATCTTCTAAAGTCACAAACTTGACCTCTTTATAATACTAAAATGTACTTGAGGAAACGCCATTACGATAAGATAAGACCATGCCACGGCTATCGTCAATGAAAATCGCTCGAATTTAGCATCCGTGTGAAACGTCATACAAACTATAATGAGCATAGATAATAGGTGTAAAATTACGTAATAGCTCTCAATTGGAGGAATAACCCACTGACACAGTTCGTGCAAAAACCTAACAAAAACACAAACGCGATATCTTATTGTTTACCTAAATCCGCTTACTAATTATTCACATACTCAAAGTTCTTATACTTCTAAGCTATCGGTAGTAGGTTCTATTACTTTTTGAGGTAAATATGAACGTATGCCCAGATTTCTGCAATTGAAAGGCGACAAACTTTACATAGGTACGTATATATATATATACATACATATAGTATAGTAAATATATAGAAAGTCTGGACTAGAGTTTCGGTTATATTGTCATCCTCCGCGAATGTGTTTACCTTATCGTGTTGGGGTTGCTCATTAACATCTGGCAAACCAGCCAGGCAAGAAACGCACTTGCGGACGGCGGATTGATCTTAGTACTTTTCTAATAGCAGAGTGAATCGTAAGGCTAAAAAAAAGAAAAAAAAAACTACTTTGCTGTGTCGGTTTGTTCATTATATCATTATGTAAATGATATTTTATATTGTTTGTATATTTCTATTAAGTGTCACTATAATATATCACATTTTTTGGCTATTTTTATTTTTAAATCTAACCAGCTAGCTCTTCAACGTCTAAGAAAAGCAAAATTAATATATTAATTTTATATGTAAAACCGCTTACCCTGACAGTCATCAAACCTCAGAAAAAAAATTGAATTTTGACATGCTGGCCAGCCAGGCCAGCCAAGACACGCTGCGAGTATTCTATACAATTGCATTTTAAACATTAATATGAAAACTATACGTAAATCTATATTAAATCTAGACTTTGAAAATGCATTTAAGTACTTTTATAAATCTTAAATCGTCTCTATATTATCGTAATCTTTTAGTACGTGGATCTAATCTAATATAATTGTTACTTATACATACATTCCAAAGCAGATTATAAATTGGACCCAGTTATGCAAAAAACAGCCATGTGCGTAAAAGTACCAACAGAGTTATAAGCATTTTTCTGTCGATAGTTGCACTTGAGTTATGTTTTGTTTTTCTGGTTATTTTAAAATTGAACAATATTTATATAAGTATTGTTTATTTTTTATAATTATTTTATTTTTTATAATAAAATGCTTATAACTTTGTTGGTAGTTTTACGCACAAGCCTGTCTTTTGCATAACTGGGTCCAATTATGTCATAGAAAAAATATTTAATAGACATTTTCGCTATCTTAATATTATAATCCGAAGTAATTCATTGTACTGTTTTATTATTTAAGTATGATTTATACATAAAAGAATTCCACTGTCTGAATGTGGGGGAATAACCGTTTTTATCAACTAACGATATAAATGATTATTTAATTTTCTGTGGACAAAGAACGAGTTAGAGTAGCTGTAATTTATATGCTAAGTCCGTTTTTACGTTCTGTTCATAAATTTACTAATTAATAACAAAAAATATAAAATATGGAATTACATATTAAGATTAGTGAAACAGATAAGAAATATGAAACTTCGATTATTTAGAGTTGTAAATAGATTATAATTAAATATGTGTGTTGACAAAGCAATTGTTCTGTATATTTTTTAACCTGTTATAATCGTGAGAAAATCTGCATATCTAAGAGAACAATAATAGCAAGTTTTCGAAAGACATGTGAAGTCCGCCAACCCGCACTTGGCCAGCGTGGTGGACTATGGCCTGATCCCTCTCGTATTGAAGGGAGACCCGTACCCAGCAATGGGACGTTAAAAAGGACTGAATACGACGATACAAAATTGTAGGCTCATATTATTGTCAGCGGTCCAAAAAAGTTTCAAAAACCTGTCAAAAAATTAGATATTTAAGTTTTCTTTAGTTCAAAGGATGAAAGTAGAATGATTAGCAAGTGTCGATTTGGCTAAGTCTAGTTCAGTTAGACATAAATTAGAATCAAATTATAGTTTATTTTATCAAATTACACTATTATAAGGATTTTTAACTTAATACGGCTTAAAAGAAACAGCGTCACATCATGAAATTATTTAGAATATTTTTCATGGAATTATTGATAATAGCCCAAATCTTAATAGATGTTCTTTAAAATATAGATTTACATTTCTTTTTAGTGAATAAGAAAGAAATTTTAAAATATCAGTTCAAGGGTAATCTAAAATTGGTCACGAGGATTGCCAACAAGAAACGCTACAAGCACACTAGAATTGTTCCGATTACTGTCTAATATAATGTAGCTCTATCTCGAAATAGAGATGACGCTACGGGCGTAGCTCTGACTGTAGACGCTCTACGATACTGTTAGGAAAAGTGCTAAGTAAAAGGATAATGTTATTGTAGCAAGGACCATAAAACACTTCGATTACGTATTTTTAACGCCTTAAAAAATCATACTAACATTAAAACTTTCGTAAATCTTAAAATATAATTATTTTTATTTATTCATTTATTTATATATCTATTATATACTCGTAAATATGCACAATATATATACTTAAAGAAATAGATTCTGCAAATTGATATGATGTTTTTCTGTATATGAAAGTATTTGCAAACTTTATGATAAATCAGCTTTATGGGCATAAAAAATGCAAAATCAATAAATAAATTAGTTGAGACATTAACACACAACACCATCTAGTTCCATGGTAAGCAACGAGGCCTGTGTTTTGAATACCAGATAGTTGATACACATAATTTATATACATATTATAAATATAATAAACCTATGTCTGGAGTACAAACATTCGTGCTCATCACACAAATGAATGCCCCCAGCGGGAGTCAAACTCGCGACCGCTGGCCCAGCAAGTAGGGTAGCAACTACATACTGAACCAAAAGTGTCTTCATGTGAAATCAAATGCGCCTTTTTTTAAAATGGACGCCTAACATGGACGATTTACTAAAAGAATTTGTCATCGGTATGAAAACAATAAAGAATAAGTAAAAAATTAAAATGCATTTTGGATAATCTCCACTTAGTTCGAATTTTGATATTTTTTAAAATAAACATATGTTAATTTTTTTATTACCTATATAGGTACAGCAAGCAAATTTACGCATTGATGATGATGTTCTCCTAGCTGATTCCGGCCACGGCGGCCAATCTCATTGAGATTAGCCAACTGCGCAGGAGATATTATAGTGCACAAGTGTACGCGCAGACACAAGTGCATTCTCTATTCCTGTCACTCTCATACTCTGGTGGGATGACTACTCGACACGACCAGTGAGATTTAAGGCGCAGGACCGAAGGCTTTACGTGCTCTCCGAGGCACGGGGATGAAACACCGCCAACTTCCCAACTTCGGGCTGTTACTGAGACTTACTATACAGAAAGACTCAATAACTAAACTTGGCCCGACTCGGGACTCGAACCCAGAACCTCCGAGTATGAAGCCATACATGCTAGCCACTACACCACCGAGGCAGTTAAATTTACGCATTACTTGGGTGATAAAAAAAGAAAAGCAATACTTTGTCTCATAAACCGCACGATGGTCTGCGATATAGTATTTACAAAGTATGAATATTCATTAAATTGACTTGATCTCTAGCAATCGCCGTCGTTAGCTAATTAAAGCGTATAATATAATTCATAAGTAGGGAAATCCCTGATATTACCTGTATGTATGGCAATTAGATATAAATTCACCATATTATTATACAAACCGTTTAAACGTTTCCACTGAGATAGAAAAAAGATAGAAATAAAATGTAGGTTCATATCGAATTAATAATATAAATATATCGTTTGAAAAAATATCTGTGGGGGAATACCGACATGGTAACTCCTCGATGTTGATGTCCCAATGGCTTCTATAACATGCAATTAGCCTTTACACCAAAAAGGCAACCTAATATAAACATATTAATATTGGAATAAAAAAATCAAATACTGTATGGAGAAGTTTAAATAATTTATGTTAATTTTCAAAATCGATAAGAGGAAAACAATTCTACGCAACATTCAACATTAACGGGAAGGTCACAGAGCATTTCGTTCTGAGAAATCAGTTAATACTGGATTTATAGATTTTATCACTTCAATGCTTACATATTGGATGTGATATGTAATCTATATTTTATACATCTTCGACCCAATATAACTAGGAGGGAGAAAGTAGCAGAATCATTATGTAAAACAGGATATTTACCATGTTTAGCATTTACTTTGGAGTATACCCGTGAGTCGTGACCACGGCACTTTTAACAGTGAGCCGAGATTTTGGGAACTCTCAACAGTAAATGCAATAACATCCCTTTTACATAATAATAATATTGTCAGTGGACATGATAATTTAAAAAAAATATTTCATAATTTTTGTTATGATGTGTTTTTACTTTTGATAGAAAGAGATAGAAAGTATTGCCATAGCATAAAATGGAAGCTTGGACGAGATGTGTCTATAAAATCGTTGAAGTAAAGAAATATTTGGTAATAACATAGCAAGGCATTAATTTTGTCAATTTATTACAATTCTTACTCTAAAATAAGTTCTTGTCCAAGTCCCATGGATCTTTCCCTCTAAAACTAATATGTAATTTAGGTGCTCAGGTGGACGGAGTGTCATTGAACTATTCTTTAGTCTAAGTTTATGTTTCTTTACAGACTTTTGTTAGATATTTATCTCTATTTCCTAAAATGTTATCGTGTTTTCAATTGAGATATTACCGTTTCATTACTAGTACTTATTATCCTGGTTATAATGCATATTATTATGTACTGTACATCACTACGCCACGACTATCGACAGTCAGTATTAAAAATTAATGGTTACCTGCATTTTATTGACACTGTTATTTAAACCTTAAGAACTTCTATGAAACCTCGTATATTAAAAAAATACATAAGCTGCACACAATGTAATACATATTTAAGATTGCTTAATATAACAAGGCTATCATTTCGTTATAAATGCTATTTGCCTTATAAAAATTAGTTAGATTAACCCACTTAACAAAAAAACGGTTTTATGACCCGGTATTCAATATATATTATATCGTAGGTATAAATTCCCAAAAGTGGACGTAACAATGAATCATTGCTTCCGTTTCTTTATACATACTAGTGTTCGCCCAGCAGCCGAAATTCGAACAATTCAATAGGAAATAGAATTTATCTATTTATTATATATAGATATCTATCTATATTAAAAAACTGTTCCCAAAAAAAAAATTGGTAACACTATTGTACCTGCTCGTCATAGCTACTAAACAAAAAGAAAAACTGTTGAAAGTTAGCAGAGGAGAAAAAGGTCCTGAGTTTTTTGCTTTTGCCTATTTTAAACAAACATAATTTTTTTACATAATTATAATATGTACATATAGATAGATATGACCAACTATTTATATTGCCGAATTTACGATAACTTTTTATTGTATGGTGTTCATTGGTGTGTTTATAGACTTAATACAAATTATTAAAATTGTTGGATTTTGAACTTAGAAGATTAAATGATATTATCGAACGATTAGCAATAGGCGCCAGCGATATCTTCGTGACGAATGAGTACTCGTGTCCTTAATGAGTAAATCTATGCAGACCTATTTAGTATATGACTGATATAAACTTCAATTGGTTTTTTTAATGGCTTCAAATCCTGCAAGTTGAGCACAGATCACTTCGCCAATATCAAGTAGAAATGAATTTTAATACCAGCTTTCATCAGCTATTGGTCGAAGACGTTTTATTTTGTTAAGTACTAGCTTTGCTCGGATTCGTCCATAGTAAATTACAAAAACAAATCTGAGGGTAAGAAAACTGATGAATATAGAAAGTATCTATGCTTTAAAACTTAAGAAATTTCACTATAAAATTGATTATTACAATTAAATCAATGAAAAAAGGTGATTAAACTTAATATGTACCTAAATATCTTATTATTATTATGACGAAGGGGTGCAATAAAACGCTATATTTATAAAAAAAGTAAATTAAGTACAAATTTTATTTAAAAATTAAATCTAACGTGATTTGATCACTTAAAGCTTCGTAAGCCATTTCTTAAAGATATACAATAAATTAATTTAAACCCTAGTTTGAGATTCAATGCCTTTGGCACTTACTAGACTAGGTCCTTACCTAAAATTAAAAAAAAATCAAAACTATATACAATTGTCTATATTAAACTATTAATCTTAATAAATAAGAGAGCTCGTTGCAGTAGGAGTCAGTATTTACAACTTGACTAGAAGCATCTAGAAATGACTTATATAATATAATACTATATAACTTACTGGAAAATCTATATCACAAATTAGGAATTGCGTTGTTAACGCCAATACACTTAATACTGAATAGTGATGTCAATTAATAATTAATATACATCTAAAATACGATAAGTATAGGACTAAATCTTAATGGAACATAAGGCCAGTCAATTCACAACTTCATTTGGTCCCATCGCAATAAATAACTTAGCCTAATCGTAATACTGCTTAAAAATACTATTAAAGCTGTTGATCTTCACGAGTTAGTTTCAAATCTCACAGCTAGTTTTAAAACTAAAGTTCACAATTAGTTGAGTTTCGCAGCATTCACTATATGCGATCATTCACATGTATCCCATAATGGTGCTGGAAATCCCATTGGTTCAGGTCGAAGACATTTATTTGCTTAGTTATAGTTACGTATCTAATTCACAATTTGTCTCACTTTCAGAACACACAATAAATCTTTAAGTCCTTCATGTCTTCATAAAACCTTCACTGTTCATATTATATTCACCACGCACTTTTTCTCTTCTCGCAAATACACTTAGATCGATTCCACTTCATATGCTGGTTCCGCTATAACAATAAAAAATATAATTCGATCTCGATGCTCTGATATTAAAAAAAAATTATGACAATAGGTACTTTAAGTTATAAATTAATTTACTTTATATTTTAAAAGAAATAATCGTGATGTGTGGAATAAACAGAATTTGCAAAAAAAATAGACAACACAAAAAAACAAAGCTGGCTCAAGTAAGACAACGGATGTCAGTACGGCATTTGCATCGAGAACCAGGAATTTTGATTGAAAAATCACAAATTCTGGAACATCTATGCGTGGAAGGTAAAAAAATTAGGAATAAAAACATCGAAGCGTTAAATTGGGCTATAGCATGCGTGCCGTCTACCTGTGTTAGTGCTCACAGACATCCATCATCCTACGAACCTGTTTAAGGCAACGTCGCCTCTCCTCAAGATTGGGGCACTGACAGGCGCACTTACGAGGATTGAACACCCTCGGCGGACTGCATTCGTGCGGAGAGCTGGTGCAGCAGCCGCAGCTCTCGTGGACGTCTATCATGTACGTGGAACACGTCTCCCGACTCGTCTTCAGGTTGTATATTCGAACCTAGACAAAAGAAACAGATTGTTAGAACATTCTCTGTAGCAAAATACTTGTCAGATATTGTGTGTCGGCATATTTAAACTCGCTGTGTCTAACTCATCCCCATTGTAAAGGCTATTGTCTTATTCAATCAAACGTTCGATTATTTTATCTAAACACGCCACCTAATAATAAGGCGAATGAAAACATTGATAGAGTACCTATGGGAATTATGTCATTATTATCATTAGGGATTGCGTAAAGACTGAGTAAACGCACAAGTGTGTCAAGGATGGATAAACAGATAGTGTTTGTCCTTATAACGTGATCAGTTAAAACGCGTGAGATGATTTGACGCAGCGTCTTTTAAACCTGGATGCTGTCTATTAACTAGTATTAGATATTTCCAATCTGCATGATAAAATAAAGTCTTATAAAAAAGTTTGTTAAAAGTTTGGAAAATTCCAACAAATTATAAAATGTATATGATGTGATAATGAAATAGTAGGTATATTCGTATAAGATTATATTAGAGATGATTAAGTAGCTCACATACAAAACATTCATCATATATTTGAGATAAGATCAAAAATGCAAAAGTCATGATTGCGACTCTATATATTTTAAATAATGAATTAATGTCGCATTTTATGAAGATGTAGACATTAATCTAGATAATAATGTTGATAAGTTGAAGTGGTCTGGGCGGGAACTTACCGGGATAGGTTGCCTTCTGATTTTGGTGGCAATGCACTGTGACCCGGGGGCTTCATAGTCGCATAGTCCGACACAGCGCTTGACCCATACGTGGCTAGGATTAACCTGGGGAAATACGCTCACGTCAGTCATATACATTCGGATGCGGATTTTCTCACGCACTAATGGCCACTTCACGGATGTAAACGGCGTTGATACGTTTAAATATTCAAATATCTCAATTGTCTATCCGCGGCGTACAGTTTTATGTACATTCTTATCTTGTGCAAGTATATTAATTACTCTATTACTGAGAAATTGTTGTATTAGATTTAAATTAGCTAGCCGCGATAATTGTGTGGATTGTGAAATATTAATGTTACTAATGAACTATAATAATTAGGAAGCTAATTATAATTAATTTAAAATTAATTGCTACAAGAAATAATTAAATTAATTACTAAACTTATTTTTTAAGTTTAATCTATTTACAAAAAACAAAATTAATTGTTTTTTTTTTAAATATAACTCACTTGTAAGTATGAAGTGTTGAGTTTAAGTTCTTCGAACACTTCCT
The DNA here is from genome assembly GCA_921882275.1 of Brenthis ino. Lineage (NCBI taxonomy): Eukaryota > Metazoa > Arthropoda > Insecta > Lepidoptera > Nymphalidae > Brenthis > Brenthis ino. The sequence goes on along the minus strand of OV170222.1, from coordinate 24,200,790 downwards.
TCGGCTCTCCACATCGAGACTTTTCAATGAACTCGTTCCTTGCATCATCAAAGATACTATTGCAAACCACTGCAACAAAATAATACTGTTAGTTAAGTATTAACATGAGACGCTACCAGCAATGACCGAGCAATCGCGGGTTGCATGCTGTCACTAAACTTCACTTAAACTTTGAATTTTGCCGCACTTTTGAGAAACACTTCACCTTTCGTTATCACGTCGCTTTCTTCAGCCTTGGGGAACTTCGGGTGTCTGTACGCGGTCACGTGTGCCACAAAAACAAAAAAGAAAAATAATCTCGCCATTATTTATTTGTATGATTTATGATACTACTTCACTTCAGTGCACGTGTGGCTAGATTGCCGGTCTGAAAGTTTGTGGTGGTCCGCGCGTCGGTTCGCTATTATAAAGCCTGAGTCAGCGGGTGTGTAAAGGCACGGCTAAGCGTCACGTTATTTAAACACCTGACGCTACGTCACGCTACGTACGAAATTGCCTACTTTGATCCGTCTTGAAGGAGTTCACCGTTACTCAACTTTACTGGATTGGCCCTCGCGTAAGCAACTATCTATCCGTATCCGTTTTAAGTTAGAAAATTCTGAGATATTTGCGCGGCCTGTTTGAAGTTCAAATAGGATTTCGCATGTAGCAAATATTTTACAGGGTGAATGGATTTCTGAGGAGCGTCTCTTTTACTGTACAAAATGACTATCATTTAATTTTTTGTATTATTCTTCAACATATCACATCAATTTAGAAGCTGTCAGTTATTCGATCAAAGGACAATAAAATTAAAGTTTCATGTTTTATTGTTGTTATTTATTTCGAATATTTTATAATTTATAAACAATGGCAAGTTACATAAATTAAAATTTTGTAAAATTATTCGTCACGGCTGAGTGGATACGGGGTCAAATCCTAGATAAAATAAAAGTTTATATTAGCTCTACAAGTGTTTTTAATTATAATTTAAATATTTGCCATTATGTTTGATATTTCACAGAATATATAATTTTTTATATTTGTATTTATACACCAGAATAGTTTGTTGCATTTTATCACGATCAATGTGATTGATGACTTTATTTAGGGAAAAACCTGTCACTTTCTTTACAGGTAACGGGTGATGTGGAATTCGATTATTATTAATATTATCATGCGGATTTATTGATTGAGATTAGATTTTAAAATTTTACTCATAGATATTTCCCAACAGTTACGAAGTGTTGTGTCATAGCAAGGCGCCGCGTGCCGCCGGAGATAACACTATCATACATCATGAACTCTCATTCCTCGCACAGCTGTGACAAGTTACGTCAGCGCAAGGTGATTTCTTTATCGGAATTCATTCTATATTAGCGCGTGCTGCCTTACCAATTCTAACCTAAATTTTTTATGACATCTTATTTAGCTAATCATTGTTTTTTTTAATTTTCATTCACATTTTCTATGTCGTACTAGAATTTTCGTTACTTAATGATCTGTTGAAAGTGCGAGTAATATAATACGATAAATCGTTTATAATAAAGTAAGTATGCAGAGCGATACGTTTAATACAAATCTTTATTAATTACACAGAACTATACAAAATTAGTACTTTGATGGAAAATTCGAACTAAATTTTCTTCATGAATCACCTCAAGCCACGCGGTATCTAGCATTGTAGTGATAAACATTACTTCAAAAATAGGTCAAATACCACAAAGATGTCATTTTACTGTATTAATTATATACTTGCCAGAATTTGTGCTTTGACTGGTCTCTATATAGTACTAGAAATTAACCCCGGCTCTGCTCGCGTAACTTACAAATAAGTAATTTTCTTATAAACTTCTAACCCCTTTTGTACTTTTAGAGGTTGAATTTCTAAAAATTCTTAGCTACTGCCTATGACAAATCTACCTGCCTAATAGTTTGTAGTATTTATATGATTAGAGATATCGAAATTAATTAGTGATTGGTATTTCGCAGTTATAACTTATTATCTACGAGTACTTATTAAACTACTAAAGGTGATTCTAACTTTACTCGTATATGGGGAAGTTTGAATATTAGGTAGATATATACCTACTTGTCGACGGCAAAGATTACAGAAAAAGACAAACATCTTACAACTTTTTAATTTCATTTCTATCGCATCCCAATCCTATCCTAAATATGGAGGAAACACATGTTTTTTAAGTTTTACGCACAATTTGACCTCGTTCGTCGTTACAACTGTACGTATCAATGAGTGAATGAAATGAATGTTACGTATACGTATAGTGATGAAATAATATTGGCAAATTGATAAAAGTATGGAACAAGTAGATTCTAATATTAATTATCATGTTTAAAAGTATATTAAAGCGAAAATTATTAAAAATTTCCTTCAATTGGATTAACGCTTACGCTTACGGATTACGCTTTGAAGTAATTTAGAAAGTTTTAACTAAAGATATATAAATAGACTTAAAGCGCACACAACTATAATTGATTGATAACCACGTGCCATTATAATAATAATGATAATATTTTAATTACTGTCCATCCGTAACTTTAAGTAATCTTTGTATATGTGGGTTCAAAAGTCAGTGGTATATTTCGTATTTTATCTGCTTTTACAAGTTTATGAATTAAATCATCTGTACTTATTTTATTAAAAACAGTGAACAAGTCGAGAAAAATACTGATATCTGTTTGTTGAGGACACTCTCTTATATGTTCTTAGTAGGTATTTGACTTAGCAACAAAATGTCACGCGACTAAAAGTTGTAGCGGGTGTGTGACCTTACTTTAACTATTACTTTAGACAAACTTTTATAAATATTTTTCTAATACGTTAATTATTTATTTACATAATATATCTTTCGAAAGTCCTTCAATTGGAAACTTATTATTTATACTTTAATCTTATTATCGTTTCATTCACAAACTGACTTGTAAATTACTCAAAAATGTGGTTTTTCATCATGAGTTTCACATGAGTATTTTTTTGTTTTAGTTTTTAGTATACTCAGTTGGTTTTTTATTAAATATTATTATTATAGGAACGTATAAATACGAAGAAATCTCGGCTAACTATTTTTTCTTTTTAATTTGTCATAAGCTATTACCGTTAAAAATTAACTCATTAAGTGGAAAATGTGGGCTTTTTAAGCGCTTTTTAAATCATTTCTCTATAATAGCGGAAATAAGCACGAACTCTGCATATATTCGTTATTACGTATTATCAAGAAAACTAATGAAAAAAGTTTGAAAAGGAGGTTTCTAGGAACGCGTCATGGTTATGACGTCACCGTGACTTGTGGAACACTTGAAATACAATGTGGACTGTTAGCTGGCGCCTTGTGGTGTAATTGATAAATTTTTTGAAGAAAACATAAATTATAATGCTCTTTGGACCTAGTGGTAGGATGATTGCTTCGCAAAATGTGGTAGCATGGTTCAATTCTCGAATCATTCTACACATATAAACCTTCGCATTTCTAGTAGTCCTCTGATAACGTAAAATCAAATAATCTATTACAAGAAAAATGTTATTATTTTATCATTCAGTGGAATATGTATCGGCACTATCTAGATTTTTTGAATATAACCGTAACAGTTTTATTAAATATAAATAAATTAATAAATATGTTGGCTATTAACACACAGCACCATCTAGTTCCATGGTAAGCTACGAAGCCTGTGTTATGGATACTAGATAGTTGATACACTATAAATATATAACTTTAAATACATACATATTATAAATGTAAACACCCATGACTGGAGTAAAAACATTCGTGCTTATCACACAAAGGAATGCTCTCAGCGGGACTCAAACCCGCGACCGCTGGCACAGCAAGTAGGGTCACTACAAACTGAGTCAAACGTGTCGTCAATTATAGTTAACTTTTGACAGATACCGCTGTAGCGAGTATAACTACTATTTATTCAAGACATTCAATGTATAGAACATTATTTTGAATAAATTTTCCAGGAAACTTAAGAATAATTCTAATTCTGCGAAATACCAGATGTTAGTTTATTTGAAAATGTAGGGAGTACTGCATAAATTTCATACATTTATTACGAATTGTAAAATGTTATCATATTCCAACGTGAATCACATGAAAGTTTAAACTACCTACTTCAAAAATAAATAATGCTTACAATAAATAATAAAATATATAAATATTTCGTCTGTAAAAAACAAAAATAAAGTAGAATATGATAAATGCAAATATATATAATAATATTCCCAAGGAGGGTTGACATCAGGCAGGCGGCCGGTCGTAAAACTTTTGCCAAATCCTTTCAGCAGTACAGAAGATGTACTGCGCCGACATTCAATTCGATTGTTTCATGAATGATGCATTTTTTTTAAAGAGAAGAACATGATTCGTGTTCAAAAATGAAACCTTTGCTCGATTACAGCGTATTTGAGTACAAACATGCAAACATAAAAAACTTTCGTATCGGTTGGGTATGTTTGGAGCTAGCCTGCAAAAATTGTAGTAAAATACATACGTATATTTTTTATGTTCATATAATTTAAGTACCTACTTGTACAGATAGTCGGTTAAGTAACCCGAGAGACTCGATCACCTGCTTGCGCTTCACGCAGCAACCACAATGCAAGTCTACGTGTTACATTTCAGAAGCTTAATATACTAATAAGTATTGAATGGCTATACGACCATTAACCACACATTTGTTCTTATTGATGTTACAAAATAGAATACTTCTATATACGGATATAATACTCGTAACATTGTAACGAGGTCAAAGTTGTACGTTTTTATTTATATTAAATGTGAAAGATGTGTGTTTGTCTTTCGTATAAGAATAAAGGTACATCGATTTAAACCACTGCAACATTTATTCATTTTTATTCAATAGTATTTAGAGGCTAACATTTTTTTAATTATCTTTCTATCAGCTATCTTTAATTCGATTCAAAATTATCACCATCTAGTTCAATGGTAAGCTGCAAGCGAGGCTTGTGTTATGGGTACCAGATAGTTGATACACTACACATATATAACTTTAAATACATACATATTATAAATATAAATACCCACGACTGGAGTACAAACATTCGTGCTCATCACACAAATGAATGCCCCCAGCGAGACTCGAACCCGCGACTGCTGGCGCAGCAAGTAGGGTCACTGTGAGGTCACGTGTCGTCGAAAATAAATCCTACCATATTTGGGCATTAACAGGAGTTTTCTGATCGTTTCATTATTACTATGTTTATTGGCGTCACACGAGCATGACGTAGCGACGTGGAGGCAAACGCCATCACTGCCGTCACTGTGCTCGTGCGAATGTAATCTAAGTTTACATAGACGATGATTCAAACTAATTCTGCCAAATTATTACTCAGAGTTTAATAAAAACTTAACAAGATGCCAATTGTTGTGGACTGAGCTTTAGGAATTTAGATTTGTTAATTGTAAATACATTACACTCAAACTCATCAATATGACTATTATTATTTTTATATACTTATGTATATTTATATACTTATGTACCTACGCACGTAAGAAGTTATACTTCTTTGGCGTAACAGAACAAAAATAGCTAAAGATTTCATCCCGTATGTCACAGCTCTCTGTTTGTAAAGGGAATACAGCTAACTTCATCATGTCGGCTTTTTGGCTGTCTGTGTGCGCGCGCATCGTAAAAATTTTACTTTCATAATTTTTTCCAAACGTGCCAAAAGAAGTATAACTTCAAATAATAACAAATTATTAAGATTTATTTTATTTATCTATTTAAATATTTATTAAGATGATTTTAAAATCGAATGAAAATGTTTCAGAATTATCCGAAATAAAATTATTTAATTTAGAAAATTAAGCTTCAAAATTAATTTCAACGAAATTTTTAACTGTGATGACATCTGTTTTTAGTACTTATTTGAACTATCGATTAATTAGATGAAATAATTTGGATTATTTGCTGTAGTGCAAAGATGGCTAATTATAATTGATACTGTTCTTATAATTGCAAATGTTGGATGATAGAACTCTTCAATGTCTACTAGATGAACGAGTTTGGACGTCTCACCATGCATTACATTTGGTCAAAATTGTGTTTATTTACTTTTTAAAGCTAATATTACCAAGGTATAGTGAAGTAAAAATGCAACATCGTACAATAGAAAGAGAGGATATATACGTTCTTTTGCACTTTATTTCACTAGCTGGCACCTAATGTCTACAAGCATTTGCCTAGATCGTGAATCAAACTTGCGAACTCTGGCGAGATATTATTTTTGATAATAGTGGTTTAGGTTTAGTTAGCATCAATGGCAATGGTGTTAGGATAACGCACGTGAGCGACGCGAAGGTAGTTCGTTGGTGGTAAAATAACGAATAATTATAAAATATGTTATCTATACATATAATAAAATTCTAACTGAGTCGAATCTGTACATTAAATATTTTTTGAAAAATCTTATTTATGTACATGTATTATCGATATGGAAGCCGAATCTATAGTTTTTAGAATTGACTGTCTGTCTGTCTGTGACTGCATCACGAGAAAACCACTGGACAGATTTTGATAAAATTTGGTATGATGATAGCTGGTCATCCGGGTCTACATATAGAATTTACTTCTTAGAACTTTTTACTTCGGGAAAATATCTCATCTCTGAGAAATTCTTACTTAACTTTAAAACGTATCAAGTTTTCTATATATCGATACCTTAATAGTGCAAACCAACCAACTCCAAATTTCGTTAAAAAATATTTTTTGATTCAGATTGTACGCAACAATAATTCAGTAGGATTATTTTAGTAGGATTCTACAGTATCAAAAATTACAGCTTAATATGGATATTATCTATCAACAGTATAGTTTAAAAAAAAAGTAATGTAAAAAAAAATATTATAAAGTTTTATTAAGTGCCCCCTGAAGCTCTGCTTGGAGTTGCCTGAAGCTGGTTTTCCAATTAAGGTATCGATATGTAAAAGAAACAGTGTGAATTTACATTGTATCCCGCTACCGCTTGTCTCTCAAGCGCTGCCTGTCACGCATGCCGTCTCGACTGTCGGTGACGTACACTCACAAACTATTTAAACAAATTCGTAATATTATAATTTGTACGTACTAACTAAGCTTTTTAATAATTCGTAGAAACAAAAAGAAAAGTTAAGGAATTTTTGGAAAACGATCCTATGTTGGTACATAAAAAACTTTTTAACAAAAAAATAAAAAATTGGCAGTTTTCATTTACTATACATACCTAATAAAATAATTTCAAAGTCGGTGTGTTTTGCTTTGAATTATTTTCTGGCACCTTAGGGGTGGTTTTGTTTTTTGAAATTTAAATGAGACCAATCTGGAAGTATACACTTTTCAACAAAAAAAAATTGTCCAAATCGGTTAATAAATGACGGAGTTTTGATGTAACAAACATAAACAAAAACATACAGCTGAATTGAGAACCTCCTCTTTTTCGAGGAAGTCGGTTGAAAAGGTTATAAGGCGAGGCTAGTATTGCAATATTTTGAGAATCATTTCGACTTCAAAAATAAAGTGCTTCGAGGGCTTTGGTTTATTTTTTTTTGTTACGTATATTGAATACTAAATATGATAACATAATTGAATAATAAATAAATGGTAATAGTACTAAAAAACGTAATACTATTGATTATATTACGTTACTCGAAATTGGGCAGCAGCAGCAGCAGTTGGAATGAAAATTTGGCTAGTATGTATAAGAAAATTATTATTTAAATTTTGTAAAGCAATAATAAACAAAAAGTAGCGTAAAGTTCATGCAGTCTAGTATCACAGGTATCTAGCAGTAAGAACAGATTATTAAAAATAAACGTTCTGTGCCGGAATCAAAACTGCGACTGCCGATTTATTTAAGATGCGGGATGATTGTGGTCAATGATTTTGACCGATTTAAAAAAAAGAGCTACTCAGTTCGGGTTACTGTTTGTGTATATGTTAGTTACGTGATAATATTTTCACCAATAATAATCGATATTCGTAATTCTTTTGTAATAAATAAGTTCCGCTAAGGGAAGAAAAACAACCCTTATTTTGACTGCTATTGTGATTTTTGTATTCGCCAGCTACGATTTAGATCACGGAGCAACATGATCATGGGAGAGACTAAGATGTGCTGAGACAAATGTCGTGCTCATTTCAGATGATGTTTACACACAAAATTAACAATCAAACAAAAACAAACTAAATCAAAATCGGTCCATCCATTTGGATGCTGGTTTGGTGATGCGACAGATAGATACACAAATACACAACTTAAATTTATAACACCTCTCTTTTTGCGTCGGGCGCGGGGGTTAAAAAGGGCGAAATGAGAGCGAAATAACTTACAAATAAAATATTTATAATTATAAAAAACAAAGCATACCTACCACATTTTGCTTCAATTTGTAGTTCATATACTTAATAACTCTTTGTAATACGGGATTTTATCAAAATAAAGTAGATACTGTTAATATAATTGCATCGTAGGCGAGATTATCGCACATTAGCGACGTCGTGGCTCGTGCTCTGGCTTTATCACGATTTGTACCAGATTTTTCCACTGTATGTCACGTTTATATGAAAATCGTCATCAATTATAATATTTGGTAAAATATTTTTACCGATTTTTTTTGAAGCTTTTCCGAGCTGATATTATTTTTTAATCAAATAAATATTGAACTGAGTTTCCTTATTTTTTACATAGCATAATAGGTACTCTCTGGGTTTCTCTCACTGGTTCTTTTTTTACAAAAATAACAACTAGTGACAAATAAAACATCGAAAATTAAATCAGCGCTTAAGTTTCTTTCGCTAGTTCTTGCTAATTAGTTTGTGGAATCGGAATATAGTCAATAAAAGTTTTTTGTACTGACTTGTATAATTGAACAAAAAAATATTTTAATAAACACTTATATTAGACACAAGAAATTTATTTACCTCATTTTTCACGCTTTGCAAATACTACGATTACTTTGAATATAACTGATGGTAGTAAGTAATTTATATTTTGACGACACGTTTGGCTCAGTTTGTAGTGACCCTACTTGCTGTGCCAGTGGTCCCGAGTTCGAGTCTCGCTGGAGGCATACATTTGTGTGATGAGCATGAATGTTTGAACTCCAGTTATGGGTATGCCATTTATAATATGTATGTTTTTAAAGTTATGTATGTATAGTGAATCAACTCTCTGGTGTCCCTAATACAGAATACGTCGCTTACCACGGAACTAGATGGTTCTGAGTGTTGATGTCCCAATATATTATTTATTATTTATTTATTGATTTAGGCGTAAATATGAAAGTAAGTAAATGTATGTATATAAGTACATAGATACAAAATGTTATTATAACAGTTTTTTTTAATTTCTTTTAATTATGACATTGTTCACAAGTCATGCATAATGAGTCTTCATTTACCTGGAGAAGCAAAAACCACAACTATCATGACCTACGATAACATGTATGATTAAGGTAGGTATCTGTCTGTATCGCAATTCTTAGAATCGATAAAATAAATAGTGAATAACTTACGATAATTATATAAGAATCTCTATCATATCTTTCATCACCATTTTTCCTGCATAATACTTTTATTTCTAGAAAAGAATTTCTTAAATGATAATAGTATTGTTTTATAAGAAACAATTTTTCCAGATTTTTCGCGGTTTAATTTTGGTGATTTTGATCCTCGTCAAAACCTTAGTCCCTCTCGTGACCATAATTGCTGCAAAGCATTCGAAACGTCGGAAATAAAAATCAAAATAAAACCGCGAAAAATAAAAACCTAAAGAAATAGTTAATAATTCCCATACACACATATTGATAATTTATCTCTCTATACGATTTGTAATCGCAGTATTTTTTTCGTTTTCCTCATACTTATGACCCATCTAGCTCCTCGGGGATTCCTTTAGTACGCTTACCTATCGCATCAAAGGACTTCTTGTTGAATGTGCAATAAACAAAGATAAATTGTTATCGACTGCTATCCTGTTAGACTAAATTGGTTTATCCCATGCCTTCATGGATTATGTAATAATAGGCTTCTTAGTTCATAGACCATATTTACTTATAAATTGTTACATAAAATCGTACATAAAATCATAGATAGGTACATATTTTTTAAATAAAACTATCTTTTCGGATTATTTCTCGGATTTATTTCGATTTTTGCTCATAAAAATATTAATTAGTAATTAATATTTATTGTTGCCATTATTACGTCGTAAAAAATATTTTTAATATTCAAAATAATAAATAGAAATATATGGAAGGTTTTATAAGCTCCAGTCGGGACAATAATGGGTACAGACAACGAAACTTTATAATAACTTAAGCGATACAAACTGCTTGCTACTCTAGTTATTATATTACTGGTCACCCCGGAGGAGATGTAGGGTCTGGACCAAGCCTGGGCATATATAAAAAAAAATTAAAATAAAATTTACAAATTGACTTCTAAACTTAACTCAGAAAGAAAAATTAATGAATAACACGCACACACATACACACAAACGCACATTATTTACATTTACACACACATTCACACTGTTATTAACACAACCTACACTTACCATTTACTGTAGATATATCTCTTTCATAAATATAATGCCTTAGATTATTAGTGTCGATTATATTATTACTATTATAATTTTTTTTGTAAAATGATTTAATTTTGCTAGAAAATTTGTTTATACTCGTATTTTTGTTTTTATGAATGTTATTTTTTATTAGTTTTAGAGTATCTGTACATATTATTCCTGTACATATTATTATCCTTTATATCTTTTTTTGCTATATATGTACTGACATTTCAATAAATAATTCTATATTGATATATAAAGCTGAAGAGTTGGTTTGTCGGTTTGTTTGAACTCGCTAATAATCTATTTGGATTTGAAAAATTCTATTTCCATTTTATAGCCTATTTATTGAGAAAAGAAGGCTTAAAAGGAGTCCCCCCCCAACGTGCGTTCACCTGGTCGTGGAAGGGGGCTCAGTAGTGCCCGGCAATACAGCCGGACGCGAAGCCAAGAAACGCCCTGGGAGGCAGCCCGCTTCGGTGGGCGGTGGGAGGTGGCCCTCTTCGGAGGGCGGTGTACCATGCGGGTTGCTCCTGGTACTTCTCTGATAGCAGAGTGGACCTTGGAGCAATCCCGTGGTTGTTGTGGTCTGCTTCGGCAGACCTGCCGTCGGGGCGTCGTAATTGAATGCGTAAGTGATCCTGCGACGCCCCATTAAGATGGTGGAAGGTTTTGTTGGGTTTTAGTGGGTAGTACTGGCTTTGCCGGTGAGTCCCTCACCTCGTGCGTAAATGCATTTCCCAACGTTAAAAAAGAAAGGCTTAAAAGGAGTAATTCTCCAAAACTAAAGAACCGGAGAAAACGCAAGTGTATGATATCATATACTTCTTTCTACATGATATTTTAAATAATTTATTTCTTAGATTTTCGAGTAAATATCAAATAAAGTATTACTTCTATAGCGTTCATGGAACTCTATAATATCCAATGTTTTTTTCAAATATTGTGAAAAATACACACTATAAATTAATTTAATAAAATTAATATTTGTACACAAGTTATAATAAATGAAAAAAAAAACTATTTTACTTATTACATCTCCTAAATATTAAAATTTCTTGAATAAAAGAATCACAAAAATCGGGCATGTAGTGCCTGAAAAACTTCCAAATATGTGAACATACGGGGAAAACAAACTAATAAAATATTTATTTTTGAAATGGCGTTAAAAATAAAAATCTCGCACAACCTGACGTTATAAACGTATATAACGGTTAAAAACATTTCAAAATAATTTTATTTATAATATCATGTATCCAGACGATGTAGGAAATCGAGCAAATAATTATAAAAATAACGTCGGAATTTTAATTTTTAAAGTATGCCTTTAAAATGTGTTAATTTGGTTGAAAAAGTGAAATTTTAATTGTAACGACGTTCGGGGGTCGCGGCCCGAAGGACTCGTGCTCGAGCTATGAGTTATTTAAATATTTTAGCAGAACGCTCAGACTTGCAGCACGATGCTACTAGATACTTTGTTTTCCTTTAATTTTTAGATTAAAAGCTTAGTCAGTATAGCCTAGTTTTGACCGACTTCAAAGCCACTTAGACCTCTTAATTCCGCCCATTTGGGTTATAACTTTTTACATAAAATAGTGGAGTCTATGTAAAATCTATTTATTAAAATAAGAATGATTATGAAATTTAATAAGATGATATTGTTAAGTTGAGTGCCTCCTCTTTTTTGAAGTTAATCAACAAGTATGCAACCTTTTTTTTATTATATATTTTTGATTTTTTTCTTGCGCTTAACATATAAGTATAACAAAGCAATCTACATGCAATTATTATTTCTACCTTACATTTTGTTTTATAGTTTTATTTTGTTTTATAAAAAATTATTAAATTTTTTTTTTTTTTACAAATGATAAGTTATTTTATAATTTTTGTTTTTATGACAATATTTAATTCAAACTTGCACTATTTTAACATATAGAATATACTCGTAATCAATTTAATTTGTTTTTTTTTGTCTAATGTCTGCGCTGCACGTCAGCTCCATTTAGGCTATAATATAAACAATCGTGTTTACGGTAGCGAGAATTACCCACGCATAGCAATTTCTAAATAAATTTCACAATTTCTACACTCGCATCGCCGTGATGAGTGATCGTTTACATAATTAGACAAATAACTGACAAAACTCTATAAACATTTACATATTGACTGAGATTATTTCTTAATGCCTAATTGCTTGACCGTCTGGCCAGTTGGCGGTATGAGTCAGGCATTGCCTTTCTCGTAGAAAAGTCCAATTTTAACGGGTTCGATTCCCTCTTCAGACGATATTTTAAAATGCACAAAACATGTACCTACTCGCATTCTATGTATGTGCGGATGGGCATAACGGAGAAGGCTTAGTTGATAGTCGTTAAGACTTTTTGGCTAATACCCTAGAACTATTGGTATTCAATTTTTAGAATTTTATGAACCGAGTTATACTTACTTCTGTTATTTCGAAAATTCATAACATATTATGTAGTCAATCCAATAACAGAGAAACTAATATTATGTTGACTCAGAAATGAACTTCACGTGACATACCACACCACTCACGACCATGTTGACTGGGACATTAGTTTAGATTTAGAACATCGTTATAATATTATAAATTATAATATACTTTTAGCATTGCTCGCGGCTCCGCCCGCATTCAGATGACCAAAAACCAAATTCTTAGGTTTTACATACTAGTACCTATACTCTTACATTGCAGTTTTTGTATTTTTTCTCAGAAATGAGACATTTTCACGCGGTAAAAACTATCCTATATGTTAACCCGGATAGCCAGCTATCACCATACCAAATTTCATCAAAATCCCTCCAGTGGGTTTTCTGTTATGCGGTAACAGACAGACAAAGAGAGAGAGACAGACAGACAGACAAAAATTCTAAAAACTCAACTAAAAGATTCGGCCCTGTATCAATAATAATGTTTATTTCAATAAGATTTTCCAAAAAAATATTTAATGTACAGATTCGGCTTAGTTAGAATTTTATTATATTATGTATAGATAATTATGTTTAAAGTAAACATGTGGAGGCTTTATGATGAAGCTATAATCGTAAGTTATATTGTTATCATACTAAATTACAATATAATGATTCAACTATAATTTATACATAATTAATATTACATTATCAGAAGTGTGTAATTTTAAAAAAAATAAATATTAGTCATGTACTTAACAGCAAGTTGTTATCTGATTAAATTACCTATGCGTGGTCGGTGTCGCCTAGTGCCCACTCACGGCGGGAAATCCTTCTAATTCTTAGAATTTAAAATCGATTGCCGATAGTCGGTTAACTATAACTGGATGATTAATTTTAAATTTTAAACCGTTAAGTTTAATTTTAAACACGGACATCTATAAATATCCGCTCTACATTCATTTTATTTGCATCGCTCACAAGGAAAATTGTATGACGTATTTCAAATGTAGGATTTAGTGTTTATTTATCTATAAAATATTTGCGTATTTAATGATGCTGATCTACCTACATATATCTTAAATAACTTATTAGTTGTAGTTTAGGAGACATTTTTTTTATAATCGAACGAAAAAAAAAATATATTTTAGATTTCTGCTCTTAAGAAGTTGAAGAAATGCGAAAAATTGGTATGATTTTTATATAGGGAAGCATTGATACTAGTTATGACAAAGCTCGAGTAGGTAGTTACGGTACCTGTTAGTTACTTATCTTAGTTAAATAAGTGTTACAATGAGACTATAAAATGTTACACTTTTCAAAATATTTCGAAGAAACGAAGAGATAAATGCAAATAATAATTTGTTTATAGGAACATCTTCGTTCATTTTTTTTTTAAATGACAATTTTCTTTAATGTCTCAACCACAGATATAATGTATTATTATATCCATGGTCTCAACCGAATTTCGTCAATCTCAAAGAGACTAGCCATCTATATGTAAGAGGAACGAGTATTACAAGGGCAGCGGCAGGCATGTGACGATGTGTGCGCAGATCCAATGCACGCGCTATGCTCAACACGATTGATGAGAAGATCGTCAACATAACAAGCCATGCCACGACCTGAGGCATGAGTGTGTAACACCGCCAAATATCCAAGATCCAGCTTGAAAATTACTTAATAACTAATACCTTTTAATTAAATAATTTTTAAACTCGGGACTAGAACCCAGGACTTTAAGAGGCGTTTAGTTCATTATAAGTATGTTTCATTCGATGCCAATCACTAACAATACACGAAAGATGAACGATCAATAGCAATATATAAAAGTACCTACCGATATCAAATAACAATCATTCTTTATTTTATTAGGAACCACCCTTAACAACTTTTTATAGCCGGCTCTGAATCACTTTCTTTGAAAGCATGTCCATATATTGTATAGGTTATAATTTTCATTCTATATTCCGTGACTCACATAAGAGTGACTAGAAATGAACTTGACTGATAGCGCTTATAATCGATGACATCGATGATATACGTATCGATGAAGTAAGTAAAATAATTTACATAATTTCAAAACAAAACTTTATATGTACTAGTGTTCGTATATTGGCCGGAATTCCATAATCAATATTGATAATTTGAGGAAAACAGAATTTATATGAATAGAATTTACCTCTAAGTTAATAAGTAGTATACATATTTATAAAAAACAAGCATTGCCCGCGGCTCCGCCTGCGTTGAGATGACCAAAAACGAAATTCTTAGGTTTTACATATTTATTATACTCTTACATTGCAGTTTTTGGATTTTTTCTCAAAAATGACATATTTTCCCGCGGTAAAAAGTAGTCCTATATGTTGACCCGGATAACCAGCTCTCACCATACTAAATTTCATCAAAAGTCCTCCAGTGGTTTTTCGGTGAAGCGGTAACAGACAGACAGACAGACAGACAGACAAACATTCTAAAAACTATAAATCCGGGCTCTGTATCGATAATAATGTTTATTTCAATAAGATTTTCCAAAAAATATTTAATGTACAGATTCGGATTAGTTACAATTTTATTATATGTATAGATAATTGTTTCCTTATTTTTTTACTGATACTCTAAATACTATATATACTCTAAATACTCTAAAGCCCGTCAATAGCTACTAAACAAAAAAAAAAGAAAACCGGTTGACAAACAGAGTTTGCCTATTAATATATATAGGTATAGATATTAAAAACTCACTAGGTACGATTTAACAGTTAGTACGGATATCCTACGGGCCCCCTACATTTAACCTATACGCTATTCTAGACTATAATCTATATCTGTGCCAAATTTTATCCAGATCCGTTCAGCCGTTCTGGCGTGATTGAGTAACACCCATCCGTCCAGACTTTCGCACTTATAATATTTATGGAATAATAATATTTTAAGTTATAAGTATAAATTATGTATTTAACAAAGATATCGTATTATTAAATACTTTAGTATATACGGCCTGGGCTGGAACTATTTATAGTTTCAGCCCAGGCCGTAATAGATACGTTTTATAACCACTTTCTAGTTTCTGAATCGAGTTAAAAGGGGCGTCGCATCGATGCAATAAAAGTTAGCGATTTTAAAGAAGAGTGAAAAGAGATTTCATTAAACAAATCTTTATATTTCGTGATAGAATATAAAAATATTATTTCATCCTTATAAAATAAAAGATATATTAGGTACTTTTTTGGGAATGCCAGTTTGTAGCAATTAAATTACCTACTAAAAAGTTTATTTTCAATTTTTTTTATGACTTAAGTCATAAAAAAAACAAAATCGAAAAAAATATATATTTATTTATGAAAAAAAATACAGTAAAAATCTAATGTTTAAACGCATTTCGATGACCGGTGAAAGAACTTTAGTACACCTAAATACCATAGTAATGTTTAAACAACGTTTAATTTAGTCAGCAAATAAAACCGCAGGTGAGATACACGTACTTTATTGAGAACTAGGTCATGCACAATACTCAAAACAAAATGCTTTCATTCACGTCTCGATTTCATCATCTTCAAGCCATGACTTTACATTATTTATCAAACAGACGATTTCCTTTCGCTATGCCTTTATAGGTCATTAGCAATAAAGTTGATTGATTGAAGAATTGTAGTGGTTCAGTGATAGCATATTTCTACAAAAATAAATATAAATACAGTATATAATATTGTTCATACAATAATAAAATCGCGATTAAAAAATGGGGGGTGGGGGTAGGAGGGTAAAAAACACTGTACAGCCTATTTTCATACCTACCAAATATGCAAAAAAAATATCATTAAAATAGGTCGAGTCGTTTCGGAGGAGTGCGACCACAAACACCGTGGCATGAGATTTTTATTTATTAGATGCAATGTTTTGTTATTAGCAGCAATTTTATTAAACAAATGCTCTAGGTAGTACGAGTAAGTTAAGACGGGGGAAGGTTTTGTTGGGTTTTAGTGGGTAGTACTGGCTTTGCCGGTGAGTCCCACACCTCGTGCGTAAATGCATTTTCCAACGTTAAAACAAAAGGTACGAGTATAATAGCAAGACTATTTTCGTAATTATACTGTTAAAGTTTATTGAACTGTAGCAAATTAAACCATTAAATGATTAAGCGTTTGTAGTTGAACTTGTTCGTGCTTACTACATCGGACCAACTTATACCTACTTACTTAGGTGCATATGTCATTTTTCATTGGCTAGTAACACCCTTGGGAAACCGAGAGAAGCGGGTTCAAATTCCGGATCCCATGTATCTGATATATTTATGTACGAATCATTTCCAACATGATTACCACTTGTCATACGGTGAAAGAAAACATCGTGAGTAAATCTGAGTATCTCAGAGAATCTAACAAGCTTTCGAAAGATATGTGAAGTCCGTCAAACCGAAATTGGCCAGCGTGGTGGACTATGGGCAGATCCCTCTCCTATTTTAAAAGGAGGCTCTTGCCTAGCAGTGGTAGGTACGTAAAAAAGGGTTGCATACCTACTAATGTTTGCTCTCAGTAATTTACTCCTAAGAAACGTAGTATACTAGAGTCAAATAGTTTTCCTCAATAAATATTCTAAAAAATCAAATACATTTTTTAAAAAGGACTGGTATTTCCAGAAATTAACTGGTTTAAATAAACAAATAAAAAACACAGAGAATCGCTTCAGATCTATTAGAACTTAGAAGCCTTATTAAGGTTCAAGGAAACAATAATAACAAACATTGACGATATTTTTTTTATCACTGTCAAAACAACCAAAATGGCGTGTAAAATTATTATTATGATGCAAGAGTGAAATCGAATAAGTAATGAAAAGTAGGATATTGTAAGTTTTGGGTCCTAATGGTAAAGTAAAATTATCAGAAATAAATACCGGCTTTTTCCCTTCTACATTGTATAAGGTTTCGCTATTTTAATGTATAATAAAATAATTATTAATTGATCATACCTATATACTGGCCACACTGACGATGTGAACGCACTAATTATGGTATCTTTATAAATGAGACAGAAAGTCAAAAATTATGAGAACGGAAAAAAAACAAAAAAAGAGGGAGGTTAACGTGGGTGGATGCTGTGACCTGTCCGTGATTTTTAACTGGAGCAAAGAAATAAGAAATTCTTTAGAATAAGTGTTTCCTAATAATCTGTAACAAAATCTAGTTTAAAATTAAAATATATAAGTTTTGACACATGATGCTGGTTTATCCTGAGATATCCTACAATTGGCAAAAATGCTCTAACAATGATAATTATTTAGTAAAAGATATACATTTTATCAAGATCTATAGATCAAAACTACGCACTTACTACAGCCGTACGGTGCGACCTCATTAGCACAAACATGAATGAAATACCTCACTCAGCCAAAAAGCTTAAAAGGACTTATATGTATATAAACTACATTAGAAAATCAACCTTATTGTACAGAAATATGATCGATTTTGGTATAAAACTAGTTTTTCAGATCTTGAAGGGCTAAATTTAATCTTGTTTCTATATAAATAAGGTATATTTTGAATTGTCTCGGCCCTATTTCAAGTAATAAGGCCGGGCACGCGGTCGAGACGGAACGTGTCAATGTCATCGCCGCGTAACGCACGTATTCAAGTGCTTAAATAAATTAAAAAAATATTATGCATCTATGTTATAATGGCCTATATCAATATTAATTACCCGGTGCACCGGATTTTTCAGGATCTGGTTGGTGGCATTTTAAAGTAGGTATATTTTTTATATTTTATATTACGTATATTTGCTTACTATCACACGACTGTATGGTATCTTCGCGTATTGTTGAAAAATAACCGATAACGTATTTGTCCAAGATCTTAGATCTCCATTCTATATTTTACTGAAATCCGGTAGTTATTTTAGCGTGTAGAAGTAGGTAAGGTATTTTTTTATGTAAATGGCTTACTACTACTTCCAAGTTCTTCTTAATGTTAAGTTCGTTCTAAATGAAAATCATTTTCCAAATAAAACTTTTGCATATCATGCATTTATTCTTTTTAGGGTTGAACAATCTATGCCCTTTTGAGAACAAGGTATTTTTGGATATTTTATCTACAATCTATCCGTAGATTATATAAATATGAGTTAGCCGTTTAGATAAGTATAAAGTACCTACTTATCTAAACGGCTGTACTTATTAAAAATATAATAATTATACATAGATATTAGAAAAATGTTAATATCAACAACTCTCGTTATAAATTTTATTATTCGTTATAGTTATAACGTAATTTAAAAAGAATTAAATTCATAAAAAAAATCTACTGCGAACTAAAAAGATGGAACGTATGTACACTGTAGCAAGCATATTCAAGAACAAAAAATATTATTTATTAATTATTTCTATATATGTAAAATGTTTTATTTTATCTATTAAAATAATGTTAAAGTTGACAATAAGCAACAACGCACGTGATGTCGTACCCATTCATATGAATATGATATGCGAATGTTACCGATTGCATCAGATACGTGAAAGCGAATAGTATTCTTAACGATTTTTTGCGACATTGATCGTTCTTGATGGTACAGTAGTACATGCGCAAGCGCATGTAGTCTATACAGTGGACACGGTACTGGTATTTCAAAAGGAGGTCAACTTAAACTTCTGAGAAATATCTGACTCTATCGAAGGGTTTTGTAATGAAATAGAGCCTATTTAGTCGTTATATTTTCCTTAAAGGCTTAAAAGCATTCTAAGACACGAAAAGACAAAGACAGACAAAAATTCTAGAAACTATAGATTTAGCTCCTGTAATATATAATCCGATAACAATGACTATTTCAATAAGATTTTCCAAAAAATATTGAATGTACAGATTCGACTCAGAATTTTATTATATGTATAGATAGATTATAAAATACGTAATAGAATTGTTAAAAAGACAAATAGTGGATCTGATGGCTGACCCGTAGGAAACAAACAGCACAGAAATTTAAGCATCAATTACCTTATCCTTTATTGATTTTAAATACTAACTTCCATACAAACTTCCATGCCCTATTTTTAACTATTATAAGGGACAATAGTTTAAAAATTCTTTTATACGAGTGGCTCGCTGAATTTCTCTTGGACAAAAAATATTATCTACCTAAGGGGAAGAAAATCTATCTTATGATTCCTTGTTACCAGAATATACATACATATTTAGCAATAACTTTAATTACACCGTTTTTTCACTAAGATATCGAATTTTTCACCAACGTGGAGAGTATTTATGCACAATGTACGTAATTTTGAATATAATTTTCCACTGAAATACTC
This sequence comes from Brenthis ino, assembly GCA_921882275.1. Taxonomy (NCBI): domain Eukaryota; kingdom Metazoa; phylum Arthropoda; class Insecta; order Lepidoptera; family Nymphalidae; genus Brenthis; species Brenthis ino. The sequence goes on along the minus strand of OV170222.1, from coordinate 24,180,491 downwards.
ATTTTCTAAACTATTGCTTTCACCTACCATATATTTATTATTTACTTATGTAAACGGTGTATTCCTATAGTACACTTTAAATTAGAATTTAAAAACATATTCTCCTTAGTTTGTGAACAAAAGCAGAAAGTTAATGAAATACAATTCAGTATTTTCGAAAAACTAATTTATTTGGTATTTAAAAGATTTAGTTAAGACATGAGATCGTTTTTATCACATTGTAATGTCCCAGACGCTTGACCTTGACAAATAAACCAAGATGGCGATGACAATCACCGGAACGGAAACGGAGCCCGGATAAAATTGACGTCAACCACCTTTCACTGTGCCCGAGCGGGAAAAACCACACAGCTACAATTATTGCAGTGGCTTCCTTCACTTTCTTTAAAAAATTGGCATTATCTGTGATATAAAAAATATTACTATTTACGGATCAACCCGTTTGGTTATTTTTTTAAATATTTGTAAATTGTAATAGTCCGAATAAGGATTTTAGGGCGGAAATGGAAATGTTTCCCAGAAAAACATGGTTCAGTGACTGTGCTCGTAATTCTTCTCCTCTTTGACCGATTTTGATGTTTTTTTATAGCTGTTGTGATAAGCAAAAGATTAAAAAAAAATAATATCATATATGTATCACACTTATTAATTGTTTTAGAAATACTGTGTTTCAAACGCTCTTTACTTATTACACTACAAAAATATTTTTTTATAATGCACATTTTTTTAATTCGATTTTTCAGTTTATGCTTAATATATTTTATACTATACTGAACAAACTGTTGAAAATATATGTACATATCACTGTCATAATTACTTTTTAACACTTAAAAAGATTCGTATGGCAGCGGCGCCGGACCGGCTGATAAGAGCGTAGGGTGAAGCAACTCGCTATTTAAATATTACCATCTGGCTTTCTTTAATTAAATACTTTCTAAAAATATGCTGATATTTTATTTTTAGTTTGAAATTGATATATTAACATTTAACAATGTATGAAAATAAAAATAAATTTTCTCAGACACACACTGTCTTTTAATTGTTCAAATTCAAATGAATGAAAATCGGACCCACCACCGAAGTAGATGGCAAAAATTAATAACAGTAAAAAAAATTAACAATATGATAATGCGGACAATACTAGGGTTTCTTTGACAGATGGAATTCGCAAAGAAGACATTCGCCAGAGAACTAAATTCAACAACATAAGGCTCACAATTATCTGGTTGAAATGTAAGTGGACCGGTAATGTTTCCAAACGTATCGATAGTCGGTAGAGCCGAGTGAAAATCGAATTTGGGCAAACGCACGATGCAATGACTTGAAACGGAACAAATGCCTGCTGCCCAAGATCGGGACGGTCGACGCTCAATGGTAGAAGTTTTCGTCCAGCAGTGTTCATAATAATATTACAAAGGAAAAAAAACATCAGTTAAATTCTCTTATTTAAAAGGATTTGTTTAGTGTTTCTGCTAGTCTTTGATTATTTAATTGTATATTATTTATCTAGATCGGTCTCAGCCTTTCCTTTCTTATCATCGTTCGCTATTTTTTATAATTTCTGATCGCCATTCGTACTCCATTTAGAAAATGCCATCCTTATATACATAGCTTTGATAGTAATTATTCAAATTATATGCGACATGCGACAGAAGCAGAACTTTAAGCTTTTAAGAATTGCAAACGAACTCGCTAAGCACTTTTAAAGGCCTCAATTGCGAACCTAGGCATTACACACTATCGAACCACGAGTAAGTCTTCTAACTTGTACAATGTACATCTATCATCCCCTTTAGATTCAATTATTTTGTGTAAAAATTCCACTCACCCAAAAATATATCAGAGCCCCGACCTACACACATTTTTACACTAAACTATAAAAGAATTATGGTTTAAAATTAATTCGAGAATAATTCACGCGGCTGTCACTTCGGCCCACTGAAAATTCGTGTCGTCTGAAACTCTGAAGTCATTGAACATTTTTGTTATTTAACATAATCGCTATATTTAAAAGTACAGATAATGTCCTTGACATTCACATGCCTGAGTAGAGTTTTAAGACTATTTTTACTTACTAGTTTCTATTTATTTGTGTTCTATCTTAAGAGGTACGGTAGGTTATATTTTAGACCACCTTTAATATCTTTATAATGTATATTAAGTTTTTTTGACCCAAAATATATACCTATTTGAAACGTGAACTAAGATATTGTTTGATTTTAAGAATTTTTAATTAATACATCCTTTTTAACAAGGCAATGGTAGCCCAGTGGTAACGCGCTCGCTTGGGAAACCGAGTGAAGCGAGTTCAAATCCTCGCACCTTTGATATTTTCATGTGCGAATCATTTCCAACATGATTACCATTTGTCTTAACGGCGAAGGAAAACATCGTGAGGAAACCTGCATGTCTGAGAACCTAGCAAGTTTTCAAAAGACATGTGAAATCCGCCAACACGCACTTTTCCAGCTTGGTGAACTATGGCCTAATTCCCCCCGTACTGAAGGGACGCCCGTGCCCAGCAGTGGGACGTTAAAAAAAGGCTGAATACAATACATACAATAAGTACAACCTTTTTGGCAACTTTAAAAAAACTCCTTTCGGTATGATAATAATATCCTGTTTGAGCACCGCCTAGTAGCCCTTTTGTAACCTTGCTATCATTTGATAACCTTGGACTTTTGTATGAAAATCTTTCCTTATTTCATTCCATCTATGGATACAATTTAAATTAGTTACTATATAATAAACTAGCGGACCCGACAGACGTTGTCCTGTCTACACGTCTTTAATTTGAAAATTTCAAACTTTTTTTAATAATTTTTTTGATGAAAATTATTATTCAAATTGTGAATCTAAACCATTCCCAGATCCCCTTGAACACACACAAAAAATTTCATCAAAATCGGTCCAGTCGTTTGAGAGAAGTTCAGTGACATACACACTCACAGAAGAATTATATATATAAAGATAATTATGTGAATATTCATATGTTTCAGGAATATAAGCTTCAAACTATATTAAAAGTTAGTTTACAATTAAAACTGACTTTTTCTTTCAATAGAACAAATTTGAAATTTTCAACTGCTTATTATTTTTTAATAAAAATGGTTATATTTTTAAGCAGTTTTTGTTTTAATTTATAAAAATATTATATTTTATAGATAACATAGGTCAAACACGAATTTTGACTTTGATAAGTGAGTATGAAATTTCCATAGATTTATCGAAGTTATTATACTACAAAAAAATATATGGTCTGAAAAAGTTTGCTTTTGTATCTAGGAGAACGGTTTATCAATATTATAGAAAATCCATAGTTAAAAATTTTATTTATAAATAAATTGAAACAAATAAACACATTTATATAATTTTTATATTTATATATAATTTTTTATATATAATTTATATATAATTTTTTATCAATTTGTAATATCATATCAAATTACAAAAAAATACAAAAAAGTACAAAATAGTAGAAAAAAGTTTAAAAGTGAAACTTAAGCGTACTTTCTCTCACTAAGCCCCAAATCCCATCATATTTTCGTTGTATTGGCCCCGATAACGGTGTTCGAAGTCCATAATGTCTTGATGTTAATTGTAAACGCTCTCCTTGTTCTTGTGAATTGAATTAATTCGCGGTATTTTTAAAAACATCAGAATTACTGATTTTTTTTCAAATATGATAATAAAAAAGATTTACCCATTATCATAATTACCACAGATGCAAAGTTTTTAAGGAATAAGGGTATTTTGCCTTTATTTTAAATCATAATGGCTACAAAAATTAAAAAATAATTTTTAGGACAAAAACAATTTCTTTTTTGTAGTGTTGTGTTAGTTATAATTAAGTTTGATTTTCAAATTTAAGTATCAGTTACAAAATTCGTGCATCAAGAGGTGTATGACCTTATATAGCTATGTGATATCGAGTACGTGATATTCGTCATTGTGCAGTACAATATCTTGACCTGTCTAAACAAGTTGGAACTGCTGTGGACTGAACTTGATATTATTCTACGAACTACCGATCTAAAGGATCGATAACATATAATCATATTAATATTTTTCCTTAACTTAATATTTTGTAGTATAAAAATTTTTATTGCGTTCCTTTTTAGCATTATTTATTTATTTTTATATGTACGTATGTTTGTACTCTTAAAATTTTTTTTTTTAATTTAAGCAGTTATGCTCGTATCATACCATCGATAACGTATGTAATAATAGATATACATTATTATTATTTTAATTTATCCATATTTTTTTCAAAAAAATAAAAATAAAAAAAACGTTATCTATATTTATATTTTGCTCTATATAGCCCAATGCAATCCGTGAAGGTTTTGTGTTTCTAATAAGTAGAGCTTATTTTGATGTCTTATTACAGCATAAGCAGTCTAGAGTCGTTTATCGTTTGACCTGTGGCCCGTCAGATGATAAAAAAATTCCATAAACTGCAAATAGTCTGTGGAAGGTCACTTCACAGCACTTATCTTGGTTTAATTGATTGAAATGATGTAACTAATTGAATGATATATATTCAAATAATCTTATAATATTAAATGAGCAATTATTGTATAGGTATATATAAATTTATTTCGTATAACTCATTAGCAGCTGTAACGATTTGGATCTAATTTTGTATTTAGATAAAGTTTTGCTTTTTAAGTATATCTGTATAGAGTCTTTACTGAAAGTACTCAATTTTTTATATCTTTTCCGAAAAAAACAAGCGAAGCTCTTGTCGCTCAGGTACTTAGTTGTAAAAGTAATAATTAAACATACATAAATATAATTAATGTTACTGAAAAAGTTTAAACTGTAGCAAAACCAAACTTTCCATTAAAATAAAAGTTGTAAATATTGGTAGAGCTACCACCTAATATTGATATAGTCTTGACCTGAAAGTGAAACATAAACTTTGCCACCTTTTCAGAATATCCTTAGTCATATTCATAACCTTTGATTAGTCAGGACCTAAAATTTAACTATACACAATCATGCCACTCTCGTTAATTAAAATAAGCTAGTATAGAGACGACTAAAATGAGTAGCGTAGCACTTGCTAAGCTTACTTAACGGCTACTTTCCTAGAATCTTTGATGACCGTCCTTCCAAAATTAAAGCGAAATGCTGCGTATTAACGCAACATTTCGCTTTAATTTTAACCATTTTAACCATTTTAACCATTAAAACCATTAAGTTATATTTAAATAATTTTAAACAGCAGGATAAAATGACTAAGTTTGTATAAGGTAAATATTTGTAATTAACTTTGCAGAAGAACTTTGTAAATTAATCCCAAGTCTTAAATTCCATGGCGTCCCAATGCGTTGAATTGAACAACAGTGCTATTGTAAAATTGATAGTTTGTATGTATGTATGTATGTATTTATGTATGTATGTATGTATGTATGTATGTATGTATGTATGTATGTATGTATGTATGTATGTATGTATGTATGTATGTATGTATGTATGTATGTATGTATGTATGTATGTATGTATGTATGTATGTATGTATGTATGTATGTATGTATGTATGTATGTATGTATGTATGTATGTATGTATGTATGTATGTATGTATGTATGTATGTATGTATGTATGTATGTATGTATGTATGTATGTATGTATGTATGTATGTATGTATGTATGTATGTATGTATGTATGTATGTATGTATGTATGTACGTGTGTCACTTCTTTAAAGCTGTTTTCGATGAAATTTAGTATATATCTACCTATGTATAATCTGGAATAAGACATAGGTTACTGGTCGTAGTATAATTAGCCAAAAGGTATTGCTATCTGTATATAATATTATCAATACAGAAACATTTTATTTTAAATAAAACTATCTTTTCGGATTTTGTCGCGGATTTATTTGCATTTTTGTTTCCCGACGTTTCGAATGCTTTACAGCATCCATGGTCACGGGAGAGACTGAGGTGTTACATGTCTTGAATGTATAGTTGTTACAGACAGCCTACCCACAATTAACAAAATGAAAATTGCACCGATTACATTACAATATTTTTTAACTTTAAACATTTTTATAATTTTAATTATAATTGAATATGGAAAATTATTTATTTAATTTTTGCTATTATTTTTATAATTATTACAATTTAAAAATATTAATTAGTAATCTATATTTAGTGTTGCCATTATTATATTTATAACCATAAAGAAAAATATAAAATATAGTATTAATTATTTAAGCCATATAATTGTTCTATGTGTAATTTAAAAAGTTAAAATTAATTAAGGATAATAATTTTAATTTAGTTTGCTATTATTTAAAAAACAACTTACTAAGCAACACTATTAATATATACTTTTACAAATGAAAAATGAAAAATATTAATCTGATAAGCTGTCATTTTGATCTACACAGTATGAACTTACTACATCTGCCTGTCTGTTATGTTTATATTTATTATTTGATTTTATTATATTAATAACAGGATCCCATGACGATGGTAGTACCCAGCCATCTTCCCTATTGAAATTAGTATGTCTTTTAATTTCTATGGCTTCTCGAATCATTCTAGGGCGATATCGGTTTTCTTTCGCCAGGATTTGAGGTCTATCGAAGCGAATATAATGGCTTGGGCGGTCCTGACTATGTTTGCAGACAGCAGATGTTTTATTGCGACGGTGCTTCACATCAGCTATGTGTTCTTTGACCCGGGTTCTAATGGATCTCTTTGTTTGTCCGATGTAAGAGAGCCCACAATCACAATCAACCTTGTAAACTCCTGCATCTTGTAGAGGGATGTGGCACTTGACAGGTGGTAGAAACTGCCTAATTTTCTTTGGCGGCTTGAAGTAAGTTTTAATTGAAGTTCGCTTTAGAATGTAGCCAATCTTGTCAGTGACGCCTCTCATGTAAGGTAGGACTGCAGGGACGCGCTCGACTGTGGCTGGTTTCACTCGGTCCCTGTGACGTAGGAGCGGCACTTGCAGCTTGTTGTCTCGCAGAACTTGCTTGACATGTTGCAGCTCTCCGGCCAGGTGTTGCTCGTCACAGATCCCGCGTGCCCTCTGAAACAAAGATTTTCCCACGGTAGCTAACTGTGAAGGGTGGTGGTGAGATTCACCATTTTATTTATTTATGTAATATTTTAGGGAAACAAACAGTGAAATAATCCATAAAAATAATTATAAACTAAAAGCATTCACACACCAGCAAAGTTTCTACTTGTAAATATGTAAAGGTAGAGTAAACATTATAATTAGTTTAAACTTTAAAAACATAAAATAAAAAAATGAACAAAAAATTACTACAAAAAAAACACTATAAAAAGGACAACAAAAAAATTACTTAAGTGAAAATTATAAAAATAAAAAAAAATCTAAAAGGCACTTAGGAATGCACCCGAACTAAGCGAGGGTGAGACGCTAGGAGTTAGCACGAATCTATTATTTTTACCAACAAATCACCAATAACAAAAAAAATATGAAACTAGTTGTTGAAAGACGTGAGAAGTCCGCCACTAGCACATGGCCAGTTTTGTGACTTTAATTTGATGCCATTGAAAGGAGCTGAATTATTTAGTTGGTCGCTATCGATCGTCTGTCTACTCGGTCACTTAGCCCACGGGTGAGGCTAAATGGACCCAGTTATGCAAAAAAACAGCCATGTGCGTAAAAGTACCAACAGAAGTTATAAGCATATTTCTGTCGATAGTTGCACTTGGGTTATGTTTTGTTTTTCTGGTTGTTTTAAAATTGAACAATATTTATATAAGTATTGTTTATTTTTTATAATTATTTTATTTTTTATAATAAAATATATATATAACTCTGTTGGTATTTTTACGCACATGGCTGTTTTTTGCATAACTGGGTCCAAATTTGTGTTTTTAAATGACCCTATTGTAAATTAATATTAGGCAGTGGCATTACGGTATTCAAAAGTATTCGAAGTAATAGATAGGAAATGTATGAACTTCGTACATAATACGTATAAATAAAGATAAAGGGGTGTCTGGTTGCTCAATTCGCCAACAGATAACAGTTAGCTGTCGCTATGGAGATTGAATGTGTTTAAGTGAGTCACGGGTCCAAGATGCTTCTATTAATAAAATGAATGAAAATAACCTATTTTTTATAGCAATTTTTTATCTCCTGAGGTTTATACTTCATTGAGTAGTATCTACATATTTTTTTGTAAATTATATTATATTTGCGGTTATCATTTGCAATATTGTGTAATGACATTATTATTTTTTTATTTGGCCTTTCAAAGATGTTTGACATAATCTATACATATAATAAAATTCTGAGTCGAATCTGTAAATTAAATATTTTTTGGAAAATCTTATTGAAATAGACATTATTATCGATTCAGAGGCCGAATCTATAGTTTTTAGAATTTTTGGCTGTCTGTTTTTCTGTATGTCTGTCTGTTAGCGCATCACAGAACAACTACTGGAGGGATTTCGATGAAATTTGGTATGGTCATAACTGGTTATCCTTTTTTTTTTTTTTTTTTAACGTTGGGAAATGTATTTACGCACGACGTGTGGGACTCACCGGCGTAATACAGCCAGTACTACCCACTAAAACCCAACAAAACCTTCCCCCGTCTTAATGGGGCGTCGCAGGATCGCTTACGCATTCAACTACGACGCCCCGACGGCAGGTTTGCCAAAGTAGACAACCACAACCATGGGGTTGCTCCACGGTCCACTCTGCTATCAGAGAAGTACCAGGAGCAACCCGCATGGTACACCGCCCCCCGAAGAGGGCCACCTTCCACCGCCCACCGAAGTGGGCAACCTCCCTGTGCGTTTCTTAGCTTCGCTACTACTACTGAGCCCCCCCACCACGACAAGGTGAACGCACGTTGGGGGGGGGGGTATAACTGGTTATCCGGGTCAACATATAGGATACTTTTTACCGCGGGAAAATATCTCATTTCTGAGAAAAAATACAAAAACTGGTTAGAATAAAACCACGATGATACTATACATATTTTAGCAAGGTAACTTATTAAATATGGCAAAAACTATTAAAAATAGCTTATTTTGAAAAAAAAACAATAGCGCTATTTTATTTGGTTTTTGGTTATCTGAACGCGGGCGGAGCCGCGGGCAATGCTAGTTAATTATAAATAAAAAAATTGAAAGATAGATAATTGCAACCATTTGGTTGTTTTCTTTCAATTCAATTCTCTTTTTCAGTGGTTTGTAGGATTTTTTTTGTTTAGTAGAAGACTTAAGTTGACAATTAGATCCACCTCAGGTGTATCCTGTCAAGTGCCTTTTTACAACATACTAATACACCATGGAAGTGAATTGTCACTGATTTGAAGTTATTTTTTCACCAATAAATAGATTGAATCCGTGTTTTTTACGTGTACCTAACGCAATATCTGAAGGTATCACGTGTTTTGCCTATTGAGAATTAAATTTAATGATTATTTTTAATCTATATTATTATGCTCAGTAATAGCTCTGTATTAATCTCAAAATAATTTACTGCCCAAAAGTTGAACGATTATAACTTTTGAGACGATTTTCTACGGATGTATCCAGATTTGACAATCACAAAATATATAAGTAGGTGGCTTAGATTATTTATATGTAATAATTTAAGGTAGATGGTATATAATTTTATAATAAAAATTTGCCGTGACTATGAGATTGCTTATTACTTTATTAGCCACAGAGCATGTTAATTCTTGAAAAAAAAAAAAACATCAGGTAACATATTATACCATAAACACTTAAACAATATCATAAATAATAATATACTTACCTATAGTTTTAAGCAACTTATAGACTTAAAATTTATGAGGAAATGTTGCGTAATAATGGTTTTTTTACAGTATTCCTATCCGTCAGTTTCTTTTATGAATCACATACATACATTCCATAGCGTATGAAAAGATCTAAATTCGCCACCGATATTCCAATACCCATTATAAAGCAATAATATTATAAAGTATGTAAGTATAGCCTTTAACATAAACTCTTATCTATATAATGTAATATGAATTTTGATATAAAAAATGCCTCTATCTATAAGTACATATAATAATTCTGAGTCGAATTTGTACATTAAATATTTTTTTGAAAATCTTATTGAAATAGTCATTATTTTATACAGAGGCTGAATCTATAGTTTTTAGAATTTCCGTCTGACTTTCTGTCTGGGTACGCATCACGAGAAAACAACTGGACAGATTTTGATAAAATTTGGTATGATGCTATCTGGTTATCCGGGTCATATAGTCAATATAGGATACTTTTTACTACAGGAAAATATCTCATCTCTGAGAAATCTATACTAAACGTTAAAACATAACATTAACGGAACTCGTCTGGACAGAGCGACGCGCGACGTTCTGACGACAGTTTTAGCAAAGTGTGAGCCAAAAGGCAAAAAACGGAAAACTTATAATTTTCTTTTTTTCTGTCCATATCCGATTTTTCTCTGAGATTTATTTTTTTATACTACTATACTTAAAGTTTGGTATGAGAATGACATATTCTGACCATGTGATAAAACACGTATATAATTTTATATCATTTCTGTTCTGCTTTGTTGGGCCTAGTGGTTGTGGATCGGGTTGTCCTGGATTCGAGTTTCGGTTCGGGCCAAAAGAGCTACTACGTTTTGTCACGAAAAGCTCGAAGTTATCCCAACTTGGCGACAGTGTTTGTCGGCTCGGTGAATTAAGTTCAACTATGTCGACTATCGTAATTTGGCTAAGCTAGGCTATGGATAGAAATCCATGGTTATATGTATGACATGGGACACCAAAGTCCAAATGATTATTAAAAACGAAAAGCGTGATGTGAAGAGAAGCTTAACTATTTGTAACGAAATTTTTACTGGCCATAATTCGCGATAGGAATAAGAGTGGCATAATATAATATGAAACGTATGTGTTGCGAAGGAAGTTAATAAGAGCAGGTAAAAACTTTAAATGCTTTTCACATGGCTTCGAGTAGTAGATAATCACAGATTAAGTTTTACAAATAAAAATGCCCTAGAATCCATAATTATTTATCCTTTATCTGTGTCTGGTATGTCTTATTAGACGATCAAATATATCATTATTATTATAATTCGAATAACTTATATAATTCGACGACACGTTTGGCTCAGTTTGACCCTGCTGTGCCAGGGGTCGCGGGTTCGAGTCCCGCTGGGGGCATTCATTCATTTGTGGGATGAGCACGAATGTTTGTACTCCAGTCTTTCATCAATGTTTATATTTATAATATGTATGTATTTAAAAGTTACATATGATATATGTGTAGTGCAACTATCTGGTATCCATAACACAAGCCTCGCAGCTTACCATGGAACTAGATGGTGCTGTGTGTTAATGTCCCAACATATTTCTTTCTAAGTATTTCTATATCTATGGAATATCCGAAAATTGGAAAACACTATATTTACAATTCCAGTTAATTCTGTCACTGAGATGATAATTCAGAGAAGCGGTTACCTTCTGCGAATAGATATTTAATTTAAATGCCATGTAACAAATCAATACTACAGTTCGTATACCACAGATAGATAAATTAATTAACTTAAATATAAAATGAAGCTATCTAGAATGAATTATTTTATTGAACAAAACATATACAGCCTTTTTGGAGAAAAAAATGCATTGTTATTTTGTCTTTAAGTTTTTATTTTTATTTTGACACATAAATTCCTGGCAATTAAATGTATTAAATAATTGAAACGTGTTGCATTTCCTGTATCAATAAAAAATGTTAATTTGAATAGTTATTTATATTAGAACTGTCCGATTTTAGATAGTTAGTACTTATTACTTACATAGCTGTCCATTAATGGCGCCATTCGACGTTTGATTAAAAAATATAATTATAAAAATAAATACATATTAATTCATTATAAGTATATCATTAAGGATAACAATTAGGCAGTGGTAGCTCAGTGATAGCGCGCTCGCTTGGGAAACCGAGCGAAGCGGGTTCAAATCCTGGGTCTTGCACCTCTGACATTTTGACGTGCGAATCATTTCTAACATAATTACAAGTTGTAATGCCTTACGGTAAAGGAAAACACCGCGAGGAAACCTGCATGTCTGAGAGAACCTAGCAAGTTTTGGAGAGACACGTGAAGTTCGCCAACCCGCACTTGGCCAGCGTGGTGGACTATGGCCTGATTCCCCTCGTATTGGGTGGCCCGTCTCCAGCAGTGGGGCGTTAAAAACAGCTGAATACATACATTAAGGATAAGCAAATGAAATAAACTAATTTTATAATTCCTCTTATATTGTATTAATCATATTTATTAACAATTAACACAAATATATTGGAATGCCTAAAAATACGAGGACGAATTGTTCTTCAAGAAAGCCTACGATACCACTGATTTTATTGGTTCAGACATCTTAATTTTTCGTAAACTATCTATAGATAACAATTGCGACACATCCCGGTCCCGGTGGTCTTGTGAAGACAATGATCGCACTATATACCTTAAATGTCATCAAAATTTTCCCAGAAAAAATTACTATATTATCACAGTAATCAAGCTCTGATCTAGACTACTACTCTCTAAATGATTGAGAGAATTTAAAATTAAGAAAATATAATCTTTATTAAAAATCGCATTGTAAATTTAAAATCATAAATCGCACTACATTTTGCATATATTTACAAACGGAACCACCAGAAGAAACAAGACTAAAGCATTATAAGTAAATCATTACGGATATCAGTTATGGTTTATCGTCCAAATCGTAACTAGAAAGATGTCAGATAACACAGGGAAAATGTGTTTATGAATCACAGCGACCGCCGGAACACGGAGAGCAGTGAACTGGGCCTTCAAATGTTACACAATTACTCACCTTCAAAAGTTACTCATCGTATTTGGAGCCTAAGACACTTTGAGAGGGACCAAATCAATGTTGCTAAAGTAATATATTATTATAATTTGCTTATGTCATCCATATCAAGGCTTCCTATTAAATTTTCGATCGCAGTTATATTCTGTACCGGAAACTAGCGACTTGTGTTAGTTTTTTCTATGTCTCAACAGCTGAAACTTTTTAGATGTAGTGGGTTTTTGCGACATGGTACTATGAGATTCGTATTTACTAAAATCTATAGTAGAATCCGGATATGGCTGCGCCATTGTGATCGGGTCCTTTTTTCTTTTTTTTTCGCAGAATCTCTTTATCCTCATAGCATTCTACAATAACGTTATTTTTAAAATACCTTATTAAAAATTAATTTCAAATATTATGCCCTTTAAAATACACTAAAAGTCAACTGTTTAATAGGCCGGAATAAAGAGTACCCTATTTCCATTCATAATGATTTCGGCTGCTCGTCAAAATCATTCAATTAGCATACAAATAAATGGAGAATATTATTAGCCTAATTAGGTCATTGGGCCAGCAATGTGGTAATTCATTATAATATTATGATCTTTAGATTGCCGTTGTAACAATTTGAGAGCGTCGACGTTCTTTCCAAAGTTCTTTCCTTTTTTAATAGTATTGAAATTTTGTAGTTTTTGTAGATTTTTCTTAGCGACATAATTTTTGTAATGAAAATTATTTATTTTTAAGAAATTTTGTAGGATATATCAATAAAGTTAATAATAAAATTACTAATAAATAATATAGACTTTACAGGTAAATTATATGAAAAGGTATTGCGCAACACACTGTATGACAAAATATTGTTCTATTTTTAGATCTTACAATTTCTCAAGATTACACAACGTTAAAATAAAATTTATATAAAGATAATAGATTATATCGCAGTAAAATCAATTATAGACGATTAGATATTTCTAAGGAAAAATGACAGTAATTTGTCGCCTGCCTCTGTCTGGTATGTCAAGTGCGCGGATTTTATCTTAACTTGCGTCATACGTTTTAAATAATTCTATATAATAATTTAAAAATAATCGATAATATTACTTATATATAAAATATATATTTATATAATAGTTATAAGTTTAATATTAAGTAACTAATCCGATCCCACAAATATGAGAAGGTGAAGTTTGGACGGATTTATGTTTGTTACTCAATCATGCCAGAACGGCTGAACGGATCTGGATGAAATTTAGCACGGAGATAGATTATAGTCTGAAATAGCACATAGGCTACTTTTTATTCCGGAAAAATGTTTTATTTTGCACAGAATCGACTATCTTTCTATGTATATAGTATTCTATAGTAACCGTTAAAACGTAACTAGGGTCGAACCCGAGTGTAGCGAGTTAGTTTTACTTATGAATAACATTAAAATCTATCCATCTTTCTGTTTCCTATACCACGGTAATGATTATGTAACATTATGCCTATAATAGCGGATATGCCTATACTAGCGGATAGAGCATTTGAGCGAAAGTAGCAAGTTACTATTTACTGCAAGGAAAATAGAGTTTCCTTCGGTTTTAAGACACTTTTTTATTTTATAATCGTCGACTGTTTTGTATCGACGTAACAAAATACATATATAATTGTCGTGGAATCAAATATGAACTCGTATGTACAATTATTTTCCATAATGCTGCATTAAGGCCACCTTTTCTTAGTATTACCTACACCTGCAAATTTTATCTATATTAAAAGCGATTAACACACACACACTCACTCTCTTACACATACATACACACACGCACGCCAATTTAAATTAGTCCATACAGAACAAAACCATCCCCTATACAAAAAAAAAGTTTTAAGTAATATCGAAAAATTTAAACTTGATCGTTGCAAATAAAGCTAAGATTTTAATGGAATAATGAATAAAAAATTAGGGTTATTTTTGGTTCTTAGTTCTCAGAGCCTGAAAATGGGTTTCTTCTTTGAAAGAAATTTTAATTTCATTTTAATTCTTTGTTATATCGTGTCTACTAATTTGCCTCTATATTAACTTACCTATTTAAGTTTAAAGTATTGCCTCGTATAATTACTTAGATTAAGAAATAATCTGTACATTTTGTTATGGAAGGGTACTTAAAAGGGGACCTCTTTTTTTTTTTTTTTTTTAACGTTGGGAAATGCATTTACGCACGAAGTGTGGGACTCACCAGCGAAGCCAGTACTACCCACTAAAACCCAACAAGACCTTCCCCCGTCTTAATGGGGCGTCGCAGGATCGCTTACGCATTCAACTACGACGCCCCGACGGCAGGTCTGCCGAAGCAGACCACAAGAACCACGGGGTTGCTCCACAGTCCACTCTGCTATCAGAGAAGTACCAGGAGCAACCCGCATGGTACACTGCCCTCCGAAGAGGGCCACCTCCCACCGCCCACCGAAGTGGGCCACCTCCCTGTGCGTTTCTTGGCTTCGCGCCCGGTTGGGTTGCCGGGCACTACTGAGCCCCCCCCACCACGACAAGGTGAACGCACGTTGGGGGGGAGGGGACCTCTACCACAAACTTTGTCAACACTGTGTCTCTTTAAGTAAATATTTTTTTTTAAGATTTTAATTGTGTTTGATCAATAGTTCTTCTTTTAGACAACACTTAATCGACGCAATTTTTGTATTGTGATTGTTTGGTGAAAGCTGTCATAGGCTTTATCAAATGGTTACCACGGGATTGGTATACGAATATATAATGTAAATAATCTACGCTAACATTATAAGAGGAAAGATTTGTATTTTTGTATGTTTGTAACGAATAAACTCAAATACTGTTGGACCGATTTAAATGAAATTTGCCAAGAAGATAGTTTGAGACCCTGTAAAGGACATAAGATGTATTTTATTCCGGAAATCATCCCTTAAGGGAGTGAAAATGGGGATGAAAGTTTGTTTAGGGAATCAAAATAAAGGTTAAAAATTAATCTTATTCTTTAATTTTAAAGGTACGCTACGCTTAATAAATTCAACGCTACGCTTGATAAATTCAAATTGTATAAATGGATTTATCCAAATATCGTTCTGATAACCGTAATCACTACACAGTAAGTGGATACTAAATATGACACCAGAAGCAAATTTACGACGCCAATTAGAGTAATCTGATATGCACCGCGGTGTCTAATATGTATAGATTAAAGACACTATACAAATAACAACTAATGATTTCGAATTCGATGTCATAATAAAACGAACTCATTTAAATTCATATAAAAGGTTTTATAACGATGACGCCATGCTCTACATAGTTTTCATTTAGTTCTTCGTAAAATAAAACAAAATATTATGGGAACCGTCGTCAATCCAGTAAAAATCTCTATATTATATATTCGCCAATGTAAATTGTAGATTATATTCAATATAATATTCATATCTAAAACATTTCATATCTTCCATTTAATAAACTACAATTATCCTGAACATATTTCCCATAGTAAGTAATTACTTTAAACACTGTATACTTTTCGAGTGAACTGTGACGTTACGGTCACGGTATGACGTGACGTCATACGACCTTGTCCTATTCACGCAAAGTGCTATGTCACGGCGAATTCACAAATTTTCGCTTACTGTTTTATTATAAATGTGAAAGAATATCTGTTTGTTTGCACTTCTGCCCGGTAACGGGTTGATGATTTTTAAGAGATATTTGTACATTGTACTATTATACATACATATAGTAGAACCAATTAGAGGTGAGAAGGTGATGGAATATTGTAGGGAAAATTTTATTTTGAGAATATTAAGAAATATTCTCTATAATAAGATTAGAAATGTTAAGTGCGATTTATATGGAATACTTATAAAGAGGGTGATATCAGGCAGGCGGCCGGTCTTAAAACTTTTGCCAAACCCGATCAGCAGTACAGAAGATGTACTGCTCCGACCTCAAGTAATTGGGAAATAGGCAGGGAGATGATGATGATGATGTAGATAAAGGAGAGATGATGATGATGATGATGTAGATAATTTTTATAAGCCAAATTAGCATTTCTTAAATTTTTCATTATCACTTCGTAACAAATTATTTTTTTATGTTGGAAAATTTTTTTAATCGCTTGTTCCTACTGATATTTTAGCTTCAAACGCAGATGAATGATGCCGTCCCATGCACTCGCTAGCTATCTTACTTTAATTTGTTTGAAATATAGAAACATGCCGAACCAGTGGCTTAGCCCGCGTTCAATCTACAAAAAAATTATTTTTTTGCTTTGTGTTATAGAGCTACTTACTCTTGCTTCGCTCGAGTTCGTCTCTATGTGTTTATATGATAATATTAAATTATTTGGAAATTGTTCAAATAAAAATACTAAAATCGCGAAAAAAAATGGGGGGGGGGGGGTTGGTGTTAGAAGGGGGAAAAATACTTTACGACCTATTCTCGTATCTAAAAAATATACATAAAATAATTAAAATATATAAATAAAATCATTACAATCGATCGAGCCGTTTTGGAGGAGTGCTACCACAAACATCATGACGACATGACATCATCATCACGTCACACGAGATATTAATATGTTAGATTTGATAAGGCGACATGAGTTACATATTAGGACCTAACGATCTCTATGAATAGTCGATGTCTTTGATCTCTTGCTCTACATACTTGCGGTCAATGAGTTGATATGTTCTATTTTGGATATAGATGTTGTAATATTTGCTATATTTTAATGATTTTTTTATTGTTCTCCGTAATTTTGCGGTTTTTATCATCTGTTGATTTAGAAATTTTTATACAGGTAAGCGTTTTGACATGGAATAGAATGGTTTTGTACTAGTTATTTTGCGATCATTTTTCTTATGTCTTCATGTATATTTTTCTTCAGAAACTATATACTTAACTCCCCCAAAGAACGTCAACCATCCCGATTTTGGGCAGCCCGCATCCATGCCGTACATGCCACCCTCTTTTAAGTCGACGGTCCATCGTCAATGGGCTATCTCATATAATCGTATATGACAAAAGTTAATGACTTATTTTTTTTAGTAGGTAGGTATCTAATAAAGTGTCCTGATATTTACATTTTTTATTTATTCTTTAAAAAAACTTTCAGAAATCATCATCACTCCTGACTGAACATTTCTTGTTTGTAATGTTTCTATATAAAATAATCATACATTTATTTGACATAGGTACTATTCCAAAAAAAAAACTGCTACCAATAGAAGATAGATATTATGTACATTGTACACTTACGTACATACCGCCTACGGGTACATATCTCACGTATATAAGTTGACTAGTCTTGCTTCTCATGATCACATGAGAATTTATCCATGAAGAAAACCAGACACTACATAACCTCGATAATAGCATTCCACACTCTACATTAAAACATATATTTCTATATAAAATAATCATAACTATATTCGACTTAGGTACTACCTACAGCAATTTACCTAATACGACTACAAGGTAACTGGTCATATTTTAAAACAATCTAACCCCAGCATTTCCCTGGAACACATCAGTGAGCGAACTATCGCAAATAGCCACCTATAATTACAATCCTCTGCCTCTGAGTCACTCATTATGTTCCCGCGCGTTGACAGCTCCGCTATAAATTCCTCTGAAAATAATAACATATAATCTCTATCAAAAATAAACAGTACACGTAAATTAAAATGCAGTGATTCATTGAGTAGGTGAGTACCCATGTTGGATATAGTTGGAGATACCTTCCAGACTTGTTCGTACAGTGTGGAGCGATGCAGCATGCCCTAAAACAAACTTTTTTACTTTTCATAATTATCATGCTGAGACTGCCACTGCGTTCTATATGCAATTATAAATAACGAAAATATGACTACATATTTTTAATAATTACATAATTTAAAAAGCTATTATTAAAACTATACGTAACGGGTTAAATTAAAATAATGATTTACAAATATCGGTTTCTACAGCTCTCACTGGGTTATGATGGTAATATAGAAGAAACTTAAGTAATTCAAGCAAATTTACGGGAGCTTTTGGCCAATTTGTTTTGCGTAGGTTTGTAGGGCTAGATGATATCAGGGAAATTATTGAGTAATTGAAGAAAATACTTCAAGTATTTCTTTATATTTCACTGGCATATACTTAATTCAAAAAATCCTCTATCCCATCATCATGGCCAGTGACGTGGCCATGCCAATGCAATCGATGCGGTCGCATTGATTTAAGGGGGCCCTAGCTGGTCACAAACCATTATTTTATTTCAAAATAAGATTTCGAGAACGACCCTCATAGAAGTTTTTAAAAGAAACGCAAGAAGAAATTGTCCTCCGCATGTTATTTTTTACGAGGACCAAGAGAAATGTGATCGCACCTATGTTCTATAAAAGGATGAATGGTCCTCTAAGCTCAACATTTTTACAAAATTTTACCCCACCCGTTCTTCCGTGAGAGCGGTTTGAGAAAAGTGAGAATTTCGAAAACAGTCTCTCATATTCAAGTAGATATATAAGAGTGCGGGAGGGCTCACGGTGGTTTTAAGGCGGATACTTCTACATATTTTTTTGCATTGAGCCCAAATAGGTCGCCGTAAACCGGTAAGAAGGAAGGCATATTGAATACAAGACATTGTTTTTATATAATTGAATTGAAATACAAAGAAAACTAATTGTACGCGCTGAGACGAAAACCCCTACAGTCTTTGGTTGATAGTGATAGGGATTATTGACACGGTAATGTAATTCATAAATATTACCGTGTTATTGATATAGTAAATGATAGCCCAAGATTAACTTAATTGTATATTAACCGTACTTTTATGATAGAATGATTTGATATTTAGTTTACACAAAACTACTATCGATTGATTTTAAACTTTTGACACATACTAGCTATATGCAAATGATTTTTTTATCCATTTAGCGTTGTTGTTGCAGTAAATTAACTTCTCCTGACTGCCATGAAACGCCAAGATATATTATGTACATGGGTATTTCAGACAATAATTAGCCCTTTCGCGGGCAAATCCGCTTGAAATGTCTAAAAAATAAAATAATTGAAAAATCGAATTTCATAAAAGAGAAAATTCATAATTCTGATGTATTTTTACTCTATTTATAAAACCCGATATCTTCATCAATAGTAGGTACATACATATTTTATTTATTAGCAATTGATTTCGTTTAAATGGCAGGAATAATTTAAGTTAAAAAAAAGCAAGCGTGTGTACTTATGTACGCACGTAAGAAGTTATACTTCTTTGGCGTAACGGAACAAAAATAGCTAAATAATTCATCTCGTATGTCCACAACTCTTTGTTTGTAAAAGGAACGCAGCTAACTTCATCATGTCGCTTTTTTGCTGTCGGTGTGCTCGCGCATCGTAAAAATTCTACTCTCAATGTTTTTTCCAAAATTGCCAAAAAATGTATAACCTCAAAAATGATTATAGCTCTCATTGCATTATGCATAGATTTTGTTTGACCTGTATGCTAAAGAGTTTTAAAGTTGGTTAGGTAGTAAACAAATCAAATGTTCACTTCAATAATAATACATAGGTATATCTGTTAATCTATATAATATATAAAAGGCAAAAGAGATTGCATGATGTATCAACGCACAGGCCAAACCCTTAGGGCTAGAAATATGAAATTTTGGAGCTAAGGAAGGATTTTTCAAAATTCAACCCCCAAGGGGGTGAAAGTTTGTATGAAATTTTTTATTCCTTGGACATATTAGCATAAAATTTCGTATGAATTGAGTACGGCAAAAATAATGAGTTACGTCTTTCAGCATTTTCCAAAATTCAATCCCTAACACGGTAAAATAGCGAGTGAAAGTTTGCATGAAACCTACGTTTTTAGAGATTTTATTTGTAGTTTTAGCGCGAGCGAAGCCGCGGGTTCTGCTATTTCTTATGAATGAACTGTTAATGTGACCTAAAGTGATTTAAGATTTGGAACAAGCTGTAACTCATCAACACATGTGCAACAAAATCAGTTGCTAGCGGGAGGCGGATAGTCATTTAAACGCAAATGAAGGCGGGGCTGTGACGCCGGTGACGTCACACGACGATATGCGCGAGCGCATATGTTATACTATGTATGTAAGAAGTATTTCTTGTTTAAAAAAAAAAAGTTTTATCTCCATAATATTTTTTATATTTTTTGAAAAAAAAAAATATTGTAAATTTAGGAAACCCTTAGTAAGATAACTATAGAAATCTTAATTAGTGTAAGCTCTATAAATACAAACTAAGCTTTATAGTTACTTGCAATAAGGTTAAATGCACGCATAATAAAAAATATAACCAAAAAAATAAGTAAAAAGCCAACAACGTCACGCGGTGTTCCCAGGCGGTCACCCATCCAAGTACTAACCGCGCCCGATGTTGCTTAACTTCGGTGATCGGACGAGAACCGGTGTATTCAACGTGGTATGGACGTTGGCAATTATGGAAGCATAAATTCACTTCTATTTCAACGTGACACTAAATAATCTAATAAATAATAACACCTTCCGGTAAATTTCTAAGCAATTAATTAAATTTCTAAGAAATCTAATGTTAACTGTAACGCCAGCGTGTTCACGGTCGTTGAGGGAATAATAATATTATAATTATTAATTTCTTCAGAAATTGAACGATATATATGTCTATACATTATGTAACATTACAGTACATTAAAAGAGAAATGTTAGATAGATGAATTGGATTCCTTTTGATTCAGTAAAGGTAATTAGAGTACAGGTAAGATTCTTTGAATTTTGAATAAACTTCAGCAAATTTTCGTGTTATTGTAGTTAATTAGTTATAGATGGACGCGAGAAGCTAAGAAACGCACTAGGGTCTGGGAGGCGTCAGGCGCCCCACCTTGGTTGGCGGCGACCGGTGTTCCATGCGTGATGCGAGATTGCTCCTGGTACTTCTCTGCGACGCCACATTAAGTTGTGGATGATTTCGTTGAGTTTTAGGTTAGAGTAGTTAGTTTGGGTAGTACTGCATTGTCTAGCCGGCGAATCCCACATAATCATCTGTATGTAGGTATATGTATGTATGCAGGTGGTATCATGGTATGTGTAAATGCATTTCCCAACGTTAAAAAATACTATAGATAGATGTAGTGTAACCAACCAGATGGTTTGATGGGTTTATTTAATTATGTAATAGGGCTTATAAATAGTAATACAAATGTAGCAAAATATTAATATGATTAAATTGCTAAAGATATTTAAGTAGGAGTTTGTTACATAATATAATAACAACAATACTTCAAAATATTTGAAATACTGTTAAGTAATTTTATTTATTTGAATTATATTATTGGAAATTAAATCTTTTAATTAAAATATTTTATTGAAAAGACTGTAATTTATTTAATCTATTAATTGATTAAATAAGTTCATGGCAACACTTTTGAGTGCTTGCTTACACGTCAAATGGTTAACAATTTCTCAATAGATGTTGTTTCAAATAATATATTGTGTATAAATAATAGAAATTAGGTGTATAATAGCATAATTAAATATTTTTATCATATTGGATGTATAGGCGGAAAAATTTGTACATTCCCTAGATATAGCAACTAATGTTTTTCTAGGCTAAGCTTAACACAAAAAATGGGTGAGTATCAATGTATATTTTTACAATATTTATATTCATATCCTTACATTTGATTTATGCCCCATGTATTCCAATTGCAGGTGGTCTATTTAGTTATTTTAGAGGATTGCTAGGTGCTAGGGAAATGAGGATTTTGATTCTTGGTCTCGACGGCGCCGGGAAGACGACAATACTGTACAAACTGCAAGTAGGGGAGGTAGTTACTACTATACCAACTATAGGTTTTAATGTCGAACAAGTTACGTACAAAAATCTAAAATTTCAAGTGTGGGATCTCGGTGGACAAACCAGCATCAGGTATGTAACATTTAGTTTTTACTACCTAGAGCTAAGCATATAATGAGACATGCATGATCATTTTAAATTCATTCATACACAGTACATAAATTATTATGTATAGTGTTTTTTCAAGGTATTCTTTATTGTTAATATTATTTCTTTAGAATGTGTGTCCCATAACAGCTTTTATTAGGGGAGAAGTGTATCCATAATATATATTATATATTAGTTATAAAATATTAATTTACTCTTTACATTTGAAGAACCCTGAACTATTTGGTTACTTGGTTTATTTGATAATTGATAAGGTCAAATATCTATATAACTTGATATCTCAAAAAAAAACTGTGATTGTTGAACTAAATAGGTCTATTTATTATTTATAATAGGTGTATATTTAATTAAATAATATATTTAATTAATTTATAGTTATATATAAATAAGTTCATTAGAACTTAGTCAAATAATTCTTGAATAATATCCTATGAATAAAGATTTATTCCTATAGATTGTTATCAAATAATTTACATCTGTTTTAATTGAACAAAACTGTGCCCGATAAAATTATTTGAATAATTATTTATTTTAATATGATTGTATGTATGGTCACATGTTGTGTAATGATAGTAAGTAAACACAAAGTTTTTTTGTCATTATCATTAGCTACTAAACAAAACTGTTGATCCCATTTAGCAGCAATAAATTTCAAGTCACAATTTGTTTATAAATCAGATAAAAGTGTATCCATACTAATATTATAAATGTGAAAGTTTGTAAGGATGGGTGGATGGATGTTTGTTACTCTTTCACACCAGAACAGCTGAACGGATCTGGATGAAATTTGGTACAGAGATAGTCTGGAATATTATATACTTTTTATCCTGGAAAATGTATGGTTCTTGTGAGGTAGATTTGTTTTTGTCATTAATTTATTATATATTAAACACAAATCCTCCTTATTATGACATTAGCAAATACTTAAGAGATACATTTATTTTACTTTCTTTTGTTTACGAGCAAAGATACTTAATATAATAATTATTTTTTTGTTGGTTACTTTATACATAGTATGTAACTAATTTATTATTGTATATTTTTCAGACCCTATTGGCGATGTTACTATGGGAACACAGATGCAATAATATATGTAGTTGACTCGGCAGATAGGGACCGAATAGGAATATCTAAAGATGAGCTTGTGCATATGTTAAGGGTGAGTCAATTTTAGGAACCTACTTTATACCTTTATTTATTATTTATGCCATTCTATCATAGTACTATTTCCTACACCTAAAAGTTGCCTGGACGGAATCACTTGTTTAGGATAAGGCCCCCTCTTGTACTGTCTTCTATAAATACATGCATTTTTTTGGTGTACAATAAAGGGTTTATTATTCAGTTTTCAACCAAAAATGATGAAATTTCTATGGGAATGTAAGAGGAAAATTGCATTAAAATTTAAACAGAAAGAGGATACAAATGAATTGCAACCAAATTCCAATCAATATGTGTTTAATGCTAGTAAAGTAATTGATCCAATCATTATCTTTTTCATAACATAAACTATGTTTTTATACTTATTCAACCAACAAACTTACAAGTTTTTGTTTTTATACAAAATATGCTGACATCTATATAACATTGCCAAAGTAATCTCTGCTCATCTGAAGAAAATTGAATTGTATTGATAATTCATTAAAGCCTAGAATTTAATGGTATATTTCTATAATTAGTACTCATCTCAATATTTTAACATTTTTTATTACTTAGATATAAATTTTAATAATAAGGTAACAATGTTGTTTGATCCTGAAAATTAATACGTTGAATTTTAAAATAGTTTATTTTCCTTTCTACAAATACCAAAATCAACAGCTTATAATGTAACTACCTTGATATCGGCTTTTTGTGATGAGAAAATAAATAAAATTATTATTATCTCAAACTATCTATATTTTTCAGGAAGAAGAGTTAGCGAACGCAATTCTAGTTGTTTTAGCAAACAAACAAGATATGGCCGGTTGCTTAACAGTTGCCGAAGTGCATCAAGCGTTGGGTCTGGACGCTTTGCGTGATAGGACTTTCCAAATCTTCAAGACGTCAGCGGTGAGGGGCGAAGGCCTAGATCAGGCGATGGACTGGCTGTCGAATGCGTTACAAGCAAGGAAATAACATTAATGATATATTATGGTATGTGTTTTTTGTTATTGCAATTTATGTACATAAAAAATTGACATTTTAAATAATAATATTTTTATCTTCGTTTCACGACGTTAAATCATAATAAAAGCAATATAAATGAAATATTTTAAATTGTATATTGTACAATACTAGCAACTCTAATAAGAATTAAATTTATAAACTTTGACTATTGTAACAAACTGTGGTGCCATTTCCATTTTCTTCTAAATTAATTTATAATTTTGTGGGCAGACACGTGACCCGACTAGTCTCGTGACCATGTTCACTGTCCATAAATGAAAATAAAAATAAAACAGCAAAATAATCCGAAAAATAGTCTCATTTATTAATTAAGTATGCTAGGCTGTCATACAAAACATAACGTTCAAAAATATATTTTTACTAGCCTAAGCCCATGGCTCCACTTGCACAATAAATGCATCTATAAATATGTTATTACAGAACATAAACTTTCTCCATTCTAACTGTTATCATCAAATCCGTTGAGTTCTTAAATATTGAAAAAGATATCTTGTCGGATTATTACGCCATTGAGACGTCTACAACCTTAATCTCTCCCGTGACCATGATTGCTGTAAAGCAGTCGAAACGTCCGGAACCAAAAATCAAAATAAACCCGCGAAGAAATCAGAAAACATATTTTTATTTAAAATGTATTCGCGTAAATCTAAGAAAGTATTATTGAAAAAGAATGAAACAGTATTTCATTTACAAACTTTCTTTCATGCATTAAGTTTAAAGTGAGATAGTATGTATACTGACTTACACTTAAAGGATCCATGTATTAAATGCTCCTGAACAGATAGCGATGATTTTTTTACTGTTAAAGAAAAACATTACCAATTAAAAATGAATAACTACGATGAATGTTTTGTAATTCCAACGATATTTTATACATACTAATTTAATCTTCTATGTAAATGCAAAAGTTTGGACGAATGGAAATTTGTTACTCAATCACGCCAGAACGGCTGAACGGATTTGGGTGAAATTTGGCACTTAGATATATATAGTCTGGCACAGTCGGTGCCAGCTGACAATATTTTAAGATATGAATATCTAATAGGTAAATATGTATTTTACGTATCGAAATATGTTAGATTTGCTTTGCATCGGCTGACACCGATTTCGAAAAGATCTGATTAGGTATCTATTCTAAATGAAAACCACCGTTTAGTTATTTTTTACATTTTAGTGCCTAGAAGCCGGTTTTTATTTTAGTTTTTTTTATTTTTTTTTGCTTTTTTTTGTTTTTCACTAGGAACGAACCTGAGCGAAGTGAGTTGAGCCGATAGTGATGTGATACATGTATAAAAACTTTGAAATGAGCAAACGTTAAATATTAATTGAAGTCTGAAACATTTTAAGACCTAGACCTATTATTTAACTTGCAGTAACTTGTATTTTCTTAGCTATAAAATGCCTCTATAATGATACAAAACATATAAATTCATTTCTTTTTATTTTCCAGATACTAGAATTTTGAAAGAAAATCAATTTTGCGCGAGTGAAGGCCATAGTCATGTTACGCCATTAGAAGTAGTGTCGCCTTTGACTCCGGGATATGTTAATTTATATGAAACACAAACAAATTCCATATTTAATACTATTTTATTTACAAATGATTATGATATTTTGTCCAAAAATATTGTTAAAATCTAATTGAAAAAATTAATAGAAATGTCAGAATAATATGACAGTAATGAAATGTATCTTATTGTAAGTTATGCAGAATTATGAATATATTTATAAACAAAACAGTAGCCAATGACCCATAATATATCATATACTAGCGACTTACCGTTGCTTCGCTCGCACTTTTAATTTTTTGAGCGGAACTCTCAAGTTGTTTTCTAAAATAAAAGTAATCTCAGTTACTCCTTATAACATCAGCTATCTGCTAGTAAAAATCCCGTCAAAATCAATTCACGCGTTTCGAAGATGAGCCGGAACAAACAGAAAGATAGATAAAAATTTAAAAAATTGAGTTTTTCTTATGAGTACCGTAAATGATTTGGACATATGAAAGCTTTTATTTTGACATTACAAACAGACATTTCTTTTTTTATATGTAAAGATAAAAGAAAATAAATCCACACTTCTGTTGCTGCGTGAAAAATAAAAAAATAAACATTTGGATTTATAATTTACTCATAATGCGGTTTATGATATTATCATTATCGTTTGCGTTTTATCATATTTTTGGACAAAACAATAATTTTACTTCATTTCGATGTAAAATTGTATTTATAATTTCAATTATCATCCAAATTTGGATAATTAATCTATTGAATACATATTGTGATATGTGCCAGTGTGTCGCTAATTGTAAAATAAAATTATTTTAACGGATACACGGTTTTTTACTTACATTTATTTATTTTTAATCTGTGTTCTGTATATCCGTTGGAATAATTTTATAGTTTATCTGTGCATATGAAAATTTGAAATATAAAGACTTACATGTAAAATTTGGTACTTTATTAAAGCACAATAATAAAATCTTTTGAAATTCACCTTCTATTTGTCTGTGTCTTTGACGAAGGTCATAAGTTCAACTCCCGAGCGAGGCTTATTTTTATATTTATATTGGCTATATAGATGGAAAGTTAATGTTGCACGAAAAATAGATATAAACTTTACAATTGTTAAAATGAGAACCCTATATTGTAACTCACTTCCATGTTAACAGCATTATTATATGATATACTTAGAGTATGTACAATTCTGATAAATTCAAAGCTATGGAATTTCACTAATTTTATCCATGTGATTTTATTTTTTAATTTGGTCGTGCTATATACTATTGCATCATGCAAATACCAACAATGGATATTACCATCATTTATACATAATAATTTAATTTTAATCTTATATCTTAAATCTTAAAGGAAAAGATTGGAAATTGAGGTAGACAGACGGACAAACAGTCACAACATAAATTTTCTACAACTAAAGCTTATCACGATCCTACATAATATGTTATTCCATATAAGCTATCTTCGTAATCTATATAGTATTCCGAATTTTATTTTATCTTTAAAGTATCAGTTAGATTTTAACATATCTAAATACTGCTTTTTAATGATTTCTGAATATTTTTTTATTCGAATTTTTTTTTCTACAAGTTTTTTTTGACGTTGACTTACGAGATATAGTGACTAGGTGTGTAATAATTTAGGTATACACTATACAGCAATACGTTGTGTGTTGCGTAAGAATCGAATCTACGACGTCGAAAGTATTAGAAGATGCATATGAACTATTATTTTGATTTATTTTAATATAATTTTAATTAATCAATAGCCATCCTTATCTTGGCCGGACAGCTTTTTTATTTCCCAAAGAAACTTATCTTCTAATCGCCTCTTAGGTTGAATTTAAAAATAATTAGATATAGAATTGCAAGTTAAACAGATAATTATATCTATATATTACTTAATAACGGTTTCAATAGAACAAATCTAACATACAAATTAAAATAACCGGATTATATGCAAATATGAAAGCAATTACAAGGTTTTAATTTTGACTCGAGACGTTGGTTTGTTTGATCGATGATATGAAAAACTAGATTTACAGCGAAAAAAATCAATGGCGTCACTTTACGATAGATAATTGATAATTACTAAATTATAATATGCTAGTGGGCGAATAATATAGCATGGTTGGTGTAAAATTATAGTGTAAGCGTCACACGTGTTAGTTGAATTACGGTTCAAAATTTTTATTAATCATATATGGTCCAAAAACATGTCAGTCATAAAGCTTAAGCCTTGACCTCTAAATAATATGCATTTCTATTTTCTACATAAGGCAGAGGTCACTCTGTATTGTTAGTTTCGAAAGTTGCGAAGGTATGAGAATATCAAAAATATTTTGTATCTGTGAAGGCTATTAATTATTTATAATCTATTGGTAAGAATTGTTCTAAATAGACTATTCAGTTTATACTGTGTTTTATTAAAGGTCCCGTATTTTAAAATTTGGCACTTTGAGCATATGAGATCGATCTCCTTATATTGTACGCCTTTTTACGGTGTACCTACTTACTAAAAAAGGCAAAACTATAAAATACCATTTATATGAATTAAGGCTATCTTAATCATTCATATTATATTCTCAGTTTGTACAAATTCGTTCTTAAAATCCTTAATTAAAAACAATCATAATCAAGTAAATAATAGATGATCGATGAAACTCACGGCTTACGCAGCCTGCCGCCCTAAGCCATGGGCCATGAACCAGCAGTAGTCGCAGTAGGGGCAAGTACTAAGTACGTCACTACTCACCAGTTTACTTGTGCTGATTGGTACCACAAAAAGAGGCCAAGTAAGAATCTTTGTTTGATTTCATTAATTGACACACACATTAAACTCGATATGCTTATTGCCAATGCTAATGAGCCCTCTACCCACGCTGTAATGCAAAACCAGGTAATAATCTATCTAATGTATTAACATTTAACATACTTTTTATTGTTGATCATAATGTAATAACATCTTCATTTAAATTAATTATCCGGCCTACTCCTGCAGTTATCTATATATTTTGCTTTTTATTTCCATTGAATACTTCCTATATAAATGGCGTCTTACAATATAGATTGCGAAAACTAGGTAATTTTGAACCGTGCTGCCTATAGACAACTTAGCGTACAGAGATCAAGCGTAACTGGTTTTGCAAAACTGGTTGATGACACTTAGATTTACAAATCCTTTTTTTTTAACGTTGGGAAATGCATTTACGCACGAGGTGTGGGACTCACCGGCAAAGCCAGTACTACTCACTAAAACCCAACAAAACCTTCCCCCGTCTTAATGGGGCGTCGCAGGATCACTTACGCATTCAACTACGACGCCCCGACGGCAGGTCTGCTGAAGCAGACCACAACAACCATGGGGTTGCTCCAAAGTCCACTCTGCTGTCAGAGAAGTACCAGGAGCCCGCATGGTACACCGCCCACCGAAGAGGGCCACCTTCCACCGCCCACCGAAGAGGGCCACCTTCCACCGCCCACCGAAGTGGGCCACCTCCCTGTGCGTTTCTTGGTTTCGCGCCCGGCTGGATTGCCGGGCACTACTGAGCCCCCCCCCCACCACGACAAGGTGAACGCACGTTGGGGGGGGTAGATTTACAAATCCTGTATATCTATAGTTAATCATATAAATAATACAAAAACTAAATAAAATTATAAAAATGTTTAAAATTAAAAAAAATATTGTAATGTACTTTGTTGCCATATTTCAATTTTTTTAATTTTTTTTGTTATTTGTGGGTAGGCTGTCTGTAACAACTATATAATACCTTTGAGACATTAGTCTCTCTCGTGACCATGATTGCTGTAAAGCATTCAAAACGTCGGGAACCAAAAATCAAAATAGGTAAAGCTGCGAAAAAATCCGTAAAGATAGTTTCATTTAAAATGTCAAATATTCGCGTAAATCTAAGAAAGTATTAAGTAGGTAATACAAAAATTAATATATTGGTATAGCAATGAAGGGAATTTTAAGAGATTCGATGATAAGATAAAATGCTTAAAATTATGTCTTACACGATTTTTAGTTTTAACTTTTAAAGCTGAATAGGAAACGACAATGGAATCTGATATTATATTTCATATTATGAAGTAGCTATGGCCCAGAGGCCCAAAGTTAAAGTTAATATTAGTGTAAATAAGAAGATATTTTTTTGATTCGATTTTGATTGACATTTTAAAGGAAACTTATTTAAAACTAGCGACTCACCCTCTCTTTGCTCGGGTTCGTCCCTATATGATTCTTTAAATTGACATAAGTTTTTTTATTTATAAACCGATTGAAATAAAACATACTAAATGTTAAATTAATCTTACCACAATACATTAGAACTAACCGCACCAAAATCGGTTAAGCTGTTTCTGAGATTAGAGCGAACAAAAGTACAGACAAACAGACAAAAATTCTAAAAATCATTGTTATACCCAAAACAAATATTCACAATTATCTGCCATGTACAGACAGCGAACAGTAACACTTATAGGTATGTGTGTATATATTCTTCATTGAATAGAATCCAAAAACCCAATCATTAAAAAGAAGTTAAAACTCCTCCACTAGCGATGCCGGGGCGTAAACTAGTATTCCATGCAAATGTTGACACTTAAATTCGGATTTAACTCGATAAAACAATATCCGTGTGGTTATGGATATTTTATTAGAAACAAACTCCGTACATGGTATTTGTACTTCAAAATACTTGCACCTAACGGCACTACAACCCGCGACCCTCGCGCTGAGTCATCTCGACGTTTATCGAAACCTGAAACCGTGTGGTGTGATAAAATCTTTAAATCTAACATTAACTGATTCCAAATAAAAAGCAATAAAATAATTAGCTCGATATAAACAAATAATTTTTCTAATAACAGGTAGATCAGTAGGTACATATATATCTCTACTAATAATATAAAGTAGTTTTGTGTTTGTTTGAATGCGCTAACCTGAAACTGATTTGATTTTGCTTCGAAACTTTAACATTATTATCATTTTTGTTGAGCGGAGTCGCGGCCAAAAGCTATTAAGGTATTATATTTTTAGTGACACAGAGAAATAAAAAGAACTAAGAAACGACGTTTTTAAGTACTATACTTAAATTTTCAAATCGCTAATTACATCTAAAAATATCTATGGAAATGGACCTAAGTAAAATATTATGTTCTCACGCTTCTTTTTTAGTTTTCATTTCGCGATGTTGTAGACAGACAGATTCTAAAGGGGAATTTACTATAATAAATATAAAATACTGCAGCAAAATAAAACCCTAGTTCATAGATCTTTTAAGATTATCAATTTCCATATAAATGAATAAATCGTGTAATTTAAGTCTATATACATTTATTGCTATTATTTAAGTTTCCATGGGCTTGATACCTGTTTAATATATACAATTGTAAATGAGACGAGTGGATTTATAGATGCCATTAGGTGGTAGATAGATGCAGAGGTAGCATGCAAATGATAAAAGGAATACTATTAATTTATTAAGATCATCGTCCATAGGAAATGTAGCGCTCTAAAGTTATATATCACGTTTGTATCATAGCCATAATTCATATAATTTATTTTTATTTAAGATAATATATATTATATTGATTAGTCATTCCATGCTTTACACTGTACAGAACTTTTTTTCTAATGCTTAGTGCTTCAACGTAGAACTTATCTACTCTACGTGTTAAATAAAATACGTTTTGTAATCTCAATTTTACGATGTGGTATTCAAATAACATATAACACATTGTTTCAGTGGAGGCCCGTCTTATCTCGCCACGTTCCCGTAACTGGACTCTCCCCCTAGAGTATAGAGTGCTGACAGCAACCGTTCGAATGCCATAAATAACATCCGATGGGAGTTCTTACTTTATGAATTAGTATGACAGGTATACCTCATGTCTCCCCATTCTAAATCTTAAACGTAATTTATTGAATTTTGCTCTGTCATTTCATTTTATTTTAGTTCGTATACGACTTGAGCTGTAATATAATTTATGACGTCCACCGCTTTAACTAAGCTTATAGAGGCTAAATGTTTCACTTCCGCGCGAAGCTGGCCGGCCGATATGATTTCTTTTATAAGATATTGAGGGAGCTTTCTGTAATTCCGCAGATTCTATACATTATACACTTTGTACCTAATACTGACAAATCAGTGGAAAAGTTGCAGATTTTATTACAATCTAGTAGCGACTCACTCGCGCTTCGCTTGGGTTCGTCTCTAGGTACGTTTTAACGGTTAGTTTGAAATACAAATCTTTGAATTTTTCGGCTTTTCTGTACTGTAATATGCATGTATTATACATATAAACCTTCCTCTTGAATCACCCTATCTATTGCTGAAAACTGCATTAATATCCGCTGAGTAGTTCAAAGATCTAACGAACGGACAGCGGAAACGACTTCATTTTATACTATGTAAAGATATCCATACTAATATTATAAATGTGAAAGTGTGTTTGTTTGTCTGTCCTTCTTTCACATCGAAATGGCGTGATTTTTTGTGTGGAGATAATTGAAGGGATGGAGAGTGACATAGGCTTTTTTCGCAGGAAATTATATAACTCCAACGGGAAAACACGTTATAATATAATCCAAAAAAATATTTATGATCAGAATTACTTGAAAGATGAAATTTGGTATTAATGCTTTTCAATAAAATTAAATAAATACGTCTTTTAGTAGGTATTTCTTGAAATTCATCCTATAAGTGGGTAAAATAGACGATGAAAGTTTGTTTGAAAGTATCTTGTTGATATTTTTATGTAGTTTTAGCACGAGCGAAGTCGCGGGTTCTGCTAGTATGTATAAAAAGCAAAATCGGGCCAGTTATAACATTTAAAACTCCAGAACGGCTGGACCGATTCTTATGATTATTGATTTGTTGGATTTATCTCCGCCAGAATAGCAGAATAACTATTAAAACATCGGAAAATTCACGATTTTTTTTTAGTTTACATAGCTAAAGCTGGCTAATTACTGCTGCCTATGGAAATGCCGAGCGAAGTGAAGGTAAGTTGCTAGTATTATATAAAAATTCTTATTTTATTGATTGGCTGATTTATCGTTTTTTTTTGGGCGTATTGGAGAATCCTCCCTGTGCAGCCTCGCTTCGCTCGGGTTCGTCCCTAGCTTGCTTCCCAATACAAATTTTCATCCCCATTTTCACCTCCTTAAGGGATGATTTTCGGAATAAAAAGTATCCTATGTCCTTCCCAGGGTCTCATAATATCTTCTTACCAAATTTCATCTAAATAGATTCAGTAGATCCAGAGATTACCCCTACTACAAAAATGTTAAAAACTCACAAACTTTACCTCTTTATAATATTAGTATAGATAATGTGAAGAATATAAATATAGTTTATATGGTGGAGAGGGATATAATATATAGATTGTAGACTATAATTTTACATCTCTTTTTACATCTCTGCATCGTAATTTCCTTTGGTAAGTAATTAATTTATTCCAAATATACCTTTTAGTGGCTTTACTAAAATTATAAATGCGAATTTTGTATGTTTGTTACTTTGTCACGCCGCTGTAACGGTTCAACGGATTTGATGGAAATTCGAAATGGATTGCATTTATCTTGTTACTCGTAGACTACTTTTTTGCGACACAGTATCTATTATGAGAACATTTAAATAAATACATTTAAAGATAATAACGAGAGTATACTGCTTTAATTTTATATTTTATTTTATGATCTAAGTAGGTTATATTGTATTTAATATTTTCGTTCGCTTGTCGTTAGTGGCAATTGTAAAAACATTTGGATGAATAGGTAAACTTTAAATGTCATTTCTATAAATTTCAGCGACACATTAGTTTAATTTGTCAATATGGATTATGGATGTATCAAAGTATAAAAGAAAAATCATATATTTACACAAGTAATTTTTAATACAGTTTGAGGACTGTTAGAACACAAGTCATTAAATAATCGAAGTACCTATGTATATAGATTTATCGAAATTTTACGCATTCCAGAGTAAAATTACTTAATAATAGAATATAATATACATTGTAGCATTATTCATAAATACCTTTATAACGTCGACAAATTACTCTAACTGGATAGAAACTTGTTTTGCCCATAAACTCGACAAATTCCTTTAGTTTACTAATTTTTAAATTCAAATATCATTAAATTACCATCCGTGTAAAGTAACAAAAATGTAAATGTCACATTTCCGCTGTCAGTGGGTAATTTGGAAAAAAAACTATTTCTGCCATAAAACGAGTACTTTTAGCAATGATTTGTTTGACATAATATTTTCTTAGATTTATGCGAATATTTGACATTTTAAATGAAACTATCTTTTCGAATTTTCTCGCGGATTTATTTTGATTTTTAGGACATCTAAAAGCTTGGTCTCTCCCGTGACTATGACTGCTGTAAAGCATTTGATACGTCAGGAACCAAAAATCAAAATAAATCCGCGAAAAAATCCGAAAAGGTAGTTTTATTATATACACCCAAAATATATATATTTTTCATTTCTATAGGACTATTAAAAAAAGACTCGTAAAAAGACAATTATTTGTCATTGTATTGTATTTTGTATTATTGTTGTTTGTTAATATTTTTACTCATTCACCAGTTCTTCTCAGGACTGGGGCTTTTCTTTCAGAACTGATGGTAGACATGATTTTCATTAAAGAATTTGCAATAATTTAACGCTAAATAAAATATTTTAATTTTGAATTAATATTTAATGTTAGCGATAGAATCCAAAATTTCTCGCTTATATATAACATTGTATTGAAAATAGAGTAAAAACAAAAATCTCAACAAACATTATTTATAGTTTTAATTCTAGTAGCGGCCATAAAACAAACATTCTATAAAAAACACATGGCAACCTGAAGTAGGTAGATTTTTTAAACGGACGAGTGAGTGGTGAGTAAAATACTAACTTGAACCATAAAACGTATTTTTATTTCCTAATTAATAGCGCGAACAAAAGACTTATTTTTACACATATTACACACATTACTATTACATACATATTATATAATTACACATATTACATTTTTATTTTATACACATATTACAATATTACACATATTATATTATTACACATATTACTATTACATACATTATTTTTACATATGTTACCTCAATCATGGTTTTATTGTTTGATATTAATTTATTTTAACTTAATATCTACCACATTTGCGTATTGGTTGCATCCACATTTTAATTTGACCTAATTCCATCAGTAAATAAGAAAGGATGTTTTTAAAATAAATACATAATTTTATTCATTAACTAGCATTGCCCGCGGCTCCGCCCGCGTCTAGGTTTTACATATTAGTATACCCTTACAATGCAGTTTTTGTAGTTTTGCTCGGGAATGAGATATTTTCCCGCGGTAAAAAGTATCCTAGATGTTGACCCGGATAAACAGCTATCATCATACCAAATTTCATCAAAATCTGTCCAGTAGTTTTCTCGTGATGTGGTAACAGACAGACATACAGACAGACAGACAAAAATTCTAAAAACTATAGAATCGGACTCTGTATCAATAATAATGTCTATTTCAATTAGATTTTCCAAATTGATTATCCTCTTCGCAAATGTTAAGGTACCTCCTGTAGAGCTTGAAATAAACGAATACAAGGTATGACTATAAGTTGTTTATTTGGGATAGCTAATAATTTTCCAAATACCTACACCCCGGCGAGCCCACGTGTTCTAGTCGGTTTTAACTGATCTGTAAATATTATTGTATACCGATGATTGCGGGGCACGGTAGCTCAGGTGCATTCCACGCTGTACGGCACGCAATATAAGCTTTAAGCTCTACAAGGAGAGTCCAAAATAAACGAACTTTGACCAAATATGTAAAGACCCTGCGTGTTCATGTCCGCGCAACGATTTCGGAAATGCTTTATAAGTTATTTTAAAACAAAGGATTTGTGACGCTATTCCCAGAGATTAAGGTGGGTTTTAGGGTTGCTTGTAATAGGTTGAAGCGAGGGGCAAGGGGAAATGCGGTCCGACTGGTTGCGATCGTCGACCGGAGGCTGCGCGCGCGCCGTACATTCGCATGCTTAATTTTATAATACCACGTGGCTAATGTGTCGGCTACTGGTAAATTTATATGATTGAAATTGGTATTTTTGCTAGAAAAATGAATTACATATGTATTTAATTCAGGTTTTTCTAAAATAGTATAATAACAGATACTAGGGGCTCATCCTCGCTTCGTTCGGGTTCCCCTCTAGAAAAACAAACACGCATCTATCCCACGGGAACCGTACATTCTTTCGGTATAAAATGTAGCATACCTATGTGCTATTCCATATTATAATCTATCTCTGT
The DNA here is from genome assembly GCA_921882275.1 of Brenthis ino. NCBI lineage: Eukaryota > Metazoa > Arthropoda > Insecta > Lepidoptera > Nymphalidae > Brenthis > Brenthis ino. The sequence goes on along the minus strand of OV170222.1, from coordinate 24,143,688 downwards.
CGTAAATTTTATCCAGATCGGTTCAGTCGTTCTAGCGTGATTGAGTAACAAACATCCATCCAAACATCTAAACTTTGATATTTATAATGTTAGTAAGATAGTCGAATTCTTGATGTAATATTATACGAAATATTAAAAGTTAACATAACAATAAATATAAAAATAACGGTATTTTATTTCTATATTCGTAATATTCTAAAAATACTAAAAACCATAATTTTATTGTGTAATATTATATTTATATAAACTAATATCAATTTTAAAATAATATTAAAACTTAAAAATATACTTACAACGAACATAAGCTAAAAAATGTATCCAGTTTTAACTAACACACTAACACAGCTTTATGGTCTAAATAAGGCTGTATTGAAAGCTTCGAACAAAAAAGCTCAAAGCGCGTTCCACTCGTCAGTACCCTCAACTGATTTACACTATACAGGTTCCACTCCCAGTGTAGAGCTTAACCGAAGGGCTTTCGATCGTGTACCGTGTTACAAATAATAGTATCGTGTGTAAAGCATAGAAATTATCGAAAATATTTTTTTTTTTTCAAGAAAAAGTTTAAGTGAAGTGTTCTGTGTTCAGATCTGATGGATGGCTAGGTAATGATTATTTAATTTGCTACAAATTTCAGTTCGCGCGCTATTTCGTTTTAGGATTACTTTTGATTATATATTTGTTTCTAGCAAAACTGCGTATTTTAAATGAAATTTGTTAAGATTTGTCGTACTCGAACCTGTTTCGATATATTTTTTAGCGTTTTTCCATATCTCCCCTCGGACGTACATTTTAAATATCACATAACACAGGTTAAAATAGAATATGCAGTATAATTCTTTAATCTTGCATTTGTTAGTTAAGTTATTTTCATTACTACATTCAAGTTGAAATATAACTCGCATGTTTTATTAGATTAAGCAAGATTATCTGTATTGTGACCGGCGTTGCGCCAACTTAGACGTCCTTCAAACTTAGTAGCTTTCGAAGCTGAATGCAGTGTATTTGCGTCGATGTTTTATAAACACAGTGTTTTGTAGTATTCAAAGTAAGTAAACCAGGTTTATTGAAAATCTAAGCAGAGTACATATAAGAAAGTATTTATCAGCTATCTATCTGCATAGCTTTTTAAAGCCATCAGCAAAAAGTTTCCAAACTAAATAGTACTGAAAATATAAAATATGTATATTGGTTTTTGTTTTTTTTTTATAATTTACTATGATCATAAAAAAGTTAGCTAAATTTTAGACATTATATACATTAATAATAAATTTAATACAATATAAGACACTTTCTAAGTTACTTTAAAACATCTACATACGAGTATAAGCATCCATCGAGCGCGACTCTCAATGCCATTCAATAATTTCGTTGTTTCATTCGTTTTTGTCTCATTAAAATTGACTTTATTATTTCGAGCAAAAACACATTACCGACAAGTCATTAGGCGCGTGTATTAAATATTCGTAAAGGTGCATCCACACAAACGACATTTTTCATGTAATAATATAATTTCAAAATTATTGTAATGATTACTTTGTATTATATTCGTAAAGGTTACACTAACTACTGCGTATCTCAATTCTCTCCCTCTCCCTGTCTCTCTCTCCCTCCCTCTCTCTATCTCTGTGGATTTTTTTACTAAAGGTAGACAATTTAAGAAGGAAAATTGACATTAGCTCTATATAATTTATACTAGCTTTTCCCGAGGGTCCGCCCGCGTTCATATGGCCAAAATCCAAATTCTTAGGTTTTATATAATGTATACTCTTACATTGCAGTTTTTGTATTTTTTCTCAAAAATGAGAAATTTCCCCCGGTAAAAAGTATCCTAGATGTTGACCCGGATAACCAGCTATCATCATACCAAATTTTATCAAAATCCCTCGAGTGGTTTTTCTGTGATGCGGTAACAGACAGATAGACAGACAGACAAAAATTCTAAAAACTATAGATTCGGCCTCTGTATCGATAATAATGTCTATTTCAATAAGATTTACCAAAAAATATTTAATGTACCGATTCGGTTTAGTTACAATTTTATTATATGTATAGATTAATATTGTTCTACCCCTAGTAAGAAATATGAAAGATAGATAAGTTATTGGTATGCACTCTGAAAGATTTTGACATTACTTCCCTTCTACATAATATTGCTAAATTAAATTATGCTTGATTAGTTTTAAAACACAAACTAAAGCTATTATCAAGAAAATTAAATTTAATATTTTGTTTTTGTATTGCAAGTTTCAGTTCTAAAAGAGAACTGGCTAAATAAATTTAGCCAGAATGTAGGTCTTTTTTATTTTATTTTTTTGTATGTAGTAGGTGCTATTACATAATTGCTCAGGGAACGTAGACAACTCTATCTCTACATAACGTTGCGCGAAAACCGCGTTTTATTTAAATATTTTATAATGAATTACGTTGTTAAATCGATTCGCACGCAAAAACCCTTTTATTATAATAAGTAATACTAATATTAATTAAATTGCGATTCTGGTAATGAAGTAATGTACACCCTATTGGATGGATACACTGAAACTGAATGTCAATTCTAAAAGTTATTGAAATTACCTCTCCCAACTAAAATTACAAAATTCACCTTCCAACTCCTTTATAATATTAATGTACATACATATATTGTATAGTCTAATTTAATCTATTATATCAGTACGAACAATGAAGACGTATCTAAGAATTTTGTTTTGTATTTTAATAAAGAAACAAGAGTCACGCAACGGCATTGGCACAACGCGGTTTTAATTACGCAATAAATACCGGACAGCCTAATAAACCAGTGTAGAGACGCCAGATTTGTCTCAAACTGCCTATTCATAATGGTAAAAAAATTATTTAAATATTTGTATGATTATGTGAAATTTATAATCTATCCTTTATCGTAGTAACTACATATACGTGTTTACTCATTAAGTTGATGTTATGAGCATAATCTGTATGGAGTATTATGAAGTTAGGTGTCAACACTATTTTTTAATAAGTCTGTACAGTTAAATAAAATGGAATTATCTGTTTGTAATGTGAAAATAACAGCTTTTTACTAAATGCATATGAAATTATATACGGCACTAAAAAGAAAAAAATTATTTAAATTATTTTTGACTCTCTGTCAGTCTGTTTGTTGCGGCTAATCTCTGAAACGGCAGAACCGATTTTTACGGGACTTTCACTGGCAGATAGCTGATGTTATAAGGATTAACTTAGGCTACATTTATTTTAAAAAGAATCAAGGAACTGCGCAAAAAATTAAAACCCATGAAATTGTGACTCTAATCCTCGTTTCCAGGGACGCACCTGAGCGAAGCGAGGTTAAGTCGCTAGTCTAAACTAATATTGCAAAGAGCCAGAGATTAAGTTTGTGAGTTTGTGACTTTGTGAATTGTGAGTTTGTGACGTTGTAGGGGGGTAATCTTTGGATCTACTGAACCGATTTAGATGAAATTTGTTAAGAAGATAGTTTAAGACACTGAAAGGAAACAGGATACTTTTTATTCCGGAAATTTTCCCTTAAGGGGCTGAAAATGGGGATTAAAGTTTGTGTATTGGGAAGCAAGCTAGGGACAAACACGAGCGAAACCAGGGTGAGTCGCTAGTTTTTAATAAGATCACATGTTATTTCGATTATGAGCAGATAATAATATTCGAAGTATTTACTGATGGAATAAATACACGATACTCTTTATTTTTCCCTGAAGCAAAATAAAGAGTTAATTACAAGAAATGAATGTTATTTACATTATGATATCGGCCTTAAGATTAGACTTTTGATAGAAATACTTATAATCAACTTGCGACTACGACTATACTCGCGTGTTTGGATGATATAAATAGCTAATGTAAGTCTCGCTTGAATCCTTTAAGTGTCAGTGAATATCCCATTAAAATAGATCAAGCCGTTGTTCTTCTATTTTCAACCCTCCGAAGACTTCTTCGATGCCCACGTACAATTATTTTATACTAGCAGAACCCGTGGCCTCGCTCGCGTTAAAACTATAAAAAAAACTCTAAAAAGGTAGACTTCATACAAACTTCCATCCCCTATTTTATCCTCCTATGGGATGAATTTTGAAAAATGCTAAAACAAGTATTTAATTAATTGTATTGAAGATCATTAATACCAAGTTTTAAGTAATTCTGATCATAAATATTTTTTTGAGTTATATTATAACGTGTTTTCTTGACGGAATTAGATAATCTCCCGCGGTAAAAAGTAGCCTATGTCACTCTCCAGCCCTCCAAATATCTCCACACAAGAAATCACGCCAATCCGTTACTCCGTTTCAACGTAAAAGAAAGACAAACAAACAAACAAACAAACAACCACATTTTCCCATTTATAATACATATTAGTATGGATGTTTGATGTACAACAAAAAATTCTGAATGAAATATGTACAGTTCTTCAGTTTTTGCATTACGCATAAGTACTACTTTACTTCATTAGCATGTTCTATACATTTAACTAATCTGATAATGACTAAAGCAAATCTATACCTATCTGCTTAATAAGCTACATTTCCTGTTAAAGAAGATACTAATTGATAACAGCTTAGTGTTAATTGATCAAAATAAGATTCTCGTAAAATTTGCGCAGTTTAACACATCGCCAGCTCTACTTAAATGTTTTTTTCATTAAGAGGACTCTAGATAGAGTTATTTTGTTCTACCGAAAGTATGACGACCGAAGGAGATACTTAAGTGTGTCATTATTTTCATTTTAATCTTTTTATCCTGTCATTATGTTTCAAGTATAATATTTTATAATTATATTTAACTAGCGGCTCACCCTCACTTCGCTTGAGTTCGCCTCTAGAAAAACAAAGACAAATCTATCCCACGGGAACCGTTCATTATTCCGGGATATTAAGTAGCTCATGCGCTATTCCAGACTATAATCTATCTCTGTGCCAAATTTCATTCAGATCCGTTCAGCTGTTCTGGCGTGATGTTACAATATTAGTAAGATCTTGTATTATGTATATTACCTAGCAATTAGATAGAAGATACATTTTTCTAATATTAAATTTACATTTAAAAAAATAAACGTAGTTACTTACTCTTAACCAGATTGACAGTAAACAGTATAACTAACAATAATTTATTCTGAGACCCCTATTACAGCCGTATCCGCCCCTATGATCTGTTTGATACTCGAGCTGTAATCGAATAGCTATCCTTTCATTGGGTAGAAGAGTCGGTGTACTAAATATAATATTATAAATTATTGGGAAATTAATACACAGCACCATCTAGTTCCATGGTAAGCTATCGAGGCTTGTGTTATTCATACCAGATAGTTGATACACTACACATTTGTATATAAATTTAAATGATGATGATGATGTTCTCCTAGCCGATTCCGGCCACGGCGGCCAATCTCATTGAAACTAGCCAACTGCGCAGGAGATATTATAGTGCTCAAATGTACGCGCAGGCACAAGTGCATTCTCTATTCCTATCATTCTCATACTCCGGTGGGACGACCACTCGACATGACCGGTGAGAGTTAAGGCGCAGGACCGACGGCTTTACGTGCTCTCCGAGGCACGGGGGTGAAACACCGCCAACTTCTCGACTCCGGGCTGTTACTGAGACTTACTACACAGAAAGACTTGATAACTAAACTTGGCCCGACCCGGGACTCGAACCCAGGACCTCCGGGTGTGCAGCCGTACATGCTAGCCACTACACCACCGAAGCAGTTTTAAATTTAAATACATACATATTATAAATATAAGCACCCATGACTGGAGTACAAACATTCGTGCCCATCACACAAAAATTAATGCCCCCAGCGAGACTCAAACCCGCGACCGCTGGCACAGCAAGTAGGGTCACTACAAACTGAGCCAAGCGTGTCGTCAAATATAACCGTTAAAACGTAGTTAGGGATGAACCTGAGCGAAACGAGGGTTAGTCGCTAGTCAATTAGAATAATTTTAGCAATGAAATAGTTTTTTTTGTCTGTAAATATATTTAGTGTGATCTTTTAATGTGTGGGCATATCACGCAAACTGCCACTAAACAGATTTCGATAAAATTTGGCAAAGACAAAAATTGCAGCCAGGGAACGGACTTAGGCTACCTTTGATCCTCGCTCCACCTACCACGCGAGCAAACCTGCGGTCGAAAACTAGTATTATATGAATAATATATGGCAAAAGCATTACTAAATAGTACTACAATATTCTTAAACAACCAAAGAACAAATAGAATTTATATAACGTATACATCCCTTCACTATACTTATATAATTGTAAAGAATATTATATATACTTATAAATTCACATACATAATTGGCGGTCAACACTATAAATTATAAAATTCCAAGAGATTAGTCTTTCCAGCCAGGTCGCAGTCAACGCGTAATTATCTAGCTATCCAATTACTGCGGAGTTGCAGACTATTTGTATAGGCACATTCCTAATGCCTCGTAATCACATATTAATAAAGTACACCGTTCACCATATCTTGAAGCCAAGCCTACAAAGAAAATGTGCTTGTTGTTAAACATTTTTCAGACAATTTTGGATGGTGCTTGATAACTTATTTTGATAAAATTCAGGAGTCAACTCAGCTCCTAGTTTCAGCTTTTAAAATACACAAAAATTTTGGAGAAATACGGATGATAACACCAAAAATCGCATCCAAATTCGTTTACTACTTGGAGGTTATCACTCACAAACGTACCTACAGATATACGATCAACGGCAATTTCCTTTTTAGGATGAGAAGTGTATTTGTTAGTCTGTCAGTATTAATACTACGGGTAAGTCAGGTCGACTTCTCGCAAATACTTCTATTAAAATACGTAATACATATTTGTTCATGTTTTAATATATAATTATGTGTTATATTAAAATTTCTTCTTCTTACATGAAACAACGGATGACGTGGCATGTTAAATGGATTGAGAACTACGAATAAATAATAAGATTTATTCGTAGATTGAAAATGATAGATTTTTATACTAGTAAAAACATCCTGTTGAATATTAGTGAGCAATGACTCGCTTAGCTAAAGTAAAGACAAGCCACCAGCTCTAATACAAATTAATTTCGGAGAACATCAATAATCCTGATAACAGGCAGATAACAGTAAACACGTATATCGGAACCGGTGCGATGTCACTGACGTCACATATAAAAAATTCGTAGAAGTATTTTTATCGCCACTTGTAGTTGGTGTTTGGTAAACCGAATGTTTTATATATGTCTGTACACTAACTTAGGCACCTGGGTTTGTTTACTATCTATTGTTTTCTTCATATTAGTACATAATTGGAATATTTTTATGTTGTTATCTCTCCACTTCCGATTTTTGTTTGAGTTTTAGGATAATTTCCTGATTATCTAGAAATTTCTAATATAAATATAGCTACATTTAGTTTATTGCAGTTTCATTATTCCGGTCCTTTTTACCAACGCCCCACTACTGGGTACTGGTCCTTTCTTCAATATAAGGGGAACCAGATCATAGTCCACCACGCTTGCCAAGCGCGGGTATATTCCTTTACTTTCGCATGCCTACCGAAAACTTGTTATATTCTCTCAGATTATATTATTATATGTAAGTGGTAAACATGTTGAAAACGATTCATACGTGAAAATATCAAAGATCTGGAGGTTTGAACCAGCTTCTTTTGATGTTCAAAGCAAGCGTTACCGTTGGGTCACTGTGTAAATGTTATAGAAATGCCTTAATACTAAACTAGGAAAAACTTAACAAAACTTAGTAAGTAAAATAACAACTTATAATGGCAACATGAGTAACTGGCAATGCTCTGAGTAACAGGAAAAAATATTAGTAACATTTATATGCACATTACAAACATACGATTCATAAAATACTCATTCGATGTGTATGTTTGTAGATTGCATCTCATAGGCTATTTGATATATAAAAGTTGCATTATTGTGTGAGTTTATGCTATATTATAAGCTATGTAGTAGGTTGACTCATAAATCTTATGTTTTTATGAAGGTCTTAGTTAAAAGTTGTAAGCTAATTAAACCCATATACCTACATATATACAATATATGTACATATCTAGAAAAGGTTTACATAATACTTTGCGCCGATTTGTATAAAATAAAAATCAATTTAAAATCCCTTCGTTAGTCTCGCTGAAACTCAAAAATGGCTGGAACGATTTGAATAAATCTTTTTCTTTTTGTTGGGGGTGTATCAGGGGTGGATTAAGTATTAAAAAAAATAGGGAAACCCCAAAAAAAAGCTGGAAAATCGAAAATTCTGAAGTAATTATTTTGTACCTATGTATATGTATAATATGATATAGTCTATCTATTCCATACTAACCGTTAAAACGTTCCTAGAGATGAACCCGGGCAAGGCGAGGGTGAGTCGCTAGTTTAAAATTTATCTATTTTTACGGATTTTTTCCTGGATTCATTCAGATTTTTGGTTTTAGCCGTTTTGAAAGCTTTACAGCAATGATGTTGACGGAAAATTAAGATCTTTGACGTCAATATTTAAGGGGAAAAAACCAAAAAGATGGTCTTATTTAAAATCTAGATAAGGTACAATTGATTCGAAACATTAGCCTAAGTAAAGTATCTTAGATGAAATATATTCCATCGTCGATGTTTTCATATAAATTACACAAGAAGCATGTTTCTCATAGCTCAAGTCATGTAATCTGTGTAAATTATAATAAAATGTCGAAGATTTAGTAATAAAATACTTATAAGATAAATTTTGTATAAACTTTAAAGTTTCACCTAAAATGTTTGTATTTTTAATGTGCTTGTCCAACGTCTACTATATACATATAGTATTAATAAAGTATTTTAAATTTTTGGCACAAGTTTAGTATATGGGACGCGGGCCCTGGGGAAGTGAGTGGTATTTTTGGATAGATGAGGTGATATGGAGTTGAAATATATAAAAAATATTTTGAGGAAACGAAGGAGTCAAAAGTTATTGAGATATTATAAACTTTACAGGTGGAACATAAAACTAATTTATGAATTTAAAAAGAAATGGCGAATTTGGGTAAAATAACTGAGTAGTTGGTTTGTATTTACGTCTTTTTATGATATCATAATTAAACGCAGGTAGTATTATCACAGATCATATAATACTATGCTAGTAGTATTATGTTGTTTTTGCCAAATGATGGCATTAAAATAAAGTTTAAAAAAAATGATAGGAGGTATCAGTTCACGGACGATATGATACATTTGGATATTATCACACTACTACATATTTTAAATCGAAATTTCGTTTGTGTGTATGTTTGTTACTCCTTCATGCTGAAATGGCTGAACGAATTTGGATGAAATTTAGTACTCAGATAGATTATGACCTGGAGTAACACATACGCTTTAGTTAATTATCTACATTGTATAAAACAAAGCCGCTTGCCGCTGTCTGTTTGTGACTATGTATGCTTAGATCTCTAAAACTGCGCAACGGATTTTGATGCGGTTTTTTAATAGGTAGAGTGATTCAAGAGGAAGGTGTATATATACGTATAATACATGCATATTATAGTTTTGTATTTCATCCTAACCGTTAAAACGTACCTAGAGACGAACCCGAGCGAAACGAGGGTGAGTCGTTAATTAAAATTTAAAAGGTGCCGCTATCTCAAAATAGTATTATATATACAAAATGTACTTAGAGAGTAGGGACGTACTAGAGCGAAGACAGGGCACATCGCTAGTACGACTTATAAATGTACGTACATACTTCCAAGTTCCAACAAGTAAATATGATGAGACTACTTAGTAGTTACAAAGTGCGCTAGTTGAATAATTAAATTAATAATAATCGCGAGTCGACTGCGATCTGGCCATTAGGGAGAGTAATTCCCAATCATTATAGAATTTACGACGCTGACCGCCCATTTTATAGACATGGAGCATAAAATAACACGTACAGTTAAACGAATTATAATTCAATTTTAACTAATAATTTAAGATTAAAGTCATCAACTCAGTTGACACTGGTAGCTTTACCGCTTTTAAATTATAGTGATTTAGTACACAAAGTTGCTTTAGAGTATGTTTTAATTTATCAATAAATCGCAGGTCTCGCACTGATATTTTCATGTACGAATCTTTTCTAGTAACATTATTACCGCTTACCTTACGGTGAAGTAAAATATCGTGAGGAAATCTGCATGTCTGAGCTCTAGCAAGTTTTCGAAAGACATGTGAATTCCGCTCGCACTTGGCCAGCGTGGTGGACTATGGCCTGATCCCCCTCGTATTGAAGGAAGGACCCGTGTCCAGTAGTGGGATATTAAAAAGGGCTGAATACATACATTAGCTTTCCGCGGCTTTGGTTACATACTGACACCCACCTACTCGTAGTTACATACGGACATTTTATTTAAATTTAAAAAAATGGCGCATCAAAAGAGCTTTTAAAAGTCGATTAGAATAAAGTATATTTTAATTTGATTAGATCTTGTCTATGTTACTAGAGTTGATACGATCAAAGCTAGCAAAAGAGTATAGACAAGATGACAATCTAAAATCGCTATCCTTAATACATAGATGACGAAGACATAATTATGGCAAAGACGCATCTAAGGGTTAACTTATTGTTATAATATTCATAATTTCCATTTAGCTATATATAATGTAGAACCTCTTGACTTAGGTGTTTCGGCTTAATTAGGTATTTGAAATAATTAAAACTTTGATCTAGATTATTACATAGAGTCACAGGGCCAATTTTAATTCTAAAACTGCTTTATCAGGTTTCAAAGATTATTTAAATACTAGCGACTCAGCCTTGCTTCGATTGGGTTCGCCTCTACAAAGACAAATCTATCCCACGTGAACCGTACATTTTTCCGGGATAAAAATATATGTGCTATTCCTGACAATAATCTACCTCTGTGCCAAATTTCATCCAGATCCGTTCGGCCGTTCTGGCGTGATTGTATAGCAAACATCCATACAAACATCTAAACATGTAAACTTTCACATTTATAAAATTAACTGTAGATTGGATTTTATATAAACCACAGCTGTATTATTACATCAACCAATAGTGCAACTAATCGTCCTGCGAGTTCAGACCTCAAGATTTTATTATAATTTCAGTGCAATCTCGTATTATTGTTACTTATTTTATTAATTGCAATAAAGTCAGCAATAAACATTAGAAAAGCGTCCATTGCCTTTATTTACACAAAAGCTTATAGCAATTATCCCTATAAAGGAAGTGTGAAAGTTATGTTTATTTGTAGCTTATAGTGGTGGTAAGTGACGCTAATCTTATCGATATTTCTTAGTATGGACTTAAAGCGAGGAATGACATGATGTTGTGAAAGCTCCTTTATATTAGAGCTTTACGTTTGTGGGAACTAGCAAGTATAGATTAATAGTAATTTACATTAATTTTTTGATTAAATAAAAATGAAAAGGCCATTTCTGATACCATTCAAGAAATACAGGAGTTTTAAGATACTAAGTAAATAGGCGAGTGTATTAGTCATGGTCGCAGTGATATCTTATACTGCAGTTAAAAATAAAAATAAACGTATCTGGTATTGCACCCTAAAAACTTTTAACAATTCTTTTCATACCTTCAAACGATATAAGTTATATTTTATGTATAACCGTAGTATTAAAATATTTAAAACGTTCGTGTATGTCATAACATTTAGTTATCTCCCCTCTTAAATCACTGCGATGATCCAAGGTGAATGCATCACGACGCGTGCGCACGCGCCGACTCGGTCTCACATTATATAGATACAAGCTATAAAAGCTGATCATTTATCAATTTGACCTAAAAGCTATTTTATGACTACTGAGCTATACGAAAGTTCTTTAATTTGATTATATTATAAAGACGTCTTAAATTTTAAAATTGAAAAGAATATTCGACGACAGTTTATTTACATTTTATACCTTGTGGTATTGGTATAAGGTACTAATACTACTTTTATAATATTTAAAGGCAATCTTATAAACATATTAATTATTACCAGTGGTCACTCAGTGGTTGAAATTTGACCATATAATTTTTTTTTTGATAAAATACTAAATAAAAAAAAAGATAATCGGTTGACAAACAGAGAGTAAATTAGTATTTATATAGTTTATATACTAAGAAATTTCGAAATATATTAACATAGTGTTCAAACAAACGAACTTAAATCCATTATATCGAGCTGTCATTTATTCGTGGAAATTTTCATTATCTTTAATGCATTTCACCTTTCGATATTATAACGATTGTCGATAGCTATAATGTGGTGACAATAAATTACCAAATACGGGAAGCGTTATGTAGCCCCATGTAGAGTTAATGGGGCTGATATATTTTATGGGTTTGTAGAGTATTTTACTAGTGAAAGTAACAAAGATAAAATGAGAAACTGAAATAGTTAAAAGCTCTAAGTTTCCAGGAAAGTAAGTAGGTTATGAGTTATTAAAAGCTAGAACAACACCCTATTGGCTAGGTAGTTATTTCTACAGATTATCGCAATAATATTAGGTATTAATTCGAAAGATTGCGAGTGATTTGTGTGAATTTTGTAATGGAGAATTTGTTCACATAATACTCGTACTGTCTTAGATTTACGCAAATATTTGACATTTTAAATAAAACTATGTTTTCGGATTTTTACGTGGATTTATTTTGAATATCATAAGTATGTGGATAGTTTGTGTATATCTGTAATAACGATTATTTTTGAAACACATAAGTCGACCCCAACACTGTGTTTGCTGAAAAGCATAATAAAAAAATAAAAATAAGAAAAAAAGGATAAAAAAATTCGTTTCAAATATATTGTTACGTACTATGCAACTACTAGTAGCTAATAAATTATAGCTGATGCATAAAGCTAAAATATTAAACTAGAAACGTATCGTCTCGATCTTGTCTGACTGACGACGCGACGGTCTGAGCTACTCGTACGTACGTAAATGGTCGATTCAAGATATACCTTCTTAATTGAACATGATAGAATTGGGAATTGGATTCAGGACTTTGCAGATAGATAAGGTTTCGAGGTTGTTTAAACGAGTTTGAAGTATAAAAATTTCAATATTACGTAAATCTGTGTACCTACAATTATTTAAAAAGGTACATTAGTTGAGTTTAGTTTCACAATAGACGTCCGTGATAAAGAAATATTTTTAACGATTTCAATATGAATCTGATTATAAATGAAATTATGGATAAGTAGGTGTTATAAGTATATCTATATACCTTATATGATATAATATGGTACTGAGTCTATATTTTTAGGGTAAAAACTTTTAAACAAAAAAATAAAAACCGACTTCAATCAAAAGCTCTAAAAAGTAAAAAATAACTGATTGGTAGTTTTCATTTACTATACATACCTAATCAAATATTTTCGAAGTCGGTGTGCTTTGCTTTATATGGGCTGGCACCGATTTCGAAAATATTCGATTAGGTTTGTATTTAATAGGTAGGCTTTATTTACTTAGCCAAAGTATACACTTTCAAACAAAAGAAAAATTCGAAAGTATACACTTTCAAACAAAAGAAAAATTGTCCAAATCGGTTAATAAATGACGGAGTTCTGAGGTAATAAATATAAAAAAAAATACAGTCGAATTGAGAACCTCCTCCTTTTTGAAGTCGGTTGAAAAAGCTATGTGTTATTGATATTTGAGAAACTATAGAATATTGTTATTTGTATGAAAATACGTTGCCTGACCTGGATTTAGTATACATTTATTTATGTTAGGGTTATATCAGAGGGAAAATCGTGTTTCGTGCAGGCTTCTATGGCGATGCACAGGCATATAAGACTGAGAGAAGTTAAGAGTGTTCACTAGCATATAGATAAAACAGTTGTTATTTTAATTGTTCTAAAAAGATAATCGATACGTATCTAAATTATTGAACCTAGAACCTTTGAGAAGATCTAGATCTAGAATATCTTAAACCTTTTATTTCCATCGTATGGTTTTCTTTCTATTACGGTATATAATATATTACGAGTATGTTTTTCACAACTCTTTAACATTATATGACAAACAACTGAATCAACTTGACCTGCACCTTGAAGAAGCCTAGAACTCGACCATTAACATGTAAAAAGATTTTTACCACAATGTACAAAAAGAATACACTCCCGTAAATCAGAAACGAAAATAATTTGTTTTAACAATTTTTAATAAAGTTAAATTTTTGACAACACGTTTGGCTCAGTGTGTAGTGACCCCACTTGCTGTACCAGCGGTCGCGGGTTCGAGTCCTGCTGGGGCCATTCATTGTGTAATGAGCACGAATGTTTGCACTCCAGTCCAGTATAGACACCCATTGTTTATATTTATAATATGTATGTATGTATTTAAAGTTTACATATGTGAAGTGTATCAACTATCTGGTATCCATAGCACAAGTCTCGTAGCTTACCATGGAACTAGATGGTGCTATGTGTTAATGTCCCAACATATTTATTATTAATTATTATTTATTATTTCAGCATATATAATAGTAAAAATCTAGATTTAAGGAAACTTTCGTTACAATTTACGTCACTGGAATGTGTAGCGCGTGAGAGGGTATACATAAATCGTCGATCGATGTTTTTTTTCGCGTTTTTGGATGCCATTGTGTCAGGTAAACGGGGTGGGCGATACACGTTTTATTTTGAGAGACACACCTGCTGTTCGATGACTTTGTCTTGACATTGTGTTTTTGGGTTTATAACGAAGATGTCGTCGCGAAAAACTAGTAGCTTTGATTTGTTGCCGATACCTTGACAGTTTCAGTACATATGTATAAGTAACTACTTATAAGTATATAATGCTACCTATAAAATGTATTAAATTTAAAATATTTTTTAGTATCATATATAATATTATTAAGTAAGACGTTTATCGTTTCATATCAATACATATCGTTTGCTAAGTTAAAATAAGGTCGCAGACTAGATATATTACATCCTAGCTATGAACACTCCACATGTTATACAAAATTTAAAAATTCCTTATACAGATGTAAAAAAAACCTTAATCTATACAATATCTATCTAAAAAAACACATAAGCACATTCAAATTATTGTTATCTATACTAATAAACGGAAAAGTTTGTCATGATGGATTGATGGATGTATGGATGTTTGTTACTCCTTCACGCAAAAACTACTGAACGGATTATGATGAGATTTTACAGTAATATAGCTTATACAGCACAATAGATGTAAAAAATGTTCAACATGCACAAACTGACCTACTATTTTATAACCCTTATAAGTAAACTTGATTAAGATACTATTAAAAGTTCAATTTAAAAGCAAAATAAGACAAATTAGTGCGTTGACCTGCATACCGACTACCGACGGCCGACGGACGACGCCGCTGGCCAGACCTTTATGTAATAACACGTTTATTGATTATACACATGTAATTTTACATGAATTAGCTTACGTTTCGTGTGTCTTCGAAAATACTCATATTAAATTGAATATATTTAAATATTTTTACTTAATTTCAAAAGAAAGAATATACTATTTATAATGTTCAGACCAGTTGATGTTCTACAATTATCTATAACAACATGTGATATAGATAAGTCACGTGATCAAAATATGGCATACCCATATACTCGTAACTTTAGTTTTCTATTAATTTAATGTCGATATCGATTGTAGATGTCAATAGATTCAAAGGTAGACAAATATAATATAATATAAATATGTCAGGACATTTACACACAACACCACCTAATTCCATGGTAAGCTTCGTAGCTTACCATGGAATGTATGTATGTGAGGCTTGTGTTATGGATACTAGATAGTTGATACATTATACATATATAACTTTAAATACATACATATTATAAACACCCATGATTGGAGTAGAAACATTCATGCTCATCACAAAAATGAATGACGACCCCAGCGGGACTTGAACCCGCGACCGCTGGCGCAGCAAGTAGGGTCACTACAAACTGAGCCAAACGTGTCATCAAAGTAAGTAACACCTAACATTCTTTATTCTACTCACGTTATATACACGTCAAAAGACTTCACTCGTTCTCTAAGTACTATTTAGAGAACTTAGAACTTTTTAGAGTAACTTTAAGAACTGTTTCAGAAAAAAAGTGTTGATTTTTTTAAAATCGAATATTATGTTTATTAGTTAACTTTAAAAGTTCCAAGGAACAACAAAAATGAAGGTAACACTTTCTAAGGCTTAGGACACGTTGTTTTATGTAGTTTGTACGTACGAGTGCTGAGGTCAGACCGCAGGCTGCAGGTGCATTGACACGAGAGTGAAGACGTGGATCAAATGACGACGTGCGCTCAGTAAATATTGCTTTTGACCGAATTCAATATACCAAATGGCATTATTAATATTTTCCATGAATGATTTAGAAAATATCAATAACGAGATTTTTGGCAGGACAGTAACATCAATATCTTTGACTGGCACTGCCTTTGGTAGAAACAGCGTGCTCAGTTTAATTTTTTTTAATCACTAAAAAGTATACTATGAAATTCCTTTTTTATCTATCTGTTTGTACGTTTTGTTCTTCTAAAGTACATAACGGGTTTTATACGGCTTGTTGATACATTATACATATATAACTTTAAATACATACATATTATAAACACCCATGATTGGAGTAGAAACATTCATGCTCATCACACAAAAGAAATGAATGACATTTGATTTGATTTCGTGCTCTTCTTTTTTTAGAGAATTTCTCCCGAAAGGTTTATATGCAAAAATGTAAGGCTGACTTATTAATAGAAAGAAGAAAAAGTTGATGTTTTCAAAACACTTAGAGGGGTTTTAATAATATATTAAACAAGCAACTCACCCTCGATTCAAGCTAAGTTATCCTATAAATGTAAAAGATGTTTTACCCCAACCTAAAGAAGTGGCTATAAATTAATAATTTAAATTTGTGCTGAATATTTTTGATATGCTATAATTAAATACATAAACATACAAACGCAATATGTTTATACAACTCGATGTCAAAACTCGAAAGTATATTTAACTTAAATTAGAAGGAAATAAAGTTAAGCAATATTCAAAACATCGTGAGGAAAACTGCATGTCTGAGAGAACTTAGCAAGTTTTCGAAAGACATGTTTATTCCGCCAACCCGCACTTGGGCAGCGTGGTGGACTATGGCCTGATCCACCTCGTATTGAAGGCAGGCCCGTGCCCAAAAGTGGAACTTTAACAAGGGCTGAATACATACAACTATAAAAATATATTTTTTAAGTCGAGTCAGTAGGTATGTGAGTCACGAGAAGCTTCTATGATATAAATGCGATGCGTTAACCGCTTAAATGAACAGAAGATCTGCAAAACAAATAAGATAAACAGAACTGGAATGTTTTAGACAAGGGACCTTTAATAAAACTAAAGGCTGCGTTTAAGATCGCACATCCGGTGCACTTGGCTACTGGTACATGCAGCTTCTTGCTACACAGAAAACGCAGGTGATCCACTCATTTATGAATGCAAAATGTTCTTAGTTAGTTAGTTAGTTAGTTTGGTAGTTAGTTTAGTTAGTAGTCTGGAGTATATACCTATGGAGAAATATTGGGTTTTATTAAATGTAAAATGACAAAAAACCCAGCAGAGTTACAAAGATTAGTCAGCGATAAAAAGTAGTTATACATAATATATTTATTGTCAAGTACACCATACTTATATACACTTTTTATATATTTTACAAGCCTTATACGTTTTTAAGGATTTTTTAAAATTAAAACCAAATATCAACTTTAGTCAACATTTAAACAAAATCAAAATCGTCTAAGTATTACAAAAAATATTAATTTTTTAAATAGTGGGTCGAAACACGTCTTAGAGAGCTAGGGAAGTGAAGTCAAGGTATGTGAGTACGATAATATTAAGCATCCTTCCTAAACAAAAGACAAAAGGTTAGTGCAAACTTTTGAGGGAGTAGAATTCAATAACAGTAGCACATACGATGTAAAAGATGACTTAAATCGCAATCCTTACTTATCAAACCTTGGTGCGTGTTGGTTTGCCCTTTTTTAACCAATGAACAGAGTGATTTTTTAAGAAGAAATTCTTTTATAATTGTCTAATTTTACTGTTGGCCTTACAAAAAGTAAAAAAGTATGTTATAAAAAAATTGTTAGGGTAAGTTTAGGTATAGCTACAACTTTATATGCATCAATTTATTTAGAATGATCTTATATAAATTGTGAAAAACCTATCTTTCAATTATTTGCCCTATTCGAAATAGATATTTGATATTTCATTTATTAATAACTAGCGACTCAACATCGCTTCGATCGGGTTCGTCCCAAGCTTATTACCCAATACGAAATTTCGTCCCCATTTTCACCCGCTTAAAGGAGGATTTCCAGGATAAAAAGCATCCTATATCCTTCCCAGGATCTCAAACTATCTTCTTACCAAACTTCATCTTAATCGGTTCAGTAAATCCAGAGATTACCCCCTACAACGTCATAAACTCACAAACTCTCCTTATATTATTAGTATAGACTAGTAAGTAGCATCTATCATATTTCTCTGACCTCTAGCAAGTGAAATAATCGAAGTTATTATTTAATTTTGGCTTTAGATCTTATTTCTTTCGCCTCAACATTAAAATTATAATATAATAACAAAAACCTGAGTCCAATAGCTAAAAAAATAGTTGCCACGACAAATGACCCACGTAATAACCGGGTGCGCGCGCGTTGTTTTGTGCTGTGATTAATGATCGCTACTGGCTTCGAGTTTCGACTTAACATTGTAATTTTGTTCGGACCAAAAATTCTTGTCGATACATCGATTATGATTTTGTTATTGAAAAGACAGTAGGGTTAAAATAATTTTAAAAGATTATAACAAATTGTTATTGAATTTTTTAAAAACAATTGATTTGTAACTTAATTTTGTTATCAAAAGATATACTTTTGGTTCTATATAATAACCAGTTTCTACAAATAAATTCAAAAATCAATGAGTATTTTAGGATTAACAAGAATTTATTACATGAAAATGAAAAGACTTGCTTTTAACATTTATTTATTTAATCAAAAACTACTTATTTGTTTTTAAATTTAAACTGCAGTTTTATACAACACCAAACATCAAAAACAACAAAATACATAAGACAAAATGTTGTTTTCTCTTTTCCTACCTAGATTTAGCCAAATGTGGTAAACCAGTATATTCTATAAATAATAGTCGCAGCTCTACACATGCAAGGAATAAAAGCCCTTGCAGACTGCACTTCAATGGGTCGATGGGATCAAAACATGATGAAGAGCCCAACCGTCTCTCATAGGTCAATATGAAATCGTTTTGATATCCATTGGGACACATTCTGTTAACTAATTAGCTATACTAATAAAAGGGGTTAAACAAAATATTATTGTACAATCCCTGGAATGTAAAAATATAAAAAAAATTATGTCATACCCATATATTTTTTACGATTTATTTTCTTCGACGATTTATATTTATATAGAGATAGAGATATAGAGATGTCTTGATAGATAGATTTTTAGATTTACGTAAATATTTAATATTTGATTGTTGTAAACGAAACTCCGGAAACCAAAAATCAAAATGAATCCGCGAAGAAGTCCAAAAAGATAGTTATATTTAAAACCCCTATCTCATTTGGATTTAAATCATTTAAAAGTGCTTGTAAAAAGCTAATTGAGTGATGTATATTATGAAATAGATTGAATTATCGATTGATAGAAAGTCTGCAGTGTATACGGGGTCTAAAGATAGAGCCCATGGAAAGCAAAAGTGTACTTTTTATTTGAGCGGTTGAGAGCGTCAGAGAGCAATCACCAGGTGGTAAATTGCTGTCGCGACACTGTAATTTGCTTGAGAGAAGGGATTAGACGTTTTTCTTTACGTATCCAAGTAATTGTAAGCTTGAAATTTTTAAGAGCTTCTGTGTAACGATTTTTGCATGTGTTAACTTTAACACGAAACAACTTTAGTGTGGTTTTGTTTTAGTGATGTTTTATTAAAATGTATGTATCTATATTTCTGTTCTTTGAATTTAAGACAAAAGTAATCAATATATATATTGCTTATATATATATATATATATATATATATATATATATATATATATATATATATATATAGTCTTAAATTATTACAAATTATAATTAACTTTTAAATGCACATAACATTTATAATTAATTTAAAAAATTATAATATAAAGTTTTATTTACTATATTTTTTAAATCCTTACTTTATATCAGTATAAAAGAGCCACTAAAGCTTTCGAAAGAAAAAGTGCCAGGAAGTACTTAATTAGTTAAATCGTTCGTGGCACTTTTTGTTTCGGAAACGAAATACTTGTAGGTTGCATACAATATTATACTTCATACTGATCTATAAGTTTCAGAGATACAGTGATATTTAGGTAACATTATAATTTTGTTATTAAAATTAAAAACCTTAGAAACAAAATCTCTTTTCTTTTAAGACGGTTTTAATGGTCCTCCTTATATGAGCCTCCTCCTCCTCATCTCCCTAACGCATGTAATTCCAGCTTCCGACGCCTAATTGCCTCGAGACTTAGGTGTCATTATCATTACCATTATATGAATGCCTTTAACCACTTTTCTGGAAAATTTGATCCTCATTACAGCTTGAGAATACAAAATATTTATGTAGCTACTTTATTAGACGACTAGCAACTTTCTTGACGATATCTTATTTTGTTGATAGTTTTGTTTCTAGCGGGGAAGACAGTTTGAGCATTAACATAACAATATGAATTCTTGCTGAAGTTAGTAAATTAAAAATAAATGTTGCTTAATTATACGTGTGAAAATAAGTAATTTTAGTTTTTCGAGTAAGAGATACAAATAAAAATGGCAAAAACTGAAACTGCTTATATATAACTTAATCGGAAAATCACAAATAAAATTAAGGATTGGATAGGATGGCTAGTACAAAATAATACAGGCGTGTAAGGAAGCCAAGCCCAGTGTAATGTGGCGTGTCAATAAACAATGCCAGGAATTGAACCCCGAACTTCGATGAGCATCGCTGCACGCGTTAAATGCTTTCTCTCTTAAAATAATGTACATTGGAAACATATTGTTAGACTTTAATTTTTTATTCTCATATATTAAACTCAATATGTTTTATTATTTTATTATTTATCAAGTACGTACCTTCTTTATAGAGTTCTTTTAAGATTGAAGTGAATTACTAACTTTTAGTACTAAAACTTTCCCATATATCAATAATTTTTGTAGAGAAAAAAATTGTGTCTTTTGTTAAATTATAGCTACTCACGAGAATAATTCAGCTTGATTTGAAATGGTATTTCGGACTATAAGTTATAGGTTATACGAGTATAATATGTACGTGTATAGAGTAAGCATTTTAAATCACAATGTTGATTGTTAGGTCAATCAGATCAAATTAATTAGCGACGTAAGTGTGCAAGGATTCATATTCACATATTTTTTATTAGTATAATTAATTTTTATACTTAAAATTCCTTTAAAAACATTTATCTATAGATACATATAATAAAATTGTAACTAAGCCGAATCTGTACATTAAAATTTTTTTGTAAAATCTTATTGAAATAAACATTATTTTCGAAACAGAGCCCGAA
The DNA here is from genome assembly GCA_921882275.1 of Brenthis ino. Taxonomy (NCBI): domain Eukaryota; kingdom Metazoa; phylum Arthropoda; class Insecta; order Lepidoptera; family Nymphalidae; genus Brenthis; species Brenthis ino. The sequence continues at coordinate 24,122,081 of OV170222.1, read as the reverse complement.
TATGTTATAGGTTTTAAAACTTTTGTCTGTCTGTCTGTTACCGCATCCCAGAAAACGGAAAAAGAGGAATTTTGATAAAATTTGGTATGTTGCTAGCTGGTTATCCGGGTTTACATATACAATACTTTTTATCGCGGGAAAATATCACATTTCTGAGAAAAAATACAAAAACTGCAATGTAAGGGTATACTAACAATGTAAAACCTAAGAATTTGGTTTTCGGTCATCTGAACGCAGGCGGAGCCGCGGGTAATGCTAGTAATTAATATTCTTCTATTATTTATTTATAGTTTAACTAAATTTTATATTGGTTTTAGGTTTTATACCATAAAAAAATTATGGTACACATTAATTGAGAAGCCATAAATGTTATCCTAACTGTAAGAAATAAGTATACATATTTATGTATGTATCTCCACAGTTCAACAATATTTATATTGTACAGATATATTTAGAATATCTAGATTATTTGCAAGGACTATTTCTTTAGGTGCGCAACGCGAATGCAAAGAACGAGTCCTTTGTGCACACGTGTTGCCTTTAAAGGGTAATGGGTTCATGACTGGCAATAGAAGAATTTATATACGTTATAGGATTGGTTAACTTTTGATTATAAATATAATTTTTGGACTTCGTAATTTAAAATTTATATTAACTATCTATAAATGTAATTTGACATTGAATTAACTAAGTATTTTTTAATTCCAATTACATATATAGTACAGTACCAAGTGCTACGATTTTTTTAAACCTCTTTCGCTATTACGTGTTTTTGTTAAATTATACTGTTTGATACAGCGCAGAAAAAGTTTCTAACTGTTAAATAATAAAGGGGTTTGAATGAATTTTCAGTCAGTCACTAATATAGGTACCTATATCACACCAGAAAAATCTGCACCGGACTACCTGTCGTCTCTCTTGGAAGGAACTTGTCTTTTTCTGATTTACATCGTACCTAATTAAAACTACAAAACTACAAACTAATAACTGCGCTAATAACTAGATTTACACATTATGCAATTTCAAAATTGGATATACTTTGCAAGTAACGAGTCTGAATTATTTCATATTCTTATGAATAAGTATGTTTTATTTGTTACAAAAGCTTAAAGTGTAAACCAGTAGCCGCCAACCAGGTGTACATTCGTAACCGATTACGAAGTGAAATAGTTATAATTATGGTTGTAAATTGTATCTTACAACGATATTTTAACATAGCTTAGAGTAAAACCTTTTTGTTATTGTTAAATTTATACATAGGTATAATAAAATTGTAACTGAGCGTAAATTAAATATTTTTTTAGAAAATCTTATTAAAATAGACTATATCGATATAGATATTCTCGATACAGAGGCCGAATCTATAGTTTTTACATTTTTTTCTGTCTCTCTGTGATCCCATCGCGAAAAAACCACTGGACAGATTTTGATGTGGTATGATGATAGCTGGTTATCCGGGTCAACATATAGGGTACTTTTTACTGTGGGAAAATATCCCATCTCTGAGAAATCTTGCTAAGCGTTAAAACGTATTTAGGGACGAACCCGAGCAGAGCGAGGGTGAGTCGCTAGTTTTGTATATTTACTATGTCAACAGAGATATATCTATGTACTTTATGAACCATTGCGACTCATGACTTCCTATCGTAAGATAATGGTAGGTATGTTAGAAACTTTAAGGGTTTAATTATTATTATTTTTTGTTAAGTACATATTTCCTTATTATATGTACACTTCTGACTGATAATAGTGAAAATGACAATATATGGGAAACGTGGCAAAGTTGGACTACTTAAAGACGCTCATTAATGACAGTCGCAACGGTTCCTTTAGTTATATTTCTAGTAGAAAAATAAATATATAAAGATAATCAGAATTATACATAAATGTATATGTTATATTTTTACTTGAGGTATAGAATATTGTAAAGTATTCACCATATTTTATAGGCAGCATGCCTTAAATATTTATATTAAGTAATTTTCACCCAGCTAGCATATGGATGAAGGACGGTCATACTTCGCATCGTCTACTATATTTCTAAGAAAACACACGTTATTCCCAATAGCAATTATCTTGGAATTGTTACACATTACGTTAGAGATCGGGCTGCAACTCCGCAATCCTGTAATACGAGGGAGTACAGGTCCCCGTATTTGCTATATCGGTTACTGGCAAACGGTTTATAAATATGTAGTCGGTCAGGTTTGCTGCATGACGATTAGACTTGAATGGCTCCATTTAAGAGTGGCTTGCCCCCGGCACCTCGTAGGATTCTATCAATGCAAATTATTGTTTTATCTCAAACTGGTTATTGGTCGCTTTTAGATATCTTTATCTAGCTGTAAAGATATTTCAATTCACACGAAGAAATTTCTATGATCATTCATAATTTTAAATTTTACAATTATTATAGTTAATTAATTTAGTTCCCACATGCAAAATGTAAGAGATATAAAACGCTACACTCACACTTTCTCTTTTTTTAAATATCACCAACATCCACATTGTTAGGGCATAAAATACATTATTTTATTTACTCTTTCTTTACTATAGTTGTTAATAAACTTAACTACCTCGGTGGTCTAGTGGCTATCATGTACGGCCGCAGATCCGGAGGTTCTGGGTTCGAGTCCCGGTCGGGCCAAGTATAATTACTGGGTTTTCTGTCAAAAAATCTCAGTAACAGCCCAGAGTTGGGAAGTTGGCGGCGTCTGTCCTGCGCCTTAACTCTCACCGGTCGTGTCGAAGTATCGTCCCATCGGATTTTGAGAGTGACAGGAATAGAGAGTGCACTTGAGTCTGCGCGTACACTTGTGCACTATAATATCTGCTGCGCAGTTGGCTAGTCTCAATGAGATTGGCCGCCGTGGCCAAAAGCGGTCAGGAGGACATTATTGTTATTATTACTCAATATATCATAGTACCTACACACCTTGCTGAAATTTCCATTTACACATAGTGCAGGGTGAATAGACAACCGATTTTTTTGCCATATGTAAAGATATAATAAGTAAAAGTAATTTGTAACTGATAAAGTAGCTAACATCCTTAAAAAGTTCGGTTCAATGAAGACTATCTTCACTTCCCTCAAAAAGACAATTTCCATACGAAAGGTCAGGTTATGAAAATGAGCTCCTCATCTACGCCTATCGAGAAGGTATTTTCGACACTACCTACAAATATTATAAACTTTATAAACTTATAAACGCGAAAGTTTGTGAGGATGTATGTATGCATATATGTCTGTTACTCTTTCACGTAAAAACTAATTAACGAATTTCGATGAAACTTTTTAGTGGTAACATTCATATTAGTAGTTTTTTACTTAGTACTGAACTGGCAAATCTGCAGGAAAACGCTAGAAGCTAATATAGTGTATGTCTGCAGTGAGGATGTGCGTACGCTGGGCGAGGGGGCGGCGGTGGCGGTGGCGGCTGGCGAGCGGGCGGAGTGCGCCTGCGCCGCCTGGCCGCGCCGCCAGCCCGCGCCCCACGAGATACTGAGACCTAAGCCGAGAAGGTACGCTCTTTCAATACTTCACATTTGATTCATGATCTATTATTATCGACTACCCTTACTTCACTCGGGTGCGTGCTTAGGCACCTAACAGTAGCGTATGTGTTATTCCAGGTCACGGAGTTATATTGAATATCCGTATATGCATTTCCCAACGTTAAAAAAGATTTTAGTCATCTGTGTAGTAGTCGTCAATTACCTACTTTATTACATCCAAATCCGTCCAGCCGTTTTGGAGTGGAAAAGTAAAAAACATTCATATTAGTAGTTTTTTACTTCGATTTTTTACTTTTATAATTGTATTTAGCTCTGTTTAACGTCCCACTGCTGGACGTGAGCCTCCCTTAAATACGAGGAGGATCAGGCCAGAGTCCACCACGCTGGCCAAGTGCGGGGCAGAATTCACATGTCTTTTGAAAACTTGCTAGGTTCTCTCAGACATGCAGGTTTCCTCACGAGGTTTTCCTTCACCCTTAAGACAAGTGGTAATCATATTGGAAATGATTCGCACATGAAAATATCGAAGGTGCGAGACCCGGGATTTGAACCCACTTTACTCGGTTTCCCAAACGAGCGCGTTACCACTGGGCTACCACTGCCTTCTTACTATTATTATCCATAAATATTTTAGTGAAATATTCTACCATACTTACTAAAAAACTCAATGTAATGATTATATTAATGATACTTTTCATAGGGTACCCTAGGGTTACATATCACAGAGATTCTCTATCCATCTATATTCTTTTGCGGTCATAGACTGTCAGTAATTGAAATCCGGAACGGCAAAAATTATTGCCAATTATTTATAAGGAATTTTAACACGAATAAATTTTACCCGTCGAACAATTTAGATTGATCGGTACTTGATCGATAGCCATGTCTACGTAACACATATTCAGCATATCACATTCCTATGGAAAATGCCTTACCATCTCTTGCCTTTGCCAACGTATAAATGTTTAACGAGGTCGAAAGTGCGGAATCTAACTTCCATATATTTGTGGGATGTAAATTGTTATGGGTTTCAGGGTTGAAAATGTTACGATGTAGTAAGGGGTTTTATAATAAATATAATAAATAATAGTAAAGAACAGATATTCATTTCTAATATACATTAGATATACGCCTAGTGAATTTAATGAGAATACTATAACAATATTATGATATGAAAGTAACTATCTGGCTTTATTTGATAGCATGTAGCAAAGCTGTCGTTGTTTAATCGGACGGAGGAAGCTTTGGAGAACTCTTACTCTCTATCACTTATTTATACAATATAACACCTTAATTACGTTTTAATAGATGAAACATAACCCTCCTTTGAGCTTCACCGCAGTTGGGTAATAATAGAGATACTACTATATGTATGTATTTCGAATTCAGGATTTATGCAAAGGTTCCTTCCATAAACTCTTTTGAAAATTTCATGTATTTACATACCTATTGAATATAATGAAAATATTATTGAAAGACGTACAGTATGCATTTTTCTTTAATGTATACTGAAAAAACAACATCATTTTTCATTCACCATTTTATTAATTTGATTTGGTTCCCTAAACGACACCAATGAGTCGAGTCGTAAATGGCCTAGTTTTGGCACTTAGTCAAAATTATGTTTTTATACCATTTGCTGTAGAAACCCTTGGACCATGGAGTCAAAGTGCTAAGCACTTCTTAAAAGACATAACACCTCGTCTTATCACCTCTACTGGTGACAGGAGAGCTGGCGCATTATTCGCCCAAAGAATCGGCATTGCCATTCAGCTGGGAAATTCGGCTAGCATTCTTGCCACTATTACACGCGGACATGACTTGTACAGTAATAATTAAGTGTGCATTCGTTTTGTACGTATAATTAAGTATAACTGTAATTTTCATTATTATATGAATAATTTGACCTAAGTTTACTTAGGTTTCTTTTAAAATAGTTCCATAATAGAATAAATATATACATAATTACGATATCTTATTAGCATTTATGTTGGCAACCCTAATAGGTCATGAAGGTTGTGTGCCTTCAGTATATCTATTGGACGGTGAGACTGTCGCGGTGTTTATCACGGGGTATAATACATCTCGGCCGGCAGTGTGACACGCTCGTGACTTGGAAAGTAGGCTGTGCAGTTTATTAGAGGGTCTAATTAATTTATTGACCTCAAGCGACAATGTCTAAGCTCCGTGAGGGTCGGGCAAGCTAAATATTATGAGAAATTTCATTTGCTATGCGTGAGTGAGTTAAAATAGGGTTGTTATGGAGTTAAGTGGAATATTATTATATTATTTTACTTTCTTCTATACCCGTTTTTTTCTATTTCCCCGAAATCATCATACTTGTTTGATTTTTATTATGTCTATATTATTATGTAATAAATATAAGTTGGTTGCTAGTTGTTATTACCTAGTATTTTTTTTATATTTTGTGTAGTGATAATTGGAATATATTAAAATCCCATACACATACAAATTGATTTCATAATTATTATAAAAGAAACTGTATTTAAAAGAAATTTTGAGAATATGTAAGAGGAATCAACTAGGGTATAAATATATAAATATGTATGTACTTTATATGTTTACCTGAACAAGTTTAAAACTCTTTGCAGTAATGTTTACTTAAGTCTCTGAATAACAAGTATTTTAAAGAATTAGTTTTATTCATAAACAACTGGTGAACAACCCTTTGCGCTGCTTTTTAATGTTACGGAAATTTTCAGAAAGAATAATTTTTACAATTTCTACACGTTGTAGGGGGTAATCTCTCATCTCTCTCATCAATCTCTCATAAACTCACAATTTACAAACTTTACCTCTTTATAATATTACTATAGATGTAGTAATAATTACAGGAACTAAAACGAATTCCTTGAACATAAAACAAACAACTATGCACATAAATGTACCAAAAAAAAAATAGTCTCCATACATTTGCGATATCTACGACGAGTTTTAACATTCTAATTTTATCAAGAGATATCAAAGCCATTTCCTTGAATCCTTCCAAAACGTATTTTAATTGCTTTTAAAAAGCCATCATCAGTGTCAAAAAGAGGCGAGTGGCGGCGACGCGCCGCCTGCCGCCAATTAGCGAAGATTTGTCTCGAGGCGCGATAACGTAAGGACTCCTGACGCCTGTAATAAGATTAAATTTGTGTTAATACTGCTGCTTAATAGCCGTATTTAAGAAAAATCCATCTTGCAAATAACTGTTGTATCAAAAATAATGAATTTATCTTTTAACTCAGAGGGACGAGAACGATATTTTGCTTTAAAAGTATATGTTTGTACAAAGTTATATTTAAATGACTAAAGTTGGTACATGCGCTAATACTGAGGTATACATATTTATATAAAATAACATCAATAGTCATTAAGGTTACTTTACGAAGGGTTTAAATTATTAGCTACGTACCGCAGCTATGTACATTGTAAATGACATATCAATCTATACATATAATAAAATTGTAACTAAGCCGAATCTGTACATTAAATATTTTTTGGAAAATCTTATTGAAATAAACATTATTATCGATACAGAGCCTGAATCTATGGATTTTAGAATTTTTGTCTGTCTGTCTGTTTGATAGCGCATCACAGAAAAACCACTGGAGGGATTTTGATGAAATTTGGTATGGTGATAGCTGGTTATCCGGGTCAACATATAGGATACTTTTTACCCCGGGAAAATATCCCATTTCTGAGAAAAAATAGAAAAACTGCAATTTAAGAATAGGAGTATACTAATATGTAAGACCTAAGAATTTGGCTTTTGGTCATCTGAACGCGGTCGGAGCCGCGGGCAATGCTAGTAAATAATAAAATTCTAACTGAGTCGAATCTGTAGTTTTTAGAATTTTTGTCTGTCTGTCTGCCTGGGAACGCATCACGAGAAAACCACTAGACAAATTTTGATGAAATTTGGTATGATGATAGTTGGTTATCCGAGTCAACATATAGGGTACTTTTTACTGTGGGAAATATCTCATCTCTGAGAAATTTATTCAAATCGTTGAAACGTTCCTACGGACGAACCCGAGCGGACATAATTAGATACTGTAAAGCTTATGATGGGGGCAAGAAGTGGACGGATAGAACCCTTCAATAGCTACGAGTAAAACCTTCAAGTTCAAGGGTTCCTTTGGTTCGTTCAACGAGTCCAACGCAGTAGTTGCCCAAAAGCATGTTGTTTATTATAAAATTATTATTGTAAAACGTAAATTTATAAAACATTACTGACTTTTGTTTGGATCGACAAGTTACATTCAAATGTACACGTTTGCTTATTATACATCATAACTCGTAAGCCATGTTTATGGCCAAAATAGAAATTCAACAAGAATTTTAACAGCTGTTAGCCAACAATTAGTGTTACATATGGGAAAATATGTTTATTTTCCTACTTTCACACAGTACTACAATTGATGTAACTTTATGCAAAGAGATAGTTTATGAGTCGGAAAATTACAATGTTTTCCTTAGTTTTCATAGAAATATACTAAACATTGCGATGAATGCGTCCTGAGGAAAGTAAGGGCGGGAAACTAGTATCTGTTCTGTCAAATATGCCGCTGTTTTTACCAGCGCAGGGTTATTTTTTTGCTGCTTATAAATGTATATATGATTGTACGCAGTTATTATTGAACAATTTATTAGCATTTATTTTTAAGGAGCGAGCAGTGGTGAGATTCCTGGGAGCCGATAAATCCTGTTTGGAGTTTTTGAGTTGGTCTCATCACAAATGACTATAATATAATGTACTTAGAACCCGTTTCAGATATTGCATTCTTATAACGCGGTTGTTTTTCTGCAAGTGTAGGTACTTTTGAATTTTGACATTTTTATTACTCTTCAGACCTTTTTTGTAAGTGTTATTTTTTTTTAACTTTCACAGTTTGTAGATGTAGATTTAATGATTTCTTATTTCGTTCGCCGCAAACTGAAAAAACAATGTCGCGCTTTGATTTAACCGCGATATAATATTCGCTTCGCGTGGGATTGAACCCGTGACTTCAGTAAGTATGCCAGAGATTGTTGTCATAGTATTAAGTATATCCATATAAATAAATATGAAATACTTTTTCTTGATAAACGCTTAGTTAGTGCTGCACAGCCTTAGCAACTTTCTTTTAAATAACAATTTTTGGGAAAATATTAAAAAAGATGGCCAAAAATTTAATAAAAACTAAAAGTACTCTTTGCTATACATAGAGTTTTCTTGTGAACATAAAGATCACAAGCACGTTTATTGAAACTTAGACAGAAAAAAGTCTGTCGGGTCCGCTAGTCTTAAAATAAATAATAAATTATGTTTACTTTATATGTAACTACCTCGAACGATCAAAATACAACTGAACAGTCTCTTCATTTCAGAGTATTAACTGTACATTTATACATAAATTTATATTTAAATTAATATAGCTAAGTACTAGCTATTTTAAATGAAGCTCGATTAAACAAACAATAAACACAAATTCTTTCAGGTCAGAACTTTTGAAAAAATATAAAACGAAAAGATATTTTAATCTGTAGCTAGTCTAAGCTAGAAAATTAAAAATAATCACTAAAAAGTTACACCAACTTCACAATGTCTTTAAAATAAATTAATTATTATTTCACTTTTTAGATAGAAGTTTTTTCTTGAATTTTAATGAACCCATCCTAAAAGTATAACCTATAATGGGCGATATATCTTGTAATATAATGTAAATTAGACTTGTTTTCCGTACATAGACTCGCATTTGCTTCGTTGTATGTTGCGAATCCTGGCTAGTTCAGCAAGCCTAACCCCGTCCAAAAGCACATAAGTTTCCTGGGAACCTCATAGGGTTCGCGGGGCGACCTTATTGGTCCAAAGTCGAACATAATACTGAATAATATGTTATTATGTAATGTATGTTAACGTTTGTATGTTTATTTTAATTATTGAAATATTGCATGCTGTAAGGCTGACTTTGGCTGAACATTAAATATATTATTATCAAAATCTAAATGTATGTACTAACCCAAGTTCGCAATAAAGTGGTTGATTTGATTTGATTTGAGGATTTCATTATCTTGAGAAGTTACCACTACACATTCCAGGACTACTTTCCCGGGGGAGAAGCCAACTCCTACCGGGCGCGTCCCCAGGTGGCGGATAGGGGAATGCCACCCGCTTAGGGCGGCGGGTGGTACCGGAGAAATCCGGCGCGGACCAAATGGCTTGGGTGGGGCCGCTCGTCTAGGACTCGAGCCGAAGACGTTGCGGCCACCGGTGGTGGGACCGCTTGGTCCCACAACCGGATGATGGGTGCCGGTTGCGGGACTGTGGTCGCAGGCCCGCATCCGGCGGAGGAGTAGGCCGCGGCGGGAGAGGAGTGCCGGTATTTCGGTGCGCCGTTCTCCCTACCTTCCGCGGCCTAGACGGGGCCGCCACCGTTTGATGGCGGACGCGGTGGGGCTGCAGGGGAAGAGGAGTGTCGGTGTTTCGTTGCCGCTCTCCCTGTCCTCTGCAGCCGATTGGAGGTGGCCCACTTCGGTGGGCGGTGGTTAGGTTTAATGGGGCTGCTCCGGGTACCTCTCTGGCGTAGCAGAGTTGACTGTGGAGCAGCCCCATTGGTTTGGTGGTCTGCCTTTTTAGGCAGACCTGCCGCCGGGGCGCCGTAGTAGTTATGCGCAAGCGATCCTGCGGCGTCCCATTAAGGCGGAGGGGAGGGGAATGTCGGGTTTTAGTGGGTAGTACCGGCTCTTCTAGCCGGTGAGCCCCACATCACCACCTGGGGGATCAGGTGGTATGCGTAAATGCATTTCCCGACATAAAAAAAAAAAAAAAAAAAAAAAGGACTACGTGAGTGACTGATTCTTTAATGCTAAAACACCCTCTGCACAGCGGGCTGTTCATTGCGCCGATGTTGAATTAATATATTCGAGATATCCTGTAAACAACACACTATGTAATAAACAATACACGTGTATAACCTACTTGAATGCCTCGTTCTTGAAATTGTCGAAAAACGTAATTATTAATTTCTGAATAGTTTTGATCATATACATTTCTGAGAAACTTACTAACGTGCAAACAAACACTTTCGGATTACATCTCTAACAATAGCGACTTGATGCTGCACTTTCTCTCAACCTTGGGATGGGAATATGATGAACAATACTGCGAGTGTTTTATGCAATGAAAGTCACCGTTGAGTCAAATTATCGCAGAAAGTCAAAGTTACCACACTTTTTAATTGTACCATAATTTGTTGTAATTTGGACACCGACTTAACCATTGTTAAGCAATGAATGGGTTATTTAAATTAAGATGGCTGAGTATTGAGAATGTTATATGCATTGTCATGAATTACATTTCTAGTTACTTATATTGTAAAAATTCCTACGCTAAATAAGAGGTTATTGAACTATAAGTTTTAGATGGTAGAGTATCCGTAAGAATAGTGCTTGTAATTTAATATATAAATATCTCGTGTCACGATGTTTGTGGTCGCACTCCTCCGAAACGGCTCGACTGATTTTAATGAAATTTTATTTTTGTATATTTGGAATTTTATTTGTAATATAATTATAATGAAATTTAATATTTGTATATTTTGCTTGTTGGTAGATATGAGAAAAGATCGTAAAGTATTTTTCACCCGCCTACCCCCACCTCCCATTTTTAATCGCGATTTTAGTATTTTTGTATGAATAATATCCAAATAATTTAATATTATATACATAAATATATAGGGACGAATCCGAGCGAAGGGAGGGTGAGTCGCTATATAACACAAAGCAAGAGTTTTTTTGTAGATTGAACGCACGTTCTACTAGTATTAATATATTTTATATTTGGTGTAACAAAGAATATATATATATATATATATATATATATATACATTATATATAGATCTAATATTTATGGACATTGATTTATATATGAGAGAAATATATACGTGGGATGTAAAGTAGTAAATCGTTTTCTTCGAACTAACGAATCTAACGAATCTTTTGCAGTTAGTAATCGTAATTTAAATCAAATTCAAATTTCAATATACAATATTAAAGAGCAAGATCCTAGGGCCACCAGACGTCATGTATTTTCTGACGAACGAAATGGGGACGATTGAGTAGTGTTATTATGTACTAAGATCGCATGCCATAATTTATTTGTAAACAAAAGTTCAAAAAATTATCAAATATCTGCTAAATTGATGCCCATCAGCGCAATCAGCATTAAAATTTAGTTTAGGTGATGATCGGCCCCTTGGATCGGTCTGTCTTCTTGTAAAAGGTTTTAAAATAGTTGTCTGGCGAACATATATAAAAATGAAGCATTAGTTATATACGTGAAGTTAAGTAATTATTTTGGGACCTTTAAAGCGTCTGCAAAGCAATATGGCCGACGGAAAGTGTCTGGGAGTATTGACAACTTATTTTTAACGATATTGTCTAAAATATACGTAAAAATTAGCTGGGAGAATTAATTACGTGAGGTAAGTAATGTTTTTACGTACCTTGATTACCTGATACCTGGAAATTGGCCGTCTAACCAAGCTAGCAGGTAGGCATGCGATCTTAGTACATACTAACACTATCCAATCGTCCACATTTCGTTCGTCAGAAAATACGTGACGTCTGGCGGCCCTCGGATTTTGGACTATTAGTATTTCAGAAATACACTTATTGCTTGTCAAAAACTCTACCAACAGTATAAAAAAAAGAATACCTCACTCCTGATAAAATCTTCCGTAAGAAAATCAGAACACAAAAATTAATAAAACTAAGTTATCAATCAATCAAGACATAATACTTTTTCGACGACTTGCTGTGCCAGCGGTCGCGGGTTCGAGTCCCACTTGGTGCATTCATTTGTGTGATTAGCACGAATGTTTGTACTCAGTCACGGATGTTTATATTTATAATATGTATATATTTAAAGTTATGTATGTGTAGTGTATCAACTATCTGGTATCCATAACACAGGCCTCGTAGCTTACCATGGAACTAGATGGTGACGTGTGTTAATGTCCTAACATATTTATTTTACGTTTTACCCTATGAAAACTTCTTCCCCAAGGCAACGCATAGCGAAAAGAGGCCATTCATCAATGGAGAGTCTGCCATACGCTTAGATATATTTAACCACTAACACCTAGTAGCTTAGTTTAGGCTATGGTACGAATATCTTACAAACACCCTTAAAACTATCAAATTAATATGGATAGATGTTTTAGAATCACAAACAGGCTTAAATTGTTTAAAAGTATATATAAGTTGATTACCAAAAAACAAGTAACGATTGTATGAAACTACAAATATGTGTTTATGGTCGTTTTTAACGAGCCTGTGATATCCTGCTTTACGACCCCAGCGATTAGCAGTAGAACTGTAACAGCGGAAGTAAGTGTTGTTGCGTTAACACTTTCTAAAATAAAATGATGATTTTCTTACTCTACATTAATTGTTCACGTTTGCATTCAATATTTTCTTTGGTGTTGTATTTAATGCAAGTTATACAATATTTATTTACAATTCAATTCAATTTTCTTGTTAATGGTTACAAAGTATGCCAACTGAGCACAAATAACTTTGTCAATGTCACGTAGAATGGAGAAAACAAGACTATGATTTCTTTACAATCTCTTCCAAAGTTATCAAATTGTAGAGTAAAATTATGATTTTAGTAAAAGCTTTATATTACTGAAATTTCAGTTGAAATAAATAATAATATATGTTCTATGTATATAATGAGTTTTGTATTTCAATTGTTATATATTACAGATTGAAAATTGAAAACAAGCGACTAAAAAGTGAAAAAATACTTTATAAATATTCAAATATAGGTTTTGGCGCGTTAATTTTACCACCTATTCTTAATAATCTTAATAGTAATTGCTATAAATTGTATTATGTATAAATATAATTAAATATTATGCCTGAGTTCATAAAAGTTAAGAAACACATTATATATAGACTGTGACGGACAAACAGACTGACTCACGAGTGACAATGAGGTTTTCGTTTTACATCACTTTGAATAGTTAAAATATAAAAATATATATTTACGTATTACTTATTTTATTGTATTGTATTATTCTATTGTATTACTTATATTTACTTATTTACATATTATAATGTTTGTGTCGATATTTCATATTCATTGAAAAAAAATAAGGAAAGAAATTTATAAGTAATTTTAATATTTTTTTCATATTTTATGTAAATATGCTTTAATCCGTGCATAATAATGAAAAGCAAATAAGTAGCTTCATATAGGTATCCTACTAATATTATAAATGCCAAAGTTTGTGAGAATTTATGGATGTCTTGATGTATAGACGTATGGATGTTTGTTACTCTTTAACGCAAAAATTTCTGAATAATTTTAATCAAACTACAATATAGCTCATACATCAGAATAACATATAGGCTACTTTTTATCACTCATAGGTCATAGTCTCTCCCGTGACCATGATTGCTGTAAAACATTCGAAACGTCGGGAACCAAAAATCAAAATAAATCTGCGAAATAATCCGAAAAGATAGTTTTATTTAAAACTCACTTAAAATTTACTTTAATTCATATACTTGTAGTTTTATCTTTACTACAAAGGAAGTTGAATATTATTTGAATCATTTATATTTAAGAGACCGGATTATAATTTTTATAAACAGTTCATTTCCAAGGATCAAGTATTACAATTTAAATTTTATAATAATATTAATAATAAATTTAATTTGGTGATATAATGAAAGGAACTTAAATGACACAAAAAAGGTTTTATAAATCAGTTTGTAATGATTTAAAAATATTTTTGTATCATATAATTAATTCAGCCGATGTGTACCTAAAAAAGGTCATAAACTATATGGTAATTAGTATAAACGGTAAACATTTTACCAATTTGCGGGAATAGAATTTGCGACCTACTCATTTAACAGAAATAAAAAAATATTTGAGCAGTAAATAATTTTGGTAAATCATCAAAACCTTTATTTGTATAGTTTCGTATTACTATCGCGTACATTTACATTACACGCTAGTTTTCGTTATAACGTGCCGCCTCTTTTGAGATAAGTGACAATTATTTGCGTCGTGCGTACACAAGAGCACATTAAAATCCCATAAAATCTTTATTATTAATTCACGTTTTAATATTTTATTACTATCGTTCGAGATATTATCGACCGGACATGAAAATAGAGACCGTTTTCAAGTACTCTATATTTAGTAATACTTATGGTTTCATTCACCCCGGGCGCAATGCAAAGGATTTAATGTGCATACCGCTATTGATAATGTGCAGAGGCGCTCATTGATGCAATCAAACCGAAATTAGTGATTTAGCATTTATTTGTGCTGATTTCCAAAATTAAACGCTGTTATAATAATTAATTATTAATATTGCGTTCTACTTTTCGCTTGCTTTACATATTATTTTATATTCTCATGGAGTATTAGGTGTGCTATGGAAAAATATCAGCATTTTTCACATTTCCATATAATGCAATAAACAAAAGTGACTTAAATTTATACAAACTCCGAAACAAATCGTGAAAATATAACTTTAATAATTGTTGCGGTAATATTTATGAACGCACTTTCGTGTTATAAGAAATAGATCAAGTTTGAACGGTATCGCTAACATGTTAGCGTTGGTGCGTTGGTAGCGGGGTTAACAATGCTTCTTAGAGTGACGGTGTCTGCAGTGCGGCCGGTGCGCTCGAACAGTCATGCTGTGTCCGGCGCGTTGCTCTTGCTTCCTTTGCAGAGAGCTACAATCTTGCCGCGCTGATACACGTAAGCCTAAACATAACATGTGCGACAACTTCATTCTAAAGAAGGCGGAGGCCTGGGAGCCTATGAAGTTTATACGAGGTGCCGCGAGGATGTCAGTGCGACACTGGCAAAGCAGGGAACCAATCTCGCCAGCCAAAACACGCGTGTCGCCGCATAAGTCTACTAGTTGCGAACAGTTGTATCAACAGTCAGACGAAGGGCCCTTTGCAATGCGCAAATCGCCCAGCACAGATCGTGTCAAGCAAATCGAACATAAACCTATTTTCAAATTACTTGGAAATTCACGATCTAAAAAAAATATTAGTGATCAGGACGTCAGGAGAAGTGTTTTGAATTTCAGGAAAAATGATACGCCTAGTTCCAAAAATGTTCACGAAAAATATATACCGTTGCAACGAGCAGCGTCACCACCAGAGCATATTTACAGTGAACCTAAGCAATGGAGCACTCAAGACGACTGTTGCCGCCCACCTGTTTATCAAAGCGTTGAGAAGAAAATTGCAGCGAATAAAGAAGCTGCGGATAAAAAGATATATAACAATCGCCCTCCTTGCTATGATGAGTTAGCTGAAAGGCTGTCTCATGAAAGAAGTAGAAAAGCTAATATACCTCTCACCGAAGGTGGATTGGCCAATAAAATAACACAAAATAACAATAAAGTCGTTATATATTTCGGAGATTCCATAATTCGAAAGCATAGTGAACAGAAGAAAGAAGAAGATAAACAGAAGGAAATGCAAAAAGAAGAAGCAATATATGTTAATAGAGAGATAACTAGCGCAGAAAACTATGATCAAAACAATGACGTTGATAAAGGAGGAACGCAGCTGATATCTGAAATAGAAGTACCAGAGGCTATTTATTCCGAAATCAAAACTGAAGATGTGAAAGAGGATGAAGTGGTCATCAATGATGGGACATACAAAAAAGATACTTTCGAATCCACGAGCCCCGATGGGTTCTTAGTAGTAGAATTTGAAGGAAACTTTGAAAGAGCTCGTCAACTGGTTGAGCTTGTTCATGGCAATGGTCGAGTGGACCAAAACGAGGCTACCGTGTTGGATCAGGATGATCAGTGCGACTGGAGTTTCATCCAAGACTGGCGCAAACGGTAAGCTGTTCTCATTCATTTAAAAATATCTAGTTATTAGTCGTTCTGACCTCCATTCCAACCATAATATTAACTTAATGAATTCTAATCTACCGTTACTGTGTGACTTAAGATTGTTAATGCTTAATTGTGAATCCAGGAAGCACCAGTACAAATACATTGTTATGCAGAAAAATACGTTACATAAATATTTTATTATATATCTGACATAGTTTTTGCAAGATTTAGAATGAGGTCTTGCCATTTTAGAACGCGTACAGCGAGATGATCGCGGTAGCCGATTATATAAATATGTTTCAAATTGAGGTTTTCGAGGAAGCAACTGCGGGAAGCATTCGAGTTAATTGCATTGTGATTCCTTTGATAACAATCGTCTGTTAGGTCGTCGACTCCGTGTGAGCCTGCGTCTGTTACTTAAAAATTAAAATCATCCAAAGGACAGCTCTGTTATATAGATTTTGTATTAACATTCTTTACTGATAATTAATAACAAATAGCTAGTGTATATTTATTTAATAAACAAAAACAAAAATATCTAAATGAGAGAGATATTTTGATAGAAACTTGTTTTGAAAGCTAAATTCGCACATTATTTAAATTTTATTTGTTTTATGTAATTGATAGACTTCTTATCCTTGATATTAATATTATATACAAATAAAAAAATATTTTATAGATAAATATCCTTTTTGGCCAATAAGGGATGAAAATTCTAACTTCCTATTTAAAAATGTAGCGCAAGAGGGCTTTAATATGACATTCTGTCGCCAATATAATACTAACCATGATATCTTTAAATATTAACTCATTTAGAAAGATTATAATTTCCACATATGTATTATGTATTTTGAACCGACTTCAAAAAAAATATGTGTAGGTATGTTACGCAATATCTTCGCTAGTAATAGGTCGATTTTCATAATTTTCATATAATGAACAAGTTGTATCTCAACGATCCCAAATATAAAATAAGATAATATGTACCTATTCCTCTTCTATGCAAGAATTTTAAATCATTAATTTTCTATTATAAATACATAGTTCGTAGAGCTTTGTTCGGCGTTTTTGTTCTTCAGAAAAGATATAAAATTGGACTTTTTCAGAAAATTCACCTACATATATAAATAAAGTTAAAAAGCAAAACCTTACATAAATACAACAGTTGATTTACATATTACGCGGGTAAATCTTTTTGTGTAAAAATACTGAGCAAATGATTTTTTCCAGGTATAAGACCTGTCTAGGTTGACTTTTCGCCCCCGCAAACCCCTACGTTGAAAATTTCATCGAAATCTTTAGAGTCGTTTTCGAAAACGTGATTACAAATATATGTATATATAAAAATATTGTTCGTTTGTGGGATGAACGATTAATATTCTCTAATTAGTGGGGGCAAGCTCTGTCTGTAAAATGATATTCGTTAATTTTTTTAGAATGTTTACATATATATTAGCCATTTGTGTATCGTTTTTTTAATAGATTAAAAATAAAATATAATATAGGACCAAATATAAAAAAATATACAAATAATACTTTTCTAAGAGTGGGATAGTCACAAATATATTATTTTTGTTAATAAAAGCTTGTATAAAGTAATATTTATAACATTTTCCCCATAGATTGAACACATGAATGTTCTACTATACTTACATAAAATGCAGGCTACAGTTATAACCGTTCCTTGTATCAGTTCACAGGTATTGCCATCTTTTGTTTTGTCTCTTGCGCTTCTGATTGTTTGCTGATCACATAACTTCCTTGAGAACGAGAATTAATAATAATTTTTATTCCAAAATGATTATTTCATAACTTTACAAGGTGTTTTTTAATTCTTTACTTTCTATTTTGGTATACTTTTGTATCTTCGCTGTAAATTATGTTACCGTTTTAATTACATGTTTCTCTGAATATAATAAGGTCTCTTTTTCTTTGTTCCCAGCTAAAATATAATATGTATTCTAATTCAAGAAGGACATTGTTGGGTTTTTATATCTATTTAACAACTATTCTATATTATAGATAATTCTCGTAGGCTTTGTATCTCGTACTGCTTCTAACCATTGTTTTTTAAATTTCATTTTTAACTTATTTATTTTACTTAATTAACACCTTGAATTGATAGTGCTATTGATAAAATATGCTTTGTTCTAATAGACTTTGACAAGCACTTTTGAATTGTCAAGTTTACATTTTAAACTTAAATGAAATGTCAGTGTGTAAGTCCGTCACCGTGAAGAGTCTACCACCGGCTCGGAAGGCAGTTCTATTGAGAAGAGCCGGCGAGAAACTCAACAGTTGCTCTTTTTAAATATAGTAATTTACAATGTATCAATACAATAATTATGTTCTTTTCTACATAAGTATCAACTAACAGTAATCCTACATATTTGCATCAGCAAAGTATTCCGCGACTAAATAATACCAATGCTTTGCTCAATGAACTACTAAAATTTCTCTAATAATTTGTCGACTGAATTGAATATAACCTTGTATACTGTAGTAATACTGTAGTTTATATGAATGCACGTACATATGTATATGTACATACATTTTACGACGAAATCTACAAATTCTAATGCTCGACCTAAACAAATATTGCAATAACTTTGAAAATGGGTAACTTTATAATCTTCCAATAAAAACAATTAAGTGTAAGAATGCCTTTTCTATACGCTATTTATACACATGTCTTTTAATCAAACATTTTGTTGGACAAATTTTTCTTCAGCACTGATAATATTCTCGTTAGACATTTTTATTATATTATCTACATACTTATAAATATTATCTACATACTTATAAATACATGAACCACGATCAAGGACGTTCATGTACCTCATAATGCTAGACACCATATCCACTTTACTATGTAATAGAGATCAAAGTCCCTTGACTACAATTTGTTTTGGTCTGTAACACACTGCATTCACGCATGACTGGTAATAGAGGCCTTAGGCCTTACAGAACATATGATGTAAATGATATAAGAATGGACTATTGACATCAAATAAACACTTCTTACTATACATGTTACAAAAACAGACAGGGATAAGTCCTAAGATACACATGTATGTACGATATTTTGCGAAATAAAGCTGGAGCTTTTGATTGTATTGGCAGTATTAAAACGTTTCCCTAGTGGCTATTTTTGGAACTAACGACAGCAGTTTATAGGACTACTTACTCAAATATACCATTTTTGATTAATTTATCGTCTATGGATACTGTGATTTACACTTTTTAAAGAATTCTGACTTACCGTATCCAAGTCTTGTTAGAATATGTGGTCTTCAACCTAAAACTGATGACTGAATATTTTTCTTCTATCTTTCTATGAGAAATAAACTTGGATAAATTATTGGCATAGAAACAAGTTGTTTACTATCCCCTCGTATACTGTTTTAGTCAGCGAATAGAATAAAATAATTGTAGAATCCATCTTAACCGGGTCACCATATTGTATCTTTATATGACCAATATAAGCATACGTTAAAAGCATCATCTTTGCCTCTTTACCTTATTTTGAAGTTAAATTAAATATTATAAAGATTTGCTTATATTTAGACCCGGGTCGAGGGCTTGCATTTTCTGAGAAAATTTACCATAGTAATATATATATTTTTACACCATCGAAAAGTAGAGATTTCAACGAACAAAAAGCACACCAACTTTTTTAAAAAATCTGATATTTTGACGGCTGAATTTTCGATAAAAAATTAGGGTGCTTTTTCAATATTAAGACAAATTAAGGTGAAAAAATAAATATTTCAAATCCAAATTATCACTGGCAAATAGCTGATGAGTAACTTAGGCTACTTTTATTGTAAAAAATAATCAGGAGTCCGCGCAAAAAAATTAAAGCCCACGAAGTTCTGAACAAAATCCGGACGCACCCGAACGAAGCGAGGGTAAATCGTTAGTCTTAATTATAAAAATAAATTATTTTTAAGGAAACATTGCATTATATCTTACACTAGTGACTCACCCTCGCTCCGCTCGGGTTCGTCCCTACTTACGTTTTAACGTTTAGTATAGATTTCTCAAAAATGAGATATTTTCTGGCAATAAAAATTATCCTATATACGAGTATGTTGATCCGGATAACCAGCTATCATCATACCAAATTTCATCAAAATCCGTCCAGTGGTTTTTCTGTGATGCGCTAACAGACAGACAGATAGACAGAGAGACACACAGACAAAAATTCTAAAAACTATAGATTCGGCCTCTGTATCGATAATTATTTCAATAAGATTTTCCAAAAAATATTTCATGTACAGTTTCGGCTCAGTTAGAATTTTATTATATGTATAGATTACTTCTCATATAGTCTTAATGTGCCTAAATATAATCTACAGTCATAAGTCACGACCTTTAAAAACTCATTCCACTTTATTTTATTCTCTTAAGATTTAGAATCAGTTTTTGCCAAGCTCTATATGGATCGCAATTTCCTGCGGTCATAAAACATTGTTATGCAATGCATAATGCTCAAACATTTTTATTGCAACGTCTTATTTACACACTTTAGAATGTTTTGATTCATAATCATTATCTCTCGCAAAATTTATGGATAGGTACATAATGAGGTCGCTTTCTCATATTTATAAACTGTGGTAGCTCAGTGGTAACGCGTTCGTTTAGAAAACTAAGTGAAGTGGTTTCAAATCCCGATATTCTCATGTACTAATCAAAATGATTGATGTCATACAACAACAACAATCAACTGACTACATGTTTGGTTCAATTTGTAGTGATCCTACTTGCTGTGTCGCGTTAAGTGTAAGTGTGTGTTAAGTGGTCGCGGGTTCGAGTCCCGCTGGTGGCATTCATTTGTGTGATGAGCACGAATGTAATGTTTATATATTTATAATATGTATGTATTTAAAGTTAGTATATGTGTTTTGTGTAGTGTATCAACTATCTGGTATCCATAACACAAGCCTCGTAGCTTATAGAACTAGATGGTGCTGCGTGTTAATGTCCCAACATGTTTATTTATTTATTTATTATTTATTTATTTTCAATATGCTTATCGCCTTACTACGAAGGAAAACATCGTGAGAAAAAAGCATAAGAAGAACTAAGTAGATTTCAAAAAACATGTGAAGTCCGCCAACCTGTACTCATCAAGCTTGGTATGCCCATCCCACTTGCCCATCCAGCCCCCATTGTATCGAGAGATACCCAGCAGTGGGACGCCAAGAAGGGCTGAATTATTTATTGTTAAATGGTTAGCCTTCAGTTAACAGATAACGTGATACGCAAACACGCTAAGGCCTGAAGAAATTGAGAAAACGCTAGTATTTCTTAATAATGATCAAAATAAAAAATACCTGAAACTACAAATTCAATCTCTATAATGCGGACTGTTCTTAGTGATGTTAAACCTGTCAAAAATCTTATTTTAATTAATTTATAATTGTATTAGCCTCAAAGTATCTCTGCTACAAATCAAAAAATATTAAACCATGGCACTTCGAGATGTAAATTTTCATGTTTAACTTTCCTTTGCTGACATTTTAATTTCGCATGAACGACATATTGAGGATGTAACACGACGGCTTATCAAATTATAATGGATTTTTTGTTTTATTTTCTGGGTACCTTCTCACTTCTGGAAATTCTGAATTGTTGTTAAAATTTCACGCAAGTTTTTTCGTTGATGTCATGAGGTGTTTGATAAGGGTACTTTTTATGCTTCTAGCTATTCGTTTTTATTTTTTTAATAAAATGCTATATTTTGTTAAAACAATTAATTAATTACGTTTTATTAAGATTTCTATTATAAACTAATAATAAAAATAACTATATAAAAAAATTAAATTAAATAGTATATAGTATTCTGAGCATAAACATAGTATATATGAATAGATTAATACTTTATATAATCAAGGTAAGGCTCATTAAGAAACAAACAGTAAAATAATAATAATTTTTAGCAATCTTCACGTAATACCTTACGGTGATCAATAGTTCAGAACAAATTGAGCTATAACAGATGTTATAACAGGTACTTGTAGAAATCTAAGCTATATCGATAGTATAAAGTGCTTAGGTTATATTTTAGAGTTTTTAAATTATATAAAAGGTGTATGAATGTTTAGCGTGGGTTTAATGGCGTGAGACAACAAGTCTAATAAGTTGCAAATTGTGCGTCAGATGAAGATTATTACTTAACATATTATCATTTTTATCAATTTACTTGTTTATAGGAAGCTCGCTCGACTTAACGATCCATTTCCCCTGCGGTTACACAACAATATTCACATGAATACTTTGATAGTACACGTATTTTACTTTTGCTTCCTGCTCGGTGATGAGGTGTTTTTCCACTTTCGTTTTTATATCTTCTCTACGCCACCAAGTTTACAATCAAATCAATTACTTAATTATATAGCTTAATGTTGACGCTTTTGTGTTAAATTTTATTACAAACATAATATTTGAGATTTTATATGAAACTTGTATACCTAGTCTGGTATGGTATAAAGGTGCTTATTCGCACAACATACAGCCAGTGTTGCGGGTTCGATCCCTACTAGGTAATAGTTTGATAGCATTCTAAATTTTAAAATTTACTTAAATATAAAAAAGTATTAATTTAATAGGTATCATATTGAATCGAAAGCTGTGTCATTTAACATGAATCCTTCAATTTTAATAAAAACGTTGGATAGGAGATATTATTGTTGATACTGTAATAGATTACGCGGTAAGCTGCGTTACATTCTACACAGCACCTCCCGGTAGTGCTAACATTTCGTAACAAATTATGCACAATTTCTTTCGCCGTTATTAATCGCATTTAATATATCACTAAGCATTATATATATTTCCTATGTAATTAGTTAAATAGGAACCTCTTATAGCTCGCTTTCTACGAGTACGTTGATGAGAAATAAAACAAACTAAATATGTACATACATACATATATTTAAATAAGCAAAAACAAAAGTTTAGTACTTTTTTCTCCTCTGTTTGTCAACCGATTTTCAATATTTTTTGTGTAGTAGCTATTGATGAGGTTTAGTGTTATCAATAAAAAAATGATTATAGAGGAATTTCAAACATTGGGTAAACACCAATTATAACAAATTTTAGAGCCTATCACCAGAGTTATCGTTAATGCCGAAAATGGAATCAGAAAACAGATTTCCCGTTTTATTTATAGATTTAGTCAGTTTTAGTTTTCCTAAAAAGTAAATGAGAAAAAAAGCTTATTTGTCGTGCTTTTAACAAGTTTGAGTAAACGGGATCTGGAGCTAAGTCATCAAAAATAAAAATATCACACGACACACAACAAATACTATTTCAGGATTTAGGATGATATTTCGTTAAATACATTAAAGAATCTATTTTATTTTAGACTTCATAACTATAACGATAATATTTTTTTTCGTTTCGTCAACATAATTCGTTGGCTTACTATTATACTATTATACTACAAGGTTCTATGTTAATTTTAATGAAGTTCAGTAATTTTTACATAGAACTTCGTTATTTTGTTATCGTAAAAAAAACAACAACATAGAACTAGGTAAAATTGAATATTTTGTAGTTATAGTGCCACTATCTAGTGGTTTGTTTTTGCAAAACTGTAGCTAATGACACATAGAACTACGTAGCGTTCATAACTAAATAAGTACTAAAATTGTAACATAGAACCTTGTAATAGTGAGCCAACAAATTATGTATAATTTAACGAGAAGGCTATTTAGAAGAATTCTTGCATGTGATGATGTGACAGTATTGATATCTGTATATGACCATGGCAGATATTATTCACCGATCCCGTGAGCAAGGAAGGATTTTTAATGGTAAAGTCACATGTAAAAAATATTATTCATCTTTTGAGGCGGTCAAGTAACGACAAACGAAAGACTTGAGTGATGGCTGGTGCAACAACCTCACAACGAACGCGCTTTTTACAAGAAGTATGAAAACTTCTAAATATTTTAAATAGTAAAATTTCTAATTCGAACTTCATCGAACAATCGCAGAGCATAACAAAAGTAAGTCAGAGAACAGTTGGTTGGAGAAGGACATTAGGGCGATTCGACGCGGCCGTCGTTGCGCTAACTTCGTCACGCCATCCAACGGGTATCAGCTGAACTTTATTGCTGTTCCACCGTTACACTATGTTTTTACGTTTCGCCAGATTCGATCAAATGATAAAATCGGTGAAAATAGGAGGCAGATCTCACCCGCGCTTCGCTCAGGTTCGTCCCTAGAGAAAAACTATAACAAATCTATTCTACAGGAACTGTACATTTTTATATGTTATATAAAAAGTAACCTGTATGCTATTCCAGACTACAATCTATCTCTGTACTAAATTTCTTCTAAATCTGTTTAGTCGTTCTGGCGTAATTAAGTAACAAAATATATTGTATATATAGATTGATATTTGAAAAATTATTGTCATTCTTATATTCTTCGTATACCCTATTATTGAAATATTAACGTAAAAAAGATTTTTAGATATCTTTAGTTTATATCTAAGCCCTCAGAAACGATAAAATGCCCATATAAGTGCCCCAGAAGCCGAGCATATATCATACTACTGTATTTATAAACCTTTCAATTTATTCCGCCCTGTAGACTGCAAGAAATTAAGCCGCAGCTGAGACAAACTAAGAGACGGAAATGCATATAAACTTAACATTTCCATTGTTTAACCAGATGTACGTCGTAACAGTAAATAGAATTAGAACTTTTGTTTCTTAACTTATATTAGGTTTTACAAATTGATTTTAGAAGTCATTAAAAATTTCACTATCCAGAAGTCAGCAGATAGATCTCCTCTCCTCCTCCACTTTATCATCAGCTCAACTCGACAGCATAGAAGTATTGTTTTGTCACCCAGATGGCAGTGGTAGCCCAGTATATGGATGGAATCTGGATTTCACACTCGAATTGACAGTTAAATTTTAAGTTACGGTTGTAAATTAAAATCAATATCCAAGATTTGGTTACTACTAAGACTAACTTGAATAATACTTACTATGTAAGTTACTTAACTTTAAAAAGCGAATCTAATAAAAGTCTTGAAATGAAACATGTGCTCTTTTACATTCAGTCAGGATAGTTTGTTTGAAAAGTCCGTTAAACTGACTAAATAAAAAAAATTAGAAAAATAAAAGTAAGGAATGAATACAGATTGAAAAATAACCAAAAAGTAGTATGTAGTAGTAAAAAAAAAAAAATTTGCTTTTATTGATTCTAAAATATTACAAGCAAGTACTTTAACCAATTCAAATAGCAGTTATATCTTAACTCGGCTTTAACCAATAAGTAGAACTAAAATAACCCTAACTCCATATTATTTCTGCCATAATTGATCGTTATTATTGATCGAAGGAGCTCAAGTGGGTATAACTTGTTCATAAATTGTATAAACAAACTTGAATCGCAATATTGTTTCATTTAACGCAGCAGGTGCATCTGGAGATCATAACCAGACAGACGCTTGACCTTTTTCCGTACTTGATCTCGAACACTTCAAGTGTTGTTTTGTAGCGAAATATTTTATTAATTACATTTTACGCCCACGTCTCATCTCGCCGGTTAATTCCTGAAGATGCTTAGCGTATTGAATTGCAAAGTTGCTGTTTATTAATGAAATCTAATTTTACTGTTTCCATTCTCCATTTTTCTTATGTTTATTCCTGATATCCTTATTAAACATTTGATTGCTTATAATAAACGAGTGTCCCATCGACTCTTCGCCTCTAGTAAAGCACATTTATTCCGTGAGGACTAATTAAAGGCGCTAGATATTTCTTGATAAATGATTCTTCTGCCTTAATTTTCGTAAAACTAGCGATACAACCTACTAATTTTATACTGTGTAGATATTATGGATCTAGTTTCTTCACCCATTAAGATATCTTGTACTACTCAAAGTGTGTCCTTCTTTCACGTCGAAAGTCGAAACAGAGTGACGGAATACCGTGATTTTTTGTGTTGTAAGGTTGGAGAGTAACCTAGGCTATTATAAAGTTAAAATGTAATAATTTTATGACATAAGAGTTATAATCATGTATTTGCTATATGTTTCTCATGCTCTTCCAGGCCATCAAGCGGGTGTCGGCCGGAGGACACGTGGTGCGCCAGCGTGTCGGGCGCGCGGGCGCTGCGCGTGCGCGTGGGCGGCGCGGCGGCGGCGCACGCGCGGCGCCTGTCGCCCCCGCCGCACGCGTACCGCGCCACCACCCCGCCGCCCCCCACCGACCCACCTGCTAAACGTATGTTGTTAGAATAGATTACCTAATTCTGATTATTGCTTTACTTAACTTTACTAACTCTAATACATTCTTAGATTTACGTGAATATTTGACTATTTAAATAAAACTATTTTTTTGCTTTTTCTTTCGCGGATTCATAATAATTGCAGCAAACATTAAATAAATAATATAAGGTATTTCTGTACCATTTTTTGTGTTTACAGAAAAATTGTATAATTCTGTAGGTAGGCACTATCTGTAACAACTACCTATATAATTACTCTCTAAGATTTTAGTCTCTCCCGAGACCTAGATTGCTGCAAGCTGTAAAGCATTCGAAACATCGCGTCGGGAACCAAAAATCATAATAAATCCGCGTAACAATAGTTTTATTTAATAACTTATAATTCTGATTTTATGAGAATGTTTGAACTGAATATTAATAATTGACCAATGGCTTACCCCCATGGAACCTGTCAAACTTATGTCACTCCAGATTCTTCTTCATTCGTCCAGAAACCTTTCAAAATTCTACGAGCAAAAACCATTAGCTTGGAAACAAGCATAGTACCACCTAATACTGATTATTGTTTTACTTAACGGACGTAACCAATCACTTCACGGAACCACCTGCCAAGCATACGTCACTAAAGTTGTATACTAGTTTTCTATTTTTTTCCACTTTAGATCTCAATCGCTTAGTTTAGGTGATTATAGGTAAATAAACATAGCTTTTAGAATACCGTTATCTATACCCAATACCTATAGAATCTAGGTGGAGAATTGTTAGGTACTAAGTATACGCTGTTCATGCGTCTAACAGTCCTATATATAAAAGGTTTCATGTTCTAATATTGATCGAATGTGTCATTATAGCGGAGTTTTTGAACAATTATATTATGATCCTATTATGATAAACCAATTTATACTTTGTTATAAATAAATAAATAATAAATATGTTAGGACAATAACACACAGCACTATCTAGTTCCATGGTAAGCTATGAGGCTTATGTTATGGATACCAGATAGTTGATACATTGCACCGGCGCCGACTTCGAAAATATCTGATTAGATATCTATTCTAAATAAAAAACCTCCGTTTAGTTATTTTTTACATTTTAGTGCCTGGAAGTCGGTTTTTATTTTTTGTTAAAAGTTTTTATATTGTTTTTATAGATGTAGTTTAACCTTTAAAGGATTTGTCGCTATTTTGATATCGGATATGGTAGATTTATCCTACTTAGGAGTATATAATCTTAGATAAATATTCGTTAATCTATTATTTTTAATAGATATATGAGGTTAATTAAGGAAAAGTGGAAAAAAAAACAGGAAACTATTAGGTATCTCACGTAACGTAAAACTTATATGAATTATACATAGAATGTTCTTTTCCGAGTGTAACATTAGCCGTTCTATGTCAGTAAATAAATAGGTAAGTGCGCACCTTGCCGAAGGTGTTCTGTGAAATATAAGAACTTCACAACAGCTACGATAATATCTTTGCTTATTTACGCGTAAATTATTTAATAACTAAATAATAAGCAAGGTACTAAGGATAAAATGTACCTAGAGACAAACCCGAGCGAAACGAGCGAGAGTGAGTTTACACTCGTAGCTTTTTCCCGTGGGTCTTAAGGGTCTAACTCGTAGCGGGATAGATAGTCTTTTAGATCTAGACTTTCTTTAATAAATAGACTACGTATACAATGCAAAAATATTTTTTCATCTTGGATAGCCGGTATCAGAAATAAGCGTGTCGAAACAAACAAATTAACAAAAAATCTTTAGTTTTATATAAATAATAATATTATATAATAGATACATAATTATTGTTTGTAAACATCAAGTTTTTAAATAAAAAAATCTAGAAACAATTTGACTTATGTGAATGGTTAGTAGTAGTTTTGGAAGAAGAAGTTAAATAATGGAAGAGAGATAAGAGTTGAATATAAAATTATTAACGAGTTATTCATATATATAATGACATAAATTTACGCAAATTCCATTCACCTACGATTATCTACATGTGTTTGAGCGAACAACGGTCCAACAGAAGCCAGCTATTTCGTCGAAGCATCTCCGGAATTAGACCATAACAGGCTATCATTAGATGTAATCTTTAAGATTCATGCATAGAATACTCAAAGTAATGCCGCAAAATTTTCTAAATAGTCATAATTGTTTAATTTTATTCGACACTAGCTTCTTTCTGCAGTTTTGTCTGCAGACGTATTATAAATATATTCGTACTTTTTGTACATCATCTGTGGCAAAAATGCATATATTTTTATTTTGGAAGTGCCTACACGTCCAATAATCGGAAGACTAAAAAATATATTATAATTCGTCCAATTTTATCTCTATCGCCCGATAGGTTAGAATTATCTTGTTTTATTATGACGCAATAATATTCTCCTAATAAAATCCATTTTAGATGCGTAGGTTAGGACACTTGTCTTTTTTCTCACATAAAAACATTTGAACTTAACCTCATGTAAAAGATTAAGTTTTCAGCTCGGAAGGTTAAGGTTTTTTTTGCATATAGGTACATACATAGAAACTCCTGCACCTAAAAATCACTCATTTTACATTAGAAAACAAAAAAGTGGAAGGTATTCGTACAAGCCAACAATAGTCAGACGAATAATATATTTTTTATTCAACCGATTATCGGACGTTGCTATAACAGCCTTTTTTTCAAATATGATATTTGGATTTTAATTTTAGAATAAAACTTAGATGAAACTTGAGCCGCAAGTACAGACAATAGACATTAAAATTCTGAGTCGAATCTGTACAATAAATATTTTTTGGATAATATTATTGAAATAGTCATTATTATCGATACAGAGGCCGAATCTACAGTTATTAGAATTTTTGTCTGTCTGTGTCTGTCTGGGAACACATCACAAGAACATCATTTTAAAGATTTTCATTAAATTTGGTATGGTTTGATAGCTGGTTATCCGGGTCAAAATATAGGATACTTTTTACTGCGGAAAAGTATCTCATCTCTGAGAAATCTATACTAAACTTTAAAACGTAACGATTTTTTCATCTGCCTCTATCGTATCGAGATAAATATTTAAAATTCAAAAGTAAATAAAAAATAAAAATATAGTCGTGATTTTAATTTAATATGTAAATATCTCGTGTCACGTTGTTTGTGATCGCACTCTTCCGAAACAGCTCGACCGATATTAATGTTTTTTTTTTGTATATTTGGTAGGTATGAGAATAGGCCCAGTATTTTTCACCCTCCTACGCCCTCCTCATTTTTTAAATAACGACGAAGACGAACCCGAACGGAGCGAGGGTGAGTCGGTAGTGAACAATAATAACAGAATGTCACTTTCATTATACACTTTACAAACTATCTATAAAACAGTGGAGATTTCCCAAGCTTATTCAATGATTGATGCTTTCCATCTCGTCGGTTTCTCAGTTTTTATTAGGAAAGTGAACTCTAGCTATAAATTAATACAATGTTTGCAATCTCATGGGAATCTGATGTCGTCTCTAGATCGAAAGTGATGAAGTGTTATAATTACCATGGAATTTAAAATGTAAATTATATTTTAACCATAATATATTTATTAAAGTTAAAAAATATTGAATCCTTAATACGTAATGATATTATCTATACATCTTCTTCTTCTCCCTGCCCATTTCCCAATCAGTTAGGGTCGGCGCAGTACATCTTCTATACTGCTGAAAGGGTTTGGCACAAGGTTTACGACCGGCCGCCTGCCTGACGTCAACCCTCCTTGGGAATTACCTATACATAATACATTATAAATAAAAACTTTATAATGCAATACTTCTATAAAATGTAACTTGAACATTAAGTATTATTTAGACGTTTTGCATTCACTTATCTACGTATTTTATGAAATTAACAAAGATTTCGACTAAATTTTTTTTTCTTCATTACGTATTTTTTATGATAGTGCACTTTTAATATAGTTTCGATAAGAAGCAAATAATAATTAATCAAAGTAATTATGTCGATGTAAAAAACTTTATACTTCATTAGAAAAACATTGAGTTAGTTAATTATAACATTAATATGTTAAAATAATTTTTAGTTTGGTTTTATGGCAAAAGGCGGGGAAATCAAGTGAAGCGAGTTCAAATCCCGGGTCTCGCACCTCTGATATGTTCATGTGTGAATAATTTTTCAATATGATTACCACTTGTCCTAAGAAAGATCAGAAGCCAGATCAATGCCACTGGTAAAAGCTTGTTTTATAGAACAACTTAAGCGATGGGTGGACTCAAAGATAAAATTTATGATTAAATTAAAATAAGAAACGAGTTAATAAAACTGTCATCTCCAACTTAATATTAATTAAAATCATGTTTCTGTAAGGAAACATAAAGCCACTTGCGTGTACTCGCATAGCGAATGGGCCCATATAGGGATCTGCGCCATGTAGCAATCACTTACATGCGACAGACCTACAGATCAAGACTTTTATATATTAACTACAAGATATGGCGGCGGCTTTGATTCCTTATTTATTAATATTACTGTAGTGACGAATTTAACCGACTACGGGCAATTTATATTTTGCTTATGTTCTTGTCTTTGATAAAATGTAGGAATATTTTCAATTTCGATTTACAGCGTGTCCCAATGACCTGTCTGGATGTGGTCTTCCTTACTAAAGACAGACATTTGACATAAAATTGTGTCAAATTCATATGTCTAAAAAGGAGAATCATAGAGAAATTATTTAAAGTCACTGTTGAATGTTAAAGTTTTAGATACGTACATATGCTTTTCTTTTATACGTATATACATACATTGTAAGGTCAATATTAAATTACTTAATCTCAGTTACAAATGACACACATAAATTATGTGAAACATAGAAAAGCCGGAAGCGAGCTTTCACTTAAAAGTTGTCAAAGTAAATGTACTCGTAATATGTAGAGTCGAATATCCATGGCATTATATATAGTTCAAATAATGTATCTAAATAGACTTTTACGAAACCCCATTTATTGAAATACACTTTATATACCTACTGAGATATGTCCCGGTCGCCTCCTTAGTGCGTTTCTTCACTTCCGGCTGGATTGCTGTTTTGAAATTGAATTAAATAAAATTTTAATTAAAAAAATTGCTGCGAGCAAAGAGCAAACAACAATATTTTTGGATTGATAATATACTAGTGGCATACACTTTTTTCGCTTTGGTGCGTCTCTAGAACCTTTTGGAATAATAAAATTATACACAGGTGGGGCTAGAAAATTTTATTACTAAGTTATGCCCTTATATATTATATGCTATATATCTTACTCCAGATCAAAGTATACTTATGTACAAAATTTTATCGAAATGTATCCAGCGGCTTCAACGTGCAGGAGTAACACACAAATGCAAATGTAGTCCAATTCCCCTCTTCCTTAACGACTTGAGTAAATCAAATAAGAATTAAGTATAAGTATCGGTTTGTATACAAAATAATTTAATCATAATGTTTTTATCACAGCAAATATAGAAGATCAACCTCCGACATCACCAGAGACCCCCAGCGGGGCTCAGCTGAAGCCGGTGTCGGCGGTGTCACAAATCACTGTCGCCAGCTCTCCAGTACGAAGTGCCCCAGTACAAAGCAGCTATGCCCTGGAAAGGAGGACGAAGCATGAACACCGTCCTGTTGAAACTGCCCCCATACAGGTACTATTACTGTTTTAAATCGATCTCGAGTACTCATTTGGTGTATTTTTTTTGTGTGTTTATTAGATATCTTAGCCAATTGTTGATTAAAAATGTTTTTATAATGATTATGATCTATCTAATCATGAGACCGTGGCATGAATTTTCGGTGTTAAACATGTGTATTAATCATACTGAATTATGTGTTTTTCCTTGAGTAAAAGAATGGTTTTTCTGTTTTTCTGGGCATCTGGGAAATTTAAAAAAAAAATTCACTTGTTATCAACTACGGTCCGAGGCTCCGCTTGCGTGAAACTTTGAAATAGGCTATATTTATCAGAAGTTATCATTTCTATTTGTGTAATCATTTTTACAATCGATTCAGTAAGTTTAGAATTTACAACATAATATAAACAAAAAATAATTACATTATACAAACCTTAGTACTTTACAATAGTGTAAGCTTACTTTTGAAATATACAGATCTCTAATCTTTTACCTAATTTGTTAACGTTGAAAGGGCTAAATACTTATCTATTTTTTAATTTCATATACATAATAGTACAATGTCTTTAAAATAATAACAAAAAGACAAAAACTTAAAAGTCTCTCATAGGATGGTCACGTACATGCAAGCAAGCACCTCTTGCACCACACCTACAAATTAACCAAGCCCGCTACTTTGTAGCAAATTGCTGATTGAAATCGGTATCTGAGTATTAAATTGATCTACATTAGTTTCGTATTAAAATGGGTCGTAATTTATTCATTGACATGAATAATATTAAAATAAATCTTAATATTGAAATCTATTTTAGTTTGCGACAACTATCATAGCATAGCGATAAATTCCTTTTAGTACTTACATATAAACAAAAGATCTATATCTAATCGAATTTGCTTGAAATATTGATATAGAAATGTTCAAAAACGCTGGATGGTAATTATTCTTGATATATGTATGGTTGAATTTATTCTTAATAAATAAAATTCAAAAGCTAATTTAATTTAATTCTTTTGTTCAATGACTACTAGGAGTGCCATTTTGACAATTTAATTTTAAATTTTATAACAATTCAAATTCAAAGAGAAATAACAATGTATTTGTTTGTTTACATGTAGAAATGTAGCGATTTTAAAGCGAGCGAAAGCTCATTTTAGAGCTATGTAAGAGGTCATGCCGTTAATGTCAGATTGTATGATGATGTGTCTGTTTGAAATTTGCAAAATATAAATTAAATTATGAATTTTGGTGAAAGTAGCTTTAATATTTCCTAATAAAAATAATATACTGTTTCAATAACATACCCTACAAATAGTAGGTACTCGATTCTCGAACTATTTTGAATTATATCAATGCTATTAATTACCGTATTTCAATAAATTTATGATATCGAGTCAATTCGTAACGAGTAGTCGAGTGCGCCGGCGCACGCCAATATTACGGGACAGAATTGCGTTTGATCTGCGTGTGAGAGAGATATTAAATTTTATTTGACACGGTTAGTGTATAATAACCACATATTCTATCCTTGCTGCTTAAATTATTGTAACATAATAATAATAATAACTGAGTCTATACAACATACATTTCTGAATCATGTCCTTACATATAGTGAAAATCTTAGGTAATATTCCAGACTTTAAAGAAGACATGTAGCTTGTCAATCGGCATTGAAATTTTTAAATTCGTATATTAATATTAATTTACTTTTAGCACAGGTCTATCTAAATAAATCGTAAATGGCCAAAAGACTTTTAGGACTTTGGTTATATTTATCTGCTCATCATGATAAATTCTACTCGTAGAGTCATTAATTGCAATCGAAAATATTTAATCACTAGTGACTCACCCCCGCTTCGCACGCGTTCGTCCCTAGGTGGTTCTTTTAATTGCCATAACTTGTTTATTTATAAACCGATTGAAATAAAACAAATACTAAATTTTAAGTGAAGCTTACTACAATACATTAGAGAAAACTGCACCCAAATCGGTTAAGTCGTTTCTGAGATTAGCGCGCACAAAAGCTCAGACAGACAAAAATTATAAAAATCTTTGTTTTGGATTCTATTGCGTTAACAAATACCCCCAATAATAGTTTTTCTCAAATATCTTCCATGTACAGACAGCGATCAGTTAGACTTTTATTATATATATATATATATATATATATATATATATATATATATATATATATATATATATATATATATATATATATAAATCACCAATATTTAATTTCCAGGCACAAAAAAGATTATGCTATTTCATTCAACTTATGATTTGAATAATATGAAAAATGTATAACATTAAATGTTACTTTAGAATAACAGCTAACTGTATCAGAACCGGCACTGACGGTTTTTCTTGAAGCCATTCATCAACTTCGTTCGCATCTCATTAATTAGTGAACGCACTGCGATTACAAAAATTACCCGAGCGTAATAGCGAAAGTGTTATCTAAAAAATATATAAGCATTGTTTTTAACGGATTCCCACGATCTCTTGATAGGGAAAAGCGTAATGGGTGGGAAGTTACGAGACTGAAAGCGAAAGCTGCATTGACAATGCTAGTAGCATCAGATGTCACGTTTCATAATTTTTTAGTTCATTGATGACTCAATTTAGTACACTTTGGGCAGGTGGATGTTGATCGTACCCTAATTATGCATATGCGGTGATCACTCATGGGCTAGAAATATATAAATTATATATAATAAAAAAAAATAAAAAAATATATATTTGTTATCGGATACATATCAAATTATTATACTTTATTAAAAATTGAGAATTGTTATCTCACGGGGACTCCCACTTTTGCAAGGATGCGAATATTCAAGAATTTGTTGGCCGAGCATTATTTATTAACTCTGTTAGCATAAATATTTTCAGTCTATCAAAGGTTTTCGACAGACTAATGACTTCTAAAAAAAGCGATTCAAAAATGCTTGTAAAGTTTCATTTTGTATCAGCATTTTGTATCAGCATCCTAATCCTTTAATTATTTCAACAGTAGTTTAAGATAAATGCAAAATATAGTATTATTACCTGGGAACTAGCTACCTCCAAAACACAGGCTATTAATTTGACTAATTTCTATCAAGAAACTCACAAACGGACAATTATTTTATTACATCAACATTTTGCTCAACATTTTGAAACAGAATCATTTTAATTTCAGTACCTCGAGATTTTCGAATCATGCTAGCAATCTCGTCTTGACCATGTTAGAGGATATAAACATTGTAAAGCTATCAAACATCGACATCGTTAATGAACACGCGACTACCTGCCTGTCATCATTAGTGCATGCAGGAACACGTCACTAGCGATAGCGAGATAAAATTCTAAAAAAGAAACATTGGAGATGACATATAAAGACGCGACTTGTTGAATTTTTTCCATCCGCCTCAACCGTATCGATACAAATATTTAAAACGCAAAAGTGAATAAATGATAAAAATATAGTCGTTATAATTACCTATAAATAAAACGGAAGAGTATCGTATTCATTCTAATGATAATTATAATGCTTATTTATACAACACTAAAACCAAAAATTAATAAATTATGGCAATTTCTAACCTATGAATATAAGATAAACGCTTATAAATAGTCTAAGGATAAATGATATATATAAAATATTGAAATATTTCCATGAATACTTTTCTAGGAATTAAGATATCAAATTATATAAGACAAAATATATTCTCAGAAATTTTAGCCTACACGTGCCATTAGACATAACCCAAAACAGCTAAGTGGATTCCGATAACTATTTATAAAAATACCGTAGCCTTCTAAGAACAGTCTAACTCTATCCTGTAATAATTTATAGATTAAGCTCGTTTTATAATTGCTATTAAGAAAAGATGGCTATTTTATATTTGAATAACACTTAAGAGTTTTTGTCCTATTGAGGCAAACCATGCTACATTAACATTTAGTGTATATATATTGAATAAATCATTCATATCACTAAATCCTTCCTTAACGGTGTATGATACAAATAGCTCAACAGAATCATTTTTAATCCATTATGTATTTGAATAAAATATAAATCTCTTTGCAGAATGGTGTACGAGAGTGCAACAGTAGTTCTGATGAGAACAGATCGTCAGGACATGCGTCGATGTCGGACAGCGGTGGAGGTGACGCCGGCAGAGATGAGCCGCGGAGAACTAGGCAACTCCCTCACGCTAGGACGAAGCATCGACCACATAATAAGGTTTGAGACCGGAGTACCTACGTCTCTTAATATTCCGGAAATTGCACATTGAAATCTATAAAAATATTAATTTTCAATAATCCGGAAAACTTTTCAGGTAACATTTCAGGTCCTTTGAGCGCCAAATGACTTACCTATACATATTTATCACTTTCGATTTTGACGCATACATGTATTAACTAAGTGACCAAAAACATGAGAATTCTAACGTTTCTTTTATGGGGTGTGGGGACTCACTCTCCATACATAAGTATACCTAATATAAATTAATATTATTCAACTAGACAGCAGTCTCTAAAAAATCAAACGATACCTTTAAAGTAAGACAGGAGGAAGACGGAGCGAACGGCAACGGATAAAGACATTTTTTAACCCTTGAATGAACCCTACTTAATGTGGTATGAAGCGTGAAATTCATAAAATCAAAGTCATACCATGTATACCTACCTACAATTTTTGGTGCTGTCAAATATCTACCCTTCTTCAAATGTCTCAACTAACTTTAAGTGAATTATAATAATTATACAAGTGAATAACATAAACAATATAAATTCTATAATGATTTCTCAGTTACAGTCTCCGTGGCCGGGCGGGGGCGGTCTCGAGGATATCAGGTCAGCCATCAAACAACTGACGCTCCGGTCGCGGGACAGCAGCAGCACGGCCACCAGCGGAGCGTCCAGTGCGGGAGGTGGCAGTAATAATGGAGCACCAGGTTAGGTTGCGTCTATTTCTTTATCTATTTGTATATAACATTTTACTTTTTACAAGCTTTTATTTAGTTTCACTTGCCCGGGTCTGTTTAATGGAATCTTGCAAGTTAAATATTGACCTATATCCCAGTGTCCAATTGAGCTGAAATTTTGCACACTAGTTTGGTTCCTGATACTCTGCACGATTACTTAAATACTGCCATTCTTAATCTAATATGGCGGAAGTTACAAAATGGCGATTTATCATTTCCATAGTGACTCTTATGATATGGATATCAAATGAAAGGGAATTTTCATTTAATTTAATATTTATTCTTTTTAGAGCATTTAAATAAAAGCTTGTTTTTAAAAATGTTTCTTTACTATAATTTATTTTTATAATAGGTTTTACTTAATTTATCAATAAGCCAATATTTTTATGACTATATACAGACTAATTAACTCCGCTGCTAGTTAATTATTTCCGATTGTGAAAGTCGTATTAAAATCGGTTAAACCATTCTTCTTCCTATTATGCAGAAGCTTTTTTTATCCGCTGGGAAAAAATAAAATAAAGCCTATGTCACTGACACCGAAATAAATCTACCTGTTAAAAATACATTTAATTTTGCTTAATTATTTCAATTAACTGTTTCAGAGAGTGGCAGTGCGGCAGAGGCCCGCCGCCGTCGCGCGCCGCTAGTGCGCCAGCCGTCCCTCGACACGGTGTGCACCAACGTCACTAGTGCTGACGAATTTGTGTGGGTGGACTCGCACAATAGGTATTTTACTTATATATTTGTTTATGAAACGTTTTTCTATCTAAACGAATAGTACGAGAAAAATTGAGTTTTATATGAAAAATGCATCCTCATATAAAAATATATAAGCGTGTTCGTTATAATAATTGAATAGAACACGCATGAATTTATATTCAATACGAGAACAATATATATGAATAAATTATATTTCTCGTCCGCTCAAAGGAAAGTATTGCCCTACGGACAGAACTTCCTTAGTGGCTAGCGGTTTCTGTGAAGTGTGACCTGTCTAGACTTCAATGTATAGTTTATTTATTTATAATAATACATACTCCTAACAAAGTTCAAGTGATGGTGACGAGAAATAACAAGTAAGTTACAATACTTATATGTACTTAGTTTTTATTCTTTACGTTTTTCTTCGTACTATGTGGTTATTGTGTATATAGGTATATATTATATATTTATATGTATTATATTTTGCGTTCTTTTTCTTGTTTTGTTTACATAAAATCATATGATATCAGCAAAATTACATTTCAAGTCGATGATAGAGTTCTCATAGACTGACTTTGATGTTTTTAAATTAAATTAAAAGTGCTTGGAAATTGAATGAAGCTTGTATTGCATATAATATCCTCCCGACTGTGTTCGGTCACGGCGGCTAATCTTACTGAGACTTGCCAGATGGGCAGGAGATATAATAGTGTACTCATATTCCAATGTGATGACACATTGATACCGGTGCAGGACCGATCTCCTTACGTGCTCTCCGACGTACGGGAGTGGAACATAGTCAACTTCCTAACTCCGGGCTACAACTGAGAATATCTTAACTGATAAACTCAGTAATTAAAGTTAGTGCGACTCGGGACTGGAACTCAGGACCTCCGGATCTACGACAACTAGAGCACCGAGGCAGTGATATGTTCTGATCACTTCTTTGAAACAGGTTGGTCGAGCTCCGCTGTGTGCCGTGGACGCCGAGCGAGGTGAGCCGCGCGCTGCAGGCGGGGCGCTGCCGCGAGCTCACCAGCCGCATGGCGCCCGACGCGCCGCCGCGGCTGGCCTACTTGTTACAGAGGTTGGGATCAGTTTGGAATTTAAAATAAAACTATATATTCCAATTATTATGACGATTATTTTGACGTTTGAGACACATAACACCTCAGTCTTTCCCGTGACCACGATTCCTGTAAAGCACTCGAAACGTCGGGAAAAAAAATCATAATAAATCTGGGAAAAAATTCGAATAAATATGCGCGTAAAACTAAGAAAGTATTATCAGGTTGGAAATAAGTTTAGTTTATATAATAATGTACGAAGTTAATATTTTTATTTTGGACTAGCGATCAATTATCGCTCGGATGTTTTTTTATAAATTATAGCCTAAAATATTCCTAGGTAATCACTGTTTCTATTGGTGAAAACCGCATGAAAATGCGTACAGTAGCTTATGAATTTAGCCTGAACAAACACAGTGTTCTGAGTTGTGTGGCGAGATGTTAATATCAGTTTAGTAAAGTTGGAGATGTGAACAAGAAATTTACGATTTTGAAGAAAAAAGAATAAGAATTTATTTAGAAACTTTAAGATGAGAAATGATTTTAGCTCTGAAACTAGATTAACCGAGTGAAGTTATGCGGGCATGCTTTTTTTGTTTTGGTAGTAATATTAACTACAATCCGCAACGTATGTAGTTTACGTAGTCAGCACAGTTATAAGATCACTTAATATTCTAAGGTGCGTTAACCTCGCTGCTTAAAATGTTTTAATTACGAAAGATTTCATAGTGAAAGGTTTTTTATGGGTGTAGAGTCTGTAGACTGCAGAGGCTATGAATGAATAATATACCTAAATAGATTTAATAGCTACGCGGCAACACGTACGCACTCGCTTATTCTTGCTATTTAAATTCTTGATTTTCATAGTTATATACAAATAAAAAACGAGACAATCTGTAGTAAGAAAATATTAGAGGGCCAACTGGCGTTTTTAGGAATTCAACTAGTCGGATTACTCCTATAAATGTTAATGTTTATATGTGTGTATGTTTGCTTCCTTCACCCTGAAAAGGCTGGACAGATGTAGATGAAATTATGAATGATGATGATAGTAAACAGACTACGGCATGGTGTTATATGTACATACGTGTGAAACTGACGTAAGTCGCTAGTAAAAAATGTATATATACTAAAATTAATTTGGAGTAAAAACTCTCACGAATTCAATCATTTAATCCATCCACGACCGCGGAAACGCCGGCGTTACAGTTAACAATAGATTCCTTAGAAAATTAATTAATTTCTTAGAAATTTACCTACCTGTAGGTGATAACCTGTAAGCGACTGCCGAGCCACAGGTGGCTCGGAAAACAATGAATTTCTTAGAAATTAACCGCGAGGTGTTAAGAGATATGGTTTTAATATACGTTTGCTATCACTTATCACAGAGCGCTAGTGCGGATAGCGCGGGAGGCGCAGCGCCTGTCGCAGAACTTCGGCTTCTGCTCCAAGCACGAGGTCGCCGGGGCCTTCCGCATCGTGCTCAGCTCTCAGCTCGCAGACTCTTGCATTAAGGTAATATATGAATTAAATAAGAGTTGTACGTATAAAATAGATAGAATTTTTATCAATTTATTTATTTATAACATATCTTATTCAATAAATTAACAACAATCATCCATTGAAACCGACCTTCATTCACTTGATTACAAATGCTCAAAAAATTATTTATATTAAATATTATGAACACTCGCATAAATTTATAATTTAATCTATTTACCATAATATTCTACGAATAACTGTATATGTATATTAGCTAAAATAAATGCATCGCAAATGTAAATATGTCATACGGCAGGGCTGCCAGCGCGCGGCGACGATGTACGCGACGTCGGGTAGCGCGGCGCGGCGGCTGGGCTCGGCGGCGCGCGCGCGCACCGGCCTGGCGCCCGGCCGCTTCCAGCGCTGGATGCTGGACGTGCGCGTCGCGCCCTTCGTGCACGAGTCAGTCCTATATTATATATTTGCAAATGTAGCTTACGATACGGCAGTTTTATGCTTTATATGTTTAAAAGTGTTAGGTTAGATTAGGCACTTTTAAATTTTTTTTATTTAATTTTTAATTTGTAACATTATATATATATATATATATATATATATATATATATATATATATGTATTTTGTAAGTACATTTATTTCATGCCATTCTGCTTATTCTGCTCATTATTTATTATTATATTAATTATTAGTTACATCAACGTAGAGCAGAGTGCATATACTATACATATTTCTCAATTTGCCAGAACTTAATTGAACAATGTACCAGTCTGTTAATGAACACTTCTACAAACAGATACGCAGCGATCTACTTATGCGCCGGCATGGAGACACTCCTGGAGGAGATAGCGCTAACAGCCGCGGGGTGCAGCGCGGGGGGTGCGCCAGGGGGTGCCGGGGGTGCGGCGGGTGTTGGGAGTGCAGCAGGAACGGGGGGTGCTAGTGTCACGCCCGCCGCCATCGACCACGCCGTTGCTAATACAGCCGACCTGTGGGGTCTGTTACAGCCCTACAGCCACCTCAATGCAGGAAGAATCGCTTCAGGTATACCACTACTGTAGTTCACAAGCTTTATAATAATAAAAAAATGATAAATAATCATACTGCCTGCAATGATTTCGTATACTAATTTCAACGACTATGCATGTACAATGTACATTACACATGCTATAAGGTCTAAAAATATGTTTTTCAAAAAGTAATATCTTTCTTCTTCTTACTCTTTCCTATAGGAGCTCTATCACTCTCAAGATGGGAGTCAATGAGCTCTTTAGGCTCCGGTTCATCTCCCGGCGGTCCACGGACTGAACAGCGCCAGCTCGGAATGAGTCATGATTCTGGCATCACCACTAATGGGTCCAGTGAGTATTATGTACTTCTGTTTTGATTGTGTAACTACGTAATATTACTAGCCGTGTGCAAGATATGGTTTCCCGCAAAATTAAAAAATAATGAACTTCCATACAAACTTTCACTAATAGTAGATGAATTTTTCATAATCCCTTCCTCAGTTCTCATTTTTATAGTATAGAAACTAGTGTATCAATACACGTACAAGATCATGCCTCTAAATTTTATTATGTGTGTTAAAATTCGTACAAAAAATCAAAAGTACTACGCATTTATAGATCTTTGAAAGATCTACATCATGTCTCTCTTCTACGATTGAACAACAACAACCAACTTTAACTTTTTATAAAACTATTCTAATATGATATAATATATCCGCCTGCAATTAAATGAGTATGACATTCCATAGTCCTCAGAACAATGAAAATAAAAGGAATAAAGATGGCACAATAATATCACTTGCGCAGATGGCTGGCTACTGTTCGTTATTTGGTTAGTCCGACATTTAGAACGGAACACCTTATACTTACATACTTTCTATACTTAGTCATTAATCTTGTGCAAATAACTCTTAGCTAATACTTCGTTTCATATATGTAGGCGGATCAGGCGCATCAGCAGGCTCGAACAATAGCGGCGGGTCCGCAGCGTCCGCAGCGTCGGGCGCGTCCGTGCTGCTGACAACGTGCGCGGGCTCGGCGGGCGAGCTGCGCGCCGTGCTGCGCCAGGTGCACCCGCGCCACCCGCCGCTGGCGCCCGGCGCCGAGCGCGCCTTGTACTACTTCATGCGCTGTTCGCAGGTACGCTGTTTGTTATATCACATTGGGTGTCAACTATCATCTGTGTTCATTAAGTTTTTTTTTTTTGTAAATAGTGTGGTTACTTTCAAGTTAATTTTTTTTAATATTTTGATTTTTTTCAATACATGGCACTCTAAAATTAATATTATGACCATTTCATTCTGCACAGTGCAACTGTTAATTTTTTAAACCTTACATTTTTATAAGACACATCCTAAAAAATATATTCGATTAAGCTCAGTTCGCGTTTGCCTAGCAAGAACACCGCGTGTCATCCTATTAGTTAGATTAGTTTTAGAAATAGATCATGTGTGTTCTATTCTCTATCAATTCTCATATGAACTTTACTAATATTTTGAAATATATAACAACTTTATTTTGAAAGTTTGTGAGTATGGATATTTGTTACTCTTTGACACCAGAACGGCTGAACAGATCTGTATGAAATTTGGCAAAGAGATAGATTATTATAGTCTGGAATAACACATAGGCTACTTTTTATCCCTAAGAATGTACGTGGAATTCCCGTGGGATAGGTTTGTTTTCGTTTTCCTAGCAGCGGGCTCGAGCGAAACGAAGGTGAGCCGCTAGTATAATATAATTTAAATGTTGACTGTTACAGTTGGAGCACACGTCGAGCGGCGCGTCGGGCGCGTCGGGCGCGGCGGCGTGCGGCGCGGGGCTGTGGGGCGAGCGCGGCGCGGGCGCGCTGCCGCCGCTGGGCGAGTGGGTGCGCGTGGCGCGCGCGCACGCCGCGCTGCGTCCGCCGCCCGCCGTGCCCGATGCCGACGACGTGCTGCAGGCCGCGCGCCTGCTGCTGCCGCACGCCGACTGCCCGCCCAGGCCGGTCACGTGCGTGCACTCTTGGGTTTTTTGTTATTGAGTCGTAAAATGTTTTAACTAATACTGAGAGATGGGTAGATACGATTGTAGTTGTAGATCTATCACGTCTATCTCTTATGTTTTATTTCGTAAGACATAAAATATATAAAAAAATAGTACTGTACTAGCAAAAAAATTCTTGCAGTTTTGCGGAGCTTTTTAGCCAGATCTGTTTATTAATTGAAGCATTTCTTATCATCAATCATTATCCAAACCGATCCCAATTTACTTTAAGCGTATGATTTATATAGAAAAAATACTAACAAAATGTTTAATCCAATTCCAGATTAGATGAAGCGATAGAGCCAGCATGGTCACGCTGCACGCGCACGCCCGACGAGCTGTCCCGTGCGGCGCTGGGCGTGGCGCAGCGGGCGCTGCTCAGCGGCCGCGCCGAGCTGGCGGGCGGCGTGCGGGCGCTGCTGCCGCCCGCTGGCATCGACGCTGCTGATGCTACTGGCTTGACTGCGCTGATGAAAGCTGCGTTGGTTGGGGATGAACAAGTTGTCGCTGTAAGTAATCTTGCTTTTTAAGAATAATAAAGAGTGTGCTATAGTTTTGTCTGTAGTAAAGGTTTAGATTCTTTAATAATGAAAACAAACAAGAAGACAACACACAATTTTATTTGTAAATTTGATCCTAAATAATTGTAACAATAAATCAAGCATTTC
Source organism: Brenthis ino (assembly GCA_921882275.1). Taxonomy (NCBI): domain Eukaryota; kingdom Metazoa; phylum Arthropoda; class Insecta; order Lepidoptera; family Nymphalidae; genus Brenthis; species Brenthis ino. Next base: position 24,077,826 of record OV170222.1, on the reverse strand, counting down.
CATTAATACACGCAGATGCTGCTAGAAGCGGGCGCGGACCCCAACATCGAGACGGCGGGCGCGGCGGCCACGCACTGCGCGCTGCTGTCCCCGCGCGCCTCGCACGCGCACGCGCCCGCACCCGCGCCCGCGCCCGCCGCGCCCGCGCCCTCCTACACGCCACCTACTGCTGGTATGCATATTGGTTGAATAGGTATCTCTTCTCTTGTTTACTGCCAAACCTATCCTTGTTGTACAAAATGTGGAAATAATAGGTAAAAGAGTGACAATGAAATGTGTTTGTAAGAATTTCTATTGTATACGTAAGACCGTAGTAATACCTACGTATTAAGTGACTTTAATTTGATCCCTTTCACCATAAAAATATTATTTTTGATCCCTTGCATGTTTTTGGCAATTTTTGACAACCCATGTATTTTGCAGCATATCCGTCAAATTCCTGAGACGAGACCGGTCTTGAATCTTTGAATGGTATATATTTTTATATGTAAGTGTTGTTATTATTTAGAAATTGTTCGTTGTGTCAGGCTGGACGGCGCTAGTGTACGCGTGCAGCGGCGCGGGCGGCGGCGTGGAGGTGGCGCGGCGGCTGTTGGCGGCGGGCGCGCGCGTGGACGGCGCGGCGGCGCGCGGTGACGACGTCTGCACGCTCACGCCTTTGCAAGTGTGTACTTAAAGGATTTTTGGGGTTCCGTAGACCATAATCAAAAACGGAACTTTTACAATTTAGTCATGTGTGTCTGTTCGTATCACATAGCCATTTTACTAAGATTACAACAACATTGCTCAAGTTTAGTAGGTAGGTGTTTCTTATAAATCGCCGGAAGATTCTGTAGTCAAATTAAGACAATTAAATAAATAAAATGGCACTTCAGAGCCATTACCAAAGGGGGTAATAATAGCGAAATACCGTAAATTCGAAAATAATAGAAAAAAAACGTTCATATTTAAAAATATGGTAAAAACCTCTTTTGTGCGTAATTATTTATATTTTATGATTAAGAGTTTTTACTTATATACACAGAACATCGAGACTGGTGAATGTTGTTCTAGAAAGAAGTACACATTTTTATTGACTACACAGTATAAAATTGTTTAGCTTCCACAATCGGTATATTCGTTTATATTCATAAAAGCTATTAAATAATTAGCGAATTTTGTTATAAGAATATTTTCTTTATATAAGAATTATTTTTTTCATTTCAGATGGCCTGCGGCGTCGGAAACTTAGAATTGGTGCAACTGTTGCTATCGCACGGCGCTGACCCGTTTCTCTCCACACAGTTAAATGACGCTCTGTGTTATTCGGCCGCGGCTCAATATGGTTGCTACAGGTTTGTTTAAACCTTAATAATTATCTTCAAAAGAACCATAATAATTAATCACTATAAATATATTAATTACTATTTGACATGTGGCACCTCCGATTAACTGTCTTTACGTTAGGTCACTGGTTCAAGTCCTGTTAGAGGTGCATATATACGAATATTAGGTACCTCCATATGTACATATTAATATGTGTTTCACGAATTTCCACTACGGGACCTCTAAAATCTGAATGGAAGTTAATTTCATTTAATTACCTGTTCCCAGCGCGGTAGCAGTGTGCTGCACGCACGGGCGCCGCGCGTGCCTGCGCGCAGCGGTGCGCGGCGGCGCGCGCGGTGCGGGCGGCGGCGCCATCCTGTCGCTGGAGGAGGTGCTCGCGGAGGGCGCTCCGCCGGCCTCGGGCAGGCCGCCGCCCTTCACCAAACAGCAACAGAGAGCTTTACAAGACGCCATGTATTATGCAGCTGAGACTGATCATTTAGGTATATACTTCGTTTTCTTAAATATTTGAAAATTTGATGCCCAATTTTAATGAAATGAAATTAAATTAATTTTGAAATAAAATATAGTATAGGTATTCTCTACTCCTATCACTCTCAAACTCCGGTGAGACGATGATATACGACCTGTGAGAAAACATGCCCGTTTTACATGCTGTCCGTGGCACGAGAGTTTACTCTTTGGAAAATGTTTCAACATTTCTCTGAAACATTTCCCAACCCTGGCTGTTACTGAGAATTTCTTGACAGAAAAACTCATATAAACTGGGTCCTACCCGGGAATTTAACCTAAAACCTTCGTCTTTCCGTCTCGGTCTAATCTTAGGTACATTATCGAAACTAAATCATGCCTTCCATTATATTTATACATTTTTTCCAAATTTCTATTAAATTCTTTGAAGTTTATTATAAATTAATGATTCATCAAATATATTGAATTGTATTGCAGATATAACACTGGAGCTACGCGCTTTGGGCGTGCCGTGGTCGCTGCACGCGTGGACGCTCTCGCTGGCGGCGGCCGCCGAGGCTTCATTAGACCACGTCATAGACCAGTTACTACAAGATTTCTTACAGGTAAGAGAATGATAAAAACTTCATGATTCATTTCAAATCGAATTTCTTTTGCAACTACCAGATCTTGACTCTCCCGCTTTTTACGTGAACTTTGAACATCTAAATGATTTCAAAAATCAACCGTAAATTTTAAGTACACTTAGGTACTTATGTATTTAATCAAAGAAGTGTAAAAACTGATTTAAATAGTATTAAATGATAAAAAATATCTCCAAAAGTTTCAATAACATTTTTTTTTAATAATAAGCAAAGAAAGCCATGGTTCTGCTTTATAACTCGTATTGTTTTTAGGTGTGCCCATCAGACGACAGCCACTACAGCAAGCAGTTTATCTACGAGTGCCTCCCTCTGCTTTTCAATATTTTACGTTACAGCAAGGTACAAAATAATTTAAGTTTGTAAACATAATAACAAATAAATTCAAAATCTGCAAATAATTATAATCATTTAAAACCTTTTATGGCCTCAAGTATGAAGCGATCGCTCTCGAATTATAATGATAACTTATTCATTTTTTTAAATTGAATCACAATCGGGAAGGTCGCAGGCAGTAACAGCCAGGCAACGTGCACAAAAAATAATTTCAAATAGGTGCAAGTAATCAATTTGCCGATTCTGAGAAGTCGGTGTACTATCTCAATATATATAATTCTCCTGTACGTGTGTTTGTCACCTTACTCTTCCTAAAGGGCTGGACTTGGGTTGGTTTGAAAACACAATTGGACACGGTAGGTGGCGCTGCTGTCGGTGTGTCAAAGAGTTTGTTTTTTAGTAGTTTAAACGCGGGCGAAGCCGCGGGTACTGCTAGTTATTGATAAAATGTAATAAAAATTCTTTTTCAACTTGATAAAAAATCTCATTAACATCACTCGACGAAAACAATGTTCATAACCAGTAACCGTCTTCTAACAACCGAGCTATGTTCACACAAATCTTCGCGATCAGTACTTAACATCCCTCAATGAAAAAAATAATGTAACCGAATTATATTTACTCTCTGTTCCTCTTCTCGGCGACCAGAAGGAGGGCACAGTCCTGCTGCTAGCAGACATCCTGTGCGCGTGCTACGGCTGGGAGCCGGTGCCGCCGGTGCTGGAGCCGCCGCCCGCCGCGCCCGCGCCCGCGCGCGTCGACCCTTCCTACGTCAACAACCCCTCTCTCGCTGATGTTACCTTCAGGTAAGATAAACTTTGATTTTCAAGGGAAGTCATCCCTTAAAGGGAATCAAAAACCCGACCTTTTCTATATTAACAATACGTTCCTCGCCGATGTTACCTTCAGGTAAGATAATCTTTGACCTTTATGAAGGAAACGCACCAGTTAAAAGAATAAATTTTGCTCTTCCGCATTTCCCTAAAAGATATCACAAATCTTTCATTGGTAGTAAAAATGAAGTCCTCTAAAGTCAGAAGTGGTAAATGAATAAGTCAGTAAAATCAAACAGTGTAAAGAACACATTTTTTATTATAATATAGAGAGATAATAAGTTTGATATATTTTACGGTATCACAATAGAAATAAATTTAATAGGGCAGCGGATAATTATTTTTTATCTCAGCAATTAGTATATCTTAATGATGCTGTTCGTTAAAGATACAATAGTAAATACACCAACAAATCTATTTAGAACACATTAACTATGTTAATAGACTATGTATGTACCCTAGATAATGAATAATCCTCAAACTGTGGATACAGAATTTATTTTTCAAAATACAAGATATTTTCTTGGATAAAATAATCAAAATTTAGCACATATTGATTGATGTTCTCCCGACCGATTCCGGCCACGGCGGCCAATCTCATTGAGACTAGCCAACTGCGCAGGAGATATTATAGTGCTCAAGTGTACGCGCAGACACAAGTGCACTCTCTATTCCTGTCACTCTCATATTCCGGTGGGTCGACTGCTCGACACGACCAGTGAGAGTTAAGGCGCAGGACCGACGACTTTACGTGCTCACCGAGGCACGGGGGTGAAACACCGCCAACTTCCCCACTCCGGGCTGTTACTGAGGCTTACTTATACAGAAAGACTCAATAACTAAACTTGGGCCGACCCGGGACTCGAACCCAGGACCTCCGGGTGTGCAGCCGTACATGCTAGCCACTACACCACGGAGGCAGTTAAAAGTGATACGACACTACCTATATACCTTTGCTAGTAACTAACATAGATATGTGTACTATAATTACTTTTATAGTACATAATATGCATGTAAATCTATGTTTGTTACAGCCAATGCCGGATTTAACCTAAAATTAATATATTTAATTTCAATTAAATATTAATTTCTATAAAGTTTTTCAGAAAATTAAAAAAAAAGTGCAGACATCGCCACCAAACGTGTCCACTTAACTACCATCCAGATGACCCCAGAAGTACACAAAAAAAATTGTATGTTTATTACTTCTTCACGCTGTAACAGCTGGATAGATTTGAACTAGTACACAATTAGATCTGACCTGAAGTCACATATAGGTACTGTTATGACATCTAGGGATGCAGTTATGTCACTCATCTATCTATACTAATATTATAAAGAGGAAAGATTTTTTTGTTTGTTTGTTTGTACCGAATAAACTTCGAAACTCCTGAACCGATTTAGATGAAATTTGGTAAGAAGATAGTTTGAGACCCTGGGAAGGACATAGGATGGTTTTCATCCCGGAAATCATCCTTTAAGGAGGTGAAGATAGGGATGAAAGTTTGTATGGGGAAGCAACCTAGGGACGAACCCGATGGAAGCGCGGGTAAGTCGCTAGTTTACTTATAAAGATATAAAACATTTCTGTATATACAATTCTTAGGGTGGAAGGTCGTCTCTTCTACGGGCACAAGATCGTGCTGGTGTCGGAGTCGCCGCGCCTGCGCGCTATGCTGGCGCCGCGCGAGCTGCCTGCCGCTGCCGCCCCACCGCTCGTGCAGATAAATGATATCAGATACCATATATTTGAAGTGAGAATAGTATTACATATTTTTAATACTATTTTATTAGTTTTAGGCCAATATTTGACATTTTAAAAATAAAACTATCTTGTCGGCCTTTTTTTCAGACTTATTTTGATATATTTAATATGTGGATACTTTAGAAAAAATCCGAAATTATAGTTTTATAGTCATGGTATTTCATTTGTTTCTTTAAAATCGTAGTACAGATAACATAATTCCAATAATAACACAAGATATTATGGGCATCATGTTATCTAGTTATTATCTGTTAAGATAACATAAATGTATATCCACAGCAAGTAATGAAGTACCTGTACTCCGGCGGCTGCTCGTCCCTGGAGCTGCCCGCGAGCGACGTGCTCGAGGTGCTCGCCGCCGCCTCCTTCTTCCAGCTGCTGCCGCTGCAGAGGCACTGCGAGGCGCGCGCTGCCAAGTCTGTCGACCTGCACAACCTTGTGTCTGTTTATATACATGCTAAGGTTGGTTTGTGGTTTACTATTATGTATTTAAATCCCAAAAATAATACCTATATGGAAACAAGTTTGTTTATAATCTTATTCTAAATCTCATTCTATTAATAGGTACGTCTTTCGGAAAATAGTAGTCATAAGTAGACTTGATGTTATGTAGTGCGCGTCTCGCCTATGGCTATTGCTAAGGATAAGTTAGCTTGACTGCTTACCGCTTACCCTTAAAATGAATTCAGTGCTGGAACTTCGTACTATTGTGTACGTCATGAATTTATGGATTTATGGAAGTGTGGGTTCGCCCATAACCCTAGTATAGAATAAAATGTTTAATAGCGAATGCTAAAAATAGCGAAGATTGAACTGAGGACCTCAGGAGTATAACGCAAAGTCTACAGATTGGCAAACTGTACAAACGCCGACTCTACTTATCACATTTTCTAGCAACTATTTTTTTGTAAATGTGAAGAACCATAGTACAAACCTATAGAAAATAAAGTTTTTTTCACTTTTCATCCACAAAATAATGGTTATGATATTTTGTTTTGTTTTTAGGTTTACGGCGCTACGCAGCTGTTAGAATACTGCCAAGGATTTCTTCTACAAAACATGGTTGCGTTGCTCACATATGACGACTCTGTAAAAAGACTTCTGTTTGGCAAGCGTCTGCCTGGACACAATGTACTCGGGGCTCTACTGACCACGCTACAAAAGAGAATTGAATCTAGAAAAACCCAGGCAAAAACGAGGTAGCACTGTGGTCTTTTGTATTTAAGATTTTTCTTTCTTATTAATTATTTATTTTTAAATCTTCTGTGCCTTCAAAATATTATTGATTAGCATTTTATTATTATTTGTATTACATTATTTAACAAAATGCGAACTTGATTTTTCGTTGTGTGAAGTATAAATGACTGATTTTAAAATTTATGTCTTTTTCGATTTTTAATAATATGATTAATAATAATTATTTAAATATAAAAGAAAAATTAAAAATAAGAAAAATTTAAAATATAAAAGAATTCAATATTCAATGTCTTCCGAAGTTATATAACTAGTTAACTTTTAAGTTTCAGTAGCAATTATATTTATTAGCCAAGAACAGAAATATATTTTTATATGTCACATTACATATTAAAATAAAAACAATGAATAAACAAAAATAAAAACATTTTTTTAAACTACGAGTAAACTATTGCACAAATACTATACTAGTTTTGTACATAATATTGTTCTTCTTCATTTTTTATATTATTTAAAGTATAAAATAAAGTGTCCGAAAAAGTCAACGTGTGACAAACATATATTTTATATGTAGATATCTTATAATGTAAGACAAAGTACTATAGAATTAAATTTTGTTTATATTTTATATATAAAATATGTAATATTTTAGTGTCATCAGCTTATTAGTGGCCCGCGTCTTAAGGCGTAAGTATTATGTAACTCTGTAATTATTGTTGAAATAAAGTTTTGTATTTTACGTTATGTTTTATTTTACCTTGAATGTGTTTACTTACCTTGAATTCAAGTATTCAATTGATATTGCAAATACAAAATTTTGTACCTTTGTATTAATATATGTACTTATAACTTTTTTGTACAATTTTGATAATTTGACAAGTTTTGCATTTTAGTACCGAAATTATGGTATACAACAACAGTTTTTCTTTTTTTTTCAATTCAATAAATTTGTTGTGCGAAAATTAATAAGATGGCGAAGTAAAAATACTAAATTTCATCAAAATCACTCCAGCCGTTTTGCCGTCCATAAGGAAAAAAATGATGTGTCTATGTAACACACATCATTTTTTATATTTAAGTGGATTAATGACTAGGGTCTCTAGGTGATATTTTAGACTCAAAATGTACTATAAGCAAAGATTAATTAAAATCGCTTAGTGACTATATGCAAACAAAAAATGCAAATAAACAAATTTTTTCTGTGAAATTTTTTCTATAAAATATAAAATTGGTGGATATTGGTCTGGGATGAACTCCGAAACTGTTTATCTAATCATAACGATTTTTTTTCAAAATATGTGATTTGTTCCGACTTAAAGATAGGATAGTTTTTATCACGATTATTTTCTTTTTTTATGGCAAAATTAACCATTTCCATATGTGTGCCACACCAACGCGTAGCCAGTCTGCTAGTTTTAATACTTAAAGTTAATTTAAAAGCGTCATATTATGTAACTCGTATCATAAACATGGACGTAATCAGGCATAATTTTATTAAATTTGAAAAGAGATTAGAGATTTAGTACAAAATTATAATCTGTTTTTTTGTAATGTGTTGTTATAATCTGTGTTGTACGATACGATATTTTTGACATTTTAATAATTCAGTGTTGCCTATAGTAAAATCGTGTCACAACTGACAACTCTTGTCTATAGTTCTATTACTTTGCATCCACACCGCTACTTTTAATTACAAAATTGTCAAATTGCTTTTGGCCCACATGGTGGAATGATGTATTTGATAGGTCGAGGCGATTTTTCATATCGTCTATAATATAGTGAAGTGTAGTGTTTATTTTATTAAATGTCGTGACAGTGACTAAAAATGCAGTTCTATAAAGACAGGATTCTTAACGCTGCCCAGTTAAAAAGACTTAGTGAACACAAATATTCGTGTACAAGTGCTAGTATATTGGATGCTTGGCTCCAGCCGTGGTGGTGCTGGCTCGTCTCAAAGACGCCGTTATGGCTTGCTCCGAATCTCATAACTATATTAGGTTTAATAGTTAATATTGTCACCACACTTATTTTAGTATGGTAAGTCCTCAGATTATTTCAACTGCATCTTTAATAATCATTGCGAAAATTGTGTCATGCTGTAAAGTAACGGAACGACTTTCATTTTAGCAAGTAAGTTGCAGACAACTTTCTTTTAACCTACTTAATTTCTTTTCTTCTATGTTTTAAAACGACCTTCACGAAGATTTTTGGCTATTTGGACAATCTTTTCCGTATTATAGGAGTCTGTCATATGATTGGTGGACTGAGTCGCGCCACCGTCTGATAAGATACGAACAAAAAATTTAAATATTATATCATTCTCAAATTATATCTACATTTTATTAAATTTGAAAATTAATTTAAACATCAATTTAATAACTTTAAATTTTGTTGCATTTTTATTTTATTTGACAATATGTACTTACTATAACCATAAATTATAAAAATTATATAAACTTGTAGTTAGATTTAGACTATTTAATTTATCTTAAAAATACAAGTTGGGCTGACAAGGTCTCTACAGTATAGTAGTATAACAAATTTTAGTGGAAAGAGGTCCATAATTATTATTACTACTTGAAATACTAAATCATAACTTTTTACAGAAATAAATACAATATACATATTTCAATTTAATTGGTAGCCTAAGAAAAAGACCCTAATTGATTTTAAGTCTAAATGTTTTATATGTCATTTTTTTAACATAATGAAATAAAACTGCATAATAGCCAATACTGCAAAACTATAGTAGCAGGATGTCATGTTTAATATATAAAACTGAAAATAACATTCTAGAAGAGAGCAAAGTAGTTACGAAATTATGTCAACTATAATATATTAATTGTTTTTGATAACAAACTAATACATATATTATTATAAATATCTATTGAAATGGTAAAGAATTTTGTAATAAGTTTTATATTTTCAATATACATTAAGTTAATTAAAAACTAAAAAATGGTATCAGTATATTGAATATAAAGCATAAAATACAGTGAAATTGTCACTAAGCAGCTGTTAACAAAACATGTTAATGATGTTCATGATTATATCAAGTCATTGACCTTTCTAACATATTTTCCTTTCTGAGTTTTTTGGCCTATAAAGCAACCTTATTTATGACTATGCCTATATTGTTTATGAGAATGGATATATGGATGTTTGTTACTCTTCACACCAGAACGGCTAAACGGATTTGGATGAAATTTGGCATAGAGATAAATTATAGTGTGGAATAGCTATTAAAACTTTTTACTATCCCAGAAAAATGTATGGTACCTGTGGGATAGTGTTTTTGAAGAAAGGGTGAGTTGCCAGTTGAATATAAACAGACAGAAAGTGGAATATGTGTTGCCACATTCTCTCCCTTCTCAAAGCAAATATTTTGCAACTTAGATTCATTTTCATTATCTAGTTCAATTTACATAATTAAAAAAGGAATCCCTGAATTTTTACAGTAAAAAGATGATTTATAATACTTTTTCGTACCAATCTAAAAGTATGTTGTACTTTTGGTTGTAATACAAATACCTGTATGCCAATGAGGTCATTGAACATGAACTTGACTGCTTTGAGTTTATTTAATGCTTATACTTATTATGACTTATGATTTTGAATTTAAATATTGATGATTGTAACTTCTTTTCCATTTTCTACTATAGGATTGCTAGAGATTAAAAGAGATACTTTATACATTATTATGTAGAAAGGAGATTTAATTAACCTTTTGTCCGTTTACTAGTCTGATGTGATTTATTGATGACTTTTAAGTAATAATATTACCCCATTTTGTGTGAACTTGGCTAACACACACACTATTTCTAATAATTATAATGGATAGGTAATGGTAAATAGATAAGGCAGTAGTAGCCTAGTGTTAAAGGCAGTGGTAGCCCAGTGGTAACCCGCTCGCTTGGGGAACCAAGTGAAGTGGTTTCAAATCCTGGGTCTCACACCTATGATATTTCCATGTGCCAATCATTTCCAACCTGATTACCACTTGCCTTACGGTGAAGGAAAACATAGTGAGCAAACCTGCATGTCTGAGACAAACTAGTAAGTTTTCAAAAGACATGTGAAGTCTGCTAACCCGCATTTGGCCAGCATGGTGAACTAAGGCCTGATTCCCCTCGCATTGACGGAAGTATTTAACATCCCATGCCCAGCAGTGGAATATAAAAAAAAAGGTTATATATAAAAAAATAGGCATCAAACCCAAAGATAATTTACCATGAATGAAAAATGAAGAGAAATGCTTAGATTAGGAATATCTGGAATTTTATGAATTTGTCAAAACTATTTAGCTAGTTGTTGCGGTAGTCATTATGTAAACAAACATTACATAAACAACTTCAAGTTTATACAGATATCTTATTGAAGTTAGGTTAGGTGTTTTAAGAAAGCTATGAATTGTTAGACCGCAGCTTCTTGAAATGTGGTTTTATTTAATACTAGCAACTCAATCTCGCTTTGCTCGCGGTTTGTCCCTAGGTACAATTAAACAGTTAGAGTGGAATAGATAGAATATTAAATATATCATATAGTATAGCCTCCCTCATTAAAAGGGCTATCTAATACAAAAAGATTTTTCAAATCGGATTAGTAGTTCCTGAGATTAGCGCGTTCAAACAAACAAACTCTGCCTCTTTATAATATTAGTATATATTTTATCGTTTTATCATGTTAAATATAAACATACATATTTAAAACACCATATTACATTTCAACACAGAACCACTTCTTTTTATATCAATTCTATTAATACAGTCAAAGGTTGTTGACTTTACTTTTTTCCAATTGGCCTTGAATATTCTAATAACTGCTTAACTAAATTAAACCTATGTAGTAGGAATATTATTTTGAATATTTGCCTGTCCTTTATCATACAGTAAATGTGAGTTATAGTACAGTATGTACAATAAGTAATCAATCTAGTTATATATAGGAATGTATGGTTGTGCGTGCTTCTTTTTATACCAAGATCGGTTACTACATAACATTCTTTAATGTAGGCATTGCTCTTTATGTTTTATAGTAACTGTATAAAAAAATTAATACTGAAAAAAGTGGACACTATTTGTTATAATATTTAATTGTCTTTTGGTCTTACAGGTATAGTCCAGATGCGCGACAGGAACCACCACGATGGGCCTGCGCGCTGTGTGCCCTCGGGGTCTTTGTATACCAGAGCTTAGACGCAATAGACGGCAAGCAAGCCCGACGGACGGGCAGTCAGTCTCCATTAGGCGAGCTATTCGACCATGGATGCGATAGCATATCCACAGTGTTCATAGCTCTCGGGGCTTGCATAGCAGTGAAACTTGGGGAATATCCCACATGGATGTTTTTCCAGGTTCGTATTGTTATTATGACGTCACATTTTAATGATTCAAATTATAGTTTGTGTTTTTTACGTGTACGGTTGACGCGGAATGCCCCAGCCTTTAATAGAAGGAAGTTACTGAACAGATTGGTTGAGTAAGAAAGAATAATTTAGCCAATGTTTCGACGACACGTTTGGCTCAGTTTGTGGTGACCCTACTTGCTGCGCCAGCGGTCGCGGGTTTGAGTCCCGCTGGGGGCCTTCATTTGTGCGATGAGCACGAATGTTTGTCCTCCAGTCATGAGTTTTTATATTTATAATATGTATGTTTTTAAAGTTATATATGTATAATGTATCAACTATCTGGTATCCATAACACAAGCCTCGTAGCTTACCATGGAACTAGATGGTGTTGTGTGTTAATGTCCCGACATATTTGTAGCATGTTTCTGCATGCGAGTCAAAGGTCTTACAACATCATACTATGATTCCTAACATCGCCTATTTATTCATAAGCAATTACAAACGGCGTTTGTTTTGAAAAGCATAACGTATACGCACATAAATCAATACGTATTTATTTTTAGCTATTACGTCCAATCGATAGACTGATATATTATAACACTTTCTGACGTATGTAAAAATGTGACTTAAAATGACCTATATATGTGACGCTCAGTAATTAAATTGCATTTTTGCCTCCGCATTTCAATTTCAAATGAAAAGTAACTTAAGTTTATAAAAGTAGCGTGCCCTTAGAAAACGGATTTTAATTAGCGATGTTATTTATGCGATACTCGACAGCTCCCACGTGTAACTACGTCCGTTTGCCCATTTTAAATAAAACTATCTTGTAAATGTTTTGAAGGATTTTTTTTTGGTGTTTCGTGCATTTATGGTCCAAATATGGCTGTGGAAGAGACTAGGATTATAGACGTCTAAGATTATATAGATACAAGTATAGGAATGACCATTTATGCTTATGCTATGCTGCTTCAAAGGTTTTCCAGTTAATAGGTACTTTTATTAACCTACTTTTTTATTAAACTTCCTAGATTAGTTAAGGAAAGCCCAGTAGTAGGTACGTCCGGAAGATTTTCCTCATGAGCATCCCAATTTTTACCACTTCTTAATTTTGTCGTGTTACAGTGATCTTTTGATTTATGTAAAATGTTTGTAAGCGTAATATTTGAAATAAGCGAAATATTCTCACGAACTCTGTAATTGACTGGCCAATACCTAACGGCCCACATCATCAAGCCGAAATGACTTTGGAAAAAGGTTAAGAAGCTCAGTTTTGTTACGGTTCTGTAGCTTAAAGGCAAAAACGGAATCATTATAATTTCGTCATATTCCGTGTGTCATAGCCATTATACTCGGGATACTATAGACGTATGCACATATATGACGGAGTTTGTTCAGCGTGTTATTGGTTTGGCACTCCATACGTGTAATTGAGTCCACTTTAGTGTGCGAGGAATTTCTACATTGGTCTTTTAAATTGTTTCTAAGTCATTGTTTAGGAAGGAAAAATATCTTATTTTCCTCAGACGATAACAAATTACGTATACAAAAAGTATAACGTCACACAACACATCAATTTAATATTTCATCCATCAACCATCGGTGTGCAATTCGAACTCGCATTTGCCCGATTTTTCCCTTTAAACTACTACTCAATCGATTACTTTTCATGGAAAATACTAAAACTGAACTCAATTTTCTAATTAATCGTAATAAACAAGACGTCGAGAATTGCATTATTAAACGTATTGATTCCGCGGAAGACCTTGAGGGTGGTAGTTCATTGAGTAACACACAAGGTCTAGCTGTGGTTGTCTAGGGAATTAGCCCGGGAGACTTGGCAGCGGTCCCGCGCGTGTGTCAGCGTACACTGGCCAAGTGCCAAATATAACAATGTATTCTTCCTAATTCGGAGTATGGGAGCGAATTTTTGTCTAGCACTTGCTCGATAAAACTATCGAGTATTCGATTGATTAATTCGTGTTATCAATTTTTTCGAAGGATTTTTATTTACATACTAGCGACACACCCTCGCTTCACTCGGGTTCGTCCATAGCTTGCTTCCCCATTCTCACCCCCATTCTCATCCATTCTTCATCCCCATTCTCACCCCCTTTAGGGATGATTTCCGGGATAAACTCTATTTCACTCGCTCACTTTTTATATGATGAGATTTAAGCTTGTCCTGACAATAATAAAAACACAAAAAAAAATTGTCCAATTTGGTGCAGTCGATCGGAAGTTATGCGTGTACATACATTTTGGTGATTCATTTTTATTTATTTAATATAGGTTTTTAGGTTTCTTCATGGGTATCTTACGCTTAAATGTCAATCTTCTATACTTTTTCACTTACCTACAACAACTTTTATTTTATTATATTTTTTTAGTATGGACTATTATACCTACTTGAAAAAATTATGTAATGAATTTCACGCAGTCATGGTTCTCTGTCATTAACAAAATTTATTAAATAATGCATTTCAATTAAGCCTTGATGAAAGTTTAGAAATTTCTAACAATATGTTCTTACAAAAAGAAAGTCTCTGATATGATAATAACGGCTAAGAATAATTGCATTTTATTTTATACATTCATAAAATAAAACAGTAGACAATTAATGCAGTAGCATTCCAATACAATATGTTGTTTGCTCTCGTGATTGTTCGACTCCTTGAAGATATTTCCATAACATTTCTCATATACTTGGAAATATCGTACATGATTACTAACTAGAAACTACTGAAAAGCAGCTTTTACTCATAACGGCATATCTCTACACAACCAGTTCTATATATACGAGTATTATGGTTATATTTTTGTCCAGACAAGATATTTTAAATGTACCAAATTTTAGTTTTCTAATCCCTCCACGACCGCGGACACGCCGGCGATACAGTTAACAATAGATTTCTTAGAAATTTACCTGGAGTTAAATATTGTTTAATAAGTAATATCGATGATCTTTATTTACCTACTTTGCAATTAAATTTATATTATTATCCAGCTTTGTTTTTACAGTAGCAGAGAGTATTGATAATTTTGATTTTATTTTCTACGCTGAATAAATAATTTTGAATTCAATATAAAAAGGAAATAATATATTTTTTTTTTTAATTAAAAATGGGCTCACTCTTGACCTTCATCTTAACTTGAAGGCCTATGATCTAGCGAGTTTGCCCAGGAGAAGCCTGTTGACACGCACCTTAAAAAGTTTCAGGTTGTACGCTCTCGGAAAAACAGACGCAGGCAAGGCATTCCATTTCTTGGCTGTGCGCATTATAAAAGATGATGAATAGCGATATAATAGAATAAAATCTATGAAAGCAAATCCAATGTCGGTACAAAATATTTAATTTAATAAAGCTCTTTATTAAGCATTTACGATCGATAGTTCGCTCTTAGCGTTATCGCTGAGTCTCATTAATGCTTATCAATTTAAAAGTTATGTTAGCCATAATTAATTTTTATTTGACCAGAAAACATGTTTTAATATGTATCTACTAGTGACACATAAATAAGTTTGTCTTGGAAGGTGACATCACACGATACCCAATTCATGTACCAAATCAAATCTATACATATAATAAAATTGTAACTAAGCCGAATCTGTACATTAAATATATATTTTTTAAATCTTATCGAAATAGACATTATTATTGACACAGAGGCCGAATCTATAGTTTTTAGAATTTTTGTCTGGCTGTTTGTCTGTCTATCTGTGACCGCATCATGGAAAACCACTAGAGGGATTTTGTTGAAATTTGATATGATGATAACTTTTGTTGGTTACCTGGGTCACAATATATAGGATACTTTTTACGGCGGGAAAATATCTCATATCTGAGAAATCTATATCAAACGTTAAAACCATAATTTAAATAGACTTACAAGCCCTTTGAATCGTCAAAGTCAAATTAGTAATATCGTTTAATAAAATGTCAACATTATAATTCATGAGAAAGCTATCATCGGCGATGGATAATAATTTATATTTAAAAAAAATTATAAAATATGCAAAATTTGGTGGAGTTGGAGGTGGAGTGAATGATAAAATAACAAAAACACTTTCGCATTCATAATATTAGTTAAAACGTAAGAGCTTAGTTAGTAACTGCATATTGAAACATAAGTAGGATTTGCGCAAGATACGGGATGTACATTAGGTCAGGACAAGATGTTACGCTCCGACGGCGCGGCGCGGCGTGGCGGGCAATGAACTGTTTATAGCTTGCAAAATGCTAACACTCATGCATTCTAATACAAAATTTTATTCATGAGATGTAGAGTACCGTGATAATTGCGATGTTTAAAATGTACTTTATCATGTTGCGGGCATGGCAGCGCGGTGTCAAGTTTATTAGAATACTTTAATACTATGTAAATTATTATACGTATGTATTGAAAACCTGTATTGGAGTATCAAACCCCACTCGATTGATTCGGATGAAAAATATTTTGGCGCACAAATTGGCGCACAGGATCAGTCATTTAGATTTTTTTAAAACACCTATCTAAGAGTTTTTAAGACGAATCTAACGATACTTAACTGTCGCAAGCCATCCAGCCGTTTGGAAGATACGAGGTAATAAAGAAATTTACAAATATACATAGAAGCATACACACATACATACAAAATACGCGCGTAAAACATAACCTTCCCTTGGCAGTATGTAAAAAACTAACATGTCTAAAACAGCATATAATATTAGGCTCGCTTTACTGTGATATTTAAAACGTTTATTTATTATCGTTTCAGTGTTTTTGTGCAATGACTCTATTCTATTGCGCGCACTGGCAAGCGTACGTCACGGGTACGCTTAAAATGGGACGCATAGATGTGACTGAAGCACAGTACGCTATTATCGGAATACACTTAGTATCTGCGATACTTGGCCCCGCTGCCTGGACCTCTAAGGTAATGTAATCACTGCTTGACGTATTTTGGAAAATTATAAAATTTCAATAATTTGATTTGTTGGTTTATCCATTTGCATATTTAATTGTTTGCATATTTAATTATTGAATAGCAATTTATTGAAGTTTATGCGATATTTATTTTTGGTAACTGTTGTTACATGAACACTTATGAGTGATTTATGTAATGATCTCTTTAAAAACACCCACATGAATTATATTTTCGAAATAATATATTTGTATCGAATCTGAACTATATTTCAGTCTCGTGCATGGCAATTTATATATCACTGTTCCATTCTAATATGTTCAATAAATTAAAGTGGAACATAATATGAATATGTACATGCTAGATATTGAGGACTGATCACAAACGTTTTTTATCAATATTATTATAATGTTTCTTCCTCATATCTTTAGTGATTAAAATGCATGCTAAGTAAGAGTATATGCTTTCTATAAATTGTAATTATTGAGCTAATATGCAGCTAAGTTTATCAACGCCAAGAGCACTATAGCCTGTAGAAAAAAATATTAATATCTATAAATAGAAAATAAACTAAGTAATATGTAACAAAATGTGTAGTACCAAATGTAATGGCATGCCTTAACTAAACCACTTATTAGCACAGCAAATTGTGCGTTATGAATAATTTCTATCCGCCTTAATTATAACTTTTGGCACGACCTAAGTAAAATTTTGCACCAAATTAATATCCCAAGGGAACCACTTGATGTACCGGGATAAATAAAATTATTTCATTTGCCAGCCCATAATTATCTCTATGCAGATGATCCTATGAAATAAAGACAAACGTACAAACACACTTTAGCATTGATAACATTAGTGAGAATTATAATGATTTCAATAAAGTTTATAACGATTATTATTAATATTTTAATAAAATAATAGAAAAGTGAGTAAATTCGAAGTTTACAAAAGTGGCTGGCTCTAGGGTGCAATGGAAGTGCGTTACTCGCTGGGCATGGTCGCAGTGGCGGGTGTAGCGCTCACGATGGCGTCTCTAGCCGCCGCCATCGCAGCCGGTGGCGTAGGGAAAAACGGCTCAACTGTCGCTGTGAGCTAATTGACCCATATATGGACATGGGAGATCGATTTTACTAAAATTTATTTTTCCCGTATAATCGAACTTCCTATCCTATTACCCTTTAAATACCTAGTTCTGATCTTACTAATCCATGTAATTATGTTTTTCATTTTAAAAAATATCTACTTAATCAGCTTTGGTTGGACTTATGCGTATTTGTTTCTTCATACAATTTGCTTTCGTTTTTATTCAGCTTGTATTTATTATTATGTATCATGTATATTCTCATAAGTATTATATTAGGGTAGATAGTTAGAGAACATTATTTTAATGTTTGATTTGATATTTGGAAATCATCGCTTATTATCATGTGGGTTTTTTTAATAGCATGTATATTTTTAAGATCTAGGTTATGCTCTTTGTTATAATTTTTTCTTATGTTATGTAA
The DNA here is from genome assembly GCA_921882275.1 of Brenthis ino. NCBI lineage: Eukaryota > Metazoa > Arthropoda > Insecta > Lepidoptera > Nymphalidae > Brenthis > Brenthis ino. The sequence continues at coordinate 24,059,496 of OV170222.1, read as the reverse complement.
CATTGAGCATTTTCTGTATTTTATTTTGATATATTCTGTGTATTATAATATTCTATAGGTTATTTATTTATCATGTGTTAGATTAAGTACTTTTATGTAATTTTGTTATGGTTAATTGTTTTGTCTCGTATCATGTGGGTCTTCACTCATTGTACACTTGAGGTTTGATATATTTTTTTAATTTATTTATATTATAGAAATAGGTAAAAATAAATATCAAATTACTATTATTTACATTATTTATGAGACAGCATTTTTACAATTCTGTTTCTATGCACAAATAATATTGAAAATATGCTTAATGTACACTGCTTTACACCAAAAAATGGGGGCTCTCTCTAACCCTGTTTACTTTAACAAGTAAAGACCCACTAAAATCATCTTGATATTATGTATAATTATTATAAATTAATTCGTACACGTCAGATCCTCGGTATACAATGTGGTCTCTACGCGACGGCAGTATCTTTTGCGGCCGCTATTTACTTTACCATCAACTTCGCAAGCACATTTCGAGATAGGGGCTGCGGGAAAAATGGATCTACAGTTGCCGTAAGCAATGCGCGTGCCGGTGCCGGTAAACGGTGTGGGAATTAAAGTATGGCAATGTTCGACAAATAATAGGGTGTCTACCAGTCGTTAGTAGGGTCAATTATCCAAATTTCGCCATTTATTTCGACACTAAATAGCTTAATTTGTTTTATAAATGTAAGGTTGATATGTCTTGGGCAAAATCTTTAACTCGCTAGTTTATAAACGTTGTAAATATTTTTTTTTAATTGGTTAAACCGTGTTTATTTAAGATCTTGTTATATGTATGGCTTAATCCTAACGCCATTTGCAAAGTGTTATGAGAGATTGTATAATAAAATTAAACTAATTTAACACCTTGTTTTATCTTGAAGCTTTTCGCACTGCAATATGTGTCTAACAGCTGAGTAAATAAGCGAATAATGTTTTATCTGTAGGCATAAAATAGTGTTTACTGTCAAAATTACATTTTTAATATACTAAGTGAATGTATTTTGGCATATTCCCTTGCACAATATTATTTTTAAAACGTTATTTATCTATGTAATACATTAATTTCCATGCCGTTTTTTTATATTTTATTTTTGTTTGCTTATGATTGAAATTTCTTATATTCTTATCTAATATTTTCTATTTAATATCAATAAATATGCACGTGAAACCTGACTCTAAACACTGTATGTACATATATTTATTGAAATGTTAACAAGTTTTTTTTTTATTTTGTGCACGCTTTTTCCTACCCCTATAACATACTGGCTTTAAATAATTGTCATACAAATAACAAATAGTATGCGGTCCTCGAATGAAATAAAACGTATTATTGACAGCGTAAACCACTATATCGAATGAGTGAAGATAACACATCTCTCGTTTCGCCATCAATTTTTTTTATATTAATGGCATGTTTTTTTATTATTTTCTTTTCAATAATGGCCGTCGCCCGCGATCGCTGCGCCACCGGACGTAACCGCATGACTTCACGTCGCCATTACGCGCGTTCATCACATATTAACAGATCCCGACCGTCAACCAGAGTTTGAACTTGGTGTCCAATTATGGCGTGGTGTTAGTGACACTCGCACTAGTCTTCAGCTACGTTAAGGTCATTATGAAAGGCGGAGTGGGGAAAAATGGCTCAACGGTCGCAGTAAGAATTTAAATATTATTGTGCCGTCGACACGTGATCATTTTGAATTTTCACAGCGATGTCATGACGCCATTATCACGTGTACGCAGTGACAGCTAAGGCATGATAGTTATGCTCGTTTTGATTTTCGTTGTCGATTCGCGAATGCTGTGTTTGTAGTTCGCTCTGTGTTCGTCTTCCGATAAAAGAATATGTTGACTTAATTTGTTAACATAGTCAATGATACTTACCCAATTAATTGAACAAAATTTCGTCAACTTATTTCATATTTATTCATACTAATTTTCCTTTCCTCTCTAATACCATATAGTAGTTAGCTTTAAATGCTCCTTGGTATTGCATGGCTTCGTAGCTACATTTTATATTGTCCATTTAAACTGATATTAACTATATTTAACAAGTGAAATGTAAAAAAAATTTTGATCGAATTAGTCAATATAAAAGAAAATATAAAAATATAGTGAATATCAGTAAATAGGCAATGACTTTATAATTTATTGAAGAACAAGCTACAGCGTGTTATTTCTTAGGGTACAAGCATATTGTCGCCGGTGATCCCGTTCTCTCTGGTCGTGGTTCCGGCGTTCATCATTTTCCAAAAAAGCGAGTCTCATGTGTATGAAAACCATCCCGCTCTATACATACTCGCGTTTGGAATGGTGGCAGCCAAAGTTACAAATAGACTTGTGGTGAGTTCAATTAAATAAATAACATATAAATCGTCATCTCTTGGCTTATTTGTCCAAACGACCACTTTACACTAAGTATTCCAGTTGGAACAAATAAGCAGTAATCACTAAAGCGATGAAATGTTACTTATTCTGTTAAAATTGTCTGAACTTGTCAGTTGCACTTCCGTGCACCTGCAGATGATAGTTTTAACCTACTATGATTAATTTTATAAATACATTTTTATACATATTAACAAATATATTTAATATAGCGAATTTGTCAATAAAACTGACTACCTTTAATTTTGATGTGTTACTTTAAAAGTTTGCGTTCCTAATTAACACTATAGAATTGAACAACGTGACAGTTACGTAGTTGACAACCAACCTCGATAAATACTGTGATCTTATTGTTATATGTAACTTGCCAGCGATCTTTGAGCCGATTATTACATAATGTCCAAGGCTGCTGCTCTAATTACTGGAAAAAATATGGACGATTAGAAGTCATGTGTGAAAGAAAAATGCTAAGTCATATTATTAAACATGAATTTTATAGTTTCACCTAGTTTTTGTTCGCTTAAATGAATAGTTTAAATGACAAGTTAAAATTAAAGTGGGAGTATAATGAACCCTTGGACTAAAGAATATTATAGACAGGGTGATATAGAAGTAAACATGTAGCCAAATAATTTTTTTTTTAAATAGTATACAAATATTAATAGAATAAGTCTTATTAGGTACTGTGATAAATAATTGAATAATAATAAATGAAAGGGTTTTTATTATAATAAAGGAAAAAAATCAAGCTACTATTATGCCATCTCTCGTTCATGGGGAAGAAAACTAATGGTTAAAAATGTTATTTAACAACTAATACCTACATAAATTTCCCATATTCTTTAAATAAAGAACTATTTATATGGCAAAATCGAGAATAGTATCATAAACAACAAATCACGCTACTATTTTTGATTTTGACTTTTTTTATTCGTCTATATAATTCTTTAGTCTAAGAATGACCCATACTCAATAAAAAAACTGCAAAAATGAGATGCTGTTGATAACCTTACTACGTCACTAGCTTAAAATTTACAGTTAGGTTTACTCTTAAATTCCAAAATTTCTCATATTTGTGTTAATTGATTCGTAAAATGTTCCACTCTAGATTTTTTTATATTATGTTAATAACCCAATGTAAAAACTAAAGTTTTTTTTGTTAACTTCTTAAGTGCATATCAGTTTCGTTTTTATACTACGCTATATGTATTTAATTTTATGTCAAAAAGTTTATAATTGTTTTTATTAACCTTAGCTTACTATGCCTCTCTGTTTCTTATCTATCACGTATAAACTACTGAACAGATTTCGATAAAATTTGCTACTAAAGATTGCATCATGGGCGCGGATGCGCTATCAATCCACTTAGGTCCTACTGGTTTCAAATAATGCAAAATAACTTCATTACATATGTACAAACATAATAACATACATATGCATATTTATACATCGTGTTGTAAAATATCATTGATGACCCGTCAGGTGGCCCACATGACCAAAAGTGAAATGGAGTACTACGACTGGTCGCTGCTGGGACCAGCGATGCTCTTCCTCAACCAATACTTCAACAATGCGATACCAGAGTACTATGTATTATGGCTGTGCACGGTGAGACATTTTCTTTATTACTAGCAGAACCCGCGGCTTCGCTCGCGCTAGAAATATAAAAAAATCTCTAAAAAGATCGGTTACATATAAGTTTTTATGCCCTACTTTACCCACTTATGAAGGACAAACAAACAAACAAACACACTTTCACATTTATAATATTAAGTATTTATTAATAAAAATTGACTTATAAGTGAGTAATTTTACTTTCATCCATGCTAATATTATTTTAATGCGAGAGTAATTCTGTATCTTTGTCTGTCTCTTACCTTTTCATGCTTAATCCGCTGAACCGATTTAGATAAAATTTGGTATGGAGATAGTTTGAGACCCTGGGATGGACATAGGATAGTTTTTATCCCGAAAATCATCTCTTAAAAGGGGTAAAAGTTTGTATGGGGAATCATTTCTGAAATAAGGGATATAAAACTTATTATACCTATTATATTATATAGTCTATTCCATACTAAACGTCAATAATATTGTATAATTAAGAAATTGGCCTATTAGTTATTGCGTATTAATAGATGGCGTTAGTTGTATTTTCTAAGGTTGTTTAATCAAAATAACTCAAAATTTTCGCGTTCCATAATAATTACACTACGGGACTTAAATGCGAAATTGTTAGTAGCTATATACCGTATTCCCGAACGTTACGACGTGACCACGGCTGGTGCAACCCAGTCGAAACGTCGGAAATAAGATACATAGCCACTTACGAATTCACGGGTTGAAATCCTGTAGTATAATTACTGTTTAATCAAACTTAGAAAATGCTAACGTAACATAAGGTCTAGAATCTAGATCATCACTGTGTATTTGGTCAATTTATTCCATGAAAAAGATTTAAGGATGAGTGAAGGACCACCTTACATTGATTTTAATGGTATAACTGTTAATATCGATAATGTCTCTCTTCCAGGTTTGGGTGTGCGCAGACCTAATAAGATACTGCGGGCAGATATGTCTCGAGATATGCGACCATCTCAAGATACGTCTTTTCCGCATCCCGTACCCGCCCGCGCCCGCCTCGCCCAAGCACACGGAGAGAAATGGTACGAACAGACGCACTTCTAAAACTAAGAGAAATTAGTTATTTTTGTTCCAACATAAACAAAATATTCAGGTTTTAGAGAGCTTCTGATTGGAATTGATGGATGTGATTGCTTAGTTTTGGTTGGTCGATTTTATTGTCGGAGCAAGTCGATTTTTTTTGTCGTTGATTTGACGAATATTAGTTGTTAAAATGAGGAAATCGTAAGATTTGTTGTGTTTTGTGCAAATTAGTTATGTTTCAAACCAAAACTGTGATGCAATAGATCTTTTTTGACTCATTCTAATTTTCAACTAGTTTGAGATACTCCTCTATGTTAGAAATATATAGACAGATTTTTATTGATTTTATATGTATATGTCTACAACTACCTCGAAAGAGCTTTTAGATTCATTCGACTTAGAAATTAAATAATAATTTCTGTGTACCTACCTCGTTTTTCAAGTCGGTAAATTGCTATCTTTGTAATCCAATAAGAATGCTCTCTAAAATGGCCCCTGATGAAAAACCCACAAACTTTATGTATAGCGTTTGACTTTCATGTAAATACGTACTTATGTGTTTGTGTACATTTCCCGTTGACACTTGCGCTAAGTTAATTAGAAATGTTGAAAGGAGTTTCTTTTTTATTTATATGCATATTTATTTATCCCAGACTATATGATTAAAGCAAAATTAATTAGGGGTTGTGTTTGTACGTCTTATATTTTTTTATTATGGTTTTAAACGCTTTTAAATGTAGATATGTGTAGATATTATACGTGTAATATATCAAATAGTAACATTATATAAAAAAATTAATTATATATTACACTAAAGTCTTAAAAAAAATTAAGTTATACTTTTAAAAGAGGCTGGACCTTAAATTAAATATTGTTTTGTTTTTTTATTGTGGTAACACTGAGTTGTTTTCTTCTTGAAGTTTAGATAAAATACGATTTTAACATCTGCTTACTTATAGATCAAGTTTGGGGATACAATTGTTACAAAATATAACAAATATACACGTGAGTTTCGTTTCACCCCAGTTTAGTTAGAAAATTAAATAAAAATGTGTAAAAATGGAGTCTTAAAATGACATAACTCATGCAAAATAGAACTTGGCACAACTCTACCGAGCACTCGACTTTGAGAAAGAAACTTAAAAACTCCACTTTTACACAATAAATATGTACGTAATGAAGCTCAAAATTAGATAATATTGTAGCTATTTCAAATTTACAAAATCATTTTCGTCTACCGTTATCCATTTTGTGAATTCAATCTTCAATATCGATACTTTTAATATGTTATCTATACTATAAAATAGTTTGGGGGTCATTTCTGTATATTGTATATCTTAGAACACCCAAAAAGTTTATTTAATAATTGAACAATTGAATGGCTATTTAGATATGGTTTTTAAACAACGTTCATCAAAATAAAGTTTATCATAATTACGCATACTTACTCGATAACAATTAAAGGACTTGGGGAATAGCTAGTTTTCTTCATATAAACACTTATACTAATGCTTTTTTAATTTGCGACCCTACGTCTATGTAAATTGGGTTCAAAATTGACTATCTAGGTGGTTGGTTCATTAAGCTATCTTATTCGCTATATAATTATTATGTATGTATTTATGTAACGTATGAACGCTATAACGCTTGAATAACACTCATATACGACGATTGTAGGAAAACAGCAGGTTTTAAACTTTTTTTTTTTGAAGTTAAATATATTATAGTCTTCGATCCATAGAATATATTTGACATATTAAAGTACTTTACCTTCAAACTAAGTTTTAAAGGGGAAAAAATTGTGATACACTGTTAATTATCTAAGTATGTGAACACAAAGTATTTCTTTCAATGCAAAATTGTTACAGATTATAAGAAGTTATTTATATTTTAATCAATATTTGATTGATTATAGAATGTAGATCGAGTCCTGAAGACTTTGTTATTTTATAAATATATAATAAATAGAAATAAATGTTAAACACACGTCATAATATTACTTTTGTCATTATTATATTAAAATGACATTTTTTTTTTGGATTAAAACAAAAATGTTTTAAGTTTTCTTTAAAAGTATTAAAATCTTGCATAACCTTAAAATCGATATCGTTTGTATGATTAATCGATAATAATGTATATTACATCACTTAATAGCTGTCAAAATAAACTTAAAAACTAATTTTCTTTGGAAAAGTTTTTTCTTAAATGTAAGTTTTTGTTGTTTTTTTTTTATTGAGAAAATGTAATTTGTGTAAATAGGTGTTAATAATCAACGCAGCGATGTATCATACTGTCGTGTATTTTATGTGAAATATAAGCTAATGTACATTTTCCATACGCGTTTTATTAAGATATTAATTATTTATTTGTTTCGTAGTTGTAGGATATGGACTGTGGTTGGTTAAAATAATTAAATAAATAAATAATTTATTGACATAATTTTATACATACACAAGTGATCACGATTTGCCTAGCCCAAGGAAAAAAATAAAACATAATATTTAATCTGTACCCTGTAGAATTGAAATATTATATATGGTGTTATTTTTATCATTATGGGTTATATATAGGCTTTATGAGACGATCAAAATGTCAATTTTTTTGCCTAGTATTGAGCATACTAATAATTCATTGAAAATATACTTCAACCCATATATCAATTTCGAAACCATCAGATTAACTTTATTCTTCTATTTTCCCTCTTGAAAATAAAATATTTGACGACTTGCCACATTTAAAAATCATATCCAAAGAGTTCTTAGTAAACAGTTTTTTTTAATAAAAATTATAATATTGTCTATTCTATTGCAATACCATGTCCATATTTTACGTTTACGATTTTTTTTTATTTTAATTTAACTACAAGGTATACGGTTTTAAGTTTCAGATAATATAGTATAGTGTAGTATAAGCTACGTTAAGGACGCTCAGGTTAGTGTTGCTTGTGTGCGCTTTATTTACATATTACTGTAGATTAGTTTTAATTATTTGCAAAGAGATCTGACATATTTGCCTTTTGTGTCTGATTCATTTATTATCTATGGTTAAAAACGTATTAACTGTTTTAATATAAATTACGCCATATACCCTTTATTTATTTATTTAATTCATTTCAATATTATAATAATTTTATCTAAACTTCTGCCCTTTTTTTCAGTCAGATCTCTTAGTATAACTGGGATATTAATATTATAGTTAGTTTTTTTTAATTATTGTAAAATTATACTAACTTTAGTCAAATAATTAACTGTATTTAACTTTAGTGTGTACATGCCTTAATATAGTAATAATTTGTTAGCCCTTTAGAACAATTTTTAAATCAAAATTTAACTGCAAGCATTTTTCATTTGTTAGTTCAAAAATAGTTATATAATTTACACTTTTTATTCTATCAATAAACAATTATAATATTAGTTAAAGATATTGAGTTCCTTGTAGTGATTGAATTTAATGTAATGCTTTATTTATTTTTGTTATCATTATTAATAAAATGCAGTAAAATATTAATGTTGCCATATTTTACCGACAAAGATAGCTCAAATAAATGTAAAAAATAGTGTCAGGATTTTCAAATATAAAAAAAGTTTCTGTGTTATTCGAAATATTATAGATTTATTTATAGAATATTTTATTTACTTAGATTTTTTTATATTTTAAAAATTCGCTTTTTTGCATGTTGCTTTTCAGATCATCATAGATAATATATATTTTTTTTCTTTCTACAGTGTCCACAGACAGCGAAAAGTCTGAAAACGAAGATTCGGCGCCGTTATTGAACAACAATAGTATTACTTAATTTATATATTTATTTAAATGCCACAAAAAGTTTGATAAAAAAGAGAATGTCACGATTGTGAAATTTTATAAGAAAATTCTATAATCTCACTATAAAAAGTATTTTTAATATTTACTTGAGCAAAAATAAATAAACTAAAATATTTTCAGCTTGCTATCAAATGAATTTTACTAGCATCTCGTATAGAAAAATATAAAAAAATATATGTGTTACATTTACATTTTGCGCTTACATTTTGCCTTATTATCATCTCTAAATTTTAACTTAAACTGGATGTTTTAATTAAAATTGATGCAATATCTATGTTAGCAGGATTTTTATTTATTTTCTATAGATAGCTGTCAATAATTGTATTGGTACATCAATTTTTGTTGTTTTTATAACTAAGATATTTCAGCTAGTTTTTAAAATCGGTTTAACATTTAATTCTTACTATGATACATACTTGATATTTTTTTTTAACTATGACTTATTGTTAGTGAGAAAAGTATTCACTAAATATTTTTTGTAACATCACAAAGTGTTTGATGACTAAAAATTGTTTTTAATTATAAGGAAATAGATCTTTTGTTAAATCTTTTACTGCTTAAAAATAAAAATTAATACATTGACGTCAACTATATTTTCCCTCCCCGTTAAACAAATAAGCTAAAACCAAGTCACAAAATCAAATAAAATTATATACTACTAGGTATGTTTAAACGGTTAGTATGGAATAGATAGACTATATATACATTTTTTTCCGACTTAAAGACACACTGTTGCAGAGAGTAAGTCCGCCACTATTGGAAGTAATCCGAAGTAGTGATTTGCAAACAAAATAAAAAGTTCTCAACTTTTCGATTTTCCCGCTGTTTATGGGTTTTACCTATTTTTGTTAATACTTAAACTAAAAAAAAAAAGAATTATTTAAATCTGTCCACCCGTTTTTGAGTCTTAGCGAAACTAACGAAGAGTAAATTGATTTTATAAGTAAGGATAACATTTGTTTCATTATATACAGGAATGAGGAAATAATCTTGGAATGATTATTCGGTTTGAAGAGCTTTTTCACTAATAGAAAGCCACTTAACTACTGAGTAATGTACGCTGTTTTATTGATATTTGTACTACGAATAAATAGATTTATTATATTTTATTCGTAGCGTTAGTAATAGTTACCTGCTTGAGTTTTCTACATCGATTTGAAAATGACTAAAAGTAATTATTCCACGTAGATTGAGATTTTTTCTTGAAATTTAAAATGTGATGTTATATATTACCTATTTGTTCAAAAAAAACAAAAATCGTGACACAATTGATGAAAATCATCCATGATGAAAATATTGGATAACCATTGATAACCATAAACTAAAGAGATATGTAGATGGATGGAGACCGCGAAAATAAATGTCAAAGTCAAAAATAGTATATAGCATGAGTCGCTGTTAAAATTTTATTTGTCATCCATGGTTAAAACTACCATTCTCGATTTATACTTTGTTGAAAGAATAAGAGAAAATGTGTATTAGTTAATTTAATATATAATTTTTGAGAATAAATTATGAACAATAAAAATAATACATAGATATATTTTTTTTATATTTCTTAGGCTTAAATTCTCTATAATTAGCTTATCCCATTTTTTTTCTTTATTATAATAAATTCCGTTAGCTATTTTTATTTATTAACATTAATTTGCTTGTCACTACGTATACATATTGTCATCTGTACACTGTTTTAAATCATTGTCTTGGTTCTATGAAACTGTCTATATTATTCCTTAGTCTAAGCCACAGACCAAGAACAAGAGTCTATCTCAGTTTATAACTATACTCTTTGGTCTATCTTACATAAAAAACGTACGCCGGGAAAGAGCATCTCATTTTTTGACGTCGGTCAAAAATAAAGTAATATTATTAAATTAAATATGACAGGTTTTAATTTCATCAAAGTTTTTTATTTAGTCTATTTGTCTTTTAAAATTAATCAGCTTAGAGCGGTATCAACATGGCAGCTAAGTCAAACACAACCGGCTCAGTTTACAGACAGTTGACAAGAATGAATTGTGATTTCATAATAAACACTCTTAATTTTCATTAGTCTTTTTATTTACTTGATATTAATTTTGTAAGGTTTAGTGCCTTTTTCAAACTTATAAAAGTTACTAGCAGAACCCGCAGCTTCGCTCGCGCTAAAACTACAAAAAATCTTTAAAAGGGTAGTTTCATACAAACTTTTATCCACTATTTTACACCTTATAGGATGAATTTCGAAAAATGCTAAAACACGTATCTATTTAATTTTATTGAAGAGCATTACTTCCCAAGTTTCAAATAATTCTGATCATAAATATTATTTTGGATTGTATTATATAACGTGTTTTCCCGTTGGAATTAGATAATTTCCCGCGGTATAAAGTAGCCTATGTTACTTTCCACTAACTATCTCCACACAAAAAATTACGCCAATCCGTCACTCCGTATCGATGTGAAAAAAGGTCAAACAAACACACTTTCCCATTTATAATATTAGTATGGATTTAAAAATAATAAACAGTTGTAAGGTTAACGTTGGAAAATAGTTTCACTACGAAATTCAGTCAGTTTATTATATAACTAGCACAACCCGCGGCCTCGCTTGCTTTCAATCTACAAAAAAAACTGGGCTTTATGTTATAGATTGACACCGATTTTAGCGACATTTATATATTTAAATACATATAATATATGTATAGTTTTACAATAATGTATGGAAGTCTGCCCAATTTGTTGACATTTATGATTGGTTCTCCGCTCCCTTGGGTACTAGCATGATGATATACCTATAGCCTTTCTCAATAAACGGGCTATCTAATGCAAAAAGAATTTCAAATCGGATTAGTAGTTCTTGAAATAAGCGTGTTCAAACAAACTCTGCCTCTTTATAATATTAGTATAAATTAATGCGTCAATATTTTATCTGGTTCTACAAGAACTCGTTTTAGTCTACTTGAGATCAAGTCCGTTGAGTTAAGTATCTTAAAGGTATACTATAATAAAACAAAAACAAACCTATCCCACGGGAACCGTACATTTTTCCGGTATAAAAAGTGTATACATAAAGTTAGCCTATGTGTTATTCCAGACTATAATCTATCTCTGAGCCAAATTTCATCTAGATCCGTTCAGCCGTTCTGGCGTGAAAGAGTAACAAACAACATCCATACTCACAAACATTCACATTTATAATATTAGTATAGATATAGATAATGGATCCCATTCATCCTTGGACCAGACTTAGGACGATAGAGCCTCAGAGTCTCTACAATTATATATACAATTTTTATATATTTCTTTAATAAAAAAAAAACTTTAAATTCTTTATTAAATAAAACTATCTTTTCGGATTATTTCGCGGATTTATTTTGATTTTTGGTTCCCGACGTTTCGAATGCTTTACAGCATCCATGGTCACGGGAGAGACTGAGGTGTTACATGTCTTAAAGATATAGTTGTTACAGACAGCCTACCCACAATCAACAAATGAAAATTGCACCAATTACATTACAATATTTTAACTTTAAACATTTTTATAATTTTAATTATAATTGAATATGGAAAATTATTTATTTAATTTTTGCTATTATTTTTATAATTATTACAATTTTAAAAATATTAATTAGTAATCTATATTTAGTGTTGCCATTATTATATTTATAACCATAAAGAAAAATATAAAATATAGTATTAATTATTTAAGCCATATAATTGTTCAATGTGTAATTTAAAAAGTTAAAATTAATTAAGGATTATAATTTTAATTTAGTTTGCTATTATTTAAAAACAACTTACTAAGCAACACTATTAATATATACTTTTACAAATGAAAAATGAAAAATATCAATCTGATAAGCTGTCATTTTGATCTACACAGTATGAACTTACTACATCTGCTTGTCTGTTATGTTTATATTTATTATTTGATTTTATTATATTAATAACAGGATCCCATGACGATGGTAGTACCCAGCCATCTTCCCTATTCATATAAAATTTTATATGACCATGGTACTACCATCGTCATGGGATCCTGTTATTAATATAATAAAATCAAATAATAAATATAAACATAACAGACAAGCAGATGTAGTAAGTTCATACTGTGTAGATCAAAATGACAGCTTATCAGATTGATATTTTTCATTTTTCATTTGTAAAAGTATATATTAATAGTGTTGCTTAGTAAGTTGTTTTTAAATAATAGCAAACTAAATTAAAATTATAATCCTTAATTAATTTTAACTTTTTAAATTACACATTGAACAATTATATGGCTTAAATAATTAATACTATATTTTATATTTTTCTTTATGGTTATAAATATAATAATGGCAACACTAAATATAGATTACTAATTAATATTTTTAAAATTGTAATAATTATAAAAATAATAGCAAAAATTAAATAAATAATTTTCCATATTCAATTATAATTAAAATTATAAAAATGTTTAAAGTTAAAATATTGTAATGTAATTGGTGCAATTTTCATTTGTTGATTGTGGGTAGGCTGTCTGTAACAACTATATCTTTAAGACATGTAACACCTCAGTCTCTCCCGTGACCATGGATGCTGTAAAGCATTCGAAACGTCGGGAACCAAAAATCAAAATAAATCCGCGAAATAATCCGAAAAGATAGTTTTATTTAATAATGTCAAACATTCGCGTAAATCTAAGAAAGTATTATTTAAATTCTTTATTGAAAAAGGATTCTTAAGGAGAAAAACATCGACACCTCTATAGAGTAACATTGTAATTCAACAATGAGATTATTTGAAGAATTTAATTAAGTTTATATTCAAATTCAAAATTGCTATGTACCTACATCAGACTGTTACAATATTATACCTTGCTTATACTTTTAAAAGTTTCTTGATTGATCTAAACTACCTCTTACTAATATGATGGAGTTCATAATAATACCTATTTCTCTACATCCTTGCGAACTTTGTGCATAAAGAACGCAATATTATCATAATGCTTTCCACCGTTTTTAGAATAATCCGTCTTGTTTATACGTCGTTCATTACTTAATAAATAATAAAGATTCGTAGAATTATGTCAAATCAAATAGATTAATTACTATCGAAATATACAATATAAAAACACTAACTTGAAGTTAAAAAATAAACTATGTATTCATATTAAAAACATAAAAAGTGCTTGTAAAGATCCCGTACAATAATTTATATTTGAAATTAGATTTAATCCGTTTTGCCTAAACTAGATTTTCTCTATATTTTCTACATAGATATAGAGAAAATCAGATCAAAGAGATAAGGTCCAATCAATCATAAATATACCTACATTATTCAAATAGACTTTCACAAGCACTTGAATCGTCAATTTTAAATTTAAATTAAATGTCAGTGTGTAAGTCCGTCACCGTGAGGAAGCTCATCGGCTCGGAAGGCAGTTTTGCTGAGAATAGCCGGCGAGAAACTCAACAGTTGCTCTTTTTAAATATAGTAATAATTTACAATATATCAATACAAAAATTATTATGTTCTTATTCTACGTAAGTATCAACTAACAGTATCCCACACATTTGCATCAGTAAAGCATTCCACGACGTAATAATATGCTTTGCTCAATGTTCGCGACCTCTGGGCTCTGGTGTAGTTAATACATACATAGATTTATATTAATTTGTTTTTTAAATATTCTACAAAATTTCCACCAAGCGAGATTGAACCTTGAACCTCCGGCGCAGCGCATAATACAAATCAATTCCACACCACGAAAGTGATTTAAAGCAAGGAAAAAAACCTAAATATAAATTCGCACCCTAGTATCTATAATACTTAATTCGAGCTCGTTATCAAGCGGCTCAGTCCTTACGTCTATCGCAAAATGACAACAACTGCTCCTGCTCCATGCCGTCGAAGTTTTATTTGTTTTTTTTTATAGTGAAGTGTGAAAGCGGCGATCGCAATGAGGACGTTACACAGAAACAACTATGAAGACCTCCGAGGTAACTATAAACTTAATATTGTTAAATTAGTAAATTCGTATTTAAGACCCTTATCAGTTCGTGTACATACATATTGTTTTGCTATACATTTTAAGCTTGGTATACATCATATCTATACAATATACATATAATAAAATTGTAACTAAGCCGAATCTGTACATTAAATATTTTTTGGAAAATCTTTTTGAAATACATAGTCATTGTTATCGATACAGAGACCGAATCTGTAGTTTTTAGAATTTTTTCTGTCCGTCTGTCTGTAATTGCATGACGGGAAAATCACTTGACAGATTTTGATGAAATTTGTTATTATGATAGCTGGTTATCCGGGTCAACATATAAGATACTTTTTACTACGGGAAAATATGTCATCTCTGAGAAATCAACACTAAACGTTAACTAGGGACGAATCCGAACGGAGCGAGGGTGAGAGAAATAAATTAGAATGAACTTTTTTAAATAAAATAGCTAATAAATAAAGGTATCTCATATTGTAAAAACTAAAATATTATATGTAAGTTAAAATTATTGAGACTCGAAAACATTGAGACGTATTTTATTTATTTATCATGTACTAGCGACTCACCCGCGCATCCCTCGGGCGCGTTCCTAGGTCTAGTACGTTTGAAAACAGATACAAAAAAATATTGTGAGTATTTACTATTACATAGGAGTTACTTACACACAGAACTACAATGGACCACAACTGGTCGACGTAGCTAGGGCCGACTTTTCTGTACCGCATTCTATAATCTACAATTTCTATTACATTTTTTTTAACGAGATACATCATTATCTACCTAGTGTTTTGGGGTCTATATTCCGTGCATATTAATATGTACTGCATATATAACCAATGTATGTATAATATAACGTGTATTAAACGTTACAGTCATTGTTTTCAAGAAATATTAAGTGCACAGATTTCACTTTATTACTATCCATACTTAATATTATAAATGTGAAAGTTTGTTTGTTTGTATTTCTTTCACGTCAAAACGGAGTGACGGATTGGCGTGATTTTTTGTGTGGAGATACGAGTAGTTGGAGGGCTGGAGTGACATAGGCTACTTTTTACCGAGGGAGATTATCTTATTCCCACGGGAAAACTGAACTGGGAAAATATGTGTTTTAGCATTTTTCGAAATTCATCCCATAAGGGGGTAAAATAGGGGATGAAAGTTTGTATGAAACTATTTAGAGATTTTTTTATAGTTGTAGCGCGAGCGAAGCCGCGGGGTTCTGCTAGTTTTACATATGTAAACTACATTATAGATAATAAATGCGCGCCTACCTTTACTGCCTGCCGGACGCTATCGTCCGTTCGAAGCTGTCGGGCTTATCGTGTAATTAAACATATGATAATGTGTGACACACTGAATATGAAGTATAAATATATAATTTGTGTCAGAAAGAATTTTATAGTTAAACATAACTAGCGACTCACCCTCGCTTCGCTTGTGTTCGTCCCTAGGTACGTTTTAAATTTTTTGAGCGTAACCCTAATTCTTTTTCTAAAATAAAAGTGGCCTATGTTACTCCCTATAACATAAGCTATCTTCCAGTAAAAGTCCCGTCAAAATCAGTCCAGCCGTTTCAAAGATTATAACGCCTTGTACTACGAGAATTAATTAGTAATAATAATGACCCGGTCATACTTCTCTCGAACCCTAAAATATTACAACACAAGGCCGCGGAATTTGAAGTTACAACTGTAATTAGAAGCAGCTTACATCAATAACAGTTATAAACATTGAAAAACTATTTATTGCTAAAAATACAATTTAATTTTTTCTCAACTATTGATAGATACATTTTCTAAAATCCCTACAGTCTACTGAACAGGTCAAGTAATGTAGTAGGTATAGGGTTCTGTTTGACCTACACCTACGGAATTCTAAATAATATATTATATATGTAAGTATGAATGAAAATGATTTCTCTTTTGTCACGCCATTACGTAAAAACTACTGAACGTATCGACATGCACCATGATTGTGTGGATATACAGAAGAAGTTTGATAAGTAAATGTTTTTTTGTATGGTTATATGTATGTACTAGCATTACCCGCGGCTCCGCCCGCGTTCACATGATCAAAAACCAAATTATTAGGTTTTATTTATTAATATACTCTTACACTGCAGTTTTTGTATTTTTTCTCAGAAATGAGACATTTTCCCGCGGTAAAAAGTATCCTATATGTTGACCCGGATAACCAGCTATCACTATACCAAATTTCATTAAAATCTGTTCCGTGGCTAGGTATGCGACGTTCACCAACGGTTTTAGACTATTTATTTTTTGTTTTACTTTTATTAATATTTATTTTTTCCCGCCAACAAAAAAAAAAGACGTTACACTTTTTTTTCATTTGTTTTTTTCTATTTAACCTTAATATTTAATGTATAAGCGAAAACCCTAAATATACATTAAGGTCTCTGATGATCAAAAGAAACATTTAGGTACGTACGCCAGCAAAGCATGCGGGCGACGGGTAGTAGGTATGCTATAAGTATCAAAATTCGAGTTGAGGCATTATTGAGTGGAATTATTTAATTTCCTACATATCATTCTTTAATATTTTCACAAACAAACAATCTTTGCATTTTACAGATTCAGAAAGCACTACACCTGTTTACAAAAGGATATATGAATTGATTTATCAATACATTTATTATTTACTGCGATGGATCCAACTACACACTTCGTGGAGGAAATTAGGTGAGAACCAAAAAATTAACCTTTATACCTGAATGCAAAACCTTATTTTGTCTAATAAACAATTTTATTGAAATAAAAAGAATAATTAAAAAGGCTTAAAATAGTCAAACAGTGATTTTTTTTCTGCATATTATTAATTAAAGAGGTGATATGTATTTTTTTCTATTTAATGAATTAGGTATACTTATCCAAACAAGTGTATCTGTACACTGTATGGTATGGACTGTGGGTACATAGTATGTACATACAATTACATTATTATGTACTCATTCTTGCTCACTTTGTGATACGCCACTATTGTCACTCAAATCCGTTAGGCCGTTGCATTATGAAAAAGTAACAATAGGGAATATGCGTGGTTTTTTTATATTTTTTATACAATAACTTACATCGTTATACATTGGTAAAAAAATATCCAGCTCCAAAAAACTAAAATTTAGTATTAACAAAAACCAACACGGATCGCTAAAACGCCCGCGACACAGCACACGTCACAGTTTGTTTTACACAGAAAAATGTCGACGCAATTTGTGGCGACAAAATCGCTAATCCCTCTGTTATGATATAGGTACTTTAACGTCGTATTCGGTCTGACCAATGGCATTGCGTTTTTTCCCACCCATATTTGCACTTTTTAATAATTATTTTCTTAATCAAAAACAAATGACATAAAAAAATATCGATATACGCTTAATTCAAAAGCAATTAATATTGTAAAAAAAATATTTTATTTCACCTTTACTTAAATCATACGCATTATCATCATCCCTATTGTAATCACGGACTCACAACAACTTATTCGGAGGAACACTTAAACCTCAAGTACTATACTAGAAAATTCCTTAAGTACAATATCGGTATGACGATTCTAAAAGATAAATCGAATCTTATAATTATCTTATTTTATTTATTATAATGACTAAATTGTCCAGATATTGATACATTAATACGTATGTAAAGCTAGAAAGGCAAAGTGAGCAGAATGGCTAAAAACTATATGCATAAATTAGTGTTCATTTAGTGCTAATTTAGTGCCAAAAGCTAAAATTTGATGCTCTTATATTTTGGCAGAAAATTAGAAAACTGCTACCTTTTAGGTAAGCTAGCAGTGTCACCGCCTAATACTCTAACCGCATAACACACCGTCAAATCAAGTCCCTGCAACTTATACTGTTAAATTAGCAAGTTTTGTTATATAAAAATAAAAAAAAACTCTAAATTTTTATATTAGTCTTCATGGATGGCCAACACTAACTGAGCACTAATGCTAAATTGATTTGACGCTGTGTTATACGGTTAGAGTATTAGGCGGTGACACTGCTAGCTTACCTAAAAGCTAGCAGTTTTCTAATTTTCTGCCAAAATATCATCAAATTTTAACTTTTGGCACTAAATTAGGACTAAATGAGCACTAATTTATGCACATAGTTTTAAGCGATTCCGCTCACTTTGCCTTTCTAGCTTTACATATGTTAAATTAATTACTTTCAACTCATAATTCATATTATGTATTTCACTTTTACGTGACGGGAACTATACTAAATGTTGAATGTCTTTTATGGCAAGCTGCATGTGATAGCACTAAGAAAAGTATAAATGTTGGTGCTAAATTATAATATTAGACATCATAAAAGTATGAGATTTGACACAAAATGTTTTAATAGCTTTAGGGGGCTCGTAAAGTGTGCTGTATTAATTTAATTAAAAATGCAGAGATTCTTGCGTGACATGAGAAGCATTAATCAGATACTTTTATAGTTATTACTCCTAACTACAGTTTTACACGCACGTGTATATTAATTTTAATTGTAACCCCTACGATGACTTCATGATTCCGATTTTACACTTTGTACTCAACAAAAAGTTTATTTGGATCTATTTAATATACACCTCCGGGTAAGTTTCTAAGAAATCTATTGTTAACTGTAACGCCGGCGTATCCGCGGTCGTTGAGGGATTGAAACAAAACTAAAAAAATTTTGAAGCTTAATAGTAAATCAGTACTCTTCGCGCTCCTTTCTTTTCCATACTTGGAAAGTTTTTAATATAAAAACTTTTTAACAAAAAAATAAAAACCGACTTCAAACAAAAGCTCAAAAAATAAAAAATAACTGATTGGTAGTTTTCATTTACTATACATACCTAATCAAATATTTTCGAAGTCGGTGTGCTTTGCTTTGTATGGGCTGGCACCGATTTCGAAAATATTTGATTAGGTATGTATTTAATAGGTAGGCTTTAATTACTTAGCCAAAGCACACCGACTTCGAAAATATTTGATTAGGTATGTATAGTAAATGAAAACTTCTAATCAGTTATTTTTTAATTTTTAGTGATTTTGTTTGAAGTCGGTTTTTATTTTATTTTTTTAAAGTTTTTATTTTTCCCTTTTTAGTGTAGACAGTAGTAGCAAAGTAAGAATTCCAACGTGTTAGGCTTGTCAAATCAAACAAAATAAGCCCAAACTCAAAGTATCTACTATTAGCCGTTGAAGAGTTCCACCTATCCACCTTCTGGCCTTACCATCAGATCAGGTCAACAATACCGAACCACTGTACTATCAACGGAAATAGAAACACTTGCAAATTTAAAGTTAATATGACAATTAGAAGTAGGTTAAATTCATCATTAGCTATTTTTCCACCCTTAGGGGTGGTATTTTTTTTTGAAATTTAAATGGGACCAATCTGGAAGTATACACTTTCAAACAACACAAAAATTGTCCAAATCGGTTAATAAATGACGGAGTTCTGAGGTAACAAACATAAAAAAAACAGTCGAATTGAGAACCTCCTCCTTTTTGAAGTCGGTTGAAAATACAAACTTCATATATTTAGTTTACATTTTGATTTAGTAAATCCTCCCAATCAATATTTTACAATAATAGCTTTTTAACTACATAGGTACATCGTACACTTCAAATTCACTTTGAAAGTAATTACTTCACACGTAGGAGTTTAGTTCTCTGACAATTTATACAGGAACATATTTAAGGTGTTAAACCTTCGATCAACATTACTGCTAGATATGTAAGTGTATGATGATAATTTGAAGATTTGTGACTTTATTACAAGGTGCTATGGTGTTGATTAGGTTGAAAATATTATAAATTATATATTTATTTTTATAAACTATTATAAGACTTTGTCTTGGTTCGTTAGTATACAAATGTAGCTGTATAAGTACATTTTCGCGCGGACAGAATTTAGCTTTGATTTTGTATGTGACACGTTATCTAGTAGTATTAGATATAATTTATCCGTTCATAATCGGCGATAATCGTGCAACATACATACAAAAAGTGATAAACCCGAATTGAATAACTTTTGAAATGTATCACAAGTAAACATTCCACAACAAACAAAATAACTTGTAGTACTTTAATATATGCTTAAACAAATACAAAAATGCGTGACCTTACATTTTTCGCGTTTCATTATCAAGTTTTATTATTTCATATAAGTAAGCCGATGTAACAGCGGCGTCGCGTGCCGCGCCTGTGTACGCGGACACGACTTCTAAATGCGTTGGAAGATTTATGAGGTTTAGTTTATAATATTGACCAAAAAGACGCACTTTGGTTTCTGTTTCGCCTCACGCTTACTATTTCGGAAGTACACCTGAAATGCTGATATATGTTTAACGATTAATTGCGATTTTATTTTTAAAATAAATACACGGAGCATATAAATGACACTCTGCACTAGAAAAGCGTCATGTTAGGAAAAAATATTTTTTTTTGGATTTTATCTAACTACATACAACATTGCGGATAGTACACCACTACACATTGTAATATCTTCCTGATCGAATTCCGGTCACAGTGACCCATATCACTGAGACTAGCAATCTATGAAGTAGATATCATAGTACACAAGTGTGTACACAATATTAATGCATTATTCATTGCCTTATTCGCAGGGGTAGCCCAGTGATAACGTGCTCGCTTCGGAAACCGAGTGAAACCGGTTCAAATCTCGGGTCTCGCAATTCTGATATTTTCATGTGTGATTCGTTTCTAACATGATTACCATTTGTCTTAACGGTGTCGGAAAACATCGTGAGGAAATCTGCATGTCTGAAAAAACCTAGCAAGTTTTCAAAAGACATGTGAACTCCGCCAACCCGTACTTGGTCAGCGTGATAGACTAGGTGCTGTGTGTTAATGTATTTATTTAATATTATTTATTTATCCCCATATTTTGATAAAATGGTAAGCCGATATGACATAGAGATTTGGCGCAAATTCATTGTGGAGTTACGGCGTAGTTATACTATCACCTTCCCAATTCTAGACTACCTACTACTATCAGGACGAAAAAAATTATGAAAAAATGTCCTTTATAATAAAAATACCACTGTGTATCTAATATGTATGCCTACCGAGAGCAGCCGATGAAAGAAATTCAGGACTAATTTTGTTTTGTGTATTATTTGCACAGTCGCAAATTACAATTTTTATTCATAATTGAAGTGGCTAGGATGAGATTACATGACATGACACCTCAGGTTTAATTTTAAAATTCTTATTAAAAATATAATCTTGGAACGTATTTTGATATTACAGATACTAACAACTTCAATTATACCTACCAGGCAAATAAACTTAGTACATATCTCATAGAGATCATATTTTGTTAGTGCTTTAGTAATATTCTCCAATATAAACGAATAACTATCTAGCTATATATATACAATAAAAGAAAATATTTGTGATGTATATAATGAAAATCTGATATTTTCATTTCATATAGGTAAGGTATCGCCACGCTGAATTTAACTCAAATATGATATGAATACCTATTTCCTAATATCAAAATTTCACTATGTAAACTGTACACATGCATTCGCTATTGCATCATCACTTCTATTTAATAAAACAACTATTAAAGCTCGGCTTTTTTTGAATTCGTAGAAAAAAAATTTAATGCCTAATGGTGAGTGAGTTCTTAGATAAAAAAATAATAATAAACAAAAATGTACTTTTTACTAAGCTTTTGTATTTTTTACCAAACAGGCAATAAAGCAAAGTATGCGGCTTATTAGACTAACTAGTCTGCGCAGTAGATGAAAATCTTAGTGTTGAGGACTGGTCCAATTAAAATCTTATGATTATTCATTATTATCCAGATAATACCATTTACAACTAGGTGCTTCGTCTATGATTTGTTTTTACTTTACAGACGTTATCAATTAATAAGTTCACAGTTATAGTGGTGTTAAATAATATTAAAATTGAATCATTATAACACGGGGGCGGGTTGCTAAAATAAATAAATATGTTCACTTAATGGTTTACTCGGTATCGAGTAAGAAGCGACAAAATCTGCATACTTTTTCATAAACTTTCACATTTGTAAACTTAAATATAGTTAAAAAAATCTTGTTGCTCTATTTTCCATTTTTTTTGTTAACTTTAATAACACATGAAATGAAAGAAGCGATTAAGTAGTAATATAACGATAGAAAGAAGTAATATTATACAAATAAACATAAAATAAGGCATTAATTACATTAAAATTCTAAGAAAATTTAAATTTAAGAAAAATATTATAAAAAGTAAGTATTTCGACCAAGTATTCTATGAAAAGTATACTTGATGCACAATTTCATTGGCATTTACTGGTCCCGACAAACATCGGCCCCACGCTGGGCGCCACATCCAGCCTTGGTATTTACTGACATTTAAGAAAAATAAGAAGTTAGCTTTATAGCTGCGCCGGTGATTGTGAAATTTTTATACATGTTTATGTTGGGGCCGCGCCTGTCGTTAGCTGTAGATGGTACATTTTATGTAGTTTTCATTGTTAGCTTATTTTTTTATGTTGGTTTGCAAAACTATATTTTGGATACATTGTTATTTGTAGTGAATTGATTTAAGAGTTTTTCTAATAAATCATGTAATTTACATGTTAAATTTTTAATACAATATAATGTTGTATAGAAAAGGTATAAGTATAAGGTAATGTTTAAGGTCCAAGTATAAACGTAACAAACAAATCATTATCGAAGTACCTTACAACAGTTGATAGTACCTTTTAAAAGTTGACACATATCCAAAATAAAAACTTTATAAATAAGTAATAACGGCTTTAAATTGCCTAAATGTTACCATAATAACATAATTTTGTGTCATCTTTACACATATAAAAATCAATTGCCGTTCATTAGTCTCGTTAAAACTTAAAAACGGCTAAACCGATTTGATTTTTTTTTATTTTGTGTGTTATGAGTAGCTTACGTATAAAATATATATAGGAAAACCCAAAAAAAAAACAGGTGGAAAATCAAAAAGTTCAGAACTATTTATTTTGTAACTATGTATATATATGTTATATGTAGTCATCCATCTATCCATACTTACCGTTAAAACGGACCTAGGGATGAACCGAGCGAAACGAGGGTGAGTCGCTAGTCATATATAAGGTTTTTGACCTAGGTAAATTTAGGAGCCAAAGTGACTTTGTAATATAGGCTGCCCTTATATCTTATGATAATGTGAATTCCCGGTGATCTCTATCGGAAATAGGTAGTGCGCGCCCATTTCCTGTCCAACCCGAGGCCACGCGAGCTACGTCAGTCGCACCATTTATATTCAACCCTTAATGAACACAATTTTACGCTACCGTAAAAGAATGACTTCAAATTAGATAATTTAGTATTAAGTTATCTATGTATATTGATAATAAGCTCTTTGCATTATTTCTTGAAATTTTTCGACTTTAAACTTTAACTTATGTTTCCAACCACTTTCTCAATAACTGTTGAAACGATCGATTATAATTTGAGGAAAAATTAAACAGCACAGAAACCTTTTATAATTCGATAGGCAATATCGATTAATTTTGAAGGACACCTGAGCGCAACAATGACGGCGCATCATCGTCGACAGAATTAGTAATTGCAGGGGCACCCTTGACTTTGCGTTTATTATTTCCTACTTTCGATCGACATGATTGCTTTCTATTATGTTGAAATACCCTCACGCTATCCCTTAGGGCTTAGAGGATGAGAATATGAGTAAGTAATGACAAGCTAAACGGTTTGAGTGGCGTTTTTTTGTTTGAAACGTATGAAAATATGCTTAATGCATTGTTGGATGGAATATCAAAATTAAAATTTGCCAGTCTAAACCATACTCAATGATGTGATGTCACTAGATTCACTGCGTCTATCTCTCAAGATGACATCTTATGTAAATACGACATTGGTTTGCTCGACCAAGATAAGAGAATAAGGATAATTTGGAGAACTAACGCTTTCTTTATATTTGAAGAAAAATAATGTCACAGCTCACACGCTCTATTTTTGCCTATTATTACGTTTCTACTGGCTTCACAGGCAGTACTGCATTGTCATTATAAATTCACAACATTTACTACATAACATCGTACATAAATGCGTCGTTTGAATTAATTATCATTAACATAAAGCCTAAGGATTACATTGTCTGCAGTTATATACAAATAGGCGTTGATATAAGCCTTTAAAATACAGTTATTGCCCGACAACCCCAGATAGGTATTATTTTTTGAATGTACCTATGTGTGCACCGTTTATAAAATACGTCACGCTAAAATCAGCTTTTTTTGACCGCCTCAACCCCTATTGTCACGCTGTATCACACTTTTTGTGACTCCCCCTAGAAATATTTCGTCACAAAAACTAAGACTTTTTAGTTCCACTGTCCGCTTTCCACATCCCGCAGTCTGTTGCCTATAGGAACGTCCCGCAGTCCGTTATAAAAAGGCGGGTTCATTTCTGGTCATTCTCTGTCTTATATACAGTTCACTTAAATTTTACTCTTACTTAGAACCAGCCCTTTACCGCATTTTTACCCAACACAAGTATTGGAAAAACAAAGAAACCAGTTGTGACGGATCAACGCCGCTAAAGCCGCGCCATAGAGCTAGCGCTCATGTCGAAAAATAATGAACGGCGAACGTCACGTTGCCGTAGACCCGCCGACCCCCCTTGTCACACTCAGCAAGACCCCCAGTATTTTATGTAGCCCTAACAGCTAAAAGCTTGATGACATAAACTATATAATCATTTTGACACACAAATTTTTGTACATTCGGTTATTTTACGAAATTCTAAAACTATGTACATAAAACATATTTTTTAAATAATCGGACCGTGGCAGCTTATCTGGGTAAACTATTGTAATCATACCAATAGTTTGTACAGATAAGCTACAGCTTACGCTCTCAGTACTGCGCTTCATACAAAGCAGGGCTTGCACCTCTACATAGAGATGCAAAGCTACAGACAGTAGTTCAAGACAGCTATAAAACTGTGAGTTTAGAATATTAAGATTATTTTAACAGAAGAAATTTAAACCATATTCCGTGCTGAATAAGAAATAAAATTGTATAAATGGAATATTTTAAATGCAGCACACCTTAGTCTGAAAATAATTGATTATATTATGTTACCTTTATGTTTAAAGATTTTAATTAAAATATTTTATATTGAGTATTCGTAATGTACTCGTTTCTAATTAATTTATAAAGCTAACTATATTAAGCACAATATATAAAATACTGAAATAAAATTCTGAAATGTTATAAAAGTAGGGATAATAAAAACATTTCCGATTTTCTAATGTATCCAACAAATGAAGACGCAGACCAAAAGTAAGGTTAAATGCTTACAAATGCATACTCTTCCAACAATGCATTACTATCAATATGAAATGTACATAAACTTGGGACTTATACGAGTATTCTCATTATTATTATGTCATCATGACACTTTTTAATTAAAACAGTAAATTAGAAAAAGCTACAAAAACAATATACAAATGAATCAGAATTGTTTTCATTCCAGTTATCAAACGTCACTCGCACCGGCGCTGATGTGTCGTTTTAAAGGTTACTCATGATTAATGTGAGGCAAAACTTTCTCGCTTCATTGTTTCATATGTACGCGCTCGAGTGTTGCCCACTGAACTGCGAGTACTGGCACTATACTTACATGTTATTTTGTGACAATTATATAGAGCACGTTAATTTTAAACTTCTACTCAACTTGAAAGAGTAACAAAGCGAACTATTAGATTAAAGACGTCTTACATCTCGTCTTTCAGTTATTTTGCTCCGGGTTGATATTCTACGATAGCTCATACCCACGACAATGCGGAAAATCTCGTCGATCCTTTGCTATATTTATTTTTCTATATTATTAGGTAGTGGCTAGTGAGCATCTTAACATATTTACAAATATTTACATTGTTAACGTAATATTTTATAGTACGTGGTAAGGTATATACATACATACCTACCAGGAGATAAATTTTAAAGAACATAATTATTTATGTTAAAATAATGATTAATTCTTTAAGTTACTGAATAATAACGAACACCGTGTCTCCTCACTCCACCTGCAGGAGTGAGGAGCATGTTGTACATGTTATAAATATTAAAAGAAGACAATTTAAAAAATCATCCCCTAATGGAATTAAGTTTATTTGTAAGTTCGTCGTTTTTAGGGTTCCATACCCAAGGTGTGAAATGGGATTTACTATTACTTTAGTAACTAAAAAGTACTTTAGTAACTAAGGTTTTAACCCTATTACTAAAACTCTGCTGTGGGTCCGTCTGCCTGCCTGTCTGTCTGTCCGTCTGTCACCAGGCTGTATCTCATGAACCGTGATAGACAGTTGAAATTTTCACAGATGATGTCGTTCTCTTGCCGCTATAACAACAAATACTAAAAAACTGAATAAAGTAAATATTTAAGGGAGTTCCCATACAACAAACGTGACTGTTTGCTCGTTTTTGTTCGGTATCGATTATAGCAACAGATAAACGTTTGAAATATTCACAGAATATTTAGTTATATATTCACTTTAAAAATAAATAATTAAAGTAAAATAGCCGTTTTGTGGATAATTGTACGGAACCCTTCATGCGCGAGTCTGACTCCCACTTGGCCGATTTTTTATAATTAGAAATATGAAATATTTAACAAATTTTTTAAAATTATTTTTAACGACTTTATAAACATTTTGTTTTTGAAAATAAATTTATATAAATGTATGTAGGTACTAGGTACCTATATAAAGTTCATTTAGTGTGCAACTAGCCTTACCTTATGCATGCAGAATGGGATAACCGCAGTAACCCGCGCGAGAACACAAATTTCATAGCTGTATTACAGGTCTGTTTCAAGTTCGTCAGTCGAGTCTGCTTCAAGTTCCAGGCTACCAGGGTAGGGTAATATGCGCTTGATTGTAATGTATGTAAAATTATATTAGCCTACTGACAGATACTGCCTAGAAGCCGTTAGCTGTCATTTCGCGCGCAATGGTTCCTTACACTATATTAAATGCGAGTGTTCGTTTTAGTTTCACGCCTTAATAAAATGAAAATGATTGTGAAATTTTGAACATACATATTTTGTAGGCTGAAAAATGGAAAAGGCTAATTTTTAAATCGATATTCTTTCTGTGGCTCTCTTATTATTAGTGTATTTAAAGCATAATACTAATGTTATAAAGAGACAGTTTGTTTGTTCCTTTGTTTGTTTGAATGCGCTTTTCTCAGGGACTACTAATCCGATATGAAAAATTCTTTTTACATTAAATAGCACGTTTATTGAGAAAGGCTATATATCATCATGCTAGTACCCAAACGAGCGAAGCAGTAATATCCGTATTAATATTTAATATACATAAATAATATGATGTTATAAATGTGAAAGCTTGTGAGTATGGATGTTTGTTACCCTTTCACGCCGGAACGGCTGAACGGATCTGGATGAAATTTAGCACAGAGATAGATTATAGTCTGGAATAACACATAGGCTTTATCTCGGACAAATGTACGGTACCCGTGGGATAGGTTTATTTTTTTTCCTAGAGGTGAAACCCAGCGAAGCGATGTAAACCGCTAGTCAATAGATAGGTACTTTGTATTTTTAAATATTTATGTGGTTTATATCGTGTTGAAGTTTCAATTCAGCGAATAATAGCCTTTTTAAACTTCTCGAATGCTATGATAATTAGGAAGGAAGAGTACCCGAGCGACCTACATTTATATTGTATTCAGTTGTAGCATATCGGGAGAGGGGGATATTTCGTAGTAAATGTCAATTTTAAACGGACGCGTCGTGTCGTTTCATCGCGGTAACGTCGATATAGCGAAGTTTGATTTATCACCGATTACGTTGTGTCATTTTATGTATATATGCGAATATTCTAAAAATGACGATTTATAGGTCTCTGAAAAATCTAACATTTTGTTAGTTTATTTGAGTGACAATTTTTTATTCTATTTTAATAAATATAACTACTACTTTAGAATTGTTACCTAATAATTTAATTATGTCGTTCAAAGCCAATTTAGATAAAATCTGAGAAAAGAAAGCCGTCTTTAATTTTTGTTTTTATATAAAAACTAAATTACTTTTATAATTCTTTTGCTTGTAAGCATTTTAAATGAAAATTACTGTACTCTAATGGAAATATTTCTGTAACGAGTAGACTGTTAATTGTTCACTACACATAATTAAAATGATTGTAAGGGCTTGCCTTGGCTGGTATAATTTAATAATAATTTTAAATGAAAACCATTAAGTTCTGTACATATTATATCTAGATAAGAAAGAAAAGGTCTGCATTTATAACACTACGATACTGATATCTTATATATTTAAACGAGCTATTCTTGTATATATATATATATATATATATATATATATATATCTCAATATATAATCTGAATCTCAGAAACGGCTCCAACGATTTTCATGAAATTTAGCATACAAGGGCTTTCGGGGGCGATAAATCGATCTAGATTAGTCTTATGTCTGGGAAAATGCGTGTTTTCGAATTTTCATGCGATTTTCTTTTGCATTTTCACAATTCTTGCATTGTCATTTGTCAGTTGTCACTTCTGGAGGGTGGGAGGCGCCACTGTACAACTGTCTACACTATATCGTGTCCGTATTAAAATCAAGTTTAAAAATATTATAGTGGAAATAATCTAAAGAAAAGAGATACAAATTAATCAATAAAACCTATGGGCAATATGTAAACATCACCAAGTCTTGATGTGCTGAAGAACAAATGAGCTTTTAAAAATTCACCTACCAACAAATACAAAAGTGACAAACATAAAATATAGATACTATCAGTGCAAAACCATCTTTTCTGTGTCTGATGACATTGACAATAAAACAAAATAAATTTGTGAAGTGAAAGCGTAAAATATTAAAACATAAGTTTATAACCTCAAAATTTAATACTCTATAAAATGGTAGGTAATTCAACTAGGAATAATAGGTGCTCTTTTTCAATCAGCTTTTCTACTTCCAACTTCACACTTAAAGTGGAGGACATAAAAAAGTTGTTAATAAACATGCAACAAGAAGTAAGATGAATGAAATAACAATAGGCCTGAAACTAAAAATTCAGAAAAATGTCAATTGTTTATGTGGCACTCAATATTACATTAAAGAGGACTACCCAATAGAAGTCTTAAACAAACGCAAGGAGTTACAAGCCCAACTGAACATAGAAAAAGACCTAGGCAAAACAGCTTTCATTAAATATGACAAACTAATTTATTTATATATATTCTGTTATGGATAAAAATAAGGACACTTCTCGCCAATACTCAAATAAAAGAAGTCTGCCTGTATCTCCAGAAACGCCTTACCTCAATAATAAACAAAAACTAAGAAATAAACAACATACAAAGAAAACCTAATGTGCTAATATTAAAGACTTTATATTACTAAAACCAAAATTAACTTTCACAATGTGATATAGACATTTTTTCTGATAGTTTAAATTTATTTAAAAAGAAAGTGTATTTAAATATTTAGATTAGTTTTTTTTTCTTCTTTTGTTTATTGTACAACTAAAATGGCTCCTTATATACTTTTAACCAAATAAAATTTTAATGGAATACTTTTATAAAAAGCTGTGCATACTTTTAAATTAAATCTATATACAAATAGGTAAATTATAATGTTAAATAAATGTTTTTATGTAAATTTAGTTAGTAAGCCTTTATAATAAATAAATGAATAAATAAATAGAGCTTTATTATTATTATGATTCCTTTTGCATTATTTCAATAAATTAATAATTAATAATTCCACGTAAAATATTATGTTCGATAATTTCGCATGCTCAGATATAAGCATCATGGTCAAGCGGCCAATGCGCAAATTTGACAACCACAGGTGTCTGGGTTCGTATCCCGGTCGGACAAAGTTTTAATTTTGTTTTTTTTTTAATGTTTTTTTTTGGCCAAACACTCCGAGCAAGGCTCGGTCGCCCAGGTACTATATATAACATTTTTGAAAAATTTTACATTTAAAAAGAACTTGTTATAATAGGTATTTTCATAGATTTTCAAATTAAAAAAAACAAATTTGACATATTTTCGGTTTTTTTTGCACATTTATTGTATTGATCTGAAAAACGTTGTCATTATGTGAAAGAATCATAACATATTTCCTATCTGCTTTAGATATCTATTATAGTAGTAGATAGTTATAATCAAACAAATTTTGCTATTTATAAAAAATACCAAGCTCATCATATCTTTTGTGTACTCCATTTTGTTACATTCTATCTTCGGTTAGGTTTCCGCTATATTTATCAACTTTCGCACAGTGAGGAAATTGGTATAAAACAAAAAAGTTTGCCAACACTATTTATATAAAACTAACGTTTCACTTCGTGATCCGTTACGTTTGAGACACTAATTCGTCCCTAGGTATGTTTTAACGATTACTATGGAATAGATCGACTATACATATATTAGTATATATGTAGGATCTGGGGATACTAATAAAAGCGTTTATATCACTATTAACTATTTATTATATTAAAAATTATAACTAACAATGTTCACGAGAATCGTCGTGTCGCCATTATGACAAAACATCCTTCTTCTCTTTTATTCATCTTTCATTCCGTTCCATTTTAAAAATTATATCATACCTCTTCTTTTATACTTAAAATATCATTTCACGCATACTCATCTCGCAAATCCTACATATATGTATATACATAGATAAGTTGACTTTTATACCCCTTACTTGAGAAATGATTGATTCCCCATACAAACTTTCATACACCTGTTCAACCATGATTTCTATGATCAAAACTACCCTATGTCCTTCTCAGGGTCTCAAACTATCCTTATATCAAAATTCATCTAAATCGGTTCTGTAGTTCCAGAGATTACTTCCTACAAACAATCTCATAAACGTAGAACTTTGCCTCTTTATAATATTAATGTAGATTAAATGCAATAACTCAATTCACTCCTAACACAAAAAAATAAATTCTAAATCTTAACGATTTCGAAACACACTTTTTCGTAGTTTTATCAAAACCTTTGGCCAATTTTTTTTTTATTTTTCTTCAAGAAGTAGAAATTTTTTGTTTACGTCATTTATTACCCCAATATCTGGAGCAAATTGGGCTTGTTAGGAAAAGATCAATATTGATTTTTTCCACGGCTCTAATTTATAAAATTATGTTTGTACTTACATTTACATAAAGTAAAAACAATTTATATTATGAGTATATGAGAAAGCGCGCTAAAGAAATAAATTAAGTACAGTATAGCAGGCAATCACCGTGTATTCTCTAAGGACTAGTGCATAGCGAAGGCACAGGACATCGTATAATGTATAATGCGCATCGTGGTTATATGCCGTAGCGAGCTATTACGAGTGTCTCAATAAATATGTTTAAAAAAAAAAGGAAATTGAAATAAAAAAATAAAATTATAATTTAAATGGAAAGAGACAGCCGACTGGCGTGGATGTAGGATGGATGGAGACTGAGTGGATTGACGGGCGACTAGATTACTAATGGTAGAATGTGCTGAGTAGTTAGAAAAAAGCTATGTAAGCTCAAAAGGGTGCATAGCCTATGTATAACAGAGCGCATGTTCTCTGTGCTTAAAGATTACATATAGTAATGTCTTCCGAACTGATTTGTGCTCATATCGGGCATCCCCACCACCGCTAGACATATTATATTTGTATTCAGCCCTTTTTTAATATCCCACTGCTGGGCACGGGCCTCCCCATAGGAGGGGGATCAGGCCATGGTCCACCACTTAGCCAAGTACAGGTTAGCGGACTTCATATGTCTTTCGAAAACTTGCTAGGTGCATGCGAGTTTTCTCACGATGTTTTCCTTCACTATAATACAAGTGGTAATCATGTTGGAAATGATTCGCACATAAAAATATCAGAGGTGCAAGTTTCCCAACCACTGCCTTATATACTACACAAACGTGCGTTATATTCTTTCATTCCTATAATCTGATAAGTTTTTGATACGACTAGACGAACAAGAAGGCGTAAGGTCAATTGCTTTACGTGTTTTTTGAGAAATAAAAATGTAACACCAGTAACTTCCACACACTTTTTAGCCTGATCCCGGTTTCAAACACTTAAGATACACTTAAGATCAGAATTCACACGTCGGACACTAGCTTAGCAAAGCAGTTAATCCCCTATGGATATACGGAAAACCTTCTTGAGCTTTGGGACTGTGTTGAAAATATAGGTTATAATTAGCTTTCTCATATGAAGTTAATAAAGAGGGCGTGACATCAAATATATATACATTATACACCCTTTTCCGGCAATTTGCGACACTTGTGATATGTAATAGATACTATTCAATTATATACATACTAGCAGAACCCGCGGCTTCGCTCGCGCTAAATCTTTCATCCCTTGTTTTAGCCCCTTATAGGGTGAATTTCGAAAAATACTAAAACACGTGTTTATTTAATTTTATTGAAAAATATTAATACCAAGTTTCAAGTAATTTTGATCATAATTTTTATTTTATTATAACGTGTTTTCGTGGGAATTAGATCATTTACCGCGGCAAAAAGTAGACTATGTCACTCTCCAACCCTCCAACTATCTCTACACAAAAATCACATCAATCCGTCACTTCGTTTTGACGTGAAAGAAGGACAAACAAACAAACACACTTTCACATTTATAATATTAGTATGAATTATTGTTACAGTACGATATGTAGAGAATGTCAGTAAAACAAATTATAGCTTAAATGTTGAAATAAAAATGTAAATGATTCTTATCGACGTTATAGTTATTGGTTTGAATTAATATTAGACATAATAATATATATGCATTGTAGTAGTACTTATTTATATTAGAAATTACTTTTAGAGCGCTAGACTCATTTGTGTAATATGTAGTATGAATTTATGATCTAGAGTAACACATAGTGAGGGCAAGTCATAGTCTATACATATAATAAAATTGTAACTATGCCGAATCTGTACATTAAATATTTTTTGGAAAATCTTATTGAAATAGACATTATTATCGATACAGAGGCCGAATATAGGTATAGTTTTTTGAATTTTTGTCTGTCTGGCTGTCTGTTACCGCATCACAGAAAAACTACAGGAGGGATTTTGATGAAATTTGGTATGATGATAGCTGGCTATCCGGGTCAACATATAAGACACTTTTTACCGCGGCAAAATATTTCGTTTCTGAAAAAAAAATACAAAAACTGCAATGTAAGAGTATACTAATATGTAAAATATAAGACTTTGGTTTTTGGTCATCTGAACGAGGACGGAGCCACTAATGCTAGTGCTAAATAAAACAGAAGTTAATGTAGTAGTATAACACGTTATGAACATAAACAAAAGTCCTGTCCGGCCGCAGGTGAGCTTTCCGTAGCAGTCGTAGCGCGCGGCGCGAGCGAGCCCCACGCGTCGCCGGTGCCGCCCAAACTTTCGCACATTCCCGATTTTATACGTGCTTTGTAAGTTTCATTCATAATAATATTCCTCCAACAGTTTTATTTAAGTTAAAGTAAATATTTTTGTTTCATTGAAAATAGAGCCCAGTTAGTTATAAATTCAAGAGATTGCATTGGAAAATCGAACGAAGGCAAACTTTCTTCAAGTGTAGTATTGTATTTTTTAGTTTCATAACAAATTTTAAGCTTAGGTTTTCTCAATAAGTCCACTGTAAATTAAGCAATAAAAATTATAGTCAATATTTTTATTATAAGGTGCGTATAATATTCGTAATATTACAAATTATAACATTTGCAATGAAATTGCATTTATAATTCCAAACTCCATTATCTAAATTTAACGATCAATGAGAGAAAATATTTATAGCATACAGAACTTATGTTTTTCACTCACCACTTTACTGATAATATAATCAAAATGAGTTTTCAACAAAAAAATTGGCAAAGATTCAATCAAATATCAGGTTCGCGGCGTGGCTTTAATCAAGTGTCTAGATATAAAACTTGCAGTAAATATTTATATATTTTTCTAATTATTTCGCTTCTAGTGCAGCGATCATCTATGTTTCGGACGGACATAAATATTATCTTTCCATTTAATGCGTATTATATATTTTGATACAAGACATTCCTCCGTATATATTATAACGATAAAAAATTGTTCCCGATAATTATTTTTTGCTTCCGTACATAATTTCCACTAAGCTTCGCCTATCCACTAGAAAATGCGTCTGGCGCTACCTCAGCAATATCATGGCTTTTCGATAAATTAAATTATGAGTGCTTAAATATAATGAAAATTGAGGTTGTTTTAGTGGTCAACGCTTTTAAATATTTTACGAAATGACGTTAAATTTAAAAACAAGTCATATTCAAATTCAAAATATTTTATTCAACATTAAATTATTACATTTTTTTACTGAACGTCATGAGTCTACTACCAGTTCGGAAAGAAGAAGCCTCAGACCTGAGAAGAATGGCGAAAAAAACTCAGCGAGACTAATATTATTTTATTATCTTTTTTTATAAACTTAAATTGTAATTTACAATATTTCTATCAAGTTGTAGTAGCCTGGAGGCGATCATTTCATTCCCAAGGTGTGCCATCTTCTATAAAATCATTTATTGTTCCTTTAGCACACAAACGTTCTTTAACCATTTTTTTGAATTTGGTGATACAAGCTTTTTGAACATTTTCTGGGATCTTGTTGTAAAATATGAAATATAACAATATTTTCAAGTTGCTAGCTAATAACTGTAGCAGTATGGGGGTCAAAACATATTAGGACGCTACTTTTTGTCGATTCCACTCGCATTTTACTTCGAGAAGTCTATTTTTTGATCGAGGATTGATACTATTCCGAATTTAATTCAATTCCAAGTGGTTACAGCCAAACCAGTTGGATCGTTACACCGTGAAGAATCAACAAATATTCTCACTCACGTCCTTATGTACTGATTCATTCACTCATAAACTTTTGCATTTACAATTACTATAATATCGGATATTTATTTAGTTACACGTTGTATAAACAAATTCACGTACACATCAACTACTCATAACTTGTCTGAAATAATACCAGCTACGCTACAAATATAATATTCTTGGTCATAAAATTCAAGGATTTTCTGCTTTTGCATGTTGACATTATAATAAAGTTTCTATTTTTGTGAGACTGTTGAAATTAATTAGCAATTTTCGACAAATAATTACTTATAATTAGCATTTGAAATGTACCCATTAGAACCTATATACTTACGTATGAAGTTGGTACCTTCCGGAAGTGTTACTTGTAAGATTACATAATACAAATCTATTTCTATTTCGATATATGTTATACTCGTACATATAATAAAACTGTAACTATGTCGACGACGACATTAAATATTTTTTGGAAAATCTTATTGAAATAGACATTATTATCGATACAGAGTCCGAATCTATAGTTTTTAGAATTTTTCAGAGAAAAAATACAAAAACTGCATTGTAAGAGTATACTAATATGTAAAACCTAAGAATTTGGTTTTTGGTCTTCTAAACGCGGGCGGAGCCGCGGGCAATGCTAGTTATTAATAACATACAAGTTTATGTCAAAAAATTGTTGTCTTTATAACATGGTGTGTACTCACGACAAATATGCCCTAATAAGCAAGCTACTGTCATTAGGGGATATTCTATAATTTAAGCCCGATCGGTTAAAATTTATTGTCTGTATTTTTGTATTTAATATTTTCTCTACGATTAATTTTTTTTAAAGAAATAAGTCATTTTTAGGGTACCGTACCGAAGCGTGCCAACGGAACCCTATTACTAAGCCCCGCTGATCTTCCGTCCGTCTGTCAGAGGGCTGTATATCAAGAACCGTAATAGGTAGAGAGTTGAAACTTTCATGGAGTATGTCTTTCTATTGCCGATAAAAAACAAATACATAATAAAAATAAATAAAAATAAAAATACAAGAATTTTTTTTTACGTTCGTAATCTATCATCGAAGTTAATATACTACATACATAGAGTAAAAGTCATATTAATAAAAAGCACATGTACGATGGTACGGAACCCTTCGTGTGCGAATTCGACTCGCACTTGACCGATTTTATTATTTCTTATACTCAAATAAATATGTAAAGAAAAGGTAATAATATGTTAAATTAAATTTTTAAATCTGTACTTGTGTCAGCTCCGCTCTAGATCTAAATGTCGGCATTAATAGTTCAGTACGCGTTTTAGACAAACACGCCAGTATCCGCAACTTTTACTCTTCCCTGGCGCGGGACTCGCCCGCCCGCTAGTGTTTGTTAAGGCACTCTGCACACTGGACACAATGCTGAAAATACACATATTTCATGATTTACAAACTTCAGCAATTTTTTTAGCAATTTTAGGAGGTATGGATGTATGTACTTACATTGTACAATGCGACTCAAGCTATTTCTCTTTTATTTAACTTTTATTACTCAGATGTAATCATACGACTTCGTCAAAAAGTCTATTTTAACTAAGTAGTGTAATATCGACTATTAAATTCACTTTAAGGTGTATAAATGAGATTAGTAGCTTTAATAGTATATTAAATTAACATTTTTTTTAATTATACCGCTCCAAACCGCACACGCGGACGATTTCTGTAACATAAATATTCACCGAAACTACATACATTTTAAGTAATTTACATCGCAAAGTGGCTTTTTCTAAGAGAAAACTAATGCAGTAGGATAAAAAGTCTGTGTGTGTGTCTGTCTGTGGTATCGTAGCTCTCAAACGGATAGACCGATTTCGATGCCGTTTTTTCATTTGAAAACCAGTTTCCTTGCGGTGGTTCTTAGCAATGTTTGGTTAGTATCGGTCTAGCAGTGTAAGAGTATCAGCTCTTTTCCAAAATAATGTAAGGCATTTTGGCGTATGATTACTCGGTTAAGTGCTTCACGCGTACCAGTGTAATCGTTAAATGACAATAAATTTGCGTAGGGGTTTTTTTAATTTTTAATTTATAATCATTAGTTACTTAACAGACAGTAACTTCTATGGTCTTTTAATTATCTCTATAAACAACCAACCCAACAAACACTTTATATTTATAAAATGATTCAAAATATAGATATAAAACTGTGCACTACTCGTAACTCTAATGACCTATAAAGCCCACGTTAGTAGGCAACAAGCTTTCCTCTATAAATAGAGCAATTGCGAGCGCATGTCAGTGTCGCGCCGGCACTAAATTTTTTACGCGTTTAGTAAAATAAACTGAGTGGACCTCGGAGTTATTTTTGAACCTTTTCAAGTAAAGTTGAGAAGATGAGAAACTGTTACCTTGTGAACTCGGCTTGAGCTCAAATATATACCCTTATTAAAATTATTCCTTTCTTACTCCGCCGTAGTCACTTCACCTTCACCTTCAATAATTTTACGGGTTGCTTCCGTTCAATAAATATATAAATAAAACATTTTTTATTATATTTGGTACAGTTTTTACCTTTTTCCGTTATTGTCAAAAAGATGAGTGCCGTGTGGAAGATACTTAAACCATGATTTATTTTCACAACACCCCAAGAAACTTCATTATAAATTAACAAAACATACATCTCAGGATCGAACCCGCGACCTGTGATGCAGTAGCCATGTCGCATTGCGCCACTGTAATAGACGCACGTCTATATTTTCTCTGTCTTCACCAGGATATCTAATATTATA
Organism: Brenthis ino; assembly: GCA_921882275.1. Lineage (NCBI taxonomy): Eukaryota > Metazoa > Arthropoda > Insecta > Lepidoptera > Nymphalidae > Brenthis > Brenthis ino. The sequence continues at coordinate 24,020,917 of OV170222.1, read as the reverse complement.
AAGCTATAAAAATTAAACACGTCGTAAAAATTGTATTTAATGTTGCCTAAAATTGGGCATCGTGACGTAAACAAATTTCCGCTTAATAATAGGGTGTAAATTGGAAGTGTTTCGAAATAAAGGGTCCTACTAATACGGCTTCTTGGTATAGTTCAAGGTCATATACAATAAATATTAGATTTTATTTACTCATTATACTTTCCTTCTATGCTAAACTTGCTTGTAAACAATGATTGTTAGTTAATTTTTGAGGCGGCACATTCAATATAATCAATATATATAAAAATGAATCCCTATTTGCCTTGGTCACGCCATCATTAAGACTAGATCTTCTTTTGTCTATTACCATGTACAATTGTGAGGATGTATGCACTGTTAGCGACCTATGTAATAAATAAATAAATAATGCGTGAACGGCTGGACCGATTTAACTATATTTTTTTTGATGTATTTGTTGTCAGGAGAAGGTTCTTATGAAAGAAAAAAAATTAAAAAATGGCGCGGAAAATTATAAAATTTAAGAATACTTATTTAAGAATAGACTAATAAGTATTAAAACATCAGAAAAATTAACGGAACAAAAAATTAAAATTTATATGGCTAACGCTGGCTAATAACTATTTATATCTATTTAAAACGTACCTAGCGACGAATTCGAGTGAAGCGAGAGTGAGCCGCTAGTCATTTATACAAATAATCTGTGTCGTAATGGGATAAGACTCCTGATGCCGCCCATCAAAATTCATTGACACAATACTAATAAAAAGTGGGAAAACCAAAGTATAATAATAATATAATGTATCAGGACCGAACTCATACCCTGATCTCATTAGATATACCACCACGGAACACGAACGTCTATATATAGTAAAATTCTAATAACTTAATCATGTATAAAATTGCGTGAATCTAAGAAAGGCTAAAACTTAATCATTTCCTACAATCGGACTACTATTATAAATGCGTGATGCTTACCGGGCACGGGTGCTTTGGTAAGTATCTGTGTCAGGTTGTGCGTCGGGAACCGTTGCCCGTATACCACGAGTGTGGTGCGTCCGAGGACACCTCGCACCACACCCTCGCGGTATGCGCCGCTTGGGCTCCCCAGCGCCATGCCCTGATGGCGGTAGTGGGTGGAAACCTGTCGTTGCGAAGCGTGGTGGGGGCCATGCTACGCGACGAGAGGTCCTGGTCAGCGATGGTCTCCTTCAGCGAGGCCGTCATCTCACTGAAGGAGACGGCGGAGAGGGAACGCGAGGCCTTAGCAGACCCTCTTCGTCGCCGTCGGCTGGGGGAGAGGAGGCGCCGGTATGCGCATCTTCTCCCGCCACCCTAGAGGAGCTACTGCGGGGGGGTCTCTCGTTGACTCCCCTGCACGTCATCGGGGCGGTCGGGATGCTCTGTGAATCGAGGGCATCCCGGTTTAGGCGAGGCTGGCCCGCGGGGTACGGGCTGTCCACAGGGGTGTTGTAGTGAATGCGCAAGCGATCCTGCACACCCCATTGCACTGCGGCGACGGGTTCCGCTGTGGGTTTTAGTGAGTAGGAGTCTCACAGTACCCTACCCATTGACGGCCGGTAGGGTCCCCATGATGGGTTTCCCCAGCGATAACAAAAAAAAACTATTATAAATGCGTAAGTTTGCACTTTCATGTTTGTTTCTCGTTCACGCTGAAATTACTAGTTTAGATGAAATTTAGTATAAAGCTGGTCTATGACCTAGAATATATAGGCTACAGTTAGATATCTAAAAATATAAATGGGATGATAAGAAGTAACTAAGCGCAGCCACCCCTAGATAGAAATTATTTGCCTCTATCGTTAAGCTCATTTAAACCCGATCATCCAGCACGCGCCGCTCGCCGCGCCGGCCCGAGCTAACAACGTTACTGGCAGTATATGGCTGGTGCACTTAATTGTATCAGTTATTCAGTGTTTTTCTACCGTCTCTTGAAATTTCGACATATTTTTTTAAATACAGTTTTCTAAAAGTACCTAATAGCCGTTGTATCAGATAAAGGTATGGAATAACACAATAATGTAACGATGCGGAAGCAATGCCCCTGGTATTGCAAGCTCACATGGCTACGTTATACCACAAATCATATTATAATACTATACTACATAGTATTAGTATGTTAGATGTTCCTACCTTTAAAATTGGACATTCAAGCTTTATAACACTGACAAAATATTGACTGTCTCATTCTGTTTCTATATGTAGATATCGACTTAGCAACTGTCAGATATAGCCAGTAAGTGGTAGTCTAGTTCGATATTGCGCAGAGTAAATGTTTATTTAAACTATAAAAAGGCATAAGATATAAGTAAAAAAAACATACTTGTAATAAATATCAACTGCGTTGTGTCTGCGTGTTGTAATTTACAAATATTAAAAACTTAATCCGCCATAATTTTATTAAGACCATAAATAGAAGCAACTAATAAGAAAAAAGTAATAAAAGTGCTTGCAAAATGAGCGTAGTTAGCTCGTCTTAATGTGACCAGTGGCACTTGGTTTTCGTTATTTACTTTTATCTTCAAGCTTCGGTACAGCTTCATAAGTAATAATAATAACCGTCAAACTGGAAAAGGTTTCATTTTGAAACAGCCTTTAAATGCTGAAGAGAATATAATAGAATCGCAATCAATAAATTTTTCAAAGAACTATGAGAAATATATTATGTATATATTAAATGTAGCGACTCACCCTGGCTCCGCTTGGGTTCGACCCTTGGTACGTTTTAAGGGTTAGTATAGATTTCTCACAGATGAGATTTTTTCCCGCAGTAAAAAGTATCCTATATGTTGACCCGGATAACTAGCTATCATTATACTAAATTTCATCAAAATCTGTCCAGTGGTTTTTTCGTGATGCGTTCCCAGACAGACAGACAGACAGACATACAAAAATTCTAAAAAAAATAGGTTCGGCCTCCGTATGAACAGTAATGACAATTTGAAAAAGATTTTACAAAAAAAAAATTTAATGTACAGATTCGACTAAGAATTTTATTATATGTATGTATCATCAGACATTTATTTAAATTAGCATTTATTTTAATTGTAGATATAATTTTCTCCGGTAGCTCTCGCGGGATACGCCTACAGCTAACCTATAAATAGCCTGTATTACTTAGAGAGCATTGTTTGAAGGAAAGTTTAGAATCATTTTCAAAGATTATAATTAAACAATTAAGTTATATAATTGTATGTATAATTAAATTATAACAAACTAGCAGAATCCGCAGCTTCGCTCGCTCTAAAACTAAAACTGAAAAAAACTCTAAAAAGGTAGGTTTCATACAAACTTTCATTCCCACTTTAAGCCCTTATGGGGTGAATTTCGAAAAACGCTGAACACGTATTTATTTAATTGTATTGAAAAGCATTAATACCAAGTTTCAAGTAATTATGATCATAAATATTTTTTGAGTTGTACATATTATAACGTGTTTTTCCGTGGGATAATTCCCACGGAAACAAACAAACATACTTTCACATTTGTAATATTAGTATGGATGTTCATCACTGTGCAGCGGCTTCGATATCCTTTGGTACATTATTTTAAAAACAAGTCGAAACACTTGATGCGCAATAAGTAACCTATAATCTTAAGTGAAACAAAAATATTAAGCTGACTTTATTCGTTGAACTAATATTTTTTGTAGTAAACATCACTGACCAACTCAACTGAATAAAATATGAAGACTCGTAAAAATACGTAAAGAACTTTCATTATGGCTGTTTAGTTAAAGACAGGTCATTATAGTACATTTAATGGCAAGAAATAGGCTCAGTGGAAAAGAAAATTGGTTTTAAATAATAGTTTTCTTCAAATACAGTAATGTTATATAATGTCTATATTGTTCTAATAGATAACATTTTGTTTAAACTCAAGCAACATAATTACAATCGTTAATTGAAAATTAATAAAATATGAGATTAACAATTATTTTTATTTAACCACGTCTCAAAATACTTTGAATGTTAATTTTATATCCATACTTAATATTATAAATGTGAAAGTGTGTTTGTTTGTTTGTCTTTCTCTCACGTCGAAACAGAGTGACGGGTTGGCGTGCTTTTTTGTGTGGAGATAGTTAGAGGGCTGGAGAATGATATAGGCTATATAGGCTAGGCCGCGGGAGATAATGTGATTCCCACGAAAAAACACGTTATAATACAATCCATAATATGCATGAGTCAGAATTACTTGAAACTTGGTATTAATGCTCTTCATACATTTTAAATATTAATCTTTTCGGATTATTTCGCGGATTTATTTCGAGTTTTTGGTTCCCGATGTTTCGAATGCTTTACAGCAATCATGGTCACAGGAGAGACTAAGGTTATAGACGTCTCAAACACATACTTGTTACAGACAGTGCCTACCCACTAATTTACAAAAATGAATCGGCGAAATAATCCGAAAAGATAGCTCTTCATACAATTAAATAAATATATGTTTTAGAGTTTTTTGAAATTATCCTATAAGGGGGGTCAAATAGGGGATGAAATTTTGTACGAAACCTACCTTTTTCGAGTTTTTTTGTCATTTTAGCGTGAGGGAAGCCGCGTTCTGCTAGTAGTTTATATTTTTTTAGTAGCGATAACTATCGTAGAATGTTATTTTATCTAAGCACAATATTTAGGCAATGTGGGTGGTAGAATCAACAGCAAAACGAAATGTCACTTATGTTTATTTTGAAGCCAATACAATTCTCACTGTATACTAAAACCAGCAACCATCGTCTCGTACTAAAAAAATATAGCCTATGTTACTATTGGATAATATAGTTTTCCAATAATTAATTATTATTAAAAGTAATTCCGTAGATTCAGATGTTATCGATTACAAAAATACAAACAAAACTTACCACTTTATTAAAGTAGGTAGCATTAAAAAATAGATACTTGAAATTGTGTTTTTTATTCGTCCTTTTCACGCAGTCATTGATTGATGTATTTTTTGCCTAGAGATTTTTTTTGAATTTTAGTGCCATTTCATCAAGAAGATAAATGCACGAGATATTCATTTGCTATAATACTTTTTTTAGATAGATAAAAATATACTATAATATACCATAAATAAATAATAATACAGATCTAAATAGCGTAAGCGAGGAAGATGGAGTACCAAAAACTACAAGGGTCTCGGCACAACTCTTAAAATGATGATTTCCTTCATGTGCGCTTTTCAGGCCACACATTTCTCTTAGTAAAGTACAACTGTATACCTTATATTATAAAGAGGAAAGTTTTTTTGTTTGTTTGTACCGAATAAACTCCAAAACTACTGAACCGATTTAGATGGAAGGTAACAAGATCGTTTGAGGCCCTGGGAAGGACATAGGATAGTTTTTAATCCCGGAAATAATTCATTAAGGGGGTGAAAATGGGGATTAAAGTTTGTATGGGAGTATTACCTAAATATAAACCTAAATAGATCGAAGAGTAGGGTGAGTCGTTAGTGTTTGTATATTTTTTTGTCAGTTTCATTCGGAAACCAATTATTTTATTGAAATATATTATTAAGAATTATTTAGATATGTAATTTGCTTAATTTTAACTACATTTTATTAACACTAAAACATAAAATCCAATGCGGATAGCTAAACATTTTAAAAACGTTTGAAATTAGTAAAACAAAAATGGTTAAAAAAGATATTCCCTTGAATTGGGAATATCTTACATTAATACAAAACAAAAAAAAGCTTAACCGAACCCAAATCTTTGTGTGTGTTTTCACGTAACAATCCATATTATCTTTCCATATGTGGTGTAATGTGGGCTTGCCTTTTGCTCTATCGTAGAGTCGTACCTATTAAATCTGAAAGCGTTTTTGTGTCGCAAAAAATAAAAATTATAACCCATTTATCTGTCGGGTTTGCTCGGTATCGCCTGACTGAGGCAATGTAAAACTGCGGTAAACAGGAGTGGTCAGGTCGACCTTACAAGGTCTGGCCGGCTGTTGGCCGAGGGCGGCGCGTGATGTATGATTGCTGTTGGATAGACCATTGTCTAGAGGTTTTAATCAAAACTTTCAATTGTTTTTGCAGCATTGTTTTTACGAAGGTAGTCATTGAAGTGATCGACACAATAACCTATCTATTGAATTCTATTTTTGTGCCAAACCTTTCGTTGGAACTATCTCGACCTTTCATTTTGTATAGATACAATATAATATTTGTTAATAACATAACCGCTACTGTATAAAGCCATCAAATGATTCCATAGCTATTATTTGTTCTGACATATCATACTACTAATGAACTAAACCATTAACCTATCTATAAAGAATCTATTCGAGACGGAACGGTAGTTCATTAATTTTGATTTTTCGACCGCGGTCGCGGCCGCCGCAGACCGCAGTGATAGCTGGCATATATGACATCATAGGTCGGCTACACCTTCGTACCACACCTTTACTTATAAAAGATAATGTTGTTAGTGCAAACATGGCTTAAGTTAAAATAGGGTGATATTATATAAAAGTCTGTTATTTTGTTTGTCTATAAATGTTTTTTTTTAAATTGATTCACGTTTTTAGAGCTCATACAGTACTTCACTCTAATGATTTTAATTACTGATTTTGAGAAATAATGTCACGTATTAGTGCAAGAATTCTCAAAAATAGATTTGTACTCTATGTACTTTCAGACAAAAGCGCAGCTTTTGTTTCTGCATAACCTTATTTAGTTGTAAAATCTACAAACACGCACATCGATAATTGTCACACCACAAAAGATGACACAAGAAAAGAATTTACTGAAAATATAACCAAGTATATTGTATACCTATTATACTTATCTTTCTTAGTTAAGTACACTAAAAAAAACTAAACTCTAAAAAAAAAACGAAACCACCTGCTAAACATCGTATTCATGTAGCCTTTATTTTACTATTTTGCCCGTAACTAAAGAGGTCGTTTTTAATAGGGTTCCGTACTCTAAGGGTGCCAACGGAACCCTATTACTATGCCTCCGCTGTCCGTGCGTCCGTTCGTCTGTCAGAGGGCTTTAACTCATAAACCGTAATAGGTAGATAGTAGAAATTTCCACAGAGTATGTATTTCTATTGCCGCTATAACAACAAATAATAAAAATAAGAAAATAAAAATACAAGAAACGTTTGTTAACGTTCGTAATCGATCATCGAAGTTAATATATTACATACATAGAGTAAAGGTCATATTAATAAAAAGTACATGTACAATGGTACGGAACCCTTCGTGTGCGAATTCGACTCGCACTTGGGCAATTTTTATTTATAACACATGGCTCTGACATCATAGGCCGAGGGTTAAAAAGCATGGGTAGACCTGTGGCCGCACCTACGCTTCGACCAGACACTCTGTAGGAAAATGTAGCAATGTTTATACTTAGAGAACTTGTCTTATCGATGTCATCATTATCTGTATGGGAACTTCTTTAGTTGATAGCGGAGCGCGTGTGCGGTTGACCGACTTTTTTGTTGGCACGTTAGTTCAAAAAACTGTTAGATATTTTGTAATATAAGGTTTTTAGGTTTTGAAATTGCTATACGTGCTGTTTTATGTTGAAACTGCAGTACATAGTATTTTAATAGATGAGAGAAACTTGTAATTGTATTGTTCGTTCATTAAGAAACTAAACATTTAGAAAAATATTTTTTGCTCGCGAGCAGTTTATCTATTAAGTTTAAAATACCTATATAATAAATTACTTCATGATAAGATGATAAAATTTAGTATCATACTTAAGTTTAATAAACAGACATTTAAACAAAGTTGAAATATTTCCAAAATTACATGTTCACTGAAATTTTATTTGTATCGAAATTCGCAATCACTCGAGGGAGTTACTTGGCGGTAAGTTTCTGTTACTTGCATAAAGTTCAGGACTTCGGGGTCGGCAAAGCGGCTTTATACTATGTAGGTACTACATATCTAGTATATTTTATTTGGCAAAGTGTTAAAAGCTGGAGCGGGCGAGTGCTACTACTATGCATTAGAGGTTTAAATTCTAGTAATTAGTAACTAAGTACCTGGAATAGGATTTTGAACAAGTGACCAACCATCTCTTCACTAAATAGCTTCCCAAAATTAATTTTACAGTAATTGTCTTGTCTTAATAAAAGATCGATATTAATGACTGTTATATTCATATGTTATATTTTTCTTAATGAATTGTTCATATTGATTACATAATCGATTAATTGGGGAAACTTTATCAAAATATTCTTTTGTCGTAAGTTACTTTATTAACCGACTTCCAAAAAGGAGGAGGTTCTCAATTCGTCAGAATCTTTTTTTTATGTATGTTCACCGATTACTTGAAGACACCAGAACCGATTTGGAAATATATTTTTTGTTTCAAAGAGTCGGTGCCAGCCGATGCAAAGCAAATGTAATATAATTCGATACGTAAAATACATATTTACCTATTAGATATTCATATCTTGAAATATTGTCGGCTGGCACCGACTTCGAAATTATCTGATTAAGTATCTATTCTAAATGAAAACTTCCGTTTAGTTATTTTTTAAATTTTAGTGTCTGAAAGTCGTATTCTTTTTTAAGTTTTCATTCATATCTGCTAGCAGCTCACCGTCGCTCCGCTCGGGTTTGTCCTTAATTATGTTTTAACGTTTAGTATAGATTTTTCAGAGATGAGATATTTCCCTGCAGTAACGTATATGTTGACCTGAATACCCAGCTATCTTTGTCTAGTGATTTTTTTGTGATGCGTTCCCAGACAGGCAGACAAAAATTCTAAAAACTATAGATTCGGCTTCTGTAACAATAATAATGACTATTTAAATACGATTTTCCAAAAAATATTTAAAGTACAGATTCGACTCAGAATTTTATTATAGGTATCTATCTATCTTTAGATAATATTCCACGAGAACTGAAAGATGTAACGAATAAAAAGTACCAATCATCAATGTTTTATTTTCATTTATTTGTGTACTAGTAGTTCATCCATCTACGTTTAACGTTTTATACGTGATTAAAAAATATTTGCAATCTTTTTCCATTAATTTAGAACATGTATTAAATTTAAATAGGATATTGCTTTTGCATTTAGCCTATTTTTTGAGGAAGTTTAAAATCTACCTAATTAGTGCAATTAAGTAAGCTACGCCGCCTGTTCCGTCCGCGGAAACAGTAGTTTGTAAGTAGGTAATATGGAAAAAAACAATAAGTACCTAGGAACTAGAAAGGATAATTGATACTATTAATAGATATGAATAAAGTAACTCAAGATAAAACAATATTTTTGATAAAGTTTCCCCAATTAATCCACTAACTAATCAACGGAAAATAAACAATTCATTAAGAAAAATATAACATAAAAATGTAAGAGTCTTTGTTTATCGATCTTTTATTAATTAAGACAAGGAAAACGAGTTTCTGATGTTCTACATTAGAGATATATTTAAATACTAGCATTGCCCGCGGATCCGCCCGCGTTCAGAGGTCCAAAAACCAAATTCTTAGGTGTTACATATTAGTATGCACTTACATTGCAGTTTTTGTATTTTTTCTCAGAAATTAGATATTTTTCCGCGGTAAAAATTATCCTATATGTTGACCCGGATAACCAGCTACCGCCACACCAAATTTCATCAAAATCCCTCCAGTGGTTATTCAGTGATGCGGTAACAGACAGACAGACAAACAGACAAAAAATCTAAAAACCTCTATAGATTCGGCCTCTGTGTCGATAATAATGTCTACTTATTTCAATAAGATTTTTCAAAAAATATTTTATGTACAGATTCGGCTTAGTTAGAATTTTATTATATGTATAGATAAGTAAAAACTATATCTTGTAACAAAGAGCAAACATTGTGGTTTGTACACAAGTTTTCTTATCAATGTATTTAATATTCTCATTTACGTGTAAGAAATGCCGGCCCCGTATTGTCGAGTAAATCTTAAAGATACTACAGGCATTTACTAACACTGGTGTCTAACAAGAGTGATAAAAGTTACATTTGCTGTTGTTGGAATTAAAGTTAAAAGTTATTTGGCCAGTATAAGCCACATTATTTCTTATATTTTCTTCCTTTGACAAATATAGGTATGGACGAACTACTTAATGATATTAGTTGAATTTTATATAATTGCCTAGCGACCACCACCAAGCTGGGTATCGATTAGTATCCGTATTACTTAAGGAATAATAATATTTTTTTTTTATATTAAAAAATTTGGAAAATAAAGGAGGCAAGATATATAAGAGTACTTTGTAAAAGTGCAAAATAAGCGATTCGTCTCATAAAAGAGGCTTGCTTCTCTTGACGATAGTTCGCCAGCCATTTTACACGCCTTTCTCAAAGCTTTTTTAAGCTGCCAAGAACATAAGAGGATGATATAAAATATTTGTAATCTCCTCCTAAACTGATTATAATATATTCTAATAACATTTTTGTTTTTTTTTTATATGTATATGAATAATTGCGTAAAGAATATTTTACTATAATCAACTTTATTCTCGGAAAATAATTATGTTTAGCTGAAATTAAGATAGTCGCGTGTTCGATACTTGTTCCGGACAATAGTAGTTTTATACGTACATGTGTTAATTGATATGTACTGTATACAAATTAATTTTCATAGAAATATTTCTACTATAATATCTTTTAAACTTTTCTCTATTTCTCTAATTTTCTCTATTTCTCTATAAAGTGAAAACCATACGAAAAACTGAATGTATAACTGACTAGGCTATATCGATTAAAATCAAAGGCTTAAAATTAATCATCGACTAGAAAACGGTGCAATTGAGCTCGGTCCTGCATCACCATGAGTGAATAGTGTATCAAATGTTTAAACTCCCGTAGTAGTTGTGCATACAATGTTAGTGATGTGCGTGTTTGTGCGGTGATGAACGATGGCGTGGCCGGGGGGCTCGGAGGTGGAGCTGACGTTGCACCAGGTGGACGGGGAATCCCCTGGAGACTTGGCAGTGCCCGCCACCACTGTGCTGGATGGTGTGAGGAGAAGTAAGTATCCTATCTCTTGATGTATATTTTCTTGACATTTACTAATTTAAAACCATGTCTATTATGCTCTCTTAAAGGAAGCACATTGGTTAATCATCAGTAATGTACATTGTACAAGGGCAAAATTGATAAACTTTCCACAAGTGAAATGCGTAGATACTGTTGTAGTGGTAAATGAGAAAGAGTCGAAACCTATAGAGAGACCATTAAATATCTAGCGACTAAAATGGGCTGAACTCTATCTAGCGCTTCTTGTAAAAAAGAATTATAACCGATGTAGATACGACTCTCATAGTATATATTTCAGTTCCGCCCCTAATATTTAACTACTACAATTCCACTATATGGAAATGCAGCCACTACTAATACTATTTTTGTATTCCAGAAAAGAGCTCGCGAAATTTATAACGTAGGCCATAGAGTAGATTTTCTTACTTAGGAGATAGATTTTAGGAAAAGTAATAACTGTTGCTTCACAATCTATACATATAATAAAATTGTAACTAAGCCGAATTTGTACATTGAATATTTTTTGGAAAATTTTATAGAAATAGACTTTATTATCGATACAGAGGCCGAATCTATAGTTTTTAGAATTTTTGTCTGTCTGTCTGTCTGTCTGTCTTTCTGTCTGTCTGTCCACTACAAAAACCACTAGAGAGATTTTGATGAAATTTGGTATGGTGATAGCTGGTTATCCGGGTCAACATATAGGATACTTTTTACCGCGGGAAAATATCTCATTTCTGAGAAAAAAAAACAAAAACTGCAATGTAAGAGTATACTAGTATGTATAACCTAAGAATTAGGTTTTTCTCATTTGATCGCGGGCGGAGCCGCGGGCAATGCTGGTACAAATATAAAATCTATACATAACATAATAAAATTCCAACTGAGTTGAATCTGTAAATTAAATATTTTTTGGAAAATCTTATTGAAATAGTCACTATTATCGATACAGAGGTCGAATATATGGTTTTTAGAATTTTTGTCTGTCTGTCTGTGTTGGAATGCATCACGAGAAAACCACTGAACCGATTTTGATGAAATTTGGTATGATGATAGCTGGTTATCCGGGTCAACATATAGGATACTTTTTACGGCGGCAAAATTTATTTCATCTCTGAGAAATCTATACTAAACGTTAAAACGGTAACGTGTATTTTGCTAGTGCTATTTACATATATTCGAAAAAATATTTATTTGCCTATTAATCCCTATCAGGCCAGCTGGTGACGTTGTTCCTTTAAGAATAAATACTCATAAATAATCTAAATAATATAATGAAAATACTATTTATTGGATAGGCACAAGACAATGTTACATAAAACAGTACCTATAACTTTTTAATTCTACATTCGCAGGTGAGAGAGAATATCGTCACTTCTCACTCCTCTCCCTTAATATCGGATAAGGGTTTCTCTTTTATTTATTATGTCGTTATTGATTTGTTTCTATTTAAACTAAAGGGCAACGACCGACCTAATAAAGACGAGCACCATCGATGGGGTTATTTCGATATATTTTTACATTCCTAAATGCAAATTAATAGATAGGATCTATATAATAATATGACGTTTTACAAGCTTAGATATATATGATTATTGTCGTGTTTTTATTTCCCGAGCAAAAGGGCCAAATGGAAAATGTCAAGCCTGTCTGTTCGCATACCACTATCACTTATTCAACGTTACAGCTTAGAATTTTTTAAAGTTATAAACACACTAGAACTAAAAAAATACATTCGAAACTATAAATATATGTATATACGTACTTTATTTATGAAAAAAGTCTCAAAACGTATAAGTTTAAGGTGATCTTTATTGATTTACATACATTGATTGAAATTTATGTACACATATCATTAAAAAAGCTATAAACATTAAATTACCGAATCCGCATTGACCAGACTATGGTCTGATCCCCATTGTATTTAAGGGAGACCCTTGCCCAGCAGTGGGATGTTTAAAAGGGCTAAACATATGTAAGTATATATTTAGCCCTTTTTAAACTTCAATACAAGAGGTGGGTTAGCGGACTTTACATGACTTTCGAAAACTTGCAAGACGAGCAGGTTTCCTCACGATATTTTCCGTCACTTCACAAGTGGTAATCATATTGGAAATGATTCGCACATGAAAATATCAGAGGTACAAGACCTGGGATTTAAACTCGCTAGCGAGCTCGTTACCACTGGGCTACCACTGCTTTAAGGACTGAATATAAACACTATATCTATTATTTATTTATGTACCAGAAAAAAAAATACAAGTGGATTTCACTTGTATGTTATACATACTAGATACCATGTGTACAAAGGGTGACTTATCTCTTTAAGAGATCTCTACCAGAAACCCTCAAGCGTGAGAAAATATAAAAATAATATCATTACTTTATTAAAAACTAGTAATGCATCGATTTACCAAAGTTTGTAAAGAATGTATTCTTTTGTTTATTTAATTGGCTCGCACGTGTTCTCCACTGCTCCACCATCGTCAAAATAAACGTAACTAATGAGTTCCTGATGAATTTGGAAACTGTTATCATAGCAAATAAATAAAATCTTTGAGTATAGAAAAATAAGTTTTTATAATATAGATAGAATAGAAATATATAGCACTATAAAAATATGTAAAAAGCTATTGTAATTTTTAAATATAAAAAAATTGTAGCATGTTTTTTTTTTAACTTAAGCGTCTTTAATCTACAGTGTACGTACTGAATTTCAAAAAGACACACAGGTGTCGTACTACTTTCAACCACTGTTCAATATAAAGGTCTATGAATTCCCGTTGATTCCCCCTGATTATATGAATCATTAAATTTAAGCAATTGGAATCTTAATAATATAAAATTATAAGATTTCTTATATATAAAATTTAATTAATCTTAAAAAATCAAATTTCAAATTGATTGGGAAATAGTAAGTGCTTGCTAGCTCACCCAAGATAAAAAATCTAAAATCGCAAATAACATGATTAAAGCCGAAATTTCTTCAAGCAAAACATTCTGTCAGTAGTCAGTATCCAATCAATACTTCACACACAACACTCTGTACATAGCATAAGTTTACGAGATCAAGCCTCCAAGATTCCATAGTAGTGTGACTTATTACACGTCACAATTGCGTAACCTAGCGGTTGGCGACATTCACCTTGCGTGGGGCTTCAGCCGCAGTCAGGTACACTGTCTCTCACTGTCTCGACGAGGGTACACCATGCTGGTGCAAATACTCATCATGATGTATATCGCGACCTGCCTCTTGTTCTACGTCGCTCATGTCATCGACTACTACTTTACCGTCCTGTAAAGCAGAGTCGAATAATGTGATTGGACTATGTGTACCTTTCGAGCGATCTGGCAATCCTTCCAGCGACTTGGTGAGTCAATAACCATATTTAAATTATTTTATTTTACTTTATCTAGTAGAAACAAATATATTGAGTTATAAGAGTTGATAAAGCCATAAGTTATATATGCGCAATGTACATAAAATTGTTTTTTTTTGGTAACGGTTTCGAATTAGAAGAACAGACGCAATTAATTCTGCCAGTGTAAAGAGGCATGTAACCCGCTATCAAGTCAAACTTGTTGTTCATATAACTATTTAATTTTCTGGATAATTGCAAACCTTCCTATTGAAGCCTATCAGCTTTTACCGAAATCACCATCGATTTTACCTTTAAATATACTTATAATCATATTTGTGACTTACGTAGAGTTAAGTTTATGACAGTTGCCTTAAGCTTTCTGAAACTTACTGACGAAACTTTAGTTACTTTGAAAAGCTTTCGAAAAAAGTATGAATCAGCGCTAACTCATCGAGTTAGATAGAGATCAAGATACAAACGCAAAACAGGTGGATGAACGGATCATACTTATCACATCTTGTATATTATTTGATATGTTTGATAAAAAATATCTTTACACAGTGACTCATTTATGACATTTCTGACATTTATGACATTCATCACATTATACAAGTGGTATTATTTATAAACATTATTTTATTTCGTTTATAATTTATCTTACTACTATATAAATGCGAAAGGTTGCATGGGTGAATGGATTTGTCACTCAATTACTGAATTACGCTAGAATTGCTGAACGGATTTGAATGAACATAGGCTACTTTTTATCCCGAAAAATGTTTTTAAACCAACTCTATCGATAGAGTTGGTGCGATAGGGAACGGAAAAATAAATTTTTCACCAGGGACGAACCCGAGCCAAGCAAGGGTGAGCCGCTAGTTTATTAATACTGTAAAAATGAATGCTGCTCTATCTTCTCCCTTGGTTTCAAAACTAGAGACACATATAAAAATGAATTTAACGTCTACCAATGTGTACTTTTTGTACTATACCTACTGCAACTTATTATAACGACGTTTGGTCACGGAGACCGCTACGTAACTCATTTCAAGGGCAGATTTGATGTTATATTTTAGTTTATAACTATGCATATAAGAACAGAGTATCTTAAAAATACTATATGTAAAAATATCTACGTTCCTATTTACAAAAATAATTGTATCAATCTTTGGCTCTTTTGGAAACATCAAATATTTTGGCGTAAAAAATTAATTAAACATATTTACTAATTATAACTTACAAATCTTATTATGGAGTATTGATGTATGTAAACAAAATTTTACATTTTAGAACAGGTACAGTTAAAGCGTTCCTAGTCCAAGTTTATGAAATATTTATTTGAAATGCGTAGTCAGAAAGAAGCCCTTAGAATGCTTGTAATTCAATCATGTTCATATTTTATAATCGAGGTCTGGTTTCCCTCACATACTTCGAGCTATATTCGCTAATTCAATATTTGTCCAAATCAAGGTCTCTGATTATATATATACCTCATAATCTATGTATTTTGCCCCTATAGAAAATGAATCTTTTCATCAGTTTCCCTTAAGGAGTATGATCTGAGGATAATCTAGTGGTAATAAAAAAATATCAATTTTCCAACTTCGGACTATTACCGTGAATTTCTTGACTGAGACTCAATAACTATACTTTGCGGGAACTAGGAAAGTCGAACCTAGGACCTCCAGATCTGCAATCGTACGTGCTAGCCGCTAGACCATCGAGGAAGTCTGTCTTATAATCAGAAAGAGCGGCAGTTTTGTGATAGGTAACAGTATGCAAATACATACTTAGGTATATAAAAATACTAATTATCATAAAAATACTACTAAAATTTTTCTTTCTATTTATTTATTTTATTTTCGGATATTGGTAGCAAGAACAAACAAAGAGACGGTTTGACAAAAAATGTTTACGTACGTTATAATACTAGCTAATATTTATTTTCGCTAATAAAACATGTAATGAAATATTTCCATCGAAAATAATTCATTAATTTACAAATGCAAAAGAATTAAACTGGAGCTTTTTGTGAGAAAAGAGCTTTATGCACGGCAAAATATAAACGAAAACTTGCATTATGGCTTTTATTTACAATCGCTGGCCATCGCGTAAATAAATGTTCAATCCGACAGCTTCTCCCTCGAGATCTTTTAACATATCGATATGTCTATTTTGAATTCATAGTTAATGCTGCATTTTGACTCGATCATTTACGTTTTATTTAAAAAATCTTTTCATGGCCAATTCATAACATGACTTGAAGTTTAAAATAATAAATAAAAGAGGATCGTGGCGCTTAACCACGCTAAACTAACATATTTAGGCAGATAAGGTTGACTCTACAGTGGAATCTAAACAGGAGGTCGTATGTTCGAAACCCAGCACAGCATCTGTTATCTTTCTAAGAACTATTGTTGTGTGTTTTGA
Source organism: Brenthis ino (assembly GCA_921882275.1). Classification (NCBI taxonomy): domain Eukaryota; kingdom Metazoa; phylum Arthropoda; class Insecta; order Lepidoptera; family Nymphalidae; genus Brenthis; species Brenthis ino. Next base: position 24,004,119 of record OV170222.1, on the reverse strand, counting down.
TTCATTTCCGAAATCTTATTGTTGCAAAATGATTTTTTTTTATTTAAGAATATAATGGGCTGTACAGAATATCTCGTTTTTTTCATTCGAAACTTTTTGATTACATAACAGTGTATGAAAATCCAAGCAGACTGTTAGTGAAACAATAATTTTGTTTTAATATTATCAATCTATTTTATACTTCAAACTAAAAACTATTGAATGTTAATAAACAATGATTTTTATATGTATATGAAGTTATATATTAATTTATAATCGTTTTTAGCATTCCGTAACCAAAAGCAAAAACTAAATATATAGAACAGAAAATAACAATTTAATCTTGTTCATGTATCCGTCTGTCCATAAGGCACAATCAGTTTCCTCGAAGGCTATTGGCCATATCCTATAAAATGTATAGCTCAAGTTTGTTAGTTACGTGAGTAAAATAAAATATATATATAAATGCTGTGAAATTACCACTAAAAAAAATAGGGATGCCACTCCACACATAGGCACAATTTACGGGGAAAATTAAGTACGAAAGTATTGTTGAATTATTTGTAGGTATGTATATTTATATAAGATTCTCAAGTTTTATTAATTCGGCCCCTTTCAATTTTTTTTGTAGAGCGTAGAAATAGGTACATACCCTATAGGGTTCTACTGTACACTTTTAACTCTGGTTAAAAGTTAAAATCTTACAAAGGAAGCCTAAGCAAAACATGAACTAGTATAATTACTTACATCAATCTCAATGATTATATTATACCTATACTTACAAGACCTTAGTAATTAACCGGTCAAGTAGGCGCTAGTAGATAATACACAAGTGCATCACCTTGGCCTGAACCCATCGATCGTTGCAACTACCGTGTACTTGAGAAATTAGCTCATACTTACAGAATTAGTAACAAGCCGATCTCGTAACTGTAGCATCTATAAATTAATAGGGTTCTAAGTATAAGTATTTTGTTTGCTTTCCAACAAAGATATACAGAACTGAAGCTTTCGATGAAAGGAACTTTTCAGTTATCATTTATTAGTTTTTGATACCTACTTATTTTTATAAACATGATATTTTTCTTTATTCAGTCGTTGTAGACTTTCTGCTAAATCCATACTTATTAGTATAATGTGAAAGTGTGTTTGTTTGTCCATCTTTCACATCGAAACAGAGCGACAGATTGGTGTTATTTTGGAGAGGATAGGCTACTTTTTATCGCGAAAAACACGTTATAATATAACCTAAAAATTATTTATGATCAGAATTACTTAAAACTTGGTATTAATGCTCTTCAATACAATTAAATAAACACTTGTTTTAGCATTTTTCTAAATTTATCCCATGAAGGGGTAAAATAGAGGATGAAAGTTTGTATAGAACCTACCTTATCACAGTTTTTTTGTAGCTTTAGCGCGAGCGAAGCTGCGGGTTTTGCTAGTAATAATAAATTATAAATGCCGCGTCAAGTATGAATGATTTTATTAATCGACTAGTCGCTCACCCTCGCTTCGCTCGGGTTCGCCTTTAGTAAAGCACAAACAGACAAACTTCACTAAGAAAACACTAAATGTGTTTGTTTCATGTCAATCGGTTTATAAATAAGAAAGTGGGATAGATTTTTTTTGTTTATCTCTAGTAACCTATATTTAACGTATAATACAAAATATTAATAACTGAACTTCAGCAGCCCTACACAATGACGTAAGTTCACTCAGATACCTAATAATTTGCGGTCTAAGTCATCTGTAAATTAATTAACTGTTCTCCAATTAATTTTCGTAATTACTAACTAAATTAGTCACCAGATGATCGATTATTTTGAAATAAAGAACCTAACTAAAACGTCATGTGTCTAGGCACGTGTAAGATTAATGAGACGCGACATTCTTCATTTCCTTGAAGGAAATATAAGCTAGAAGGCAGCGTCAGTGTTTTTAGCGCCGCTAGAACTGTTGAAACCAGCATATTTCGATACCTAAAATATATCACAAATTGATGTATAATATTTTAACTATAGTTAGAGTTCATACCAAATCATATTAATATTGTCAGCTGGCACCGACATCGAAAATATCTGATTAGGTATCTATTCTAAATGAAAACCCCCGTTTAGTTATTTTTTACATTTTAGTGCCCGGAAGTCGGTATTAAAGTTTTTTTTTGTGTACTGTAGACATAGGTTTGAAGGGAAGTGTCAGTTTCGAAGTAACTTTCTCATCGGGATCTTTTTTTTTAAAGTGAAAAAGGAAAGGGATCTTCTGGGAAAGGAATCTGTTATGGGAGGGATAGAATGTTTTGTGATGTAAAAAACATTTAAAAAAATCATAATCGTTTCATCCCCTCTACAATGAGAGTCGCGTATACGAGATAACTATCGAAAATATTTATTGGCGTATAAAATATGAATTCTGTTCATGGCACACAAGTTGCATTCAAATTCATCTAACCATTTTTATGCTATGCGTCAACAAAAAAAAAATCACGTAGCAAGTATAAATTACTGGTGCCCAATCAGAGCGCAGGGTGTAAACGAAGATACAAAGTAAACCTAAATGTCCCAATTTACTTTATGGTCAGTGTAATTGATATTATTGTACACTTTGTTAGGTCAACCTCGTTAGCTAAAAGGTTTCCGAGGTGTTTCGGCAGCTACTTTTAATGTCTTGTAGTCTACAGCACGTAATTTACCAGTAAAACAAAAGACACGCGATATTTATCTAAATAAGCATCAAATATCGTTCATTTGTTACAAGCGACTCACCCTCGCTTCGCTCGGGTTCGCCAAAAACAAATCTAAGGTTCGAAAATCAAAAACAAATCTTAGGAACCTTACATTTTCTCGGGATAAAAAGTAACCTATGTGTTATTCCATACTATAATTCTATCTCTGTGTCACATCCAGATCTGTTCAGTCGTTCTGCGTGTAATAAACATCCAACGATCCTCACAAACTTTCACATTTATAATAAATATTTTCATTTTTTTTTAATATTAAATTACATACTATTGTAAATAAGTGCATTGTAAAAAAGGAAGGTCTTCTTAAATATCAGCGCTAATATTTAATGAGTATGATGTTATGAATCTAAAGAGAGTTTGTTTGTATGTAGGTACCTCTTAACACTTCAACGCAACAACCCATCGAATAAATGAACATGGCAAAGTAATAAAAGTTCATATAATATTTATTATTAGGAATAACTGGCCAGATAATAAGACTTTATATGACTGGCACTGAAAGGAGTCGAGTGGAAGTGACTGAAGCTATTTTTTAACGTCGTATAACGCCATTGAACTTTCGGGACGCGGGCGATAGCTAGTATTTCTAGTATTTCAATAAAACTTAAATACTACATAACACGCATAGTATAATTATTAAAATATCGTGGAATATTTTATTAAAAAAAAACTTTTAAAGTGAAACTTCTTTAGGCGCGCCATGAGAGAAAAAAAGGATTGACGTTACGATTTTTGTAATGGAAACGGTTAATAAAAAGTACAATTAAAAATATTCAAAGTATTACATGAATATTAATTTATTATTTTTAAATGAGCGATGGAATTATATCAAACTAGTGCCTTACCCTTCCTCCGCTCGGCTTCGTCCCTAGGAACGTTTTAAACATTTAACGTTTAGTATAGATTTCTCAGAGATGAGATATTTTCCTATATGTTCAAAAAGGTATCCTATATGTTGACACGGATAGCCAGCTATCAACATCATACAAAATTTCATCAAAATCTGTCCAGTGGTTTTCTCGTGATGCATTCATAGGCAAACAGACAGACACAAAAATTCTAAAACTATAGATTCGGGCTCTAATCGATAATAATGACTATTTCTCCAAAAAATATTTAATGTACAGATTCGACTCAGAATTTTATTATACATAAATAAGTATAGATAGATGAATATCGTTAAAAAATATTTACTATAAATATTTTTTATTTATTATTAAAAAAAAAACACAAAAAAATTGCATTCCTGTATTATTATTTATTTTATTGGAGTTTATAATTTATTGAATCATTACAACATTTGAAAATTAAATTTTATCTCAACACCATCAGCTGTACTATGTTAATAAAAAAATATGATTGATGTGTAACATCTTTGCTATCGCTTTTTTGTGGGAGTGAATTCGTGAAAAGGGACGGAAGTGCGTAACAGGAAGTCGGGGAAGCTCGCGCTATATGAATTAACCAATGAGCGCGCGTGGTGGTAGAGTTGGCCATCAGATGGTAAAACTGTAAATCCAATATAACGGGCTCCCAAGGATGGCGGACTGTTTCTTTTTTGAACCCCCATGATATGGTATATCAAATGTAAGGCCTTGATGAGCGAAACACTATTTTGAGATATTTTTATTTGAATAAAACAGCGAATATCCACAACAAACATAATATTTATGTGTCATATTTATATACTTTACTATAAAAAAAAAACTGCACTTTCTCTTTCTGTCCCGCTATTTAACACTATTTCCCACATGCATGGGTTGACTGGAAGAGATCTCATAAAGAGATAAGTCCACCTTTGTCCACGTCACTTTCTATATATTTTGTTTTTTTATAATTTATTTGTGCAATAAAGAATACCTACATACAAGTTCGTCAATTACAGGTGTCTGTCAAAACTCAAAAGTGACGCTTTACAAGACGGCGGTGTTAGTTCTGATTTCTGCCACGTGCCAAATGATCCTTGTAGCTCAATCCGTTGATAACTGCTTTAAAATTCAGTTGCAAAATTTGACCCAATCTAACATACTAACACGGCAAGTTAAAGAGCTTGTAATTTTACTAACTTCATATTTACATTTAAACACTATACAGTTTTAATTGGAATATTTTTCCATGAATAAAATTAATAATATGTTGCTGTACGGATAAGTATAAAGTACACGTACAAATGTGTACCTATTTATCGACACGTTAAAGAAATATTATTTTATCTTCTCATGTTATTCTTATTTACATATTTAAATATGTACGATATTTATAATATTTAACCGTCTACAAAATTAATTTACTATTATTTAAAAAAAAATTACACTTCTACCGTAAGAATAGAAACAACACATGTTTATATTTTTAAGGACTTCTATGCCTATATATATCAATACAACGTTAGCTATTATATGAAAAACGTCGTACATTTAAATATAACAATAGAAATAATATTATTTTTGCTTTGAACTTTAATTTTTTTGATAAATATAGATTATAAATTTCCATAAACAACTGTCATCTGTCACTTTCTAAATATCGACAGATGACGACTATTTCACATCATTACTCGTTTGTTGTGGGCGGTGGAAGGATCGATAGTGCGTACTGTTGTGATGTCAACACTTAATTTGCGAGAATATATACAGTTTTTGCGAGATACTAACTAATATACTCTAACTTTTACAATATTCCAACGCACAAATATATACATGAGCTGTTATCAAGAGTAAAAATGTCGGAACCCTTGGCCGATCTTTCCTCCAATTTTGAAAATACACGGTGATAATGTGTGTCAAATTTAGTGTTTTATTAGTGTTTAAACATTTTATGGAATAGTGACTCGGTGTTTAATAATTGATTGGGATGGCGTTTCGGGAGTACGTCTCAGGGTTCCTCCATAACCACAACGTGATGGCGCCCTTCTCAAGGTTCTATCGAGCCATGGTGCTCAAAATGAACCAACGTAAGTTTGTATAAAATCAAATTATTAGAGGTTTTATAAATCTATTAGCCATTGCCCGCGGCTCCGCTCGCGTTCAGATGACCAAAAACCAAATTCTTAGGTTTTACATATTAGTATACTCTTACATTGCAGTTTTTGTATTTTTTCTCAAAAATGAGATATTTTGCCGCGATAAAAAGTATACTATATATTGACCCGGATAACCAGCTATCACCATACCAAATTTCATCAAAATCCCTCCTGTGGTTTTTCTGTGATGCGGTAACATACAGACACAAAAAAATCTAAAAACTATAGATTTGGCCTCTGTATCGATAATAATCTTTATTTCAATAAGATTTTCTAAAAAATATCTAATGTACAGATTCGGCTTAGTTACAATTTTATTATATGTATGGATTTTCTGAACTTATATTGGTGTTAAATGGTGTAAGGCCACCATAGCGGTAGGTAATATTAAAAAAGGACTAGTTTTAACATATTATCTACACACAACAGAATTTAATGTAAAAATGTAATGAAATTATTACTTTTAATGTATAATGTTAAAATAAAAATGATATCATTTATAAACACAGATTTTCACTCGCTTGTGTTTAATAGCAAAAGTATGGAATCTATAGTAAATTTATTATTTATTTATGCTCACTAACATATTCACCTTATTCTCAGAAATAATATGTGTAAATGACTACTAATTGGTAAAATTTAGTGAATATTCACTAAAAATTTCTCATATTCTATTTTGTTGACATCTAAATATTTAAAGAAATTATACAGCCATGTTATGACATTATATCACATATTCTATTAAATTACATAAAACATAAGTATTGAAAGTTAAGGAAATTTGAATTGAAATATAATATGTTTGTTAAATATAGTTGTATTAATGTCCAGTATAAAATTATGCAACTCTAAATTAACCCTAAACAGTATAATAGAGTTTGAAAGGTCCTTGACATAGCCTGCAATTGATTACAATCAAGGTGATTATTGTTGAATTATTTATGTTATGGTTAATAATCTCAATTTGTATGAATTCATAATTCATGCTATAATCAGACTAGACCTAGACATAGAACAAAGTTAAAGGAAAAAGTACTAATAAATTCTTTGCATTTTTAAAAATCACAGACTAATTTAAAAAACTTGTGTTTAGATGTTATGTACAAGTGTATGTATCAATGTAAGTTTTTATTTATGAGTGGAGCATGTAGTTTCATTATGCTAGTTCCCAGTAATAAACTATAAAGCTGTTCAGCATAAGTATTTACAAACCATACATAACTATGATAAAAAAATGTAAAATAATCCTTAGAATGAATTTTTATCAACTGTTTTATGTCATGTCCTGTAAAATTTAAAAATATATATGTATTAATATGATTATATTATAATGAATACACTAATACTTGTTACTTAATAAAGCTACAAAGCATTGCTAAGTTTACAGTATGATTATTGAGCCAAACCAAGTAATTTGGGAAATGGACAGGGAAATGATGAAAAAAGCTGTAAAGAATTAAAACAACAATATTTTTAAAATACTCATATTCTTTTGATCCAGATTATATTAGGGTGACATTGTTGCATTTAAAATATTTTATTGGTTTCTTTATCGGTTACACCTTTGTTTGGTTTTAGCTATTTAATGCCCAGAAAATAAGAGTGAAAGAGTGATAAGAAAAATATATTAAATACAATATAATTTACTAGCACAATTAAGTATTATAAGTCTTTATAATATTTGTGGAAAAAATTGACTGATATAGATGTATAGAAAATAAATAAAATCAGTCAAGTGTGAGTCAAATTCACATACAAAGGGTTCTCTACCATTGTACATGTACTTTTTATTAATATGACTTTTACTATGTATGTAGTATGTTAACTTTGATGACAGATTATAAATGTTAAAAAATTGTTTGTTATATTTTTATTATTTGTTGTTATAGCAGCAATAGAAATACATACTCTGTGAAAATTTCAACTCTACCTATTACAGTTCATGAGATACAGCCCTCTGACAGACGGACGGATCGTCAGCAGAGGCTTAGTAATAGGGTTCCGTTGACTCACTTAAGGTACAGAACCCTCAAAAGTATTGCAATATGGTGCCTTTAAGCATCACATTTCTGAAATATTTCAAAACAATGACAATTACATGTTTATTAAATTTAATGATTTTGATCAAATATATAATAAATCCAAATAAGTAATCTTTGTCTCAAACATGTATATTGAAAGGCAGCCTTAAGGTACCATATCACTAATATATATTTTTTGTTCTAAGGCCCTATATTGGTATGCACGAGTTTCATAGTACAATACTACTTATTGTTTATCTACTTGTTTATGCTAGATTCCATAGAAAAAGGTACAAACCTTAAGGAGTTGTTAATTATATCATTTTGAACTATAATAAAAATATTATGATTAAGTACTAAAAATTATTGTAGCATATAGCAGGTGTAATAATTTATCGCGATTTGCACGGGGATCCCCTGTCGCGCAGTTTCATTTATTTCTAGGCAATTTTCTTATCAAGAGTCATAACAGTGTAACTTACAGTTAAACAGAGTAATATTATAAATAAAACATATGTCCTTGACCCACCGAAGTTAATTGCTTATACTTTCGTAATTTTTTAAATTTCAGTTCTATAATGTAGGATGTATGATACTTAAATCAATTCTATATTTTATACTAGCGGCTCACCCTCGCTTCGTTCGTGTTCGTCCCTAGCTTGCTTCCAAATACAAACTTTCATTTCCATTTTCACCTCCTTTAGGGATGATTTCTGGGATAAAAAATGCTTTACAGGGTCTCAAACTATCTTCTTACCAAATTTCATCTAAATCGGTTCTGTAGATCCAGAGATTAACCCTTACAACGTCACAAACAAACTCACAAACTTTACCTCTTTATAATATTAGTATAGACAAATCAACCACTGTTGTCAAATTTAACGCGTCAAGAAATACTTTTGCGTTTAAGGATTATGGATAACTTTACACATCTACGTTATTTTGGTTCTCAGCTAAACAATCTTCAAGTTTTAGTTTTATGGCTTTTAGACGTTCCAGTTGAGTACAATTTACTTCGCTAATATCGCGTAGAAAGATTGACTGAAGGTCGCATGATTGAGATTTCTGATTCAACAATAATTAGAAACTTAGTTTCGCAAGGAATTTTTGATGAATGCCTATCATCCCTGAAATTGATACAGGTTTAAAATAAGTATTAAACATGAAAGTCAACCTTCCTGAAAATAGGCTGACGTCAATCTTAATTAGACCTCTTAACCCTTCAGTAAACTATAAAAATATATGAGAAAACTAAAAAAAGTTCTATATGTCACTTGTATACTTTTTTTAGTTTACTTTTAGATTAGTATACTATAGAACAGCTAATAAACGGAATTTTACACTGCAAGTGTTTCCTATGCGAAAAGGGGGAAATGGTTTGATCCCTAATGAAGAAATTATGCTACCAAATGGTCTTTCTTATTTCCAGTACTTATATCATCCGGTACCGGAAACTATGAATACACTGTCTTTTATTTTCGTAAAACATCTGCATGCATTACAATTTTTACATAATTTACTTCTTACAAAATGATAATAACATACATAAACACGTCGGTTATCAATCATCGACTAGCATTGCGTGCTGCTCTGAGGAATATTCGACCATACAATACAAATATGTTTAGCTAAGACAGAATTCAAAAATAACGTCACATAATACTTTGTTAGATTTACGCGAATATTTGACATCTATACATATAATAAAATTGTAACTAAGCCGAATCTTTTAAATCTACTCGTATACATTATAATGAAATTCAGAGTCGAATCTGTACATTAAATATTTTTTGGAAAATCTTATTGAAATAGACATTATTATCGACACAGAGGCCGAATCTATAGTTTTTAGAATTTTTGTCTGTCTGTCTGTTTGTTACAGCATCACAGAAAAACCACAGGATGGATTTTGATGAAACTTGGTATGGTGACAGTTGGTTATCCGGGTCAACATATAGGATACTTTTTACCGCGGGGAAATATCTAATTTCTGACAAAAAATACCAAAATTGCAGTTTTGGTATTTTTTGGTCACGGGAGAGACTAAGGTTATAGACGTCTCAAAGGCGATAAACACTTGTTACAGACAGTACCTACCCACTATTTAACAAAAATGATTTCAAAAATTCAAAAATGGCACTAAAGTACCTTACAATATTTGTTGATTTTTATTTCTAAACATTATAATTTTTTTAATAATAATTATAATTAAATATAGCAATATTACTTATTTATTTAATTTTAGCTGTTATTATTATAAATATTATAATTTTTATTATTATATTTATTTAATATAACGTCACTTTTAACTGTACATAATCTCTCCGTTTAAGGAATCAAAGGCATAAAATGGGTATCATTAGTATATAGTACCTATCATACCTATCATAGGTATCAATGACCTATCTTTCCTACCTGAAATAAAAGAAAGTGAAAATAAGAAATTTATTTGGCAGAATAACTTTTTGCAAAACAAAACGCACTCTTTTTCTAGAATATGCAAAGTATGTGTTGATGAAATGCGCCGATGCGCCCTTGAACTGAACCAGTTTCAGAGTGATGGTTTATTTTCCCTATGTAGCCCCGACCCCGATATAGTCGAAGATCGTTAAAAAATTAGGAGAATGGAGTGTTTGTAGAAAGGCGACTCGTCTAAGGACACTTCAGTTTTTAGTCTATACTAATATTACAAAGTGGTAAAGTTTGTGATATTGTGAGTTTGTGATGTTGTAGGGGGTAATCTCTGGATCTACTAAACCGATTTAGATGAAATTTGGTAAGAAAATAGTATGATACCCTGGGAGGGACATAGGATACCTTTTATCCCGGAAATCATCTCTTAAGGGGGTGAAAACGGGGATGCAAGTTTGTATGGAGAATCAAGCTAGGGATGAAACCGAGCGAAGCAAGGGTGAGTCGCTAATTACAGATATACTAGTTGCAATCGCTAGACTGATTTATTTAATGTTCAATCCCTAATGTCTGTACGCAATTGTAAAGAACGTCATTTTTGTACGCACTTGTTTGTTGTATCCTTTATGTATGGACACGTGGCACTTGACCAAATTAGATGGATGTTATTAAGTCCAATGCATTGTACCGTATAATGTAACAAATGTACAGTTGAGCTCGGGTTGGTTTATGATTACGGTGGCTTACGTTTTAATGAACTTTTGCTAGTTATATATTTCATCATAGTTCTATTACTTAATATTATATATTTAAAACATCATATATTTAAATATTATAGCATCTATCTGTTTGTTTTCTTTATACTGCTACGCCACCAGATATTTTAACTGGTTTTACGATGGAAAACAGAACTTATGACGCACCTTTCAACGAAATTGCACGCGAATATTTGACATGTTTTAATACATTCTGGTTTATGGGTATGTTAAGTACATTGATTAGTTGTCACTCATGCTATTACTGTGTCATCTTCGTTAATATTATGGCTGCTTCTATATCTAACTCTATTCTGTAACCGGATTAGTTCGAGGTCGCAGCGCAAATGTATTTAAACGCATTTACGTGCACTCTGCCAAGGGCGACGGTCGATTAAAAGCGAACTATTCAAGGGTATGGCCATACGGCTGATGTTCTAAGTCCCTAAATATCCTAACACGAATAGTAATTTTGACTATTGCCGTGTTGATGACCAAGGTTCGTGAAGGTTTCTGACATAATTGCTCTCAACATGCTATAAATGATGCACGAGTGTTACTGGATGATTAACAACTATGTACTTAGCATTTTGGCCATTACACTATACATATGCGTATTATTTGTACGCCACTTCACCCCTACGCGAGTCAGGGTAGATCGATATCATAAAAATGCTAGCTCTAGCTTGATTATTGAGAAGCATTTTAATACTCGACGCTAACATGTTTATTGCTTTCCCAATAATGAATGACCATCGTAATACCATTTTGAAGCTGTTATTTACACAAGTAAGCTACGCGTGGTTTTATTGGCAGATTTTTTTTTACGTTTAATCAAAAAAATGTTGGCCTTAGATATAAAATATTACTATAATTACCTTGAAACATGCGACAAATGTTAAAACCAACTAACATTTTTGTTGTTTTCAAACTAAACCTAGCTTCGTAGTTTTGAGACGCTATGCGAAAAAAATTTCTGCTTCGTCTAAATATGAACCAATGCATATTCTACATTACATATCGTCAATACTCAGCTCCTTTAATTTTAAGGCAATTCGACTACTCGATATTTATTCAATCTTCAGTTAAATAAAGCAAAAAGATTAGCGCCCACATTGCACTTGGAATGTTTTGTTTTATATTCGTAGAGAATACGAATGTTATCTGTTGACGTATATTTTTTAATAAAATGTTTAGAATTGGTCATTAGTTGATTTTTTAATTAAAGGTAAAACATTGTATAAACATAAATAATATTAATATATACAAGCAACTACTAAAAAAAAATTGTAAATTATGATAGATATCTTACAATTAGTAATAAGCCGTCCGGAATAAGTTTGCATCATTTCTTATTTTTAAACGTGACAACTGCTTTGTGTAAAACTGACGTCGTAATTTTTCATTGCCGTCTCCATTCTTTGAGATTTATGCCCGATTTCACCAACGTCACCTAAGTTTAAGGGATCCCCTAAGTATGGTTAGGGAGCTGTTAGGGGACAGTTTCTGTTTCACCGACAGTTAGGGTCACCTAAATATTAAAAGCCCCCCTAAATTTAGGTGCTCGAAATATGGGCTTAAAGACGATCGTAAAACGAAATTTCATTTAGGGGCTCGTTTAGGGGACTTTTAAGCTAGGGATCCCATACGTAGGTGGTAGCTTATGGGTTGTTGGTGAAATCGGGCACTAATCATTTTGTTAAAACTATATAGGGCATGTTGGAATTAAACGTCATGTACTTGAAACTCACATAAACGTATATTAAAGCGGTATTTCAATGTTCTCTTTCTACAGCATCTCGAGATCTTGACCTCTTTATATGACGTTCGCTTTCTCTTATTTGTTCTGAATTAGGTGCTTTACCTAGTTTCATTATATTTTTGTCGCAGACGCTACGAGACCTAAAAAGACTACAAAACAAACTTAACTTGTGGTTAATTTTAAATAACTCTCGGAAAAGTACCTTAATGAGATAAAGCCTTCTTTATATATTTTTGTCTAACGCGAACCGATGTTAAGGTTTTGGGCTCGTTTGTATTCATTTAGATCAGAAGTTCCCAACCAAGGGGTCGTAGAGAGAGTTTATTTTGTATAACTTGAAATTAAAATAAATAAAAATCATTAAAATAATGTGTTTTATTATAATAAAAAGACTAAACGAACAGAAGAAAGGTTGGGAAACCCTGATTTAGATTATGTATAAGTATATTTGAAATATGAAATACCTTTTTTTTGCGCTTCCTTCAAAATAACAGTACATTTATCGGCCGACTCGTTACAACACACTTGTAAGACAACTTTTAGAAAGTTATTTTATTTAAAAATTTACTTTAGAAAGTGTAAGTAGTTACAGTAGTTTTAAAATATAGTTTACTCAATACTCAGATTATGTACAAATATTCGTAATATATAATTTATGGCTAGCTATACATGCTTTGTATTCTCGTATAGTTGCAGACTAACTTTGTATCTACTAGATATATTTTTAATTTTTTTTAAATCAATTTTTATCTTATCACTTTTGTGGTCGTTATGTTCAAAACAAATATTTTTTCTTTCTGTGTAAGAGATTACCCATATTTAATCTTTATTATTCTAGACATATAATAAAATTCTAACTAAACCGAATCTGTACATTAAATATTTTTTGTAAAATCTTATTGAAATAGACATTATTATCGATACAGAGGCTGAATCTATAGTTTTTAGAATTTTTGTCTGTCTGTAACCGCATCACGAAAAAATCACTGGACAGATTTTGATGAAATTTGGTATGATGATAGCTGCTGGTTATCCGGGTCAACATATAGGGTACTTTTTACTGCGGAAAACGTCTCATGTCTGAGGTAAATGTTAAAACGTAACTAGGGACGAACCCGAGCGGAGCGAGGGTGATTCGCTAGTCTGGTTTGATTTATGATTTGCCTAATGCCTATAGAACATTTAAAGTCGTTTTTTTATTTTTATTAATCGTGTCGTATTATCGAAATTAATGCAGTATTCTCTACCAATTATATTTTTCAGGATCATATAAAAGTCCGCTCATTATCCTGTGGGATATTTCTAATACTTATTTAAATATCTCGTGTCACCAGTCAACTCCCACTATACCCTGCATTATAGCCCGATTCCAGCATATTTATGTCCTGAAGAGAGGCCTGTGCCCAGCAGTAGGACTATAAAGGGGTTGAATTATATTAAGTCTTTAAGAATATTGATCAAACTAGCTATTACCATACCAAATTTCATCAAAATCCCTCCAGTGGTTTTTCAGTGATGCGGTAACAGACAGACAGACAGACAGACAAAAATTCTAAAAACTATAGATTCGGCCTCTGTATCGCTAATAATGTTTATTTCAATAAGATTTTCCAAAAAATATTTAATGTACAGATTCGGCTTAGTTACAATTTTATTATATGTATAGATAATGATTGGGTTCTCTTATACTCTTAGCAAAACACTATAAGATCTATCGATCTGTGATCTGTCTGTGTGATATTTTATATAATAACATTTTTTTTTAGTTCTAAATAATGTACCTAACAGTACTTGTGAATTTTCTCTTTTTTTCCTCTTTGTGCTGCCTACTTTATAATTATTCGACATTGACAAACTAGCACGTTCTAAGCAACCAAATCTGGGTAGATTTGGTTGCTTAGAACGTGTTAGCCAACCAAAATAAAAAAGTCTTATTGATATTATATTCATTTACGTTATGTCTGCAACGTAATGTCCATATTCAATATGCAAGCCATGAAAAAGTCATAATAATTTATTACCAACTCATTTACTACTACATCTCCACTTCTATTAATATTATACGTTTTTGCATTTATAATATTAATTATAATCTGAGTTGAAAAGAACCCCGGGCGCTTATTTATAAAGACTAATTGCAGGCGAGATTTTTCATTTACTTGAGAAAGCAATCGGAGCGGAACTGAGGCCATTACTCAGTTTATGGCAACAGTTAATCTTTGAAACTATATACTTAGGCTTTATTTTATCCTAGATCTTATCCTACATAGATTGTTTATGTAGTCTCGTTTTAATTGGACGTAAACTAAACTTGTTACTTACTGTTATTGCTACTAATATCTTACTTTATGCATTTTGCAAAATTACATATACCCAAACTAAAAATACAACAAATAGGATTGATGGTTTTTGATAGGGCAAAATGACAAGACAGTGAGATATTGTTTTATATTTTGTAAATATTGAAATGAATAGTCACTAGGTAAATTATGAATTAAACATCTACATAGATCGCTGCGAGCGTACCAGTGCTCAAGTCAGTGCCAGTCAGGCACAGTACCACTGATACCATCGACGATGATTGTTGCCATGCAAATTTATATTGATATTTCTATTTCTCCCACAGACGAGGATGAAGCGACAACCTCCGGTATAACAGATGGTGCGGGCGACGAACAGAGCCGCGTCATCTTCGTCAACCGGCCGCAGCCGCAGAAGTTCGTCAGCAACCGAATATCCACCGCCAAATATAGGTAGGTTCTATAACTGTTGAAGTTATACTGTATATAGCTGGCCTGCTGGAAAAAAACTTATTTTAAATATAATTTCCATTACAAAATACTTTTTTCTTTAATTTGGTTTATATCATAGCCAGGCCAGACGATTATGTCTAAGAATGTTTAGTGCTTGTTATGTTGCATCTTGGTAACTTTTTAGAACTCGTGATGTGGGCTTGTAGGTAAATATAACTCGTCTCTCTACTCGCAAAAATTACACCAATTCGCGCCTATATTGCTACGTGAAAGAACGACAAAGGAACAAATTGACAAACCAATAAAAACACTTTCGCATTTACAATAGTAGTTCATAAGAATAAGTTCAATAGAACTCTGAATAAATTAGTTGGGTCCTAATTACATCCTCTGTAAAGTCCATCGTTATCAAATGACCTTCACCTCATGTTTTAATTCAAGTAGTATTAATCGAGCGTGACAGACTCGAGCCCACCCCACATGACATCACATGGCCCTGGCGCCGACTATAATAGCTGGACATTAGAGGAATACAAATAAGAACAGACAATGTGCTTAGCGTCATTAACGTTGTTATGGAAATTTTATATTTAATTAAATTTAATAATTAGATTTCTAATTCTAAATCATTTAGGATTGTAAACAAATATTATTTTCATAACAGCAAAACTTGAGTTTCTCGACGCTTCTTTTCAGCAGAACTGCCGAATTTCCGAGTAATATGTACTGACATTTAATTTAAATGTAATAGAATGTTTCATTAAAGATTTATTAAAATCGTTTGGAATGTCTATCTGAATAAAACATGTTTTGATTTATTTTAACCTAAGTAATAGGATTACTAATATTATAAATGCGAAAGTTTGTGAGGTGTATGTCTGAATGTATAGATGTATGGATGTTTGTCACTCTTTCATACTAAAAACTACTGAATGGATTTTAATGAAACTTTACAAGAATATAGCTCATAAATCAGAATAACTTCCCGGAAAATTATTAATTTTTCCAGAAAAATGTACGGTTCCTGTGAGATAGATTTGTGCGTATTTTTCTAGAGACGAACCCGAGCAAGGGTTAGCTACTAGTAGGGTTATAATAATATTATAAGTATGCCATTGGTATAATAAAATATGACTTAATCAAAACGAGTTAACAGGCAAGCTTGCATGTCTAAACCATCCACAGGTGTTACTACCAAAAGAGTTTTTAGTCGGTGTTCAAATTCTTGCCAAATAAAAATAGTTCCATTTAACCTTGCGTTTAAAGCTCCATCATTTCCAGTAAAGCTATCGCATTGTTTACGCACGACAGATATTCGGGCTGGCACCTCGCCATCTGATGTCATTACAGGCGGAGGCAGCGCCCGGGGCGTGCGTTTGTTTACATGCCCCATATGTATGTGTGTAGGACGAGTGAGGATTATAAACATTGCTCTTACGTCGCTAAAATATATTTTATTGAACACTTGTCCGTGCCCGTTTCTGCGCTCGGTAGGGTAATTTTTTTGTTTTTTCACCAACAAAGAAAAAAACCAATAAATCTTTGCAGACAACGAATTGACCCTAAATTCTAATACAATTTTTATTGCTTTCGCCAACTTCTAGGAGCTATTATAAGTTAGGTTATATACAACTAAATTACTTCATTTATCACATCACGGTATCTTAACAGGGATACATAGTCTAGCCATTATATACAGTATATATAATATAAATATATATACATAATTACTAATTCATAACATTGTCTGTAACATAGGCATATGTATGTACATGAGCCACATCTTGGAATCGAATCTATTGCTCTTTACATCTAAAGGCTTTTTAAAAACCTGCTCAACTTACCCAAAGTTTTATATTAATTAGAGAAAATACTAGGAATATTTGTTCTTCATTATAGCATCTTTCTCATATGTTTGTAATCTGAGTTATGCCAGTCGTGGCTATTTAAAATCAAAGTTTGAATGCAAATGCTACGTATTTGCACTTTGATTCGTTGTTCCTTTGAAATGAAAACTTTTTTGTGTGCGAGCCAATTCCAGATCGACCTAAATGCTTTTACATTCGAACTAGTTATGAAGAGCAAATTTTTTAAATAGATACTACAACGTGCCATAACCACGTCCGCCTGAAAAATATAAAAAAATATATCATATACCATAGGTATTCTTATGTATTCAGCACTTTTTGATTCCCTTCCATACGAGGGGAATCAGGCCATAGTCCACCACGCTGGCCAAGTGCGGGTTGGCGGACTTCACATGTTTTTCGAAAACTTGTTTTCTCTAGACATCCGGGTTTCCTGACGATGATTGATTATTTGCACATAAGAATATTAGTAATGCGAGACCCGGGATTTAAACCCGATTAACTTGGTTTTTAAAGCAAGCGGTTACCGCTTTGCTACCGCTGCCTTCATATCTATACTATAATAAAACTGTAGAGGTTGAATGTCTGTACATAGAAAAAAAATGCTAAAAACCGAGTCAGGGGGGTGTAAGAAGACAAATAGAACAAATCCAGATTTTTTTCAATTTTTTTATTTCTCTGTCTGTTTGTCTGGTTATACGGACTAATCTCCGAATCTATTGGACCGATTTAAATGAAACTTTGCATGGTGGTACCTTATATCCCCGGTCAACATCTTTGATACTTTTCATCCCGGAAAATTGAAAGGTTCCCGTGGTATAGAACTGTTTATACTTTTTAGAGGCGAACCCGAGCGAAGCGAGGGTCAGCCGCTAGTCGCATATAAATCTATATAATGCTCTTCCTATGATTCGTATATATTATAGTTTTAAGCGATTTATTGTATTTGTCCACAGTGTGCCATCGTTCGTCCCTTTATTCCTGTTCGAGCAGTTCCGACGGTACTCCAACTGCTTTTTCCTATTAATCGCGCTATTGCAACAGATACCAGACGTGTCTCCCACCGGACGCTGGACCACTCTCACGCCTCTCATACTCATACTCAGTGTCAGCGCAATCAAAGAAATTGTAGAAGATTTTGTAAGTATATATATTTATTAAAAATTGCTAATTGTTATATTTTCAATTTCCATAACATAAAATTCTACTTTTCATGTAAAATTTAGTTTGATTAATATAATGTTAATGTTATGGAATAAATCGGCGGAAGATTTTATTTTGGATTTTTAAGAGACACCATTAGATAAAGATACCATCTTTGTTAGTCAACAAATAAGAGAACAGTGCACGTTTTGAAATCATAATATTTTATCAGATTAGTAACCATATTGTATAGATTTCAAGCTATTTAAACAAGGTTACTAAATAAATTTTGTTTGATAATACAAATATTTTATTAAAATGTGAAATTTAATAAATAATAATTAAGGTGGCTGTGCCTCGTAGAGCTAGAGAGTCAGTTCTGTTCCTTACTCCCTCTTCGGTTTCCAAGTGAGGGAATAAGCCATGAGAAAGAATAAAAAAGAATAGCCTTCGTAATGAAATTCAATTAAGATATCATTATAATGCTATTGAATAATAAAAAATTTTTGACTTGCATTTTATTGGTACGAGTATAAATCCTGAAACCGGAACTTAGTTAAGTTGAAAACCGTTTCATTATATAACAATTGGTACATAAGTTATCAAACTACTCTGCCAACTGTTGCACTTTACTTCCGCTTTACAGTTCGATGCTATTTTCATTTCCTGATAATCTAACGCGGATGTCTACAACGTCTTTAAGATTTAACGTGTAGTTTCATTTAATCTTTCTGTTTTTGAGATATATTTTCTTGTCAATTTTAGTGTCCGTGATCATTTTCTGTTACAATATATGAAATTGGATTAAAAATAATTATTTTATGGACGATATTTTACAAGTATTTACTAAAAGTACCTACTTAAGTTAAAAGTATGTGTTACTTTTTCAACTTTGTGTTGAGAACTATTCAGTATAATAAAATAATTTTAAATTTTCTTTTCCTTCCTGTACATAGACACCATACATTAATGACGTTATTTTAACTACTACATAGTACTATATATTTGAAAAATATTGTGTAAAGCATGCACGATGTTATTTCATAGGCAATAAAATAACAAATAAGATTTAAACACAACAAGAGAAAGAGTTCAGTTAAGTAATAGTTTCTATTTAATTTGAAAATAGCCTCAAAAATAATGTGAGTATATCCACCTCTCTCACCTCTCAACTGCGAGTACCATGACGGTGGTCGTAAAAAAACCAATCTCTTAAATTTACTACTCTAAATGAAAGTGATACCTTACATGGTACGAACTAAGAACATAAATAGTACACATTGTAAAAGATGGGTTTTTGGTTGGGTGGGTTGGTTTGGTTGGGTTTGACGTATACCTGGATTCAATGCCGAGATTCTTATGTTAATAATAATAATTATTAAAACAATATTTAAATTAACAATTAACGCCAACGTGACATGGACCTATATTCTACAAGTTACTTATTCTTGTTAATGCTACTGTTTATTGAAAAAATCTATCCTTGATGTTCATTTCTGTTAATTTTATCATTAGGTAATTATTTAAAAAAAAGTTGAATAAATATTTGTTTACAAGCGAGTCACTCTGCTTCACTCGGGTATGTCCTTCGTAGGTGATTCTTTGAATTGACATAACTTTTTTATTTATGAACCAATTGATCAAAAAAAGGAAATGTTAAGTGAATCTTACCACAATACATTAGTGAAAACCGCACCCAAATCGGTTACACCGTTTTTGAGATTAGCGTGCACAAAAGCACAGACAAACAGACAAAAATTAAAAAAGTTTTTCTCAAATATCTTCCACGTACAGACAGCGATCAGTAACAGTTTTAATCACCTAGTACAGGGGCCCTTGCGACTAGCTTGGTATGTAATCTTTAAGTCAATAAAAATATTTTTATTTTTTTATAATATAGAGAGGTATGTATAGATTATTATTATGCAAACTATTTTACACTCATTATCCGTTAAAACTTAAACTATCCGTTAAAACTTAGGATTTCTTGACAAAATAAATTTTGTCAAGAAATCCTAAGTTTTTACTGAAACTATAAGGAAACTTACTAATTATTAAACAGTCCTTGCTTCGCTGATGCATTAATTAATAATAATAAGTAAGTCTTAGACTGTTTTTAATCGACTCCCAAAAAAGAGAAGTTCTATGTTCGTCTGTATGTATTTTTTTAGAATGTTATTAATTAAACTTGTGCCAGAATAAAAAGTACGCCATGTTACTCTCTGACTTACGACTATATTTATCTTTATGATACCTATATTTTTAATAATTTATTTATAGAAACGTCACCGCGCAGACGACGAGACGAACAGACGGAAAGTGGAAGTGCTCTGCAATGGGCGGTGGCAGAGCATCCGGTGGGAGAAGCTGCAAGTGGGCGACATATGCAAAGTGCTTAACAACCAGTTCTTTCCCGCTGATCTCGTGTTATTGGCTTCTAGGTGAGGAAACATGCAAAAGTGTAAACAACAACAATATAGTAAACTGTTAGAGACGATGGAAGGGAAAAGTGTGAAGTTAGTGCTACCACAGTATAAAAGTCCATACAGTAGGTAGGTCAAAATGCAAGGACTGTCAACAATACCAATTTTCATGGAAAACGGTTTGAAACGGCTTAGAAAGGTTAAGGCGCTGTAGACTAGTGCCATCTTGTAACAAGTATATTATGAACATTAATATATGTCATAATTTTTGATCAATCGATAATGTTTCGGAGATATCAGGTTTCGCTCAAGCGAAAATTTATAATTTTATTTATACCATATTATTTTTAGATATTTATTTAAAATAGTATCAGTAAGTATTATTATTGCTATTTCAGATCTATAATTGGTCCATTTTTTATAAATCGGTTTAACTTTAGAATTACTAAGCTACTATTTAGTTAAGATAGATTTACGTTCATAATTATTATTATATTAACTACTCACTACGCGCTCCTAGGCGTTTCATTTACAACAGTAATGTTATCCTAAAATATGATGTAAGCATGATATAAAATAAATAAAGCAATAGATGAATAAACTTGTCGCCAGCGAACCTCAAGGCATATCGTTCATCGAGACGTCCAACCTGGACGGCGAGACGAACCTCAAGATCCGGCAGGCGAACCCCGAGACAGCGCGCCTCGGCGCGGCGGCGGCGCTGGCCGGCTTCCGCGCCACCGTGCAGTGCGAGCCGCCCAACCGACACCTCTACGAGTTCAATGGCATGCTGAGGGAGACTAACGCCAAGTGAGTGGGGCTACAATGTGGCAGGGCTCGGTTTTCGGTTTAAAATTTCGGTTACGTTTTGTAACCGATTAAATCCCGAACAACGATTTTTCACGAATTTAGGTTCTATGATCGGAATAAACCGGTTAACATGAGCTTTTCGGCGAACCTTTGCTAATGGTGAATTGCTTAGAAGAAGGATACGTTTGTTATTTATGAATGAATTAACCGGTTTTTTTTTCAGTATCAAAACTGAATTGCAACCTTTTTCTAAAAATACACGTTAATCATTTATATTTCGGTTTACTAAACCGTTCGTTTTCATTAACCGGTTAAAAAACGAGCAATGGATTAACCAATACATTACCGAAATAAACCGTTTTTTTTTAAATTGGTTGCGAGCCCTGATTTGTAGTTTGTGCAGATAATGAGTAGTAATAATAAATAAATGAATGAATGAATGAATATGTTGGGACATTATCACACAACACCATGTAGTTCTATGGTAATACTAATTCAAATTCAAAATATTTTATTCACAATTAGATTATTACAATTTTTTACTGAACGTCATGAGTCTACTACCAGTTCCTACATACATATTATTATAAATATAAACACTCATGACTGGAGTACAAACATTCGTGCTCATTACATAAATGAATACCCCCAGCGGGACTCGAAACCGCGACCGTTGGCACAGCAAGTAGGGTCACTACAAACTCAGCCAAACGTATCGTCAAATAGTGGAGTATAGCATTTGTATCTCCCATAAATATTTCCAGAACGATCCCGCTGGGGCTGGAGCAGATGCTGCTGCGCGGCGCCATGCTGCGCAACACGGCGTGGGTGCACACCCTCGTGGTGTACACCGGACACGAGACCAAGCTCATGAAGAACTCCACTAAAGGTACCTTGTAATATAATTATTACCGAGACATCTAGTTTAATAACTTGATGTCTCGGTTGACTAACAGACACGGGACTCAAACCCAGAACGGGTTCGAGTCAAGTTTAGTTATGGAGTTTTTCTTTCAAGTAATTCTCAGTAATCGCCCGGAACTGCGAAGTTGATGGTGTGACACTTTGATGCCTCGGAGAGCACGTGTCGTGTCGCCCCGGCGCCTGATCTTATTGGATGTGTGAAATTAAATTATGAAAATATTAATTTAAATAGTGTACACCGTGCACTCTCGTTGTGATGGCCTGTACCCTTATGCACTAAAATCTCTTGCGCAGATAGCTAGTTTCAATGAGATTGGCGGCTGCAGCCGAAGTTTGTCAGTAGGACATTGTTAATATATAAGCTAAAACATAAAATATGTAAATTGTACCGAACGTAGCAGCTCACATACGGCACAGTCTACACATTTGTCATCTCCCAATGTATTTTTTTCGCTTTACAATATTATTTTCTTAGTGTTAACATTTAATTAAAACTATCATTTATGGATTATTTCGCGGATTTATTTTGATTTTTAATTCCCGACGTTATCCGTTAAAAAATCTAAATAAATCTAAGAAAGTATAATGTAAACATTCAGTAAACGAATTCGATGTACCTGTCCAGCCCCGCTGAAGCGGTCGTCCATCGACCGGCAGACCAACACGCACATCCTGATGCTGTTCCTGATCCTGCTGGCGCTGTCGCTGCTGAGCGCGGCGTGCTCCGAGCTGTGGCGGCGCGCGCGCACCGGCGCCGACGGCGAGCTGCGCGACTGGTACATAGGCCTTAACGGTAACGCATCTTGTGTTTCTCTCTCTCTCTATCTCTGTCTCTCTCTCTTGCACTTAATTACTCAGTGGAACATCACGGTTGGAGAATGATGTGACCACCTTTAGAATGCAATATTGTAGAATGATTGTAATTTATAATTTCACTTACAAAAAAAGAATTTAATGTTTTTTCCGCTAAGTATCTTTCGTAAGTTCTTCTCAGGTCTCTAAGACTTTTCTTTCCTAACTTGTGGTGGACTCGTGACGTTCGTAAATAGTCATAAAAATTGAATTTTTACAGTACGTTATAAAATTCTAAAAATAAACTATATGAGACCTCATGCACTAGCAAACAAAATATTTTTCAAAAAAATTATGTCAGATTAAACAATAATGTTTAAGTAAAATTAGTAGAAAGAAAAAATGGGTCCATAAATGTCGCTCGAATGAAAATTAAATAATGGGCTTAAAAATTAAATAATGAATGGAAAATTAAAATGGCGCTGGGTTACAAATGTCAACTTCCGTAAAAAAGTGTTCGTCTCTTGACTATTTACTATTAAGCCATTATGATGTTAATAAATATTTCTTAACTGAAGCTCTTTTTGTTCCAGGAACGCCGAATGCACATTTCGGATTTAACTTTTTAACGTTTTTGATATTATACAATAATCTTATACCTATATCCTTACAAGTTACTGCTGAGATAGTTAGATTTTTCCAGGTAAGTTCGATTATTTTATTTTTAAATTTAACCTGTTTGCTAAATTGAATTTTAAAGAATTATTGCATTACATGGACCAAAATGGA
This sequence comes from Brenthis ino, assembly GCA_921882275.1. Classification (NCBI taxonomy): domain Eukaryota; kingdom Metazoa; phylum Arthropoda; class Insecta; order Lepidoptera; family Nymphalidae; genus Brenthis; species Brenthis ino. Next base: position 23,979,920 of record OV170222.1, on the reverse strand, counting down.
ATAAACTACATTTTTATTTTAAATTATTTTCTTTAAAGGACGTGATTGAATATCATAAGGAAAGACGTAATCTTGTTAGCAATATTACGCCAAGTGGTCATAAATAATGTGTAATAAAATTCATTATTTGTTAAACAGCTGCGAGCTGTAAAGTTGCTTTAAATAATTAGACGATAAAATAAATATAAAACGTTTGAAATATGAACTATTGTTATATATGCTATATAAGGATAATATTACGACAAATACTCATTGAAATTATATTCTTCTGTGTAAAGGAAATAACTAGTGTAATATTGTGTCTTTGATAATAAACACTTTTTAACAAAAAAATAAAAACCGACTTCAAACAAAAGCACTAAAAAGTAAAAAATAACTGATTGGTAGTTTTCATTTACTATATATACCTAATCAAATATTTTCGAAGTCGGTGTGCTTTGCTTTGTATGGGCTGGCACCTATTTCGAAAATATTTGATTAGGTATGTATTTAATAGGTAGGCTTTAATTACTTAGCCAAAACACACCGACTTCGAAAATATTTGATTAGGTATATATAGTAAATGAAATCTACCAATCAGTTATTTTTGACTTTTTAGTGCTTTTGTTTGAAGTCGGTTTTTAATTTTTTGTTAAAAAGTTTTTTTTCCCTTTTTAGTGTAGACAGTAGTAGCAAAGTAAGAATTCTAACGTATTAGGCTTGTCAAATCAAACAAAATAAGCCCAAACTCAAAGTATCTACTATTAGCCGTTGAAGAGTTCCACCTATCCACCTTACCATCAGATCAGTTCAACAATACTGAACCACTGTACTATCAACGGAAATAGAAACACTTGCAAAGTTTCAAGTCAATATGACAATTAGAAGTAGGTTAAATTCATCATTAGCTATTTTTCCACCTTTAGGGGTGGTATTTTTTTTTTGAAATTTAAATGGGACCAATCTGGAAGTATGCACTTTCAAGCAACACAAAAATTGTCCAATTCGGTTAATAAATGACGGAGTTTTGAGGTAACAAACATAAAAAAATACAGTCGAATTGAGAACCTCCTCCTTTTTGAAGTCGGTTGAAAATATACATACCTATATTACTCACTGCACCAAGACTTAATTATTACTTAATAGGGTATTAACCCTTGTACTAATCTTATCCAATGTGGCATTCATGATCTCTTTTGTAATGTAGTATCATTAAAGTTATTGTAAAGGTACTTTAACCTAAGAAGGAATGGAGGCAGCTTATATTTTTATTGGTTTGAAACCAACATAATATGCTATTTTTTATATATGTACCATACAAGTGGAATCCCAGGTATAAATTTGTTGTTATATGAATGTTTTTTAAGCGAAAAGCTGACGATATCGATTGCTACTAATTAAATTTAAATATATGAGCTCTAGTGTGTTAATTTTCAAATGTTCTTATTCGGCCGTTTACTTTGTAAAGTCCCACTGCCAAGCGAGTGTTCTTCCGACGAGAGGTGACCGTTTGGTGTGTTCCCAGGCGAAGTTCATCGCGATGGACAGCGACATGTACCACGCGGAGACGGACACGCCGGCGCTGGCGCGCACCTCCAACCTCAACGAGGAACTGGGCATGGTGCGCTACGTGTTCAGCGACAAGACCGGCACGCTCACCTGCAACGTCATGGAGTTCCGCAAGTGCTCCATCGCCGAGGTACACACGCACGGATATATTCATGCCGCGTACATTGTGTCGTCGAGATTCACGCTAATCCACGCTGTAATATGATACGTAAAAATCTTGTTTTGAGGTCCAGCGAGCTTTGTGTTTTTGATATAATCATTAAAACCCATTTGGGGGATTGCACATTATTAGTTTTATTATAATCTTTCAAATAGTATATAAAAAATGAATAATTACGAATGATAACATATATTGTGTGCTCATTACATTAATTTAATTACACTGATAGGAAATATTTTACATAATATTTGTCCATAAATGTATTTTATTCTATCTATATATTCTAATATATAAAATTCTCGTGTCACAGCTTTTGTAACAAAACTCCTCTGAAACTGTTTGACCGATTCTTATGAAATTTTGCGTTTATATTCAGTAGGTTTGAGAATAGAACGTAAACTATTTTTCATACCCTTAAGTAATAAACGTGGTCCATCCCAAAAAAAATTTGGTGTATTTTCATTTATTTGGTATTTTTTTATTATTATACGGCATTGAAAATACGTACAAAACTAAATATGTGAATCTGTCAGGTGATCTACAACCGTCCGGGGCCCAACGAGCGGCTGGAGGACACGCTGCTGCACCAGCACCTGGCGCACGGCCACCCCGCCGCGCCCGTCATACAGGAGTTCCTCACCATGCTGGCCGTGTGCCACACCGTCATCCCCGAGCTTGTCGACGGCAACATCAACTACCACGCCGCCTCGCCAGGTACTCACTGATATTATTATAATTAAATATTTGTAGTTGGACTAAGTAGAAATAGTAAAAAGTAAACTAAATTTTAAAGTAATAATGCTCATTATTGCACAACACAAAAAAGAAAATATGACATGTGGCTAATTGTTAAAAGCTATCTTTGTCAAGCAACCTTGAGTGGAGGAGTATGTGACAAAACAAAAAAAGTAAAAGGTGTACTATTTCTAATAATAAAATGGCATATGCGGTATAATAAAATCTAATTTTGACTTAACCCCAAAATTAGCAATGACGTATTTAATAATTATATAAATAAGGAGGAATGCCCAGATATGGAATCACATTCGTTAATTTTTTATTTCTAATATATCATAGCTCTGATCTTAGGGGTCAATATACCTAATATGTATATCTATTTCTCTCGTATCCGAATGTTTAAGTTGGGGTTTATAATCGTGTATGTGTGTGCGTGCGTGCAGACGAGCGCGCGCTGGTGATGGGCGCGGCCATGTTCGGGTGGGTGTTCGAGACGCGCACGCCGGCGGCTGTGTGCGTGCGCGCGCGCGGCGCTGCGCTGCGCTACGACGTGCTGCACGTGCTGGCCTTCACCTCCGCGCGCAAGCGCATGTCCGTCATCGTGCGCGCGCCCAACGGTACCTATACTGTACACTGCTCTGTATGAGTACTGATACTGATAATGTTTTTGTGCTTTGATGATTTTTTTAATTACTTGATTATGGTTTCGGAAATGGTATTTTTTATTTATTGTGGTACGTGGCGATACTGATAGTGATGTTGACTTTATGCTTGGATGTTTTTTTATCTATCAAACCAAACATACATCCCACCATACTGATATAAATTTTAACCATAATTATTAGAAAATAATTTTAACAAATTTTTACACTGCTTCGCATACTAATAATAACTTTAATATTATATAATAATTATTCAAAAATAAAATGTATCAAATAAATAAATGATTATTAATTAAAATGAAGTCGTATTGAGTTCCTTCATTTTGAAGTCGGTAATCATCGAAACAGATTATAAAAGTCAGCATTCCTCACCGACTACTAAATGGTTTGAAAAAAAGCAATTATATATAATCAGCAAAAAGATCCCCAGGCACAATCTGTATCCATCCAAGTCCCTACTCTTCCCCAGCGATGGTAATTCGCCAATATAAAGTCCGAGTCGATGTACGTATGTATGTGTACGTGTACAGGGGAGATCAAGCTGTTCTGCAAGGGCGCGGACTCGGTGATCTACCCGCGGCTGGCGGGCGCGGGCGGCGCGGGCGCGGGCGCGGGCGGCTGCGCGCGCTACGCCGACGCCACGCTGGCGCACCTCGAGCACTTCGCGGCCGAGGGCCTGCGCACGCTCGTCTTCGCCGTCGCCGACGTGCCCGACCACGTCTACAATGTGAGCGCACGCATACAACAGTATATAATATCTTTCAGAATTCATCGATCAAAGGAGTACTAAATACACAATCCCATTCAAAAGTTCTCTTACAAATGTCACCAATTGTGTTTAGGTAATTATTCCAATTGAAATATTTATTTATATATACAACGATATAAATTGAACCTTAAATGCAATGTTTAAAGTTGTTTTTACAAACAATTTTTTTTAAAGCAGACAAAATTTTTCAAATAAGCACTCATCCGATGAGGACATTTTTTGTCGCCGATTGTGTATCTAGTACTTTTTTCATCGATGCTAGAATCTAAGCAATTAATGTAAAGCAATGGCTTTTAACTATAAACACTTTTTTTATTTTAGTTTATATATCTGTGCTGGAAGTATTATGATTAAAGTGAAAATATATATTTAAACATATTTTCATGTTTACGTATCTATTCTATTTTTATTAAAAACAGTTTTTTCGGTCTGAATATCAAATAATGATAATTATGAACTGTCTTACAAGATGACACATGTTATCGAGAACTTTTCTGTAGGACTTTTTAAGGAGTTATTCCTTAATATATTTTTTTGAATGTATCTCTAAAGGTTTAGGCAGCGTTAACCATCCGTAATCGTACGAAAACAGTTTTTTTTGCAAATTATATACACCAACCTTTCCCATTTATCACCTTTTCTATTAGTGAAAATCCTATCTATATCCATTGCATGGTTTAAAAGAAGTAAATGGAGAAATAGACAGACGTAGACAGCGGTTTTGTTTTAAGTTATGCATTTTTGCAAAGGCAGTCAATTAAAGAAAAACGTGAACCTAACTATAGATAAAAGCATTTCATTAATAATAAATATAGTGACTACCATTTAATCCAGGACTGGGCTAACACATACCACAAGGCCAGTATCGCGATACACGACCGCGAGCAGAAGGTGGAGGAGGCCGCCATGCTCATAGAGACCAACCTGCGCCTGCTGGGCGCGACCGCCATCGAGGACAAGCTGCAGGTATCGTTACAGCTTACACTATTTATGTATTTAAAGTTAAATATAGGTATACAAAATAGAAAAGATATATATAGTCAGTGTTCTGATAAGTTTAAACATATGTATTGTGTAATACTACTTTGAAATGATTAAAATGATATTATAATGGGTTAGGTTTTGGGTAACTTTGAACAATTATAAACATATAAAAATTGAAATGCTATTTTAAATTTCGACAAGGGTTTTGTGTAACTTTGAAGTGTTATATTTTCGATGACGTGTCGTGGTGTGCGGCAGGACGGCGTGCCGGAGGCGATCGCGGCGCTGCTGAAGGCCAACATCCACGTGTGGGTGCTGACGGGAGACAAGCAGGAGACGGCCATCAACGTGGCGCACTCGGCGCGCCTGCTGCACGCCGCCGTGCCGCTGCTCGTGCTCAACGAGGACAGCCTCGACGTTAGTTGCACACACACACCAACACACGAAGTCGCGATTCTTTTATTTGTCGGATTTTGTTTTTACACTTTTGTTTGTTTGTTTTAAACTTACACTATAGTACAAGTTGAATAATACTATAGTACAAACACGTTTGAATCGTCAGTTTTACATTTTAAATTTAAATTAAATGTCAGTATGTATGTCTGTGTCAGTAATGAATCTACCACCGACTCGGAAGGCCATCAAAAACATTTATGTACATATGTTCAAGTTCTATTGAAATGGTTTTTTTCAATTTTCTTAAATACTGTACTGTTAGTATTTAATGATAAATCCTCCTGTTATAGATTATTTATAAAAAATTCTCAACCTGACATCTATATGTTTATTATTATATTTAATTTATAAATAAATAATTTTTCACTCCAAATTTTAACAACAGTGAAAATAATATTAAAGCACTTTCTTTCTACCATATGAAAACACAATGTCACGGTAAAAAGGAAAAGTACTTGAATAAACCAACCTTTCTACAAACATTCACATTCATGATAATAATAAATACACTATTATTTTAGATTATTTCGCGGATTTATTTTAATTTCTGGTTCCCAACGTTTTAAATGCTTTGCAACAATCATGGAGAGGCTAAGGTTTTACGTCTCAAAGGTCATATAGTTGTCACAGACTGCACCCACCCACAAACATATTTAATGATTTTCAAAAATTCGAAAATGGCGCCAAAATACTTTACAATATTTATTCATTTTAATCTTAAACAATATTTACAATTTCAAGAAGTTATTTATAGTTGAATATTTAATATTATTTCATTAATTTTAATTGATGTGATTATATTATTACATTTTGTAATATTACTATTTAATAATAATCTTACTTACGTGTTGCTATTATGAATTTGAAGAAAGATTCGTATCAAGAACACTATCATTGTTAAATAATGTAGTAATTACAAATGAGGAGTATGTCCGCAGGCGACTAGGGAGTGCATGTCGCGCCACCTGGCGGACTTCGGCGACAACCTGCGCAAGGAGAACGAGGTGGCGCTCGTCATCGACGGGCAGACGCTGAAGTACGCCATGGGCTGCGACCTGAAGAAGGACTTCCTCGACCTCTGCGTGTCCTGCAAGGTGGTGGTCTGCTGCAGGGTCTCGCCCATTCAGAAGGCTGAGGTGGGTCTGTCTAGTGGCTTTGTTTTCGTCGTAGTTGAGTGCGTAAGTGATCCTGCGACTCCCTCATTAAGACGGAGGAAGGTTTTATTGAGTTTTAGTGGGTACTACTGTTTTTTTTAGCCGGTGAATCCCACATATCCACCTGTATGTCTACAGGTGGTATGCCTAAATGCATTTTTCAAAAAAAAAAAAAAATAAAAAAGGTACACCATTTATAACTCAAGAACGTCTGCACCTATTTTTATTGTCTTAGATTTTTTTAAATTTGTCTCTGTCCTGAATAGTAGAACAACTATTAAAACATTAGAAAAATTACCAAAAAAAAATATAAAAATTTACATGGCTAACGTTGGCTAGTAACTATTTAAATTTATTTAAACCATACGTAAACGTACGTAGTTTTAAATGAAACTATCTTTTCGTATTTACTCAATACATTATATTTACATTATACATTTAGACAGGCACTGCCTGTAACGAGTCGAACAACCTTTGAGACATTAAAACCTAAAACCTTAGTCTCTCACGTGATCACGGTTGCTGTGAAGCATTCGAAACGCCAGAACCAAAAATGAAAGTAAATTTGCAAAAAAATCTAAAAAGATAGTTTAATTTAAAATGTCAAATATTCGTGAAAATGTAAAGAAAGTATACGAGTAGTAAGTACATGCGTGGGCGGCAGGTGGTGGAGATGGTGTCGCGCGCGACGGGCGCCGTGACGCTGGCCATCGGCGACGGCGCCAACGACGTGGCCATGATCCAGCGCGCGTCCGTGGGCGTCGGCATCTCCGGCGTGGAGGGCCTGCAGGCCGTCTGCGCCTCCGACTACAGCATCGCGCAGGTACCGACACTACTTTTTTATCTATACTGATAAATTGAGAGTCGATTTTTTTATTCGGTTATACTGCGATAACTACTGAACCGATCGGAATAATACTCATACCATAAGATGCAGCGTGTTTCGGAGAAGGTTTTAGTATATGATATGTTGGTGATTAATGTACTATGCGGGCCGAGCCGCAGGAAAACGCCTATAAACGACTGGCATGCCTCCGAAATGGGGGTCGAAATCTTTGTTATTGACATGATATTTTTATTTACAGTTTTGTTTTTAGGTTAAGAGTAATAAATAGTGCTTGACTGTTCTTTTGTGGAAAAACTTAGGCTATTTATATTATACGGTTTTATATGTCCTCATTGTTATACATATAGTAGTATAATTTATATATTAAAAAAACTTAACATTAACTTCACTTTTTCTTACTAAATTGTGTAATCTAACATAACATCACTGTGTTTTATGATCAATTTTTTTAACGTACACTCCTTTAGGAAGCGATCCCATTGATTTTCATAATGAACAGTTTTGAGGTTATGCCCTGAAGCGCCATCTCGTGGCAAGTTACAGCTATATCCGTCGACGGGATATTGTCGGAACGTATACAATCAGAAGTGGCTCGTCTTCGATTACCCTGTCTACAGGCTTTCGTTGACTGTGTAGATTAGTAAACCGTGTTACAACTATATAATCATTGGAAATAAAAAATTGGGTTCTTTTTTTTTTAACTTAAAACTAAATAAATATACCATTTACTTTGTAACAATCGCTAAATTGCTTTTAGGGACACTTTTGTACATTGTCATTGATATTATAATTAGGTAAAAATCTGCAGCAACAAATATATTTTTCCTCAAAACACTATCAACACAAAATATACATTTTTATCTGGTATTGTATAGTGGTACAAACTTTTTTACATCTGATATAACATTTTGTTGTGCACCAATGCGCTGCGTTTCTAATTTTGATACTACCGCGCATCTTGTATACTTTTTATTACAAATTTTATACAATTAAAAATAAGTTTAATAAAAAAATAATAGAGGTCAAAAAGTATTCAAAAAAATCATTTGAAATTAATATAAGTGATAAGCATATTATTGTCTATTGTTTTTTTTGCTCTCTCTCTCTCTTGTTAATAGCTTTAAAGCGTGTCATTTGAGTACAAATTACTCCGCCAATGTCACGTAGATTTCCTATTGTCACACTAAACTTGAAGTGAAAGTTCTTAAAAGCAATGCGTGTCCGTAGTTCCGGTTCCTGGTGCGGCTGCTGCTGGTGCACGGCGCCTGGAACTACTCGCGCATCAGCAAGCTCATCCTCTACTCCTTCTACAAGAACATCTGTCTCTACGTCATCGAGCTGTGGTTCGCCATCTACTCCGCCTGGTCAGTGTTCGGAAGAAACTTACTATACATGCATATATGATGGAACTACATTTCCATGTCACTGTAATGTGTGCTGCACTGCGAAGGCTTAATAAACTCTTCTTTTTGATTTCAAATTAATTTAAAATTGTATTTATTGTCTATGCTTAAAGTTATACTTTAAAGATAAGTTTACAAATATAACCTGTTCTTGTACAATCTTCATATTTTTTTAAAGTTACTACCACCGCTTTAAAAAAAGGAGTAGGTTCTCCATTAATATTATTTTTTCCCCGTTTTTTTTTTGGCTTTCTTGCAAATTTCGGAAAAAGCTATCAAAAATGATCTAATGTTTAAATTGTTTTTTGTTCTTATTTACACGACCTAGGTCCGGACAAATCCTATTCGAGCGATGGACGATAGGTTTCTACAACGTGATATTCACGGCGCTGCCGCCCTTCGCCATAGGGCTCTTCGATAAGATCTGCTCGCCCGAGATTATGTTAAGGGTGAGTCTACATTCTATTAAAAATATTCGAAAAAAACCGAAAAGATAGTTTTATTTCAAAATGTCAAATATTTGCATAAATATACGAAAATGTTATAGGAATATATGAAATATTATTATTATTTATTTCTTTTAGTAAAATAAAACACTGTTACGTGTTGTTTTATTGTAGCTTACGATGTCGATTAATCTGTTTAAAATTTTGACTTGCCTTTCTCTCAAATATATAGATTAAAATAACCGTAATATAATGCAATATGTCACTTTAAATACGCTCTTTCAGATTTACTTATAACTGTAACTAACGTATCGGTTTATAATATGTCTTGAATAGCCGAACTTTTTGATGTTTATAAAAAGAGATAAACACATAAATGCCACGTTGCCATGGTAACCGTTGTTACTGTCTGAAAAATATATAATATTACGTTTCACTTGTACCTTGTGCGTATTGCACACACGCGCACTTTTTAAGTTTCGCTTCTGTCCGGCCAGCACCCGGCGCTGTACATCCCGTCGCAGCAGGGGCAGCTGTTCAACGTGCGCGTGTTCTGGGTGTGGGCAGTGAACGCGCTGCTGCACTCCGTGCTGCTGTTCTGGCTGCCCGTGCTGCTGGCGCAGCACCACGTGCTGTGGCCCGGCGCGCGCGACGGCGGCTACCTCGTGCTCGGCAACTTCGTCTACACGGTACTCTTACGAAATTATCAACAATACATACACTGAAATTATATTGAGGTCAAAATTGATATACAAACAGGATTTAGAATTTTTGGAAATCTAATTACGGCCCATCTGGGACTCGAATTTAATCAGGAGGACATCGTTACGCTAATTAAATCACATATCTGCGACACTACACTTGATGTTATAGGTTTTAGTTTGGTACCTTAAAAACAGACTACTTTTATTACACAGTCAATTAATTCATTTGAATAGAAGAAGAGGAGAACAAACTACTCATTTTTTTATTGTCCTCCATATATGATACCGAAAAAAACATGTTCATCTATAATACAAAAATGAATCGCTGAGTGTGTTGGTAAGCGCAAATCTCGAGAGCAGCTGAACCGATTTCGCTAATTCTTTTTTTAGAATATTCCTTGAAGTACGAGGATGGTTCTTACGGAGAGAAAAATTAAAAAAAATTGCCTGAAAAAGTCTAAAAACAACACATTTCTATACTACCATACAAAAGATTCGTAATAATAACTAAAAGTCAATTTGAACTTAAACACCATAACATAAAGTTTAAGTGTTAGTGGAGAGGTTCCGGGAAGGCAAAACATTGATGGCAATTGAGTGACGTTAGAATCGTATAAATATTAATGTCCATATTTGTCAATATTATTAACAAAAAAAAAATATGGCTAACGCTGGCTAATAACTATTTATATCTATTTAAAACGTACGTAGTGACGAACCCGAGCGAAGCAAGCGTGAGCCGCTAGTATCACTATATAATTATGGGCAAAAAAGACCATAACCTATGTTAAGTTATAAATAACTATGGTCTATGTCTTATTCCAGTTCGTGGTGGCGACGGTGTGCCTGAAGGCGGGGCTGGCGACGCACTCGTGGACGTGGGTCACGCACCTCTCCATCTGGGGCTCGCTCGCGCTCTGGTTCCTCTTCATACTTGTATATAGGTTTGTTCATTTTGTTACACTATAATTTGCCTGCGACTCTAAACAATCTCCTTTGCGGTTGGCTAGTGTCATTAAGAAAGGCCATCGTGGCCTAAATCGATCACCATGTCAATAAAAAGTATAAAAAATCTATGTTTTAATCCATAATATAAGTTATCTCTATTCTGATTTCACTAAAATTTTTGCATCTATAATATTACTAGAGAGTAGTGACTCACCCTCGCTTCGCTCGGGTTCGTCTTTAGGTGCGTTTAACGGTTAATATGGTAATCTCAAAGGAACCGTGCATTTTTCCGGGATAAAAAGTAACCTATGTGCTATTCCACTATTATAATCTATCTCTATGCAAAATTTCATCCAGATCCGTTCAGCCGTCCTGCCATGAAAGAGTAACAAACATCCATCTATCCATCCTCACAAACTTTCACATTTATAATATTAGTATGGAATAAATAATGTGATGTGGCGTGGCAGCAACCTGTACCCGGCGGTGGTGATCGGCGCGGTGATGCGCGGCATGGACCGCATGGTGTTCAGCTCGCTGGTGTTCTGGTTCGGCCTGCTGCTGGTGCCCGTCGCCGCGCTGCTGCCCGACCTCCTCGTCACCGTGTACGTATACACACACACACACACACGCACGCACACACACACACACACACACACACACACGCACACACACACGCACGCACACACACACACACACACACACACACACACACCCACGCACACACACACACACACGCACACACACGCATGCGCCTACACATTATATTTACATTATAAGAAAGTCATTTTATATTACATACTAACGGCTTATGCTTGCTCCGCTCGGGAGCGTCCCCGGATCCCTAACAATAGCTTGTGTTTCTCCGGGTCATAATTTATCTAGTACACACATCATTTTATCAAAATCTCTCAACTTAAGATTGAAGGAATAACAAACAAGTACAATGCACACTCGCACGCACACACGCACATTACACATGCACGCACAAACACGCCCATGCACACACGCGCACTCACGCACACACAGAAACTGGTCTTAATAATGACTTTAATTATATTTTTGTTTCCTTGACTAAAACACTAAGCACATGTTATATATTACAAAAATATAAAGTAATTAGTATTCCATATAAATTAACGAGTGTACTTATAACATAGGTCAATACTAATTTTGACTTTGATAAGAGAGAGAGATTTCGATAGATTTATTAATAAGTTAGACAAGGCCTAAAAAAGTTTGCTATTGTATCTAGGAGAACGGTTATATGTATACTTTTGGTTTCGGAGCGTTTCAAAAACTATTTATACTAACTTAAAATTAAATTAAGAAAAAAAATAAAACTAAATGAGACACATGTAGCCGATTCGAGGCTCCTTTAATGTCTGAATACATACTCGGCCGGCGGAAGCCGGGCGGGCCGACCAGACGCTGAGTTTGCGTCTCCCTTATTCCATGTAAATCTTAATCTACAGCGGATGGACGAGGTGTAACCATAATTATATTATCAATATTACTGAAACTCTATAGTTTGAATTTTCGATTTTGTATTTATAAATAAATTGAAACAAATATATTTTTATATACATTTTTATTACCTTTTAATATCATATCAAAGTACAAAAAATAACTAAATAGTAGAAAAAGTTTAAAAGTGAACCCTATTACTTTTTCTTTCATGTTTATAAGTACTTTCTTTCACTAAACCCCAAATCCCCATCATATTTTCGTTGTATTGGCCCCGAAACGGTGTTCAAAGTCCATGGTGTCTTAATGAAAACGTTGTTCTTCTGAATTGAATGAATTAACGGTATTTTAAAAAATATCGGAACTATTGAACTTTTTTAAATATAATAACTCAAGAAAAAGGATTTAGCCTATTATTATAACTACCACTAAAACAAACTTTTTAAGGAATATGGGTAATTATCCCTTTCAATATAATGAATAGAAAAATTATAAAATAAAATTTAGGACAAAGACAACTTTTTTTGTAGTCGTGTAATTAAAATACGACAATTTTTTATAATTCTTTGAATAGATAATATTACAGTAATTGTATAAAAATGCATTATATACAATAATTATACTATATAAATATAAATCGATTTGATTGATAGATTGACTGATATCTTTGGTCCCAAACAAATATGTCCGGAAGAGGACGGCCGCCAAGTTCTCTGCATGTGCAATCTGCCGAACAATGAGAATATATAAGTGATACAGACAGTTCAATTTTGTTTTTATATAGTTATCTCTTATAGCAGACGTAAAATGTATTATAAATAAAACTGTCTTTCCGGTTTTTTCGCAGATTTATTTTGATCTTTTGTTCCCGGCGTTTCGAATGCTTCACAGCAATCGTGGTCATGTAATGATGTTAGAGATAACCTTTATGTTCGAAGTCCTGTGAGCCACACTACAGTCACAGGAGAGATTTAGTCGCTCTAAAAATTAAAATAAATCAGCGAAAATATCCGAAAAGATATTTTTTTTAAATGTCAAATATCTGCGTAGATCTAAGAAAGTATTATTAAGTAAAATGTAGTTTGTACATTTTCATTTTATCTCGTTTATATATGCGTTCTGATAATGTATTGTATTGATATTATAAGTAGTCAATCACGTAAGAGTAAAAAAAATAAAAGTAAAGCCTAGTTTTAGTATATTTTAATTCAAATAAAACTCACAACCATACTTGGAAATAATGTTTTTTTAGAGAAATAATTTGATTTATTCATTATCGTCTATAGTTAAATGTATGCGTGTAAACAATCTATATTAGTAAAATTCGACTGGTGTATAGGTAAATGTAAAAATCCTCAATCTTATTTAATACAAGCTTTAAAATCAATAAAAAAAACTATAAGTTATCAAAAGTTCTAAACTTTTATGAAATGCAAATGAAATGTTAATATTATCTAATACGGTGAAATTTAAATTCTGTTAGCATAAAAATAAATTTGACTTTCCAGAATACATAATTCGGCGTTCAAAACGATGACGGAGGCGGTGCGCGAGAGCGAGATCAAGAAGCGCGACCCCGCCGCCCTGCTCGCGCACCCGCGCCACTCGTGAGTATACCGCCCTACTGCCCTACTGCCCTACCGCCCTACCGCCCCTCCTGCCCTATGGCTCCGCGACCCTATTGCCCTACTGCCCTATGGCCTCGACTTCTGCTATCGATCAGTTGATTGTCAGGGATTAGAGAATCGGCAAACGTGCATTTTTGAGCAACGTTTTTGTCTCGTATGGATTGAGGCCTTGACCGACTGAATTACAATTTAATAGTGTTCGAATTTATACAAAAATAAAATAAAAATCATATACAAAAAAGAAACATTTAAACTGCTCGATAGCAAAAGTGTTAGCTTTATTATTATATATCAAACATATATATTTATATGCCTAAGGAATAATAATACTTTACCCCCTTTTTATGAAAGTAAAAAATGTCAAGTACATATGAAATTTTTAACGTTCCGTATTTTATGAGGACCATTTTTGTAACTTTATCTTTTATAAAATTGTTATTCCTTACTGTTTGTTTTATGAAGAATATTCGTGTGTCTATTTGATATATGCATTTATGGACATATGGACGAGCTGAGTTATATGTGACTAACCCTATATAATCTATAGACTTTTATATATTATAATGTGAATAACCACTATTATATGTATGTATATATTATTAATATATATAATAAAAAGTAACTGAAAGTAGTTTACATACATCTCTAGATCTAGATTCAAAATAAGTAACTTTTCCAAATATAATAGAAGATTTTTCAAATTAGAACTTGTACAAACGAAAGTAGCAAAAAATAGACTCAATCATTTGTTATTTATTATTTTATTTGTATGTTATTTATATTGATTTGATGTATATAATTTTATTTATACTATGAAATATTTTTTTACTTTACATATTTTATTTGATACATATTTGCACAGTAATTTGGGTTTACACATTAGCGTATATTATGTAGTATTTTATCATTCTATTATATATATTATTGAAATTCATGGATTTTACATTTATTTTGTTTAAAATTAAAAGAAATATATTTTTTTTACTCAAAAAGTGAAGTAACAAATTATAATGTAGCAGTGAAAGTCCATGAAGTGTCATAAACAATGTCACTTAATAAATGTGTAGTGTGCACGCAATTCGGTGTATAGTCCAGACATACTAAGTTGTGTATCGTTGGTTCGCTTGCACCGCCCTCCCGCACCCCGCGCCCGCCCCCCGCCTCTACATTACCGCATGACCTTTTTATCTCCTGTAAATATTACAGTTTTATTAAAAATAGAGTTTTCCCTTCCATTATCGAGTCATTATCTGAATATAAACCACTCCCATATCGTGTTGTGATCGTAAGAAAGCAATGTTGGGGAGGGGTCGGCTGGGGGCGCGGGGCGCGGAGGTGTGACGTGTGTGTGTGGGGCGCAGGGGGCCGGCGCGCCGCCGCCGCGTGGCGCCCGAGGAGCGGCCGCACGCGCTAAACGCGCTACAAAACGGCGGACACGCCCACACGCAAAATGGCCGACAGCAAAATGGCGGCTCCCGGAGACCGCCCCGCCCTCGAGTCTCACATGTCATATGACACGACCCTCACGATCTAACCTAAATACATATCTGAATTGATTCTATTATACAGTGCGTCGTGCATATAGTTTAAAAGTTTTAGTGAATAATTATAATTTATTATCATGACATTTCTCGTTGACGTTTTTTGATTAATAAGAATGTTTACAATGTTCCTATGATATAGTATTTGAATAGAGTCGAAATGATACATTCCTTCCACGCTACGCGAGTAGTGAAGTTGGTCTTCGTGATATTTTTATACTTATTTATTGTTATATATAATATAGTAATATAGATAATACTGTTTAACAGTTTCTTTGGAAGTTGGACTGACTTGATTTGCTTTGTGACAGGAACGACCGCTTTTAAACGGTAACTATTGTGTGTTAAACTCCTGCTAGGCCTAGGTTCAATCGGTCGCTAGTACGGACTGATGCTACTTTTATTTATTTCAATAAAGCTCTTCTATTTAAATATGTAGGCAATATTTGAAACATTTTTGTATATAAAATTTTCCAAGTTGACACTGTTTGTAGAATAATTCACTTTGTTACTGTTGAGCTAACGTTTGTTTTTGATCTGTGTACGAAAACGTTAAATTTTGCTATAAGGTTATATTATATATAAGTTGAAATTGTTATCATTCCAATAGTGATTCCGAAAGCAATATTATTAAATTTGTTTAGGGATTTATAATAATTATTAAGTTGTAGATAGTGACGATGCTTGTTTACTGTTACAAAATGCTCTATTAATAACAAATATTGCGAAATTTCGAACTAAATATTCCTATTTAAAAGATTTAGATGTAACGTTATACTGAATAAAGAAACAAAACCGAGAAATTTAAGTAATATTGCTCAAATTGTAGAAAATTAAAAAAAAACCTAGTACGAAAAAATGCAGCCAGTACAAAGTAGTTAACTCTGTGCATTTAAAGCTATACAAGTATATCTGAAGACGGTCGAACTCACACAGCTGCTAGCAAATGTACATCTTGTGTGCATTTTATTTAGCTTTTGTTATTTATTGATTTCGGCGTCTGATCGTGCTGTGTCGTTGAAAAAATATTTATTTTAATAACTAAATGACAATATAGATAATTAATATACTTTAAACATAAATTTTTGTATTATAAGCAAAAGTATTGATTTCACAATTGAACGACGAATAATATTATGTATAAAAATATTACAATTTTCATGTTTGTGTATCCGAACGTTGTTATAAAATGAAGTTCCGTCTCCCAAAGGCTGTAAGTATTGACGACGCATCGTTGTCAGCTATTAGAATTGTACAAATGTTTATAGTTGTGTTATAGTTATACATAGTGAGCTAGCGTTTCTATTTTTGTACACTTTACTTTTGGTACCTACAAAATGTGTTTGTTTTATATAACTTACTGAAAGTACTCAAAAGGTAGAATTTTAGCATTATTTCTAAATTAGCAGAGGAAAGACATTTTGATTTTCATGTAAATCGCATTTAAGTGTCCGATAAGATCGGTTATTATTTATTTTATTACTAAATGAAAATCTAAACCGTTCTTCCAAAATTGTTGTGTGTTTGTATGTATTTTGTATATACTTTAGACTTATAATAAGTTACTCAAAATCAATATTTTATTTTTCTATTTATGAATTTCATGTGATTTTTTTCTCAAAAAGTTTTTTTTTATATTTGATAATAATTAATGAGTAAGTAATTTGATATACAAACAAGTGAGGAAAAACGAGTGAAGCTGCAGGTGGTCGTTGAGATAGTTACCAATGTAAATAACATTTGGAAATATTCTCATTTATTCCGCTTATTTAGATTTTTTACAAACTCTTCTCACTACTATTTCAATGCACGTGTCATTGTGTTTGTATTTAATTCGATTTCAGTTTTGCAAAGTTGATTTCTCACTTATCTAAAATTTAAATTTGCACTTTAAATTATTTGAACTTATGTTTTTGTTTATATCTGACAAAATATTGTACATAATTATAAATGTTTAAATTTTTCTAATAAGCTGAAAGATTTGTTTAAAATACTTCTTATATGTAATTTAGTGTATTGACAATGTATACATAAGAGAGCGCTATTTATACTGTTTGTAACAATTTGTAATGAATAAAGTGTTGAGTTTTAATTGGTCTGTCCATTGATATATTGGAATTACAAATCTCCTATCCGCTGTTACATTTTAAATGAAAATATTTTTTTTTTACATTTAATTATATATTGTGATCAAAAAATGAAAAAAATGCTCATAAATGTTCACACTACAATGTTTTTCAATAACTAAGGTGATAAATTGATTATCAGAAGCGATGAGACATATGTATGTATGTATTGTTGTAACGCACGTGTCGGTGACTAACTGGTGGTTGTTGTAGCGCGACGGACGCGCGGCTCGCCGTGGCGCGCCTGGCGCAGTGTGAGTATACGCATGGCTTGGCATGTGCCTGCCCCCGCCCCGACCCCCAAACCCCGCACGCTGCCTCTGCCCCCTTTGCGTAAGCTTACTTGTGCGCGATTGTGATATATCTAATCGAAAGACTAAAATGAGATTAATATGTCCACAATCGCTCACTTTCACGCTGAACTATATGAGTTGCCACGCTTGTAGACGCTTGTACGATACTCACCGCCCGTCACGATCCCATAATAAAATATATATATTCTATCTACACGATCGTTACTGTCGATGAGTATACACGATAGGTATAGTTAAGGATTGTAAACGTTGAGGGTACGGTACCGGGTTCAATTCCGTTGTCACCGTTTATGTGGCAGCCTCACGGAGACCGCGCGCCTGCTGCAGAATGTGCGCAGCGTGTTCGGGAGGCGCTCCGCCACGCGCGCCACCACGGAGCTCGAGCTGTCGCGTGAGTATTGCACTGGGTGGCGGGTTTGCGGGTACCGTGCCACGTCGTACGTAGGGGCGGATAGAATATGATTTCTTGACAACTTAGGATAATGACAATTAAAAAGTTCATACTTTTACGCAAATATTTGACACTTTAAATGAAATTATCTTTACGGATTTTGTGAGAGAGACCCGTCTCTCTCGTGACAAAAATAAATATATAATTTTAGGACATTAACACACAGCACCATCTAGTTCCATGGTAAGCTACGAGGCTTGTATGGATACCAGATAGTTGATACACTACATAATATAATTTTAAGTGCATACATAATATAAATATAAACACCCATTACTGAAGTACAAACATTCGTGCTCATCACACAAATGAATACCCCCAGCGGAATTCGAATCGACGTTGGCACAGCAAGTAGAATCACTACAAAGTACAGACTGAGCCAAACGTGTCGTCAAATATTGTAAAGCACTCTGAAACGTCAGGAACATAAAATAGATACAAAATCCGATAAAAGATATTTTCATTTAAAATAAACAAAGAAATGTAAATTCGGTGATACCATATTTTAAAGTAAATCCGCCACCGACCGCACGCAGCCGCCACACAAACTAACCACTTAGCGTACCAAAACAGGTTACGTCACTTGGCTAAGACAACGCTTCAGTAGTACACCTGTGTGGTCACACAAAACCTACATGGTTAACCCCCTAAATCATTTCAAAAATCATACTCTCAATTTAAGCTCGGCTAGACGAACAGGACTTAAGGGTAGGTATTACATGAGTAACATTATTTTCTTTTTGAATCATCAAATTATAGCTAACATATTATTTTTGAACAATTTTTACAATTGATATACAGTTTCATTACAATTTTTTATTACATAAATATGCAATAATCACGAGTAACAATTTTAGTTAACTCATATTATTAATGCCAAACAATAATATTTTATCATTTCATATAGCATGCTTAGTCATACCGTTTGCGGGTTCGATTCTCGCTTGGCAAAAAAATGTTACAAATTCATAGTACATATGTTAATTACTCAATTTTAATACTAATATATTTATACAGATGGCTTCGCGTTCTCTCAAGAAGAGGGCGCGAGTGTTTCCCAAGCAGACGTCATACGCGCGTACGACACGAGCCAACCGCGGCGCTCTTGAGCTGACACCCGCTCGGAGCTCTTCACCATTTGCTGAAACAACTAAACCCTTTCAGACCAAACTCCCTCATCCAATTAAACAGGACTTCTGTGAACCGATTCGTTCATCTGCGTCTTTTCGTTCGATGCGTAGGCGCACTTCACCACCATCGTATGACGAACCCACTTCAATCTACTACCGTGCATTCAATACGGCTGTCAAGTTCGTGACATAACATCGGATAAATAAAATATATTTTCGTCACATTTTAATGGAATTTTAAATATACATTTTTAAATCAGGCTTTAGCGCCCACAAGGTACGTGCATGTGTTAGATATTGCTGTACGTTGAGTAGGCGAGCCAACGGGTATTGTTACTAATACTGTAATCAAACAATGAAAATAATTTAATTATATCGTCTTTATTTCAATAATTTTTGCATAATTTAAATGTAACACCGATGAGATACATTTCCCTCGCTTACTCCACGTACACTTACAATTAGATATGTTAGTATCTTCGTATAATATTTGGAAATCAGTGTATCCATAATCATTCAGAGTATTACAGCAGGTTAACGTTACGTAGTTGTTTTACCGGCTGTTTTATTGAGTTCCTAGCAGTTTTTAATCATTTTTTTATTTATTCAAAAATAAATCAAATTTTTATCATCTACACTATTAATATATCGATTATGAAGTATAGTTTTCTGTAAAATATATTTTTTTGGACATTTTTTCATATAATACATATGTACATGCAATTCTCATTAAGATCAATGTTTTGCTAATTATTTTGTTTTTTTATTTATTTAATGTACAATACTTTAACAATAATCAAATAATGTATGATCTGCTTCCAGTGATATTCATTTATACTATTTTGAAATCAATTTTTCTATACTAATTCACTAATAAATGCATAGTTAGACATCTCTAATATAATAATTGAAAAATTCTATGAATTTCAAACGCTTACTTTGTAATTAATGCAATTCTAAATATCTTTGAATTTTACAAGTTAAAAATAATTTGACCAAAGACTACCAAGGGTATAAGTATTATAATTAATTAAATACTATTGTTACTCGATTAGTTATGTATATTTGCTAAGAGTACAATTTATTCTGAATAACTTATATTTTAAGTAATTGAATTTTAACTTGCGCAGACTGACATAGGTAGAGCTTTGTATAGAACACAGTATACGATTATGTTCTTAGGTTTTGATTTCTATTGGATATTATAATCTGTTTAAAAAATATTTGAAGATTATGTTAATTTTAAATATTATCTATCGAATCTCACGTTGGGAAATGCATTTAAGCACGACGTGTGGGACTCACGCTATCAGAGAAGTACCAGGAGCAACCCGCAAGGTACACCGCCCCCCGAAGAGGGCCACCTCCCACCGCCCACCGAAGTGGGCAACCTCCCTGTGCGTTTCTTAGCTTCGTACTACTACTGAGCCCCCCCACCACGACAAGGTGAACGCACGTTGGGGGGGATCGAATCTCTCCTATGTCAGCCATTTAAATAAAAAAAAATACTGTCACTCCATTCATCATTATGTGGTCTTATTTCACTTGGTTATGGCGACACCATCTTATGAACTAATGTGAATAATCTAAGGCAATGTGATTTGTTTCAAAATTTCGGATAGCGTATTATTTTGGTATGAAACTTTTAGATGGCTGATGGATGGACGCGACGTCACAATTATTTTATTAAATATACTTTCGATGAGCTCTACAAATGTGAACAGTGCGATAGAAGTTATTTTTATAATATTTTTTTGTATAGTTTTCCACATACACTTGCGACTACTTATAGTTCTAGGACTTGTACAATGTACCCACCAGACGGGTGTATTCTACTTAGCCTACTTCTAATCTCTCCTCCATACCATTCGATTTTCTTACATTTAATTAAGTTTAAGTGATGAGAAAGACGAAATAGAGGTATGCAACCTTTTATAGTTCTAAAATGTGTTAATTATTATTATATTTATCCAGAATAAAAGTGACTATCAGGTATTTTATATAAATATTGAATATTTTTTTAAAAGATTGTATTTATTAATTTTCCAAATCAAAATCCATCAGCCAGTGTCTTAAAATAATTTAATGTGCTTTAAACACTGATATTCGTAGAGTACGGCCTATTTTGTTACGTGTTTTATGCATTTGGAGGTTATATATTAGCTTTACTCGATGTTAGAAATCAATGGTTTAATTTAAAACTTACCCAGCTTGTATGTGCAGTGTAGCAGATGAGTTCCGTTCTGGATCTGCGAAAACTACTAATTTCGTATCACTATCAATTTTTTAATATTTTTTAGTTTTTTATTCGAAAAAATATGAAATTTTTGCAATTCAGAATGGAATAATTGCACGTTAGTAGTATGACGTAATCATTTAACCTTCTGTAACGAAATTGTATATATATGTTATTGTTAAAATTATTAGATTTTCTTGTATGCTTAAGGTAAAGCGTCACTAGGCAAGACTTTCAGTTTACATAAAAAAAAAAATTATGTATAATTAATGTTCACCGGCATGATATGAAATATTTGCCTTGTTGTGTACCCTATTTATTAATATATTAAAAATCTTATAATACCTATTATTTACATAACACGCATATTTTGACTAAAATCGAGGGTACCAAATTTAAGAAGCGAGATTTTTTTAATTTTCCGTTTTGACTTATTAATTATGTACTTTCAAAAAAAGAAAATTATTATACAATTGAAATTTTTTTAAGGCAATTTGATTGTTATTGTTACGTTATTTGAAATATAAAAGCTTTTAAATTCTAAATTATATAATTGTATAAAATATTACATGTAGGAATGAGATGGTTATTTGCAGTCGCTCCTTGCCTAGTGAGGCCGCGTAGTGACCAGCACGGTTCATCGGCACCGTTTCATTGTTAGCTAAACCAACCAAACCATTGTCCCAAACTTTTTAATAGCTTTATTTTATCCTTCACAGAAGCTAAATGTACTTTACTAAAACAGACTCGGTCCTGACCCACTCTTTACATCCAAAAAAATGTGAAGCGTTCGTTTTAAATTTTGGGTAATAAGGATTTTTGACGTGTACAGGGTGGTTTAAAACCGTGTCGAGTCTACTGAATTATTGTGATATATGTATAACTGGCAAGTTTTCAGAGTCTTTACAACGTCGACTAGCGGGTTTTTGTAAGATGTGTTACTGATATTTATCTCATATACCTCTAACAGTTTATTATTGTTAACTGTTAAATTAACTAAGACGGCGGAGTTCGGAACACTACAATTTCTATTATCACTAAATTAGATGAAATCTCTTATATTTTAAATCTGTCAAGTTAATAAAAGGAAAACGGTATTTATAATAACTTTATAATATATAGCTATTAGCCGTCTTTAAAGTGATTACTCTAAGTTCAAAAGAACAAAATGAAATTCAAATAATGTGCTAAAATATTGATTAAAATAAAACATTGTAGGTAATAAATCAATCAATCTGTATGAATCTTGTTTTGTAGGTGTATAGATTCAATATTTGTACTTATTGTTATTTTATAAAAATATTCTCTACTTCACTAATCGAGTCAAAATAACCGTGGCCGTAGAAAAATATAGTTACAAAGTACAACAAACTCGTGGTCCTAAAATCAATTTTAAGATGAACCGGGGACCAATGGGCGGCGCCGCGGCATCGACCCTGCAAAGCTATCAGTGTCTAGATTGTATTAAATATAACTAACTACGTGAACCGTGTTCCGAACTCGGCCTTAAATGTAAGATGTGGATGTAACAGAAATATATGATTTGTTCTCGTTCTTTATCACTTTGTTTTATTTCAACCCTTTCATACATACATAATATATGGTAAAATTATTTACAGATTAAGTTAAATAATTTTTTAACTGGTATTTTCTTATTAGTAAATAAACTTTGAGAAATATTAGTGTTTTCGGCACTTGATTTCCTATATTAAAATTTGCAAAATTTTACATGTTTAATATTTAAATATATATGTGTTATATAATGTTGTTATGTTAAATAGTATTATATCTTTATCATTTTTAATTACACAATAAGTATATAATGTTAGAGTTGTATGTTTGTCTCCACGAGCTGCCTCTGGAACTGTGGTCTGCGGGCGGTCCTATTTGAAAAATCTTTGCATTTATTGGTTCGAAGGTTACAAGCTTGAAGCTAGTTATGTAACTTTGGCAAATGAATCTAAATAACGATAAAACTTAATGAAGTTTGATCGATTTTCGAAGATGTGCAATGTAATATTAATTTTACTTCAAAATCCTGCGGCTAGCAAAATAGCATTATCACCTAGCTTAGCGTTTATTTTAGGCACTGATTCAAATCGAGGTCCTTGCTAGAAGGAAATATTACAGTGTTGATTCATTCATCGAACATTTCCATCAACACCTGTTAAATGAATTAAAGTGTAATTGATACTTCACTAATTATTCACGAGCAGCATGAACGTATGCCGTCATACTTCGGAAGGTACTAGGTAGGTGGATATATCGATAGTAGGCAAAAGGCATCTTAAGCGTAAATGATTTCCTTGACTTTATTAAAATGGATAATTTCAATTTATCATTCTAAATTACTATATTATCGCCTTGCTTTTTACCCTACTGCGGCGAATATAGGTACATACAGGTCAGTATGTCCGATCTTAAGTTCCCTGGTAATTACTAAACGCCTTAACCAATTTCGATGATTCGACTGCATAATAATATTATCCTTCGTCAACTTATTTTTGTCTTTTTAGTTAATTTTTTAAGCAGTCGGGTTTTTGATTTCTTTCTTCGGTAGACAGAGAGACCAGCTATCACTGCGTGTAATAGATATACATACCTATCATCTGGAAAACTTTCGCATGCATATATAGTAACAATAAGCAATAGTATAAAAAAATATTAAATATCTTACATGAAAAAAATTATCTATTTCAGTGCCAAAACGAAATGAATGGACACAGAGGTGTGCGGAAGTACTTTGTTATTTTGGCTTCCTGTGATGTAACATTTAAAACTATTGCGCTCCTGTCATCTGAATATACTTCGTTGCCGTCCTCGAGCGCACCTATATAATTATGTGTCTAGACAGACTGATAATTTTGACAATGTATTCCTGTAGGAAGATCCATAGTACCTACATACCTATACTGATGTGGCAAATGTATATAAAATATTTTTTTGATATTCAATTGTCTGTCTGCTTGTTTGTTCCGGCTATTCCCCGTAACGGCGGATTTTAATGCGACTTTCTCGGGAGATAGCTGCTATAAAGAGTAACTTAGGCTACTTTTATTTTAGAAAAAGACTTAGGTTTCCGCTCAAAAAATGTAAAATCTACCTAGGGACGCACCCGAGCGAAGCGAAGGTGAGTCGCTAGTATTATTTAAGTTGATTGTTCTTTACTAGTATCTTGGTCAGCTAGCTAGCTATGTTCAAAAATGTAAATATCCATGTTTACAATATTTTTTATCCGATTTCGTTTTTAAAAAACTGGCGGGATCATTTTATTTGCATTAAAGAGTATCTTTCTGTGTCTATCCTACGAAAAATCACATACGCGCCAATAAAATTGAAATTTTGGAATTCATACTAAAAAAAAGTTATTTTGATTTAGCCATTGACTTAAAAGTCCTCTTTTTATAACACGTATTTTATCTGTATATTTTATAGCAATAGTACCTACCTATTGATTTATATTAATTTTTATTTACAAAATTCATAGCTCTCGTAGGATTTCTTTTCTGGGTTAAAAACATATTAAGTAAATAAGGCTCTACACTTTTAACTACGCAACAATGTGTGATACACAATTTGATCAAATTCTGATAATGAATGTCAAAAAAACATAAAATATTTAACACGTAGGTAACTCTTGTGATCACTTAAGAGGATCAACAAGTGCACAAAATGATTATTATTGTTTGCACAAAGCGCATCTAATTTCCTATTTCGTTGCGCTCATAAGAGCTGAAAATATATATAAAAAGTAAAAACTATAACAAACATTATATATTAATATTTTTATACAGTTAATAAGCGTAACGGAAGAATATTATACTCCGCAAATAATTAAAAAGCTAGATTATAGTTGTTTTTGATCTATACAGATAAATAAAATTGAAGTGTCTGTAATGTCAAAATAACAGCTTTTTACTAAATGCATATAATTGTATACGGTACTTATATGAAAACAAAAAAAAGTTAATATTTTTGTCCGTCTGTCTATCTGTTTGCTCCGGTTTATCTCCGAAACGGCTGGACTGATTTTAACGAGACTTTCACTGGTAGATAGCTGATGTTATAAAGAGTAATTTAGGATACTTTTATTTTAGAAAAAGAATTAAGGATCTGCTCAAAAAAATTAAAACTTACCTAGGGACGCACGCACCCGAGCGAAGCGAGGGTAAGGCGCTAGTTGAAAAAAAAACAACTATTAACTAAATATGAATATCGTTAATATTTGAGGGTTAATCATTATCTACTAGACAATAATTTCATTAATTTTACTAAAATTGATCATTTCTTTAATATTATAAACAAATGTTTGGAATAGGAAGGCAGAGGTTGTCCTGCAACAGACATTGAAAATTTTGTGTCACATGTTTTTACGTTAGAAATCCAAAGAATATAATAAATAATAATGAATTATGGTCAGAAAATAAAAATAAAATCTTAATCTCGATAACACACGTGAAATAGGCGGCGCACCTACCGAGGCCAGCTATAGCTAAGAACCTCTAGATGGTGTTAAAATCAGAGTATAAGGAGAAAATATACGAATACCAGCATGTCAGAATTTTACAAGTAAAAAAAAAAACAATCGAATTCTAGGCATCAAAACCATTTATGGAATCTATCAAATTGTCATGTATGGTTATATTGTAATTTGATGGGTACATGCAACAGAGCACGCATCGCCAGGTGGCAATCCAATGCTCTACTATTATCACGTTATCAGCGAGGTAATGCGACCGGCGAGGTGCTCCGCCGCTACGCCGACTCTACACACCAACCACGGCTCAGTTCCTCGCAGTGCCTTCGAACCGACACGCGTGCCTTACACACCGGTCTCTATACGACTTACTTCTCAGGCTTCTTTTAGAACTTGTGTAACGTAAGCAGTGAACTAGAATTTTGTATTTATTTACAAAATTAGGATTGAAGTGCTTTCAAGTATTCATGAAAGTTAACTTTTAAATATAATTAACAATTTTAAATAAGATTTACTTATAGTTTAGTTATTAGTATATTTAGTGCACTCGGTAATGGTGTATTTGTGGTGATGTGAGGAGTGCGAGCTATGGCGCGGTCTCCGAGGAGGATCGCAGCACACCGTCGCAGCAGGAGCCGATCCCGGGAGATTACGAGGCTGAGGACGCAGCTAAATGGTAAAGGTACGTTCATTTTTCATATAATATTACAAAAAAGATCGTCAAATTTATGGTAACATCGAAATATTACACTTCATAAACACTCTACTTTCATTGTTTGTAAACAAAACCTCAAACCATATTAATCACTAAACGTGACTACAATCTATTATCATAGAATCATGAACAGTAAAATATTTGTGTAAACTTGGTGACAACAAGTTTTTTCGTTCTAAATTATTTGTTTACGTTATTTATGTCAACAACATATGATGAATCTCGTGCGCGGCGCTTCGTGCCTCGCACGCGGCGCTGATATCGAATGCATAATGTCACGGTGTAACGGAATTCTAATGACATTTCCTTATCCAAAAGCTATTTTTCGATTACTGATATAATTTTATGACTGGTTTGTTTTTAAAGTAACATAAAAAAACTGTACGTACATATTACACTATCATTGTTAAATAATAAAAGATCTACAATACCTAGCACATCTTTATCCTGTATCTGGTATAATTGCTAAAGAGTGTAAAACTTATTTATTTTTTGTAATCTATTATAAAGACACACGAATACGATATTAAAAATTAAACTTTACCGCAGCGGTAAGTTTGCTTGGGCTAATCTCACAGAAGCTCTTGTCCAAATTTTCATACAGTTTTCACCAATATAGGAAGGCTATGATTTATTAACATTTGACGAAAATAAATTACCAAAATGATGAAATTTGTGTATCAAGCTGGAAAAATCCTTCCTTCTGAGAACTTCCGTAATATTATAAAAGCGAAGAGCATCTAGTGTGCACTGTGCTTATATTTATATAGATATGAAATTATGTACAAATATAGAAATGTAAATACACCATAAATAAATGACGTAAAATAACTATAAACATTAAAGCGTTTATCATGTTAAGTGTACAACTTCCTTTACTATACACTGACAGATAACTGGTTCGCATCCTGTCGCATGTCGCTGCAAGGTGCGGTGTACCGGCACCGGGTAGAGCCGGCCTACGAGCGGCCTGTTAGACAAAGTTGTGCATTTAAAATTAATTTTCTATGATTTACTTATAGTATAATAATTGTGTTCATCAATTTTTATTTGTTTCATGTATGAATGTTAATGAACATGGAAAAGTTCGTTTTTCTCTTGAATTTAAATATCATATAACCATTTGTTCAATATGTAATCCATACACATATATAGCAGTTGCCGCAGTTGCTAGCAGTAACTGGTGTCTAATAAAATAAATAAAACCAACTAGTAACATGTGCAAGTAACAATGTCGATCAATACTAGTCGCATAAATCAGGTACAAAACAAATTTAGCCGAGATGCAGTTACCTTGTGTTCAAACAGGTCGTCAGCGTCACGTCGCGCTTCCCTCCCGCGTCCGACGTACTGCTCAGTGCACACCGAAGATATTTCTACACTAATGTGTACAGCGTACATAAACCTATATACATACATATGTGATAAGAAAACTATTGTAATAAAACTTTTTTTTACCGATTACAAAAAAAAAACATTTAATTTTAAAAAGAGAATACGTATTGGCAATTCCTCTTTGTTCCTTTGACATTGAAGAATTCCATGTAAAATGAAGAAAACATGTTAATAAATAATCATAAAAATATGTAAGTAATTAAATAAAAGAAAATTAAGCAATTCATTAACATAAATTAGACATTAAGATTACACTGAAATATATGTCTCTTGGGCGCTTCACAACATAATTACTGCCCCATTTCGAGCTCTATCGCTCTCCATAAACGGTGCAAATGTAACCCAGCCTTGACCCTGCGCCGCCGCAACGCACCTGCCTCCAGACGGCTATTAAAACAGATGGCGAAATCTGGATCTGATTTATTATTGAGTATAAATTACTATCATTAACTATTGTAGAATAGAATAGAATATATCTTTTTGACACAATTGTATGTTGTTACATAAGCCTGTTGAAGCCTCTGTCTTCCAAACTGGATTAAACCTGTATGCCAGAAATCAGCGCCCTCTTCCATCTAATTGTAATACAATAAAACCTAGTATAATAGAGAAAACAATGTAATATCAGCTTTGTTTAATTTTAATTAGCATCAAACATTTTTAAACAGTTCACCTCCTGGTTGATTTTATAAAAGCTTTCGTTTTATGAACTATACTTAACCATATAAACTATAGTTTCATATTCTGAAGGTATGAATTCCTATTTCTTACATAATTGGAGACTGTGGCTATGAGGCACGAGGATGGCAAAAAGCTATTACTGTGTATTTAGTGTCAGACAAATTTAGAAGTAGTTCTTGGCCCTACCCGGAATACGAATCCTTAACATAATTCACCGCACAATCTAGCCACGAGGTAAAAATATTGTAATATAAATAGACGTGCAAGCATTTTTTTTCTCTTTCATTAAAATTACACAATAAGTTCTGTGTAATGCAGCACATGCCACATCATAGCAGCATAAAGTTGTGAACACAGTAAATATGTGTGTACTGTATGTAAGTACCCTATTTAGAAACTCCAATAGGATCCCATCAAAAGCAACAAAAGCCACATAGAAACCAATAAATATTTATTGGTTCCTATGTGGCTTTTGTCGCTTTTGGTGTGATTTTATTGGAATTTTTCAACAGGGTACTAAGTAGATTGTAAAATCGACATGTCGGTGTAAATGTAAGCCAACCTTGACACTGTGACCGCGCGAAGTGGAGCACCTGCTGTAACCCCCGACAGCCGGGCAAGTGCGACCAGTGAGACTTTCGCACACGGCCTTCGATCTAAGCAGATTAGCAATATTCTTTCATGTATTGTATTTATAAATACTTAGAATATAATATAACAAATCTTATTATATAGAAAGTAAATGAAAAAAATACAGTCGAATTGAGAACCTCCTCCTTTTTGAAGTCGGTTGATAAAAGATCAAAGGAGTTTCGTTATCTGTTTTACTGATATTAGTTTGTTATAATATAGTGCAGTCTCTTTTTTTTAAATTATAATCCAATGTTGTTCATTATTTTTAAGAATTGGTACCTTAACATTTAGACAACTATATGTAAATGTTAGAATAATCTAATAGGTACTTAAAATTAGTTTGGGTGATTGGTCTGATGCTAAAAGTAAGAATGCTACATATAAAGTGCACACGCATTATTTGCTCAAATATAGCAGAGGGTGAAGTAACAATCATGAATCAGGATAAAGCCCGACTCTTCTTAAACGTAGTAGATAGTAGATTATCTAAGATAGTAATTCTTTCGGTAAAACAGAATTCCATTACTAAACTGAACCACTGTTCATCGATCCTATCTTTACAGGGTTGTATGTTTAAAGCAAAAGTCAGCATAAAATTGTAGTAATTTAAAAAAAAAAACCTTATTTAATGTTAGTACATATATGTAGTATACATTACGAATACAGACATTACTAATATATCGTTGAGGCTTCGCATTTACGGGAGAGTCATAATTATTAGAGATTAAAGTCTAAATAGAACACGGAAGTAAAACCGCCTTCATTACCTAGTATCTATAAAATATTTTGTCTTGCAAGTTGCAACAAAGTATGTAGATATCTTCGTAGTAGTAGTAGATATCTTCATGTACCTGTAACTACAATCTATGTAAATCCTCGATGGTCATAAATGTATTATTTAATATAATTTGAAGATGTTTGAGTGGCATTGATTTTCGTTTCATTTGTTTTATTTGTCAAATATATCTTACTAATATCATAAATGTGAAAGTTTAGATGCTTGGATGTTTGGATGAATGCTTGTCACTCAATCACGCCAAAACGGATCTGGATGAAATTTGGTACAGAGATAGATTACGGTCTGGAATAGTGCATAGGCTACTTTTTATTCCAGAAAAATGTACGGTTCCGTGGGATAGGTTTGTTTTAGATTTCCTATATACATAAATAAATGCTTTAATTTTGTTACTTTTTTTATTGTAGTTCTAAAAATATTGAGACTATTATTATTTTTATACACATATTGTTCATAATTTACAATATTGTTTTATTTTTTATAAATTCTACACATAATCGACGAATATATTTATATTTTATATACATTTTAATAATTGGTGAAGGTTTGAACGCGGTTGCATAAACTTATGCAACTCATGTCCGACGTGTGTTGCGAGATGCTTTCACTGACCGCTGACCACTTTCCAAACAAATACCAGTACACTATTGAAATTAACTAGCAAGAGATATAATATATATATAAATTGTAAAAAAAATAACAATAATCACTCAAGTGGGAATCGAATTTTGTTTCCCCTTTAAATTATAAATTTCTCTTTTGCTCCTTAATGATACAGCTTCACGTGTAATGACATTACTAAGTTTATCTAAAGTATACAAAGCTACCAATAAAAGGATTGATAAGAGACTTCATAATAAATACTTACAATAAGTATCTATTCACCGTACACATAATATTAGCTCGTCATATCTTATCACAGTTACCTCGCGCCGCAGACGCTCGCAATGAAATAAATCGCATATCATATGTAATAGTTTTGAAGTATTCAATAAAATTTCAAGGTTTTAATATATAGTAAAGTATATTATCAGCAAATATCTTAAGAAAACGGTGGCTAAGTGGGGGGGAGCAGGCGCTTTCGAAATTTCTGCAAAAGGAGCTTTAAAGTCGACTATTGCGAAGTCAAGACTATGCTTCAAGATTCAGAATGATTACGTATAACACGTGTTTTACGGCACATCCAGTATTTTTTTTACTTTTCTGTAAAATCTAATTCAAAATCAAAATACTCATAATTCACTATTTTTCTGAAGTTGATCTTTACAAATATACGGACTGATAAATAACCATATTATATGACGTGCGAATGAACATGCGAAAATGTTCAATTCCTAATGAATTTATTGAGACCAGAGGTGTTCTACTTGCTACAGACGTGTTTTTAATTTGACTTTTTCACACACTACACGTTCTAAGCAAAATATTCCAACTATCAAGTTTGATTTCTAAATTAAACAAAACTGTAATACATTATTTTAGGAGAATACGTTAAATATTCACATAATAGGTATATTTTCATTGATTATCAAATTCTCACTGTTGTGATTTCACATCTTTTATCTAACAAATTACTCTAAAATATGCTAAACACTAAAAAGACTTTCTATTAATCTAGTTTAACGACATACTCGTTAAGATGTTGTACATCAACACAATAAAATACTATACAGGAAATGAACTCTACACTTGTTATACATACATATATGTATATATAAATAGACGATGAATGGCGAGCGAATTATTTATTTTAGTCCACTAATATTACGTATATAATAAGATCTACATATGTTTATACAAAATGAATGTGATTTATGTTAGTAGTCTTGAATTATCGACAAGCTCTCGCTCTCTCGAGGGATGAATCATTTTACATAAATCTTTTCGAATTTCGCTGATTTATTTTGATTTTTTGCTTCCGAAGTTTTGAATGCTTTCAGCAATGATGGTCTCTCCTGTGTTAACTTTTTTTTAAATACCAATTTTCGTGTAAATCTAAGAAAGTATTATCCCATCAAAAACATAAGTGTGAAAATGGGCGCCAAGTTCAATATTAAGAATACGCGCGGTTGTCAACTTCGCCGCCAAAAGAATTGAGATCTAAATGGATGCCAAGTTCTGTAGATAATCTTGAAATTTTTTCATAAGAACATACAACATTCTAAAATAAATTTAAAACACAATTTCTTGTTTTGTCTGCTACAAAACTGTTTGGTATTTAAAAATAGAACTTCTGAAATTTTAACAGTCGAATTATTTACCCAGAGTAGATAACTTAGGATAAATTGAAGTTTAAGATTTGATTTGGCTAGTTTTTACCAGTAAAGCAAGTTTTTAGAAGAGTGAGATACGAGTATGTTGACCTTACAATATAAAAACAGTAACTTGCGTATAGCATAAAGAAGATATAAGTGAATAGCCGAATTTAAGATAACTTGTAAATATACTCGTATCCATATTAATACTTACATAGAGCTTGAGAAAAATAATAAAATATTAGCTTTAAATTTTATGATTTATTGCGTAAACAAAACTTTAAAAATTTATAATAAAACCCATAAATCTTCAGATAAGTTATTTTCAATCTTTTCAAAGAGATTTGCCGACACCTGTCTTGACTTGTCTGATTTTATAACATTCCGTTGCGTATACTACAACACTGAAACAATCTTTTTTGTACCCGCGACGTCCGCGGAGACGGTACATGCGTTACGGTAAAAGGTGTTTGTGTGTGTCTGTTATCATTTTTTTCGGAAACGACTAGGTCGATTTTGAAACGGTTTTTTGCTTTGTATAAGTCTCACAAGTAAATTGAAACAATTTAAAATATTTATATTACTACCGGCTCACCCAAGCTTCGTTCGGGTTCGCCTCTTGGAAAACAAAAACAAACCCATTCCATGGGAACCGTACGTTTTTCCAAGATAAAAGTATAGATATGTTTTATTCCAGACTATAATCTATCTCTGTGCCAAATTTCATCCAGATCCTTTCAGCCGTTCAGGCGTGAAAGAGTAACAAACATCCATCCATCCATCCTCACAAACTTTCGCATTTACATACAATATTACTAAGGATTATAAGTTATATAATAGAGCCATTAAGAGCTATTAGGTATAGGTACGTTTATTGTATCTGCGTAATAAGCCAAATTCCGAAGGTGCATGTTTGTACAAGCTAATGTGTATATTTACCATACAAAATGCTGAAAACTGAGAATCAATTACATCAGCCCCAACTGTTACAAACAAAAGAGTTGTGAAATATACAGTTCTCCATTATGCTTAGTACGTAAGAAGAATCCTACACTGATTGGTTCGGACTTTCTTAGTGAAAAAATATTTTTTATTTATTTATTTATTAGGTTTATTTACAATCATTTACAATAATACACGCAAATATAAAAAAATAGAACTAAAAGCTAGGAGCTAAATGTAGTTGATTACTTACAAATAAACACAGCATGCACAGAAATAAATTTTCTTAAAATAATATACAAAATATATTTTATAAATAAACAGTGTTTTCTTTAAATTAATCAATGAGTACACAGTTACTATTATTTTAACAATTATAACATTATATAAGACTATCAAAGCATTTATTTAGCAATTTGGTGCAAATGTAAAAAATATAAAACTATCTAGGTATTTATTGGTTTAATTTTAAGTTATAGATTTTGTAATTTTTCTCCTTATTATGATATTACGAGTACATTGGCACTCAGTGGTTAGTCTACGTGAGTGTTTATAGTACGCCAGCCGTGATTCATCCGAGCAACATGTTGGCGAGTGATGTATTGGCCTGTGATGAGCGCCGTTATTCTGCACTACTCGCTAATAGTCTAGCGCATATATAAAAATATTAGGTAAAAGCCAAAAGGTCAATTCCACGGCTAGCATAAAGAAAACGAGCGAAATTGAATCCAAACATCTTCGGTGTACTTTTATCGTATGAAAGATATAGCACCTAGTCTTATCGCCTCTATAGGTAACAGGAGAGCTAGGTCATTTTCGCCCAAAGAATCGGCATTGCCATTCAGCGGGAGAATGCAGCTGGGTATTTCTCAGCGCCTTAAATTTTCGATTTCTGGAGGTTTATCTCCGTAACTAGCCAATAAAATGGTCTGAAATATTTTTTTAATGCACCTTAGACTATTATCTAACTTGGACCAATTCCGTTTGTATAATAATTGCATTCTAAACATACAAAAAAATCGTTTGAAACTCGTTCTTCTGATTCATATGACGTGTCCGTTCCCCATTTTTCTGAACAAAATTATAAATAACGCGTTATCTTATTGAAAAAACAATATAAATTATAACCACATCGAAAGAAGATTATTTATATTTTAACAAAAAAAATGTTTAGTTATATCTACGTTAGTTTACTTATTATAAATAAAGAAATAAAAGATGTCCGGCATAAAATTCTGATTAATATGGGGCGCGCTTCACTCGATCGTACTCCGGGTAGTCCGTTGTGCGACGAATGGGCCCGAAGGTAGACGTTCGGCCAGGTCAGCGTCGATCAGGAGATACAAGAGTAAGTATTTGATTCATATGTTCTTGATTCAGGTGGGTTTCTGATTAATATGTCTAGTTTACAAATTATGTTACAGAGTTTTAAAACTTGAATCTATGCCCCAAAAATACGTTTGAGTTGTAGATTTTTGTGGTTAAATGCGAATACCGATGTAAATATATGTTACGGATAATCGAAGATTTTAGGTAAAATTCTGATTGATCTGGGTCTGATTCATATGGTCAAAAACCCATATGAATGATAAAGTGGTACATTTTGTTTGAGTTATTAATCATACAATCATCATTAACATCAGGTCCCAAGCATCACGACACCGCGACTGCGACATAGCGAAAGAAAAATGATATAATATATAGTATAGGATGTCACATAGATAGATGCAGTGCAAATAGCCATAGCTATGCTGATGATAAGGTGCTGCTCAGTCCATCAATTAGATGTTTGCAGAGGCTCCTTTCTATTTGTGAAAAATATATTAAAAGTCATCGTTTAGTTTACAATAGTAAAAAATCAGTTACTATGTATGGTATTTAAATATAAAAATGGATCTGGTTATGTACCTGACGTTGTTCTAAATAATGTTAAGCTTGATCGTGTTATGAAATTTTAATACCTTGGACATGTAGTAAATGAAATGTTAACAGATGAGGACGACATAGAGAGGGAACGTAGAGCATTGCCGATGCGTGGAAACATTTTGGCTTGTAGTTTTGCTACGTGTACAGACCAGATTAAAATTACACTCTTTAAGGCTTATTGTCACGTACATTTCTTCTGTTCTTTTTAAATGTTTAGACTGCCTAGATATTGTTGTGCGTCGTGGATGTTCTAGGAGACACACACTGATGGTTTTGTTGCTATCATAAGAAAGAGGACTGCATGCCTGAGACAGAGGATAAATGACGGCACAAATTATATCATGAAAGCTATAGAGGATTTTGGGCAAAATTTCTCCAGACATAGATTAAAGGATTTTTCATATTATGTTTTAGTTTAAATATTTAATTTTATTTATTGTTTTTAATGTAGGAAAGCTTTGTATTTATTTTATTTAGTTTATAATTTAATTTTAGTTTGATTTACCTACTTTTCAAATTGTATGGAAAAGTAATACTTTCTTAGATTTACGCGAATGTTTGACATTATTAAATAAAACTATCTTTTCGGATTATTTCGCGGATTTATTTTGATTTTTGGTTCCCGACGTTTCGAATGCTTTACAGCATCCATGGTCACGGGAGAGACTGAGGTGTTACATGTCTTAAAGATATAGTTGTTACAGACAGCCTACCCACAATCAACAAAATGAAAATTGCACCAATTACATTATAATATTTTAACTTTAAACATTTTTATAATTTTAATTATAATTGAATATGGAAAATTATTTATTTAATTTTTGCTATTATTTTTATAATTATTACAATTTTAAAAATATTAATTAGTAATCTATAATTAGTGTTGCCATTATTATATTTATAACCATAAAGAAAAATATAAAATATAGTATTAATTATTTAAGCCATATAATTGTTCAATGTGTAATTTAAAAAGTTAAAATTAATTAAGGATTATTATTTTAATTTAGTTTGCTATTATTTAAAAACAACTTACTAAGCAACACTATTAATATATACTTTTACAAATGAAAAAATGAAAAATATTAATCTGATAAGCTGTCATTTTGATCTACACAGTATGAACTTACTACATCTGCCTGTCTGTTATGTTTATATTTATTATTTGATTTTATTATATTAATAACAGGATCCCATGACGATGGTAGTACCCAGCCATCTTCCCTATTGAAATTTGGATGTTTTTTAATTTCTATGGCTTCTCGAATCATTCTAGGGCGATATCGGTTTTCTTTCGCCAGGATTTGAGGTCTATCGAAACGAATATAATGGCTTGGGCGGTCCTGGCTATGTTTGCAGACAGCAGATGTTGTATTGCGACGGTGCTTCACATCAGCTATGTGTTCTTTGACCCGGGTTCTAATGGATCGCTTTGTTTGTCCAATGTAAGAGAGCCCACAATCACAATCAAGCTTGTAAACTCCTGCATCTTGTAGTTGAGTTGCAACTACAAGATGCAGGAGTTTACAAGCTTGATTGTGATTGTGGGCTCTCTTACATTGGACAAACAAAGCGATCCATTAGAACCCGGGTCAAAGAACACATAGCTGATGTGAAGCACCGTCGCAATACAACATCTGCTGTCTGCAAACATAGCCAGGACCGCCCAAGCCATTATATTCGTTTCGATAGACCTCAAATCCTGGCGAAAGAAAACCGATATCGCCCTAGAATGATTCGAGAAGCCATAGAAATTAAAAAACATCCAAATTTCAATAGGGAAGATGGCTGGGTACTACCATCGTCATGGGATCCTGTTATTAATATAATAAAATCAAATAATAAATATAAACATAACAGACAGGCAGATGTAGTAAGTTCATACTGTGTAGATCAAAATGACAGCTTATCAGATTAATATTTTTCATTTTTTCATTTGTAAAAGTATATATTAATAGTGTTGCTTAGTAAGTTGTTTTTAAATAATAGCAAACTAAATTAAAATTATAATCCTTAATTAATTTTAACTTTTTTAAATTACACATTGAACAATTATATGGCTTAAATAATTAATACTATATTTTATATTTTTCTTTATGGTTATAAATATAATAATGGCAACACTAATTATAGATTACTAATTAATATTTTTAAAATTGTAATAATTATAAAAATAATAGCAAAAATTAAATAAATAATTTTCCATATTCAATTATAATTAAAATTATAAAAATGTTTAAAGTTAAAATATTATAATGTAATTGGTGCAATTTTCATTTTGTTGATTGTGGGTAGGCTGTCTGTAACAACTATATCTTTAAGACATGTAACACCTCAGTCTCTCCCGTGACCATGGATGCTGTAAAGCATTCGAAACGTCGGGAACCAAAAATCAAAATAAATCCGCGAAATAATCCGAAAAGATAGTTTTATTTAATAATGTATGGAAAAGTGTTCCGAAATAAAGATTTATTATTTATTCGTGATTTATTAAAGATATATTATAAAATTAATAAATAATAAAAAAAAGTTATAATTAATAAAAGAGAGAAATATTATATGATATTGACTTGGTTTTTTTGTTTTTATTCCTGTTTCTGATTCATCTGTCACGAATTTTGATTCATATGGGCCCTAAAAAATTCAAGTTAAATATCTCAAAAATTATTTGATTAAAATGAGTGCGTAATTCAAATATATGTTTTTTGTCATATCTTTAATCATAAGAGTATGTTGAATAGGGCCAAAAGTGAAAAAAAAATTTGGCCAGATAAATCAGACGAAGAACGCATTCTCGGAGAAATACCCAGCTAGCATTCTCGCCACTATTCCACGCGGACATGACATGTACAGTAATAATTAAGTGTGCATTTGTTTTGTATATATAATTATAAATTATTATAAAGTATATTTATAATTTTGTTTATTGTAAGTAAAATATTATCGTATACGATATGTTTGTCGTTGGATGACATATAAACGAAATTAAAGGAAAAAGTAATTGTAATTTTTTCTCCAATATCACCATATTATATTATTTCCTAAGTTTCTAAGAACTTTCACCCACGATACATTATGTACGCCAACGAAACAGATGTACATACAAACATTCACTCAGTAAATATTATGAAAATTGAGTAACAATTATGGTACCTAATTGTAATTACAATTCATTTTTTTTAATACAAAGATAAACAGAAGCAATTAACAACGCCATATTCCTGCCGCCTTCAAACATGCAATTTTCTCCTGCAACTTAATAATCTATATATATAAAAGAAAGTCGTGTTAGTTACTTCGCTTATAACTCAAGAACGGCTGAACCGATTTAGCTGAAAATTGGCAGGGAGGTAGTTTAGAGCCAGGAGAAGGACATAGGATACTTTTTATCCCGTTCGACCGCGTTCCAATTTTTATGATATTTTAATTTTTGGATTTCTCTTAGTCCGGAATAGGTAAGTATTAAAACATATAATTAAAATGTGAGAAAGAAAGATTTTTTCTTTTTATATCTATTTAAAACGTACCTAGCGACGAACCCGAGCGAAGCGAGGGTGAGCCGCTAGTGTTAATATAAAAGCTGCGCTCTCACAATAAGGTCAACTCGCGTAAAACTAACGACGCTCGTGGAAGGAAGTAAATTGTTCTCTATTACTTGCCTCGGTTTATTGCGATGTATCTCGCAATGAAAAGTTCTATTAAAACTAAAGAAGAAACATCTGTTGAATTAAATTCTTACAGCAAATATTTTACAAAGAAAGCTTTTATAGTGCGAGCTTTATGAAAAATAACTTAAAGAAGGTAGCGTATAGTATGTACAATGTATTTACATATAGGTTTACCTACTCGAAATAATTTCTGTCAAGTTTTAGTTTTTATAAACATTTTTATGGCTTAATTTATGAGTACATATGTATCTCTTTATATATACCTATTCTAAATAATTTTTCCTAAGCTTACAAATGATGTAACACAGTGTCACTGATGCGGCGCGGGAGTGGGACCGCGCGGGCGTCCACCATCTGGCGTGAGGCGACTCTATCCCGTGTGCCGTCTGTTTGTAAACATTGTTGTCGAAATGAAGTATACTATATATATAGTTACATAGGTATTTACTCCCACTTCTAACATTTATGTGATCGATCTTTAAAGAATTTTTGACGATTTATACTATATGCGACGAATATTTTTTTAACTCTAAAACAGTTAATATTAATTATTATCATATTAAGAAAACATTTTATAACTATTTTGACAAAAATATACGTAAGCTTGATTATATTAAAAAGTATTACTGGGCCCAGTATTCATACATTTTTTTTATATCCAGCGTGTGTTTTACGAAACACCTACAAAGACGTGAAAATTTGAATCATACTCATGTTTATATGACATATGATTTCAAATTGGAAATCATTTGGATAGCATTTCAAACATTTCACGTAGTACGTGTTCCATTCTACATACAGACTACAGAGGTAGAGCAGTGGAATGAATCGGGTTAAGTCTACACATGCAGGCGAAGGTCGGCGTATATCGGGAGCGATCGAGAGTGCTTTATAAACAGCGTGTACTGTACCCAGGCGACGGGCACTACTGGGACTGTAACATGAGCATTCGCACGTTTCGTCGATGTCAGGAAAAATGACACTACGCAGTGTGACTTAGCACTTTGGTACAGTAGAGTTTATTGTGGTAGCCCACAGTGTACTCATTCATATAGTTCTCTAACGAAGGGCAG
The DNA here is from genome assembly GCA_921882275.1 of Brenthis ino. Lineage (NCBI taxonomy): Eukaryota > Metazoa > Arthropoda > Insecta > Lepidoptera > Nymphalidae > Brenthis > Brenthis ino. The sequence goes on along the minus strand of OV170222.1, from coordinate 23,939,647 downwards.
ATAGAGCAACCGTGCGAGGACTGCCAAGTAAGACGCACCCGATTGTTATATTAAATTTTATTTGGAAGCTAGGAAACGGCTTAGCTGGTAAAACTGTAATTTGCCATAAGATGGAACTACAGTGCTTTAACTTTGAAACCTTATATTCGCCACGAAAGTTGATATTTTTTAAAATATTTTTCAATTTTTGTTAAAATCAATGGGTAATGGATTTTTTTATTATGGTATTTTGTAATAGATGAAGGATAACATAGGCTTTTAGTACTTGTATAAATGGTTCCCATTAGATATTGGTTTCTTGTTAAATTTTGACTCATGTAAATGTCCAAAAGGAAAAACTAAGGAGGTTGTATCATAAATTTCATTTAAAATAAGAAATAAAATTTTGTGAAAAAAAATTAACTAAAAAAATATGTCAATATTAGGCACCATAGCCTGAATATGATTATTTTTATTAATTAAGAAAAATAGCGTATAAGAACAAATATTACGTTTTTTCATCACAGTTTCTTACTTACTTTATATTATTTATATTATTAATTAATTTATACATATATTGCAAAGTCAGTATTAACGCTGATTCAAACGAAATTGAACAAAATGTGATGGCGACCCTACACAGTGCCGGCGCAGCGCTCAAACACCGCCACGTGCCAGTTATTAATGTTACAACAAATATTGTTTTATGTCTAATTGTGCTCTAAATAATTCATACTATTTTATACAAAATTTAAAATGGACGTATAACCTTGAATTTTGTTACGGATTAAGAAATATTATACATGATACACAATCTAAACGCGTGTTAAAGTGGTTCTAAATTTGCAAGTCAATTTTATTCTTTTTGTGGAAAACTTGAGATTTATCATGTATATTATATGTAGTATATGTACGTATCTAGACATCTGCGAGCTATGTATGGTGCGACATGATTTGAATTAATCATTCAACTGTTGAAATGACCTTAACGCTGTTGATTTAGGAATATAATATATGTCTTTATGTTTGTAAAGTATGGATCATTTTGTTGGCTTAAATCTAAAAGGCTGTTTGGCTTAAAATTTTTATGCAATCATTTAACAACTAACTTTATCATATATTGTTTTTTATTATAAGTATTCCTTTTATTTGTCTTTACATACTTTTCTATATATCTTCTATAACTCCTTCCAATGAAATAAAAAATTGGTGTAATTTCTGAAATAATTAGGCATAAATAAGCCTAAATAGTTGACAAGTGATAAATTAAAAATTCAAGAGTCCCCGACCATCTTGGACCGATTTTCATCCAACATAGCTAAGAACACTCCCGAATAATTCACCTTTCATTCGAGAGCTACGATGCCACAGACAGACACACACACACACACACAACAGACACGTCAAACTTATAACACGTTAAAAAAGGAATAGAAAACATTCTTTTTTTTATATAACTCGTTCATGTTAATTTCCGTCCCCTACTATAGATGCATCTATTATATTTTGAAAAAGTATAGAAAATCAGGACAAGTGCGAGTCGGATTCGCCCACCGAGGGTTCCGTACAGTAGGAAATGTGTTTAACTTTAATTTCAAGTTTTTTTTGAAAGGGTGAGAATTAAGATAAATTTTGGTACTTACAAGTTTTCGCGAAAATATAAATTTGCCTATATCTTTTTATCGTGTTGACTCAGGACCTTGATTTTTATACACCTAATAGAAACTATAGACCTCAGTATCTAGTATAAATTTCAACTTGCTAGGTCGACCTGTTCCTGAGAAAATTGGTGGTGACACACGGACAGACGGACAAGAGAGTGATGTTATAAGGATTCCTTTATCCTTATTTACCTTTTGAGATACGGAACCCTAAAAGAAATTCGATAAGGCTCTTGCAATAATGAAATGCTTCCTTCGTTAACGTCTCGTCACTCCGGTTCTAATCTCTAGCTAAAGCGGCATCTGGTACTGCCCGAGTATGGCGTGTCAGAGGCGGATGTCGTCGGAAAAACTAGGCTAAACCTATCATTTCCATTGTAATTATCAAACTTCTTATATTTATGGAGAATCGGGTTTAAAGCGCGCTCACGTAACACCTAAAGAGGCGGTCGACGCAGTGACTAACTTTTTGTTTCTGAAACTAGATAAATATCTATTATTATTTGTTTCTGTACAAATTATAATTTGTAAGATTTACACGCACATGTAAATAGGAATAGTTAAAAGTTAGTAATAAATATTTTTATATTTTATTAATAAATAACTTGCCGTAAGTTAAAGAAATCGAATAATATATTTCAGAAATATGCCTCAATAATTATGATAGGAAAGAAATTTTACAATACAGTTAAAAGTGTTGGATGAAGTATTATCATATAATTACTATCAAATATAGAAGAATCGAAGAGAATTATTATGAAACAATGATATTTCTTGACATTAATATGGGACTACCACCATTTTTATCTATTCATACAACATGAGCAAACAAACGTGCTTCCGGATTGAGTAGGTACTTCCTTTTTCGAAATCAGTCAAACTGTATAGTATATTCATGGCATTGTTTGAAGAGGGAAAACTCCTATAAGACAATGGCAGCATGCGGTCTCTCTTGGCAAAGCGCGCGCGTACTGTACATATAATACTTCTACGAGTATCTTATAGTATGTACGCGCGCGTAAGTATGAGTCACAATTAGCAATTATAGGACATTGAATATACTCGTATACTATATTAACGAAGAGAATCGTAATTTACCTTCACATTACCATACTTAATGTAAATAAATATGACTCATCTCTGTTGTATTCATGTTTAAGAAACATAAAATATTGTTACAATTTTCTTATTTACGCAAAATTTATATTTTTGGATCGATTTGCCAAATCCTCAGTGAGTTTGATAAATATTGAATCACTTTAATAAACTGTTTAAGCTGTCTTATTATTTATTTCTACTATCTTAAATAAGACAAAATTAAAAATTAAAAAAATCAATCATAAGGTTACTTTGTAACACTTCCCCGAGGTATACCAGAACTCGGTGTTCTCCGTTGCAACTAAGTCGCGAAGGTCATCAGTAAATAAATCTCGGCTAAATGGCAAATACATATTGCAAAGTGGAGGCGCGGCGTCGTCGGCGCTGCCCGCGGCGGCCGCGGCGCGCCCTGCACTCGCTAATAGAGTCGCTTCCGCACTCCCGACGCGACGCATTGATTGAGCCGAGACCCGGTGACAAACCGGTCACCGGGTATACTATACCGGCAATAGCCCGATGCCCATGTAACTAAATATTGTTCTTGATTATAATTCCTTTGAGTATGATCATAATTTGGAAATAGGTAAAAGTATCTTTTATCCTCCTAGTCTACAAATCACTAGTTATTTGAAAGATAAATGGTTAAAATGTAAATAGACGAATTTAAAAATATATAAATGTATAAAAACTTATCTAGTCCAGTTCAGTCTGAACATGAGTAGTACATACTTCCAAAGAAACATCTCAATTTAAGCTCATTCCGGATTGTGATGATTGAAAGCGTAAGAATAACAGGTACTTAGTTGCACGTCGCCGCTCCCACACGAGGTGCACAAATATCCGTGACTGTATTACTTCTAACATCGGAATACGGAACGTGTAAATTATCCCGAATCATAATATACGACGTCATAAACAGGAAAAGCTAACAATGAAGCTTTGCTTGCATGCGTGCTTTACGATCTATCGAAATATTCTAATACAATAGGCAGGTACTTCATTCGGTTTGAACTTAGTTTATATAGAAAAAAGAGACAAATGAAAATTTTTTATTAAGTATTTAGTTAATTTTCTAGTTAGTGATGGAAATAAAAGACAGGTAATTGAAGGTTTTATTCCTTTATAATGTAATGATGAGTTTAATCGTAAACCGTTGATTATGGCTCGGAAATTTAACTACACTGATACTAGAGCCACAGCCGCATCATAGTTATAGTGTTAACGGTATCACAGCTCCTGCAGGTGTACACAACACCGTGTAAATAACACTGTTTCAAAACAATGTTGCTTTGTGAATGTGAGCTAAATTCCTGTACAACTACATAGTACCTATCTGTTGTTATTTCTTACGTGCTTTCTGCTTACTGCCTTCTTATTGCGCATACCTATAGTTTAGTGTATACCTACTACTTGCGATTCCACTTGTATACAAGCACAGTAAGATTATAAGCTATATCTTAAAAGGTAGCGATTTATTAAATTTAGTTATATATCCGTACTATCAAAAAGTCCCATTAGAAGCCAAAATGATCAGTCATAAGAATGTTGACAAGGATATAGAAAGTGTTATTTGGCTTTTATTACACCTTAAAAATCAACGTAGAACTTTGACTTTAAGTTGCAACAATTTAATTAGTTAGAATATAGACAGGGTCAGATCACCGTCGAGGTCGGAAGTACAATCATCGCGAGGAGTTAGTTTTCATGTTCTAGAATCTAGACTAACACAATAACTTTCAGCCGCCACCATTGCATTGCATAATATAACATATTTTTACTAATATTATAAAGAGGCAGAGTTTGTTTGTTTGTTCGTTCGTTCGTTCGTTCGTCTCTCTGTCTGTTTCTGTCTGTCTGTTTGTTTATTTCTTTGTTTGTTTGTTTGAACGCGCTTATCTCAGGAACTACAAATCCGATTTGAAACATTCTTTTTGTATTAGATAGCCCATTTATTGAGGAAGGCTATAAGCTATAATATATCATCATGCTACTGCCCAAGGGAGCGGAGCAGTAATATAATACATCTATAGTCTATCGATTCCATACTAACCGTTAAAACTTATCTAGAGCAAACCCGAGCAAAGAGAGGGTGAGCCGCTAGTATGTAATCTAATAATTATTATAAAATAATATGGTGATTTAATAGGTGATAATTACATAACACTACCTGTGACCATGATTATTGCCAAACATTTGAAACGTCGGGAACCAAAGTCAAAATATATCCGCGAAGAAATTCGAAAAGATAGTTTTATAATTAATGATGATTACTTTAGTTACGAAAGATCAAGATAAAGCTTATCTGATTTTTAAATATAGAAAATTATGTAATTTCAAGTGAATAATTCGATGAGATGGAACATTGATAAATACAGTACGTGAGTTGTTAACTGTAACGTACAAACGTCAAATAATTGTTGAAATTTTGTTTTAAACAAATAAGTATCACGTAGCTGTATGTTACTTTTGCTTGTTCTCGGGCCAAGTCTCCGTCTTAATGGGTTAATCGGTGACATTAAGCAAACAAATATTTTTAAATTAAATAAAAACGTTGGCTTTAATAATTATATTTACCCGACTGCACGACGCAAAGGAGGGTAGTGTGTTTATCAGTCTATGTATGTATCTATGTTTGTTCCTATATGGCATTCTAGAGACCAAAGGCGTGGGCCGATTTTGATGATTCATACGTAAATTCGTCTTGATAACGGGAGTGTTATAGGCTATAAAAAATAGTTAAAAATTAAAATGGCGGATTTAAGGCGCCAATTTGTGTGTGTTTAAAAAAAACTTCCAAACTATAAATCAAAAAATATAAATAACTTTCATACATATATATAAAAGTAATTTAAGATAAAAATTGCTAAATATTACTTCAAATTGGCAAAAACTAAAAAGCTATAATTTGTAATTTATTTCTTTACTTATACGAATATGTTAATGGTGAGGCTTCCCTAACAAATAATACTAGAGATCGTAATTCGTAAATCGGCTTTACCAACTTCAACAGGAAGTTTTTCACTTATTGAAATAGGCCATTTTTTATCATCATAGTATGCGAGTGAAACCGTAGACAATAGCTAGTTGATAAAAAAATAGTTCAAAAGTAAAATGGCGGATTTCTTATCAGGTTTTTAAACACCAGTATATCCAACGTCTTAATGAAGTCATAGTAATTGTATGGAATAACACTGTTGGCCTTGACTCATTCTTTTCGATTCCACGCTAATTTACATTCAAGTATTCACAAAACATTTGTAATAAGATATGCCTAGCAATTATAACACTTAAATTTGATGTAGTAAAGACTGAATTCGTATGTTGTATGAATTCGAAAACTGCGAAGAGCTTCTTTTGTTAGCGATGGACACAACAAAGCGTTACTGTGCTTGTGTGCTGAATGTGGTATTTTTAATAGCAGAAGTTTTGAGCGCCGTTTTGATATAATATTAAAACTCAAATGGAATTGGTGTGTATACATAAAAATAGTCAGTAAGTATTGCGAGATAATCCGTTTGTTGGTTTGTCAGCTTTTCAACAAGCATATATGTATTTTTACACAGATATAGCTAACAGAACCTCATGTCGGGACCTAGGGTAGATATATGTCTTTTCGGTACTTCAGTTAACTCCAGTGGAATATTAGTTTGTTACTAAAAAATGCCTTCGACGTGAGCAAGATGTACACAAATCATTGTACCTGCTAACACTTGCTGCATTGCTCCGAGACTCTCATAAGCATTATTTCACTAAAATATAGTGGTGAAAATGGAATATCTATTTGGTATTCATAACAGCAAGTAGTCCAAGTTCGATTCCTGCATGCAGACAGTAGCTTATACTAATTAAATATTTAATGACTAGAACCAACCTTCTGTTTTCATACATAAGAATTTTTATTACGTTTTTAATTTATGTAAAATCGAGAATTATAGGATTGTGCAATTACACACTAACTTTACATACACATACATATATAGATTTCTCAGAGATATTTTCCCGCAGTAAAATATATCCTATATAAACATATAGGATACTTTTAAGGTCAACACCCGGATAACCAGATATCATCACACCAAATTTCATCAAAATCGCTCCAGTGGTTTTCCCGTGATGCGTTCCCAGACAGACAGACAGACAGACAAAAATTCTAAAAACTATAGATTCGGCCTCTGTACCGATAATAATGATTACTTCAATGAGATCTTCCAAAAAATACATAATGGTCAGATTCGATTCGAATTCGAATTTTATTATATGTATAGAAAAATGACTACTTCTAAGGCTAAATTCTTTCTACTCAATGAATTACAAATTTTTCAAATGTTTATTTTCTTATATAATAATACATTAATTCAATTCACGAAGCCAGTAAATTAAACTCCCGACCTACGACACAGAAACGGGAGTCCTTGACTCAGCAATCTTAGCAATTTCATTAATATACAATCGAAGCTGAGTTATTTATTGCTAATTGTAGGATATTCGTGCCATTTTAATATAAAAGTTCATATTTGACCGTGAAATTATTGTAGTGCGTCAACACCGCACCTAGCCCGCCACCCGCCCGCCCTCGCCCGCCCTCGCCCGCCCTGCGCCCCGCTCTATCAAATGATTGCTTTGCTTCACGCGAAATTCATCGCAATCATATTGACCACAAGTTTTTAGTATGAAATATGTTAATTAAGCACGCACAGTGACTTTATGAGATATTATTTAAAAAATATTAGATTATCTTTGTGGCGTCCCAAGCATCTATCGATCTACATATACTGTATTTATAGATTGTTTTTTTTTTTCAATACGATCATTAAGTAATAAACAATGATAATTTCGAATAACATTAGCAAATTTTTATATTCGAAGACTTACTAGTAATTTAGTAGTGTTCTGAGCACAAATATATTAATAAACTAACGACTTACTTACATTTTATTTTTTTTGAGCGGAACCCTATTTTTTTCTAAAATAAAAGTAGCCTAAGTTACTTTCGTTATAACATCAGCTATCTGCCAATGATATGGGCCTCTGTTTACATATTTAAGATCTTTTTGTAAATATTACCTGAAATAAATGATTAAATTAAATTAAATTAAAAAAAATGTAAAGTCCCGTCAAAATCAGTTCAGCCTTTTGGAGATAAGCCAGAACAAACTGACAGACAGACAAACAAAAACTTTTTAAATTATGTTTTTGTTATGAGTAACGTATATATTTTCATATGCATTTAATATAAAGCTGTTATATTACCATTACAAACAGACACTTCAATTTTATTTATCTGTATAGATGTATAGATAATCAATGAACATTTTTTTAACCTAGTAATATTAAATGAGCAATTCTTGTATACATGTATACAGAAACTTATTTCGTATATGTCAGAAACAGTTTTTTGCCACAAATTTATATATGTACAAAAGAAAGAATATTATATTTGAAATATATTTTTTTGTTTCATTTCCTCATCATTTTTTTAGTAAGTATTAATAAAAAATTGTTAAAATTTTAAACGAAATAAAAATTATTCTTTTGTATTTTCTTTATTCGGATCATCATGTGTCATAACCTTTTTTTATGTCAATTAAATAATTTCAATACAAATATAAGCTGTATTATGCAATGAATATTAAAAAACCCTTTTAATTGTGACATTACATGAAAAATCTATTGTTAAAAAAATATATTTTCTTAACAAGTTTCAGTAAGCTTTAAAAAAACAAGCAACTTCTCTATTTCCAAATAAACACGATTTTACATAGAAAAAACGCCGAGCGAAGCCCAAATTATCTTTACTTAAATAGTAATAGCTACTTTTAGATTTAACTGTACATCCATACTTTCTACTCATCCCTCAATAATTCATTATTATGTTAAAATGTTCTGAACAAATATCAACGCTAAATTAGATGATAAACTAAACATAATGTTTAAAACTGAAAACAGAACATCGACAACCTTTTTCATGTTTCACCTTTGATATTCTTCCAAACCTACAATTTATGATTACTGACATAATAATTATAGCTGTTGTTTCGAAGAAATATAATTAACAAGTTATTTATCTAATTGGTACATTTATTTATTAATGTCTTTGGAAACTATGCTGTGTACAGTACAAACCGCCGCGTGAGTTGCTCTATAAGTAATCGTCATCGTTCTTCGAAGTGGCGCTGGTCACCTGCCACCTGGGAAACTTACGGCAATTTGAAATATAGTGACTAACATACATACATTTTGCAGTTTTTAAATCATACTGTTCCAATTTAAAGGTCAACGTTCTATATTTTTGATTGAGTAATACCCCTTGCGTGGTTTAAATACACAACTTGTTACTTATAATGTGATAAACGCGAATGAACTTCGAAAATATCGGTCGAATTCCTAATATCTTATATTTACAAGTTATTAGCTATACTTAAAACTCAACTTACCCGTCTTTTTAACGTAAATCCATAGTTTTTGTTTATTCCTTACTCTACACTCTACAGTCTAATCGAGAACTTCAGGTACAGGCCCATAGAAAAATATCATCATATGTTAGAATTGAATTTATAGCCTTATATGGTATATATATATATATATATATATCTTAGTCTCAAATATCATAGATGCTAAATAACAGCAAATTCAAAGTCCAATTAAAGTGCTTTATAATCAATTATTATCCGTAAATTTCAAGAATGAACAAGTAGTCAAAAAAACTAAATAGTAAATTGAATCTTTTATTATCACCATATTAAATTATAGTAGTGCTGAACGTTAAAATGCTGACAAATAAAGATGTAAGAGAGCGTATTTAAATGTGACTCGAGTTCGTTATCGTCGACCTTGCGCACTTGCCGAAACTGTGTCACACCGGGTGCGGGGTACAGCACGGGTGCATCTATAACATAGTATGTACATGTTTTTTATGAAAAAAAAACATTTGTAATAATAGTCTTTTCAGTCTGTTTGTCGCAATATATTTATATACGAGTAGGTGAGCCTTTTCTTATAATAAGATATAATCTCAAGGTCGATGAAACAAAGAGTTTTTAGTGTGTTCTATTCTAGCCGATACAGTGTATTCACTAATGTTCTACAAAATATAATTAAGTGTTGTTATAAAAAGTTAAATAGCCGAAAGCCGTGCTCGGCGCACTGACCTCTTCGCGTGTCATAAGTATCGGTGCGGCTTAGGGCTGCCATCGCCACTTTGATTTTAAATATAAAACAAAAAAAAACTCTAATATCTGCTTATACATAAGTATAGTAAGAGTTTAAATTTGTATGAATTTCGATACCAATTGTACAAAATTATCTTATAATTTAAATATTAATAGCAAATGCACTGCAAATAAAATTGTAATTTTTAAAGTATTCAAGTATATTTTTGAATGTTTTTGCGTTAAAAAGTAATTTTCATAAAAAAAGAATACGCTATTTCTTATTTTAAGCAGGAATGAGGACTTCACACACAACTCTACTTAAAGGTATTCATTAAAATGTAATATCATTTAAGTAAATTATATTTACAAGGGCGTCCCTATTGTGCTGTAACGTGAGAGCCGCTCACGCGATTTTTGGTGGTATTTTAATTGCATAATCACGAGTTTTCATCATTCAGGAGTCAGAAGTCAGTCACGTGGCTCTCGACAATAACGAAATTTATTCACGTCGTTTCCTACTAATAACAAAACATAACATCTCATATGAATGTTTTAAAACATTCTTTACGAAAACTATAAAAGTAGATGTCTAACTTTAACTTTACTAAAATTTTACTTTGGTTTATAGTACAATTTTATATTTATTTATACAAAGAATTTTGTGATACATTTTAAATCACAACCTGTTTACGAACAATGTGATGTTGTTATGTTATTTAATTATGTTTAATGTTTAAGAAATTGTTGAGCAAAAAACTCAATTCATCAGAATTGCCCCTTGATTATATTATTATGAAAGGTTTACGTCCTGTGATATGTCACGGGCAGAATAATTGGCATTCCCGGAGCGCGTCACACGTTGGACTTATCTGGCGGCGCGAGATGTCGCAAGCGCGGGCTGCAAGTACGATCAACAAACAACCTGAAATAAGCAATTATATGTGTTATTACTGAATACCAAGAACCAGAAACATGTATGAAACAGTCTTTTTATAAACTTTTACTTGTTATATTGTTAATGATTGCAAGAGCCAAGAGAGAACTGAATTCAAAGATATGACACTTACGCGTCGGCCTTAACAAATAAAATGTATTACTTATCTATTATTTTCGTTGGAATCGAAACTCTGACATCTGACACGATCGAACGGCCCAGTATTTGGCCAATTTTAACAACTAAATATCACAGCAGCGGCATAGATAGAGATTGGAAGTGATGAGCTACAACTGCGACTACTTCAAGGCGCTAGAACATGTCAGTTGTTGTGCACATTATATATTTATACAACAATACAATGTATTAAAATGTCATTCAAACATAAACATACTTTGTAGTATGTGAAAACAAAGCCATAAATCGTGAATGTCATTTGTTTCCGTGACACGCCAATATTCGCTATTTAGCTCTACTTTATGCCTCTAATGATTGGTGAGGTAATGTTTTGTTTAACACTTACTGTAATTTGTGTACAGACCGATACTTGCTAAGCAGATAAACATCTTGACATTAACAAGTCGTTTGTTTGTTTGATTATATTGCAAATTTTTCTTTAAGTCTATTTGCACTACTGTTGTAATAGAACTAGATGTTTAAGAGAATACTGTCGCAATAGTCCATCACACTATGGTATGGTATGGTATGGTATGTTCGGGCTGGTTTCCGCAACTCGACGACTATGCGCCTATTTTGCGTGTGTGGGAATTTAAATTCTCGTTACTCCTGCCATCCCAGCTCCTCCAGGAATTTCAGCAACTTCTTTGTCTTGCCGAAGATTTCCGGGAGTGACCTAGGAGTGCCAAGATGTTGAGCCCGGTACTCCGCTACACCTGGACAATACAAGATCACATGTGCAGCCGTTTCATCTGCCCCCATGCGGTTAAGGCCGCGGTTATTTGCCTAAGTTGAGGTCTGTTAAGTTTGATGATACGGTTCGACATTTTGACATCAATGTTTGGAAGCGATTTGTGGTAGAATTACTATTTAATGCCTGTAGTGCTGACATGCTGTCTGATAGTATGCGGATGGAGCAGTCTTCCACTCTTCATCGCAGTTGTTCTCATGCAGCCTGTCACTGCCATGCACACCAACCTTTGCCAGCTTTGTAGCTTGGTTTGTGCTGTGGTCAAAAGTGTTCTACGCCACCATATTAAGGCACCATAGCTGATCATAGGTCGTATTACCGATGTATATAGCCATAGAGTTATTTTGGGATTGAGGCCCCATTTTTTACCTATCATCCTTCGGCATTGCCAGAAGGTGATACTGGCTTTGTTTAATAAATTGTCTAGGTGTTTAGACCAATTTAGTTTGCTATCCAGAGTGATTCCAAGGTATTTTACCTCTGTGGTTAATGTTAAGGTGGAGTTAAAGAGTTTCGGCAGGGTGTAGTTTCCTAGGGCTCTTTTGTTTGTGAACATTATTAGTTCTGTTTTGCGTGGGTTAACACTCAGATTATAGTCATAACACCATTTTTCGACTATATTCAGTGCTGTCTGAGTTAATTCACAGACTGTACTTGTGAATTTGCCCGTTACAAGGATGGCTAGGTCATCTGCATAGCCTATCGTATAATATCTGTTGTTGTTGAGCAGGGTTATTAGGTCGTTGACTACTAGGTTCCATAAGAGGGGTGAGAGTACTCCTCCTTGAGGACATCCTTTGGCCACGATGGCACCTTGTTTGTTGCTGTTACCTAGCCTGACCACTCTATTCGCTAGCATATATTGGATCCAGTCAGTTATTGTTGGATTCACCTTGTGTCTGCTGAGTGCGGCTTTGATACTAGTGAAGTTGGTTTTGTCGAAAGCACCTTCAATGTCAATGAAGGTGCCCAGACAAATGTCCTTGGTATCTAATGCCTCTTCAATTTTGTATACTACTGCATGAAGAGCTGATTCCGTTGATTTGCCTGAACTATAGGCATGTTGATTCCTGTGTAAGGGTGTTTTTGCTAAAGCGTTATCTCTCAGGTGTCTATCACATAATCTTTCCATAGTCTTAAGTAGGAATGATGTGAGACTGATTGGTCTATAGGATTTTGCATCCGAGTAGTCTGTTTTACCTGGCTTCGGTATGAATATTACTTTAACCTCTCTCCAGGTTTTAGGCACGTAGCCAAAAGCCAAACATGCCTGGTATATTTTGTTAAGTATGTGGTGCAGTCTTGGGCCTCCCCATTGTATAAAGGCGGGGTAGATTCCATCTAGACCCGGTGCCTTGAATGGTTGGAAGCTTTTGATGGCCCACGTTATTTTCTTGGGGTTTATGACCTCTGACGCAACTTGCCAGGAGATGTCTGTTGCCTTGTGGTGTATGTCTAACCACTTGTGTTCATTAACCATTGTGCAGTCGGGAAAATGCGTCTGCAGAAGCACTTGGTGTGATTCTTCTAATGATTTGGTATAGGTGTTATCTGGTTTCCTTAGTGAACCCAGTTCTCGTTGTGACTGTCCGGTGAGGATTTTCCGGATTCTGTTAGCCTGTATAAACGATTCTATGGAATCACAGTATTTCCGCCATGCACGGTTCCTCCAATATCTTATACGTTTTTTGTACATGGCCTTGACATTCTTGTACTGGTCCCAATCCTGATCGTTATATGTATTCATAGCCCTGTTGAAGGCTTTCCTAACCTTGGTTCTAAGGCGTTTTAACTCTGGACCCCACCATGACCGTTTGTCCGCTGGGTTTTCCGGAGGGTAGATTAATGGGCAGGTTGCCTCATAGCATGTGTTCATTAACAGCGTTAATTTGTTGACTAGTTGTTCAATGTTATCAGTGTCTGTTATCTTTTCCGGATAGTCTAGCTCTCGCAATCCCTCTATGAGTAGTCCATCACACTAACACAATGGTCACGAATAGTAAACTGTTTTGTATTCGCTTCAAGATTTCATTTATATGTTGAAAAATAAACAAAAACTTTAAAAAATAAAACCTGACTAAAATGTAAAAATAACTAAACAGGGGTTTTTTATCTAGAATAGATACCTAATCAGATATTTTCGCAGTGAACACGAAAAAAAAAAGATTCTGATGAATAAACTCCTCCGTTTTGTCATGATGAAATAATAACACTTTTTTGGAACTAATTTAAAGGTGTACACTATATACTATATAGACATCATATGCTGTATTTTTTACAGATAATCACTGTTTTGGATTAACCTGAATACCTTTGTAAATCTATCCAACCTGACTAATAATATATTACAATGATTCATCTGTTTATACTGCAAATATTAATTTTGGTCCTTTAACTTATATATCCTGAATATTATCGCTAACAGAATATATTATGGCACCCTTTCAGCGCGCCTCGTTAGTTTAGAACAAGTCTTTCGCCAGCACATTAAGGCGCCGTCGCCGGCCGCCACGCGCTTCCGCCTCGCCGACCTTGCGTGCACGATATTTCCTCAGAAGGCAGTTGAACGATTCGAAAAGTTCTAAAATATCAGTTTACGCACATTATTTATATATACTTATATAAATCAATTGCCGTTCGTTAGCGTCGCTAAAACTAAAAAACGGCTTTTTGAATAATTCTTTTTTTCTTTTGTTGGAGATGTGTCGGGTGGTTAAAGTATAAAACAAATAGGGTAACCCAAAAAACAGCTGGAAAATCTAAAAGTTCAGAACTGTTTATTTTGTACCTATGTATATACAATATTAATGTAGTCTATCTATTCCATACTAACCGTCAGAATGTAGCGAGGGATGAACTAGTACTTTTGAATATAAATAAAATTACGTTATTTTCTTAGCTACAAAAATAATTATTATTAGTTCTTTTTTACATTAACATTTAAAAATAAGTATAAGCACAACAGAAATGTTCTCGATTCTATAGTTATTTGTTATTTAAATATCTATTTTAAGTCCAAAATGTTTATTCCATATAAATTTTTGCACAAAATTAGTATCACATCACAGTAGGTATACAGACTAAATGACACTAATGAGACAGTAGTATTCTCATCACTGAGATTTTCTGAAGCACTCGACTTGAGTAACTTCCAAGAGACTATTATTACAATATTTTTAACTCGAACAGGTTTTAGGTCAAGGGTGGCGTGGAGTGGTGTCGGTGTTCGCCGCATTATCGCAATGCATCCATTCTCTGAACCGTCAAGTCGCCGCAACAGGTCGCATCATGTTTCATTTCGAAATTTTAAGTAAATTAATTCTTCAGCATTCATTGTTTGTATTCTGATATTTCGCCGAAACTAATTTTATTCGTATCTTTGTCTATAATAAGCTTGAGGCTTAGCTCCGTAGTAACGATCTTGCTTAGACAACCAAGTGAACTGGATTCAAATCCCGGGTACCATATATTTGAAGTTTTGACGTAGGAATTATTTTTAATAAAATAATAACCTACGGTGAAGAATAACATTGTAAGAAATGCCGCATATCAAAAAAAAAACCATTCGAACACACGTGAAATCTGCTAACCTGCATTTGGCCGCCAACGTGGACTATGGCGTGATTCCCATCATTTTGAGGGAAGGCTCGTTCCCAGCAGTAGTTTATTAAAAAATTATTAGTAATATAATACTAATTACACCGCCTACTAACTAAACTTTTCGTGTACATTTCACTACAAGATATAATAGCAACTCAGCTCAAATATCCTCTCTGTAGTCTATGATATGTAGACTTTAGTACCGTTTTCGTAATATATAAATTAAATGAATAAGTATATAACATATTCTATAATAGTTACGTGTTGCGTGTCTTCGTGAGACAGTTAAACAACGCTCGGACATGTGTCTGTTGCGTAATCACGAGGGCTCTCCAGTATCGCTAATTGAGACCGCGCCCGGCGCGACCCGCGCCTTCACCGCCACCTGCGGGACGTATTGATTAAGAATCGTTAAATATTCATCATAGGTGTGTTTATGCTTGATTATAAAACTTTCTTAGATTTACACAAATACTTTTTCATAAAAAAAAAACTTTTCAGATTTACTTGCGGTTTCATTTTATTTTTTTGTTCGCCACAGGAGAGACTAAAGTTTTGTCACCTGGAAAGTCAGAAAGACAGAAAGAAAGAAAGAAATGGCATTTATCTAAACTACAGGTATGCACTTGTAGATGCTAACTTAAGTATTGTATTGATCAAGTTTAAGTCTATTTAATCGAAATACAGTTTTTTAAGAATAATGATTTTATAATACTACCTAAGTAAATTTTATAATATTACCTAAGCAAAAAAATATCGTTCCGCATTCGAAATACTGCGATAAATAAAGACAAGTAGTCCTTACCCTTAAGACATAAGAACAAAATTTAGGTGGAAGTATAAAGCCTAACAAAGGCTAAATTATGCTCTGAAGAGTTTAATGCATGGCTTCGAATGAGGATATTTGAACTGAAAAATATCGGAAGACAGTCCCTAATCGACCTTGTTTCAAGCTGTTTCCATTATACTCTAACGTGCATGATGACGCATTTAACATTCTACCTCTACTTTTTATAAGAATCATGGTTATGCGTTTAAATCTTTAAGCTATAAAAAATTGTAAAAATTACTTACTAATTCGTATCGCTTTAGACCGCTTTACACCGCTGTGCATTGAGCTCAGATGCCGGTGTGAAAAAGATGTTGACTGTTATGGACTCCATGGACTCTCTTGTAGAAGAAGTTCAGGTAGACTTCTCCGTCATGGTTCCCAAAATAATATTATCAAAAGGGTTCTTCCCATCACTGACATTCCTGCTCTTATTGAGCCATTTGGTATAAGTCGAGATGATGACATGAGACTTAATGGTATGTCGCTGGTTCCTTAGAAAAGGGGCCTGGCCCTATTGTGGGATGCTGCATGCGCTGACGAGCTAGACCCGTCCCATGTCGGCACCTAAAGTGGGAGCCCCTTAAAATGTTTCAAAAATTTCATCGGATTACAGCTATGTTTCAATAAAATTGAGTAAGTCTTCTTACATTTTGAGCATATACCTATGTATTTCAAACTAATGAACACATAACTTTTTCAACGATGACATTAAAAAGAGAACACAAGCGCCACGCACGACCAGGAAACGAACGATCAACATGTTTATAAAGATACACAATATTTATTAAGTTTATAAGGACACCTCTTTCATTTATTTAACAAATGTATCCCTTCAAAAAATTTCGAAAAACATTTTTTAGGTGTCAAATGAAAAAAACCGGCGATGAAGGCGTATGCTAATACATAAATATAAATAACTAGCATTGCCCGCGGCTCCGCCCGCGTTCAAATGACCAAAAACCAAAGTCTTAGGTTTTACATATTAGTGAAATCCAATTGTAAGAGACATTGCAGTTTTTGTATTTTTTCTCAGAAATGAGATATTTTCCCGCGGTAAAAAGTATCCTATATGTTGATCCGGATAACTAGCTATCACCATACCAAAAAATTCTAAAAACTATAGATTTGGCCTCTGTATCGATAATAATGTTTATTTCAAAAAGGTTTTCCAAAAAATATTTAATGTACAGATTCGGCTTCATTACAATTTTATTATATGTATAGATAACGTATGTTAACATGTCACGCGAGACAGTGGAGATGAGTGTGTTCAATTAGAGCGTCGTTAGCAGCGAGAGCGCGCGTGCGGCGTGCACGCAACGCACTGCGGTGTATACAATAACATACCTCGTGGGTACTTAAATCACAGTTTATATGATTGTTAACTTCTCATTAGTGTAGCTGATACGGTTTATAAAAACTTAAAAAAAACCGACTTCCAGGTACTAGACTGTTAAAAATAACTAAACGGGGGTTTTACCCTAAACAGATACTTTCGAAGTCGGTGCTTGCTTGATGCTATTTGTAAAGTAAATTTTCACTGACATTTTTGATGTTTAGACTTTTTCTAATTATTACGTTATAGTCACAACTTGACTTCTGACATGTTTTAAATGTTCTTTTACTTTGTCTGGATCCGGGCTTTTCATAATGAAACTCGAGCGTCGAAAAGGAGTGACTTTAATGAATTCAATTTCCCTGTTGAAAAACTCCAATAGAATCCCACCAAAAGCGACAAAAGCCAGGAACCAATAAATATTTATTGGTTTCTATGTGGCTTTGTCTCTTTTAATGGGATCCTATTGGAGTTTTTAAATAGGGTTATTTCTAGTTCTAACAGTTTTGCCAATATATTTTATTTTTAATATACCATAGACATAAGTATACAAGAGCACCATCTACATCACCAAACTAGTATTCAATCAATAGCAATTATGTTAAAATTGATTCATACATGAAATCTAAGAGGTCTTGAGTTTAAACAGGCTTTACTTGCATTTCCAGACAAGTGCGTTGCTGATGGGCCAACACTGCCTCAATGGTGTAGTGGCTAGCATGTATGACGGCACATCCGGAGCTCCTGGGTTTTATTCCAGTCCCGGGTCGGGCCAAGTTTAGTTATTGGGTCTTTCTGTTTAGTAAGCCTCAGTAACAGCCCGTAGTTGAGAAGTTGGCGGTGTTTCACCCCCGTGCTTCGGAGAGCATGTAAAGCCGTCAGTCCTGCGCCCTAACTCTCACTCTCGCGTCCCACCGGAGTATGAGAGTGACAGGAATAGAGAGTGCACGTTGTGTCTGCGCGTACACTTGTGCACTATAATATCTCCTGCGCAGATGGCTAGTCTCAATGAGATTGGCCGCCGTAGCCGGAATCGGTCGGGAGGACATTATTACCACTGCCTAAAAGGCGATGTAATACATATATGACTTTCTGGCCGACGAACTAACCCTGTGAATAAAATAACGTAGATATGTTGTTTCATTGCTATCTGGAAAAGACGAAACTAACGAACGATGTCAAATTTATAATATTAGCGAAAATAATATATTACCACAGTTTATTTTGCTGAATGCGGCTTTTTTACTACCGGTGGAGCATGTAAGTGGATCATAATACTATTAGGTACACGTTTTTATTTGCTTTTCAAATTTTTGTATTGCGCTTGGTTGAGTGTGCAGGAAGTTTTTATACACTCGTATACCTACTTTTCATTTATTTTATTTATTTTTGAGTCTAGTTTGTTGGTCTTGTGAGCAAAGAAAGACTGAACTTTATAAAAAAACTTTTAATATGAATTGAGAATATAGTACATTTACCTTTCGACATTTATACCATTTTTTACAAGAAAAAAGTGGCTTCTCTTATATTTCACTTTTAAAATTGATCATTTTACAATGTCAACTCTACCCAACTAGATATGTATATTTATTTTCAAAGTCAATAAATTTCTTATTTATATCGCTTATTATCAAATATCATCAATAGACGACGATGATATAATAGAGACTGCATACGTTTTAATAGTGTTTTATACAATAAGTAGATACATAATATTATACCTAACAAGCACACAACATTTTTACGACTAGAGACTAATAGAATTTTCTCAGATCTCTTCACTCGATGACATCATGAAGACTATCCCTTGGATCATAACGCCGGTGACGTCAGCCCCAGACGGTGACGTCACGGGCAAGTGGGTCAAGTTCGGACGAAAGTCTAGGTGCATGGTAGAGCTGTCAAGGTTAAGGGGAATTGTTAAACAAGTGGGGCGCTGTTATGTCACGCTGTGGACTGGTCGGCTCAGTTCGACATTTTGCTGTTTAGTTTTCTTAGATTAGCCTTTATATTGGGTGCTTATGCAATACCGTTCTAGTTTCTACAACTTATATTGTTTGACCGTCAGTCATCCTTAACGATAATCGAAACAATATTTATTTATACAGTTCTTTCCATTTTTGTTATTTGTTATTTAGTCATTTTTTATTTTTTGTGCAATTTTTTTTAAATGTTACTTTTAGTTGTACTATTATCATTGTGTTGGCATAAACCTGTCATTAATTACGTGGGGATGACACTGGCTCCTGCAACACAGTTTTTAACGAGCACAGGGGAATAGGGAAATCGTTGTCACTTGTGTAAATATAGAAGTATGTCATTTTGAATAAAAGATATTGCAATTTTGATTTCGAACCGAAACTTTTTTTTTCGGAATAAAATGTAGCACTTAGGAGCATTTTAAAAATAATATAACAGGAAACGAACTAGTAGTATCTCTACGTAGGACGTTCAAATCCAATATACATACATATCGCGTCATATATATATATATATATATATATATATGACGATAGATATATGAACGTATATAGTATTGCTAGCCTAGTTAAGTCCTCCAAAATTACTACGGTGTAACGTCACCAACAGCTATCTTTCTTAATAACAACATAAACCACTAGTGTAAATGCATAGAATTTCTAAAAACAAGAAAAAACAAGAGTTCATTTAACGAGCCTGGATGACGTGATTTAAAAATCTATCTCTAAAGTTTGTGTTCAATAGGAGATGAAAATGTGTATGAGAGCACGCGAGTTAGAAATATGGAAATTGATGTTACTTTTGTTTATATTGCCGATGGGAATCCCCATTCACCGTACTTACTGCTACTTCAATGTAATATAATTATCCCATCATCTTTTTATAGCAAGTATAAATGGAGTGCTCGCAGCTGTGTCGCGGGAAATGACTGGGCGGTATTCATCCTCATACATATAGAATGATAAGTACATTTTTACATAGAAAGATTGTACAATATTGTTAATTGACCATTAAAAGTAATTTAATTGATGTGGGATTTTACAGAACCTACTAGAGATATGCTGCGAGTACGTCGTTATGTCGGGTGTTGGTGCTTTAAATACATACATATATCTAAAACTTATACTTCTACCAATTAAAAAAATAAAGCCGTGCATTTGTGGAACTTTTATTAGTTTCTAACTGTATTATAAATCACATACTTCTTGTTTGTGTTACACTAAAATCTGCCATTTAGGAAGCCGCGCTCGTAAATATATAGAAAAAATAATATTATTATTCTTACATATTCTGTTTGAAATCGCGCTGCAATAAAGCTATAATAGTAAGATTTGAAGTTATACTTCGTTTGGCACGTTTGGAAAAAATATGAGAGTAAAATTTTTAGGATGCGTGAACATCGATAGCCCAAAAACGACATGATGAAGTTAGCTGAAAACGATATGGTGAAGTTAGCTGCAAGCCTTTTACAAACAGAGTTACAGGTGTCGTAGCAGGTATAATAGGTACAATGCGAGGAGGATTGTATAAGGCTAATAAACAATATATACCTATATAAAGTTATAATTATGCGAGGAAACAGAAAATAAGTAACGCCTTTGTTACACAAATTAAAGTGAAAAGAAAATACTTATTATTTACCGACACTTTTTTTTTGAAGTCAATAAAGTATGCTCACTAGTTGTTCGTACACAAGATATTCGTGCATCGATATAAAGAGACAGCGCTATGCAGCTTTCTATTAGTAAAAACTAAAAACATTTTTAGAAGCTGTTTAAAAGATATCTACTTTACAAACAAATTAATTTAAAATCTTTGCAAGAGTATAAAACAAAACAGATTTTAATGGAATTTTCCGCCATTTTATAATTATAATATCGCCATAACCTTGGAAGAGAATAAACAAATCAGTGTATCTATAATGAAATTAAGGAAGTATCGTGCAGCAGCCGTCGTCGTCGCGGCCTTGTGCGTGCAAGTGAGATCCTTTTGTTTCATTTTTTACATTTCGGCCTCGTCCCGTCGCGGACGATTTGTTTGCTTCTGCGGAACTTTTCAAATCATTGACTGTTATTTTTTTCTTAATTTTAAATTGAATCGATAAGTTTATTTTGCTTTTACTATTCATTCATAACTTCCTTACTTACAACAATATTAATATATATAGTAATTAGTATAGAGGTATATATGTTTATAGGTATGCTATAAAAATCAGAGTTAAATGTCAACCATTATTGAAACATAAAATTATATATCTATATCCCACAAATATAAAAAACATTCTGAGTCTAATCTATACATTAAATATATTTGTACATTAAATAGAAAATCTTATCGAAATACTCAGAGAGACAGAGAGAGAGAGAGATTTTGATATGGATGATACCTAGTTATCCGGGTCAACAATCAACATATGCCTAGCATACTTTTTACTGCGGAAAATTATCTAAATTCTGAGAAATCTTTACTAAACGTTAAAGCGTAACTAGGGAAGAACCCGAGCGGAGCAAGGATGAATCGCTAGTTATAAAATAAGTTATTAATATTTTTATCTATCATATTAAATATTCAATATAATTCCACTTTCATTATTTTCCAACAATGTATCTAACAACCGCAACGAATTTCCCATTTCCAAACAAACGCTTTGATTAAATTTACTTGGTTTTACTGCATAATTCGTAACGGATAGTGTGGCTATTGAGAGTTATTGAGAGATTGAACCACATTGTTGCTGGATGCTACTCATTGTAATTACAGGAAGCGCGAGGTTTCCGACAGATCAAATCACAGATCACAGTGATTACTGATAATTATTATACTTCTAGTAATTGGCGTTGAAAAAATTGATTATTATGTAAATAATGTGGTATTATATAAATGTAGATTGTGATGGACTTTCCCACGATTTTGCTCACGTGTGTTCAATAAAAGTAGGCAATGCAAGTCATTCTATTGCATGAAAAGAAAAAAATGCATCCAGGTTCACCATGTATGTGGTGTCGTGAAAAATTAAAGTGTGGCATAAGAAGAGTTAAGATGACCGAACAATAAGCATATGGTGTAAACAATAGAATTTTGAAGGTTAATATAGATAATTTCAATAAGTGCATCACGTGATATCAATTGAGTTAGTCGTTTAAGAAAATAAGCTTTGGAGACCAGACTCTACAGTAAACAAATATGGTCTATAAAGGCTCGAACAAAGCTTTAATTTCTGTTGTTCTCATAATGTACAGAATTCTACTACTACAGATTACTGGAACTTGCTTTTTATTTGTACTAGCGACTCATCCTCGCTTCGCTCGGGTTCGTCCCTAGGTAAATTTTAATTTTTTTGAGCGGAACCCTAATTCTTTTTCTAAAATAAAAGTAGCCTATGTTACTCCTTATAACATCAGCTATCTTCCAGTGAAAGTCCCGTCAAAATTAGTCCAGCCGTTTCAGAGATTATCGGGAACATACAGATAGACAGACAGACAAAAATTTTAGAAATTGTGTTTTTCTTATAATTACCGTATATAATTTCATATGCATTAATTAAAACGCTGTTATTTTGACATTACAAACAGACACAGATACAAATAATTATATCATATTACTTCAAAAAAATTTCTGTATAGAAAACATAACGGGCCCAAAACCTCCAAAACAAATCGTGTGAAGAATTCAACGACCAAAGTGAATGTCTACTTCTATTTTTGTCTACATGAAGAATGTCTATTTTTCCACATTTCACATACATTGAATCCAATAACTCTATTGACCTTTGAGAATGATATACCTTTAAGAATGAATAACCTAATCCCTATAGCTGTACGACTGTGGGATAATTGATGGTGCGACGCGTTTAGGCCGCTGTGACATTTGGTGTGTATAGACGATAGACGTAGAGAATGGACTGAGCAAACATCTATACTAATATTATAAAGACGTAAAGTTTGTGATATTGTGGGTTTGTGAGTTTGTGACGTTGTAGGGAGGAATCTCTGGATCTACTGAACCGATTTAGATGAAATTTGGTAAGAAGATATTTTGAGACCCTGGGAAGGACATAGGATAGTTTTTATCCCGGTAATTATTCCTTAAGGGGGTAAAAATGGGGATGAAAGTTTGTATGGGGAAGCAACCCGAGCGAAGCGAGGGTGAGTCGCTAGTATTATATAACATACTCTCAAGACCACTCTCTAGAAAGAGAGGAAGCGAACGTGCACCCAATAGGTACCTGCCTTTTATTCTAATTTGAATTAATAAATGGAATGTAAATAAATTATAATAGTGGAATAGGATGTTATATGGTTAGAAATATCTATCTTCATTAATCGTATATCAATTAATACAGAAGACTTCTGGCCGCATATCCGTTTTGTCTCTGTCACGCCTGCCTACCATTTTTAGCTGAGAGCTGACAAAGAAACACTCAGTCTCTTCTTCTTCTTCCTGCCCATTTCCCAAGTCACTTGGGGTCGGCGCAGTAAGTCTTCCTCTTCCATTCTCCCCTATTACTCGTCATCTCATCATTCACCCCTTTCTCTTTCATGTCTTGTCTCACACAATCTATCCATCTTTTCTTCGGTCTTCCTCTACCTTTCCATCCATCTACATTCATTTCCATCACTCTTCTCGTCACATGCGTTTCATCCCTCCGCTTCACATGCCCATACCAACTAAGACGATTCCCTTTCAACTTCTCTGTCACTGGTGCTACTTTTAAGCTTCCTCTTATGTACTCATTCCTTATTTTATCCATCCTCGTCACTCCACACATCCACCTTAACATTCTCATCTCAGCAGCATGCAATCTTCTTTCATCAGTCTTCTTTGTAGCCCAGCATTGCGATCCATACATAACGACAGGTCTTATTACGGATTTATAGATCTTACCCTTCAACTTAAGGGGCATCCGCTTATCGCAAGTTATCGCTGTGACCTGTCGCCATTTCATCCACCCAGAGTTGATCCGACGCGTAATGTCTCGGTCAATATTACCATCATCTTGTACAAGAGATCCAAGATACCGAAAGTCAGTGCATATTGGTAAGGGTGTTCCCGAAAGAGTTATGGGCACTAGACTGGAGAGACCACCAAAGTCGCAGAAAGGGTATTCTGTTTTACTTCTGCTGACTCTCAAGCCAACACTCTCCAGTCTTTGTCACCATTCTTCCAATCTGTTCTGAACATCTAGACTATTCTCTGACGCTAGCACAATGTCGTCGGCGAACAGCATGCACCAGGGGGCTTCTTCTTGTATGTCTGATGTTAAGGCGTCCAATACCATCAAGAAGAGGTACGGGCTAAGGGCAGACCCCTGGTGTAAACCTACAGCCACATTGAAGCTAGTAGTGGCGCCAGC
Source organism: Brenthis ino (assembly GCA_921882275.1). Classification (NCBI taxonomy): domain Eukaryota; kingdom Metazoa; phylum Arthropoda; class Insecta; order Lepidoptera; family Nymphalidae; genus Brenthis; species Brenthis ino. The sequence continues at coordinate 23,914,795 of OV170222.1, read as the reverse complement.
TGTGGACCGGACTTGTGTACTGCATCGATTGTACATCGCTCGGATCAACTTCACGTACTTTTCAGGCATACATTTCTCTCTAAGGGCCCACCACAAAACCTCACGGGGTACCCGGTCATATGCCTTCTCCAGATCAATAAAGACCATGTGCAAATTCTTGTGTGCACTTCTGTACTTTTCGCATAGCTGGCGGATTGCAAAAATGGCATCAGTTGTTCCCCGACTGGGCATAAATCCGAACTGGTTTTGTGAAATTTCACTCTCTTCTCTTAGTCTTCGCTCAATCACTTTTTCCCAAGCTTTCATACTATGTGAAATTAGCTTTATTCCTCTATAGTCAGTCTCTATGTCTATGATATAAATTATAGACTAAAGCGGCTTTGGGCCCATCGACTCCACTGTCTGTCAATTGTCGCATCACTTATTTACGTTAATGGCACACGATTGCAGCTCAATTGGCAGCTGCCCCTTTGATGCTACGATATGAGTTTATTACCTTAATTGCTATTTGTTTGCTAAATATGTATTAAGGACACTCTGTTGGTTACTTTTAGTTTAATGATGTACCGTAAATTGACGGTTTCCTTGAAATAAAAATGTTTTTATTATATCTATTTTTATTTTGAAGTAAAACTTTTTTACGCAGGCTTGACTTGGGGGGTAAGCTAGTAGAAAATAGGGCGAACGTTTGTTGCCATGGTGACCGTTATTATTGTCTGACAAATGATATATAATATTATATTCTTTCCTTAAAATATATTCTATAAATATATTATTGTAATATGCCTAATATGCGTTATTTTTAGTATCACACACCTATCCTAATTATTTAAAACATAAATTGAATTTCATAAATAGTACCGATAACCTACAGAAGTTTTACAAGATGTAGGTATATATACTTATATTAAATAATTGCGGGTGCAATGCATGGACTTCGCAAAATTAAATAAAACAATGATAGTTTGTGATCAAGCGTGGCATGAATGTACAGAGGGTATGTCACTGGATCACGAAAAGCCGTGCATTTTCCATCAAAAAGTATCTATCAGTAGCGACGTCTCTATTGTGGCATCGCGTCGTCGACATCAGCGACAGCTGTCTGCTTTATAACGTTCTCTAAACATAACTGGAAATGTATACTGATTAATGAAGGGTTCAACATAATCAACACAAAAAACAAAACAAATTGCTTCATTAAATAGCAATAACTCCATCAATAAATATAACTTAAAAAATTACAAAATAATTTTATTAATTAAATTATTTTAACAATAGATAACATATAAATATAAATAAATGTATTTGAAAATTGATGTATGGTTTTTTTATTGAATCTATTATTAGGTCGGAACAGACAAAGATTTCATGAGTTATATAAAAAAGGTATGTATGTGGTAAGTAAGTTGTAGAATAAAACAAAAAAACATTTGTTGTAAAAATTTATTTATGAGTAAAAAATATAAAAATGAGTATTAAGTAGGTGTGGAGTGCACTGCGGCGACAGCGGACTGGACGTGAGTCCGAAAATTACCGAGTTTTTCCAATTAATTACTTGTATTGTCATACAATTGTGTGACGATCGATTGGTGTGTGACGTTTTCTTCAACTCAAATCCGTATACGCACGTCTAACATGCGCGCGAGCATCGACGGCGGCGTGAGAGGCGCGTGGGGCAGGGCGCGCCGCCTGGCCCGGGCTGGCTCTGTATACATCAAATAATTTTAGTTTTAGTTTCATATTAACTGTCATAGTTAAAGAAATAAAAATTGTATTAGTTAGTTAACTTAATGAACGATTTCAATGTTTAGTGCTCTTGCAAACACTTGTTCCCTCTTGGGAACACTCTTTACCTTAAAGTACATGAATGTAAGAAACTGCTCAGATCTTATAGGTAATTGTTAGTTAATTAGCTGTTTAATTAGCTAATTTGTTAGCTAATACTTAAGAATATAACTCAGACTTTAGTCTAAATAAAATATCGCTAATATCTATGTGGAACTCATTGTATATTCAGGGACTAGTTCACTTGACATACATAACGTATGTGCTACATAGTAACTTTAGTCGATAAAGTTTGCTTTTGCCAACTCTGCGACGTAATTGAATATCTATGACTATGTAATACGGAATATTGTTTTTCAACGAAACGTTTTTAGCAATTCATGAAAATAAATGAGGCTGTTGTGATCGATTAATATAATTTCGGAACAGTACAAAAATACTAGCATTAAAATTTTACTTTTAATTTTTGATATCAAAGGAAGGGTATCGATCGAGAAGTCCATATTTCTGCCCCAGTCCGTAATATATAAAAAATATATGAAAATAGTTAAAATTTCACATTTCAAACGTAAATCCCAGCTAGACAAAAGATTAGCATTTCACGTAGTTTTTTTCCCCTTATAAATATATTTTATTATCTAGTGTTTCAAAGAAAAGATCAAATTCTATGACTAATTTTTTTCGTTATTCGGGGGCGGAAATAAGGCCTTATCGACACCCTTCCTTTTTAACAAAAAATTTGGCAGCTCTTAAATGTATAAAATGTTTATGTTATTAGCCTTCACCTTGTGTTCTCTTGCTCTACAACTCGAGAGCTGCCCACGTAGAGTTAAGACGGAATCAATTATTTGTAATTGAACACATATATTAGCATAATTGGTAACAATGTATAATTACAAATTGGTATGACCTTGCTCTTTGAGAATTTTTGAACTTTTAAGCGTTCAATAAACATAAATTTGCCGGATGGCAGGAAACGAGGTACGCAATGATTTATTACACAAAAAATCGTCAGTGATCATGTTTCGTCGAATCATCTATATATACATACAAAAAACTTATAAAGTTATGTCGTTACGTACATAGATGTATACATAAGGCTTCCGTCGCATTTGTCACTAAATCTCTTTATTTGCTCTAATCACGCCATCGCATCGTAGCACGAAAATATTGATTTCAGTAACATTCATCTACTAACTAACAACAATATGAAATCCTCAACAAATATTAAATATTATAAATGCTAAACTGCGCTTATTGATAATATTTTTGCTCCGAGTTCATTTTCCGAAGATTGACATAAGTTACTTCTCTTTTAATGATCATTAGAGTCACTATAGACTATGGAGTAGTTGTTATTCTAAATTCTCAGAGACGACGCGCCACTAGAAATGATTTTTATATATTTCTGTGTTGGTAACATTCGTCGTTTTAAGATTCGTATTATAAAGGTATACTTCTTTTGGGACGTTTGGAAAAAAATATGGGAGTAAAATTTTTACGATGCGTGCGCACACCGACAGCCAAAAAGCGACATGATGAAGTTAGCTGATAACTGTTTGTTGTTATGGTAACCGTTGCTATTGTCAGACAAATAATAGTTTAGTTATTTTTTTACATCTTAAGTCTCTCCCGTGACCATGATTGCTGTAAAGCATTCGAAACGCCGGGAACCAAAAATGAAAATAAATCCGCGAAAAAATCCGAAACGATAATTTTACTTAAAATGCCAAATTTTCGTAAATTTGTTTCGTATATTCTAAATTACCGTAAATGTAAGAAAGTATTAAAAAAAATTAAAACAAGTCCAATTTAAAAATTTGTTCATTCCTACATTAAACCGATTTATCTAAATTATGTATAAGTTTAATTTATTAATAAATGTAAAAAAATCATTTAAATATTTAAATATGGATACACAAGCAACCAAACCCGTGTAGATGTAATTAAATATACATGTGTATATTTTATTGATTCGTTGATTACATGTTAGTGTCATAACTGCTGTGAAAATTTAACGAAGTTTTAGCGGTTGTGATCAATATCCATGTGTTTGCTCGGCGTACTGTTCATATTACAGTGATTTGTCTGGTATTAATTATTAAAGTAGAGGCTCACCGTCCCTTGGCTAGGGTTCGCCTCTAGAAAAACAAAAACAAATCTATCCCACGGGAACCGTACATTTTTCTGGAATAAAAGTTGCCTATGTGTTATTCTGATGTGTGAGCTATATTATTGTAAAGTTTCATTAAAATTCATTCAGTAGTTTTTGCGTGAAAGAGTAACAAACATCCATACATCTATACATCCAGACAATAGACATCCATACGTCCTCACAAACTTTCGCATTTATAATATTAGCAGGATTTACTAGACTTTCTAGTGAGTTAAGAAATTAACTTTAGAACAATGAACCGATTTTATACAATTCAGTCCGAAGACGTCGTGCTTACATTTATATTTGCAATGAAAAGTTTTTCTTTTCTTCCCACACTCAATGAATATTATAAAATCAGGACGGTAACCGGACTTGCTTGACTCTAGCTCCAGGTATAGCTCTATCAGCACGGCCCGCACTAGCATTAGGGGTAATGAACCAAAACGTTCAATGTCAGTCGTATCGAAAATATAATAATGATAAAAGCCCTATAAAACAATATATGATATATGCTCCTGACGTCACTACATCTGTATTTCGTTAGCTCGCAGCGCCCCTCGGTTTGTGCCTTTATAGCAACAGATTAAACACAAATGTATCATTAAGATTATAAATGAGCCGTCACCGCCATTAAAGCTTAAAAGCCCATAGTTTTTAAATCTATTTTTTTTATTAACATTTGGCACTCTACCACATAATGAACTAAATAACATCTGTTAAGTTCAGTCACGATTTTAGAGTAATGACAACATACGGATAATATAGTCGAAATTAACAAAATAAGCATTGCACTGATGTAGAGTACGAAACCTTTAATTTTCATGATTGTCTACTGTCCATATTTATATATTAATATTTCCTTTAACTCGTATATAAAATATTTTTATATAAATATGTCCGTTTATTGAAGCAGGTGTCGCCGGTACGTGTCGCGTCGCGGCGCTCTTGACCGTGATATTATGGAAACGGCGCTGCACGAAAGGCCGCGCTAATAAAAGAACTACTACTAAACGCGCTCTTATGTCACAATCATCCATACTAATATTATAAATATGAAAGTGTGTTTGTTTGTTTGTGATTTTTTTGTGTGGAGATAATTGGAGGGCTGAAGAGTAATATAGACTACCGCGGGAGATTATCTCATTGATACGGGAATACAACCCAAAAAATATTTATGATCAGAATTACTTAAAACTTGGTATTAAATATGAATGCTCTTTAATACAATTAAATAAATACATGTTTTAGCATTTTCCGAAATTCATCCCATAAGGGGGCAAAATCGGGGACGAAAATTTGTATGAAGTCTACCTTTTCAGAGTGAAGATGGGAGTTCTGATAGTTTATTATAAATATAATTATAATACTTGTGTATTATAAATAGAATAATATTGTATGAAGTGACAACACGTTAAACATTTCCGACGTTTGCGTTTTAAATAAATAAAATTATAGAGGTTTAAGCTTACATTTTCGTCAATAATAATATGTTATAACATTCGTTAAATGTCAAGGATGTATTTTATTTTAATTAAATATCTTACCATCTATTTTTTTATAACATTAGCTATTTAAACAAGAATATCTGCAGTTTAATCGATGAGTGCTTTTGAAACAGCCTAAATGTTAAAAAATGAAATTATTAAAAAATGTATCATAAAAAATGCTTACAAACGAGTTTTGCTTATAATTCCTGTTATTGGCTGAAGTTATAACTTAAAAAAACCAGCGAACGAACTCAAATAATAATTATTTAAATACTAAAATATATTACGGAAAATTCTATATCGTTTAGTGTCTAAAAAATATTCCTGTTCCTGAATACCAGTTAATAAAAAAACTTTAAAAATACCGACTTCCAGGCACTAAAATGTAAAAAATAACTAAACGGGAGTTTTCATTTAGAATAAAAAAAAGATCCCAACGAATTGAGAACCTCCTGCTTTTTGGAAGTCGGTTAAAAATAAATTTAAACAATACAATGCAGGTAATTATGAAATATATAAAAATATAATCCTCGATTTTGATTACAATCAATAACACTTGGTAGAGAATGGTATATTCGTGACCATCCAATGAACACTAATTGCGACCTCTCTACGGAACTGTAAATACAAATGGAACTGTAATACTTTAGTAAAGTGATTTGGGTTTTAACAACTTGGAATATAAAAATAACTACATTGTTATAAATTGAATAAATATTATCCTTCTAATTTTTTATCGATATGTAAAGTACGCAGTATGCTCAAAATGCTCAAAATGAACACTTTTCAGATATTCTTTTGTTTTCTGCTACATACCTATAGTATTACAGTATAGTTAAATTATAAATGTTAGGGATACTTGCAATTTGATCATCTGGAAATATTTTAAACAAGTTGGTATTGTTCCCAGTAAAGGTGAATAAGTAATATACGATATACGTATGTAGAAAATAAGCGGTCAAAAAGACACAAGTGACCCGGTATATTTTCCTTTTAAGATGCGGAACCCTAAAAAAAATCAATATTGAAATATAAATATTTTATTATTTGTTCTGAGATCGAGAACAACGAAAATAGTTTAATAGGGTTTGAGGAATGTTCACAAGCGCCACTCTGCACCGCCACGCACTTACGCGGCACGCACTCCCGTTGGGGGCAATGGTTACACATTCTATTTATACTATCTACGATTCACAGTAATATAGTAGTAGGTAAAAGTTTGTGCACTTCGTCGGGATACAAAAAAATATAACAATAATAAACGTTTTTCGCACTTTACTAAATAAGATAAAGTAAACACACGATTGTATGTGCTTAAAGATAGCAGAGAAATCCGAGTTTTTAAGTTATGGCATGACGCGAAGAAAACTATATATTAGGGCTAATTGAAGTTGAAACCACAAGTATAATATGTATCGATATATAATAATATTATATAAATCAGATGTGTTATTTTGTATATGACTGTTTCCATATATTTGGCTATATAGCAAAAATGGGTACATCATCTGTACAAATAAAAGCGGCAGTGCGGTGTCAATGGGAGTAGAGGGTGACACGTGTTAGAGGCTTATTTATTTATTTATTCATATTATAAATGGGACTACATCACCACACGCCACAATCTATTGCATTGAGATTTTATAAAATTAAATATTATTGCTATCAATCACATTTTTAACATGTGCACCTAAATAACATAACGAATAAGATTTGCGAGAAGTATCTAGTACTAATAAATTTTAAATGTTTGTTTCAGGTACGACATCTTTTATGTTACATCGCATTTCGCAAGAAATTTTCCAAAAAATTAATTTAAGAAATTTCTGCATACGTAATGTATATGTATACTTGTTATATCGAGATTGTTAAAACTGATGATTACAAGCGTATTTAAAAAAATACTATAGACAAGTTGGCATGTTCAGTTATGGCAGAACCAAAGCTATGTAGGTCAATATATAACATTTAAGGTGTGAACAACATTAAAAACGGTTCGATTCGATTGCTGAAAGCAACTGATCGTTATCACTAACTTTACATCAATGAAAAATTTTCTTTTTAAAATCATACGCTCAAATTAATTGGTTTAATAAAGAAGTCATGTTTTCCTGTATATCGGCCGCGGCTACAAATGTTACTGAGACTAGCACTCGCACAGTTGGTGCAAGAGATATTGTAGTACAATAAGTACATAAACGTCTGATTTGTGAGTGAATTAAATAGAGTGCACACTCCACATGTGTCTGTGCGTATACTTGTGCACGTAGTATTTTCTGCGCATATATGTATCTCAGAGGTGGGTCGTCGCGTCCGAAATTGGGTAGATGGACAATGAATGAGTGATTCTACGTGTGATACCAACTCACCAGCACGGTGCGGACACGCTCCTGGTAGCCCACGCCGCACGTCACGCTGCAGCGTGACCACTCGCTCCACGCGCTCAGCTGACAATCGCTAGTTTGCGATGCACCTGATATATTAAACCATACTTAGATATTTATTTTTTTATGTGTGTTATTTAGCAAACATTAAAACATTTAAGTTAAACATAGATTTTCTATGTCATATTGTTTATTACCTGTTATTCTACAAGCCAGCTATTTTTATCATTTAGTTTACTCTTCACCCTATTTTGGTCATAGTTAGCTTGAATAACGCTAAGCAGGCTTAAAATAAATAATCAAGCATACAAGTTGACCTCAAGTAAAGATGATATAAACCAATGTAATCATGTACGTAGGCTTAATTATTTAACGCCGATCCATGTTTTATTCATATGCGAAAAATAACGTCGATTCATTGCTATATGATAATAATATGTATTTATATTAATATAAAATAAACTTAATCGTCAACTTTTTTATTTATCTATATAATTAGAAAACTTGTAAATACTGTTAGAATGTAAACATATCGGGCATACTTTTCAGACATGAAATGTAATATGTGAGGTAAAGAGATTAAGGTTACAACACATAATCTGATTTAGATAATACTTACTACCTTAAATGTATACAGATATTAAGTTCAATGTATAAACAGTGTGAGAAAAACAAAAAATATAATGAAATTATTGGTGTCTTACCAGTGAAAGCAGGAACATTGCTGAGGCCGGAGAAGTTGCTCTCAGGGACCGCGGCGGGCTGCGCGGGCGCGGCTCCAGGAGCTACACCACCTTCAAATAGCAAAAATATATAAATAAAGAGATTCAATAGTTATTATAGTAGTATAGTAGTAGCTAGAGCCCGCCCTAGATCCGCCCAAATGTAAAGTGACACATATACCTACACAAACCTACAAATAAACATATCTTTGCACTTACTATAATATGCTGTATTCCAACTACTAAATCTCTAATTATTATCCGTTACGACTTAAGCGCGCCAAGAACCTGCCGAGCTCGCACTCAACTTGCCAATGTTTCATCGCAATTGAGCGAGTGGTCCCCTATAGCCATAACACCATACGCTTAAAATAAACACAGATTCATTTTTATATATACTCGTACTAATAGGATTATAATACTATGAGTATGTTGCTTGTTTCTTTCTTCACTACTTAATATAATTACATCAACACCGTTTCTGTTAGTTTTTCGTAGAACCTTGCGTACTCTCTGTTCCTAACCTCGCGCAGTAACGCTTTCTTAAATACGCCAATTTATTAACTCCCCCGTTATCTGTTCTACGTTTATCAAAACAAACATTTCGGTAGAACGAATTCAAAATGTTCTAAGTGATTCAACATATTCTGTTTAAAACTCATTTATTGATCTTAACAAACACAAGAAACGATGTTAATCGACTGAAATACATTCTGCTTGTTGTGTTCATTTTTTCTAAATCGATGGAATAATTTCAATGTTCATTCTTTTTTTACATATGAATACTTATTATTAAAATGCAATCACATTTCTGTGATTTAAAAATAACTGCCCCATTTTGAACTCATATGATTAGAGATAGAGCTCAAAATATAACATTTGTTTGTGTCCGCTGTCCGCTCATTTTCGTAATGGCTAGAACAATTTCAAAAAGAATTTTACTGGCGGATTGCGGATAGAAAATTTGCGGTACAGTTTCTGTTTCCTAGAGAAGAATGGAACTCAGTCCATCATTTATCACGAATAGTATGTTAAAAAAAAAAACAGTTTTATCATATTTTTTTTGATACGCTGGGAGGAGGCCCACTTCGGCGGGCGGTGTACCTTGCGGGTTGCTCCTGGTACTTCTCTAACAGCAGAGTGGACCATGGGAGCAACCCTTTGGTTGTGTGTTCTGCTTCGGTGGATCTGCCGCCAAGACGTCGTCGACGAGTGCGTAGGTGATCATGCAACGCCCCATTTAGACGGGAGAGGTTCTGTTGAATTTTAGTGGGTAGTACTGGCTTTTCTAGACGTGAGCCCCATAACCACTTGTATCATGTATGTATGCATGTAGGTGCATTTCTGAACGTTAAAAAAAGAGTTACCAAGTGGAATAAATATTTATCTCGCTTAATTTGTTCTGATGTTGATCTTCCAATAAAGACCGTCAGCTAATATGTCTGAATCTAAAGTAAAAACAACTAGGTCAACGGCATTTATGCCGATATCGTGAATAATATGACGCGAAGTTGAAATATACATTTTAAAGAACGAGAACTAACATGACGTGACAGTCGTGATTTTAAATGAGGTCATAAAGTGATGTCACTGTCACAATTACAGCAATGATCTAAATAACATTCGACACCTGGCATTCTCGTCCAGCGGGAAATCTAGTGCATTTAGTATTTCTCTTAAGATATCATATCATTGAGGTTAATTTGATAAAAAATCGCATTCGGTATCGTTTGATCGAACTGAACTTTGAAACCAGCTCAAATATCAATAAGAATTTACTTCCACGAGACAGTTGTCTATCTGTCGCATTAAAAGGTCGCAATGATTTGTAGTGATGTTATAAATATTCTTACTCGGGGTTTTCATATTATAAATTCATAATTTTGTTTTAAAAGATATTTAAAATATTAGGTACGTAAATTTTGTTATTTACTGCTGACTTACTGCGTCAAATCCCTATATCCTAGTTGAAGAGTGTCCATCAAAAAGAGCCTGGATTCTTAAGAGCTCTAAAAACAAATATGTCGCTTAGCATGACGAGATTATGTTTTAAATTCTCAAATCACAAGTTGTAATCTTTCAAGTATAATGAAACAAACAATATTAAAAAATATTGTATAGTAAAAGTTTTAACGTCAAAAGTAAAATCCATTAGCTATGTCCATTAGAGCATTAATTAACTCTTTCAAAGAATTTTTTGTCGAGTAAATCGTTTTATATGCAAAAAACGTACTAACATAAAACAATTGGTTTTGTTTCCAATATCTCTTTTTAAAATCTAAGTGACGATTCCATGACTTGCAGTAATTAATCTGTTTCAACCAGGCAAGTTTGATGCATGTTATGCATAGAGTGTTCCGTACCTTTCCGGAAGATTTCATAAATATAAGTACAAATATGAAGTTAATAGTTATTGTAGTAAATTCTTATGTATATCTTTACCAGATTTCACAGGAAGATATATCTTCTCATATCTAATTCCCATTCCTTGACATTAACTTGAAACGACCAATTTTTGGTTTTACATTCACCTATACTATTACGTATATTTACTGCACATGCTGTCCTGTTTTAACCTGTTTCTATTAGCTCACATTTTACTCGGATCAACAGAATTGAGTCCATTATCCAAGTTGTATTAAGCATTGCGAATTATACAAATATCCCAGTGAACCATGATAGTAAATGATTTTAACTTACTTAATGAAAATGCGAATGATTCCCCGAACTATCTTAAAGTTGGAAATAAAAAAATGAAACAGAAACTAGCACTGCCCGCGGTGACATTTATCGCACCGCCCGCCATTAGCAGTCAGTTGAACCTTGAAGACGTCAACTGATAACATAGCACGGTCGCTACTAATCTAAAATCTAAATTCTTTTGCCTACTATTCACTACTTGCTACGTATATTTTACTGCCTAAAAGCTGCCATTGCAAATGGTTCATTTTGAGACATATCGTAACTAAACCTAACTCCGGTTGATATGAAAGGTTAAATTGAAAATAGAAATTTTGTTACCGGACGGATTTAAATAACTCTTGTTTCTTTTTAGACAAATTATGCAAATAATGTTTAAACCCATTTAAACTCGGAGGTGGGCGTTAATAAAACGTTGTTGTTTAATTCCACCGTTTGTGTAAATAATCACGAAGTATTTTATTATATTTAAAGGACAACTATAAGGAAACAGCATAACGATGAAATGATACGTTTCGCATTACAAGTGGCGAGTTATTACTCTATTTATTATCTGTAGTAATATTTTGTAATATTAAAAATATTATAAAAATATTCGAGTCCTCGGACTATTGTTTATAAAGACTAATGAAGTAAATCACAGTGTGTTGGGTTTAGTATGAAAATAAACAAGCAATGTTTTATGCGAGCAAACGTGAAGGCCCCAAGGACACTTTAAACGTGATTGCCATTGTTTACGAAGTAATGCGACTCTCCCTCGAGTCGAGCAGGGACTGGCGCCGGGCTTTGTGCAGGTGTGGACGGGTTAATTAGCCACAGTATGAAGTTTCCTCAGTCACCTTTAAATAATTACATTTTCAAAGCTACAGCTTTGTGTAGTCTGAGCAGTATGTAGTAGGTAACGTAAGTTTTAGATAGATATGGTTAAAGAGAGTTTAGACAGGTAGACAGAAGGACATGACCAAATTATACGGGTTAGGATAAAGTTATTGCCTTTTGCTACGGTACCCCAAAATTTCCTTTTAAATCTATTCAGTACACTCGAGGGATACGCGAACAAAATAGTTTTTTATCGTTTAGTGACACTACGTGAATTCTTTTTTTATATAGACGCCGAAATGATCTGGTTTTAGAAAAAAAATATTTTCGTGTATAAAAAATCAAAATGAATACATATATTTAAGCGCGCATTTAGATGGAGGCGGAAGATATAAACAGAATATTAAGATGGCGGGAAATAGATACATTTGTATTTTGTAAGTATAATAAAAATTTTATTACAGCATGTTTTTAATTCTGCCGTTAGACCGATACGGGCGCTCTTCAGGAATAAAAATAATAATCTAAAATACGGAACAGCCAATTTACGATTTCGATTTTGTGAAAAAATCTCTACCAAAATTGCTCTATACACGTAAGTAAGTGTGCTTTACTGGATTCCATTTTTCTTAATGTACGAGTTTATACATATATCCTGAAGTATTGTGACGAACCTAATAAAATCAAAAGAATAGAAATATAAAAGGCCTATCAATACTGGGACTTTGTCCTGCACTAATTGAAGGGTTGCTTAAAGTTCCAGTAACACCATCACCCTCCAATGTCAAGATGTCGAGTATGAGCGCAGGGATTGCACACACGTGCGACGAAAATGTTATTGATACAGTAACTCCCTAATCAACGAAACTAGTCGCTATAAAAATAATTTTATATATCAATTGGTTTTCTTTATCTTTAATATAAAATATTGTAAATAACTAATAACTTTATAAAATGATAAAAACAATCATAGTAACAGTGTCACAGTACTACGAGTAGGTGCATGTGTGCGAGACAAGGTCGTGTCGATCGCGCATCGATAGAACCTACAAGCATAACCAATGCCCACCGATAAAGTATCTAACCGGTAAGGAAGTAGCTGTCAGCGGACGCTTTCGATATGATTTCCCATTGTCGTAGGCGAGCCGTGCTTGTAAGACGAACCGTCACTGTAGGGTGATTCATTATTTATTTACTTCAAAAATTAAGAACTAAAACATTAACTGAATTTATTTATTAATTATAAAGGCTTACCAAATAACTTTACATAAAACACGAAATTAATAATATTTCGCTATTTTTATATTTTAATTTATTTATATGTATGCATCTTTTTATAGAAGTATTTAATTTAAATTTTATGTAGTTACGAGTATATAATTAATTCGGACGTCTATAACTTTTTTAAGTGTAACATATTAAAAATCGTCTAAAAACTGGATAGTTTATGGAGATTTGTCTTTTAAGTATATCCTTAACCATCTCATAAAGATAATATATTAATAAATAATTTAAAGAAATAATTTAATCGACTTACTAGTAATTACTTAACTTACGTGACGTGATTACTTAACTTATTAATTTATTTTCGCTACTGTCTCATTTGAGCCTTTCTTATACTACAACTTCCCTACTCTCTTTTATCTTAAGTTATGGTAAACTCATACTGAGGGAATGTTTTGACAAATGTAAGCTATGATAATTAATAGCAGCAAAGGGGGGAGAAATGCTTTCAATATACAATTGTATAACAAATTGTTTATTTTGTATTCATATTGTGAATTTGTGAGTTGCAATGGACAATGAGAGCACCGAGCACGGCTGATTGACTCTCGGTATCGTTGCCACGCTCCGCCGCACGCCTCAGTCCTCACGACTGTCTGCAGTCTGCACTTTGTACACCACATAAACCTACTTGTTTTTACATCATGTATTGGCACAAAGGCTTTAAATAATAATTATTTTTAATACATTAGCTGTGCAGATTATTTTATCCTCAAACTGTAGAATTCCACTGATCATCTATTACTTGTAAAGTACGCGTCGAAGATGACGTAAATTAAATTACTAATTAACCTGCCCTTATTGGGTTTTGTAATTGTGACGATATTATTGCGTAACTTTAGTGACGTTTGCGAATTCTTAGTTTTAGTTTTATTTATTAAAATATCATATCGTTTTGTCCTAACCAATACTAATCACAAGTAGAACATAAATTTATATGCATCAAAGCCTTCACTTTCATGACCGATAACGTTGCGGCCTCGGACTCGTAGAGTTAACGTAGCGCTACAATTTACGATATTATACAGAATAAAGGTACTAAAGAATAAAAAATATATATGATGTAAAGAATTAGAAAAAAAACAGGAAGGTACTAAATTCATCTCACGACGAAAACTTAGAATAATCGATGCGTTTTCCTGTTGAAAACTAAAGGCAAAAGTTGGGAAGTTACCCATTTTATATTTCCTGCCTCAAAGAGCACATAAAATTGCCGAAATGGATCTCTTATCGAATATGCCGGATTCCGGTCCCATCGGGTTAGAAGTACATTGTTAGCCATCAGTCTTATAATATAATAAATGCTGACTCATCGCTAAGTCAGCATTGCAGTGTGTTTCTAAACAAAGTGACGTCTTTATGCTCCTATGTTAGCAGAGACGAAAGATAAGACGAAGAAATCTTTCTAGTTTTTCAAAATCCAAGAATAGAGATATATGTACATTTTTAACACTCAATGCTTATTCAAAGTGTTCATCTATAAAGGTATAGTATAAATAAAAATAACCTATAAATATTCGTCTGCAATGAAACTTTATGTTATTGTGTGGACGCTCAAGAAATAATCTTGATATAGAATCATCAACGATATACTGTGCATGAGTCGTATCGGATAATTTATACGCTCTTATGCGCCCAACACTAAGTGGCACTAAGTGTGGGGGTCCCCACCCCCAGAGGAGGGTGACTCACCGAGCACGACGCTGCAGGTGGCGAGGCAGTCCTCCTGCGAGATGAAGTTGTTCTTGTTGCCGCGACAGCCGCCGTACGTGAAGGGCACGCACATGCCCTTCAGCGCCGCGAAGGCCCAGCGCTGGTACACGCCGCGGCACGGGCCCTGCTCGGGCGCCTCCATGCAGATACCTGACAATAGCAAACGATAAATAATATGTTCGCTTCGGTCGGGTGCATCCCTTTTTTCATACATTTTATTCCTTTATTTCCAACCGTTTAGGCAGCACATGCCGATAAAGCAACACAGCGGGCTATTTTTTCGAATACAATTAAAGTTACTATAATTTCTGACAGTAAACACTGTTTGATTGGTATAAAAAAAAACGAACCAATGAGAACCGAGAACGGAATGCTTTTTTTTTAATAAAAGTATTTTTAAAATCGGAAATTGTTTCGGAGATTACTGTCCATGTTCAAACTTAACTGAGATGTAAGTACCTAACACATCTTGAGTACGACGTGTGATCCCGTCAGGTTATTGATATTGGGTGAAACAGCTAGTATTATACACTATACACAAGAACAGAATAGATTGTTCGCTTGAATTGCTTTCGCCAGTTCTTCTCAGTGCTGAGACGTTCTCTTTCCGATACTGTAAAAGTTTTGAATTACAACGACAGAATGTCTAATTGTAATATTTTATAATGTACACTTGATACGACGCTGTTCGCCCTATTTATTAACTTTTGTAGTTTTAAAATCGATTTCAGATTTGTAACTTTAAACAGCCTCCTTACAAAAATGTTTTAAAATTTCTAAAGCCCCTTTATAATAAATAAATATAAATATGTCAGGACATTAACACACAACACCTAGTTCCATGGTAAGCTACGAGGCTTGTGTTATGGATACCAGATAGTTGATACATTATACATATTATATATCTTTAAATACATACATATTATAAATATAAACACCCATGACTGGAGTGCAAACATTCGTGCTCATCACACAAATGAATGCCCCCAGCGGGACTCGAACCCGCGACCGCTGGCGCAGCAAGTAGGGTCACTACAATCTGAGCCAAGCGTGTCGTCAAAATAAAAACTGTCTTTCCTTGACATTTATTTCATATAATGAAAAAACTAAAACAAGGTTACAATTAATGTACGCCATAATTTCATGTATATAATTAAATATTCCTTCACGTATTATTTGTATTGCTTCATGAATATATTAAGAGTCCTTCAAACCATTTAAACTCATTACATACTTTTCGTCGTCAAGATATCGACAGTATCCAAAGGAAGGACTGATATAGTTGTTTTAAATGAAGATAAAGGCTGAATATGTAAAATAGTTTAATAAATAAATATATTGAACGTAAGTCCCTGAGAGAGTCCCTTATATCCATTTCATATTGTGAATATACCAAAATCGAAAATTCTTTGTACTACATATATTCTCCACACACGGTGAATTGAACTGTTTAGTCTGAAATTCCCCCTTAGACAAGCTGACTATAGAAACGATATCGATAGTAGAAAAGTAGAAAATATATGGAAGTGACACATTCTGGTTGCGTCATACTTTGCTGGAGAGTTATGTCATTTCCATACATTTTGTGCTCTTTATTAGCGTCATCTCATCTAAAGCCGTCCACAAAGATCCGTCTTCGAATCTATAATCTTTATCTATTATTTACTATAATTACATATTTATATAAATAATTGAAGTACCTATCTGTGATCTGTATCCTTATAATAAGCACATTTTCTTACTTTTACACCATCACAGCATTGCACCGATTGTAACGGAACTTTTAGGTGGCGGATGAAAGATTAGGGCGAGAAGAATAAAGGCTCCTTATACCCGTGGAAAATTATAAACTTTGACGCGAGGGGAACGGTTCAATTAAAAACAACACTTTTGTTGGTCGGAAGACGATTCGGATGAGAATGAGGGTGTCTGGAAATATTGAAAACAAAATTTAAACAATATTTATGTTGATACGCATCTTGAAAAACTCAGCTAATTTTCCATTAGTACAATAAAGAAAAGCGTAAACATAATTAAAAAAATAACATATTTAACAAATTTCATTCAACAACCCATCATTTACTGACAACTCGGTTTATCCGACTATTTACCTACTGAACACAATTATAGTGTATACTTTATATTGTACACGACGCTCTCGTAAAACTATGACGTGATTTAAGATTAAGATTTGAGTACAATCCTTTATTAAATAGTTCTTATCTTTATTCAGAATATTTTCATAAATAAAGATGTCTATACGAGATATTTTAAAGATAACTTGTTAGACTAATCTAAGCGTAATATTGTCTGCTATTTATATTCAAATTATGATCTTTGTTTCGATAAAGTTACATTTTAAATTGCATGGCTACATTTGCATACGTTTCTGCATATGTCCAATAAATTTGAATGGAGTTAGCAAATATGCTGCCGTCACAAAGAACCGGGCCGGACGTAGAGCGGCAAGGCTGCAGCCCCGCGGGCTCTTTTGTGAGGGGTCACAATAAGAATGTCTAAATTTATTTATGCTAAATACGATTACAACTTTGTTTCATGTATAATTTCTGATTTTACATAAATATATGTGACGACAAAAGTTCATTTCCTACTCAATAAAATTGTACCTACCCTTTATAATACTTTCTTAGATCTCTCTCCCGTGATCATGATTGCTGTAAAAGCATTCGAAACGTTGGGAATCAAAAATCAATATAAATCCGCAAAAAAAAAGTCTGAAAAGATTTTAGGTTCGAAAAACAGAACCTATTTATTTCCATTGTTGTTATTATATCCAAACAGCATACTGAGTATTTTGATGCAAAATTTCTTCTACATCCGACCTCGCAATAATTATTTTGTTATAAATAATACTTTCTGAAGGAATTGAATATTCTCATTGAAGGAAATTGCGATTAAAAATTTCAAATATAATTTAAAATTTCCGATATTTCTAGAGTAGTTAGTTTCTTATCACTATTTTATTTATTGGTCGTAAAAAGTAATCGCTGAGTAAGCTTAGAACATGTGAATATTGTGTATTTAGCGTCATGAATAAGCAATCTAAATACTATGGACCGATATTTTATTATTAGCGTAATTGTGAAGTCTAAGATTTTTTCCCACATATTGAGACCAAGTTGTTACATATAACTACATATTAGCGAATTAATTCGCTTCGTTCATGGCGGGATCTCACACCAAAGGCGCAGGCAGTGAGTGGCTTAAGATCATTTATTAAAAATCATTTATTTGTCCTAAATCGTTGTTCTTCATGAGATCTAGGTAGCGAGTGGCTGAGCAAGTGGGTAGATAGATAAGTAGGTCGGTAGGTAGGTAGTAGTTGGGTAGGTAGATAGGTAGGTCGGCAAGTACTCACGCTTGGCGGTGAGCATGTCAAGCGCGCAGTCGTCGCGCTCACTGCAGGCGCGCTGCTGCATGAGCTCGCGGCGCGCGGCGCAGGCGGGCACGCGCGCCGCCGCCACCAGCAGCAGGCGCGTGCGGAACTCCACGCCGCGGCCGCACGACGCCGAGCACGGCGACCACGCCGACCACGCCGACACCGGGCACTCCGCGTCCTCGGGCTCCGCCGCCGCCTCCGACGGGTCGCACGCTGGCTCCATGCACTTGCGGTTCTCCTCTGTGACACGTCACGATACAGTATTAACAGAATTCCCACATACATTTTGTAGCAACCTGTGACGTCACTTATTTGGAAAATTAATTGACTATTTATTGGTTTCAAATCAAATAAAACCTAATTTGTCAATTTATTGAAAACTATCCCACCCTCGCTTCGCTTCAGGTTCATCTTTCCGGGATAAAAAGTACCCTATGTGCTATTCCAAACTCTAATCATACCGGTAGCTTATTTTCGCAAAATATTATATTATAGTCTAAACCTTTCTAGCTGATGCCCCTATAGATTAGTGAAAATCATATGAAAATCTGTATAGTAGTTTAGAAGATTAGTCTGAACAAACATATGTCGACGCGATGAAGGAACTTTAATTTATAATATGTAACGTACCAATCGAGACCAGGGGGCACTTCTTGATGCCCATCTGGTTGAGGAAGTGCCTGCGGCGCGTGCTGACGCCCACGCCGCACGTCACCGAGCACTCGCTCCACGCGCCCCACTCCGACGTCTCGCACACGCCGCCCGCCGCGCCCGCCGCGCCCTCCGCCGGGAACTGCGATTCGGAGGACTCCGCTTCGTTGGCTTCGTCTCCTCTGAAACGGAAATCCAGAATTTTATTTTGGAAAATACACAATTTTTACTTATCTGTACAGATTATAAGACACTAACGAATTACAATCGCTTCGTTAATCTGTCACAGTTTAATAATAGATATATATATTAGAATAGTTTATAGGTTATTGAAAGTAGCTAATATCTATATTGTCTACATTTGAAGCAATAGCCAAGAAGGAATGAAAATAAAAGTAAGAAAGTAAACCTTAAAAAAAGAAAGAAATATAGTAAGTGTGTAGCCTCACTCGCACTCCGGCACGGCGGCGACGCACATCTCCTTGCCCACGAGCTGGCGCTCGCACGCGAACATCTGCGCCTTCTGCGGCATGCGGTACTCGCGCGTGCGCATGCGCAGCCCCTTGCCGCACGTCACCGAGCACGCCGACCACGCCGACCACTCGCTCACCGCGCACTCCGCTGCAACATATACACACACATAACACGTCATGTGGGCCAGTACCGTTTTCCAGCAAACTTCCGGACATAGTTGGTCATACTTATGTGTTAAAAATAGGTAGCCGCATTAAGACAATAATACCAATCCGACTAACTAATTGTACAGGATATATTGTAGTGCAGCGCGTATGCGTCCAAACACAAATGAACTCTCTATTCCTTACACTCTCAAACTCTGATGGGACGACAATTCAACACGACCAATGAGAAATTAAGCGAAGGTGCACTAGGATGAAATACCATCAACATACCACCTCTACTAAGAATTTATTAACAAAAAACCCTACGAACTTCAAGTATACTTATTCTATACAGGACTCGAATGCAGAAACTCCGGATCTTTAAGTCCAAGTTTCCACTACGCAATGGTCAAGCCCTAATTCTTAGCAGCAGGACTCACGTCTGTTGGTAGCCTCCGTGTCCTCGGCCTCCTCCACGACGAGGCTCTGCAGCGTGAGCTCGTCGCAGGCGCGCGGCAGCAGGCGCTCGCGGCGCAGGTGCAGGCGCGCCATGGGCTTCATCTCGCGTTGCTCCGGGTTGTAGAAGGGCGCCCGCGGGTCCTCAGGGTACATCGTCGTGATGCGGTACATCTTCTCCCGAGGGATGGTTTCTGTGTTGGGCGACTGTTACACGAACGACGTCTTTTAATAGATGAATGCTGTGTTGTGAAACGCTGACGTAACTTTTCTACGTGGATATACGAGTACATATTTGGCAGTGCAAGATCCTTATTGTAAAAACGATTAAAACTATTTCTCTGTACCATTTTATATAAGCAATTTATATAGAGTCATAAAGTCGTCGTATTTTAAGAAATTATTATTAAAAAATGTGTATTTTAAGCCTCTATAAAACGTCAGTCTATTACCAAAACTATTCGACATTAATTAATTAGGCTCACCATGTATGAGATGCCGCTGTCGGTGCCGGCGTCGTAGGGAAAGAGGTCTATCACCTTATCCTCCGCCCAGGTGCAGTCCTGGTTGCAGAGGTTCAGCCCACTCACGCCCACCACCCAGTCAGGGGACGGTCCTGTACATACATACATGCTCATATAATAGTCATGCGATGCGCATACAATAATTTGAACAATGTTCAAATCTGTGAAAGGAAAACCTCGGAACTTCGTATTTCCCCTATTACTTCTTTTTTAATTTTAAATATCGCTTGAAATAATTACATTGTCTCTTTATTATAAAGAACCAAATCGCGCTACAAGCGGGTTTCGAGCTTAAAGGTATTGCGGTAATACAATATACCAATTTTTATTATATATCTTACTTGAGTAGTACTATTATTTTATTATTATAATTACCGGGATGATACATAGCTTATTAGCCTTCCTCAACAAACGGGCTATCTAGTGCAAGAATATTTTTACAAATCGGATTAGTACTTCCTGAAATTAGCGCGTTTAAACAAACTCTGCCCCTTTATAATATTAGTATAAATATAATAAGACGTTTATCCGAAATTAAGCTCTTCAGCTATCTGAGCGTGACGAGCAAATCTCACCAAACATAGAAGCGAGGGAGAGGTAGTGGCGCTTCCTGTCCACGGTGAAGGCGGCCGACGTGTTCTGGTTGAGGCGCGGGTGCCACAGCCCCGCCGCCTTCACGATGGAGCGCAGCACGGCGCCGCGCTGCCGCAGCTCGCGCTCCAGTAGCCCCACCGAGCCCCACTCCGCCAGGGACCTGTCACAGACGACTTGTAAATCCAGAATAGACAATCGAGAAGCTGGCATCCTACACTGAAATACCATCATCCCATACAAAGAAAATCTAAGCGCGCATCACCAACTTGCAGAACAACACATCTAGCCTGAATTATATAATTTCATAAAACTCTTTATTTCTTGAACGCGAAATTTTGAACCATTAAAAAATCACAACAAATAAAACAAAACTCAAAAAAAACCCCGTAGGTACAACAGATCTGTATGGTGTTCGTTATACTTGTTAAAAAACTTAACATTTAAATACATGATTTGGTCACTTTTACTTGTTCTATTTTTGATTATTATCCAGAATAAATAGTGCCTGTCGGCTGTCACTCTACCATCATTGAATTCATTATCTTTATACAAAAAAATTCGATTCCTGTTTCTTCGTAAAAAAGTGTACAAATTTTGCACAAAAAAGCAGTGTACAAAAAAGCACATTTTGTAATTATAATTTTAGTATTAATTTAATTGGAGCTACTAATAGTACTATTAAATCTATTTTAAAAAGTTTGCGTTAGTCGTCTGTGAAGAAGCTATCATCGAAATTCAATATCTAACAAATCACTCACAATCGGTGAACATACACGGAAAGACACAGAAAGCAATACAGGCAAAATGCTCAAACCTGAAGCCATCGGTAGCGATCTCCCCCTCGCCCCAGAAGGTGAAGTTCTTGGGGTGCGTGGCGCCGATGACGTCGGAGAAGTGCGTGAGCCACAGCGCCTGCACGGGGAAGTCTTTGGGGTGCGTCTGCGGCGACCACAGCCCCTCGAACACTAGCTGCAGTTACGTCGTTATAGTGAGATACAGTACAAGTGAATGACAGAAGAGATGGAATGGGCGAATTTTATCGCTAATGTTTTTTTCAATTATGCCGTTGGTACACTCTTCTGTCACATCATCATCCAACTACAATACTAAAAGCAAGCATATTTCATATAAAGACACGAACGAAGAATGCACATTACAATGACACGTAACCCTTTAAAGTCAAGCAGCAAGCACACTCGTGCGGAGCAAGCACACTCGTGCGGAGTAAGCAAAATCATGTGGAACTGCCAGGAGACGCAATACTGATTTTCATACTAATTACTTTTATATGACATTTAGAAAACCACTTAAGGGTATAACTGGAGCTTGTCATGAGGTACTTCAGCGCTTTATCTTCGTAATCAATGGGCAATGGGTGTGAACTTATATAATGTGCCTATAGTAAGTAGGCAGGCCGTATACCTTGTACTTGGCGTCGTCGCAGGCGCAGCAGTCGGGCGCGGACAGCGCGGTGTCCTCGCACACGCGCCGCGAGAGCTGGCCGTCCTCCGCGAACCAGCGGCTCGCGTTCTCGTACACCATCGCCCTACACAGTACGAGCTCTCGTGTTAAGTGAAGTGACGTGGAGGTGGTGTATTAGTAGTAGTATTTAAACTTAGCTTAGAAATAAATAAGAGCTCGATGCTATCAGCTTATAAAGACAGCTAAGAAATAAAGTCTTAACATTTTTCTGTACTTGGCGAATATATACACAAGATTTGGCTTAAGCAGAAGAAAATGTAAATAGAAACATAAATTCTACTTAATAAATTTAAATTAATTCATTTACTAGCAGACTACACATGGTATAAGCCACTACATTTATACATGTGTATAAGAGTTCTTTATTATTTAGAACGAAGGTCAGTTTCTTAGTAGAAAGAACTTAAGAAAATTCATAATAATTACTTGAGCAAGACACATCCTGAACCTGCAGGAGGCGCTTTCCACATGACTTGCACCTCGGTCTTAGGCAAATCGTCAGCCTCTATCACAGAATTGGTACACTCCTCATCGAACTTGGTGAGAGTGTCAGCGAAGAGTTGGAACTGTCCCTGTTTGCGGGGAGTGCGGGTCTCCGCGGGGTCCAGGGGGTCGGCTACTATTTGGAATCTTGTGAATTGCTGTACCACATCATGAGTGCGAGAGCCGACAAGCGTTACTGAAAAGACGATTTAATTTTAAATACACTTTGCTATCCGTCCTTATTTTATTTGGGCGTCATCAATTACTTTATATTATTGACTCTTAGAACGGTGGAAAATAGATTAATTTCTGAGCCCGCAAAAACCAGCCTAATGCATAATGCGTTAAAGCAACAAGAGGCAACAAACAAGCAAACTCTAAATGAGTTTTTTATTGTAATATAGTATTATATAATCTGTGATAGTAGTATGTAAAAATAGTAAGGAAGTAAATATTAGCTTTATCGGTTTGTTTTGGGATGTCAACGAGTTATAAGAGCGTTAGAGTGTAAATTAAATGAAAATTCCTCATAATTATCATAATTTTAAGAGTTTCACTGCAAATAAATGCAAGTACACAAGTGATCATTGAATTGATACAATGTGTAAAAAGAAGTAAATAATAAATAATAAATAATGGTTGCACGTATCATAAACTAATCACAAATCTACTAAATAATACAAAATAATACAAAACAAAGTATTTGTCACGATTGTAATATTTATTTGTTTAATTATACATATACATATCATTTCGCGTTACATTCTGCGAGCTATCTGCGGATGTTCCGAGCGTCGTGACGGTGATTAAGCTTCTCGTGTCGCAAGATAAACCGTTTGCAACATTGCCATCTGTTGTTTTAATACGCTTTAACAAAGTTTATTGTTTTGCGTTTTATATGCTGAAAAGATCATACACTCAAGATGCTTGTTTAATAAACAATAACAATTATGGGAGGTAATGAGGAAAAAGCCACATACTTTTAAATATTTTCATAGTAGACATATTTTATTGCAGGTAATATGAAGTAAAAATGTTAGCATAATGTTTTGCTCACCGACGTATCTCTGATCCGGTGCGTATCTCTCTACCTCCCCGTTGATCAGAAGTCTGTAAAAGTTGTCTCCAGGGGACTTCGCCCCGACGTCGTCGCCCGGGGACAGGTCACACCCGAGGGCGCTCGGCACTAATAGCGCCAGGAGAATCCACATCTTACCTGATCCTCATATACTATGGAAAAAATCTTAATCAAAAATCTTAACATTTAACAGTATTCTAATTCAAAATCACTGTCCTTATCTATTTGAATAGATTTTCTTATATAGACAATTCGCGGGTTAAAAGAAACCTGTTTCCTTTTACCGATTTTGGTCTGCAGTAATAACGTTATCTAATACCTATTTATATTATCTATCTATACTTATTATAAAAATAAGTCCCCCGGCCGCGTCTTTCTGTCCTCCTGTCTGTCCTCCTGTCTGTCTGTACGCGATAAACTCGAAAACTACTGAACGGATTTTTATACGGTTTTCAACAATAGAAAGAGTAATTCTTGAGGAAGGTTTAGGTATATAATTTATTATGCTTTTATGTAAATTAGCTGAAATACGGCGACAAATGTTGAAGAGGTCGCAAAAAATCTCGCCAAATGGGAACTTTCCACGCGAACGCCGCGTAAACTAGCAAAGATACAGTTAAGTAATGTACTAGAGAATTCAAAATCTATAAAAATGCTACAAAAAAGTCCGCGATAGCATATCTCTATCTCTTACGGTTGACTTACAATAACCACTTTTATGTTAACATTTTTAATTAAAAACATTACGTTATTTTCAAAGTTATTTTCTTTAGTTCGGTATTAATCCTTATCCAAATGAATATTTTAGTTAGCTTAGTCATTTAATGCAGATTAAAATTGCTCTTTACACTAAATCAATCAGATGAATAGTTTTTGAGATATCGTTGTTAGAAGTAATTAGTAGCGAAACATTTTTAATGCTTGGCGAGCATTGAGATGCCTACGGCGAGTCCATCCCCTCTGCCCCGCATCGCTCGACCGCCTGCTCAAGCTATATAAACCGGGCGATGTAGCGCGCGATCCTAGGATACTTTTTACCGCGGGAAAATATCTTATTTCTGAGGAAAAATACAAAAACTGCAATGTAAGAGTATACTAATATGTAACACCTAAGAATTTAGTTTTTGGTCATCTGAACGCGGGCGGAGCCGCGGGCAATGCTAGTGGAATATAAATTTGTTTACCCTATCCGTATGTTTAAAACTAAGAAACATTCGAACCGTACAACAACAACACAAGGGTATACACCCTTGCATGGTTAGTATTCGTAAAAACTTTCCCCGCATTATACTGTTTCTATTTAACACAATATCACACGACAGTCAACAATGCTACTTTAGCATTTATGACAGTTTTTATTAGTTCATCAAAAAGTATTAAAAAATGTTAAATTTTTATATTTATCTAAATATTTAGTATGTAATTAACTTACCACAGTTTAATATGTGAATGAGGCGTCGCGGCGGGAAGAGAAGTGCGATACAGGCGCAGATAACGGGTCAGAAGTCATGTGGTCATGCGCCGGCGATGCTCCGAACTGTTTATATAGAGCAGACTCTGATAACAGACTAACTTATCTGAATTTAGAACAATTTTTTAATAAGTAAAAAAATTATAAAGTAACTAAGCATCAAATTATCAAAAATTATATGTAACTTAAAACATACCTATTATAAAACAGTAACTTAGCCTAATCTGTACATGAGATATTGTTTTAAAAACAGTGACTGTAACGTATTGTGTACAGAATATAAAACCCAAAACAATAGTTATTAAAAATTTTGTCTGTGTGTGTGTGCGTGTTTCACGCAAAAAATACTGGAAAGATTTTAACTAAATTTTGGGTAGGAATAACTTATCACTCGGGTCAACGTTTAAGATACCATTTACTACAGAAAAATCTTTAATTTCCACGGGAAAACACAATAACTAGTTCTATCGAGTCGTTTTTAGAAATTTACATGTTTAACGCTGGCTTAACTGTAAGAGATACAAGCGCGGATCCAGGGGGGGGTGTCATGGGGGTCATGACAACAAAGCCAAATATACTTTTTAGAGAAGTTTGAAGTCTAAGAAAGGAAGGAATTAACGGATAACATTTCGATTTAAAAAAATGGTTATTATATGTATTTTAAAGGTTATATTCCCCTAGTTTCATGAATATCAAAATTTTTTGCAGAAATCTATATACATATAATAAAATTGTAACTAAGTCGAATCTGTACATTAAACATTTTTTGGAAAAAATCTATAGTTTTTAGAATTTTTGTCTGTCTGTCAAAGACATCCAACAACCCCCCCCCCATTCCCCCTCCCCCCAAATGGCAAAAACTAGATCCGCGCCTGGTCAGATTTTGCTAAGTTACTGTTTTATTATATGTATATTTCAGCCTATGACCCCCCCCCCCCCCCAAAATTTAACTCTGGATCCGCGCCTGAAGAGATACCTACATCGAAACAATGCACTAGAAAATAGTAGGTCTAGGACGGTAAAAGATATTCCTATAATACTCCTATCTAAATCTAAATCTGCCTATGTACAATATGTTGCGAACTCTATTCATGAGCTTAACTCTACTTTGCTACCGGTTTAAGATGTAATCAAAAACCGGCCGCCTACTAAAAAACCGATACAGAGTGACTATGTAGTTGCCTTTTAATTATTTATCTCAGTACACATCTACTATGCATATAATGAAGTAGTAAAAAAAGCGAAATCTGTACATGAAATATAATAATATAAAGACAAAGTTATTAAAATTTTATTGTTACACAATAAATATAATTGTAATTCAGTCTCATCTCATGGTCGACAACAGACTTCTATTTTGCTTGAGGATCTCTGCTCCTGATAGTCACTACGAACATTTATGTTCCTTGATAATACTTTATTACCATCACCCCATGCTGTGAGGTATGCAGGCCCACCCTAATAGTGATGACGTCAGGAGGCGCGGGTCAAGGCAGTATTAGATAATCGAAATGGATGACATGTGAGCTAACTGGGGCAGGTTGTCACGATTGAACGTAATTGGCAGCCGGTTTTAGGTACAGGATAAATATAGAATTTGTTTATTTAGAACTACTAAAATTACATTTTTATACATTAAATAAAAAATAATGTCATTGTGATTTATTTAAAGACTATACGAACTAAAGCAATCGAGGTTGAGTTGTTATTATTTATATAAATGAGAATTTCAAACCACGCAATTTTCCTTTGATTGTAACAGATGACCTAAATTAAATAATAATTAATAATACAACTTATGCAAAAGTTTCATAATGTGAATTATAAGTTTTGTGGATAAAAAAGCTGTGTCGTAGTAAAAGTAGAGTACTCTCTAAGCACTCACCTTAGCGACGCGGGACCCGGTAATGAGCCGAAGACAGCGCGCGCGACAAGTGCCCGCTTCCGCCCGCCCTCTCACAGCACGCCCAGTGCCCACATACACGCCTTACTCGGGATTCATGCACTCTGTGGAGCTTTCACAGACACATTTTTGAACATTTTATTGTTAATGTTGGCTTTGTTTTTATAGTCTTCTTTCTTAACAGCAATCGTATTTACAATATTTACGCACTTAATTAATAACTTAAACAAGTAATAACGGTCAAAACTACGTAAATAGCATTTCAAATATCAAAATTATTTGAAAACCAGCGCTATTTACACTCGATGCAGTAAGTAATCCTAAGGGCGCTAGAAGGATACTCAAGCTGATTCAATAATAATAAAACATTAAAAAACTATCATCGTGTAATCAATTAAAAAATATTTTTCAACGAAATAATATAACAAGTGGTTACCCTACTCATTACCAGCAGTGAACTAGACGCGTGCGCACGCCTACAGGCGACTCTGCCTCGCGGACAGGATATGCTCATTTTTGGCTCTTAATTCGTAGCTACTTTTCAATGAGTTGATGCAGTATTTTACCTTGTTAATAAAGGCAGGGGATAACTTTTTTATTACTACGATCCATTATAACTAAATAAATTTTCAAATTAATTTACCTGTTAATGTTCTTAGAAAGAAAAGCATAATCATTTTAAATAAAGCTATCTTTTTGGATTTTTTCGCGGATTTATTTGGATTTTTGGTTCCCGACGTTTCGAATGCTTTACAGCATTCATGGTCACGGGAGAGACTGAGGTGTTACTTACAGATAAACTAAATACTTACATATTTCTGTTCAAATTTTGAGGTGTGGAAGCCATAAAAATTTTGTAGTATTGCATCGATTTGATTTAGTATGACTTGGGATTTAGACTGTACAATGCCGTTGTTTTAAAAAATACCTTAATTGGATCATTCATTTCTTTCAAAAAATTCATATCCTCATATTTGTGCCACCATTTATTTTATTTTCTAGAATTCATACCGCGTATGTTTTTCCGCATATTCAAGGCATTCATTTAGTTCGACCTTGTTCACTGCCCACTGGCCTTTGTGATTTGCCGCGGATTTGTCACAAATTCTGAATATCAGTACAAATGAGCATGCAAAACAAAATGAGCATGTGAAAATTTACTTTATTTATTTAAAAACAAAAATTATGTCCGAATAGGCATTTTAATTTAAAGAGAGAGGCTAATAGAGGCGTACGTATGTATTCAGACCTTTTTAACGTCCCACTGCTGGGCACGGACCCCCTTCAATACGAGAGGGATTTATAGATCATAGTCCACCAATCACCATGCTGGCCAAGTGCGGGTTGACGGACTTCACGTTTCTGCAAAATTTACTAGGTTCTCTCAGACATGCAAGTTTCCGCAGGATATGTTCCTTCACCGTAAGACAAATGGACAAATCATATTAGAAACATCAGCGGTGCGAGACTCGTGATTTGAAACGGCTTCGCGCGTTACCACTGGGCCACCACAGCCTTCAACCGTACGGACTGCCGTATTACATTCTAGCTCTACATAAATATACGTGTATTTACTCAAACTATAATAAAACAAATCTATACTATTAATAAATACTTTAAAATATTCCAAATTTATTTTTATTTACGATGTTCTTTTACTCAGAAAGATATCTTCGTTACATTTACCTACGTTTATACACTAACTAGCGGCTCACCCTCGCTTCGCTCGGGTTCACCTCTAGAAAAGCACAAACAAATCTACCCCACGGGAACCGTTCATTTTTCCGGGATGAAAAGTAGCCTGTTGTTTGACCGGCAATATAAGGTATCAGCATGCCAAATTTTACTAAATTAGGAGGATAAGTTGTTGTGTACTAAGCTGTATAGTTTTTAACTATCCCACGGAAACTTTTTAATTTTCTGGAATGAAAAGTATCTTAGATATTGACCGGGGATATAAGGTACCACCATGTAAAATTTCATTTAAATCGGTCCAATAGATTCGGAGATTAGCCCGTACAAACAGAAAAACAAACAGCTCCCTCTTTAACCATTTTTCCAAATTATATGCAGTAAAAGGGAAAAGTCTTTTGTTTTAAGCATTTTAGACGATAAATTTACTTATTTTGATAAGAATTGATAATTATTGATGATATGACCAATAAACATGACCCACCGATTTAAATTATATTTTTAATATAAAAAACTACTTTTTGTGACTTAAATATAAAAGTTAGACATATGCTGTCGCTGACTTTTTTGTAGGCATTATTAAGCTCTACAACTTTTCTCTAGAACATAATCATATATCTCTCATCGTTAAGGCAGCGTTCGTAAGAAACGTTTTCGTTCGACCGTTTTTTCTCTTTCTCTACTTTGCAAATCAGACTACCACGAAAAAGCCTTTTCATTTTTCGGGTTAATATATAGCCTATGACACTCAGAAAGAACGTGGCTTTCTATTGGTAAAAGAATTTTGAAAATCGGTTCAGTAAATCCAGAGATTACCCCCTACAACGTCACAAACTCACAAACTCACAAGATCACAAACTTTACCTCTTTATAATATTAGTATAGAAGTATAGATAACGACTCACCCTCGCTCGGGTTCGTCCCTACTTTCGTTTTCACGTCTAGTATAGATTTCTCAGAGATGAGATATTTTCCCAGAGTAAAAAGTATCCTATACGCTGACCTGGATAACCAGCTATCATCATACCAAATTTCATCAAAATCTGTCCAATGGCTTTCTCGTGATGCGGTCACAGACAGACAGACAGACAAATTTTTAAAAAACTATAGATTTGGCCTCTATTTCGATAATTTAATGTAGAGATTAATTAAAATATTTAATGTAGAGATTCGAATCAGAATTGTATTATATGTATACATAAGTAAAATATTAAATTTATATAAGAGTCGTAAGTATGTATTTCACAAGGATTTTTTTTTATGAATTTATTTAATATGTTTTAGTTATTTAATTATAACAGCCAATAATACAGTTATGTAATTTTGTTCCAGGTAATAGTGTAAACATGAAAACACCAGTATCGTTTTAAATCAACAGAGCAGACTCGGACCGAAGGTCTCCTACTTGCTGGAGAAAAGTAAGCGCTAAACATTAATTTCGGGGAACTGATGAAAAGATAGCGGTAAATTACATATATTCCATTCAAATTGATGACCCTTATAATTTTATTCGTTCTATATATTTTATATATGTTAACCATTTCCCTGTCCCATGAGTCATATATGAACATTTCGATTGTTTAATATTGCGTCTATTTTGCGGACGGTTAAGTTGCGTATGGCTCACAACAAAAATGAAACACAAGAGTAATTCGAGTATAATTTTATTGACCAAATGATAAAAATGTCATATAAATAAATGCACAATCGGACTAGAATACGTTTCTTTAGCATCTTACGTACAAACATATGCACGTACATACAGATATGCACACACAATGCTCGGCGACAGTTGAAACACTACATAGGGCCATGTCTCATGTCTGACCCGCGACTATGTACTGAGGTACAACGTTTTGCACAAATATACGTTTTATTTCATCATATCCTGTAAATTTCCTGCGGCTAATTACTGTTCACTGTATTATTTCTTTACTTCTCGAACCAGTCAATACATCTCAATAACGAATGACAACAACATTTCATTACAATACCACAGAACACTATCTACGTATTTTGTACTTATTTTTTTAAAAACAAATAAATAAATACATAATGATTAATATTTATGTTAAATGTCTTTTATTAATTATAGGAGTTATATATTAAAATTATGCCGTTCCTTTTATATTAATGTACAATACACAATGTACAACTTAAATTCTACTTTTTTTAAATAGGCACAGAAAATAAGTAAAATACGACAAATCAATACAGATAAATTTAACTGACTTCTCTTTATAACTCTTACATATGCATGATTTTTTTAATATTTCGGAACATACAATTGTAACAAAAAGCAGTTTTTCTTATATTCCTTAAACCAAGAATTTTCATACTGAATACAAATACCACTTCATTCAGAATGAACCTGAATAATACATAGATAAGGTTTAATAAATATTCCACACTCTCAGTGTACAAACAATACCTACATGCAGTATTACAAATAAAGCAATAAAAAATATTCCTTTAATGAAAATACTTCATATTAAAATGAATACTACAGAAGCTTAAGAAAGCGAATAAATAATCAATTTAGCCATTTTGTTCTAAAATTATATTCCTATCCGATTAGTATATTATATGATTAACTGCACGGTAACACACTGCCGTCCCGAGCGCGGCCGCCGGGCGCGGGCCGCGGTACAAATGTAAACCACAGAGGGTAAACTTATTTCTTAAAAATTGGTGGAAGATATCACGTAGATAGTATCCATACTAATATATGTGAAAGTTTATGAGAATGGATGGCTGGATGTTTGTTACTCTTTTAAACAAGAACGGCTGAACGAATCTGGATGAAATTTGGCACAGAGATAGAATATAATTTGGAATAACACATACGTTACTTTTTGTTTCGGAAAAATGGATGGTTCCGATGGGATAGATTTTTTTGTCTACGGACGAAATTAAAGCGAAGCTAGGATGACTCGCTAGTACACAATAAAACATTTTACAACAGTTATAATTAATTAATAATGTATTCACAATTTTAGCACAAGCGGCTAAAAACAAATAATTAGCATTACTTCATTTCATTAGTCATTCTCATGAAGTATGTTACTTATTACTTATTTGTTTACGGAACAAAACAAAACTTTTGAAGGTCAACATTTTTAACATAATTTTCAAATCGACCATTGACCTCAAGCCGATCGTGACTACATATGTGATAATTTAAAAGTAATTTTGTGGAAACAATTGGTATCCGCGAGGAGTCCCGCCAGCCATTAGCTCCGTTAATTACTGTACGTGTTGATGGGTTACGTTATTATACGATAATTGTAGATAATACATATCTGTTTTGTGCAGACGCGAGTTATATTTTTGGAGGCAGCCAGGGATGCAAAGAAATGCAATTTTAAATAAAGAATAATTTATTAACTAATATTTCTTACTACTAAAGTGACTATCGATCGATGTTAGATCAAGAGTAAAGATAAGAATCACGTAATGTCCTTATATACTGCATTTCTCATAGGAAGTTACAGTATTTGGCGAGTTGTATGTACGTGACTTGCTGCGCTTGCACTTGCGCTAGCGCCTGCGACCGGCACGTCGTCTCGTCGTCTGTACGTGAGATCCGATGCTTATGCGGTGGTTTGACCTTGCGTAACACCTCCCCCCGTAGTACAGCGACTATTGAAGGATTTGTCCGAAATAGTTGCTGGTAGGCATCTGGGATCGACTCTTACTTGGTTGGGATTGGTATTACTGGTTTTAATACTGTTACTGCGGGTTTCTTCGTTTTCATCGATTCTGTTTCTCAAGTTGCAGTTCAATGGGATAACTGCTAGGTGACTGCCTTGTAGTATTAGATATTCTTCTTGTCCGCAAGATGTTTCACTTTTGTTGGCACAGGAAAGCTCAGGGAGTAATGTCTGTCATCTAATACTTCTAAAGCTTCATTAGTTAGAGTTACTGGTATAAGTTTACAGATAGGCTGGAGTTCTTGAAGAACAGTGAACTGATGGATACAGTCGGGTTTTTCCGGGCTCTTTATGTTAGGTTTCGACTCGCAGAGGAATAGTGAATTTATCTTCTGGCATTCTGCCTCTATGTACCTATAGTCTTTACTAGAGAGTGCTATGAATGGAGAGGGCGGAATTAGGGTTTCATTATTTTTATTGGGTACATGGGACAATTTATACAAATCGTAGCTTATGGGAAGGACAATATGAACCTTTGTTACTATTACTATTTCTTTATCTATATAAAAATAACCTAATTTAATTACCTCATAAAAATTCCTAAATTCTATATTAAGTATTTCATTACTAGCTTACTCATTATACCTTCAACTTCGTTTATATTAAGATTTCTGATCATATTTAAGTTCGTCAGAGTAGTCTAGGTTACCGGAAATACTTTTTATAACAGAGCCTAGACCGTCAATGAGACCTCTTTTACTTCGTGCAGAATATTTATATAGGTACTAAAGAGATGTTCTATGTGATGTGATTATCTTATTATAATATAATAGGGGTGGAGTCATAGGACTTCGATTACGTTGAGGTGTGACTACCGGGCCGCGTTTCTTCTTTTTTATATATATGTGAATCGGAAGCTTTGCGAGTATAGTGCACTGAAAATGTCGCGTGTCTAACTTGTGTCGGGAAGCTAAAGGATATTGATCGGGGCTATAGTCTGACTCGGGTTTCTTATCTATATTTAAACTTTCTGTCAGTTGAGTTCGGTCACTGTCGAGAATTGGTACCTCTAAGATTGGAATATTGGCAGTATCTGAATTGCACTGGTTTGGTGGTAAAGTGTTAGAACCTGCAGTTGAGTGTGGTTTTCCTAAAACTATAGTATCCTCATTATTGAGTTCAATACGGGAAAGAGCATCTGCATTGGAATTCTGTTTGCCCTGCCTATAAATGATCGTAAAATTGTATTCGCTCAACTTGAGCTTCCACCTGGTGAGTCTAGAACCAGGTTCTTTGAGACTCATAACCCATTGTAGGGGTCTGTGGTCCGTCATTATTTTGAACTTTCTTCCAAACAAGTATGGACGGAAGTATTTGGTAGCCCAAACGATCGCTAACAGTTCCTTTTCGATAGTAGTATAATTAATCTCGCTTGAATTTAATGTCCTGGACGCATAGGCTATTGGTTTATCATTACCAATTGGCCCTTGAGAAAGGACAGCACCTATGGCAAAGTTAGAAGCGTCAGTTGTTAATACAAAGTCCTTGGTAAAGTCGGGGCTTTGTAAGATAGGGTCGTTAACCAGTAGTACTTTACATTTCTCAAAGCACTCAATGTATTTAGGGTCGACATAGGTGATCCTTGAACCCCTTTTTAGACATTGCGTCATAGGTTTTGTAATACGCGCAAAGTCTGGAATAAACTTTCTATAGTATCCGAGCAAGTCGAGAAAACGCTTTATCTCTGTAGTTGTTTTAGGTATGGGGAATCTCTGGATGGCAGCGATTTTATCGGGATTAGGCTTAATACCGTCTTTACTTATTATATGACCTAAGTATGCGGTCTCTAGCTTTAGGAATTCCGACTTATCTATTTGAATTTTGAAGTTTGATTCCCTAAGTCTTTTAAATACTTTTTCTAAATTTACAATATGCTCCTGTAAAGACACACTGAATACAATTATGTTATCTAGATAGACTAGACATATAACGTTTTGGAGGTCTTTAAGGACACTATCCATAACACGTTGGAATGTAGATGGTGTATTCTTAAGACCCATAGGCATTCGCACAAATTCGAAGTGCTCATTCTCTACATTGAAAGCTGTTTTATGAATATCGGCTGGGTCCATTTCAACTTGGTAAAATCCACTTGCAAGGTCTAATGTGGTAAAATAATGACAGTTACCAAGTTTGTTTAAGACGTCGTTAATGTTGGGAATGGGGTACTTATCATCGATGGTTTTTTCATTAACCTTTCGGAAATCAACGACGATACGCCATTTGACTTGACCGGACGCGTCAGCTTTCTTTGGAACAACCCATATGGGAGAGCTCCATGCTGATTGTGAAGGACGAATTATACCTTGATCGAGCATTTTTGAGATTTCATCCTGAACTTCCTGTCCGTGAACGAAAGGGTATCTTAAGGTCTTGGTATAGACAGGTAATTCATCTGTAGTGCGAATACTATGTTTTATTTTACTGGTGAAAGTGGAAGGTTCACCATCGAGATAGAATATATCGGCATATTGCGCACAGAGAGATTCCAAATTGATTCGTTCTTCGGGATTCAGATGGGCAGTACGCAAACGCGATATTACTTCGGACGTACGGTTGTTAGGTTGTTGAGGGGGCGTGCAATTTACGTTAAAAAGTTCTGCACTAACCGGTCTATTCATTGAGAATATTACATCATGCTTAGTTGGATTAGTTACCTCTATAATACCTCGATTACTCTTAACTTTGGTGATGCAATCGCGAATAGTGCAGTTAGATATTGTTTGTTCTGTCACTAATGCTTCTCCATCATGGAAATTAATAGGGACTTGGATCAATTTAGACGTATTAGCCGGTATTATATCTTCATAAAGATTACAATTTCGCGAATTGTACATGCACAAAGGGTTGGTCGATTTGCGTGTGATTAAGACTTTATTTTTTATATCTATGGTAGACTCTAATTTCTCTAATAAATCCAAACCAATTAAACCGTCGAAATCATTGTGAAATTTATAAATGAAAAAGGTTATATCACAACTTTCATTAAGCTCGGGAAAGCATGGTAAGGTAATAGAGTACTTGTTTCGAGTGGTTGCATGGATGTTAGTTACCTCGAATGGTTCATAATTACGGGGGACGTTTGGGTAAAACCTTCGGACGGCGTCGGGACTAATAAAAGACTGATTTGCGCCTGTGTCAATTAATAATTTTAATGGTGGGTTTGCTATCTGAATAAATGGAAGCTGTCTTTGCGTTTGTAAATTAATTTCTATCTTGGTTTGTCTGCATTCCTTTTCTGAGGGAGAATTTTCTTCTAAGTGCTTTTCTACGTTATCGGGGACATGGTTATTATAGTATTGTTCATACATGGGCTCGAATGTTTGTTCTAGGTAGGGATGTTCGTAATAGTCATGGTAATAGTCGGGGTATTCGTCATAGTCATAAGAATCTAACTCATTAACATTTATCTCGCGAGTCTTGAAATAATTAGAAGGGGGTGGATTTCCATGTCTCGTCCAGTCATGTCCTGTTATGGGCCTAGGCATAGGCTTGGGAACGAAATGACTTACACCACTCATAGGCTTAGAGTCGTTACTAGAATTAGGCATGTACCTTTGTTGAGACGTTCGAAATACGTTACTTTGGGGTCTATAGTGTAGTGGGGGTGCGCTAAACATTTGTTGCGTTCGTGAAGGGCCACGATCTGGAGGTATCTGGGGTCTCCAACCTTGTGTTGGACTTTGTGGCTGATAAGTAGGCCTTGAGGGACTTGGCATATTGTCAAATTGAGGAGAGAAAGTAAATGGTCGTGAGGGTGGTATACTGAAAGGCTTATTACTAGCTGGGTCATTACGTTGCTGTAAATACATTGTGTTAATTTCTTCTTGAACAAACTCTAATGCTTTTTCGATTGTATCCGGTCTCATGCACCGAATACGTGAACCTAAAGGCTCTTTAAGGCCACGAACAAATGCTTGTAAGGTTAATTTTTTATATAAAATACGTTTTGATTCTATGGTAGTGGGTATATTTTCGTGTAAGGTTACATAGGTCATTATGGTACTAAAAAGGCTTTGGCATTTATCGTAAAATTCCTGGGGTGTTAACTGTTTCTGTGTTAAAAGAGCTAGATCGTTGTATAAAGCGGTCTCATCTCGCTGGTCCGAGAAATTATTAATTAAGGCATTTCGTATACCCTGCCAGTTCTCAGGGATACCATTTGAATTTATAGTGCGTGCCGCATTTCCGGTAACTTTATTAAGGATTCCGTTAATTAATGCTAAATTGCTAAGCTCGAATCCCGGCTCCGCTCTAATAAATTGTGCAACTAACTGATCACATAAGTGTACAAAGCGCGTGAGTATGTTTGGGTTCCCGTCGAATTCGGGTAACAGGCGTAAGGCCTTATATACTTGATCTACCAAGTCTACGCTCATTTTATTAGCTAATAAACTATTAAACCCTATACTTGAGTTATCTTCTAAAATATCTAAGTTCCTACGCGCATCGATTTGCGTTATTCTATTATATGACCCAGAGGTCCGTGACTTTCTTGGGTGAAAAATTTTGAAAAACAAAAAAAAAACACACAAAGAAAATTAAAAAACAATAAAAAAAATCTATATTTAAAGTTCTAAAAATATTTCCTAAACTCCCATTCGCAACGATTTGCTATATTATATGGGAAGGATCAAGGAAAAAAAATAAAGAGAAAAGGTAAGCAACTCTAGAAAGATTTAGGTACTCACCAAATAATTTGCATCTCTATGCTTGTCGATTTTCAGACGCTCCTCCAGCCGCAACTCCCGTAGGTTTCAAGATAGCCGCTATCGGTGAACGATTCACTGACTCTACGTTACGGCTATCCTTCCGACTGCGCCAGTTATATTTTTGGAGGCAGCCAGGGATGCAAAGAAATGCAATTTTAAATAAAGAATAATTTATTAACTAATATTTCTTACTACTAAAGTGACTATCGATCGATGTTAGATCAAGAGTAAAGATAAGAATCACGTAATGTCCTTATATACTGCATTTCTCATAGGAAGTTACAGTATTTGGCGAGTTGTATGTACGTGACTTGCTGCGCTTGCACTTGCGCTAGCGCCTGCGACCGGCACGTCGTCTCGTCGTCTGTACGTGAGATCCGATGCTTATGCGGTGGTTTGACCTTGCGTAACACGCGACGAAGGCAGCATTATCTAGCCGTCAAATAATAATAATATAACCAACATAAACAACTGTGAGTTCTGTGGAGTGGACACAATAATATATTACTATTTTCTTATTTTTTTTATAACGGCTTATAGTTGCGTTAACAGACGCAATCCATTCTGCCAGTGTCACGTTTTGTGAGGAAGACACAAATCTATTTTCTTTTAATAACATAAAAACTGTCACACTTAATGACATTTGAGGACTAACGGCCAAACCGATTAATCGATCTTCAATTTGCTTCACCTACTGGAGGTGGAAATGTGACAGAAACTTCATTGTAATTATGCAAAACATCAATCTCTGATATATATGTATGTATATACAATAGTTTTTATATTGTAATGCAATATAGGATCTCTTGTTCAGTACCAGGACGCCGGGTTACATATTTCGTGACACCTCCAAGTATTGTAATAACTAGTGCCTAGTGGGCACAAATCTAAAATCGTTTATGAATAAAAATTAAAATATATGACATTTTGTATGTGTACATATTATATCATAATATAAGGGGCCGTTCAAGTATTACGTAGGCAGGCTGAGGGGGCGGGGAGGTGCAATATATCCTTACTTTTGCTGACATAGGGAGCGGGGGGATGTTAAATAATAATAATAAAGATTTATATAAGAAAAAAATGCAATAATGCGATTTTCTTTTTTTTGCTTATACAGGGGAAGAGCCTCAAATCCTTAAAAAATTGCTTACATAATACTTAAACTGCCCCTAATGTGAGTATATATATAGATAATACTGTTCACAGGAATATTACTGATTGTATTACATACGTACACTGAATATAAAAGTAAAATAAAAAACAAAGTTGTAAATACATATATTATCCCTCTACAAATACTTACAATAACTTATATAAATAAGCTTCTTACAAAAGCATGTATGTGCTAACTCGATGCTCGTCGGTTTCTCACACCATAATCATATTACATTTATCACATTTAAGACGTATTACATCTTAATGCCTTCTAAACACCTTGTTGTAAGCACTTGGAAAATAAACCTGAGCGTGTCAATGTAATACTTGCATAAATATTATTTATGTACTAGAGATTTGCCCTTGCTTCGCTCGGGCTAGTCCCGAAGTGCGTTTTAATTTTTTTTGAGCTGAACCCTAATTCTTTATCTAAAATAAAAATAACCTAAGTTACTTCTTATAACATCAGCTATCTGCCAGTGAAAGTTACGTCAAAATCGGTCCAGCCGTTGCGGAGATTAGCCAAACAAACGGACAGACAAAAAATTTTAAACATTTTTCTTATTAGCACCGGATATACTTTCATATACATTTAGTATAAAGCTGTTATTTTGACATTACACACAGACACTTCAATTTTATTTATCTATATAGATGTAAAATAAATTAAGAAAAATATTTGCATTAAAAGAAGTATGTGTTACCATAATATGACAAAAAACCGAATGCCCTCCGTCTGATATACATAGAGATCTTTCGACTGATTAATATTATCACGGTAATATTACATACAGTATTCCATCTTCATACAAACGGTCGGAAATCGAGTTATACCTACGCGCGTCGCGTTCGGTATACACTCGGTAGACAACCGCGCGGGGCTGCCACATCGTATAATTGGATACGAAAATTGTATAAGGTGGTTATGTTATGTAACTTTTATAATTTTGATACAAAAATAAAAAATTTATTCCTCCCGTAACTTCGCTCATGTTAAACAAAATAGTATCGAGATAACCGTGTTTTAAAAATAAAAATTAATTAATTAAATTAAAAATTAAAGTATTTTTAATTAAACTTTTTATCCGAATGCGGATTCTTTATACTATTAAATTTAACAATAAACTTTTCGTACGTCTCACTCAAGACGCAAATATTTTTAAATCTCAAATTTATAAGGGTCACATACCACCCTTACAAATTTGAGATTTTTTAATTAAATTTACTAATAATAGTCTCTCCCGTGACCATGGATGCTGTAAAGCATTCGAAACGTCGGGAAACAAAAATACAAATAAATCCGCGACAAAATCCGAAAAGATAGTTTTATTTAAAATGTCAAATATTCGCGTAAATCTAAGAAAGTATTACTAATAATAGTTTTAAATAAAAAATATAATATTCGAAATCACAAAATTAGAACGTACCCAAGTAGATAGATGAAATTAAACTACTGTCCGCCGGGCACTCGGGCAGCCCTGTCGCATGGGTACGTGCCGCTCGGCTGTAGGTAATTATTTCAAGGACAGGCCCGAGTTGGAGTACTGTATGCATTAGATTTCCGTGATATTATTTAGCATTACCACCTCATTACTAAATACAAAAATTAAATAAAAAATGTCATTAATTCTTAAATACAGTATACGAATATATGTATGATACAGTTACTTTAGTGACTAGAGTGAATGCGAAAGTAAATTCTATTTCGGTATTGATGTTTGTATCCATGGAGGAGACTGTTTGTTAATATTTCAATCATTTTCACACCTTATCTAACTTCTTGTACTAGTAGATAAATAAATATAAATAGTAAAAGCAATTCAATATAAAATTAAGTATACAATAATATCAATATTTGTTGTATTAAACAGCGACCTATATTCGAGGATCTTCACAAGTACACACGGCGGGGATAGAACTCGCGACCTTTGACACAGTCTTGGTATAAAAGTTAAAACTAAAATAATAATTACATAATTTTAAAATGGAATGTATTCTTATGTATTTATAATGACTATTACAATTTATTTTTATCTTACGATTAATATATACGAGTTTATATATCACATGCAAATACAAAACAAATCTTTGGGTAATATATTCAGTGTCGTAGGAAAAGCTCTGTCTCCTGTAGTTTTACAAACTTAAATCATTGCTTCACATGGTATCTACAGAGTAAATCATACAAAATAAATTACAAACCTTGTGTTGATTTCATCGATCAAAAAAGTACAAGATACACAATCAGCGACAAAAAATATCCTCTCCGAATGAGCGCTCATTTGAATATTTAATTATTAAACCTTGGATTTGAAGTTCAATTTACGTTGTTGTATATTTATTTCAACTAAAATAATTGCCTAAACACAATTTGTGACAGTTTTATGAGAACTTTTGCATGGGATTATGTATCGAGTACTTTTTTGATCGATGGTTGATTTGGAAAAATAATATCTCAACTTGTTTGATACATTCGGCTCATCATCATGAAACAAAAGGCTCTGTGTAAAGTATACCTCGGGAGCGAGCCGGCGCGGGCCTCTCTCAGAACGTCAGGATGGGCTCCTCGCGGTGGTCCAGGATGTCTGAAAGTACAAGGAGTTGTATCAACACACACTATAAGACTAATTATACTTACTGTTTTGACTTCATTTTCCACACTGTTAAATTATTTAGGCACCTCGTGAAACGTAAAAGTGAAACAAATTGAAACAATTCACGGAAATTATCAGAATTAACGTTAAAGTAATCATCTCTTCAACTCTGCAGTAGTTTCATCCCCGGAAGGTACTAAATACCCGGGACGGGGAAAGAATAAAAACAGCTCAAATGGTGATAGGAGAAGCACTATCCTTAAACTAACTCAAACTAAGTTTCATTTTTAAAAAAAGTTTTTTTTCCGTTGAAATGTGAGAAATTACAGTAAACTGACATGTGCGTTGGATATAAAATGTATTATTTTGAATTGAAATGTAAGACTCTGTACACACGGCATTGTCCTGCACGTTTTTTTACAGTATACGTCTTTACGAATATATAGTGGCACATACATTGTACATAGAACCGTTCACACGTCTTTTGTACTGCATAAAATCGTACACCGTTTATACGTTTAACCGAATACTCACCGGACTTGTCAAGCAAATCGAATGGACTTTAACGTATTCGGTTTGCAGTGGCGCATAGTTTAGCTCTGTCTCAACGTGTGAAAACTGTGGATATTCGTTTTTACATGAATAAAACTACCGTGTGAACACCCGGCTGATTGTGCGTTTAAAATCGAATACAAAAAAATCGTACAGGACAATGCCGTGTGAACTCACCGTAACAACTTACGGTGAGTTTTTTATGGTGAGTGTATTGATATTTAAAACAGTAATTTCTTTTCCTAACTGACTCACTGACACTACACTATATACTCATATGATCACTGACAAATTGACTGTTCAAGTGCTCCTAGATACTTTATTGAATGAAGTTAAATTTCATTTTATTCATCAACTAACGATTCCCCATACGGACTTTCATCCCCATTTTCACTCCAATACAAAATCACTTCAATACAAAATCACTTCAATACAAAATATGTGTTATGTTCTTCTCAGGGTCTCAAACTACCTTTTTACCAAATTTCATATAAATCGGTCCAATACTTTTTAAGTTCATTCGTTACATACATACAAAAATACAAATCTTTCCTCTTTATAATAATAGTGCAGATGAATACTTACCTACTATATTAATACTTAGCCAAGTTTAATAAAATTAAGTTTAATTATTTTTAATAAGCTATTATAAAATGTATGTCGTTACATAATAATCTGAGGAAAATGACATATCAATGGATCTGTAACAATTTGATAGATTTAGTTATAATCAGTTAATAGATAACACGGTTTTATTAAGCCCACGATTATTGCAGGGAGACAGAAGTACTCGTATATATTTACTAGCGACTCACCCTCGCTTCGCTCGGGTTCGTCCCTAACGTGAGCCACCCTTATCACTTAGGGGTATGGAAAATAGATAGTAGCCGATTCTCAGACCTACTGAATACGCATATAAAATTTGGTAAAAATCGGTAAAGCCGTTTCGGAGGAGTAACTAACATTATAACATGGAAATTTTTATATTAGATTTTCATTGTTTTCGTATTACAATCAAAGGCTCTTACAGCATCGTGTGGGCCTCGGCCTCGGGGCACTCGCTCCTACAGCTCGTCTCGTTGGAGCCCGGTGACAGCTGACTTCTCAGTTGACAAACAATCGCAAAGAAACTCTTGAAAGTATTCGCCGTCTTTTTATATCCCTAACCTTACGTCATGCATTTTGATAGAAAAAATAGTTTGGTAGCTTTTTCTTTTTATTGTCTTAGTGGTCTAAGGGCTTGCGTGTATCGTGCTGTTGGATCGGTCCAAGTTATTCTAACTTGGTCCGAACCGGAACTTTTTCTATCAAGAAATTCTCAGTAACAGCATTCTCAACAGAGTTGGGAAGTTGG
Source organism: Brenthis ino (assembly GCA_921882275.1). Lineage (NCBI taxonomy): Eukaryota > Metazoa > Arthropoda > Insecta > Lepidoptera > Nymphalidae > Brenthis > Brenthis ino. The sequence continues at coordinate 23,871,306 of OV170222.1, read as the reverse complement.
GGATGTTTCATCTCTATGCCTCGAAGAGCACGTAAAGCTATCGGTCCTACGCCTGATCTCTCACTGGTCGTGTCGAATTGTCGTCCTCCGGAATGTGAGAGTAATACAAATAGACGGCACATTGTGTTTGCACGCATACTTATGCACTTTTATATCTCTTGCACAATTGGTTAATCTCAATGAGATTAGTCGTCAAAGCAGTCAAGAGGATATTATAGGATGGGTATAATACACTATACAGTACATTTATGCTGACTTCGTCGGTATGTAGGTGTGGGTGTTACCTTTGGCGATGCTCCACCAGGGCAGCGTGACGTAGGTGAGGAAGGCGTTGAGCGGCGCCGACTGCGCGCGCCGCCCCTCCTTCCACAGGTGGAACGTCTGCGTGAAGCCGCGCATCGCCCACAGCGGGTTGTACGCGCCGTCGTCCAGCTCTGCGCACACACAGGCACACGGTCACACACATGTTGCGGGGACGGGGGCGGAGGCGTGGGGGGAGCGAGGGGCACACCCGAGAGCTTGCGGCGCGGCAGGTCGCACCAGTAGTAGATGTCTGTGCCGTCGGGCGTGGTGCGGCGCGGCGGCAGCGGCGCCTGCTGGAACAGTACCGCCGCCACGCCGCGCCGCCGCGGCAGTGTCACGTACGCGCGCGCGCCCGCGCTCCAGCGCTCCCCGCCTGCCCCACCCTGCGCGCGCGCCGCGCCCTGCACGCGCGCCGCCGGCAGCTCCTCCTCGCCACGCACGGTGACGGCGTCGCGCGGCGGCGCGTGAGCGCGCGCGGGCGCGGCGGCGGCGGGCGGGGAGGCCAGGCAGTCGCGCGCCAGCTCGCAGTCGGCGCTAGGCGGTAGCGGCGGCTGCGGGGCGCGCGCGCGCGGCAGCGGGCGCAGCGGCGGCGGCTGCGGCGCGCGGCGCACGGGGCGGCGGCGCGGCGACACGGTGTGAAGGCAGGCGGGGGAGAGGTCGGGCGGCGCGCGCCGGTACACGTCGCGCATGGAGGGAGCCCGCCGCCCGCGATCGCGCCCTACGGACACGCAGTACTACTCGTTAACAACACTAACGACTGATCCGACTCGACTATCTGAATATCTTTTATCTATGACATTATAGTCGTTGCAATCATGAATATAACAGAATACTTTTATTTTGTATGTCGGAATTGATTTCAAATATATTAACGATAGAAAACGAAAATTAAATACAAATCCATACTTTAGCGTTTTTTATTTCAATCTCACACAAAATCAACTCAATAGATAGAAATGAGCGTAAGGAACAGTAAAGAGACTACTAATGCCATATTTGTTCAATACAAAACGAAACAAAACTGTGTCCTAAGGGCGTGCGCAATCGTTCGGGGAGCGGGCTTCCTCCGGGCGACCTAGAAGGCTTACTACGTACAAACAAACGAATAACGTGCAAAGCAAAGCGAGAGACACGCTTTTAACTTAAATGAAACCAATACTAAATACCGTATTATTTTGATAGATGCAGTCACATAATCTGTCGAATCATACCAGCATATGTAAGAAAGCAGCCTGTCTACAGACTAAAAGCAGACAGTAAGTCTCTAAGCGCATGCGGGCGACATCGGTAAAGGCGTCACAACAACGAGAGACTGGAAGCTCTAACATTACGCATGACGCGAGTACACATATCTACTACTTACATCACAATAGCTGATTATGATATTTGATAATGTGATTGTAGGAACGAGTTTCATTATCTGTTAATATTAGAAACATTTTAATAGAAATGAAAAAAAAAACCCAGAACTACGTCATTTTGTCAAAGCGGTGTGAGTGGTAATGATAGTCGAACATGCACTTATTAAATATCACGTTACAAAACGAAACGTTTTTAAGCAGACAAAAACTGCACAATTTACATACACCGTAATTTTGCTAATTTCAAAGAGAACATTAGACCGCCCAGCAGTAGTTAACAATTGCCTAACAGTAAGGAAAAAAATTGTATTATTAGTATTGGGTTTTACAATATTCTATCAATCTACTAGGGTAAAGTGAAAAGTTCTCGGCTTGACACGGAGATGGCGTTTTAATCATCAAAAATTTATTTTTCCTGAATTCTCTGAATCTGCCGGAAAGATCATGGCTTACCTTTTTTTTTGGCTTGATTACCATGAAAAAGGTAGAACAATTACAGGCGAATATTACTCCAGCCCTCTTAAACAGCTGGATGCCAAAATTGAGACCTGGCTCGAAGATGAAAAAAAATACCTTTCACCAGGACAACGCACCGGCCTCACAAAGGTGTGTTGGCGATGGGAAAACTGTGAGATTTATATTTGGGGTAGGATTTGCTCGGCCATCCCCCCTATTCTCCTGATTTAGTATCCTCAGACTTCCATCTGTTCCCAAACTTAAAGAAATTTGTTTCTGGGAAGCGCTTCGCATCGAATCAAGAATTTGAGAGAATATTTCATAGCCTTCCAGACTCTCACTTCCGGGAAGGAATACTGATGTTGAAGAACCGCTGGACCAAGCGTGTTGAAGTCATGGGAGATTATGTAAAAAAATAAAATCATTCTTTAATTGAAGGCCTAGAACTTTTCACCTTACCCTAGTATACGAGTATGTTTCTTGTGCTACTTTAAAGTACACAAGAACTCAGAAAATTTGTATGACCCTTTGATGTTCGCTACATACGTCTCTAATGGCACGACATATTTTTGATGCAATGGTCTCTGCGGTCTTATTCTAGTGTATGCTCAACTAGAATAAGTATAAAATTGAATTGTATCTAGAGTGTGAGATTCAATATTGCTTGGGAAAGTCTATTTAAATATAGTATATTTTATACAGGATAATTAACGGCGTATCATTAAAAAAAATAGTAAAATGATTGATGATTTTTACAAATACGATTAAATATGTGATTTCTATTACTAATTTAATCTATTTAATTATTATATATTCAGTATGAACTACGAGCGACAATGAACAAGCAAGCATAACCATCGACTACAATGCTACGTTTCAACATAACAATTATAATGGTAAAAATAATGGCAATAATGAATAATAAGTAAAGAAAAAAGAAATTGTGCGTGTAGTCGTAGCGAGTGATGAGTGAATCTACGTGTAAGCACCCGGCCGATCGTACGTTTAAAATTGAATACTAAAAAAGTGTGCGACCGACCGTCGCGCAGGTCGCCGGCCTCCACCTCGGCCACGCCGGCGCCGAGCGCGTCCAGCCCCGCGTCCTCGGAGCGGGAGCGGTCGCCGCGCTCGCCGCGCGCGCGCCAGCCGCCGCGCACGAACGTCGCGATGTTGGCGCTCGGGTCGCTCAGCCGCCGCTGGAAACGGACGGCCGACTGTTACTCCGCTGTCGTCTTTATATTATACCACCCTATGTTATACTCTATATGTATCCGTTATAACCTATCCGTGTACTCATTCAAATCCATCCACCCACACAGACACACGAACACACAAATGAATTAAATTTTACATTTACAATGGTAGTAGTCCAGCTTTGTCGAGATAAAATGTGACACACAAACGTTCCTCGGCTGTTACATTTGGACTAATAAACCTCAAATTACTCAAAACAACTCGCTCATTGCCTATATTACGTTGAACTTTGTCAGAAACTTTTCAGCACATCTAAACAATACGCCGAACTTTCAAAGCGATCGGTTATCCGATCCACTTATGTAGACAAGAAAATTGTATTCATTACAAAAAACAGACAAACTCTTTATTATATTAATAAACATATATATATTGCATTATTATGTTTATTAATATAATAAAAAGATAAAATCATACATAATCTGTTATCTATATCTAATATAATATCTAATAGTTTCAATAAAATATATATTCAATAAAACATGACTACTGACTACTTCTTATACCAGGAAGTAAAACCAGGCAAATCAGATGGAGAGTCAATATTTTGAGATAATTTTTACAGTACGTAGAAACTACCACAATGTAACACACCCATGATGTCGGAAATGTTGCCAGTGTAGGATAAAGAAAAAGATTTCACATTCGAAAACAACTTTCTTTTTCAATTCTCATATAAATACAAAGTAAAGGTAAATAAGATATGGACATAGATTGCGTGTGTCAATTTATCAACGTATTAAATTCAACAATTTCCAAATCTGACATGTATACACATTCAGATAAAATAGTGTTTATAAAAACAAAGTACCAAAAGTAATATTTTTATCAACACAATGCCCTATTAAAAGCAACTCTGATAACATATTTCTCTAACGTTCGATAGATAATCGAGCACTATCTCTACTGATAGCCAAATTAGTAGAAGTATCATGTTTAATCGTCTGTTTGTTTGTTCTTCATCAATTAATTTACTAGATAAAAAGTGAATCTAGATAAATTGAGTAATCGTAACTCCTAAAGCGCTCCAGATGGCGCTGCTCCGTGCTCGTATCATATGACGACTATTTGTTTATATTCACTAACAGGGTTATACTTTACGACTACTTCGACCGAAATTGTTTCTTGCATACATTTGGTACAGTATATTATTAATTGATTATCAAGTAAACTACGGAATTGTTTCTGATATTTATCAAAATCCACTAAACGTTTTTTACTTTTTATAACGAATGCCTTATACTTATAGTTTAATGATAACGCGAAACCTATTAATACGTTATTACAGTTATGTATTTACTGTTTACATATTTATCAGTTTTATTTTTTATATCTAATAATGCTTTTTTTACTTAAAAACGAACACATAAGTGATAAGTAGTGTATAGTCGTATGCTACCACAGTATGCTAATCCATACAGTCTTCTAACGAATGTATACACATGGCTAATTGCGGGGCGTGCGAGGATGTGGGTGAGACGCTCCCGACCGGCAATATGCATTTTTACATGAAAATTGGGAAACAGCTTTAAGATCGTGGAGCATAATTTTAACTTTACCATGAATAACGATATTATTGACAATCTTTACATTTGGCGGCATTTCCGTTGCACTTTACACTGTGGTTATACATAATTGGTACTCGTACGTATGTTAAGTGCAGAGTCGCGTGCGGATGATTGCCGCGACGTCACGGCTCGTCACGTACGCGCAGTGTCTCGCGTGCTCGCGGACGCGGGGCCCCAGCATTGATTCAATTTTTTGTCTATGCCATTTATATTGACGTAACAAACGAGCCCATTAATATATAGTATGAATGTAATAGTTAAAAATAAACTATATTAGGACAAATGTCGCGTTTTGTTTTATTCGCCGTAAAATGAAACGCTCATTTGCTTATGACCAATTCGTACACACACTATAATTCATATGTACATACACGTCTCATATTTTAACTTTAGTGGCTAGCGTACAGCTGCACTATAATATCTCCCGAGCAGATGAGAAGTCTCAGAAAGATAGGCAATTGTGCTTGTGCCGAATTCTTAAACTCGCACAATAAATCCTTATGTATATATTCATTATTACACTCGAAAATATAGATTTTATGATATAGAAATTACATAAAGTACGGTAGAAATGAATTTATCTCTAAAGAAGATTTCTTCCAGTCAACTCACCCCCTAGTAGCGCATCAATTTAGAGGAAAACGTATGTATCATATAATTAAATTACATACACCGCTCTCTAGCTCCGTCTCTCACCTGGTGCCTATACAAGAAGAGTTCGTCGGGGTCGTCCTCCCAGTCGCTGTCCCACAGCTCGGCGGCGGCCAGGCCGGGCTCCGAACTGGGCGTGTGCACGCCCGACGTGCGCGGCCGAGACACCGCCACCTGGAAATTGAATTGTACGAGATTATATAACCATCGGATAAAGTTTGAATATAATTATCCACTTAGCATCAATGACTCTCAGTTCCTCATCAATGGCAGTTATAAAAATTATAAATTCGAAAAAGTTTCTTTTTTTACTATTTAACGCCTTAAATATTTAACTAACGTAAGTAGGTTTAATTTTGTAGAAATTATAAATAAATAAGCCGGGTAGGTGCCTATCATTATCTCATGTCATAATCTGTGTACTAAATTTTTATCTAAATCCGGTCCATAACGGCGTGAAGAATAAACTTACACATGCACAGTGCACACATATACAAACTTTGGCATTTACAATTGTGGTTACCAAATATACAAGATACATTAAAACTTACGTAGAAACAAATATCAATATACAAAGGTCGATAGCTACCTCCGCGTGTCCCTTCCCGCCGGGCCCCTTCATGCGCACGAACTCGCAGCGCGCCGCCGCGCCCGCGCCGCGCCCCAGCAGCCCGAACGACATGCGCTGCGCCACCTTCGTCGACAGCGACGACTGCTGCTCCAACATTAAAGATAATACATTAATTAAATACATAATAACTAAATTTAACATATATACATACTATACATAATATATATACATAATACTGTATATTCACCCCAATTTTTGCCCGTAATAATTTATTACGGCTACCATAATCATCTCGGAAAAAAACTGTAATAATCTTATAATAACAATAAGCTTATAAAGACTTTCTTTAATGTCCCACTGCCTGGGTACGGGCCTCGTCACAATATAAGGACGCGATTAGTCCAACCACGCTGGGAGTAATGTACATACATACATACATAGATTGGCGAACTCCCTTGTGTTTCGAGAACTAGTAAGTTCCCTCACGAATTTTTCCTTCGCCGCATAAGCAAGTGATAATCACGTTGAAAATAATTCTCACATAAATATCACGTAGGTGGGAGATCCGGCTTTGAACTCGCTCCACTAGCCATGGGCTACCGTCGCAATACAATTCAATTTTATTTTTATTGGCTTTTAAACGTACCATTGGTAGAAAATATATTAAAACAATTTTTAAACGTAGTTAAAAATCTAGAAAACTGGGCCTCTGTTTACAAATCTATAATTTTTTTTTTTGTTTTTCAAAGAGGTTTTTTTACATAGATGCTGCAATTAAAATTAAGCGTTGTTATAATAGATACATATCCTAATAAGGGCGTTAAATAGAACAATCCAATCTTAGCAGAAATATTAGGTATGATATATTTTTTTAAATATTAGTTACGTTCACATCTTTCTATAAAGAATATGTTGCAACAATAATATTGCAGCAAACAAAAATCCATCAAATATCACGATTATACTAAGATAAAAAAATAAGAGAAATACATAACAACTACTATAATGGTGCTAACTGCTAATTGATGATAACCATTAAACCATCATAGAGTAAACAAATCGCGAGCCCGATGCCGGCACAACTCCTCAAGTTTTATTTATATATTAAAACACATTCTAGAATGTTTGACTCGCAAATAGGACTCGATTAAAATCGAGGTAAACAAAAATACAAATTTTGAATTTTGGCTTTGGCCGAACGGTCATCCATGATAACATATTTTATATCGTTACTTTAAAGCAAATGTATTATCGACAATAATCACTTAGTTTTTTAAAAACGGGTTTTTTTAAATACCTAAATTTGACCTCTATATGTACATACCGTACATAAACTTAGTCTCATTAATTGCCCATTTTTTGTTCCAAAAATAACGTAGATACAATGATTGTGTTTTAAATAGCGACAAACAATGATAGCGTGGCGACTGGCGACTGGCGGTAACTGATAGTAAACAATCGTGAGTACGCGCGCCACCTGTCGCGATCGCCCCGACATCTGCAACCGCCAGTTGCGACTTGACCATAGTTTTGATGTATGAGCATATACACATGAATATACAGAAGAATTAGTCATTAATTTATATATACACTTTATGTATACATTTTATTATGTACAAATGTAAACAAAACATTCAGCTGCCTTAGTCATCGATTGATATCGCATAGGTGATACATCATTATTAAAAACATATCTTAATCTTAAGTAACACAATCTTGATCTAATATTGTCTACTACTATCTCTATACACATCTACTACTATTACATATATCTACTACTATTCTCTATCTATTATTCTATTATTACATTTCTATCTATCTATATCGTATAGGTAGTGCTGTTATCTATATATTTATAGACTAGTGATGGATCTTGCGTCGCATAAAAATAGCTGAAGGGATTTCAATAGGATTTTATACAGATAAGTAATATGTCTCAGCTTTCAACTTAATTCTTTTGTTTCATGGCTTCTAGGAGTGTTGTTCCATTCCATTCGGGGCTCGCTCGCTTCGTCTATGTCGCGTAGAATGAAGAAGACACGTATACATAGAATGACCGGTAAAAATAAAGAAAAAACACTGGATCAGTTTACATGTAGAAATACTCAATTATAACATGTCATATTGTTATCGATCCGTGAAGAAAGTATAGAAACGTCACAGACGGGCCAAGCCGCGAACAATCGCTAGTACAAATAAAGAAAGTGAATAAGTAGGTGCATAACGATAAGGCTGGTGTACATGGTGACGCACGCGCCGCGCCGGAAGTTACGGTATACTAACTTCATATAAACTGATATTGAAACACTTTGAAGTTGTTAACAACATTGTATGTAATTAATTATGTTAAATATTTCACACTTTCTTACGAATTTATATTTACAAAATGTATTTTTATGTTCGTATAACAAACAATCAGGGCATCCTAGCTCAAGGAAGGGTGTAAGTTCAGCACCAGTCAAAGACATTAATTTCGGCTGACGACCGCGACTAGCGCCTTTCCACAAGGGGTAATGAAGCTTTCAAAGAACTTACTTGTCCCAGATACCTGCGATTTCGGGTCAATCATTTCAAAGAAATCTCTTTTGTATTGTTACACTTATCGTAGGCTTAAAAAAGGGTAAAGTATGTTATTAAATCCTATTTTCGAAAATACTAAAAATTAGGAATACATTTATGTAATAGATATTGTGTATACCTACATATTTATTTTTAAAGAATATAACAATAAGCTATAGTCAAATAAATAAATGTTAATTCAAGGCTTAAAATAATACAAGAATTTTATTGTGCCTGTTAACACAGTTCTAAGCCATAAAGAAAAAAAATACAATCATTTTTCTTCTAATAGATAATGTTTCATGCGAGAAGTGGGTACTCGAGCGTTATCACTCAATGTCATATACATATATTGCTAAATTGTATAATTATCATAATCATGATTATTATTAAGTTACATAATTACTTGATAACTGCTATAAAAACTAACTTTATTGTAGATCGTTCCAATTGTGTAAGAGGATGAGATGTATACAGTTTGAAATTTTAACGTTTGCGTATTTATCAATATACACAGCGCGCATTCAAAACAAAATTGAGTATTCATATTAAACAAAAAGACATAGCATATGAAAGTATAATAAATTCGTTATGTCCTGACGATATAGGATACAGAGTCGATTATAGGCACGTGGTAACTCAGTCGAGCACATAATATGGCTCCATTATTTCGCGGCGTCGTGAAGTCGCGACGAATACTTGTTGATATCGCGCCCTCTAGCGCCCACCGGTCGCCCCCACCGCCGCCCCGCGAGGCCGGCAGCGTGCCCGACCGCGATCCCGAAACATCTCTACCAATCAATATATCAACCCTCTGACATCTTTTATGAAATTACCCTGTTCCGTATGTTCGACAGATCAACTACATCAAAATTATTACATGCCTATAAAGGTGCAAAAGTTAAACAGTACCCACCTATATCTGACTCTTTAAAACTTTGTAAACAACAATTTATATCATCATTGAGAGCATATTATATGCTTTAGAATGTTTAGCTATACAGCCTTAATCTTAATAAAAGTAGTAGTTAGTAGAGAAATATCAACGTTTTTAAATGTATGACACGCGAGATGGACAAAGGCCCATGGACACAGATATAAAGTGCTGTAAAGACAAAAACCGAGGTCGAATCATATATGATTATAAAATCAACACTAAAAAAATTAAGCATGTACGAGAATGATTCAAGCAAGAATGTTATTTATAAAGTCAATAACAGAGAATGGTCGCTACGTGACGGGAGGCGTAATGCAATGAGAGCAGGGATGCCAGCAGACAGCTTCAGCGCACGCCCCACTTGGCGCGGCCTTGGCCGAGCCTCATTAGAATAGTATTACTTTATAACTTTAATCATTTCACTGATGGACTCGCAATTTTATTTTAACTAAATATTTTTAATATTCAACAATTTCTTTTCCGGAAGCTTTTTATTAGGCACCTCACTTCTTCTTCGGGATTAAATTTTAGAAAAAACTCTTTCTAGTATTTTAGTTACCTATGTCACTTTATAAATGATCTCAAATTCTCAGCTGTTAAGACCCAGTTCTATTTGCAGTCCAGACAATGATAAATTAGTTAATTGTGAACAAGTCTATTTTATATACGTGAATGAGTGAAGATTAATTTCTATTAGTAAATGTACTTCATAAAATTTTCATTTACTGAAAGACACACTAATTTTTGAAAATTAATCCCTAAGTTAAATAGGGAATGAAGGTTTTATGGATTTTAATCATTTTTTAATGTTAAAAGTTAAAACTATGGTTATCGATGTTTAAGTTTATTTTAATGTTGCCAATGAAACACTCCCTGTTTATATTATGATAAACAACGTTTCATGTTTTCCTCCTTTTGTAACAAGATACGTATATTCTTAATATTATTTTATTTTCTTCTTTTCACAGTGACCGCTTTAAAAATGAAATTGTTTTGAATCCTAACTATATTAATTGCGTACATCAAAATACAAAAACAAACATAGCAAATAATAAACACACTCCGCTCTGAAATGACCCGCTCAGTTTCGTCACAGGCCATAAGCCCTAACGGCCCCGATGAAGCCGTAACGTGGGGGCGTATGACGTCACAGACGAACTCTACCTCACAGCGACAAAAATCAACCCCATTTCTTGTAATTTACTTGTAATGTAATGTCTGAGTCCACCTCGTTGTATGCCAGTTCATCACCTGGCCGTGCGAGTCCCACACGAGTGATAACTCATAAAGCGTGGGTTTGTTTAGTCACTTTATTTAATTATATGACACTATGGTCTTGTTTTATAAAAGCAGAGTAAAACTTAAGTCGTTTGCCCTCCCCCGCAACACGTTGACAATTACTAACCTGTCCAATGAACGTAGAATATTTCTATTGTAAATGTAAATCATCCAAACCTGAAATTAATTTCAATGTTCAACAGTTTCCTGCCCATGTACTCATATGTTAGCAAACTGGCAAGTTGTTATTACTATACTCGTAGTATATTTACGATTTGAAATTTACGTACATACATAATAAAATCTAATTTATTCCTCGTGAAACAGTTGACCTACACCGCCTTGGTTTTCTTATGCGTCGCGTCGCTTAATATCGCCCTACTTTCAAGATATTGAATCTCGTTTTATCCCAGCAATCCTATACAATGGTCACGGTTTTAATTCCCGCTCCATCGAAACGGCGCGCGGGCGAGTGACGTCACTTCTACCGATTATCGAGATAATTACCCGCCCCTATGCTGATATACACCACCATGCATATAGCATAGTATTAAATTGAGCTTATTATGTCATTTGACCTTTGGTAGCTTGAAAATATTGTTATTTATTAAAATAAATCTGAGAGAACGTCGAATGAACCATAAATAAAAATACCAAATAACGTACATTCTGTAATTTAAATACATATGTATGTTGATACGCAAAAATCTATAACCTTTGTTCTCTAAAGATTACGTAAATAACTAAATACCTATGTGCTTAGTTTATTGTAACACAATTTCCGCGACAATAAATTAATATCTTTATTAATTATTCATAGTAGGCGTTCAACGTAAAACCGAACACGGAACAGTCGAGAACATACGCAGCAGCAGCGGGCAGCAGCGCGCGGAACGATCGAACCATTACACAATAGTAGCAATTTTCACGCTGATTTTTACGAGCGCTGATTAATGTTTGACCTTCGCTAATGTAAATCAGAAACAGTACAGCCAATTTAGTTAAAGATACTATTCGCAATTCATTGTTTACTCGTACTTAAAGCGACTACAGTAAATAGAATTGGCCTAAGAGTAACCAAGTCATAAACTATAAATATGTTAGAAATTTTAGGCTTTATTTCGACTCTAGAAAAATAATATAAGAACCATGAAACTAATGCGATGCACACAAAAAGGTGTTAGCGTTATTTGTTTAATTTGGTAGCTATCGTCTAGGGAGCAAGGTCAGGACTAATGAGCAGTTCTGTGCTAATTACTTCCTTATACTAAGGCTGTACTACAAACGACTCACGTAATCATAAAACATTACTTATATAAAGCACGTTTACATTACAAATTACTATACTATTATATTTTGTAATTTAACGAAAATAGGGAAAATCCAGTAAAAACACGTCGAATTCTGTTATTGAACACTGAGTTCATAACAGTTACTATAGCAGTAGTTATTGTAATAAGAAATTATATATGTATCTACCTATGATACTACGGGAAACCTCTTCGACCTAATTAATCCTAATATTTAGTGGCAAGAGGAGTGATGACAAAAATGTTTTTTTTTTAATAATATGTGCCCAGATGTTTCATTCACCTTGTATAGTAAAAAAACTAGCATTCTATTTTTGACAGCACCGACAATAAAATTCTAATTTGTTCGTTCCAATGATCAATTTCCATTAATGCATCAAGTCAGCAGTCACAGTCATTTATTATGAATGACAGCAAAATTATGTTTCGACTCACAATAGGGACGCCACTACAACTGACACATATACAGCTATACGTAAATTAAGGAGAGTTTACAGTAAATAGCTTCCAAAATACTTGGCACGCTAGTTGGTCTAATATTCAATCTCAATAGGTCTCTAAGATAAGTCTATGTTTAATTTTATGGTTACATTAAACTTTTGAAATCACACATCTTTTGCAGTGCTAAAAAAAATGCTAAAACTAAATATAAGAAATATAGAATTACCTGTACAAGAAAGCTAAAGATTATAGTTTTGGGCTCAGGTGTACATACATACATAATTGATAAATCTTATATTTCTTAGCCGTTTAGTCTGCAAACGCTGATAAGGGAAGTGGTAACACATTTAGTGAGTAACATTGCTCTTCAGGGACTGATTCACAAATAGTTACTTCAGTAATAATATAATAAATTATTTTATCTGTTTGTAATAAATTGATATTTCAGATGGAAAAGTCATTAAAACAAGAGAGTACGCCATATGTTATTTAAGAACAAATAATATAATAATTATAAAAATAATATGCTGGGAAATTAACACATAGCACCATCTAGTTCCATGGTAAGTTACGAGGCCTGTGTTATGAATAGCAGATAGTTTATACCCTACACATATATAACTTTAAATACATACATATTATAAATATAATAATAAATATCATCACGCAAATGAATGCCCCAGCGGGACTCGAACCCGCGACCGTTGAACCAGCAAGTTGGCTCACTACAAACTGAGCGTGTCGTCAATACTAAAGAATAATTGTAAAGCCACTTACCCTCGCGTCATAGACCCTGGTGAGCGCGTCGTAGCGGATGGAGCCGAGGAAGATGACGGCCTGCGCGGCGCCGCCGCGGCCGCGCGCCACCAGCTCCACGCACACCATCTCCCCGTCGCGCACCACAATGTCGCAGAACACCTGACCGAAACACCATCTTTAGACTCACTGCTCACACTTCTGTATACTCTCTTCTGTATGCACCCCTCGCAGTTATAACATTTCGACTTAATACAAAAATAGATTATATTATGTTATAGCCATATATGTTTTCTCTTTCTATTGGTGAAGAGCGTATGACCCTATGAAAATCCATACAGTATTTTCTAAGATTAGCCCGAACAAACACAAACCTAGTTCAATTTATAATATGTAGACTATTGTCAGCGGCAGCGCCCGCTTGGGATTTTTGAAATTTCGTTTGCTAATCTGTTATTGCGCGTATATCGCGGCGGTGAAAAGGTTGCACTTCGGTTAATCCTTAACACATTTATTGCAAATTACAATTATTACAATATACACGAATGTTTCCAAAAAGTATGTATACGAATTGTTAGTATATTTCAATATTTTGTGAATTAGCAAAACGTTTTATTTATACAATTACCTTACCAAACATTTAAAAATGGTAGCTGAACTAGACAGTTTAACGTAAGTTAGAACTAGTAAACGATTTGTAAATAATTAATTGGATTATTCCTTTTCAATTGGATCATAGGTCGATCACCTACATTTGCTCTTCAGCACGTGTACCTTGTACCTACCTACACATATCACATTGTTTAACTAACGTAAAAATGGCGTCACTCATTTTATAAATAATACTTAATCTGTATAATGTTTAAAGTATAATATTATATATTTCATATAAAATTCGTGTTATGTGTTTTATCTTATAGTAGTTAAATATTCATATAAGGTTTATGCTAGGCATTGTTTTAAACAAATATTATATTTCCTGTTAACCTCAAAACTAAATTATAAAGAATCCAAAAATGTTCAACAAAAAATAGAAAGATAGTTAAAGAGGCAGGCAGTGTATCGATGTCGTTATCGAAAATACGCTCAATCTTGAACTGCGACTACGACAGGCCGTTATCAGCCGTTCTGCAGCTTGCATCTGTCTGTGGCTTGCTCAGAAACAATGCGAGATAAAGCTACTATAGAAATTCATTTGTCAATATACAAACAACGAACAAAATGCGTTTTAATCTTATCTCTATCTGTAACTTTGCTCCACTGACAAATAAATTCAATCTCTATTTAAAAAATGGACACTGAGAATCTCAGACATCAATACAATACTCAGACTGTAATAGGCGTTAGTGTGTTTATTAAAATGATATAGAAACGATAACAGCTCTTATCATGGAGTATTTATACCATGAAGGTCAATATGTTGTACTTTTTAATATATTTGAATGTACATATATAGATACATCGAATATAGCGTTAGTAACTTGCTACGAGTATATTGCACCTTTGTAAGCGTAAGCTTTTATAAAACAAGTAAAAATCATTGGAAGAGATGTTCTCGATCATTTATCCTAAAATGATAAAATGTTTTATTGGTAATTAATTATAGAACACTGTTTAAAATGGCGTCACCCTGAGTCATGCTGCGCTATCAACGTATGAAACGTACATTGGATCTGTGGCAATCATTACTCAATATGTTCCTGGAAGTACCTACTGGGTATTCTCCACCGCCCTCTGTCCATTCTTCAGAGTCATCTTTTTAAAAATAAACCCTTAATCAATTGAATGATCAAAATGAATTTTTAAGTTATAAATTATAATATGTAATCGATATTTGCGGAATATAAAACAAAAAAAAACATTCAATTAAAAAGAACATCGCTATATAGAATAACACACCAGGGGAGAATATTTCTTACTTTTGGATTACTATTTTCGCCGAATAAGCCCACAGAACAAATATATCGAACAACAAAGTACATCCACAGTATCATTTAGAGATGTTCATAAAAAAACATAATATTCGTGAGATTGAGATGAAACGGCAGCTGACAGCCGTGACACAGATGACTTGTGTTCCGACTCGAACAAAGACACTATTGTGTCGATTCTACTTAGATTTCAGATAGTTTTATATCACATATTTGCTGGGAAACATTTTAACTTTAGACAATGTGAAACAACAAATCTTAATCAATTTGCAGGAAATTTAAAACACATTACACAACAAACACAAAACGTTCAAATATATTGACGTTAGATAAGGTACCACCCATCTGTTTGTTTCAACATTACTATTAGTTTTTCTCACTTCTTAAGCGACTGAGATGTAGTGTATTATAGATCCTAGGTAGTCCGGACAAATAAGTATGTATTTAGTCATTATAAGCTTTGATTTTCAATAAGAGACTTCTACATCATAACATCACTAACATAACCGCCTCTTCGTCAGGAACTAGGTGACTAGAGCCTACTTCTAGACGGTATATGAATGTCTAAAAAAATATTCTGATACTTTTGACAAAAATTCCATTTATTAATGAATCACAAGGCATAATGAACAAGAACACGTAACCTTGCAGCGCTCGGCGAGAATAAGCATTTGTTGGTATTGGTAAAGCGACCCAAAGCATCGCGCCACCTCATTAACATACCTCGCCAATACTCATTGCTAGAATTTCCATTTCTAAGTACAAATATTCTTGTCTACCTCGAAATACTGATTATCATCAAAACATATAATAAAACTTTAACAGGGTCAAAGTTGTAAGTATGTGAATTAAATATTTCTTAGAAAAATATGTTCGGGATATATGTATAGCGCATTATACAGCTTTTTGTGTGAAACATATTAGTGTACCTGCATTATTCAGTTAAGTTCTATTTTCTATTATCTTATCTAGTTGCGGAAATAAAAGAAACGAGAACACAACATACTGCAGTCGTATAAAATATATAATATTCTTTATTGCACAAGTAATCATAAAATTTTAAATAACAAAATTTATTAAATTAAATATATTATGTATACATATATAGTTTAAAAATAAAGTAATATCAATACGTTAATCGATCAAAATCATTGAAGTGAATGATTGAATGAATGATTTTGTGAAAAAGGACTTATTTAGTAAGTCATCAATCAAAATATGGCGCCTGTAATATTTTATTTATAAAAAATACAGATATTTAAATATCTATATCATCCATAACATTTGATCACTGGAATGCAATGATCGCGTGTAGTTAGCAAGTGCTAAATACGGAAATGTTTTCTCATTAGCGCACATCCGTGTACGTGAGTAATGAGAGCGGCTGGAACCACTCCAAACAATATCCTAGCGGAATTGGGACGCCATCGTTTTACTGTAACTACTGAGGCGCCGCCAACCGACGACTATGTATTATTTTAAAAATAAAAACATAGTATTGATTTTATATTAGCTTAAAGACGATTAGACTAATTAAAAGGTTAAACCGAATGGCGAGTGTGTCCGCGTAACCTAAACAACGACATATGAAAATGATAGATTTACTATTATATATTTTTAGATACCTTATAATTTCTCTGCGTCATTGATCATCGTGTTCAAAGAAAGTTTAAATGAATCACATAGTAAAATTCGTAGAGACAGTGGGCAGACTGAATACAAAATAAATAAAAGAGATTACGCAATGCATTTGCCTTGCAGAGGTCAGCCTGGCCACAGGCCAGTCGCCACACTCGACGCAACGCAACGATGAAAATATTATCGTCGACAACTCGATGTTCTATTTATAAATTATCTTTTGTCACATCAGCGGTCGAAACATCATCAAATTAAAGTACAGATTCGAAAAAACTTTGACACTCCATACGAAACTTTCATATTTATATGTGAATACAGTATGTATCTACTTTCTGCTACGTAAGAACATAAAAAGTAAGTTCAAAAACTAAAACCCGACTTAACTGAAATATCGCACTCTAAAAAATATAAAACAAAAAATCTAAATATTCTCATCTGAAATTGTTACAAACATACACGTATTGTAATTTATTTGATACATTTTCATAATGATGTTCAGAGGATAGCCGCGGACGTATGCCACTTTGCCCTAAAACTTGTGATCACTGTTAGAATGATAGGTGGCAACGGTGGAAAAACCGCCGTCGTTTTGAATAGATAAAAACAAGTGATAGGTACAGATAAAAGGTTGTTGTAATGCATCTCCAAAGGTTTAGCCATGTACGAATACATTTTTTTGACAAAACACCGTATAGTACGGCTATTTTGTATAAAACATTTACATATTGTTTTATACTAGCAGAACCCGCGGCTTCGCTCGCGCTAAAACTACAAAAAACACTAAAAAAGTAGTTTTTATACAAACGTTCATCCCTTATTTTACCCTCTTATGGGATGAATTTCGATAAATGCTAAAACACGTATTTATTTAATTGTATTGAAGAGCATTAATACCAAATTTCAAGTAATTCGGATCATAAATAATTTTTGGGTTGTATTATAACATGTTTTCCCGTGGGAATGAGATTATCAGCTCCAGCGCTAAATGTATCCTATGTCACTCTTCAGCCCTCCAACTATCTCCACACAAAAAATCACGCTAATCCGTCACTCCGTTTTGACGTGAAATAAAGACACACAAACAAACACACTTTCACATTTATAATAATATTAGTATGGATTTATAAACCTTCCTGGTTTATCGTTCTTTCTATTACTAAAACAAATCCGTGTATCAAATCCGTTGTGAGGCTCTAAGCCACAAGGCAAAGTCAGCGGTGAAACAGAGGGAAGCAGACAGCGACTTTGTTTTATACTAATGTAATACTAGCCCAGTCATTTGGTAGTTTTACCTGGAAAGTTTTCCGGGAGTGATTTTATATATTCCGATGTGCTCTTTCCGAATTTCAATTTTGTCACCTCGTATCTTTGCCGCTCGCGCCGCTATATTAAAAAATGGCGCCTTATGGCAGTTTTTGACAATATATCCATTCCGACTAATTTCCGGTAAAAACATTTCATTCAAATTGAAATTATATAATTTTAAACTGAAAATTTATAATTTAATCATAGAAATTTTTGTATGAACCATAACTCGGCCCAATCAGTTAATGTGTTTTCCCGTGGAAATAAGACGTTTTCCTGTAATAAGTTATGCTATCCAGAGTAATACATTATCGCTATGAAACTCAGTTCAGAACTTTTTGGTTGAAAAGGAAACAGATATATAGAAAACAGATTTACAGAGAAAAAATTCTACATCGACGGTTTTGGGGTTGGGAGTTCTATATTCTGTACACAATGCGTAACAGTAATTGGTTTTAAAAACAGGCAAGCTAAACAAAACTGTTTAAAATATTTTATATACAGATTTCACTTTCTTACTATCTTATACATTGTACAACCAGCTTCATCGCGAGTCGCGTCTCACATGGGCGAGCACGTGACCGTCTCTTCAATCATTGGAAAAATATCTTACATAATATAAAATAATCTAGATTTGTCGTAATACAATGATTCCACTGAACAATTAAATACATAAATAAGTACGCGTATGAGTCAGTTATTTATTATAGATTCGTCATTTTACGTCACAATAACCGCAGACCACGTTTAACGTATTTAAAATAAAAGCTATAGCACAACATACCCCGAGTAATTAATATCATTAAATATATGCGTTAATACTCGCCATTTAAAATTACATCAATTTGTGATCATCAAATATCAATATAAGCAATGATGAATAATATGAAGTCAAATAAGTACATTCATGAAATGAAATAAACTTTATTCAATTAGACTTATTATAAGCACTTAATTAAAAATACGAAGTGCTCCGGAATGGCTATTAATATGAGTCTAACTAGTGTTGCTAACATATTTTAGACTCTGATAACTTGAATTTTAGACTGACAATAAGTTGGTATAATTTTAAATCAAGCTCGTATAATACCGGTTACATATCTACGTATTACAAAACTACATTCTTGTCGATGTAAAATATAAAACATATAAAACAGCGTCCGTTGAATAGCCCTGAAGTAATAAATTAAGAATACATTTTAAATAAAAATATACTTACAATGTCTTGGTTTTCTAAAAAGTAAAATATACATTTAATTGCTGCATAAATAGCTTTGCGTATAAATAGTAAGTACTAAGTACCATTTAAATTTTATTAAAGTAAGCGTACCTATCTTATTAAGCTGAAGAGATTGTTTTTTTGTTCGCCCAAATGTAATCACTGGACTTGGTGGCTAAAATTTTTAAGTCTGCTAAAGCCTATTGTAATTTTAACCTCAAAAAAGCTGAGATAAGGAAAAGGGGAAGCAAACCATGTATTAACAACAATATTAATAAGATGTTAAATGAGGATACTACTATAAATATGAGCAAGTGTTTGTTGATTTGTAAGTTTGTACTTTTGGTCCAAGCACATTGAGTAGTTCTAATAAATACTTATAAGGGTATTGCAAGTCAGGTACTAACGCACACGTGGACTGTAGTTAGATCTGATTAAAGCAAGTCACTAGTTTAGTAACGTTGAATCTAAATAAAAGTTTCTATCGCTGGAGAAAGAGAATTCAAAATACAAATGCAATTAATTTCGTGTCACGCGCGTCGCAGTGCACATTGCACTGTGGACAACTTGGGGAACAATCAAGAATCGGAACAATAAAAATCGAAATGAATTATCATTCTCTCGTATTAGGAATCACATTTCTTTTTAACCCACAATTTGGCCATCTAAAGGACTTACCTCATTAGCGAGGTAGACACATATGTACCTACGAATATATACCTAAATAGATGTAATCAATATTAGATATAATTATTTCTTCATCCTAGAACACAGCCTCATCGGTACAAAATAAGTTATTCCAAATACCAGTTTTGTTTCTGAGTTGACGTCAAGGGCACGGTCACGTCGGCGGACGCGGACACGCGCACCGGCGCGGCGGCGCGCGCTGGGAACTACGTGTCTAAGCACAGATCATTGAAATACTTGTATAATTTTCATATTAGGGTCCAAGAATACACCAAATAATATACCAGTATAACTTGCTTGATAAAAAACCCAATATAATTTGTAGGTATACTACTATATGTACGAAATATATCGACACTGTTACTTTATATAAAAAAAATATAAAAATAAAAAACCCCACTATGTAAAAAAACTAACTAAAAAAATGGGAACAAGTTGACGACAGAATATAGTATTATACTCATACAATGAAAAAACATGAATCGTACATACATATTACATACATACAGGTCAAACACAGCCCTCCTTTGGGCTTCGCCTAATGGCGAAAAATCAACAAATAAATTTTTGCATTTAATTTTTACTTGTATTATTATTAGGATGTCTTTAATAAAGTACATAGGTATAACGTTTGAACTATTTTAGATATTCTAAAGCATCAGTTAACAAAGAGCCGAGCCCCGACCTCGTAGAAATCGGTCAAGTTCATCCACCTTCAATTTCTGTTAATGTCACCCAATCAGTAAAATAAAATACCTGGTGTATTATAGAAATTATGGCTTTGGTTAAGTGCTAAGAAGCTCATTTCGTCCTTACATTAAAAATTACAAGGTAATTATTCTTATTTAAAACATATCGTGACACCATGTCTGCGCTAACTCGGCAATGACGAAATAAACAAGTCGTTATAAATATAAAAGCACATCGCAAAAAGAGTACCAACCTACGAGCGACAACGGAAAGTAATAGCTTCGTTCTTAATTAAGTAATAAGATCAGGGCTTCCTGGAGACATCGCTGTGAGGCAATTTTAATCTCATTAAGTGTCAAGGCATACTTTGACTGGAAAATACTAATTGACCTCATAAAATAATGGTATTATGTAAGTGTTCTTACACACACACACATATATATATATATATATATATATATACCTGGATCTATAAAGCTATCGGTCAAGTCACGACTGTCAAACTAAAACGATGTATTATACTTAGTCGATATTACTTTAAAGATCCGAAAAACTAGTGTGTAAGTGGTCCAAATCTATCAGTTAACGTCTCGCAAACGCGTACGCCCACTAACTCGCAGCATGTATGATGTGTCATTCCTTAAATAGACATTACTCTCAAAACTGTGCGGGATCAACGTAACATCCCAAATGAATGATTGTGTTTGCAGCTGTAATAAAAGAGCGACATACGAAAGTGTCTTACAATCATGAACGCGACTGAGTAGCTATTTAATTTACAGCGCGTGGCACTTTCACTTTCGCTGGCCGCCCGGAGCACGCCCGCTGAAACATGTAAACAATGTATTTCAGATGCTTCAATGCGGACGTTGAGACATCACCTACTCTCCTTACTCCTACTCTCCTTGATGATTAAGATTTATGTCAAGTGCATTTCTAATTTTCGGGTGCCGCCTGGAGGTCGCTTCGTTATGTAACAATTAACATTTTAAATTTTATTATAAAAAAATATTATTTAAATTTTACGTATGAGTAAAATTCAATGCTTTAATAAATTACAAATGTGGGTCATAAATTAATAATAGCACCACAGCAAAGCCATGCTACGTTAGGGAATTGGCCGGCCACTACAAAAGACGTTATCGTCCCGCCGCGCTCGTCGCCGACGCGGGCTTTCCGGTTTACATTCGAAGCATTCGCGTATGCTATCAGCTTCACTCGCTCTTCCTCGAAATGAAAACAATCGACCACACCATATCTATACATATAATAAAATTGTAACTAAGCCGAATCTGTACATTAAATATTTTATGGAAAATCTTATTGAAATAGACTTTATTATCGATACAGAGGCCGAATCTATAGTTTTTAGAATTTTTGTCTGTCTGTTACCGCATCACAGAAAAACCACTGGAGGGATTTTGATGATATTTAGTATAGTGATAGCTGGTTATCCGGGTCAACATATAGGATACTTTTTACCGCGGGAAAATGTCTAATTTCTGAGAAAAATACGAAAACTTCAATGTAAGAGTATACTAATATGTAAAACCTAAGAATTTGGATCTTGGTCATTTGAACGCGGGCGGAGTCGCAGGCAATGCTAGTATAGCTCGTGATTTTAATACATACTTATCAATTATAAGTGTTATAAATACATCAACGATTCGTAACCAAACGTGGTATAGAATTAAAATTCCTTTAATTTATATTCTATACTAATAATATTATAAACAGGCAGAGTTTGTTTTGAACGCGCTAACCTCAGAAACTATTTACTTATCCGATTTGAACATTTGTTTTTGCATTAGATAGCACGTTTTTTGAGGAAGGCTATAGGCTATATATCATATATGTATTATATAGTCTACCTAATACATACTAACTGTTCGAACGCACCTAAGGACGAACCCGAGCGAAGCGAGTAGGTAATATAATGTGTTAAATCTTCCAGGCGTTCTAAAACGAATTTGTTGAGAGTTGAATGAGCTCACTATGTAGATACGTGTTGTACATTGAATCCTCCGCTTGAACTTAACTATAAATTGACGTTATTATGGGGACTGGGGTTTACTTATGAAGTTAAGATTACGAAATAAAAAAGTTCTATTGTTATTTGTGCAGTCGTTTTAAATTGTTTTCACTTTTAAACATATTATAATATTAAGTGAAAAGATAACATAACATTGTTATAATTTGGATAATGTAACATTAGGAATGTACCTCCCCCTGTAAGATTATACATATTATATGTTAAATAGATATAATATGGTATGTTTATCTTATGTTGCTACATTGTATAAACAAAAGTGTCATAACTATTGAAGTTATGGATATTTTAAAACTGTTTCTAAGAAACCTTTAGTTTATTAAAACAGTAAAAGCCGCAAGTACATACTACTTTTAAAGTATTTATTTTTTAGTTTTGCTCGGACATACTGTATTGTATGTGCTAGTAAAGACGATCGTTTGCCAAAACATTGTCAACCACCGCGCGCTCATTCCGAGACAGTAAGCGCCTCAAATCGAATGAGATCATAAAACGTATGAGATATTTCATCGCCTACACAAACTTTGCATCTAGAAACGATATCAACAATCAACACAAATAGAATTTGTCATTTCTTTTATATTTGTTCTCAGTTCTAATTCTGAACTTTCAGCGGGCGCGCAAAATGGAATGCTCGACTCTCAAGTAATATTTTGTGTAGTAAACAACTATGTCTTACAATTAGATATCCAATTCAGTTTTCTTTACGATATAAATGTAAACCAGACAAAAAATAAGATACATAGAACAACACATTCCCCAAAAGCAAATTTTCTTAAAGGTATAACTTTAGCCACAATGTAGTAAAATCTATCTACGATCACTATCTTTTCTGATGTCTATTTTCAAATTAGCGCTTATTAAGAATTAATTACTATATGTGTCAAGCCGTATCATACGTACCTCATCGAAGTTGTCAACCATGAAGCAGATATGTGGGTAGGTCATCTCCTCGCCCTCGCCCTTCGTGTCCATCTTGCGGCGGCTCGGCGACGCGTACACCTGCACAACAAGTAGAACTGAACACATATTTTATATAAGCAGTACATCAGAGGCCAAATAGTATAACAGTTAACTGTTTCGTAATTAAGGAGTATTATAAAGATCCATTTCTAAATAGTAGTTTCTATAATATAACATTGGCCTATTAATATCAAGTACATTAACAACTGTAGCTCTTGTTTACAAACCCATAACACCCCATGTGCAAATACCCATCATGCGGCAGTCGGCACGTGCACGCACCGCATGCTGCTCACATAAACAAGTACAACTCATGCACATCCTAACGACTGCGCAACCGTTGCCAAAGAGTCAACGACTCCACGCAAAACAAAACGAAATAAACAAAACAGTTCGTGATGAAAAATACTGAAAGTAAGACAATGTGAGGTTTGTTGAAGCAAACAATAGGTAATACTAACACACTACACACATTCATTAATTAATAATTTCAGAATTGTAATATTTAATGACAAAATATTTTGGGCAAATTGCCAAAAAGATTTAGCTTATTTGCTATAAGTAAAGAGAAGTAAGAATTACTATCAACGCCTGTGTCTTATTTTTATTCGTAAGAAAAGCATCACACGTGTATTTATAATAGGACGGACACGAAAAAAATTAAAACTATTTTTAATAAACGTTTAAAAATGTCCAGTACCTACATGAAATAAAAAAATGTTATTCTAAGATTATTCAATATTATAAGAGGCTAGTAGTATATTTGCTACCTACTACAAGTTGTGTCTATTGTAGTTAAGGTTCCACGCGTGACGCGTTGGTGGTGGTGAGCTTTTATTATTCCATTAAAAGGCACTGACCCGCCCCAAAGTAACGCAAAGTAGCCTGGTCCTGTCTACAACTGCCAGCACGCCGCACCGAACACTCATAGCGCATTTAATGCTCGTTTTTATCAACGTGAGAACATGGCGAAAAACATTTCTCACGGTGAATTGGGCTTTAGAATGATGTTATATAATGGGACGTGACATTACAATACGCAGATTTTGCGTGCTTTTTCTTTACGTTTTGGATGAAGCTCTAAATAAACGGCAATAATAATGATAACTAAAATAGGATACCAATACGCAAAATTTTAATAGTAGGTAGTTATAGTTACACCTCGTCCATCCGCTTTAGATTAAGATTTACATAGAATAAGAGAGACGCAAACTCAGCGTCTAGTCGGCCCACCCGGCATCCGCCGGCCGAGTATGTATTTAGACAATAAAGGAGCCACAAATCGGCTACATGTGTCTCATTTAGTTTTATTTATTTTTTATTAATTTAATTTAAGTTAGTATATATAGTTTTCGAAACGCTCCGAAACCAAAAGTAGGTACTTACATAATGAATACAAAATTGTTTATAAGTAAAAAAATGTTTTTAATCTGCAATCGCACAATGCCGTATTAATCTTCGGTAACATGGAACGCGAGCATTTTCAAGCCTATTCAAGCTCATTGTAACAAGAATCGAGACGCATTGTTGCAAACTCGCGAGCCCCGAACCATCTAACCAGGCAATCCAATGTTCTGTATAAAAAAATAATTCACGCTCCTCACTCATTCCGATAATTGTTTCTATCATAGGGTTTCATCTAATAACTACAATAGATTGTGATTATATTTGTTATGGTTTCGTTAGTGATAACGAGTTTTCAATCCGACATTGACTGAATCCGACTCTCGACTTCCGTGGATTTTATTAAATGTGCAACGATAAAATAAATTTTATTACGACAGTTGAATAATTATAATTACTAGTAATACCACAGACTATATTATTGCATGAAACATTATCTATGTACTCGCAAGTCGGAATCAATTATAATCACTTGGTGGACTACGTGCTTAACCTATTACTCGCTTATTAAAGGAAAGAGGAGGATGTAAGTAATTACCGAGCACTCGTAACGAACATTTCCGCAAGTAAAAGAAAAATACAAACAAAATAGATCCAATTTACAGAACATGGCTTCCCCTTACAAAATGTTTCACTAAAAATAAAAATAAACAAAAGATGTCTTTAAAATACCTATTAACCTTGTATTTTTATTTTCTTCATAATTACAAACGATTGTTGAAATATGGCTATCCAAAATATTATTAATATTCTTTTTTCATTTCTGATGAAGAGACAAAAATATGTATATAATCGTCAAATTACGGAAACGGCTTGCTTTGATTAAAAAATAATGTCTTTTTGAGCGACACGTTCAAGTATCCACGTTCCGAAAGTCGCAACCGCTCTTGAATACCATAACGTTGGTCAATTTCAATCAAGTGTATATCTCAGCCATTGTCCCGCCTCCGAAGGGCGGTCCGCTCGTCACAATGAGATGAAGCGACCTTGACCGCGAAGCTTTGTCGCCATCGCCGCGCCTCGCTGCCATCACTCACCACAGTCACACACTTTACTTAGGGAACTTATGCAATGGAACATAATATGTTCAGCGCCCATTAAGTCAACGTACTGATCTCATTGCAATCATACCAACATAACGAATAATATTATTTTCATATCCTCAACTGAACGTAACGAAACACAGCCTAAAATTAAGATTCAAGAATCATAATGTTCATGTATTAAATATACTAAAAATACTATTATTGTATTTGGTAGTTCAGAGTAACTCACGACCAAACCGCGCATTTTAGGTTTACGTTAATTAAACAGCAACGACGCATCTGATACTTGAAACTATGCAGTATACATCTCCTTTATGTACGAATATAATATATTTAATATTCATACATGTTTTATGATAAGTAATGTAGTAGGTATGTTGCAACTCGCAATATTGTTGCAATTTGCAGCCGCCCTTACTTAATCACTGCCCGCAGGACCGCTATTTGAAATATGGCGACATTTTATAATATAATTGCGGTTTTGTACCGAATAGCGCACGTGATAAGAATGAGAATGGTATGCACAGTGCTGCCCGCGGCCGCCGCACAGCTCTGATGCAGTGCCAGTAACAATATACTAGTTACATTATCGTCATCCGATACTGGGTCTAGACGCGTAAAAAATGCGTGCTAATATATTGTTATCGCATCGATCCCTATGGTTCTATTATTTGTCCGGATTATTAACTGTTATGTTTACTGATATATCGCTAAAGGACTTAATATTAAGTTGAAGCCAGCCCGGCGCGGGCGCGGGACCTTGTCGTCAGCTTACAACAGTTGTCCATTGACTTCACCGCAATAGTTTTATATTTCATCACTTAACATTCATTTCCCCTTTAGATATCTAAAAGGATACCTTTCATCCACACATCTATATATGAATTATCAAATTTATGGTGTGTGAATGTTGTATGTACCATGCACAGTACTCCCCACAAGTCCCCCTAGGACGAAAACAAGAGGAGTTTACCACGTAAAAAGGAAACGTGTTCATAGAAAATCCATTTGTAGTTTGTAGCAAACATTGCGCAACTGGCGGACAAAAATCAAAGTATTCTCGATCGTTCGGAGAAGGCAAGGCAGATTCAATATTTCCTTCACTCGCAGCTGCAACGGGCGCGGGCGTTTAATTTAAACGTCCCCCTTCTCCGCGGACCCACTGCCTTTTAACGTGAAATTGAGCCGGCTCTTCCTGTCAAATCGCTTAAGTTCAATCCAAACAATTCCAAGACCTAGAACAGTTAAGTTTATTCAAATAAATACATTTTGTATATCAAAGAAAAGCTTGATTGTATTAAGCAACAATGCTTAAGCTTTCAATGAAAATAAGATCCGTTGAGTACTTTAAAAACTTTAAACGTTTAACTAAGTATGTTTTCTCCATCTTTAGCATAGCCCTTACAAGTCAAATTTGTTATCTGCGAAGATGAGGAAGAGGTGAAATGTGCCACATTCAAAACCAGAACCTGGGCCTTGCTGTGATCGTAAACTACTACTTTTATCTGCGATACGTAATCAATCGACACCTTGAAACATTCCAATCTTATCGGTCGTTTCGATAATATTCAACAATATGAAAACATAAACAATTACTTCTCGAGATCAACAGCGTGAAAATCATAGGAGTATTTTTAATTGATAAACGATTATATGTATATACTCGTATGTTACAATTTCTGCCTTACAATAATAGTAATTCTTTTGTTAATACAATGAAATGTTATTTAATCATTATAATATGACTGTATTTACAGTTATTTAGATATGTGTAGTGTATCAACTATCCGGTATCCATAACACAAGCCTCTTATCTTACCATGGAACTAGTTGGTGCTGTGTGTTAATGTCCCAACATATTTATTTATAAGCTTAATAACGTTATAGATTTCAACAACAATAAATACATAGATTTTAATAACAATTATGTAATAGAATAACCGCAAATGGCATAATTAAAAACAGGTATTGTAAACTTGCTTTACCTTGTTATTAGTGTCGATTTATCCTTTTTTGCTTTGATTAAAAGAATTTAAATTTTGTCAAATGATTTAATTTTACTAAAAAGTATTATATATTTCAACCAACTACAAAAAAGAAGGTTATCAATTCGACACGTATTGTCGGTACATATGTACTATTATTAGAACTGCAACATATTCACTTATGATAACCTATTAGAGCTTCCAAACAAATATTCATAATTTTATAGGTGTATGTTTGTACACGCATTTCTCCGAAACTAATAATCAGATCGTGATCATTCTTTTTTTATTTGCATACATTTATTCCAACCTAGGAAATAGTGAAGATTTCATCAAAATCGGTTTAGTAGCTTTTATAAAACTAAAACGTGTAACGGCCTGACCTATTGATACGAGCTACGGGCCAAAGGAAAAACATCTTCAATCTTCATCAAGACCTTGATCAAAGTTTAGTGCGCATGTAAGAAAATCAAAGTGGCCGAAACCAAACTGGCCTCACGATACAAATCCGCGGCGAGAACTTAAAATTACTATTTTTACTTATTACAAAAACTATTTCATTTTTTTATATTTTTTACTTAAAACTAAAAACTATGAAATAAAAAAGTGAAAACTTTGTGAAAGGTGGTTTTCATTTACTATAGTTTGTAATTATGCTGATGGAGGGCGTTAATAATGCGACACTGTTTATTAACTTCTGCAATTACCTATTATCGTTTTTATCTGTTATTGCTATTTGTGGACTACAATTTTAATAAATCTTTAAACTAGGGACTGATGATATACCAACATACAACATGATACGATTTGACAAATGTAAAATAAAATATAACGGTTTTAGTTTGGGAAATCGGCCATCAATCGCTTTAGTCTTTATTGCCTATATACATACATATACTATCACTGAACCTTAGTTAACTTTACACGTATTTATTATTTAAAAACAACTACGCGACGACGCATTAGCAATAACAAGATAGGAACATACAATACAAATTCAAATGATATAAAAAATCCACGTGACAAGATTTATGTTGAATGCAATCTTTGAAATTTTATTATAAGCTAGCGGCTCACCCTCGCTACGCTCGGGTTCGCCTCTAAAAAAGCACCAAGGGATCTATCCCGTTCATTTTTCCAGGATGAAAAGTAACCTGTTATTTGACTGGCAATATACGGTATCAGCATGCCAAATTTTACTAAATTAAGTGCATAAGTGGTTGTGTACTAAGCTGTATAACTTACTATAGTTTTTTAACTATCCCACGGGAACTCTTTAATTTTCCGGGATGAAAAGTATCTAAGATGTTGCCCTGGGATATAAGGTACCACTATGAAAAATTTCATTTAAATCGGTCCAATAGATTCGGAGATTAGCCCGTACAAACAGACAAACAGAGAAACAAAAAAATTGAAAAAAAACTGGATTTGTTCTATTTGTCTTCTTACATCCCCCTGACTCGGGTTTTAGCATTTTTTTTCTATGTACAGACATTTGACCTCTACAGTTTTATTATACTATAGATAGATATCATAACACGAAACAGCTTAAGTTCACTAATATCAATGACGAAAGGCCCCAGTTTGTAGCATATTACTGCTTGTGACGACGAATATATACATAATACAATTTTATATGTATTTTGAATATTGAATATTTTATATATCTTGTGGAACACTATTAGATTTAGTGGCACTATGTACAATAGCATTGTTTAACTGGCCTACATTAAAAGTGCAGTCGCCGCGGATTGTTTACGGCTGCAGAGAACAAAACCCGACTCGGAATAATAACAGCCTATTTACAAGTTCAATACTTAATTTCATGTAAACTTAATTGTTAAAGTAAAATTAGAGGACAATTACCAATCGTTATAAGTTGCTTGGCAACTTTACGTTCACAATGTTTCGATAAAAATACTTTTAACAATTTTACAACTTGTTCCTAGTAAATACTTTCTTAGATTTACGCGAATATTTGACATTTTAAATAAAACTATCTTTTCGGATTATTTCGCAGATTTATTTTGATTTTTGTTTCTTGACGTTTTGTTCCTAGTACTTTAAACTAATACGTATTGTGTCGCATCGTCGTAAGATAGTTTCACATATAATGTAATATAATGCATTTTATAAATATGTATAATACGACCATCGAGATCACGTAGTAGGGCCTGAGCGGGTGCAGGTGCACCCAGACCGCGCATGGCCGGAGCTCGGCGGGGGGGCCGGGGGAGGGGCTGCGTGACGTCACCTCTCGTAATCATTCTCATTGAGCCGAGTGTGCGCGGAGACGGCCGACGGCGGCCGAGCGAGGTGCCGCGGCAGCGAAGCCGACCAGTTACATCTTTTCTAGTACGCGGCCGTCGCCATACAAGCTCGCTAGTCGCAGCTCGCAAGCCGACGGATAAAATAATATTTTTAAATTCAGGCCGCGATATAGTGCGCAGTGTATGTGTCGTCGGGCCGGGAAGCTGGAGGAGCTTGCCACGCATACCGAGTGTGAAGTGTGCGAGATAGTGATTCGTCGTGACCTCGTTTAGCCCTGAATTTGTCGGACGCTCGGCGCTCTGGCTTTCTATCGCTCGGGACACGCCAAATCGATGAGCCGCCTTCGGCCGGAATGACAGCTCGCCCATTGATCGAGTGAGTCCCGGTACAGTAGTACAGCACGGTTGAGACGTTTCTTCGGTGCGCTTTCTAACGATGCATGCGCCAGGCGAGACCCGCGCGTGTGCACGGTGAAATCTGCCTCGGACGATCTATATTTGTCTGTTTGGCGAGTGTATCTCGCAGGCCGCGCGACGGTTGACGTTTAGAGTTCTGACTCGCAGCTCGCACAAACATCGAGCGTTAATTAGCAAATGACACAAAAGAGAGCGGCCTCCGCGCGCCCCTCGTGCTTTGTCACTACGGTCTTTGAACTGTGCTACTCGTTCATGAGTTTTAATTTGTTTACAACGTTGAAACGTCTAGAATCGACAATTAAATATAGCGTGTTTGCTATAAGTGAGTGCGAATGAAGTTCCGAGTGTTACGATGCGTGCATGATTAGCAGGAAATATACAGGCAAAATAGAACTTTACATTCCTGTTAGTACAGTTAGTGGCAATTACACTAGTTATCCTAGAACTATCATATTTTATATTTAACTAAATATTTAAAGAAATTTAAAACGTATCAGGCAAGAATGTGATACTTATATAGTGAAGTATATATGTATACCGTATAACCTAACGGGCACTAGGTTTCATTATATTACTTGTAAGGCATAATAATATAAACGTTATACTCAATGCACATAATATACGATAAAAACTGACTGCTCTAACTATACTGTTTGATCGCTTAAATTAATATGATTTTTTTCTCAATTTCAGGTGCAATACAAACCAATGGTGATTGGATGACGATCTCAGCACGCTCCCCGGATAAGGAGCCGTCGCCGCCAAAGCAGATCAACTTCGCAGAGCCGCTGGTCGAGTCGGTGCGCGTGTACCTCGCCAATGAGCTGCCAGCCAAGCAGCTAGCGCTGGTGCCGCGCGCGCCCTCGCCGACGCCCCCGCCCCCACCGCCGCCGCCGGTCTGCCATGTCGACATAGTGACGAGCACGGCCCGCGAGGACATCAAGGGCATTAACTTCGAGGCGCGACTCAAACGGAATGACTTGAACAACAACGCCTCGCGACGCCACACCGACACACGCGAGATGCCCAGCCAGGCCGAGCTGATGCAGCGGCAGCCGCTGCTAGCGCGCACCGTCAAGACAGACGCGCCGCAGCCCACCACGGATGAATCCGACCCCGACCAGGACCACTCACCTCAGCGCATTCATGCCGGCGACTTCATGGTCGAGATACCGCCCGGGACGGTGCGCGAAGAGAGATATCCGAAAGAAATATGGAAAACGATATTATCCTTCTTTTTCCTGTTTATCTGCGTTTGCATCAACATGATGTCATTATCCTTAGTACACGAACGACTTCCGGACAGAAACACGACGCCGCCGCTGAACGATATAGTGTTAGACAACATTGAAGCACACGACTGGGGCCTGGCCGTGTCGGAATACCTGATCATGATATCTACGACGGTCGCCATGCTCGTTGTCATCTTCCATAAGCACCGGTTCATCGTCGCTCGACGCGTATTTTTCGTGATCGGCCTACTCTACCTGTACCGATCGGTTACGATGTTTGTCACCGTGCTGCCGGTCTCGAGCAAAACCTACGTCTGCAGTCCCAAGAGCAACAACGCTACGACGCCATTTGTCGTTATAAGGAGAATGTTCTATTTAATATCCGGCTTCGGACTGTCTATAAACGGAAAGCATACTTACTGCGGAGACTACATATACTCCGGGCACACGATGGTGCTGGTGCTGAGCTACCTGATAGTGGCAGAGTACTCGCCCAAGAAGCTGTGGCCGGTGCACTGGGCGATGTGGGGCTCGGCGCTGCTGGGCGTGACGTTCGTGCTGCTCGCGCACGGGCACTACACGGTGGACGTGGTGATCGCGTACTACATCACCACGCGGCTGTTCTGGACGTTCCACTCGCTGCTGGCGACGCCGCACCGGAGCGGCGGCGGCTACGGCCACTACATGATCCAGCGCGAGTGGTGGTACGGGATGTTCACGTACCTGGAGCGCAACGTGCGCGGGCCCGTGCCGCGGCGCTACGACTGGCCGCTGCCGTGGCCGCGCACCAAGCTCTTCAGCCGGCTCAGCTAGTGACGCGCGCGCCCGCCGCCGCCGCCGCCGCCACCGGAGCGCGTATGACGCTCACCTTCTGCGAGTGCCGCTTCAGCACCTGCAGCTCCTTGGGGCTGGTCCGCGTGCAGATGGCCAGCGTGAGCGTGTAGTCGAACTGGTGCACGATCAGGTTGAGGTAGACGGTCTCCTCCCAGTCGATCTCCGGGTCGCCGATGGGCAGCTTCTTGGAGTCCTTGCGAAACACCTCCACGTCCGTCTGCGAACAAACCGGCCGACCGGGCGGCGGGTGAGCCGGTGACTCGTCCGAGCACCGCCGAGTGTCAAATGTGATAATCCTTATGTCTAGTGCGAACTACTTGTCGACGACGACCTCGTATGCTTTTATTGTTGAGTAGATGTAAGATTCGATTCTCGTCAGACAGGAACAATAATCGATCAATTATGTACTATTGACTGTTGTAGAATTTTTGTTTTGTAAATTGTATATTTTATAAGTGGTTATTGAACAATCTCGAGTCTAACAAAGCATAATATTTATTAACAAAATATACTGTGATTAGTTTATGATAATTATGAGATGAGTGAGAGTTCGAGGATCTGAGCGTCTTGTCGCGTATAAACTCTTAGTGTGTCATATTGTAATAACAGCCTACTGTAAGAAATAATATTTTTATATCGTTTAAAATAAAGTACACAACTGTTAACAATCCAAAACTTTTTGTATATCCAAAGGTTGTTCTGATAGAATAGTATCTATAATCCAAATGGTGCTAACCTAGCACGTGTGCCGCAGAGCCTGGACTGGGCTCAGACTCTGCAGGTAGGGGCGCCTTGGCACTTCACTATTACCTTTGATTCGACATTCTCGTCCAGGTTACACTACTATTTGCATTATAGTATATTTGGGATCATTAGGTGCACAAAACAATTAACTGCGAGGAAATATTTTTATATAAATGACTTTATATATTGTAAAAGAACTTGATGTAGTTAAACATTTGAGTTTATGCATAGAAATTAAGAGATAAATCAACAATGAAATAAACTAACAATATTTCCTTTATGGCCTGAAATCCAGAATAATTATTGAAGTACTTTAGTTACTAAATATTAATAAGAATCTCATGGTTTATACATATTCTTGAGGCTTCTGCTTTACATTCAATACAACAAATATAATTCTACTCAAATATTGGATAAATGTCATATATAATTCGGTTGTTGAAAGATTCATATGTATATTCTGTAGAAAATATATACAGTAAAGGCATTGAAACGCAATTGAACAAAATAAATCATTATTAAGCCGGTATCTTCGGTTCTTTGTTGTATGTATGTGTATCCTAAAATCTTACTATTTACGACATAAAAATAATGTTATAAGTATGAATAATTAAATAAGTTGTAATAAATGTCATATAAACAAAAATATTATATATTATAATAATTCATCTTTGTCCCTTACCTCATATTTGGGCAAGTAGCGTGAAGAACCTTTGACGTGGCGCTTTCTTACAAAAAACAACAAATCATCGCAGTCTATGGACTGTTCTTCTTGGAAGAGAAAGTGCCGCACAAACAGATCTGTCCAGTACGTAGTACCCTGAAGCACCACGAAGCCCGACTCTGTAACACGGGCCATATGACAATACCATCGCTTAAAATACCTAAATACAGCAACATTATATTGCGAGAGGAAGAATAGAATTATGTATTGTAATTATGTGTTTAGCGCAATGTTATAAATACAACAAATTATAGAAACCACGACGTTACTTCGCATATTACGTGTACACAAATTTCAAAGAATCCAAGACATGTTTATATGTAAAGTGCCTTCGAAAATATTAAGTAATTCTTTACCTAAATAATGTTTAGATGTAATTTGCATAAAACAATTGTAATTGAAGATCGCTTACTGTGAAATGTGCATACCGATTAGTTATTGCTTATTGACATTTTTATGCTTCTGGAAAAGATTGTTTAAGTAAAACGAGCTGAACTAAGTACTTTCCTTGTAATTGAGATGTCATACACAGTAGATTTATATAATGCCCACTGCCGGAGTCTGAACCGATATGAGCTTGTTTTAGGAACAGGATGAACTTGAGCAGTTGTGAGGACGCGGTGGCTGGTGTTTAATATGCTACTTGTTTATTTAGTTTATTTTATTATATGTTATTTTTGTTGTTTGCATCGTGTGACTCGAGATCACGATGAATTGCACTGTTTGTACATAATTTAAATCATAGCCTGCCTTTTATTACACAGGAGGAGCCTAATGAATTTAACCATTGTTGTTAGGATACTAACTTTCTACAGGCGTTCTGTTTTAAGTGTAAATAATTATATAAATTTATTGTTTGCCGATATTATATTCTTTAGACACAGTGATAATATTGACGAAAACCTCGTGAAAGTTACATCAACAAACAATTTATACTATGCTTGATGATGTCGCGTGTAAGAGTTGGCAACAACAGCACAATCAGACTGCTTTTGTTATTTTCGTCAATAAATATCACTATGCGGGGGAGCCGTCTGCGGCTAAGTTTCTGAACACATTCCGAAACGGCAGAAATTGCTTTCTGTATAATGTTTCTGTACCTATATATTTGAACCGGCCAAATAGATATTGTGATGGGTTCCGCTTTAGATCTCAATATTTAGACTTTTCATAAATGTATAATGAACAAGTCGTTTTTTTACATGTTTATAGAACATTTGTGTTCAAAGAACTACGTAGATACTATAATGGTGATCTTTGATTAATATTAGAGTTTCATCGAAGCCTTTGAGGAACCCTAAATAATTAAAATCATGTTCGATATCTTTTAGTGAGTATAATTAATTGTTTATACCATTGCTGTTGTAATTAAAAGTTCAATAAATGTCTTTTCTAAAGGTCGTAGTTTTAATTATCCATATCCTAATATTTTCAACACAAAAATTCTAAACTAGGTAACGAACTAGGTGCAAAGAATTAATCTGTATTCTCTCTACTCTATTGAGGAGCGGCGGCAGAGTTATATCCAGGAGGGTGCATCTGTTCCTTACATTTAACTACAAGGATATCTTTAAATTATTAACTTTATAATTTTTATTTATATTTATCTTATTTATCGTCTTTTCTTTAAAAATATCTTTTAAATCGGGACTTTACTCATATAATTTTATTTGTTTAACTTTTTCTATATATTTTCCTTCATGGCAGTGCATCAACATGAAAAGCAAGAACAAAAAATACATAGGCATACTATATTTCCATACTGTTCACCAGCGTTCCACCACCAGCAAGGGTAGAGGAGGACAAAACGACAAGCTATAAACCTGATTCATATGCTTAGTTCTTTATCATTTTTAGGGTTCCGTACCCAAAGGGTAAAACGGAACTCTATTAGCTAGTATAGTATTATATGATCTGTGCAATAGCACTCTTATATATTTTCTTATAATAGCAGTCTTAGTAATAACTAAGACTCCGCTGTCCGTCCGTCTGTCACCAGGCTCTATGTAATGAACCGCTATAACAACAAATAATAAAAAACAGAATTAAATCATTATTTAAGTGGGCTCCCATACAACAGACATGATTTTTTTTGCCGTTTTTATAGATAATGGTACGGAACCCTTCGTGCGCGAGACCGACTGGCACTTGGCCGGATTTTTACATAATAATTATGAGACTAATAAATCTCATTAATTACCTACTTCCCTTTGGAATCCAAGTCATGATTCATCTTTCACATAACAGATCTCATGTAATTGCAAAATATATTTGTATGCATAATATAGTACAGTGGAAAACGTTTATTAGGACTCTGTCTCAGTCTATATTAGTTTGGTTTACATATAAAATTCTTTACAACAGTAAAAAAGTCTTATTATTATTATTATGATCTATTTTTAAGAAATTATGTCACATTAGTGACTGACATGCTTCCTAACATCTTCGCTCTTATATTGAAAATGATAGTATAGTACCAGGGCAATGTCTTCTTTACACTATATTGTTACTAGCTGTTACTACAATCTAAAGAAAAAACAGAAACAGACAAAAACAATTCATTTCTTATGTAAAAAATGAAAAATATGTATTATGTAAAAAATATCTATTATGTACAATTTTTATTCTCTGTTTCAGTCAGTTCATATTTCTTTTTCTCTTTTTTACTTAATACACATACAATATAAATACAATGTGTAGTTTTTTCTTTCTATTAAACTAAATACCTATAAAAAATAGGAAGTTATTTATTTTCTAAGACTACGCTTAGTATGATGTCCGCTTAGTATTATCTGTTTTTAGTTCCCTTCTATATCATTATAGAGGATTCTACTGTATACCTAAAATATTTAATGCTCATTTGTATATTTGATCTATTGAAAGTTAAAGATTTTACATTTGTTATCCTTTTCTCATGTTTTACTGCTAGTAAGTTAAGAGTCTCATATAATAATTTAAATATACTTAAGTAATAAATATTTTTGGAACAGTATTTTTAAGGACTGGATCCACATGCTTGACATTTGCCAAAAATTAAAAACCTCTACAAACACTTGGCTAAATTTAAAGGAAACATAGGTATCCACATGCTTGAGACTTGAGAGTGTGCTTATTTCGGAGAAGCAAGCACAATGGATATCAGGCTTGTACCCGCTATTAACACCTCCAGGTAAATTTCTAAGAAATCTATTGTTAACTGTAACGCCGGCGCGTCTGCATTCGTGGAGGGATTATGTTTGCTTTAACTTATTTTTATTTAAATCAAAGTCAAAAAAACAGATGGTGTTTAAAAATAATAGATACAGCACAAGGTAGTTTTTTTTGGAATTTATTAAACATATAAATATAGGTATATCAATAATAACAAATATGTGGTTGCAAGCACTTGCCACAAACCTTCCTTTGATTTATACAGTAAAACCGACTATGGCTTACTGAATCTACACAAAAAAAGGCTTTTAACATCTTCTCCACATATTTGAATTTGTGATGGCTTGATCGTGCATGACAAGGGTGTGGATCCAGCATTAATCCTTTATATTATTACTATATAGGTGCGAAAGTTTAGATGGATGGATGTTCATTATTTAATCACACCAGAAGGGCTAAATGGATTTAGATGAAATTTGGCACAGAGATAATCTGGAATAGCACATAGGCTACTTTTAATCCCAGAAAAATGAATGGCTTCCTTGGGATATATTATTTATTTAATTATTAATAAGCTATTAGATTAATAAGCTGTAAAGAAAATTAAAATATTTCAAAAATAAGTGTTAGTTCCTTAATTTAACAACTTTCATTATTTTAGAATCTCATAAATAGATTTCATTCTTGTTGGAACCTTACTAACAGAAAATTGTCTTATAACACTGGTATCAGACACTAGCTTTCAATGTATTTAAAACATTTATCCCTGGCTTGCTGCCTATAATATTTAATACATAAAATATGCTTGTAAGTTATCAAAAACTTAATTGTGGTGATTTCATTTAATCAATAAATGTAGTAATAACTTAATAAGCTATCAATATATAATATTTATTTAATTTATAATTTATTTTATTATGTTAGATGCATAATAATAAGTAGTAGTAATGATTAATTGTTTGTAAAGTTACATTGTTTTACTCAATACTAGATTTGTATAATTATGATTTCAAAGTAAAGCATGTATTTAAGATACATTGCTTTCAAAATGGGCAAATTTTGAAAAGCTGCGAAAACTTACCATCTTTCATCAACTGTCGCATTTCTTTGGTACGCTGAAAATTAATCTCTTCGAGGAGTTGTTCCAACATCGTAGCGTTTTGCAGGAGCGCAGTTCCACCCAGAGCCATTTTCTACTATCAACCAGCAATTCCCCGCGAAACTTTTTATACAAACAGACACACTTCATATGTCAACACATAAATAGGTGGTGATTATAAACAAACTGAAACTATCAAGAGTCGACACACGC
Organism: Brenthis ino; assembly: GCA_921882275.1. NCBI lineage: Eukaryota > Metazoa > Arthropoda > Insecta > Lepidoptera > Nymphalidae > Brenthis > Brenthis ino. The sequence continues at coordinate 23,832,260 of OV170222.1, read as the reverse complement.
CAGCTCTTGGCCACTATATTTTTTTAATTAACTATGATTTCTATATTGCTATAAAAATTTAGAACATTATATTTGTTTTATTTGAATGAGTCCAATTCAATATATTCGCACACCTTCGATTAAAATTAAAGTCAAAAGTGTATCGAACTGTCAAACAGATGTGATAGAGTGCGGCAGCATCAAACTATGAATTAAACGTTCAAAAGTTATAAAGTAAACTTCTATTCCATCAAATTATATTATAAACGCAATTTTAATAAATTGCTTATAATTAAAATGATAATTAATTGAATTATTAGTCAACAAATATTGTAAAACACAGGGGGTCAAGAATTTTGCCATTTTATCCCGCCAGATGCCGCGAACATTATAGCCCTCGGTACATTGTAAAGCTCTTTAGCATGGATGGTTTTTTTTATTTTATTTAAAATTTAATTAAAATAACAAGTTGTCTAGTAAAACTGGTCTACAGGTAAATATATATTTTTTTTGTTTTTTTGCACTTTTTTATATATTAATTACAGAGTTTCGTACAAACTTTCATCTCCCATTTTACTAACTAATGGGATTGAATTTTGAAAAATGCTAAAACACGTATTTAATATTTATTTAATTGTATTGAAGAGCGTTAATTCCAAGTTTCAAGTAGTTCTGATTATAAATAATTCTTTGCCCATATAAACTTGGTTACCCCTTTTACCCCATAAAGGATGAATTTCGAGAAAAATCATTTAAACTTATTTGTAATTTTTTTATCTTAAAGCTAAACACCACTTTCTGTGTATTTCACATTAAGAATGACAGATTTTCATACAATCTTTAATCTCCTATTTTACCCACTTAGAGGATGAATTTCAAAAAATCCTATCTTATCGGATGCCTACATCGTATAAGGAATATGTCTTCCAAATTTTATGTTTTTACGACCAGTGGCTCAGGCCGTGTGTTGATCGATCAATCAGTCAGGACCACCTCAGCATGCACCTCTCATTGTCAATTTTTCCTTCAGCTGGTCTAACTTCCAAGTATAATACATTACAAAGGTAGGAAGAAAACACAATAGAAGCAAAGAACCAGATATACAAGAGATATCATAATAAATTGCTTAACCTCAGACTGAATGTAAATAGGTAATACGTGTGGCGCCCTCCTTTCGAGAAAACTTCTCCTTATATAGATACTTTTATTAAATGGAGAGCTTACAACTATCACAATTCACAAGTCACAACAGAAATATGTCATTTGTCAACATTTTAATTATTGGCAATAATGATGTAAGTCGGTAAAAAAATATAAATTAAAAGAAAAATCATAAATATGATTGAAAATCTTCATAATAAGTGAAGCAAACATGCTGCACTACTGTAAATAGTGTATTGCATCAGGACAGATTCATTTAAATCGATATTAAAATAAAAATTACAAAACAATGTCTGCACTGTCCACAATGAGATCTGCTGTGTATAGAATAGCTCGACGGGGTCCTATCATAACCCGTCTGGCTGTAGTTCCCGCTTATAGATACGCTTCTTGCGGCTTGACTTCTTCCAAGCCTCCGTCTTCACAACCAAATCATAATCGGTACTTCCTCGCTGCATCTATAGGTCTTGCACTAGTCGCTGCTGAATATGTATATAATGGTTTGTATTTTTAATAAACGCACTATATAATACAGTTAATATGTACGTATGGGCAAGTAATCTATACATATAATAAAAGTAAAACTGATTGCTGTCTGTACATGGAAGATATTTGAGAAAAACTATCATTGGGGGTCTTTATTTATGCAATAGAACCCAAAATTGTAATTGTTAGAATTTTTGCCTGTGCGTTTGTGCGCGCTAATCTCAGAAACGGCTTAACTGATTTGGATGCGGTTTTCACTAATATATTGTGGTAAGCTTCACTTAACATTTAGTATTTGCTTTATTTCAACTGGTTCGTAAATAAAATAGTTCAATTTAGAGAAACACCTAGGGACGAACACGAGGGGAGCCAGGGTGAGTCGCTAGTTATCTAATATATAAAATTTTATACAATGTATAAAATATATAATTACTTATACAACACTTTTTATTTTAAGTACTTGAAAATATTTAATATTGTTATTCTATTCTTATATTTTAAGCTGACTAAAAAGATGTTTCTAATATTTTCATATATAAAAAGACCCTGTCCCTGTGATAATAATAAACTAATATTTCTATTCAATTTATTAATTATTGTTACATAATATTCAACCATTTTAAGGAATTCAATATTAATTTACTAGTATTTTATTATGTATGTTGTCATTAAGTTAAAGTTTCTTCTACTTTAGAAATACATACTAAAGATTGTATAATATGTATTTGCATATTTTGCCTATTTTTACGTATTATTTTAACTAAAATCTTAATGGTGCTAAAAATAATAAAAACAAGATTGTGTTATTTTTTTTAATTGAGCTTTTTCTGATCTTTGCATATTTTATCACCTTTGTGATGTATAATATGCTTCATTATCCACTTTTGACAATTGAATCTTTGGCTGCACATTGTTTTTAATAATTTTTGTTTTGTTACAGAAAAGAGATTTTTTAATGCTGCAAAAGTTGGAAATGTTCAAGAGCTTCGTAAGTAAGTTGAAAATGGAATTTCGAAATTCTTGTATGATTTGGATGAAAAAATGATTTTTTGATAATTAGCTCACTTGTTTTTAAAATGTAAGAAGTATATGTTCATTGATATAGTATCAGTAAGTCAACAAAGTAAGTACATACTCAATGTAATAATGCATAAGTCCACCTAGAGGGCTAGCCTAAAAAGTACAAAATATATATGTTTTTTAATAATTAATTTTTTTTTATTAATTAATTACTTAAATTTAATTCAATATATATGTTTTTTAATAATTGTTTTTTATAATTAATAATATATTTTTTGTAATAAGTATTGTGCATTGAAAGTTTAATTTTGGAATAAGAATAACTGTCGCTCAAGGTCACACTGTAGGCAAATAAGATTATAATTTAAGTAATTTGAATTTGACTTAATTATTTAAGGAGAACAATAGACTTTCTCCAATAATGATTTTAATACAAAATTTTATCCTTTATTAGTAACACAAAAGTTACATGAACATTAACAATAAAACCACTCTACTTCAAAGGTGCTTGCGTGAAAGTCCAAGGGATAGCAATGAGGAAGCCAACATCCTCTCAAGCATTTTTTTAAATATTCTATAATACATAAATATTATCTTGCAGACAAGTAGGAGCTACGAATGATGGTGGACGAAGTTCTATTGATGGTGGTGGGGAAGGAGGAGCAGCTAATCGGAGACATGTTCTCGGCTGGACTGCTCTAATGGTAGCCGCTGCTAACGATCAACCCAGCGCGGTTACAGAGCTCCTGCGCCTCGGAGCGAAGCCCGATTTACGCGAGCACTATGCGGGCGCTTCTGCAACTGCGAGTAGCACAGGCTTACACCCCTTAGAAGTGTTACAGAGACGAGAAGATGAATTCTGTAGCGCTATGAACGCGCGTGCCTCTTTCCTCGGTTGGACAGCTTTACACTACGCAGCGCTAGCGGACTCGTCAGTGTCTGCGAAGGCGTTGCTCGAAGCCGGAGCCGATCCCACCGTGAGGGACCACGCTGGACGACGAGCACTCCACTACGCAAGAGATCCCTCAGCGACTCGCGATGTTATCGTCGAGCATGTTCACCGATGGGAGGAAAATGCCGCCGCCGCCGCCGCCGAGGAAAGACTAAGGTTTCCTTTAGAACAACGCCTCAAACAATACATCGTCGGTCAAACCGCTGCCATCGAAACCGTCGCCGCTGCAGTCCGCCGAAAAGAAAACGGATGGGCCGATGAGGAGCACCCACTCGTATTCCTTTTCTTAGGAAGTTCAGGAATAGGGAAAACGGAACTTGCTAAACAACTGGCAAGGTATATGCATCGAGACGACCCTGCGGCGTTCATTAGACTCGATATGTCGGAATACCAGGAAAAGCACGAAGTTGCAAAATTAATTGGAGCTCCACCAGGCTACGTCGGACACGAGGAGGGGGGCCAGCTGACGCGGGCGCTCGCGCGACGAGCCGACGCCGTGGTGTTGTTTGACGAAGTCGATAAAGCACACCCTGATGTTCTCACTGTTCTATTACAACTTTTTGATGAGGTTATTATAGCTTGTGCATTTTAATTTTTGGAAAGGTTTCATTATTTAAAACAAATATGAATAAATGTTTCTTTTTCAAGAATTATTCAAGAAATACCTGCCTCAAAATTTGTGACGCTCATGAATGAATAATAAGCAAGCCCCAAAATGTTTGCCATATAATGGATGGTCACGTTTTGTCGCCCACAGGGTCGATTAACGGACGGCAAGGGCAAACTAATAGAGTGCAAGAATGCGATATTCGTGATGACGTCAAACCTGGCGGCCGATGAGATCGCGCAGTATGGCCTGCAGCTGCGGCGCGAGGCCGACGCGCGCGCCGCGCAGTGCTCCCGCGGGCCCGCCGCGCCCGCGCCCGCGCCCGCCGACACACCCAGGGGTGAGTTGTTGAAACCAGTTCCGTCAACAGTAGGTACATCCGATAATATTTACATGGCAGGGATTAAACATTTTTTATACTCGTAGTATTCGGAATCCTTATAAGAATTCCAATATTACTAGGGAATATTTATGCGACTTTCCATTGTCTGTACTCTATATGAGAATAAATAACTCTCATTAGTTATCTCAGCCAAAAGATGTCTAGTAATTTCTAAGCTGATTGGTGTTGAGCCAGCCATTGGGTTCTCATGAAAATATTACCAAAATATTATCAAACATTATGTTAGATAATATTTTGGTAATCTTTTCAAATGATGTTTATCGAAATTACAGAAGAGTACGACGAAACCTCAGAAGTAGCGCCCGCTGAGGCTGACACAGAAGAGGAAGCGTTGCAAGTGTCTCGCAAATTTAAGGACACGGTGGTGCGACCCATCCTCAAGAGGCACTTCCGGCGCGACGAGTTCCTCGGCCGCATCAACGAGATCGTGTACTTCCTGCCCTTCTCCCGCCAGGAGCTGTTGACGCTGGTGCAGGTGCTCGCTAAGCCATTTTCATTATTTTTAACCGACTTAACTAACGTAACAGCTTTTAACTCGCTCATCTCAGCAGAACTTTAAGCTTTTGAGCGCACTTAATAATAATTTAATTTAAAAGTGTTATTTTGAATAAAGTACATTTTGTTGATTGCAGATGGAGCTGAAGGCGTGGGCAGAGAAGGCCCGCACGCGACACAACATAGAGCTCAAGTGGGAGGGCGGCGTGCTGGGGGCGCTTGCGGACGGGTGAGCCCTTTATCTATATATCTATTATCATTCTGTGAAAATTCTATACTTAATAAGGATATTTGAAGTTATATTTCTTTTGGCGTGTAAGGGAAATCGTCACGTAACAAAAAAGGTTATGCTTCTACATTTACTAAAAAGCATCCCATGTGACGTGATCACAAGTACCAGGCGAGCGTAAGTGTTAAAGAGCTCGTATGCACTCCCTGGCGTTCGCGGTCCCCTAGTACTAGTGACAAAAAAGTACCAGGCGATCATAAGTGTTGAGGAGTGTACGTTGTAAGAAATCCGTGTGCAATCGGTGCAGACTTTTCTTCGATGAGCTTCAACGTGTTGCTCGATGTGTATGGTGCCCTGGTACTCGTGACAATGTGTATGAATTAATGTATGAGCTTGGGGGGAGCAAAGGGGTGTCGCATGACATCAGCGTCATATTATTGAGGTTAACTGAGATATGTTTTATTTTTTTAAATTATATAAAAATTATTATTTTGTAATGTTTTATATGTATATTCATGTAATTAACAAAAGTTTTTTTGCTTGTCGGTAGCCATTCTCATTTATTAAATTACAGTTAAAACCGTTTATGACGACAACGTTTAGAACAACATATCGGTTATATTGGCCAAAATCAGAGGTCCCGGCTGAATGCTATATGACCGCCTTATTAAAAATATTGCTTTTTACGACATTGTTTATTACGACATACCTCTTTAAGCGACCACATTTAACTATTATCTTCGGGGAATTATATCTGTTAGAACGACCAGCTGTATTGTAAACAATTTGAATAGGTAACAGAATCCACATCTAGCCCTCGGGGGATCAGCATAATGGTCAATGGCTATTAAGATCTTCAGAGTAAACAAAAACTTGTCGAGTTTAGGGATCTTTTGTAATTCTTAGAAACAAAATACACGTGCATGCAATATAATCAAAACCCGCTTCTTCATATCTCTTCAGTCCGTTTCTTACTTATCTGTACACAAGACGCACCAAATCATATAGTCGAGTTAGTTGTGAAACTTTTAACATGTCGCAAAGAAAAAGAAAACAAATTAATATCAAGGAAAAATCGCATATTATATCAAAGCTAGAGATCGAAATTCCAAACAAAGTCTTGGCAAAAGAATATGGTGTATCACACTCGAAAATGTCAACCATTTCGAAAGAGAGGGAAAAAATTCAAACCCTTTTGGGCAGCAATTTTTTGAAAATGAAATGAGCCAGAACAACGTAGAATACGAAGATTGAGGAAGATTTGTTAAAGTGGTTTAAATATCAAAGGACAAATAATGTGCCAATAAATGGACCAATTCTTCAACAAAAAGCAAACGATGTTGCTCAGCGTTTTGGTGAAGATTTCGTTTGCTCTCTCTCTCTCTCTCTCTCTCTCTCTCTATATGTACACATTCAATAATACCACTTTATAAAAAAATACTTTGTACCTAAAAACCATCACCGGCTGCTACGACTATCGGTTTTTACGACCAAATATGAGTGGTCCCTTCGATGTCGTTATAACAGATTTTGACTGTATTACTTTTTTTAATGAGGATCCGTAACGTTTTTAGTTGAGAATGCAGATTTATAGAGCTAAGAAATCCTTAACATACAGTGCAAAAAATTTTGTTCTACGACAAAAATTGACGAAGTTATGAAGAAATTACTAGCGAAGTTCACCTCGTGGCCGCCGCGATAGTGGTGACGTCATAGTGACGGTCGCCGCCAGTAAGCCGCTGGCAGCAATAAGGCGCGCAGTGTTTTAATGACTTTGAAACAAAAAATAAGTGTCCAATTTGTGTCTAATTCACGTTTTTAATTATGTACAAATATTGTATAGTGCCGAAATGTACAAACACTACTTTTTAAACGCCAGAAAAACTATTTTTTAACGTACCGAAGGACCCAAAACTTCGTAATAAATGGTTTTCCGTTGTAAAAAGAGATGATAAACTCCACCCTCTGCCCAGGCTACAAGACATTTAAGGCGGAGGGGACCCCTCCCCTATATAATATAATGTCGGGTTTTAGTGGGTAGTACCGGCTCTTCTAGCCGGTGAGCCCCACATCACCACCTGGGGGATCAGGTGGTATGCGTAAATGCATTTCCCGACATAAAAAAAAAAAAAAAAAAGGCTACAAGACATTGCTGTGAAGATCAGTTTGATGTACGTAACTATACTTATTATTTAGTTCGAGTAGATATCTATACATATAATAAAATTGTAACTAAGCCGAATCTGAACATTACAGATTCGATTTAGTTAGAATTTTATTATATGTATAGATGTAGATACTTTCTAAATATATTTAAATATCACAAAGACACTTCAAAAAACACTAAATAAGTAATTACTAAATATAGTAGCCAACCGCGTCGCACGCTGCTCCGTCGAATTGTGAAGTACGTACGTACGTAACGTATAGTATTGGCACGCAGGATAAAATTTTTGGAGTTACTTCCGTTCTGTTACGCCAAAGAAGTATAACTTCTTACGTGCGTACATAAGTATACATACACTTTTTTATGTTTATATTTTTTTAAATGAATAAATATATATTTATTATACACTTAAATGTTAAGTATTTGGTTTAAAATGTTAAAAACAATATTATATCGTATATTTATCGATCGAAGCAGTAAAATAGTGCATTTTAAATAATTTAATCCATAACTCTTCATGATTTAGCGACTCCAAAAGCAAAAAGAGAGCAGAAGTAACTTTATTTATATTCAATATATTTCGAGTAGTGCTTTTTATGTTATAAAAGTTGAAATGTGTGTGGTTGTGCGCAGGTACGACGTGCACTACGGCGCGCGCAGCATCAAGCACGAGGTGGAGCGGCGCGTGGTGTCGGCGCTGGCGCTGGCGGCGGAGCGCGGCGCTGCGCCGCGCGGCTGCGGCGTGCTGCTGCGCGCGCGCGGCGGCCGCCTGCGCCTGGCCGTGCGCCGCCCGCCGCGCCCAGACTACGAGCCGCTCGACCTGGCGCCGCCGCCATAGGGAAATTCATCGTACTATACAATATCATCATTTATTGTATTACCATGAATACAGAACACTTCTGACCGCATGTTCGTTTTGTCTCTGTCGCGCCTGCCCGTCGTTTTTAGCTGACGGCTAGCAAAGAAACACTCGGTCGACTCTCTGTGTCTATGGATAATTCCGTGTAGTACGCGATCGCTTCGGTTACTATTGGTACTTTTAACAGCTCTTTCATTTGGCTAGGGTTGTCAAAATACCAATTTTCATAGCGACCGGTTTTAAAATTAAAACCCTATATAGTGCCACCTCTTGGCAAGTTTCAATTGTACCCGTCGATCATGAATGATTTCCCAACTGTCGTAAAAAATAAATGTGATTACTGATGTCTGATAGTCAGTATTACGACACTCGTGTGTCCGCAGGCGTCGTTCAGTTTCGAACTTTTGTTAAAAGACTGTATAGACTAGTATACGGTACCACTATATTTTTTTATTATTTATTATGTTTAGTGTACGTGATCTAAATTTATTCGCCATTTTCAAATGATTTGAAACTGAAATTGTGACACAAAATGTATGTATTATTGTTCGTTTCTCTCCCATTTGGCATTGTTTTAAAAAACGAAAAGTATATTTGTGACATTGTTTTGAGCTGACTTCTCATTTCATATATTGCTACTGAAATTGTTGATCCTATCTCATAATTGAAACACTACTTATCTAGTGGTTTATTGGACAATGTCGTAAGGAGGGAAGCGTTTTGAATATTTATTCGATGTTGTGTTACACAATGTAACTGATGACAGCAGTCAGCAGAAACGACAGTGAATGTAGTATGGATGAATGTAAAAAATAAATATTTCTATCATACAAAAATGTGTTTTATTAAAACCTTTTGAATAGCTCTTACGAACTCTTCTCTCGAACCAAAAAATATAAGTGCGACTCATAATTCACCATATTGTGGCAATTTTTTTGTTAACTTCCAATGTTCGCATGTAAGTTGTCCATTTAAAACCTGTATACATACAGGTGGTTATGTGGGTCTCACCGGCTAGAAAAACCAGTATTACCCACTAAACAAAACCTCCCCCGTCGTAATGGGACGTCGCAGGACGACTACAACAGCCGGCTACCGGCTGGATTGCCGGTCGCTAATGAACACCCCCACCACGACAAGGTGAACGCACGTCGGGGGAAGGAGGGGGAGGGGGGTACCTACCTTGTACCTAGCTTAAGGTACTACTAGGTACCTGTACTTGCTTTGTTCAGTGTTTAGATAATTTTACTTTGCTAAAGAAATTAGGATGATGGGTTACAAAATGAAACAACACACTGTGTAGTGCTTATTTTATTAAAGTTCGCACCGTTATATACAAATATAATGTATAAATAAACAACAACTCTTTACAAAATATAAATCGTTTATGTGTTTACGCAACAACTAAACACGAGAAGGCCTCCGGTGACTACGACACACGTACGACACTCGTACGATACACAATGATACTCAATTATAACCATGTAAATAATAATAACGCGCGCCCGTCCGCCATTAGCTAACTAGTCTAAGCGTTTTTCAAAATTTCAAATTATCTTTGAGATATGGATGCTATTACAATATGCTCTTGGGGAATCTTGGGAACATATATCTAAATTCAGGTCAGCCTGAAGCATTTCAATTGACATTTCATTTCACGCACCATTTATAATAATAAAACTACATTGGACATTATGTATTTACTAATTGTTAAATATTAAAGATGGAATATTTGCAACTTGCTCGCTTTCTATTTTGATTTTATTTGGATTATATGGCGGCGGCGGCGGGCGCGCTCGCACAGACGGCATCACATGCGTCCTCACTCCTCACTCCTCACTGACATACAACACATACCTACTCGCTAACACAATAATTTGCAACTTCACTTATCTGTCTTAGAAATTTAGTGTCCCCACGCGACATATTGTTTAAACTTAAAACCAATAATTGTATTAGCTCTCAAGTAATACATCTTTCGTTTATACTGTTAAATATAATATAAACTAAAGAAAGTATGTCGTTCAACGTCGTCAATTCATTTTTTACTTACATGATTTATGTTTTTCTTATAATTATATCAGAGTATTAAAATAAAGAACTATGATTCTGAATGTTTAAATAACGGCACCCAAAGTGTAACTAACCTACTTAGCATTGCTTGTATCTATGTATAAATATTTCAAAAGTTTTCGATTAAATGCGAGTGATTATGCTATGATTACGATATTGCTACTTACAGTGTACGTCGTTGACGTTTGTATAACTGCACCGTGTAGAACACATACATACATACATTCATACATACGAGTATGTATGTACTGGCCACTACACGCTGCACCAGCCACCTCAACATTGATAGGTATAATATAATCATCTACGTAGTCTTTCCATTCAAATCATTTTAGCAAATTTTTAGTGATAAACAGATGTTTTATATTAATAATATATATGATATTTTAATAGAAGATACGATAAGTGTGGGCATTGCACAGCTTTGCCGATCTGATACTGCTGAGGCCTGAGGGCAGCCGCGGCCGTCGGCGGCGCACTGCGTGATTGCACGCGAAGCCTATGTGTATGTAACACAGGATGTATCGTAACACAGTTAACGGAAGATATAAAAACGGTAGTAAATTGGACAACATGTTTCACATAAAATCCCTGTTTCAACTTGTTCGAGCTTACTCCTAGATCGTGAACGCGCGCTACGGAACCTATCCTGGAGATGCTCTGGAACACACGATGTATTGTATATTTAGTCTATGTACCTAACTAAGTATAATTAGTTAATTCTACGTCAGTATACATATAAGTTACACGTTGTATATAAAACATGCTCTTACAGCGATACTATCGACTAACCGATTGCGACTACGTCACTAGTTGGTGTTCGAATAATATGTACTAGTGTTATTTTCTAAAAGAATAATAGAAATCTATATTAAATAATATCTATCAGCCCTCGCTGGAACAGCTGATTCATATATTACTGTAGGCAGCTCCGCGCGTTGCCACCCACTAGGTAGGTACTGTCACTACTGTGCGTTATAATCGAAATCCCTCTGAAGGCTAGCCGCCATGGGGTCCAGCGAGTGCGCTACGCATGCGTGAAATCATCTTATGGATTAAGTACCTATGAGATGCAATAAATATTTGATATATTTTTTTAAATCGTTCTAAGTAAATTAAAAAAAAAACAAATTTAAATTTCGCGCATTCGTAATGCAATTCAATAAATTACGTCCAACGCTTTTTTAATTAATAACTCATAATAATTAATGTGCGTTCTTGTCATAAATTATTATTAATAGTAACTATAATCTCTGCCATCAACCCAGTTAATATTAGTCTGTGGTATTCATTTTAGTACGTAGAAATACTAAAACAAATATTTTAAATATACTAAGAATAGGAGAAGGACAACCAGCTCGCGTGGAATTCTATATTTTTCTAATATATGTATAAGTATCTGGTCCGAGCATCTTTGTGCTTTCAACAACAGAAATGCTGCAAACAAGATATGAGACGCGGTAACACGCAAGCAGCCCGCCAGTGAGGAGTCATAGCCAGCCCGCGGAGTGGTGCGGCGCGTGGCCGTGCAGCGGCGTGACGCCGGCCAGGCGGGCCAGCGCGGCGCAGCGCGCGCAGCCCCCCGCGCCCGCGCCTTCGCCCCCGCCCTCCGCGCCGCCGCCCGCGCCGCCCTCTGCGCAACACAGTATCTCAGTTAATAACATTTATTTCCTCGTAAGCGTATGTATAAAACAAGCATAATAAAGAAATAAATATGTTGGGACATAACCCAGAGCACCATCTAGTTCCATGGTAAGCTACGAGGCTTGTGTTATGAATACCAGATAGTTGATACACTACACATATGTATAACTTTAAATACATACATATTATAAATATAATCACCCATGACTGGAGTACAAACATTCGTGTTGATCAGACAAATGATCACTACAAACTGAACCAAACGTGTCGTCTAACGATACATACATGCTACAACATACTAGCGTTGGTACGTTTTAACAGTTAGTATGGAATAGATAGTCGAAAAATAAATTTATCCCACGGAAACCGTAAATTTTACTGGGATAAAAAGTAACCTTTTTGCTATTCCAGACTATAGCCTACTTCTGTGCCAATTTGTCAGCCGTTGTGGCGTGATTGAGTACAAACATCCTTATGCATATTATGGGATTCGTATCACTGTATAAACTATGCTTACAAACCAACACATCACTATATAAACAATCTTTGTATAGTGTTTAATTAATATAAAAAAAAACCGACTTCCAAAAGAAAAATATTATACATAATTTGTGATGTATTTTACGTATCGAAACATATTAGATTTGCTTTGAAATTAATTGCATCGGTCTGCACCGACTTCGAAAATATCTGATTAGGTATCTATTCTAAATGAAAACCCCTGTTTAGTTATTTTTTACATTTTGGTGCCTGGAAGTCGTTCTTTTTTTTTGTTTTTTTTTTCATGTTTAGTGTACACGTAATAAGTAGGTAATTTGTAAGAAGAAAGTTTTCTAAAAACATATTCGATTAAGCAATTTATTAAAAAATATTTTTATTGTTGATTTTTTAAAGACCGATTTTAATATAATTTAAATGGGACCATCTGGGAACTATGTATAGTAGTATACCCTTCGAAACAAAAAATAATAATTTCCAAATCGGTTCAGGCGTCTTCGAGTAATCGGTGAACATACATAAAAAAGAGAGAACCTCCTGTTTGGAAGTGGGTTAAAAACTAAAACTAAAAGTAACCTGTCATGCCCCCCACGCTACTTGAGTCTGCAGCGGTCGGGCTCGTGTCTGCGGCGTCGTACCCGCACTGTCCGCACAGCTCCTGAAATATATACATACGAGTACGTGTATTATGTATTTTTTGTGTATGTATATAGGTATATAAAAATTTAATTTGATTCATTGTCAAAGGTAGGTTTCCGAGTGAAAGAAAATAAATAAAAATATTTAATTTGCATAAAGAGATACAGAGTCAAAAAAGTTTGTAGTTGAGGTCGCCTTTTAAGCGAGTAATTTTTTCCTCTATTAGGAGACCCCGCCCTTTCATAACAAAACGTACAAATTTATTAATCCTTAATACAATTATACAAGGTAAAACAACAACCTTAAAAATAAGTTATTATAGATGTAAATTAGTAGGGTCAACATAATATTCTTACAAATTTATGAAGTAACTAGCGGCTCACCCTCGCATCGCTCGCGTTCGCCTCGCGCGCGCGTGCGTGCGTGCGTGCGTGCGTGTGTGCGTGCGTGCGTGCGTGCGTGTGTGTGTGTGTGAGTGTGTGTGTGAGTGTGTGTGTGTGTGAGTGTGTGTGTGTGTGTGTGTGTGTGTGTGTGTGTGTGTGTGTGAGTGTGTGTGTGTGAATGTGTGTGTGTGTGTGTGTACGTGTGTGTATGTGTATGTGTGCGTGAGTGAGTGAGTATTTATTGAATATGTTGTAACAGTGCTTCAGTATCATCACGAATATATGCATTACATTACCGTGGTACCATGTACGGTAAGTAAGGGTTTTATCCAATCTATTACATTCTATTACTTTTTGCATTTATAGTAATTATAGGGCTAAACATAAACGATTCTGTTAATTTTATTATATAACTGAGCAGATCTTTTACTGAATTGCATTGACGCAAACATTGTTTTTGTTTGAGGGATTTTTATTATGTTTTCTTTCCTTCTTTTTAGTGTTAAAGACACATCATAGGAAACAGCCTTATGTGCTTTTAGTATGGTTTGATTTATATAGAGCTTTCTGACTGAGAGCAGTGTCAAGTGTGCTGACTTGGTACAAAATGAATGTTATTAGAATGACTAGCAAATGTGTTATTTTTGTGTGATGCGGACGACACTGCGGGCAGAGGTTAAGAAATAAGTACTTTACCTTGTGCGCATCGTCGTCAAGACTGGCGAGCAGCGGCTCCCGACTGCCCTTGCCGGGCACGCTCTCGGCCGTGGGGGAGGGCGGCACGCAGGGCGGCGCGAGCGGGCGCGGAGCGGGCGGCGCGCGCGGCGGCGGGGCGGGCGGCGCGCGCGCCGGCACCGAGCTGGCGCGCTGCAGCGCCTCCGCCTCCGCCGCGCGCCGCGAGTCCGAGAATTTCTTGCGCTTGTGCTTGAGCGCCGCCAGCGCGGTCAGCGGGTGCAGCGGCCCGCCGCGCGTTCCGCCCGCCCCGCCCGCGCTGCCCGCCCCGGCCGCCGCGCGCTCGGGGCTACGCTGCGAGTCGCTGCCCGAGTCCGACCGCTCGCTGCCGCTGCGCAATGCACCGACGGTTTATAGATCGTATAGAAACATAATTACAAATAAGAAAATGTCCGTTCGATTTTATATTTGTACAATACGAAAAAGTTTTATTTTTATTTTTGATACATACCCTATATTTTAAATAAAACTATCTTTTCGGATTATTTTTCGCGGATTTATTTTGATTTTTGGTTCCCGACGTTTCGAATGCTTTACAGCATCCATGGTCACGGGAGAGACTGAGGTCTAAATCAAAATAAATCCGCGAAATAATCCGAAAAGATAGTTTTATTTAAAATGTCAAATATTCGCGTAAATCTAAGAAAGTATTATGAGATACCCTATACTAAGAATAAACGTAGTAACCTATAAAATATAAATAATAGTGACCTCGGCGAAGGGCCGGCGTGGTCGCACACAGAGTCCTCGGAGCGCGAGCGGCCGATGAGGCGCGATACGCGCGCCGCGCGCGCCGCCTCGATGATGGTGCCCCAGCGGCGCTTGTGGCTGGGCTTGCGGCGCGCGCCGCCGCCGCCGCCGTCTGACAGGCTGGACTGGCTGGTGCGCAGCCGCCCGCCCAGCAGCGCCGACAGCGACGAATGGTGCCCGCCGTGCGGCCCGTGCTCGTGGTGCAGCGACGCGAAGAACTCGTCCACGGGCGCCAGCGACCCGCCCGGCGCAATGTTGAACCCTTTCATCAGGCGCCGCTCCTTTTGCCGATTTTTCTTACCGCCTCCTCCACCTGAGGAGCCAAACGTCGAGTCACGCCCGAAGATGCGAAAGGAAGGCGCGGGACAGAGGGGACTCACCGGGGGCGCCGGCGTTGGCGGTGGAGGTGTTCATGCCGGAGTTACGCAGGATCTCGACGAGCTCGCAGCGGAAGGCACTGACGTCCTGCTTGATCTCGTTGACGTCGTCCTCGGTGACGCCGCCGCACTCGGCGCGCCGCTGCTGCACCGTCACGTAGCGCCGCACCAGGTTGCGCATTATGGCCTGCAGTTCAGTACACGTATTGGACGGTCTACGCTGTTTCACGTAACGGTTCATGAAATTGTGTATTATATTTATTATTTTTATTAAAAAGATTAATTTATTAACTTATTTGTTATTGATTTAATATGAATGAAAACATTAAGTACCTACTTATAACTACAACTAAATAAAATAATAGTACCTATCTGATATATTTTTTCCAATTAGGCATGTAATATTTCCGGGGAAGGACCGGCCAAGGGCTTCACTCAATTAAAATGTAGTTTTAATAAACAAATTAAATACTCACTTGATAACGAAAATCTCGCTCATTAGCTTGTTTTACTTTTCTCTGAAAATTAAATACTTTTATTAAAATATTGAAAACAATTATTATTAAAGAAGAAATGTAATTATAGACTATAGTTATAAAACCTCCGAATAACTTACGAAGGCGCCTAGAGTGGCCAATCTAGATGGTAGAATTTACGAAAAACTAAATAGACCGGAGTTTGGAAATTACCGGTGTGTCGATACATCCCTGTGTTTCGGAAAACATGTTAAAATTGTGGGCAAATTTTCATTCCAACTTCTTTCCGGATAAGTAAAGTCAACAGTTACATTTCACTAAAATATCTCCCACATATCAGTTGGCTAGTTTCAGTGAGTTTGAGCGTCGTCACGTTAGGAAGACATTATGTATGAATTTCAGTGTCAGCACGTGTTTCTCATCCTATTCATTTGTTACATGGAATGTTTATAATGTTAAATATTAAGTTTTGTATACCTTTAGATATAAAATATTTTGGACTAGCATTGCAAAACCAAATTCTTACGTTTTACATATTGGTATACTCTTACATTGTAGTTTTTGTATTTTTTCTCAGAAATGAGATATTTTCCTGCGGTAAAAAGTATCCTATATGTTGACCCGGATAACCAGCTATCACCATACCAAATTTCATCAAAATCCCTCCAGTGGTTTTTCTGTGATGCGGTAACAGACAGACAGACAAAAATTCTAAAAACTATAGATTCGGCCTCTGTATCGATAATAATGTTTATTTCAATAAGAATTTACAAAAAATATTTAATGAACAGATTCGGCTTAGTTACAATTTTATTATATGTATAGATTTTGAAGGTATGGAAGGATTCGTAGATCGTGTAAAAGAGGATATATGTGTGAGAGTGGAGCAGGGTGGAGCGAGTACCCGTATGGTGCGCATGTGTTCGCGCTTGGCGCGCGCGTGCCCGCAGAGGCGGCGCTGCAGCCAGCGCCAGGCGTACAGCGTGGACTTGGGCGACGGCACCACGTTGAAGGGCGGCGGCACCGTGCCGCCCTCCTCGAAGTAGCTGATCCACAACTTGCTGCGCGCGAACTTCCACTCCACATCGGCGCGCTCCTGCGGTAACTTGCATGCTTTAACATCTCATTTATAATATTAAAATTAAAGAGTTACATATTTAATAGTCTCGAGGCTTAATCTAATTTTACGTTAATAATATTAAAAATATTAACACAACGACGATTTGAGGAACAACTCGTACAAACCGAAATGAGCTGATAGGAATGATTCATCATGGCGATAAGAAGGTTGAGCAGCACGATGACGTTTATAACGGCGTAGGTGCCGAACATCAGCATGCCCCAGAAGCGCGTGAAGATCTTGATTCCGTCCAGTTCGAACGAATCTAGGTCCACCAACCCAAACGCTGCCCAAAATAAAGTCTGCATCGTTTCGAACAAACTGTGGAAATGTACATATGTTTTATTACTATCTCAGCGAATTGATCAATCAGGTATTAAATGACACATTGGCATATTCTTCTTGGTAAAAATTACCATCTTTGTAATTTATGTGAATGCCTCTTTTAAATCGAAGACATTATTAAATAAAACATATACTTACCTGATAATAGCTTAGGTATCTATAGGTAAAAAAATAAAACGTTTTTCTTTGCCCATACGTATGTGTTTTATGTTAACATAGATTAAAACAGCTGAAACACGGTATATCCAAAAACATGCTTACTTCGCAAAGCGCCGCCACACTATGCAGGCGTCGGGGTCGGGCAGCGTGCCGTTGGCGCCGGTGAAGGACGACGCGGAGTGACATTTCTTTTTCTCCATGTCCGCGTAGTACCACAGCAGCTGGTTCAGACCTTCGAACAGTTCAGTAAACTGTCAGTTTAGAACTTATAAGTAAAGAAAGTATCGAATTTTAACTAGATATTGTGATTTGATAAAATTACGCGATACGTTCCACTGCTAGACATGCTTATTTATGCCATTTTACAATGGCATTTATTAATTACTAGCGACTCATTACTCACCCTCGCTCCGATCGGCTTTGTCCCTAGTTACGTTTTAACGTTTAGTATAGATTTCTCAGATATTAGATATTTTTCCGCAGTAAAAAGTATACCATATGTTGACCCGGATACCAGCTATCATCACACCAAAAAATCTGTCCAGTGGTTTTCTCATACTGCGTTCCCAGACAGACAGACAAAAAATCTAATAACTATATATTCGGCCTCTGTATCGATAATAATGACAATTTCAATAAGATTTTCCAAAAAATATTTAATGAACTGATTCGACTCAGAATTTTATTAGGTATATGTATACCTAGATTACTAAAATAGTGTGGAACTTTATTACGTTCTCTAACTTATAAATATACTTACATAGTATTAATATGACTATCATTAATTACTTTAGTACGCTCTGAGCTCATGTACCTTCTTCACAAACGCCTTGTAACATATTTATCCCCTCAATAAATCTTTACAATAGGTACCTACCTATACTACCTTTATAAAGACTTACCACAAGAAAAAGCGAATATGACGAGAATATCCAGCACGAAGAACTTCAGGATATCTAGCACCATACGGCTCAGAGACACCTGCAGTGGCCCCAGGTGCGGGTTCACGCTGAAGATGTACACCAATTTGAGGCTGCTGAAAATATTGGCTGCGGAGAATAGTCCCTCCGACAGCAGCATGGGGTCCCACGCGTCCCATTTTTCGCGTGGCTGGTTCCACTGAAGTCCCATCGCCATTTCTCGACGAACCTATAAGAACATAAAATTGCTATAAACCTTTAAAAGTGTAAATAACATGTAAGAGTGTAATAACATATTGGACAGTCTTTAACTTGATTTAATTGTTTATTAGCCAACTAAGCCATCGTGCATTAATAGGTAGATATACCTACATATACTCAATACATATAATTACATGCAGGAGTCAGGACACAACCACTAAACCTGATCCCCGTTTTAGTTTTAATTATAAAACTGTATTTTAGTAGGTACCTACATATATACCTTACATACTATGTTTAGTTACAACTATTTCAAAAACAAATTGTTCACAAATAAAATGAAAATTTAATGCTCTCTAGACATTTTTTACTATGAAATGATATTTTAAAAAATTTTTAAATAATAATATAACATATTTAAGAGAGATGTTAAGAGTTTAGTAATACGACAATTAAACGAGGGAGGGATTAAAGACTGACCTGAAAGTGAGAGACGATGCGCAGCGCAACGGTGGCCACGTACAGCGAGTTCGTCACAAAGTCGATAACGTTCCACATGTCGTGCACGTACTCGCGTAGCCCCATGTCCCACAGCTGCTTCACTTCACTCCAAATAAGACCTGTAGAATAGATCGCCAGATATAACCTTTTAAACTCATTAAAACTAAGATCACAAATTGGAAAATGTGACATCAGCTTACCGCTAACCCAAGCCAGTATTAGCCACTCGACCAGCGAGGGAGGAGAGCCGCGGCGCGAGAGCGGCGTCGTGTAGGCGCCCCAGAAGATGCCACCGGCGGCTGTCTCGATGCGCTGCGACGCCAAGATCAAAAGAACTGCAAATATAACAGAAACAGAAAATATCATATTTTTCTTTTCAATATTATAAATACGTAGTACGTAATAAGTTTTTTTTTATTGATTTATTTATTAACTAGCGACTCACCCTCGCTTCGCTCGGATTCATACCTAGGTGATTCTGTAAATGGATATAACTTTTATATTTATGAACCGATTGAAATAAAACCAATACTAAATGTTAAGTGAGTTAAGTTTGACGACACGTTTGGCTCAGTTTGTAGTGAACCTACTTGCTGTGCCAGCGGTCGCGGGTTCGAGTCCCGCTGGGAGCATTTATTTGTGTAATGAGCACGAATGTTTGTCCTCCAGTCATGGATGTAACAATATGTATAATATGTATGTATTTAAAATCATATATGTGTAGTGTATCAACTATCTGGTATCCATAACACAAGTCTCGTAGCTTATCAAGGAACTAGATGGTGATGTGTGTTAATGTCCCAACATATTATATTATATTATAAAGTGAAGCTTACCACAGTACATTAGTGAACATAGCACAAATTAGTTAAGCCGTTTCTGAGATTAGCGCGCACAAACGCACAGACAAACAGACAAAAATTCTAAAAATCAACGTTTTAGATTCTTTGGCACCCAATAATAGTTTTTCTCAAATATCTTCCATGTAGAGTCAGACAGTCAGTCAATTCTACTTAGTAGTGAAATAATTTTTTTTATTATTACAGAAACGCAGTTAAGTCTTTATTTTTCAAATAAGAGAAATAATATTCTATATATATATATATATATATATATATATATATATATATATATATATATATATATATATAGTGCACAAGTGTACATACATATGTGGTGCAGCCATAATTACAGAGAAATCAATAACTACTCTTGGCCTGCCCGAGATTCGAACCCAGATCACAACCGTAAGGAACATAACGTAAGGAGGAACACACAATCTCCAACCGTACGCGCTAGCTACTATACAACATAGCTTACTAAATAATGTTTACGTAAACGAAATACCGGATTGAGTTATAATAGTATTTCATCAGTAGTTATCAGAAAAGCTTTCAAACGTAATCTCAACTTTTAATTGGGTGTCCTTCGGTAACAGATTTACGAGACACATATATCATTATCCAACATTCAGAACGCAAAACTTTTTAAGTACAATACTGTAATGGTTAAGCAATTTTGTGTTTTGAATCACGTTACGAAGATAACAGCTTATATAATAAGCAAAAAAACGTTTTGTTAAAATATATTGTATGTATGATTAGTTAATGATAAAGCCGATGCAAATCAAAGCAAATCTATTTCGATACGTAAAATACATCACAAATTGTAATTAGAGTTCATACCTAATCATATTTACCTATTAGATATTTATATCTTCATTATAGCATTGTCGGCTGGCACCGACTACGAAAATATCTGATTAGGTATCTATAAAATAAAAACTAACTGGTAAATGAAAACCCCCATTCAATTATTTTTTGCTTTTTAGTGCCTGGAAGTTTTTGAAGGTATACTTCTTTTGGCGCATTTGGAAAAAAATATGAGAAGGTAACTGAAAGCTGCATTCCTTTAACAAGCAGAGAGTTGTGACATACGGTATGACATCTCTAGCTATTTTTGTTCAGTTAGGCCAAAGAAGTATAACTTTTTACGTGCGTACATAAGTACACACACATTTTTTAAAAGTCGGTTTTTTTTTTTATTAGGTACTTTTTATTTCGTAATCTTTAGTTTTAAGTAAAACTGAAATAGTTTTTGTAATAAGAAGTAACCGTTTTTTTATAAAAATTGAAAGATTTTGATTTTTTGTTCTCACCGCGGATTTGTATCGTGAGGCCAATTTGGTTTTGGCCATTTTGATTTTCATACATGCGCACTAAAATTCGACTAAGGTTTTGAGATAGTTTCCCTTTAATGAGCGACACCATACCTATAATGAGTCAGGCCATTACACGTTTTAGTCCATATTATAAGAACTACTAAACTAATTTTGATGAAATCTTTACTATTCTCTAAGTTGAAATAAATGTAAGCAAATAAAAAAAGAATGATCACGATCCGATTAGGTACTAGTTTCGGAGAAATACGTAGACAAACATAGAAAGAAACATACATACATCTATAAAATTTTGTATATTTGTTTGGAAACCCTAATAGATTATCATAATGAAATAATACTTTATTCAAATAGACTTCTGCATCGCTTTGCTCAATAAAATATTTTTAATTTTATCTCAATTTTTTTGAAATGGTTCCTCTAGAACAGTTTGTGAATTTTTTTACAATATCACGGGTCAATTTTAAATAAATTGTAATTACTCTAAGCACATCCAGCGAAATTGTAAATACCCTATTTAAATTGTCATTAGTAGTAATACCACGTTATGGTTAGAAGTCTTACGTGTTCATTCATTGCGATCAGTGAATCGACCAATTTTTTAAAACCAAAAATGTAATTTTGACATAGAACTAAGAAAGTACTCCAACCCGTGTTAAGATTTCCGTATGTATAGAATCTGAGTAAACTTTTATTAAATTTGTGAAGATTATTTATTGGTATTTTTTTATTTTCGATTAGGTGACAGGCCCGACTTGGATAACGTAGACTGGGAAGGCAACGAACAGGCTAAGGCGGGAGTTACGCTACGCTTCGCTTCCCGTTAGATATTTTTTTTAATTCAAACCCAGAACCCCTGCTATCAAAAATAAATATAATATTTTGAATGTCGGCAAACAAAAAAACGAGCGAGCCTTACAGTGGTCGCATATGATGTGTAACATCTAACATTTCACCTTATTATGTTTATTTTACTCTAACGTAGCGTTGATATGCATAAACTCATATACGCATAGGTATAGTAGTTAGTAAAACAAAGAAAATGAAATTAATATAAACTGAAAAGAAAATGATCAGTAAAAAGTAAAAAAAAAATCCTTCCAATTGTTTACAAGTTTGCCAATTCCAATTGCTCTTTGTATCGCACCTAGACTTTTGATAACATGAAAAAAAAATCATGGGCCTACAGTCATTTTATTGCTGACGTATATATAATAATAATGTAAGCACAGAGCGTTACTCACAAAGGAACATGAAGTAGCTGGCCGAGTGGCACAGGAACTTGATGAAGGGTTTGCGCAGCGTGCGGCCGGCGGCGGAGTGTGGCGCCGCGATGTAGGCCAGCGAGTACAGCGGGAACATGGCGCCGATGCGCACCATCTCCGCCGCCTGCAGCAGCATGTTCTTGCGCCGGAAGCCCGGCACGCTCTCGTACCAGATGGACGCCAGCAACTGCTGCACGTTGGGGTGCGCTACGAACTGCGGCCAACAGTTAGTACGACCGTTAAGATTTGCCAAGTCGAGATGTGACTCTATATCCTCCCCTCTAAGACAACATCGACACATGTTATATACACATATTATATATCGAGTTATTTATTGCAAACTCATATAATTGAGCTCTTGATATAGTCTCAGGATCTGCATTCTATTCAGATTAATTTACTCGTATAAGGAATTAATATAAGCAATTTAAAGACTAAGTTTAAAAAAATCGTTTAAAGGAACTTTTGTGACACTAACATGTGGGCGGCAACGAGTTTTCAATCCAAAACTTCAATAAATACCTGCCAACAAGCGACGAATACATCGAAATATTATGACTTTAGGTGTCAACGAAGTCCATCATCATGACCTTAGTAATATAAAATTATTCGCGGAAGTCTTCTCTCACTGCAAGCTACGCAAAATCAATATTAACGTGTCTTGTAATTCCTTGCCGGACGTTTTAATATTATATATATATGGGTGGGTATATATATATATATACCCACCCTACATTGTAGAGCCAACGATTGCTATTAAGGTGAGCATAATGAGCAACTTAACACCTCCAGGTAAACTAAGAAATTAATTACATTTCTAAGAAATCTATTGTTAACTGTAAAGCCGGCGTGTCCGCGGTCGTCGAGGGATTAATAATGATCGGATTGCGGAAATCTTTAAAAAAAATAAAAAGCTGGACTCATAAATTTTATTAACAAAAGAGCCAAAGTTATATTTAGTTATCTTTTACCTTTTAAGAGCAATTGAGATTACCTACCTTTTTCTGGCGTAGTTTTATCGCGAGCTTGAGTCGAGATAATCTCATTCTCTCCGGCGCCCCGGGCTCGCTCAAGGGCGCTTGAGGAGAGCCCGTCTCGTGGTTGAGGAGCACTTGCAGTTCGTGCGAGGTGCGCGTGTGGTCGAGCAATGCCGTGGCGAACTCTTGACATTGCACTCGGAGTTCTTGATATTCAGTCTTAAATTCGTGCTCCAAAGCTGAAAGGCGGCGGAGCTCCCACGATAACTCGAAGGCCGTTAATATGGGGTCTTTAGATGATAGAGCGATAAGTGAAGGAGAAGCGAGGGCGCGGTAGGCGTTAATCCGCGAGCGGGAGTGCCGCAGGGAGTCCTCGCGGCGGGAGCGCACGCACTCGTCGCAGCCGCAGCGCACATCGTGCGGCACCGGCAGCCCCGCGCCGCGATCCAGCAGCAGCTTGATGATCTCGTAGCTGTCGCGGTGCGCCGCTAGGATTAGCGGCGTTATGTCAGACGTGAACGTTGCCGTTTCTGGCGGAAGTGCTTCCCAACTCTGCAATATGTTTGTCAATTATGCTTTTTAACAATAATAAACAAAGTACATCCATACTAATATTATAAATGTGAAATTGTGTTTGTTTGTTCGTCTTCCTTTCACATCGAAACGGCTTGGCGGATTGGTGTGATTTTTTGTGTAGAGATAGTTGGAGGGCTGGAGAGTGACGTAGGCTACTTTTTACCGCGGGAGATAATCTTTTTCTCACGGGAAAACACGTTATAACACAATCCAAAAAATATTTATGGAAACTTGGTATTAATACTCTTCAATACAATTAATTAAATACGTGTTTTAGAAATTCATCTCATAAGAGGGTAAAATAGCGGATGAAAGTTTGTATGAAACCTACCATTTTAGTGGGTTTTTTTGTAGCTTTTGTTATGCTAGTTATAATACCTATATAAAGAGAGTAATATATTATAAAGTAACATATTACAGATAAATATGTAAGTTATTGCTTCGCATTAATTGAATATTAAATATGATAACCCGAGTCAAATAAAAAGTAGGTGGTGTACGGCGCCGGCGGCCACACCTTTTCACTAGACATCATCAAATACTTATGTATATATATTATGGGTATTATTTTATTTCTAATCACAAAGGAAAGCTAAAAGTGTCTCACGTGCAATTCGCCAGGCTTTCGTGTTCTCTCCTCGTGATCCAGCAGCGCTTCCACAGCTTCCACAAACTCCTCAGATATCGCGTGTAGGAGCGCGTCTCTCGTCTCGACACCAAACTCAAGAAGCAGCTCCACCATTTCCAGGTTCTCGTTGTCGATGGCCATGAGCAGCGCGCTGCGACCCAGCGGGTCCACGCAATCCACGTTGATGTGTCCGGTGTCGCGCGCGCGCTGCAGCACGCGGCGCGTGCCTGCCACGTCGCCGCGCTCCACGCCCAGCAAGTATTTCTTCTCCTCGAGCGACAGCACAGCCATCTCCTGATGCGGTCTGACCACATTTTCCTCCTCTGTCATACCATGTATACTGTGTCGCTGTTAACAGAAACTTTTATCCTACAATTTCGAAATTTAACTAGCGAAAAGATCTTTATTCGTTGATAGCGCCGCACTGTACGGTTTTTACTTTAATTGATATTTTTTTAGCTTCCACGTAAAGTACACAACAAAAATAGTTTATACTAGCATTTCATCAAAATCCCTCCAGTGATTTTCCAAAAAATATTTCATGTACAGATTCGACCTAGTTACAATTTTATTAAATGTATAGATTTTTTTTTTCGTTTAAAGTAAAATTATAATTAGATTATTGTTTTAAAAAAAAAAAAATTCTTTCATATTTTGAAGTACTCTACATTAGTTAAACAATGCTAAATAAAAATACTATACTAATAAATATATTAGCTAAAACATTTGGGAATCACAGAAAATAATGAGGTTTTCAGGAAACTATTGAGAAATTCAAACAGTTTGCCAGTACATGGCATTTTTACAAGTAAATAAAGTTACGACCAGTAATATGCCTACCTTGTAGGTACATGATCATCCGCGTGTGGTGTACATATACACACCTACACGCTCTCTATTGTTCGTATATGATACATCATATATTATGTATGTAGGTAATTTTAATAACGCCACTACTATTTGCAATATTCGTGTGTAATTATTTCTCAGTGCAACACTACATGAACTATACAACATACATATACATATTAACTGTAACTTGTCGTAAGCTATTGTGCGAATGAAATGTTCGGCACTTAGCGTAATGAACTGCGCATGTATTTATTTTTTCTTATTTATATTACGAAAATAACTACATTCCAGCTGCTTGCGAATACAGAGTTCCATAATTTACTGATACACTCGAGTGCTAATACACGTGGGATTTAATTTGTGAAAAAACGACTAAGATTATACCAAGGCCTGGAAGAGCACCGGCCCGAAGTCGAGCCTCTAGCTATATTCTAGACATTTCCAAATTGACGAGCGCTATCGTCCGTCATCGTGAGATGAAAGACGATAAACATGAAGTAGGTCAGCTGTTAATAGCGAAATGTCGTAGGGTCGCTGTCGAAGTGTCGAAGGCTTCGAGGGCCGATACACTCATTATGCAAATGGGTCGCGCAGGGCGAGGGCGGTGCTAAGGTACTCCTAGTTTTGGGTACGTGTTGCGAATCGTCAACAGATTATTAATTATTATACATACTTATATTATACTCATATACCTATAGTTTGATATACAGCTGTAACTCATGGGCAGGGACGAACTTTGTTATTGCTTATATCGTAGGAATGTAATAGAGGTGCACGTGACGCTATCGTACTCGTACCTTAACTTTGTTGTCGGGCGGACGGGGCTCGGAGGCGAGCAGCGCGCCCATCTCCACCCGGCAGGTGGAGGGCCGGCGGTCGCCGCTGCCGCCGGACATCTCGGAGCCGCCGCTCTCTGCACACACAGATGAAACACACTATGAGGGTGGAGCACGCATGCGCTGCCGTCGCCGCCGTCGAGTGGCGACTCGCGCGCGGCATGCGACGGTCGGCGCGCGCGCTACCGATACGGATCAGAGTGGTCGATTATATTTAGCGAAGGCAGAGCCAGGACGATACTCACCGGCACCATCGCCACGAGCGCCATCTCGCGTCCGCTCCGTGAACTGCAACAAAAGATCGAATAGTTAGAGCGGGCGAGAGGCGCGGGCGCCGTGGGCGGGCGGCGCGAGCGGCGGACGTACCTGCACGCGGCGGACGCGGCGAGCGGCGATCTGCCGCGAGTGACGGCGTAGCGCCTCCAGCGTGGCGGGAACGAGCGCTGCGTCGCGCGGCTCCTGCGCGTTCGAACTTTATTTATTACATCGTAAACTACTTTCCGCGAACGAACAGCACTCGGCCGACACCAGCCGGCGTTTCTTTAATACTACTTATTCATTTTTTCTATCATGTAGCTCGATTTTTCAGGAAGTTTATATTTAGTACCCACCTAAGAATGATGGATCGCTGTCGCCGTCTGAGTCGGCTCCTCTTTATGACTATCACTCTTTAACTTAACTATCCGATATGGTAATGCCCTAGAACCTATAGTGAAAGTTATGTAAATACTAAATAGCGTAATGTAATTGCGGAGCCAAATCGCGGCGTCAGTAGGTACTCACTCGTATTTATCTTTAGATATTATAAAATTAATAAAATAGTATACTAAATGCAAATTTATTATGAAACTATTTCAAACAATGACGGCTAATATTTCTACAAATAGCTTTCGATTAGTTTTCTAAACAAACGACTATTAAATTATATTTCGAAACAATTTGGCATGGATCATATCGGATTTGTTTTATAACGATTCACGAATAATTAGAAGAAAGAAACAATTTTTGTCTTTTTGTTTACGGATTCCCGCTTTGCGATTCGTGTAAGTAGATCACGCTTCGAAGACCAGTCGCTTCTAAAGTAAACACTACAAATGATTTAAATATTTACATTCTATCTCATTGTCTAGAGATAAATGTTCCGGAGCGCTACTTTAGGCACAGGTGTTGTCTTATGTGAAGCCGAAGGACTCACGGAATGTCCATAATAAACGGGCAATTAAAAACATTTGAATTTAAGAACCAGGCGACCGGTAGCAATAAACCCATATAATTTTACTACAAGCGTTCTTTTATTACATAGGTTTATGTCTACAATTTATACGAAATCGACGGTCTAAGTCAGTTGCTGATCAGACGAGAAGCATGCAATATAGATACCATTATTTGATAGACTACAGCTCGCCCTGTCAGTTGCAGGCGATATAGCGCACAATGCTTATTCTGCACTCGGTCGCAGCGCGGAGTGTGGACGGAGAGATGCACGGCGCGGAGAGCGACAGCGGCCTACCTACCAGGAGCACGGCTCGTAAATTCTATTTTAAAGGGTACGAAGGATGGGTCGCGGGGAGGCGCGGGGGGTCGCGCACGTGGCAGCGGGCGCCCGCGGAGCGAGGCGGCGAAGGCGCGACTCTCCGGGAGCCGCGCGCGCCGCGCACTGCCGTCGCCGCCGCCGCCGCCGCCGCCCGCCCGCGCTAGGGCGGGCGGCAAGCTTTGTCGACTTTTTATGCGAGATATCAGGATTCTTCAAACTTATATTTAGACAAATTACAAGGACAAATAGGTAATAACCTAAGTACTATATAGAATAAGTAAAAGTGGCATATAATATTATAATTATTTCTCTATCCGTGAATGCCCAAACTGACCTAAGTGACAAGGCCTGGGTTGGAGGCAATGATTGTTTCACAATTAAGGAAACTATAACAGACTCTCCCTTCAGTGTGAAGAGCCAGCCATATAAAATTGTTATCGACATCGACGGGCGGCCGCCGCCCGCCACTTGGCCGTCAAATCGTCATTTAAGCTGGAACAGCATAATGTTTTATCGTCGCCGCCCCGCTGGAACAATCACTATTGTAAATTGTTTTTTAACAAAGATATAATTAGTATTATATTTTGTGACAATTGCTTCGCAGTAATTCGTACATACGTGTATAGGTGGTATAATGGCTGTTGACTATTTGTTATATTATATAGGTATAGTATTGTATGTAAAGTGTTCTCTATTAAATTTAAATGTTATGGTAATATGTCGTTGACATAAATATATTACTATAGATTATGCATAATATCTACGAATTAAATGCTAAGTAAGAAAGATAGGAAATGATGTTTCATTATATCAATTAGTTCTTGTTTCTGTGTAAGATCGAGTAATTAAATCCGACCGGGCGGTGACAGTTGACGCGAGAATCATCATATTTGATGAGCCGTAAAAGGGCTAACCTTAGCTCCGCCGCGCCGCACTCAGCTCTGCTCGTTTGATACTACATTAGATCACGTGACATTTCTACACATACGAGTATGTATAAAACATTCTAACGATATAAAATGCAGAAGTTACGAATGCATTTTTATGGTGTTAATGACGTCAAACAGTACTTTTTATTTAAAATTTACTTTTACAAATGCTTCTGTAGACGAGACGTACCTACCTAGTCAGACTCAATTAAGCCATGAAGAACCTAATATGATAATACTCTCTTAGATTTACGCGAATATTTGGCATTTTAAATAGTACTAGTATAGTATTATGTGATCTGTGATAAAACTATCTTTTTGGACAATTTCGCGTCAGTCTCTCCCGGGACCATGATTGCTGTAAAACATTCAAAACGTCGGAAACGAAAAATCAAACAAATCCACAAACATAGTTTTATTTAGAAATCTACTAAGAATAGGTAGGTGATTTTATTATTATAAGAAATATTATTATAAGAAATATTTTTATTTAAATATTACTATATATTGATTTTATGATTATACGAAAGTTTTATTTAAAAAGATTCCTAAAAATATTACTGTAATTTTAAATAAAACTATCTTTTTGGATTTTTTCGCGGATTTATTTAGATTTTTGGTTGCCGACGTTTCGAATGCTTTACAGCAATCATGGTCACGGGAGAGACTGCGGTGTTAGATGTCTCGAAGGTATAGTTGTTACAAACAGCGAAAGTATTTAATGTTACCATAACTAATGACAAAAAAATTATTTTGAAAGCGATGGAAAAATATAATTAATTGAATGCGACAACGGGCGAGGGCATGCCGCCCGATGCACCCATCTGAGGCCGAACCACGCCGAGGCAAGCGCCCGGTTTACGTTACACATCTGACAGGTGGACTGTACAAAAGCTCCATTATTTTAAGAGTTAACGACTTCGCAAATAAACTTATCCCTACTTTTCGAATCGCCATTACGCGCAATAAAGATATCGCATAAATTGATGGTAATATAATAAAAGAGCGTGCATCGTTGCGAGAGCCACAGTGGCTCAGAGCCGCGCCTAGCAATAAAATAATATTATCACACGGAATTCCATATTGATCGCCCATTCCGTTACTAATTTCTTCAACTATCTACTGCTACGTGTGCCCGCTCCGCGCCGCCCTCGCAGCCGCGCTCGCCGCCGCGGTAGTACCTACAGCTCTTCGATATTCCAACGATGCGCGATACTCTCAAGTAGGTGCACTACGAAGCTTTATCCACTTGCACAATATACCTAGAATGCTGTGCTATTCACTGCAAACATACTCGTATACGTATGTCTACACCTACGAGACGCGTGGCACAACACGAATGTTGTACCTATGTTGGTTTATTATTAAAAATTTCTGACGTCACATAACAATAGCATTTAATAAAAAGTACATAATAATGAACGTATGAGAGCCGTCTATGAAGTCAGTGAAACACATGGACAAAAGTGCTTATAAATGCTAAACTTTACGTACTTCTTCAAATTTTAGGTAAAAACTTATAATTTTATATTTTCATGAAGATTGTATGATTATTTGACATTTGTTGATCTTCTGTTTGATAGCTCGGCTTTTGCTGCAGCGCGATTGATATAATGTAGCTTACTAAGTATAACTTGTTATAACAAACGACTTGAATGTATGAACTCGTGGGAACACTAACTACTCTGTACTCTGTGCATGGCTGGTATCGCAGGCGTGTTCTACGAATACAGAGCGACCCAGTTTTCAGATATATAAATTATGTTCGATCATTGCAATATCGACATTTACATTCCCGCGGCATATGGCGCCCGCTAGATTAGATATCTTTGGGCTTTGCGATTTGTACTGTAAAAGTCCATCTAACGAAAGTTTTTTTTATTTTACCTACATACAAGTAAAAGACCTACACTTTCAATCACTTACGGGCTGCTAGAGTAATTAGATATCATATTTTGTAAATAATGCATTAACATTATATTAAAAAGTATTGCAAAAAAACCATGTAATGATTTAATAGTTAAAACTTGCCCATCTGTTCTGGATAAGTAGAAAAATGATAGCGACAATATAAATATAGATGTGAAGAGAGATAATAATTATGATATAACCATTAGAATTACTAAGAAGAATAAAAATTGGCGATAAATTTATCAACTCTAATTCTAAAAGCTATTTAATAATTATTATCGTTGGAACTCCGACCTTATCTCAGAATAAAAGTTGAATCACTATGTAAGGTGAACAAGCTGATTGCCGTCGATTGAATGTAGTGAATTGAAATACCAAAAAAAACTAGGCCCCAGGAGATCACACCCGGAAATCTACCAGGACACCGGCAGCCTGCTAGACTACTGGGATGCCCTGGGGTAGAAAGAATAACACAAGCTGACGCACAACGGGCAAACTTGCCTAAGAGTGGAGAAAGCCGTGTACGAAGAAGATTCCAGACCCTGTGCGGTGCACCGTACAGTGCACACGTATGAGGGTATAACCCTTATTGTTAGACAATATTTCCGACACGAAACTTAACTCAGCGCTTGATAATGATCACCTGTTCATTCTAAAAGAGCCGTAAATTCAGTGGTAGGTATATCTATAACAATTACCTATAAGTTAATCTCACCTTTAGATCGGACTCTACCAGACAAAACAAAGTTGACGTCATTCGAATAGTGTTTACCTTACACTCATATTCTATACTTTTTACCCGACTTCGGAAAAATCCGAAGGACGTTTGTTTGACTTGTTTGTATGTATGTCATGCCGATCATATGTTCCCTCGTAATTACTAAACGGCTTAACCTATTTTAATCATTTATCTATAGGTACATATAATAAAATTATAACTAAGCCGAATCTGTACATTAAATATTTTTTGGAAAATCTTATTGAAATAAACATTATTATCGATACATAGGCCGAATCTATAGTTTTTAGAATTTTTGTCTGTCACCGCATCACAGAAAAACCACTTTTTGATGAAATTTGATATGGTGATAGCTGACTATCCGGGTCAACATATAGGATACTTTTTACCGCAGGAAAATGTCTCATTTCTGAGAAAAAATACAAAAACTGCAATGTAAGGGTATACTAATATGTAAAACCTAAAAATTTGGTTTTTGGTCATCTGAATACGGGCGGAGCCGCGGGCAATGCTAGTTATTTATAAAAACGTATATTTATCATTAGTAATTTTATAAATATTATTGCTTTTAAATATGAATTTATTACTGTGGAATGAATGTTCATAAATTAAATAAAAGCTATTATGGTTAATGTATGACGTGTGAATGAAAGAAAGAATGAGTGAAAAGGACGGAGGAACATGGCGGAACACATCCTGTGTTCCGCCATGTTGAATGAGAAAGTTTTAGTTTTAAAGGAGGATGCAAACTGCAAACACGTACTAAACTATTGAAAAATTAATAAACATATCAATTAATGATTAATTAATTAGTGATTTCATAGATGATGGCACGCCTTGGGAGTGAAGGGATCGCCTCCAGGCTACTTCAACTTTAGAAATATTGTAATTTGTAATTTAACTTTATAAAAAAGATAACGAAATAATATTAGTCCTGCTAAGCTTCTTTCGCCAGTTCTTTCAGATCTGAGGCTTCTTCTTTCCGAACTGGTAATAGACTCATCGTTCAGTAAAAAATTGTAATAATTTAATGCTGAATAAAATGTTTTGAATTTGAAGGTGATTGTAGTGTGGCGATTTTATTGCTAGTATCCTCAATCTCAGAGTACTAAAAATTTTATATTTGTATGTTTGTTTGCAATGGATTTATGCATTAGTTTACTAAAAATCGGCTAAACCCATATGAAATTTGGCATAAAATATAGTTAGAGATCCTGGGAAAGATATAGGATAATTTTTATCCCGGAAATCCCTTAAGGGGGTGAAAAGGGGCATAAAAGTTTGTATGGGGAATCAATCATTTCTCAAGTAAGGGTTACGAAACTGAATCATACCTATGTATGTATAATATAAAGTAGGTATATCTATTCCATACTAACCGTGAAAATATATTAAATAAATTAATAATTATATAAAAAAATATTATATTTATATTTTGATTTGTTTTATTTTAATTGCGATATCTGCCACGGCGCCAAAGAAGTTTTACTTCAACCGCGCGTAAAGTTTACACGCACTCATTTTTTTTGTTGTGTTTGTTGTTGTTGTTGTGTGTGTGGGACATAAAAATATAAAAGGTTTTTAAGAAGTTATTACAAAAATATTTGCGACTCACTCATAAGTTTAGAAGTAATTTGGTATAGGAAATTGTTAATAAAACTCCTTAAGGCCAAGCTAAAAAGCTGTAATTAAAAAAATTAATTATAAAAAAAACGTGTGTGTGTGTGTTCTTATTTATGTACGCACGTAAGAAGTTATTTTATTTATTTATTTTTTTATTTTATTTAAGATCCTAACAAAAGATACATAATATATTATACATCATCATTTAAAAACATATAAAGCAATCAAGCCACGCAACACGTGTGCTCCTTCACCTATAGGAAGATATTCTTCATGATATTATGTCTCGTATATATGCAACAGCCAGTTAAAATCAAAAATGTGATAACAGAGTCATATTTTTTGCATAAAAGTGACATAAAGACATATTTTTTGCATAGAGCAGAAAACGCTGCGAAATTTAAAGTTGAACATAAATCTAAACTTTTCGATTACTTCACGACGGACTGAAGCGCAAAACTTGACTCGCGAGCGACGTCGCGACCGCCTCCTAACAGAGATAGGGATTTCGCCAACTACCGGAATATATTTATTGTTGACCCACTTAAATCAACTAGCTAACGGGTACATTTAGTCTTCGTCAGCGATTCGACCTCTGGAGTTTGGTATACAAATTAAACTAAATATCTAAAGTTAAGCTGTAATAACGTAGTTAAGTCTAATGGAGCAATAATAACAATAATCATTTCATATCTAAATATCATATATGTATCTGTGGTCAAATATAGCCTTTTTTGATCTTGAAAACAATCGTAATCGATTTTCGTAACACTCTTTCCGAATAGGCCATAATAGCTTAACCCGGAAATAAATTAATCACCAAACAGTCGATCGATACTAATGTCTATGTAAGTATTAGGATATTTTTTAAATTAATGTACAATTTACATTGTATAGGTTCTCTATGTCTCTCTCTCTCTCTCTTTCTATTATATCATTAAAACTTAAGTAAGGTAGTAAAAACTATACTAAGGCATTACTTACGTTTTAACGTTTAGTATCGATTTCTCAGAGATGAGATATTTTCCCGCAGTAAAAAGTCTATCATCCTATATGTTGACCCGCATAACGAGCTATCACCCTACCAAATTTTATCAAAATCTTTCCAGTGGTTTTTCTGTAATGCGGTAACACACAGACAGACAGACAGACAGACAGACAAAAATTCTAAAAACTATAGATTCGGCCTCTGTATCGATAATGTTTATTTCAATAAGATTTCTCAAAAAATATTTAATGTACATATTCGGCTTAGTTACAATTTTATTATATCTATACATATAATAAAATTGTCTGTCTGTAGGGCACTTTTTACTGCGGGAAAATATCTCGTCTCTAAGAAATCTATACTAAACGCTAAAACATAACTAGGGACGAACCCGAGCGGAGCGAGGGTGAGTCTCTAGTGTATATGTATATAGATGTCAAATATTCGCATAAATCTAAGAAAATAAAATTGCTCTTAATTTATATCTCTCTCTCTTAATAATAAATTAATACAAAAAAATATACCTACGGCACCTTTTTGAGAAATGAGTTCCCGAAAGTAGACATCTATGTAAAAGAGAACGAAAGAGTGGCGTAAAAACAGAGTTTCGGTAAAACTTTTATCAAGATCGAATTAATCGGGATAAAAAATAAGCTAAATCTTGATGTAAGAGAGTAAGTATGTACTTACTCTTCAAAATACCCGAATGATCCTTAGAATTATGACCCTTCTCGCACGAGACCTCTTACTTACGAGATCAAATTATCTTACATTCATCTTGATTTCCCATACAAACTTTCATCCCCATTTTCACCCGCTTAAGGGATGATTTCCAGGATAAAAACTATCTTATGTCCTTCTCAGGGTTTCATACTATCTCCTTACCAAATTTCATCTAAATCGGTTCAGTACTTTTGGAGCCTATTCGGTACAAACAAACAAAAAATAAAATCTTTCCGCTTTATAATATTAGTATATATCTTGACCAGGTCTGTGCCCGGGTTGTTTAGTTAATTTTTTGTATTTATTTATATGTAAATTAATGACAATTAAGCCAATTAAGGAAGAAAGTATGGTTTTGTATTACAGTTATTGCTCTGCGTTAATACATAAATGTTTTGCGGTCTGGCTTAGTCAAAACCAGTTGTTGGCTCTACCATTCGCCTTTGATACGACAATGTCTAGTACGAGTATATAGACTATAGACGAAACGCGAAGAAAATAAACATAAAATTGTTTTATCTGTTTACTTGATGTCGCTGGATGTAAAATATATATGAGCATAATTAATTGTAGTTTTTATGATTTAACGTATGTTTATAGTACAAAGAGAAAGAACACGAGACTATGATTAGAATTTCTTGACGCTTTTCACTCACTGGGGAAAAGAGAACGCAATGACTTCGCCGACAATTTATCCCGCACCGGCAATGGAGATTAATAAAGTACATTGTGGTTGTTTTTGGGCAAAAAACATACATTTTATAACCCTATATTTGTGCATTAGTGTACTGTTGTCATACTTTCAGGATTATAAATTATGTAACCAATAACCGTAAGACGATTAGACACGAATCAATAAACACATTTCTTCCGACATAACCATTTCATTCGAAAACTAAAAAGTTATTCAGGTATAGTTTAACTTTACCAAGTCATCAAAGATAAATGGGAAGGGTCGAAAATGAAGAGGTCTGCCTCCGGTCACTATGTGGGTCACATCGTCACATTTCGGTGTCACTCGGGGCCCGTCTGTCAACAACGGGATCGATACGCCGCACCGCGCGCCCGCTGCACGTCTCTGCCGCCTCTGCCACCTCTACGATAATCCCTCACCCACATAACTACATACCCTCATTTCGTCTGGCATTAGGTATATGGACAAATACGTTAGAATCCTCCAGGTGAATCTCGTGTATTTAAATTAGAAAAGTTGCGCCGGCTTTATTACTCCTACCAAATAACGTGTGACATACATATATGTACGTACATTGTACATATGTGTGTATCTATGTATTTCTCGTGGGCTGTAGGCTGCAGTACATACTACAAGGGACATTTTATTCCTCTGTTTCTTATGATAAGATTAATAAATTTATTAATATATAATTTTTATGCAAGTGATCTTAGGACTTAGAATAATCAGAAACTTTTAGTATATTTGGAAGATTCTCGTGTTCGTGCTTACTTTGCGAGTTCGTTTTGAACATTATTATTCGGTAACCAGGACGTGGTCACACATGGCGATGACGGTGGTGTGGCTGGTGAGCGATGGTGAGTGGTAGTGAGCGATGGTGACGGTGGTGCACGGTGGTGTGCGGTGTGTGTCCCGCTGACCTACATCGCCCACACCGGCAGCTCCGCTAATCGCATCACGTGAAGAGATCGCGTGCCGAGGTCGTTGCCCCCGCGGCCCTTCAACCCTGCCTGCAATACACTGCATTTTATTCACTGCCAATTTCGTTTAACCATTACAGTTTTATTCGCTTAATCTTACTGTATTATGTCAACCGGATTATTTAAAACTGCAAGTTTTACATTTAATATAATATTTACCTACTTGTAACTTACACCGAGTCTCAGAAATGTCAGCGTACTAACAAGAATAATTATAATGAGCGCCCTAATCAATCAAATCATTTTATATACATAGTGCGCTTAAATAATATTATCTGTCTGTCAGCTGTCCTGTCACGCGAAAATTATTAAATGCACGTGAACTTCCTAGCATTATTACTATAGGTATTGTATGTAATAGAAAATATCTTTATAGAACGAAAGTTAGATTTTTATAATTTGTCTTGTTTGTCAGTTTTTTTTTTGCTTGGAACTAGGAAATACTTATAATATTATAAAAGATAATAATTATTTCTTGAGTTTATGCTCTTCATCATTCATGCAACGGCAACTATACACGGTCATGATATTATGTAAGTACCTATGTACTTATCTAAAGACGAGCAACCCGTAAGTATAATTGATTATTTCAGATAAGTTTCACGCTCAACACATATATAGGTATAGGAAATACTTATTTAATTATCGTTGCGAGTAGATACATCGTAGCACATACGTACCCTTAGGTCAGCGCTTTTATATAAAACTTTCTTAGATTTACGAAAATATTTAACATTTTAAATAAAGCTATCTTTTCGGATAATGAAATACTGTTACTGAGAGTGTTTAGTAATTTTGGAATTCTTGTGGTAGATTTTCCCACGAAATCTAAATACTACAAGAAACAGTAAATAAGTACGAAGTAAATAAGGACAAACTGATAATGCGAAGGTTTCACCTTCAAAAACTACATAAGTATTTTATGGGGCAACCGACAAGGTGTACGTAAATAAATATATGTAAGTATAATAAAATTCCACGCTCTATATTGAGCTTGCCACTTAAACAATTTGAGTCAAAAATTAAAAATATATTATTGAGCAAAGCATTTACTCCGTCGCCGAATACTTTGCAGATGTATATTTCATTATGTAATATATGGATAACTATAAGTTCACACTCAGGATAAGGACATAATTTTGTTTTGCAATATCGCCGGCTCTTCTCAGCAAATCTGCCTTCCGAGCTTGTGGTACTCCTCACAGACTTACATAACTACTAACCTTTAAATATTTAAAATGTCACGATTTTTAAGATATAGTATGTTATCCTTAAGAGATAGACATATGCTATCGCGGACTTTTTTGTAAACCTTTCCATAAAGATTTCTATATAAGATACACAATTACTATACTACCATACATTATTTTGTTATACCTACAAAGGGGTAAGGTTTCCAGACGGACTATTTTTTCCGAAATCTCCAACAAATATCGATATAATTTAAGTCAATGTGTACAAAAACTTAACAAATTGTAAACTAAAACCTTCCTCTTGAATCACTCTATCTGTTAAAAAAACCGCATTAAAATTCATTCCGTAATTTTAAACATCTAAGCATACATAATGACAAACAGCGGGAAGCGACGTTGTTTTATACTATGTAGTGACTATTACGACGAAAACGTTAAAAGACGTGGTTATTTAAGTAAGCAGATACTCGAATGTACAATTATTATTATGAGGGAAATATAAATAAAGTCACATGTATGGATCAAATTATTTGTCACTCTATTTTATCCACTAACCCCCGGAACTGCTGATGCGACTTTAACAGGAATTTCATTAATTTACTCGTAGTAAGTATAATACTTTATGTTTTAAAAATTAAGAAAGATTTTCACGGTTTAAAGGTTGTTACTCGAAGATAGTGCACTGTAAGACTGCTTAATGGCTGGCAGAAACTTCAGACGAGCATGGTGTAGGCTACTTTTTGACAGATTTCAAAACATTTTACCCCCTCGAATTGAGCATCCTGTACTCAATTAAAGTGTGTGTATCATGTATATTACTTAAAAACTTTTATTCTGTGTGTTAAATATATGTTCGCCTGTTGTGAACTGTCTAACATTTTTAATGAATAGGATATTTACCTCAAGGATATTTTTAATATAAATTTCCTCCATATCTTTTGTAGTCATCGTAACTACGACTTTAGTTAAAAAGTAATTATTGGTCGTAATATATATGTACGTATAACAAGTAAAGTATTAATAATTGAAATATTATAATACGTATAATACTATATATTTATTAAAGACTACATTATTAATCGTATGTTTCCCAACACAGGATACATCAATCTCAGAAGCCCTAAATGTTCCTAACTTCACTCATATAATTTTATTACTGACTTCTAACTTTTAAGTCACCCTCGTAAGATGTAATCATACAAGGATACACGAAACGTTACTTTACGTGACTGCATTTACAATACGGAACGGGACCGGAGGGAAATCGTTACCTCTTTTGTTAACCATTTATACTACTATCTGGTAACGAACCCCGCATAATTTAACTTTACCTAAGTCCTATAACAATTCAGTTTACGGTGACATCATAAGATGAATAAATTCTTACTTAGGCATTTCGTTATCAACTTTCTATATGAAAATAACTGTAAAATAAATAAATTATTACTTATTTAATTGCACTTAGAACTGAAATTGTCTCGTGACGAAGCTTTAGGCACCGAGTGCTGGAATGCTGAGACGCTGCTGATAAAAGCATGAATATTACGTTTTTGACAATTTCTTTTATGGAATTTGAGCGTATCTGTGCGTGTGTGGCGCGCTCTATCCCTGGGGATGAATAAATTGGGGCAGTAAAGCCAATGGCATTTAATATTTAATTATATAAAATGGTAATAAATTAGAAGCTCTTTATGCGTAATACAATGATGTCCCTATCTCTGAATTTATTAATGTCCTGCGTGTTCGCTTTAGTTATGATGACTTCAAACACAATGACATACAATATACGAATGAAAGTGCCTAGACATCTAACTCATGTTTTATACCTCAGTAACTCCCTAACTTCTAAAATTTTCAACGTGATTTATGATGCTTTACCGTGCAGGAAAACATTTTATTGTGGCCTGATCCTCTTCTTCCCTTTTAAAAAAGATAACTATGTATGTAATTCGATATTGATTTAGATGATTTTAGAACTTGAGGTCATTCGATATGTAGCGTAAATCAAAAGAAAAGCGTAGATCAGGTGGCACCTACTCGTATATATCGCTAAATACACAAGAAACAATGCCGTATTAAGATCCTTGCCCTTCTATGTTGGTTAATAAGTTATTTTTAACATTTACATATAAAAATTTGAAATACTTTTATTTTATGCCATGACTAATAATAACATAATTTCATTCGAAAAATGAAGCCAGGTTTTCTAAGCTATTAATATTTTTTGTCTTAAACAAATAATAGAAAATTGCTTGTGTCTGCACCTCGTAAATTATAGTTAGTAATAGTACGCGTCAGATCCGTGATTGCCGAGGGCGCGCACTTTACAAGTTTATGGAACATGCCGTGATGACTTCGGGAGACAAGACAGTGTGTGACATTACCTGTCCTTTATTGCCACCAATTAATTGCCAAATCCGGCAACACCATATATGTATTTTTGTAAACATTCAGTGAAACTTAATATGGCAATTATGTTGTATACTTGCACGTGTAAGCTCAACACGTGCGCGTGCATTTACACTGAGCAGTGAATAGCTTGGACCCAGAGGGAGGATGCTGTTTCCTACTAATAAAAATATGATAATGTAAACAGACGCACGATGAAAGCGAAGTTATAATAACATTAAATATTTTGGCGCGCGATCTTTAGAACATGGGTATGAAGAGATCATGCCGCATCGATCAAAGTCCGGATATCCGCATTGCATATCTTACATAACTCATAATAATAACAATCTTTAAATTTACCCCTCCCTTACTTTTCACTTGGCTTAGGCCCGTGTATAGTAAAAATTACCTTCGTAATTGAAGAGATTTTAAAGTTTAAAAAAAATATATCAACCATACAACACCAATCGAGATTTAAAAATAGTGCGACATTCCTAATGTTGAAGCTCACTCTGTACATACTACATACTTGCTCCGAATACGGAGATGTTTCAACTAAAACTGCTTTGAGAAAAGTGAAAACGTACGCTAATAGAGATTATTACAATACTGAAACTTCACCTGTGTCATGTGTGATTGAATCTCACGGCTGGGGTTCCGCTAAGGCAGCGTCCTTTCACCACAGCTCTTCTCTGTTTTTATTATCTAATAAAATATCTCACGTCATTATACATAGTCTGGCCATAAATACTGTTAACACAATATTATATTTGAATTTGGAATCTGTCATTTTTATATGATTGTTCATTGATTGTTCATTTTCGCGCCAATACATTGTAAAATATTTTGTAATATTAAAATGGAGTGGGGTGATAAAGAGAACCGAATCGCTGTGATTGCATTACACAAAGTAGGTATGGAGCCAAATACAATTTTTAAAATTCTCCATACGCTTGGTATTAGTCAAATGTTTGTGTACCGGGCTATTGATAGGTACAATGAAACTTCCTCTATTTGTGACAGAAAAGATCTGGCGGTCCACGTAGTGTTCGTACCAAAAAGGCGATTAAAGCTATAAGGAAAGGAATTCGAAGAAATCCTGTCCGAAAGCAATGGATTTTATTTCGGGAGATGAAGATAGTATCTAAAACCATGTCGCGTATTTTAAAAGATAACTTAGGACTTGCAGCCTATAAGAGACGCAATGGTCATTTCTTAACAGATAATTTAAAAAAAATAGGGTGGTAAAATCAAAACAACTACTTAAGCGGTACGCAAAGGGAGGTCCCAGAAATAAAAAAATACAGATGATTTTTTTTTTACAATTAAACAATATTTTAACAAACAAAATGACCGTATTTATATCCAAAGCTCTAAGGAAGCTTACCAATTGGTCAACAGAGTACAACGTGGGCATTATCCGACTTCAGTGATGGTTTGGTGGGGTGTTAGCTATGAAAGAGTGACTGAGCCATATTTTTGTGAAAAAGATATCAAAACATCGGCACAAATGTAACAAAATACCATACTTGAGAAGGTAGTAAAGCCCCTTTACAACACCATGTTCAATAACCAAGAATGGTCCTTTCAGTAAGACTAGGCACCGGGTCATAAAGTTCGATCCATGCAAAATGTTAACAAAAAAAATATCTAAAATGTTAACCGGGGATATAAGGTACCACCATGCAAAATTTCATTTAAATCGGTCCTACAGTTTCGGAGATTAGCCCGTACAAACAGACAAACGGACAAAGAAACAAAAAAAAAAGATTTCTTCTATTTCTCTTCTTACATCCCCCTGACTCGGTTTTTAGTATTTTTTTTCTATGTACAGACATTCGACCTCTACAGTTTTATTATATGTATAGATATTATTATATTTCACCCGCAATATGTCAGAGATGACACAGTCACGTAGCTTAAGCTCTCAGGTGACATCTGCTACCAGCTTTATGAAATGCCTCACAATTTTTTAAGAACTTTTTCAAGATGTATTATTTTTTTCTACTACAATCACGAGTGACTATACTTAAATTATGGATATTATTATTTGTAATTAGCGACTTACCCTCGCTTTTCTCGGGTACGTCCCGTAGATACGTTTCAAATAGATTTAAATAGTTATTGCGAGTTTTCTATAGACCTTTCAAGATCTACAATTTTGTACTACATTGTTTTGATGTATCTCTTACGTTTTAGCCAGCGTTAGCCATGTAAATATCTAAGGACAACGCGATAGAACCAATGACTGTGTTGTTCCTTTGGTTAAAGATAAGTAATAAGTTATCACTACATAAAATTACTAATAATAAGTCACGATCTGTGCAGTACTTGCGTGAAACGCATATACGCTTAAAGACAAACAGACAAAAATGTTTGAATTTGTGTTTTGAGGTCTATATTCTGTACACAATACGTTACAGTAATTGTTTTTAAAAAGTATTTCATGTACAGATTTCGCGAAGTAACTATTTTAACCGACTTCCAAAAAGGAGGAGGTTCTCAATTCATTGGAAACTTTTTTTTATGTATTGATTGGAATTTTTTTTAAGGGTATAAGTAGGTACTTCCCACGTGGTCCCATTGAAATTTTATCGAAACTGGTAAAAATAGCCCGATAACAATATTCCAACTAATAACATTTTTTATTGAAATATCTAATTAAAAATAACAAAAAAAAATGTGTGTGTGTACGTACGTAAAAAGTTATACTTCATTGTTTTTTTTCAGAGCATTTAAATAAAAGCTTATTTTTTTTAGTTTATTTATCTATTTTTTTAGTTTTTATTTTATTCGTATACTTCTCAGCAAAACTTTTTATTTGTGTGCCAAATTTCATTTCAATCAGGCAATGCGGTAGTGGGCTACGAATAAATAATAAGTCAGGAAGTCTAATTCAGAAGTATGGAGGGTATACCCTCCATATTCCGAAGAAATTCCACACAAAAATGGTCAAAAATGTACTTCAAACGAAAACGATGTATGATTCAAAATACGAATCAGTTCTGAGATTAAAACAGACATGCTTGGTGATTGGTTTAAATTCAGACTGAAAGCAGGGATTGGTTTGCAATGTCTGCTATGACAGCTGAGTCATGGCGGGGTGGACGATGTTATGCAATAAATGGATCGGACCAATATTAATCAATATTATTATTTATTGCTCAATGTTTTTTATTATATATATTTGGTTACTTTTTACAATTCAATGAACTCTAAGACCCGCGAAATATGATTAATTTATTAAGTTTTTGTCTAGAAGACATTAAAACTTAAAAAAAAAATAGAAACCGACTTCCAAGCACTAAAATGTAAAAAATAACTAAACGTAGGTTTTCATTTAGAATAGATACCTAATCAGATATTTTCGAAGTCGGTGCCAACCGATGCAAAGCAAATCTAATATATTTTGATACATAAAATGCATATTTACCTATTAGATATTCATATTTTAAAATATTGTCGGCTGGCATTTCAATATTTCATCAAGAAGAATAAAAATACTTTCTAAATTAGGTAAAAATTTATTGACTTCATTTTGCATAGTATTGGCCATCTCGGTTTGACAACGTATTTGTCATTTGAACATCTTTTAATAAATATAATTATAATTTTGCTACTACTTACTAGTGAAAAGTAATTCCTGGACATTTTCATCTAGTTACATGGCTCTTACACTAACACTTCACAAAATATGCTGGCATAATGATTCACAGCTGTAGTTCACAGTGTAAAAATTTAAATATACGCAAAAATTTGACATGTGCTCGCTTGCAAGAATAATGTTCGACTGATGACCGATGACGTGCTGGACACGACTTTTAAGCCCCGCCTACTTGGACACGACTTTTGTTGGGTCATTTTTATAACGCAATTGCATTTCCTGACTTATTATTTATTCGTACGCAGTGGGTGAAATTTAACTTGCAAGATTTGATTACAGACAGACACCGGGACAGGTGAAACTAAATAAAAGCTTGTAATAATATTTATTGTTATCGATATAAAACACGTGTTATGTATAAACACCTGAATAAATATCTTGAATATAGACATAGCACTATACTAAGCGATATTTTATGACTTAAACTATACATGTTTACCGTAGTAGATATGTCCGTCTGTTAGTATACCACAGCTATTTTCTACAGAACTGATATCATGTGAACCTTGAAATTTTGTGTAATTTAATTACTTATAGCCTTACTCTAGTAAGGCTATAATTAAATTACACAAAATTAGAACATGTGGTGGCACGC
Source organism: Brenthis ino (assembly GCA_921882275.1). NCBI lineage: Eukaryota > Metazoa > Arthropoda > Insecta > Lepidoptera > Nymphalidae > Brenthis > Brenthis ino. The sequence goes on along the minus strand of OV170222.1, from coordinate 23,787,807 downwards.
CATATACTTACTTAACTGAGGAGTGACAAAAGTTGAGTAAAGTACCTACTCTTATACGACTTTTTAAGAAAATTATTTTGGTGAAGGTATTTTCAGACTTTTTTAAAGATGGGATATTTTCGGTACCACGCTTTGATTAGAGTCAATATTAACTTTTTTTTAATTATATTAACTTTGCTATCAATAAAAGGAATATTTTAGATTGGTACATAAATGCTACATTTTACGTACCAAATTGAACTAAGGGTGAATGATACACTGGTACGATTTTTAATTAATGTTTTCTACATCTGATCCTGTGTTTATGATGTTACTGTAGGTTTTACCACAATAAGTCATGGTCCGTAGCCGCACATATCTTAGAGAAAAGATAACCACACAAGCGCCGCTCGACTCAGCGTGGCTCGCTCGCACATTGTTTGAGCTTGTAGAACTGCTGCGCCTGAAACCTGCCATCCCATCAGCCACTCAAAACCGCAGCGCAAGTTGGCAAGATAAATTTTCTAAATAAAATTTAAGATTTAAATAAGTTAATTAAAAAGATTTTAAATAACTGACTTGTTTCTTTTTATGTCTGCGCAGATCATATTATAATATGCATAAAATATATTTTTTAACGAACATGTTAATAAAATTCATTTATTTTTATTAAGCTAGACATCTAAGGAATGTAATCTGGAGAATGTAGCATCTAAGCACTTTATCACGGCCACCAGCGTGCTGCATGAATCATGATTAAGCGATAGGACTATGCGGCTATGATCGGAATTTTGCATAATTTAGAATTACAAATTAAATAATTAAATAACTATTAAAAAGAAATTGATCGAAAATATAATTTAAATACCGAACTATAGGCACTCCCTGACATAAAATGAAACAAAAGTGGAAACAGAGAGAATATTATATATACATACGCGTTTAAAGTAGGTAACTGTAAAGTATAGTTTAGACTAATTTAAGAATCTCTGCGGCATATCTAACAATAAGTATAATATAGTTAAAACGATAAGTAAATAAAAATCAATTGCCGTTCGTTAGTCCCGCTATAACTAAAAAACGGCTGGACAAATTTGAATAATTCTTTTTTTGATTTGTTATGGGCAGGGCTGGATTTAGGGGAGGGCAACCGGGGCTAGAGCCCCGGGGCCTCCACATGAAAGGGGCCCCCACAAAAGAAATTAAAATAAATCAAATTCTGACTGGCGACAACTTTTTCGTTTTTATTTTATGCATGCATGACTTCGAAACTATTTGATTAGGTATGTATAGTAAATGAAAACTACCAATCAGTTATTTTTTACTTTTTAGTGCTTTTGTTTGAAGTCGGTTTTTATTTTTTTGTTAAAAAGTTTTTATTTTTCCCTTTTTAGTGTAGACAGTAGTAGCAAAGTAAAAATTCTAACGTGTTAGGCTTGTCAAATCAAACAAAATAAGCCCAAACTCAAAGTATCTACTTTTAGCCGTTGAAGAGTTCTACCTATCCACCTTCTGGCCTTACCATCAGATCAGGTCAACAATACCGAACCACTGTAATATCAACGGAAATAGAAACACTTGCAAAGTTTCAAGTCAATATGACAATTAGAAGTAGGTTAAATTCATCATTAGCTATTTTTCCACCCTTAGGGGTGGTATTTTTTTTTGAAATTTAAATGGGACCAATCTGGAAGTATACACTTTCAAACAACACAAAAATTGTCCAAATCGGTTAATAAATGACGGAGTTCTGAGGTAACAAACATTAAAAAAAATACAGTCGAATTGAGAACCTCCTCCTTTTTGAAGTCGGTTGAAAAGCATTAATGTTCAGCGAAATCATCAACGATTTTTCATCGATAAAAGCATGCATAGTTCCATTCATTAACACTGTAATTTAATTCCGAATAATTCTTCCATTTGACTATATCTACCAGGGACCCATTTGGTTACCCTTTAAAGGGTTTTAACCTGGGTTTTTTAAAGGGTTTTAACAAGAAACCCTTTTCATAGGGTTACCCAGTCAACAGGCTTAATTAAATCATATGTTTAATAGGGTTAACCCTATCTGTTGGGTTAGGTATTAGGTTACCCAATAAATAATGGGTTACTTCATATATAACGTGTTATCTAACAAATATAATGGTACAATTTTAGTCTCTAAAATTATTAAGAAACATTACATATTAGAGTGTAGTATAGAAAACATAAAAAGGCGGCGAACGAACACCTACGAGTATTAACGTGTACGGACATGTTTCTTTCGTTGTTTAGGTGTCTAGGCCTGAAGAAATGCAATTTTATTTTATTTGACAACACGCGAGTGATATGAAAAGTGCTCTTAGTCTTGTTATTTTAAAATGCCTCCAATTAAAACCGATGCTGTTCATCGATACTTTAATTATGACAACATCGAAAAGAAGAGTAAATGTTTGATATGTGGGAATAATTTAAAGGTAAGTTACATAATTATCATATTTAAAATTTAATAATTATTTATGAATCATTTACTATCTTCCAAAAGTTATGATTACTACTAACGTTGCACTTATTCATATGAGCGTTTTAATGAAAGAAATCCATATATTTCACTTATTTATATTAAGAATGTGTTTTTAAAAGTAAAAATGGAGCGAATTTTGATATTTTTTCCTACTTATGAATTATTTGTAATATTGTAAATTGTAGTTATAAATTCTGTAATTCAATATTTAATGAGTAAAAGTTGAGTTTTTCTCACGCTTTTCTCCGTAGAACTGCTTTTTGAGTCGGTGGTAGTAGCACACGGATAAACTACTGACGAATGACGATTAGGTATATAAAATAATAAAATAAAGTTGATACTACAAAATCACTGAATATAAGAAAATATGCAAGGAATATCTCGAAGTTTTATAAGTGTCATCCTTGATCCTACACTATACTTATTCAGAAATACAATGAGGGCGTGTTTTTATGGTTATTGTGTATGTATGTGTTTGTGTGTACACATGTGTGTGCGTGTGTAATGATGTGTTCGTCACTTCTTCTCACTGAAACAGTTGGAAGGGTTTGGATGAAATGAACTGTGACTAATTATGTACTTGGAGTAACTATAGTATACTTTATTTTTATGTCTAATCTTTTTTTGTTTGTTTAAGGGTAAACATACTACTAATTTAAAAAATCATTTATCGTTGAAACATTATAATGAGTACAAGAGTATTATGACAATGAATAAAGAAAATAGTAAGCCACAATCAAAGGTGTCTTTAGAGCGAATTAAACAATTAAAACACAATTGTGGTCACTAATTTAGTGATCATTCATGGAAGACCTTTTGCTATTTTACAAGACCAAGCTTTCCAAGACATTATTAAAATGGTAACACCCTCAAACGCTCACGAAATATCTATTGGATCCATTAAAAAACTTGTAATAGATAAAGCATACGAAGTCAAATTAAAAATAAGCAAAGAAGTTAGACATAAAATGATTAGTCTTAAACTAGACGCCGCTACGCGTATATGGATAGAAATTTTTTAGGAATTTGTTGTGTCGTTGTTGTGACAAATTTTTTGAAATTGTCGACAAAATTTTGGGATGAACTTTCATTAACTATTAGTTGTTTAAAACCAATAAATGAAGCGACTTTAAGTTTACAAAAACAACAAATCACTATTGGCGATATTTTTATTATATGGTTGACGTGCAAATCTCGTATGGAGATTTTTTCTATACCTTTTGCTCAAGATTTGCTTAAATCTATGAAGACAAGAGAAAAAAATCTTTTGAATAATAATTTAGTTTTAGAAAACATATATCTAGATAGACGATTGAACGTCATTTTGTCCGATGAAGAGTGTGCAAAAGCACAATCTTTGCTCCAAGAGACCTATACACAGCTACAAAATACAAAAGAATCTCAAATTGATGAGAATATACTTTATAAGGATCCCCATTTAATTGAAAAAAATCAAAATACCTCTAGTTCACAGACATTTACCACAGACATAGAAAGAATATTACAACAAACAGAAAAAGAAAGAGGATTACACTCTGCAAAGACAGCTTCTTCTTTTGAAATTACATTGAAAGAATTAAGATTTGCACCAAGATTAGCCCCAACTGAAAATATTATTAAAGATTGGGCAAATAAAGGAACTGTTTCTTCTACATTAGATGCAGTTGCTAATACAGTTTTAGCAGCACCTGCGACTCAAGTGTCTGTTGAACGTTTATTTTCATCATTAAAATTTATTTTATCTTCTTTAAGAAGTAACATGGACGGTCATTTATTACAAAATGTAATGCTTTTAAGATCAAATCACGATTTATATGACGATAGCTTGGACTCCCATTCTTAATACTCTTCTCATACTTTACACGCACGTCCGCGCACACATAAGCAAGCATGCACACGCACACACACGCACACGCGCACACGCGCACACACTCACACACACACGCACACACAGACACACAGACACACACAGGCACAGACACACACAGGCACAGACACACATAGACACACACAGACACAGACACAGACACACACACACAGACACAGACACAGACAGACACACACACAGACACACACAGACACACGCACAGACACACCCACACACAGACACACACACACGACACACACACACGACACACACTCACGACACACACACGACACACACACACGACACACACACATGCCACACACACGACACACACACACGATACACACACACGACACACACTCACGACACACACACGACACACACACACGACACACACACACGACACACACACACACGACACACACACACGACACACACACACACACACACACACACGACACACACACACACACACGACACACATACACGACACACACACACGACACACACACATGACACACACACACACACACGACACTAACACACGACACACACACACACGACACACACACACACACACACACACACGACACACACACACACACACACACACACACACACACGACACACACACACACACACACACACACATGACACACACATGACACACACACTCACGACACACACACACACACATGACACACACATGACACACACATGACACACACGACACACACACACGACACACACACACACACACACGACACACACACACGACACACACACACATGACACACACACACGACACACACACACATGACACACACACACACACACACACACACATATAACACACACACACACATGACTCACACATGACACACACACACGCACATAGACACACACACATGACACACACACACACACACATGACACACACATGACACACCACACACACATGACACACACATGACACACACACACATGACAAGCTTGACACACATGACACACACATATGACACACACACATGATACACACACATGGCACACACAACATGACACACACACACGACACACACACACACACACACACAAATGACGCACACACTTGACAAACACACACACACATACACAACACATGACACACACACGCAACACATGACTCACACACACATGACAAGCTTGACACACATGACACATGATACACATCTGACACACATGACACACACATGACACACACATGAAACACACACACACATGACACACACATGACACACACATGACACACACAAGACACACACACAAGACACACACATGACACACACATGACACACATATGACACACACATGACACACACATGACACACACGTGACACACACATGACACACACATGACACACACACACACATGACACACACATGACACACACATGAAACACACACACATGACACACACACATGACTAGAAAAATAGAAACTTCTTTAAAAACTTGTTATAATAAAAAATAAAGTTTTATGTAAATATTTATGTCTTTTTATTTTAAGAAATATGTAGAATAATAATTTAATTTAAAATAATTTATTCATAACATTTATGAATTATTCTCTATAATTTTAATTATTTGGTACATAACGTAACGCCTCTTCAGAACCGGTACATTAGCCAATTCCAGCCCAACGAATGTTCCAAAAGCATTATTTGCAAATTCCATTTTTTTAGTGTTTTCTTCGGCATACGTTTGGGTACTGCTTTCAGTAAATTCAATTGTTTTTAATGTATCACGGGCTTCGTAATCCTTGTATTGGTTTAAATTTTGAGAATTTGGCTCAAATATATTATACGAGTCTTCATCAACTTGGTATTCTGTAATATATAAAAACACAAATTTGTAATTAGTAAGAACCTAGACTTTAAAAAAATAGTTTATATAATATATGTACATTACAAGTATTTAAAAACATGCTTGAGAAAGAGGCTGCTGCTATTACCCTTTGAAAACCCAAAAAATCAAGAGAAAAACAAAGATTTTAACAAGTATTATTATGTAAACAGATTAATTACCGCCTTCATTGAGTCGTTTTTCTGAAGAGGGGCTATCACATTGGGTTTTATCGTTATTTGGCTCCGTTTCTGGTACTATTTCAGCTTTTTATAAAACTAGCATTGCCCGCGGCTCCGCCCGCGTTCAGATGACCAAAAACTAAATTCTTAGGTGTTACATATTAGTATACTCTTACATTGCAGTTTTTGTATTTTTCCTCAGAAATAAGATATTTTCCCGCGGTAAAAAGTATCCTAGGATCGCGCGCTACATCGCCCGGTTTATATAGCTTGAGCAGGCGGTCGAGCGATGCGGGGCAGAGGGGATGGACTCGCCGTAGGCATCTCAATGCTCGCCAAGCATTAAAAATGTTTCGCTACTAATTACTTCTAACAACGATATCTCAAAAACTATTCATCTGATTGATTTAGTGTAAAGAGCAATTTTAATCTGCATTAAATGACTAAGCTAACTAAAATATTCATTTGGATAAGGATTAATACCGAACTAAAGAAAATAACTTTGAAAATAACGTAATGTTTTTAATTAAAAATGTTAACATAAAAGTGGTTATTGTAAGTCAACCGTAAGAGATAGAGATATGCTATCGCGGACTTTTTTGTAGCATTTTTATAGATTTTGAATTCTCTAGTACATTACTTAACTGTATCTTTGCTAGTTTACGCGGCGTTCGCGTGGAAAGTTCCCATTTGGCGAGATTTTTTGCGACCTCTTCAACATTTGTCGCCGTATTTCAGCTAATTTACATAAAAGCATAATAAATTATATACCTAAACCTTCCTCAAGAATTACTCTTTCTATTGTTGAAAACCGTATAAAAATCCGTTCAGTAGTTTTCGAGTTTATCGCGTTCAGACAGACAGGAGGACAGACAGGAGGACAGAAAGACGCGGCCGGGGGACTTATTTTTATAATAAGTATAGATATAGATTAATTAAAAATAAAAGTAAATGTAAAATAGTTATCTATATATAAAACGTTACTAAAATCAATTTTTAAATAAAATATACAATCATAAAAAGAAAAATAAATACTTACATTTGTGACGGTTCATTATATATTTTAATAAGTAAACGTGCACAGGTAGGAGTATGAAACTTTAAATTAACATTGTTTTGCAGTGCTACACGAATTTAGAAGTTTCGGGATAATCACGTAAAATGATGTGGTAACCCTTTCGATAGGGTTAATTCTATAGTAGGGCTATCATTACAAATGATTAACACATTTCATTTGCTTAAAGGTAGGTTACACATTTAATGGGTAACAAGGTTTTTCTACGTTCAGTTTGAATGGGTAACCGTTTTTTTTGGCTTAACTCTAAACCCGGGTTTTACGGTCCCTGATATCTACATATGTTTATTGAAAATAATTTCATTTGTTTGGCATTAAATACTTAAAACACTTGACTAAAAAATTGATCATTTTATTCGGAAAATAATTAGGGGCCTCCGCTCCTTTTTTGCCCTGGGGCCTCCACACCCCTAAATCCGGCCCTGGTTAGGGGTGTGTACTTATTTGTTGGGGTTTAAGTATAAAAAGAAGGAAAACCCTAAAAAAAAAGCGGGAAAATCGAAATGTTTAGAACTATTTATTTTTACCTATGTATGTATAATATATCTATTCTCTCTAGTCTATCTATTCTATACTAACCGTTAAAACGTATCTAGGAATGAACCCGAGCGAAGCAAGGGTGAGTCGATAATTAGTGATAAAAACTAAAATGTCCTTGTCACCTGGTCCTGGAATCCTGGTCACCAGTAAAAATGGTCTTGAAATCCGTTTAAAATTTTAATAAGAAGAGTTGACAGCAAAGGTAGGTAAGTTGTGTATTATATGAGATCATTAAAGCCTTGGGTTGAATCGCAAGCCGGCTACTGACCAACCATACACGCTTGAATGTTCATAATAGTAGCTATTTATTACGCCTTTATAATTTAACTATAATTAGCAATAATAAAATAACCTAATTTTAAAAAGAATCAAAAATATTTTATTTTAATCTATAAAAGTTATAGATATTAATAATAAGTTTAATTTTAGAACTTCCAATTCATTCTTACAAAACTGGTAAAATACCAAAACTTTTAATAAAGTTAGAGCTTCCATGATTAAAATCGATAACGACTATCGATTTCTTTTTGACCATGGAACATTTTTTGAACAATGTTTATTTTTTATTACTATAATAACATTTTTCCTTTATATAAAACTGTTATTCAGTACAATCCTTATATATTGGAATATTTTAAAATCACTTAAAAAACAAAACATAAAAATGAAAATACTAAAATTTTATCTTATTTACCAACTGGAAATAATAAGACTTACTAAATAACAGCAGAACCTGTAAATATTTGTAAGCTACAAGAAACTTTAAACTATAGAGAAAATATTTCTTAAAATTATACCGATCATATCATCGATTATTATTATAATTTACCCGAAACAATTACAAAGGTACTTCTCTATATCATCGAAAGATGACACTATGGAGGCTAGTGTTGCCAAGTGCCAACTCAGTGGATTTTATTTTTCCACTAGATCTGGTGGTTTAGACTTGCCTTTCAGCAGACAAATATTGGTTTTAGTGGCTACGAGCAATTCTTGTATGTATGTATATATATATATATATATATACAAGAATTGCTCGTATATATATGAATATATAATCTGAATCTCGGAAACGGCTCCAACGATTTTCATCAAATTTAGTATACAGAGGGTTTCGGGGGCAATAAATCGATCTAGATTAATCTTATATCTGGGAAAACGCGTGTTTTCGAATTTTCATGCAGTTTTCTTTTGCATTATTCTACGCAAAATATTATGTTCGATAATTTCGTACACTAGGACATAAGCAAGTTTGACAACCACAGGTGTCTGGGTTCGAATCCCGGTCGGATACAATGGTATAATTGATTTTAGTTTTTTTTTTGTATTTATTCAAGTTGTTTGTTTTTTTTTTAAATAAAATTGTACTTATGACCAAAAACTCCGAGCGAAGCTCGGTGGCCCAGGTATTTTTAGAAAATGTCGTTTTATTCGTGTTTTCAATAATCAACTAAAACATAAACTAATTTTTTTTTTTGGAAAAAATAAAATAAAAATGTGGTGTTCGGGTAGTTCTAATGTTGCCACTTAAACATAAACTGAAAAAAATTACTCTTTCTGACACCTATTGGCGAATAATAATACTATTTTTTTTAATTGTAATCTGAATCTCGGAAACGGCTCCAACGATTTTCATATAATTTAGTACACAGGAGGTTTCGGGGGCGGTAAATCGATCTAGATTAGTTTTATGTCTGAGAAAACGCGTGTTTTCGAGTTTTCATGCTGTTTTCTTTTGCTATTCTAGGCAAAATTTGGTCAGTCATTTACACCCTCGGGAATAAACATCGTGGTCAAGCGGTCAAGATGCAAGGTTAACAATCACAGGTGTCAAAGTTCGAATCTCGGTCGCATACAAAGTTTTTACTTTTATTTTTTTAAATAATTTATTCAAGTTTTTAGTTTATTTAAAAAAAAAGACGGAAGATTTACAATCATAGGTGTCCGAGTTCGATTCCCGGACGGATACAAAGGTATAATTTTTTTTTGTTTTTTTTTTTGTATTTATTCAAGTTTTAGTTTTTTTTTTAAAGAAAATTGTACTTTTTAACCATAAACGTTTACGTTCACGGTTCAATGTAAATTGTCAATTGTCAACAAACACAAAGTTTTAGATTTGACAGGTTATGTTTTAAAATTTAATGTTGAAAGTTAAATAGTACTGTAAACTTTTTGCATTAAATGTTTTATTCTTAAAGAAATTAGGATAAACAATAAAAATGAAGACGGCCGTGACAGTGTTAAACGAAATGATGATCAAGATAGGTCAGCTTCCTGAATATGAGTGCATATCACAGGTAAGAAAAGAGTAATCATCAATATTATTTTGCGAAATTTAACTTCGTTGTTGCATGGTTATCTCAATGTTTATTATGTTATGGTATAGATACTTTATACCGTTAAGCCGGTGTGTTTTAATGTAGACTTTATGACAATAATTTGCAAATATACTTTTTCTTCTTTGCCTTCTTACTACCACTACTTTACACCGTCGTGTTCCAATTTTTCCTATTCCACAACTTAAAGTGATTCTTTATTGTAAATTTATTCAGTGTATGATATTATTAACACAAAGTGTAATATATGCTCTACTAGTAAATTAATATTAATATACTGTATATAAATAAATGAATATTATGAATTATAATATTTATCTAATACTTTCAGTCAGGTCCACAGCATCAAGCAACATTCGAATACCGATGTAAATGTCAAGGTATTTCTGTGACTGGACAAGCTCGTTCTAAGAAAGAAGCCAAACAAGAAGCTGCTAGGAAAATGTTAATTCAGCTAAATGCACGAGGCCAACCTGTACCACCACCTTTTGCTACCCCATTGGAAAATCCTCCTTCGCCACCATCATCACCATCGAATAAGCCTGCACTAGTATGTTTTGTTTTTTTTTTTTATTTCTTGTTTCTTGTTAAAACACCATACCCTTATAATGTCACAATATTGGCCTGTGTCTATTTAAGTTTGTAATCTATACTATAATAAAACAGTAGAGGTTGAATGTCTGTACATAGAAAAAAGATGCTAAAAACCGAGTCAGGGGGATGTAAGAAGACAAATATAACAAATCCTGATTTTTTTTCAATTTTTTTGTTTCTCCATCTGTTTGTCTGTTTGTACGGGCTAATCTCTGAAACTATTGACCCATTCAAATGAAATTTTGCATGGTGGTTCCTTATATTCCCGGTCAACATTTTAGATACTTTTCATCCTGAAAAATTTAAAAGTTCCCATGGGATAGTTAGTTAAAAAACTATAGTAACTTATACAGCTTAATACGCAACAACTTATGCAACTTATTTAATAAAATTTGGCATGCTGATACCTTATATTGCCAGTCAAACAACAGTTTACTTTTATGCCGGAAAAATGGATGGTTCCCATGGGATAGATCTGTTTGTGTTTTTTGAACCCGAGCGACGCGAGGGTGAGCTGCTAGTGTAAAATCATCATCTTCATCATCATCATCATGTTCAGCCTGCTTTCGTCCACTGCTGGACATAGGCCTCTCCTATGGCACGCCACTGAGCTCGATCTTCAGCTCTACGCATCCAACCGCTGCCAGCCAGTTTACGTATGTCGTCGCTCCACCTAGCTGGAGGGCGTCCTACACTACGTTTGCCGAGCCGTGGTCTCCACTCTACCGTCTACTCCAACGGTCATCGGTTCTGCGACAAATGTGACCAGCCCACTTCCACTTCAACTTGCTAATTCTTTGGGCTATGTCGATAACTCTGGTTCTCTGTCGGATCTCTTCATTTCGAATCCGATCTGTCAGAGAAACTCTGAGCATATCCCTCTCCATAGCACGCTGAGCGACCTTAAATTGGTGGACCAATCGCACCGTCAGTGTCCACGTCTCGGCTCCGTATGTCATAACATGTGTAGTGTAAAATAAAAATGTACAATAAGTAACTACATAAAATAAAATTTTAATACTTTCTTAGATTTACGCGAATGTTTGACATTATTAAATAAAACTATTTTTTCGGATTATTTCGCGGATTTATTTTGATTTTTGGTCACGGGAGAGACTGAGTCTCTCTCACCGTGGATGCTATAAAGCATTCGAAACGTCGGGAACCAAAAATCAAAATAAATCCGCGAAATAATCCGAAAAGATAGTTTTATTTAATAAACAAAATTTTGTGTGATATCTTTTTTTTAAATATACTCGTATATACTTTTTAAATACTCTATAATCTAAGTCTAGCAGAGATAACTTAAACAACATACTCGTTATTACTATTGGCAGTAATCACAAACACTGCCGACAGCCAGCTGCGCCTGCATCGCACATCTACAGAGTATAGAGAGAGGAACAAGCCTGTGGCTATTTAATTAATCACTTGATTAGCAGATGCTTATGATAAATATAACTTAAAACATTGCCATAATCATAAGAAATGTTGACCAATGATTTTTTTTGCAATTTGTTTTGAAAATAGAAACTACCATTTTATAATGGACAATAGTATTCAAAGTTAGTTTTTTATTTTATAGGAAGCGGGTCCATCGTGTGGTCCTGCTGCACCAACATTGGATGTTCGTAGCTATGTTGCCCTACTCAAGGAGCTCTGTGAAGAGTACCGTCTCCGAGAGCCCGAGTACGAGCTGGTAGGGGACACAGGCCCCCCGCACGAACGTCACTTCACCGTGCGTGCAACCCTGGGCCTGCACGAGCGCCAGGCTACTTCCACTACTAAGAAAGCTGCCAGGCAGCTTGCTGCTGAACAACTGTACACATATCTAAGAGAGAACCTCGCCAGAGTTACTGGTGATTTTGTGGAGGTTATATTTTATTTTTGCTATTTAAATTTTATTGTAAACTTATAACGTACACAGATTAATTAAGAAATCTTCAGAACACTAATTGCCTAGAAAATCTGCACTTTTGAGTTTTTATGAGATTTTTTTTACTGTACATACAACCAAACTGGAATAGTTGGCCTATTAAAATCAAACATTCAACATTGTTAAATATGTTTAAAAAATTCATTGAAGAGTCACACTTTTTTAAGAATCCATTAACATTTGTCATATTCTCCTTTTGTAATTTGTTCTATTAATGCAATTCTTTGTGTTGTACAACAAAATGTAAAATACAGTTCTTGTGAGTTGTTATACTCTTGACAGAGTGGTCGTGGTCGACGGTCGACGGTCGTCACTTGATCGCTGCGGCATGCTTGATACTCGTAATCCTTCGCCACTCCTCCCAAACAGCTACTTTCCTTGTGCATTCGTGTAAGGGAATACTCACCGCAGCCCTCACTCGGTCACTGTCCGCCTCATGGGCATAAAATACAGTACTTAGTTTAGTGCTTGGTGGGTTGCACTGTTGCAGGAGGAGGCGTTGGCGCGCGCGCACGAGCGGCGCGTGCAGGAGAAGCGCGGTGTGGAGGCGGCGGCGCGCTACGCGGAGCGCGCGGAGGGCGCGGGCGGCGCGGCGGCGGACGCGGCCTGGCGCCCCGACCTCGGCCAGCGCCTCGCAGACTTCCACCTCGGTCTGCTCACTCATATTGGTAACCCGCGGGGCCCTCCCTCCCTCACTATGTTGTGTTCGCTTTACTACTCACCACTTGTCTGGAGACACTGTTTTTGGTTTTTTTATTTAGTGTATGTTTTTTTTGAGTAATTTGGAGTAGTAATGTCTATATGTATGTTTGTTTTTATCACTTATGACGTTGTATAGATAATTAATCGAGGTGGATTTAAAGAATTAACAAAACACAACCAAAATATGTCTATCTACTTGCAGTATGCTCATTGCTCGTACTGCGGCGTGCGGAGTCTGGTATGGGGAGAGGAAATATACCTATTACTATCACATTTACATTTAAATTGTGTTAAACAACAGAAATATAATTTATTATTTAAGTAGTCATTTTTGGACATCCTTTATTGCTATTATAAGCCACAAGTGTTTAAAAGGTAAGTCTAGTTGATCGCCATAAAGTTTGATTGTGCAACTGGATCATAAAGGTATTTTTAGTTTTCTAGCTTTATTTTGGTATGGAATCCTATATTATGTATTTGGTTTTAGATTGGCTTATATGTATTTAAATTACTTTAATTGTTATAATAGTGTATTTGTTGCTGAGTGTTAATTTTAGTTTTTGGTGGTGTTTTTATTATTCCTAATGTCATGTCTCATGAATTTCTAATTATATTATATTTTAATATAGAAGTATTTAAGATATTATCTAGAAGTTCCGTATAATAGATATTAAATGAACATGTTAGTAATTTTTATGATTAGAATTTTCAAAAAGATTTATAATTATTGATGAAGTTACTTTTAATCATATAATTTATACCTATGACGTGTAACATGTATATGAAAAGGTCTGTGAGAGATATATGGGAACACTAATTTTTATGTTAATCTCTAAATTAATAGTAAAATTTATCAAAGAACATATATATGAGAATGAGACATTTTCCAGTGACGTTGATATATATTCCTATTTTGAAAGTTTAATGGGGCCAGAGTTGTTTTGTTGAACTCTAAATATATATCAGTAATAATTGCATAGTTCAATTTTCTCAGTTTACTTTTATATAAGTATATAACAATTATTTGTAACTGTCAGGTGTCGAAATGAGCCTGTGCTATATCCAGTTTAATATTAGAAAATATAGCAGTAGATGATGATCGTTTGTGTGTCGCTAGACGAAAAGAAGCGGTCCGAGTGCTTGCGCGTGCTGGGGGCTGACTCTGACTCTGAGGGCGGGGAGGGGGGTGAGGGCGGGGACGAGGACGAGAAGCTGGAGCGCGCGTGCGCGGCGCTGGGGCTGCGCGTGGAGCGCACGGCGCTGGGCGCGCTGGCCGTGCGGCGCCTGGAGCGCACGGCGCCGCCGCTGGCCTTCGCCGGCGCGTCGCCGCGCGCCGCCGCCGCCGCCGCGCTGCGCTACGTGCGCCGCGCGCTCGCCGCCACGCACTGATACCGTGGCTCGCGGCGACCACAAACTCGTTCAAATATATTTCAATATCTTTGATATTTGAGAGAAAAGTAATAACCGATTTTATCAACATTTTTGTGCACACATATTACAAATTTTCTGGTGCGCATCTAGCAAAAAAAATGCCCAAAGTTTGGCCATCTTTTACTCATTTGGGATAGAATATCTATTACTAAAATAGTATTGGGTCATAGACATATATTATCCTTCAACCGTAGAATCTAACACTTGTACTAAATAACAAAATATTAATATTTGTTTTTCCACTACTACTTAGAAATATTCAATTCATAAAGACGTTCTTAGTTTTAAAACAAATGATTCATGTCAACATTTTACTACTTTTATACATTTACATTTATTACATTGCCCGCGGCTCCGCCCGCGTTCAAATGACCAAAAACTAAATTCTTAGGTTTTACATATTAGTATACTCTTACATTGCAGTTTTTGTATTTTTTCTCTACAGATTCGGCTTAGTTACAATTTTATTATATGTATAGATGATAGGTAACAATTAAAAACTTGTAACCTTTTGTCAATATAAATATCAAATAAGTAATATTCTCTTTTTATCTTATCATCATCCCACATTAATTTCGAGTTATCAAACTTACCATGAAGCAAACCGAAACTTCAGCGTGTGCGTGTGGATGCGGCAGCATACTAGTGTGTAGGCACGATGCGGTGGTGTTTTTTTTACAAATTTCCAAAAAGGTTTTTATGTATGTTCACCGATTTCTCGGAGATGACTGGACGGACCTATTTTGAACTTGTTTTCTATTAAGATAGATCCCAATGTGGTCCCATCAAATTTTCTTTGACATAGAGTACCAATATTGTTTTCGAGAAAATCAGAAAAAAAGCAATGATATTTTAAGTATCTACATAGGTACATAATTTATGTAAACTGATCTAATTATAGTCTTTTTACTTATTTTTAAATCTAATTGTCATATTGACTTGAAACTTTGTTTGGCTTTCCGATGATGGTACAGTAATTTGGTGTCATCGAGCTGATCTGATGGTGAAGCCAAAAGGATAGTGGAACTCTTGATCAACGACTATTAATGAGTACTTGGAGTCATATATTACTTAAAGCTACTTTGTTAGTCTTCACACTAATATTATAAATGTGAAAGTGTGTTTGTTTGTTTGTTCTTCTTTCACGTCGTAAAAGAGAGACTGCGTGATTTTTTGTGTGGAGATAACTAGAGGACTGGAGAGTGACATAGGCTGTTTTACCACGCGAGATCATCTCACTCCCACGGGAAAATGCGTTATAATACAACCCACAACAATTAAATCTAATACAACTCATACATATCTACATATATAATACTAGCAGAACCCGCGGCTTCGCTTGCGCTAAAACTCCAAAAAATAACTACAAAGGAAGGTTTCCTACAAACTTTTATCCCCTATTTTACCCCCATATGGGATGAATTTCAAAATTATGCTAAAACACGTATTTCTTTAATTGTATTGAAGAGCATTAATACAAAGTTTCAAGTAATTCTGATAATAAATTTTGTTTGGTTGGCTCGGGCCTCCCGAGGCCTCTACGAGTAACATTAGTAGCGAAGATAAAATATTAAAAGGTATACACCGTACCGAGGATAATTGTTAAGTAAACTAATCGTACGAGATCCGCCTGCAAGATTGCTACATTCATCGAGTATTTAATCAAAACCACTTTTTATATACATATTATTTTTTTATATAAAAGGGACAATTTATATGTTTTGCCCGGGTTGCCTATTAAAATGTACTCGCTAATATTTTAATTAAATTAATAATAATCGACCTTTAGGAATAAAATCGATTCATTTCTTATTCAAATAAATTATACTCCACAGAAATATACGTAGAGGTCTTGAAAAGAGATATGCCGTTGCGCACTTGGCCGCAACATCTTCGCAATTAGGTGGAAGCAGGTAACATTTTGTTACATTTATACGTTCACGACGTATATTCATTACTAGCATTGCCCGCGTTCAGATGACCAAAAACCAAATTCTTAGGTTTTACATATTAGTATACTTTTACATTGCAGTTTTTGTATTTTTCTCAGAAATAAGATAATTTCCCGCGGTAAAAAGTATCCTATATGTTGACTCGGATAACTAGCTATCACCATACCAAATTTTATCAAAATCCCTGCAGTGGTTTTTCCGTGATGCGGTAACAGACAGACAGACAAAAATTCTAAAAACTATAGATTCGGCCTCTATATCAATAATAATTTTTATTTCAATAGGATTTTCTAAAAAATATTTAATGTACAGATTCGGCTTAGTCACAATTTTATTATATGTATGGATTTATATATCAAACTAGCATTTCCCGCGGCTACGCCTGCGTTCAGATGACCAAAAACCAAATTCTTAGGTTTAACGAATTAGTATTTAGACTACTCTTACATTGCAGTTTTTGCATTTTTTCTCAGAAATAAGATATTTTCCCGCGATAAAAAGTATACTATATGTTGACCCGGATAATCAGCTATCATCATATCAAATTTCATCAAGATCCGTCCAGTGGTTTTTCCGTGATGCGGTAACAAACAGACAAAAATTCTAAAAACTATAGATTCGGCCTCTGTATGGATAATAATGTTTATTTCAATAAGATTTTACATTACAGATTGGGTTTATTTACAATTTTATGTATAGATATGAAATAAAAATTAAAAATACTAGCGGGTACATTTTATAAGGCAACCTGGCCAAAACACATTGCCCCTTTTATTATTGTATATAAAAAAATCATTAAATACTCGATCAACATTCCACGTAGCTATCTTGCAACCAGATACTGACCATAATGCTGAAAATAAAGCCCTAGGATTTTTTCTAAAGAAACATTGAAATTATTCATAGTTTGGATTCCAAAACTGTAATCAATAATTATTCATGTAATCAGACATACATTTTGCTTATTCTATGGAGAAAAAACCGGTCCGGTCGGTTCTAGTTATAATAAGCCATGACTGATTGATATTGTGTAAACAATGCCAATAATGCATACACTATAATCAATTTTAAGTAATACTAATATAAAAAAAAAACAAATTATAAAATTAGAATATATATTCGTTAACACTTCGAACATGTATCTAAATTATGATGTTAATTAGTGTAAATTTTTAATTATATATCTAATCTGACACTTCGATGTCTGAAGAGTTTCTACGCCTCCGCGACTTCTCCGCCGTGATGCTTTGTAACCAAGAAGTAGTCTTCTGCGCGGCGGTGCGGCGCGGCGTGCGGCGCTCGGGCGGCGGCGCCGGCGCGGGCGGCGACGCGCGGCCCCGCCCCGCCCCGCGCGCCCGCCCACGCGCGCGCGCCGCCCGCCCACGCCCACGTCCACGTCCCAACGGAGCCTCCTCGTCGCTTGACAATATGATCGAATCTTGTTTTAAGGACGCAGACTGTTTTGCCGTCTGCAACGTTTTTGTCGCCTCTGCGATCATACTCTTCAGTCCGTCTTCGTCCGCCGCATCGAGAGCGACTTTACATTCCTTCATTTTTTCTTCAACTTCCTCTGGTGTTTCTGCATTTGACTCTAAAAGAAAATCTACGCAGCGTCTCCGATGAGCGTCTAACACGCGGCGGAAAATATCATCGTCACGTTTCAAAGTAAAATCTTTAACCGCTTCGGTGACTGCGCGAACCGACAACACCGCGAGACGTCGGTCCGGCGGCTGTGACTCGTAGTAGGAACGCAGCAGTGACTCCACATCTGTCGCCTCGGCTGCCACCTCGCCGATATCGACATCTTCGCCTTCCCCAGATTCCCGCCGTTTTCGATCACGAATTTTCTTTTCCCGCTTCATTATTAAGACATCATTTGGATTGGCAACCTGGCCATTAAAGTTTTGCCCAAATCGAATACGATTGAAGTCTTGACCATCATGTTCATAAAATACACTAATTCTAATGAGAGGTAGTAAAGGTTGTCTTACATTACCACTGTGCAGATTTTCAGCCTCCTTTATGGCCTCTTCAACTTTTTCCTTTAAAAAATTCTGGACTTTCTCATTTTCGTTTACACCTTCATTGCCCAAATTTTCTTCAGATAGCACAATAGTCTTAAATACAAAAGGTCGAACTGTTTTTAAAGGTATTGGTGTTATTATATATTCCTTTTTATGCAATTGTAACATCACACAATGTTTAGGTAAGGCTTCCCCTGATGCTAGTGATGTGGCTACTGTACTTCCTGGTTGAATTACTAAGAAGCTTTCATTTTCTCTTTTAATATCTTTTGTTGCAAAGACTTGACTGTCATGCTCATGACCCCATATGACTAAGTCTAAAAAGGTGGGTAATACATTTTCCGAAATATAATTGTTGGGTCCTCTATCTGCTCTATTTTGATGCAATACTAAAATGTTAAACCAATCATTGCCATCTTCAACAAGATCCATCTCAACTTTTTTTTCAGCAAAAAGCCGTGCCAATCGTTGATCTTTCAAGTGACTTAAACCATAAAGAGACAGCTTTGTTTCACCTTTTTGTATTAGAATTGGTGAAATGCGTACATGTGTGTAATCTGTCCACTTACCAAAATAGTTAACCAGACCTGTGATGGACAAGATATCTAGGGAACTAACACTGCCTTGGCCCACTGGGTCATCATGGTTTCCATGTATAGAAACAATAGGATACGAAACATTTAAATTAGGATCCTCATAATTAACGCCTCTAGAAAAATTCTTTAATTGATCAGACACAATTTCAATACTAATAGGTTTTTCACCGAAACAGTATTTTCGAATTATCTGTGTACACTTAAACATACAACTGGGTGAAGGTTTGGCGTGATCGAAGAGGTCTCCACCAAGCAAAACCATGTCCACGTCATATTCAACTGCTAACGATAAGACTTCTTCAAATGCGATAAAACTGTCTTCACCGCGAACTGCATCATTTTCAAGGTAACCTAAATGAATATCTGATGCTATCAAGACTCTAATAGTATCTTCTGTTGACCAAGATTCGATATCATTTGGTGCCATAACTATAACATACACTTAATGAGAAAACCTATTTTGGCTCTCAATACTCAATAGAAGTTATTTATTATAATTTTAATATTGACAGCCGCCGGCTTTTGTATTTAAACATGCAACAACCAGCAACCACAGATTACAGATTATGGTAATAAGGAGTAGGGTAGGACACTAGGAATGCATGATATATATATCGATATTTCATAAAATATCGATATGTGTACGAGATATATCGCTTCAACACGATATTATCGAATCATCTAGTTCATCATTAATAATAATAATATTACATACCGATATATTTAATCCGATATATCAAATATCGTGAGAGATTAAAAGCACGTGCCTTTTTTTATATTGATTCCTTTATTTATGGATGGTAACTTGAATAAAAATAAAACGTAAAACCCCGAATTGTTGAAAAACTAGCCTTCGCATTATCGGAACGCAAAGACACGAAAATTGAAAATTATTCTCCTACTCTCCGTGAAGGCAGACTAGTAGTAGTAAAAATTTTATAATCTGTGACTGTAGTCGTAACTCGTAGTGTGTCTGTGCCTAGAGAGTCTCACTCGCATCCGAAATCCAAGTTCCAACTTCTGCTTCGTTCATCGTTCTCACTTATCATTACAAATTACAAAATATATATAATATAACCTATAAAATATAAATAAAAGTTGTCTGTTTCGTTAAATACAGTTAACGAGCTTTAAATACAGTTAGTGTGTATAACCACATATAAAAACGGCTATTTTAACTCGGCAGAGAAACAGACTGCAAGTCAAAAGAGTTAATAAAATTTTGTTTTTGTAAGGTCTAGAGAAAAAGTATTGGGATTAATAAAATGTTTTGTTTCTTCACTAACTGTTTTTACTCATATTAACCTGATTCCTATCTAATAGATAGGGATATCAAACTAGTTAAATACAAACAAATAACTTACGACTTACGAATTATCGAAAATATCGATATATTTATACGATATATCGCAAAGTATCGATACAACAATACGATATATTATATTGCAAAAAATATCGATTTTTTTACATGAACATCCCTAATAAGTAGAATAACATCGACAAGTTAACTGAGGCTGACTTTTGTTTGTCATCCATGAGGCTGACTATGACAGTAATAAATAGCACAGATTAAAAAAATTACAACATTAAAAAAAATAGGAAAACTTTACGTCTAAAAATGTCATAACAGGTCAAATTTAAATTTACATTCTAATTTTACATATAAAAATAACGAATAACTGACATAATGTCCATTTAAATTTATTTATGTTATATGTATTATATCTTGTGATACATTGTTGTCTCTTTTTAATAATGATATATAAATTATTATACATTATTATTAAAAAGAGACAACAAAATAATGTATCACTAATTAACATCGTACAACTATAATAATGGCATTTATATTACGGGTGTAGAATTACGTGATGAGAATCTCCGTTTCTCGTATTTTCTACGTCCACAAGTTACAACTGAACGATAAGTAAATAGTAGAAGTCGAAATGTCAACTCGTTGGCCTGGCATATGACAACAATTGTTAGTTTGTAATTGTAGTTTAGTGTGGAAAATTTATTGCAAATGTTGTACAACGCATTGATATGACGATCTTACGAGATATAGTAAACGAATCATGCTGCTGCAGGATGATACAAGTGTTTGTTTGGAAGAGAAAGTGTCATGTGAAATCAGAGAGTTGCCTTCAATGATGTGGAAGAGGTCGATTGTGCAAGCGAAGGCTGGACACACGCGTACCTCAGCTGCCCTAGCGTTCGCACTTGCTGTCTTTATAGTGAGCCACATCATTTGTTCTTTGTTAAACTAACAATTAATTATAAAAGTAACTTCTATCTGACCTGTCGCCATTGTTTATAAACCTGTTTATAAATTGACTAATAATACATTTACATTCACAAAACAATCAGGAATTTTGCAAATATTTTCTGAATAAATATTACTAGGGTAGCTAGTGCCAAATTACTTTACAAGCTTACATTGGTTTCTTCATTATAAATTTACATAAAAGAGTGATTAAGTATAAAACGTAAATATTGACTCAATGTGAAAAGAAAAGACTAATGTAAGTATGAACTAATGAAGTAATGAAATACCATATTTATTTTGTTAATTTAATGTACTCCAATATTGTTTAACACCTTGTTACATTAATCAAATGCCCTTTCGTGTTTTAAAAAAAAGTAAAGATATGATAGGAACACCAAACAATTCCTGCCCTAGCCTCTAATCAGAGTAGAGTGAGATTGTCTTTTAGCACCCATTGCTTGATACTTTCTCATCACATAAATTGTATTTTACTTTAAAAGATAAATATTAATATCCACTTTTCCAAAAATCTACTTTAATTTCAAAAACAATTTATTAAATTTAAATTGAATTAAATAGCTCTAATGATATGAAAAGGAATGTTCAGTTCAATTCAATTCTTTTTCTTGTTAATGGTTTCAAAACATACCAGTTCATCAAAATTTAATTTCTTGCTCAAAATTTGCATTTGGCATTTTGCCGCCTCTTGTCACCACCTGGTGCCTAAACCGACCGCTCCTCTTGCGGTTGCGGTTTCTATATAATATTCAGATTTAGGATTTAATAAAACCTTATTGAAAATAATTCTCTTATTAAAGAGATTTATTTCTCTAAAAGGAATTGGTACATATAAATTATTTTGATATCTTAGAGCTTTTTTTTATAAAGAATAACTATTTATATTCATAAGGCATTTAGCAATCAATTAACTTGATGTACTATATTAATTACAATTTTATTCTTTACTTATATTTAATATTTTTAGGAAAAAAAATCTCAAAATCCTTCCTCAGTGCTATGATAACCACATATAAGTAACTCAATAAAGTTTCAATGGTTGACTGTCAGTCAGTAATTGAATTCAAGTTTTTTTTTTAAGTATTATATATTACAATGTTGCCCCTGTACATTGTACACATATATCTTACATAATAAATTCTTCAATTAAAATGGTTTTTATAGCTAATAAGAAATGGTGGATGATATTTTTAGCTTATTTATTTTTTAATGTTTAATTATTCATAATATATATATGTTAATATTATAAATTATTTTATTTTTATTTTATATTTTTCTATATATTATTTTTATTTTTATTTTACAAGGACTTTTGTGTGTTTTATATTCAAATGTTATTAGATATATTCAAATAAAACACAAGAGTATGCTAACATATTGACAAGTAACTCTAAATGTGAGAGGTGAAGGTCTCTAGTTCATTATATAAACATTTTTCATGTACATATTAAATATCTCTCAGATGGTGTGCTTCATTTTTCTATTGGGCACACCTTAGGTTCTATTGCAGAATTCACTTTCATTTAGAGATTTTCTTTCCAAAGATTGTTTACATTGACATGTACATTGTACATAATGGACATGGACCAATAATTGATATAAAAGAGAAGCAAAAGAAATATAGTCAGGCTCTATTATTGTAGGCTTTACTAACAGCCTATAATTTTCATGAATAAACAAACTATTAAACAGTTTGATTATTAATAAAAAGTCTAATTAAAATTCGATTTTGTAATTTATGAGTTCTATGTGTTCATACATACAAACTATAGCATTATTTTATTTGTTTAGATATAATACTTTAACAACTGTATAGGCATTATGTGGTGTGCGAGTATGCGGAGCGGCGGACCTGGTCATCGAGATACCAGGGTGGGGCGCGGAGGGCGCGGAGGGGGCCCACTACCGCCTTGACTACCGCCCGCCCGAGGGTACTCCCGCACCTAACTTCACAGTGCCCGCTCGAGCTTCTACGATAAACTTCCAAGGCCTCCCGGGAACTAAATACCACTTCATGCTCTACTACTCCAATGCCACGTTCGCGGACCTGCTCACGTGGAACCAGACGATTATAACTGGTTCGCATATTTTCTATTTTGCTTTTCGCGTTTGTTAGATAAACTAACAGCAGTAATTACTAAATAGCACTTAAATTTATATCCTCTTGTAGTTGAACATTTTCATTAATTTTAAAAATAAAATGTATGATTTCTATACATCTATACCTATAATAAAATCTTAACTAAGCCGAAACTGTACATTGAATATTTTTTGAAAAATCTCGTTGAAATAGACTTTATTATCTATATAGTGGTCGAATCTATAGTTTTCTGAATTTTTGTCTGTCTGTCTGTCTGTCTGTCTGTTACCGCATCACGGAAAAACCACTGGAGGGATTTTGATGAAATTTGGTATGATGGTAGCTGGTTATCCGTGGCAACATTAAGGATACATTTTATTGCAGGAAAATATCTCATTTCTGAGAATTCTATACTTAATGTAACGTAAGTAGGGACGAACCCGAGCGGAGCGAGGGAGAGTCGCTAGTTTGTTTATAAAACCGATAGTTTCAAATACAATTGTCTTAACAAAACAATTATTGGAACACCTTCGTGTGTTACAAGCACTAGTTAATTTACGAGAATATCTTAATATCACGTGATATATCAAACTAGCATTGCCCGCGGCTCCGCCCGCGTTCAGGTGACCAAAAACCAAATTCTTAGTTGTTACATATTAATATACTCTTACATTGCAGTTATTGTATTTTTTCTCAGAAATGAGATATTTTCCCGCGGTAAAAAGTATCCTATATGTTGACCCGGATAACCAGCTATCACCATACCAAATTTCATCAAAATCTGTCCGTGATTTTGATGATGTGATGTCTGTGATTTTTCTGTGATGCGGTAACAGACAGACAAAAATTCTAAAAACATTATATTCGGCCTCTGTATCGATAATAATGTTTATTTCAATAAGATTTTCCAAGAAATAGGTATTTAATGTACAGATTCGGCTTAGTTAGAGTTTTATTATATGTATAGACGTAGAATATCAACATCTAAAACTGCCCACTTATATATAAATAGGCAAAGACAAAAGTACATTTTTCTCCTCTTTTTGTCTGCAGATTTTATAAAATTCATATTTAGTACCTAGCTATTTTTATAGATATAAATAAATTCTATTTATATATGTTTTCCAAAAATTTACAATAATGATTATAGTCGAATTTTGACCTCTGGGCGCACTAGTGCCTACTATCTTTGGTAAGTTTCCTAAAGTAAAACGGTTTTAGCGCCGGAGCCGCCCACGAACCTGACGGTGACGCTCGGTCGCAACAAGCAAGCCGCCATATCCTGGTCTCCGCCGGCAAATGGAGACTATACGGGATTTCGCTTCAAGGTACTTGTGCTCATTCAACCAAGAAGAATATACAATATAAACAAATCACAGATGACGTTTCTGTTGTGGTTTGTTTTGTACAAACGGTAACAATTTAAGAAATAACATTTTTATTTGTCGGTGTGGCGTAATTTTACCTAAGCGATGATTTTTAATGCATCTCACCATAATCTTGGAAAACTTCAAGCTACGTTTTGTGTATAATTAATTGCCTTTGCCTTACATTCTTCGTGAGTGTATATATTGATATATTCTCGGATCTCCTTCTCTATTGAAATGGACCGATGTAAAGAGTGCCCCGTGAGATCGCCGGACTATCACTGTCCGCCACTTACACAACCGCCACGTTTGCGAGTGTTGCTCCCTTACTGAGTGAAAGATGATTAAACAAACGAATAATATTAGTAATCTAAGGATTAAAAGTATCAAGTATGGTCGCGACATGGCCCGGTTTAATTACTTAGTTTAATACTTTTTAGTTGTTTTATTTTTTTATTTATATGTATGTAATACCATACAGATCACAAGGTAATAACAGTACCATAAAGATCACAAGGTAATAACAGAAGCGAAACAGGATGTACCTTTTAAAAGGTTAAATGTTCACATAACACTGTTTTTAAAAGGTATATTATAAGAAAATAAGACTTATGAAATCGGACTACAATTGTGAATGCGAAAGTTTGTATGTTTGTTCGTTGTGTTTATCACTGCTTCACGCTGGATCGGCTGGAAGAATTTCGATAAGTACACAAATGGACTAGGAGTCGAAGTAAGACGTAGGCTACGAATGATGTGAGTCCGCGGCGGCGCAGGTGATCCCGCTGACGGAGCGCGCGGAGGGCGGCGCGCGCAACATCACGGTGGAGGGCGCCGGCAACTGGACGCACGTGCTGCGCGACCTGTCGCCCGGCGCCACCTACCAGCTGCACGCCTTCACGCTGCTGCACGACAAGGAGAGCGCCGCCTACGCCTCCTTCAACTTCACCACCAGTGAGTCGCGCACACACACACACACACACACACACACACACACATCGTACCTGATATATATCTACGACATATAATGTATTGTACTTTTGAAAGAATAATCGAACTCGCAGCTCTTGCTGTCAGAACCTTATTTGGAACCGGTAATGGCTTCCTGACGAACGGGTAACTCATGAAATTGATTTAATAATGCTAAACTGTTTATAAAATTCAAACAAACATACCAATGTACGTCCGCCTCCACACCTGTACGGGCACCCCGCGCCCCCCGCGCCACCCGCGGTCGCACGCGTGGAGACATGCTTATGATGACAGTGACATTCTTTTTGCGAAGTAGGGCATAACTATGTAAAACGGAATGCCGCCACACGCGCCAGTCGCCGCACACTGCACTGAGCGCGCAAAAACCGTTTGAATCATTAGCCTTCAATGTTACTTTATATCAGGTATTTTCCTCGTCTATGTCGAGACCTTCAAGCCCAAAAAAAAAAACATATTTTTTTTATTAGGAAATGATTTATTTGCTCAATCATGTGTGTAAAATTCTGGATTTAACCACTAATGCTTTCTTACTAATGGTGTGGAATAATTAAAAACTGGAATTTAATGAACAATAACAAATATCATCACAATGTTTAAAATCGATGATCTAACGCCACCTTTCCAAATGATCATATGCGACATTACACGTAGGAGGCGCGCGCGCATACAAATCGTGTAACTGTTAAGGAACAATCGAACAATTTTCCGTCCGACAATGCATTTTTTATTGCAACCATTATGAAGGTTAATGGTTATAACCAATAATAATTACTTGCTACTTTTCCATTACATATTATTATGAATTAATACATTCTTAGATTTACGCATATATGTGACATCTATACTAATACTATAAACAGTATATATAATTTTATATATGTAATTTGGTAAGAAGATAGTTTGAGACTCTGGGAAGGGCATAGCATAGTTTTTAGCCCGGAATTCATCCCATAAAGGGGTGAAAATGCGGATGAAAGTTTGTATGCGAAATCAACCTAGTTTTAAATGAAACTATTTTTCGGATTTTTTTCGCGGATTTATTTGGATTTTTGGATGCCGACGTTTCGAATGCTTTACAGCAATCATGGTCACGGGAGAGACTGAGGTGTTAGTACCAAAAAAGGAAACAAAACTAAAAATAAATCCGCGAAAAACCCGAAAAGATAGTTTTATTTAAAACCAGTATTGCCCGCGGCTCCGCCCGCGTTCAGGTGACCAAAAATCAAATTCTTAGGTTTTACATATTAGTATACATTGCAGTTTTTGTATTCTTTTCTCAAAAATGAGATATTTTCCCGCGTTAAAAAGTATCGTATATGTTGACCCTAGCAAATTTCATCAAAAAAGTCCATAGCAAATTTCATCAAAAAAGTGGTTTTTCTGTGATGCAGTAACAGACAGATGACCGACAGACAAAAAATCTAAAAACTATAGATTCGGCCTTTGTATCGATAATAATGTTTATTTCAATAAGATTTGCCAAAAAATATCTAATGTGCAGATTCGGCTTAGTTACAATTTTATTATATGCATAGATTATGAATTCGATTCACAGCCAATTTTTTGCGTTTGCCTGAAAATTCTGCTTGTGCAGTTTTGTTTTGAGAGGATAAGACCAATATTAAAATAAGATGATCTAAGTATTTGGCACCTTTAATCGGCACCGTTCAGGAGTTACGGCGCGGGCGGGCGGCGGAGGTCGCCGCGCCACCTGACATTGAAATGAAAGCCGTGTCGGAATCAGTTTTATGCAAAACTAATAACAATACGCGCCAAACATGTTTCCTTCTACTATTTGTGTATACAAATTACACTAACAACATTGTTTCTGCAACGCACCGTGCCCTGTCGCATTCGTTACCCATGGCCCCACTCTCCACTGTAGTAGCTGGCGGTTCTATTTTACCAATGTATATATAGTGTGTTGAATCGTATGATTCGTGTCGGTAAATATGATTACCGCTCTATATTATGATAGTGTAGCTATTGTTTTTTAAAATACTTTTTTCGTCTAAATCTACATTTATAGTTTACCAAGAACTCGATGATTTAAATATTAGGCATAGGTACTATCACAGATCTCATCATAGCCTAAAGATGCTGTTGCTTTATGTACAAAACAGTGCAGAGCCTGAGCAGTGGTAACGCGCTCGCTTGGAAAATAAAGTGAACGAGTTCAAATCCCAGGTCTCGTCAAACTAAATCTTTAATAATTATTCGTATGTGGAATTTGTTTTCGTCAAGATCATTTGCTTATGCTATAAAGATAACAAATATAACCCGAGGTATTCTACATATCTGATAGAATCTAACCACTTTTTGAGAGACGTGTAATAAATCCACCCTCGTTTGTCAAACGAGCCCTATTTTCGCTCGCTTTGAGGAGAGGTTTGTGCTAAGCAGATGGATGTTTAAACGGCTAAATTATATGTATAGATGTGTGTATGTATACATAAACATTTGAATAACTATTGTCCATAATGACAGATTAGTGTACAGAGGTGGGCAGTGGACATGTATCGCGGCGGGGAGGGCGGGGAGGGCGGCCGCCGGCGACTGCTCGGGTACTAACTCTACTTACGTTTACGTGTTACGCTTCTCGAACGCTTACTGTACTGTTGTGAACGCCGCAAGTGTGACCGCCTTCGATTTAGATATATATTGTTATGAAACATTAAACAATTACATGAACATTTATCGGGTCCAGAGAACACAATTTGCAAATAGTAGACTATTGCTTTGAAGCATCTTTTGAGATTGAATAAGCTTAGTTTGAATGTATCCTAAATAGCTGGTAGGCTGGTAGTGTTGCGAAGGTCTATTGGAAGGCGGTCGAGCTTGTGGCATGCGAAGCATTTATATGGCCACTTTTGTTCGATGTTCGTTATTCATTTTGTTGGGTTAATTTCGCCTCCTTGCGCATTTTGCCATTTTGTCTTTTGCAATCGCTTACATTTTATTTGTTGCAAACACCTACATAATATATAATACATGTACATTATACATGTTTATGATTTTTACATTAACCATAAGGACACGGCTTTTTTATTTATTTTACCTTAGATGTTACTGTTATTAGTTTTTATTCTTTTAAGTATGATTATCATTGTATCTTACCTACATATTATAATAAATAGTAGTAAACACGACGGACGTGGGAGACACGAGACGAAGTGGTTCGATTTCGATACGAGGTTAGAGTCCTGTTCGGGAGAAATATTTGTATGGTATTAGCCATGTGGACTATCTCATACCGGTGGAGATAACATGAATTAATGTGTAAGCTTGCATTCATTATTATTATTAAAATTCGTATTAGTAGGTACTTTTAATCAGTATTAATGATTAGGAAATATAATTTCAATATCTTATAAACATCGCTTAAAAGGAAAATGGTGTTTTAAGTTTTTACTAAAAGTAGAATATTATGTAATGTCGTGATGACGGAATCTGTAGAATATACATACAGTCGGTATTTGATACTCTTCTATACAGCACATATGTACATTTACATATTTTTATAAATATGATAACAACTTATGTTATTTTTGTTATTTTAAACGGAACCAGTATTGAAGAGGCGTCAGATAACAAAATTGATATCGTGATTCATAAACGTTTCCGTGTGTTTTGTAGGCAATAATAAAATATTCTGAACTTATACGATTAAATGTCACAATTTATGCTATGCTCACGGCGGATGCTGATTATATTCTATCATGTGTAGTTTCCCTAACATAGATAGTTATTTGACATAACTCATAAGCTCCATACAAATTATGTGAAATTCCTATCTCTAGTATGGAGAACCACAGATAGATTATTCGGATTCATAGTTAGCTGCCATCTCTCGATTATCGAATTAAATGTAAATATAAATCTGTCGCTGCGTCGAGGATACGTAATAAATGCAAGTACTTTGTACAAATCGATTTCTTTCCCAATATTTTGTTATGTAGGCACGAGTTCCGCCGCCGCGCGCTGACTCACCTGAGTCACCTGTTTGTTACAAATCACTAGCATTAGATGACCTCCATTCGAAAATCGCGTTCTTTCAAGAGAAAGACATCGTAATTTTACTACCAATAAATTATCGACTCTGTTACGCATTATATTCAGCTATTCGTGCTATTTCTGACGCAAGTACTATTAAGTCTATTAACGTGTTAACATTCTAATATACCTATATTCCATAGCTGTAGTAATCATCACTGACCATTTTGTTAGTATATTTGACAAACGAGCAATCTGCCTACAACATATATAATAATTTAAAAGATGGTCTTTACAACAATTATGAACTCGTTTTCGACTTGTCATCGGTATATTATTTATTCAACTTCTTACTTTTTAGGATTTAACTAGCGACTTACCATCGCTTCGTTCGCGTGCGTCCCTAATTCTTATTCTAAAATAAAAGTAGTCTAAGTTACTCCTTCTAACATCATCTATCTGCCAATGAAAGTCCCCTCAAAATCAGTCCAACTGTTTCGGAGATTAGCTGGAACAAACAGACATACAGTCAAAATTAAAAAAAGGATTGTATATAATTCCAATTTAATTCAATACTTTTATTTCGTGACTTCCATTATTGCCAGTTGGGCACAATTTCATAGAAATTGAGTAAAAAGCTGTTATTTTGACATTACAAACAGACACTTCAAAATTATTTATATCTGTATAGGTGATTACGAAAAAATAAAGTGAAAATTCTGGTACCAATTGTTGTAAAAATGTTATATTAAAAAACCTACTTCGAAAATACAATTAATCTTTAAATTGGTCTCGTGATTGAAAATTATTAACATTTTCCAAATTATTGTGGGAGGTAGGAATTCAGTGTAGATAGCAGCTACTCGTAGGTATGTATAACTTCTAAGTTTTTTTTAATTTTTGTTTATTATATTGGCGATTCAGAGTGTGTTATGATTGTGTTTAGTAATTTCTTGATAAGTATTATTAATAATTTTTAATTTTAATAATAAATATAAACCTACTGCCAAGTCGAAACTACGAACTACTACCAACTACTCTCCATTAGGAAAACACATAAAACGACGATTTATGTATCAAATGAGCAACAATACAAAATAAATTATTTTGTGATTTTGACTTTA
Organism: Brenthis ino; assembly: GCA_921882275.1. Classification (NCBI taxonomy): domain Eukaryota; kingdom Metazoa; phylum Arthropoda; class Insecta; order Lepidoptera; family Nymphalidae; genus Brenthis; species Brenthis ino. The sequence continues at coordinate 23,756,369 of OV170222.1, read as the reverse complement.
AATGAAACGTTTTCAGTCGCTCTAATCGTTCGTCATATCGCTAATGACAATCTTTATAATCGAGTGCTTATTTTATCTCATAGCATCGTTTTCATCCTCTGCGTTTGTCTTATCTGATCTTATTATGTTTTATGTCACTTTGTGAGCATTGCAAGCTGCAACTGTCAACTTAAAGTAATTATGGTTCAATTTTAGACGAATTTATGTCACAAGTAGAAACTTCAACTGTATAGATATTATTTTTCGCTTAATGTTATGGTATTTCTTTGTTTTCGCATTTCGCATTTGTCGCAAATAATTGGATTAGTACATGTATTGTAATTTGTAACGCGTATCAAACAGCATCTGTTTATCGTTTTCGCCACTTTGTGTTTTATAGTATTGTCCTTTATTTTTTTTATAAATTATTGCATTTAAAAGTTTTAATAAGTTAAAAATGAATCAATCGCATCGGCTTTAATTTGTCACTTTATTTTTGATTATTTTAGTTGCTTATTGTCACAAAATACATAGTATTTATTGGAGTCGTTATAAGTATATCTGCACAAACCTTACAGAGCCGAATACGCCCGGAAAGTTCATAGTTTGGTTCCGCAATGAGACCACGCTGCTCGTGCTGTGGCAGCCGCCCTACCCGCCCGGCGCCTACACGCACTACAGGGTGAGTCACTCGTTATATTATTATCCGTGATATATGGTGTGACATAATATTGCAGTTTGTATGTCTCGGTCATACAGGACCAGGGAGGTACGTTTTTATAAAGGATTTCCGTAAACGTTCAAAAAGCTTAAAGTTGATTTTATACCATAAATGGTTTTCTACTATATAATATCACACCTTTTCAATGTTATGATATTAAAATTTGTAATTTTTTTATTTAATAAAAATCAAGTAAAAAAAGGAACATAATACCCGCTGAGTTTATTTCGGCAGTTTGTCTCAGAACCGGTGGTACCTACTGTTTTTCACCAAGAATAATGTGTGACGAGGTGGGTGTGCTCGCGGCAGGTGTCGATCGACCCGAAGGACGCGCGCGAGTCGGAGCTGTACGTGGAGAAGGAGGGCGAGCCGCCGGGGCCGGCGCAGGCCGCCTTCAAGGGGCTGGTGCCGGGCCGCGCCTACGACATCTCCGTGCAGACGGTGTCGGACGCGCAGCTGTCGGCGCCCACCACGGCGCAGTACCGCACCGTGCCGCTGCGCCCGCGCAACGTCAGCGTGGACGCGCGCGCGCTCGCCGAGACCGCCTTCCGCGTTACCTGGCTGCCGCCCGCCGACCAGAGGTCGCTCTCGATCTATTTTATTACTTTTGGACGAAAAAGTTATCCCTCTTTTGAAAATCATTTTATTTATTATTATTATTAGGACGAGGCTCGATTTCTTTTCTTAAATTGTATTAAAGAACAATTTTTATAATCTTTCAATAAAAAAGTAATCAACAAAAAAGTTATTTGATAATGATTATTATGCATATGGTTGATTAATATTTGTCCGTTCACCGCAGCGAGTTCGAGAAGTACCAGATATCCGTGGGCGGGGGCGGCGGTGCGGGCGGCGGCGCGCGGCGCCTGCCGCCGGTGCTGCGCGCGCGCGACGAGGCGCCGGCCTGCGCCTTCGACGGGCTGGAGCCGGGCGCGCACTACACCGTCACCGTCAAGACCATGTCCGGCAAGGTCACCTCCTGGCCCGCCGCCGCGGAGCTCACCCTCAGTGCGTGTCTCCCACCGATCTATTCCTATACTTTGTACACCTCCATCACCACCACATCATGGTTTTTGTATAGGATATTTGTGTCGATCGCTAGAAAAAGATATGACTTATTAGTTTTTGTAATTATATAATAGTGCCTTAGTCGGACTGTCTCGGTCTCCAAGTTTTACTCCAACAAGATCAGTGGTAAACAGCAAAATACAGATGAAAATAATTTTGTCAAATAGTGTATATAGTACTCGGCTATTCAATAGGACGTTAATCAAATACATTTAATTACATTTTTTTATTTTTAAATAACATTGAAACAGCGTAGCTATGAATATAATACGACACAAGTGTGAGTCAGTAAGTGTGAGTGTGAGTCAGTAAGTGTGAGTGTGAGTGTCGCCTGACAGTGTAGTGTGTACGTGTCCGCAGAGCCGCTGCCGGTGCGCGAGCTGCAGGGCCGCTACGTGGAGACGGGCGAGGGCGGCGGCGTGTTCCTGTGGTGGCGCCCCGCCGACGGCTCCACGCAGGACGAGTACAAGGCAAATACGGCCAAGCTCGCCGACACTTTGTTACTATTATTAATAACTTTTTCTAAGAAATTAGGAGAAATCGATATATAAATAAATCAACACTAAGTGAGCGAATGCACCGAAATGCCATATTCTAACGTGTGTGTGTCGCAGGTGTCGTACCACGAGACGGGGCCGTCGCGCGACGACAGCAACTCGCTGAGCACGGCCGCCACCAACGCCACGCTCGAGGCGCTGCTGCCCGGCCGCAACTACACCTTCACGGTAACACCACCACCATCACCACCACCACACTGTCACACCGACACATCACCACAACAATTGTAGTTGAAGATTTTTGTTCAATCATATTTAATTTTTAACCAACTTCCAATTCCAAAAAGGAGGAGGTACTCAATTCGTCGGATTTTTTTTTATGTATGTTCCCCGATTACTCGAAGACGCCTGAACCGATTTCGATTTTTTTTTTGTTTCAAAGGGTATACTTCCCAGGTGGTCCCATATAAATTTTATCGAAATCCGTCGAGCGGTTTTAAAAAAAATCAACAATATTTTTTTTTTAAATAAATTGTTTAATCGAATATGTTATTAAAAAAATTTCTTCTTACAAATTACCTGCTTATTATGTCTAAACTAAAAATGGAAAAATAAAAACTTTTGAACAAAAAATAAAAACCGACTTCCACGCATTAAAATGTTAAAAATACCTAAATGGAGGTTTAAAACCTCCGTTTAGTTATTTTTTACATTTTAGTGCCTGGAAGTCGGTTTTTATTTTTTGTTAAACAGTTTTATTTTTCAAAATAATATTTACTCTGTATTACATTTGTATTTTACCTAATTTCTTGTTATAACTCTTGGCAGTGACTTTTCTCGTGTAGTACTTTAGATTGTGTAGGTAAATAAGTATTAAGTCCTCATTTAAAAAAATCTACATTCTGAATTTGTCTCAAATCAGTTGAGTTTTTATAGCGTGAAGCGGTAATTTATAAATTCGCTTATGTTAACATCTATTCGCTTCAACTTTCACGTTTGAAATATTTGCATGATAGTTACATGTAATATATGTGTATAGAATTAGATGTAAGTAATTCCATAGCTGATGTAGTTTAGTTTGTGTATATAGAGCGTGTTCCATATTGTCCGTGCGTGTCGGCAGGTGTCGGCGGTGTCGCGCGGCGTGGAGTCCAACGAGAGCGTGTTCCAGGCGGCCACGCGGCCGCTGGCGCCCGCGCTGCGCGCCGCCGCCGCCGCGCAGCGCGCGCTGCGCCTCGCCTGGAGCTCCGACGTCAACTCGCGCCAGGACCGCTACGAGCTGCGCTACCGCCGCCGCCGCGACGACGAGCCCTACCGCACGGTCGGTGCCCGCCCGCCACCGCCCGCCCGACATACCCGCCCGCCCCGCACTAACCCCCCGCGTGCCTGTTGCAGCTGGTGACGACGGAGACGAACGCGACGCTGGAGGACCTGGTCCCGGGCGCGGTGTACGAGATCCAGCTGGCGGCTATCAGCAACGGGCTGCTGAGCGAGCGGCACACGGTGCTGAAGCCGGTGCGGCCGCTGCCGGCGCAGTGGCTGGGCGTGGAGCGCGCCAGCAGCAACGCGGCCGCCGTGCGCTGGCGCGGGCCCGACGCGCGCGCCGGCGTGGTGGGCGCGTACTCGCTGCGCTACCGCACGCCGCGCGCGCCCTGGCGCCGCCTCGACCCGCTGCCGCCCACCGCCGACCAGGCCGAGGCATGAGCCGCCCAGTGCCCACTATGTCTTGTGAAACGGGATATTCATGATGCTATTTAAAAATGTTCTTGCAAGCCTGTTTCCATGGCCATAGTCAGAGAGAGGGTTTGTGATTAAGTTATCTTCAATAGTGCTGAAATATTACTAGACAAACAGCGAATATCCCGTTTTACAACATACAAGTATATTATTTAGTAAACGAGTTTCTGTAGTATCAAACCCCATAATCCGTCTGTGTGCGCGCAGATCAGCAACATGACGCACGGCGAGCGCTACACCATCCAGCTGGACACGGCCAGCGAGGACGCGGCCGGCGAGACCGTGGACAGCGGGCAGCCGCTCTCCGCCGAGCACACCGTCCGTGAGTGTCGCCCCGCTGTGCAGTAGTGCGGCGTGCCCGCGAGCGCGCCTGAGTGTATGTGTGTGTGCGCAGGTCCCAACCCCGTGTCCAACGTGGCGCAGCTGGCCGACACGCGCAACGTGACGCTGGAGTGGCCGCGCCCCGCCGGCCGCGTGGAGTGGTACGCGGTGCGCTGGTGGGCGAGCGAGGAGGAGGCGGGCGGAGAGGGCGCGGAGGGCGGGGAGGGCGGCGCGCGCAACGTGAGCGCGGTGGAGGCGCAGGGCGGGCGCGCGCTGCTGGACGCGCTGGCGCCGGGCCGCGGCTACGGCGTCAGCATCGCGGCGCACTCCTACAACCTGTCCAGCGAGCTCTTCACCATGCACACCCGCACGCGTACGTACACGTTTTACTCTCACTACCTATATGTAGACATAATATGTATTTACATTTTCACAACATTAATTTTTATCACCATATGCAACTTTCTAGAACTTTCCGATGTAGAAAGATTTCATTGAATATATTTCTTAATCACTTCATTCATTCAACACAAAGTGCTTTTCAATAGATCTCAAACATCTTTTATTGCAATAATCTAAATGTATACTTTGTTACATTACTTTTTACGCGAACTAATAGTATATCTACATTGACGTTCTACCAAGAGTAGCCGGGGGCTATGTAACTGAATCCAGTTGTTAGGTCCAGCTTCTAAAATATGTTGAGCTATTGCTGACTTCTTTGCGTCGTTTTAAATTGCCCTGATGTGTTCTGTGATTCTACTTGCTACAGTTCGTTTTGTCTGCCCATGCTAACATACGGAAAAAATGCCGGTTGTCATCCACCCTGTTCTTTTGCTGTTTGTAATAATTTTGTTCTTGCCTAAGTTGTGTTGTCTTTATTTTATATATATTTACCGAGGCATATGTCAGCAATATGTTTTGCCAGGTCGTAGGTGGCTGCATCTATTTTACTAACTATATATCTAACAACTACATACATTATGCACTTTTGGTAAGCCATATAGTTAAAGAGGTTGTATGTATTTTGAACGGAGTAAATACTTGAAAGTATCATCTGGAATTGCATTTTTCTTTAATTAATGTTAATGTACTGCGACTCATTCGTGACGTCGGGTTGTATACTGCGATGAGAATCACTTAATAAATGGTGATTTTTTTATCATATTGAGCTACATTAATGACTACAGTTGCATTATCTAGCACAATAATTTACTTCTTAATCTTCACGAAGATCACATAGTGCTATAGCGGTATCCTGCCCGAGTACTTCAGCATCACTCGCTGGTATCATGTTTCGCCTTATCACCTCCTCTACACATCTGATCACCTGTTCATAAGGAATGCGTTTCGGAGCAATATTCAACCCTTTTTGAAGAATTTTAATAGCACACTGCGACAATTCTCAACGACAAGTGTCTTCTCAATTTTTTTCCTTTCAACACTAATTAATTAGTTATGGTTATGATGGTATCACAATGGTAAGTTGACTAAAACATTAAAACTTACAATTATGTATAAAACATGTCCATCGACAGGACCGTTGATTCAATCGGAAATGACGATCGTCAATGAGTCTGGCGACAACGACGACAACGACACGCTGCCCGCTATCTTGGTATGTATGGATTTTATTAACTTATCATTTTTGACGTTTAGTCATATATTATAGATTAGTTAATTTAAGAAGAATTCTGGGGCGCAATAATGCTGCGTCAGCAGAAGTTGTGTACTTCCCAAAACCATAATTTATTTGAAACTCTCTAAATGACTACAGTGCTCAGGGCCACGATGGAGAGATTGCTTTCACAGTTATTATATTAGACGCGTTGTATCGTATACCTCTAGTCTGAAAAGCTAACAAAAAATATCACGTCTCGTCTCGCGTATAGTGTACACTTGTAACCTGACCTTCTGACTGTACCACCAGGTGGTCTACACGCGCACGCCCGAGTCTGCCACGAAGTTTGACTCGTACCGCTTCCGGCTGGAGGGCGGCGGCGAGCAGCCGCGCTGGCAGGAGCGCGCCGCCGCGCCTGCGCCCGCGCCCGCGCCCGGCCAGCAGCAGGTCGCCTTCCGCGCGCTCACGCCCGGCCGCCTCTACAACGTCACCATGTGGACTGTCTCGCGCAACGTCAGCTCGCACCCCGTGCAGCGCCCCACGCGCCTCTGTGAGTGTCCGCCTCCGCTCCTCCCGCTCCCCCCACTCCCGCACGCGCCACTAACCCGCTAACCCTGTGTTGCGCCCGTGCAGACCCGCGACCCATCACGCAGCTGAACGCCACGTCGGTGGCGGCGCGCGAGATCGCGCTGGCGTGGGCGCCGCCCGCCGGCGACTACACCGATTTCGAGGTGCAGTACCTGGACGACGCCGAACGCCTGGAGACGCGCGCCACCGCCCGCCCGCGCCTCGTGCTGTCCGGCCTGCGCCCCTACACCTCCTACACCTTCACCGTCGTGGTCAGTATCGTGCACGCCGTATTGTGCTATTGAACACATTGTAACTTCTTTAGTATTTTCATTTGTATTTCATAATATACCAATAATCGATATTAACCGAATGTCAATATCGACGGTGTGTAGGTGCGGTCGGGCACGCCGGCCACCATCCTGACGCGGTCGCGCGCGCGCTCGGGCATATTCCGCACGCTGCAGGCGCCGCCCGCCGCGCCCTCGCGCTTCCAGCTGAGCGACGCCACGCCCACCGAGCTCGCCTTCGAGTGGCGCCTGGAGCCGCGCGACGCGCACGGCGAGCTCACGCGCTTCACCATCGAGTACGCGCCCGTGGGCGGCGGCGGCGGCTGGGGCGGAGCGCGCGTGGCCGTGTTCGAGGGCACGGCGCGCGCGGGCCGCGTGGGCGGGCTGGCGGCGGGCGGCGAGTACGAGTTCCGGCTGCGCGCGGAGAACGGCGCCGGGCGCGGTGAGGCGGCGCGCCTCACGCAGCGCATGGCCATCGCCGCGCCGCCGCGCCCCACGGCGCAGCCGGCCGAGGTTCGGCGCTCCTCCTCCACCGTGGCCGTGCGTTTCCGCGCCGACTACTTCTCGCCCGCCAACGGCAACGTGACGGCCTACACGCTGGTGCTGGGCGAGGAGCCGCGCGCCGACACGCCCGCGCGCCTGCCCTCGTGGCGCGACGTGCACCGCCTGCCCGTGTGGCCGCCCTACCAGGTCACGGAGCCCTACTACCCCTTCCACTCGTCCGCCGTCGAGGAGTTCACCATCGGCTCGGAGCGCTGCGAGGGCGGCGGCCGCAGCTACTGCAACGGCCCGCTCAAGCCGGGCTCGCGCTATTACGTCAAGCTGCGCGCCTTCACCGCGCCCGACAAGTTCACCGACACCGCCTACACCGTCGTCTACACCGGTCAGTGTATTACGAGTATAGTCTCACTCTCTACTACGAATATATGTATTATGTATATCACATTACCATCGTATCGCGATAGATATTTATATAGTGCGCCGATGGTGGCTCTTGATTACACTGCGAGTTACTAGAACGTGCGATAATAATCACACAAAGATAAAGCGATTACACTAACGGCCCGCCGCCAGTAGCGCGCGGCCCGCACGCCGCGCTCGCCGACGGGACATCGCGCGGCTCGAGGGTCGGCCCCGAGGACGATGTTAGATATCGCGAAGTATCACACTTTCTATTTAAGTATACGGTGATAATTATCGTTATCGATTAGGTTATATGTTTAATATTTATTTGTACTAATAATAAAATTAGCAAATGGGTGTTTCTCTGTAAACTGTGCAACTCGCTGTCAGATATCACATACGACTATCATAATATTATATACTTCGTAATTACTAATAAAAGAGGGTTCCCTAAACTATCTCTGCCCAGCGCACAATATCCGTATAAATTAATCTTATTATATTCAAAAGGTTTACATAAAGTGCTTAAAAACCAGTCCCCTGATATGTCACAAATGCGGAATTTTTACTTTAAGGTCGATTAATTAATACGAAATAAATGTTAATAAATTATATGTTTATTTGTAAAATGTTCAATGTTTTAGTTAGACCTGTTCCACGTTTTTATTACATGCTTATAAAAACTTAAAGTTAAAAGTTAAATTGAAATTAAAGTTAAATTGAATTCGGTCTCAGCATTTTTAAAACACTCCACCTGTCCATATGTCGAATTACACGGCAAGTGCTCAGTGGCTTAACCATCCACGTTAATAAGTGAAATACGCATTGATACCAGTAGCACCCGATCGCCAGTTTGATTAATGCTACAAGACCGTCGCTCCGAAAAAGTCATATGGTTAACTTATATCGAACAGTCCTCTGGGGCAAATTATTTATATTTAATTATTGTTTTTACATTTATGAGCTTTTGTTTTGTTATATTGGACACATTCACGTTATGTATAACAAAATAACAAAACTTAATTATATTACGTGATACTTTCTTATAAAGTCAAATTAAAACCCTGTGTCTGTCCCCTGTGGCACACCTAGATAGGGGACTATTTCAGCCTCAAGGGGACTATATAAATATGTTTTTTTGGTATTTAAGGCATATGTATATCTTTTTAATGTGGCACTAAGAAATAAAATCTCTTGAAGAAAGACATTTTACGACGAAAAATGAAACCACATATTTGTTAGTAATATAATGCCAAGAGGACACTGAGAAGCAAAAAAAGTGAAAAAAATGCTGCAACAAATAATGTCAAGAGTTTAAAGGAATGTAAAACTCTCTTATATGGGAAAAATTATCCCCAACGTAAATCATCCTTTTTAGAAAAAGCTCTATTTTCTATAATAGTGGAAATATTTTTGGTTATTCTGGTTTTTATTGCTAACTATTTAGATATTAATTATTTACTTTATAACTTTTTTCAAAATACAATCAAAATAAAAACTTAAAAAAACCGACTTCCAGGCACTAAAATGTAAAAAATAACTAAACTAGTTTTAATTTTTCCATTTCTAGTGTAGACGTAATAAGCGGGTAATTAGTAAGAATAAAGTTTTATAATAACATATTCGATTAAGCAATTTATTTAAAAAAAACTTGATTTTTTTAAAAATCGCTCGACGGATTTCAAAAAAAATTAAATGGGACCACCTGGGAAGTGTACCCTTCGAAACAAAAAAAGTCCAAATCGGTTCAGGCTTCTTCGAGTAATCGATGACCATACATATATAAAAAAAAGAATGCGACGAATTGCGGACCTCCTCCTTTTTGGAAGTCGGTTAAAAAGTGATCGAAACTATTTTGTTACGAAAGTTGCCTTTGGGTACTACGAAGGTTATAGAGAAACACCCAAATATAAAATGTATTAAATGTTACTTAAAATTAAATGTAGTATTTAAATTATAAGTAGGTTATGTGTTATCAGTTGTATGGGGATTAAGCAACTGAGGTAACAACTCGCTTTAACTGAGGACTAAAACTGTGCATGTGTGCTCGACACCTGCCGCTATCGGCGCTCAAGTGTTTGATTCGAACGTTATCATACTCGTATATGGGTTTGTAATCTTTTGTCTCTATTATAATTGTATATTACATAGTACTCATATTGTGGATTATTTAAAAGAGTAATATATAATTTCTAGGCACAGCACGAAGGTTAAATGAATAATTTCGGTTTTTCATTATCATTGTTTTTTTTTATGAATACGTTATTAAGAATTCCATTGAAGAAATACTGTTCTGAGTGTGAGTGATGCGTGTTGCAGAGGCGGACCACACGGGCTGGATCGCGGGCGGCGCGGTGGGCGGCGCGCTGGCGGCCGCGCTGGCGGCGGGCGCTCTGCTGCTGCGCCGCCGACGTCGCGCCGCCGCCGCCGCACCGCCCGCGCCGCTGCCCGCCTCGCGCCCCGTGCGCGTCGCCGACTTCCTCGACCACTACCGCCTCATGTCCGCCGACTCCGACTTCAGGTACCGCCGCCCCGCCTCCCGCCTCCCCGCCCCGCTCCCCGCACCGCCCCCGCTGACGCCGCCCGCTTGCGGTTACAGGTTCAGCGAGGAGTTCGAGGAGCTGAAGCACGTGGGGCGCGAGCAGCCCACCACCGCCGCCGACCTGCCCTGCAACCGGCCCAAGAACCGCTTCACCAACATCCTGCCCTACGACCACTCGCGCTACAAGCTGCAGCCCGTCGACGACGAGGAGGGCTCGGACTACATCAACGCCAACTACGTGCCGGGGCACAACTCGCCGCGCGAGTTCATCGTGACGCAGGGCCCGCTGCACTCCACGCGCGACGACTTCTGGCGCATGTGCTGGGAGTCCGGCTCGCGCGCCATCGTCATGCTGACGCGCTGCGTGGAGAAGGGCCGCGAGAAGTGCGACCGCTACTGGCCCTACGACACGCGGCCCGTGTACTACGGCGACATCGCCGTCACCGCGCTCAACGAGAGCCGCTACCCGGACTGGACCATCACGGAGCTGGCCGTGTGCCGCGGTGCCGAGCAGCGCGTGGTGAAGCACTTCCACTTCACCACGTGGCCCGACTTCGGCGTGCCCGAGCCGCCCACGGCGCTGGCGCGCTTCGTGCGCGCCTTCCGCGAGCGCTGCCCGGCGGACGCGCGGCCCGTGGTGGTGCACTGCAGCGCCGGCGTGGGCCGCTCCGGCACCTTCATCACGCTGGACCGCGCGCTGCAGCAGCTGGCCGCGCACGCCGACACGCTCGACATCTTCGGCATGGTGCACGCCATGCGGCGCGAGCGCGTGTGGATGGTGCAGACCGAGCAGCAGTACATCTGCATCCACCAGTGCGTGGTGGCCGCGCTCGAGGGCGCCGACCTGGCGCCGCCGCCGCCCAACAACCACCACCACAACGCCGCCTTCGAAGGTACACTATACCCATACCGCACATTATGCTGACGCCATTTTTATAAGAATTACTGACTAGTCACTAATTATATATAATTAAAGAAAGATTCAACCGGAGATCGAACGAGCTATTTTGAAAAATTAAAAACCCTTTATTATACTAGCCGTTAGAGTTATTTACAAAAATTTAACTTTTAGAAAACGATCTACATATTATATCGTACATGTACCCCTCGCCTCCGCACTGGACGTCCATAATATATTTGAGTTATAGCCCCTCCTGTGGTTGGTGCGGCAGGTGGCGGCTAGCGACGGGCGGGCGGCGGGGGCGGCGGGCGGACGTGAGCTAGCATGACTTGTGCCATTGGAAACCCTTTTCACCTCAAACCGTCTCTTCTCCATACTGTGTTTCTTTACTAGATACATCTCATGCAAAGGCTCGAATATTCATTACATACAAGTACATAGAATGAACTAACTAAGCTCCTGCATACACATATATATTTCCTTCACTCAAACTAAAAACAAAACGCGTGAAAATAAGTAAAAGTATTAATCGCGTCGCTGTCATTACTTATTGCCGTAATAACGTACTGAGAGAGGCGCGCCACCGCGAGCCGCCCCCAGGCCGCCCGCTCAGTCCGCGCTCACCCGTGTGTTGCAGATGACGAGGGCATCGCCGAGTCGGGCATGTGACGCGCCACACGCGACCTATGCGCCCGCGTGCCCCACGCGCCCCACGTGCCCCACGCACAGGTACTGCATTTGGAAACTGATCGCTTTTTGTACTTAACATTGTTTATTATTTCTCCTAAATCTAGTGTTGTATTATTAACTATAGTTTTGTATAAATGTACATTGAAGTTGACCAGGCGGACTGTATATACGTAGGTGGCGTCAGATGACGCGAGTCGCGAGCCCTTGTTGCTCTCCTTGTTGTATTTTTGTTTTATCTTAGCGGCTAAATGTGATAAGTTGCCAAAAGACAACATCAGCTTCGCCTCAAGATGCACACGCACTTCTCTGTAAAGCCAGGAAAGCTTCATACAAGTAACCATTCAACGCGAGATAGATATCTAAACATGTTTAGACAATTTAAAGTTTTTGTCAAACGTATGTGTGTACAATTTACATATATATAATATAAACGGACCGTAGGTAGGACCTGGCGACTCATCGCACTTAGCCGACAACGCGAAGTGTAAAGTCTACACAGTTTTATGTACTTAATTTAGTTAGTTATTAGGACGGATCTAAAGCGCTGACTCCGATGTTAAGGCAGCTTATGCTCTATATTTTGTAATTTAGAGATCGGATTATATGCAATAACTATAAATAGCACGAAGTACGCACGAAGCGTTAAAATGTAAAACACAAGTAGAAACATTTTATAAAGTATTTATGTCAACGAGCTTCCAATTAGTAAGTACTAATTTAGTTCCATAAAATGTAGTCTAATTTCAAAACATAATATGATCATTCAAAGTATTTTAATAAATACATTGGAATTTAAACAGTATTTACATCTCCGTGCGCCTGATGTACAATGATGACGATGATGTACGACTCCAATGTAAGACTTCACCTATTGATGAATATTTTAAAGAAATGTTGTAAATATTGCTATATTTTATTAATAACATACATCATTAAATTTGAGATTAAATATGTAAAACTTTTTCTATTCCATTCAAATATAATCCGATCTCTGCTTGGCAGCACCCGCGGAGGCGGAGGCGGAGGCTCGAAGCCTCGGCATGTCTACAAGTAAATATTGCTTATTATATTATTCTACATTTATATATTGATCGGAAGTGTACTTAAATATTTTTATATAATTTATTGTTGTAAGCAATGGCCGTCCGAATCTCATGTGTACTTAATAGTGTCTTAATAGAGTGACTTTTAAGTATTAAAAGATGCACAATATACATACATATTTTTACAAGTTTTTATATCTTTTATATTTGATAATATGTTAAATAGAATAAATAAAATGAAATTTGGCGAAATTTGTTTTTCATTAGAGATTATTATATAAATGTTTACTTGATAATTATAAGGAAAATACTAATGAAAGTGCCACGTATTATTTATTTGTTGTCTTTGTGTCAATCGACCCAGATAGTGTAGCAATACAACGTAGTATGTATAAAAATAATGGTCTCTAAACATAAGACGTGATCATGAAAACATAATGTGTGGAAATGCTGGAAATGAAGACATTGGGTCAATTATTTCATATACATTAATATATTTATTTAGACAGAGTGAACAAGAGACCTGGTAGAACTACTTTTGAATTCCAAATCAATACAAGGTAATAAACCAATTGAAAATTGGAGAGATTCTGCATTAAAAATGCACCAAGTGTGATAACACTGTCAATGTTTCTTAATAAGAGTTAAATAAATACTTATACATTTCTTTATACTTTTAGTGTTTTATTTATATCACCAATCTTTCTTAGGCTATTTGAAAGCGTGAAAAATATGGTTTTATTTATTGACATCCGCATAGATAAGGGATTTTGAAAGCGATATTAATTAGGCGGAAAAATAATAAACAAAAGAGTTCCTACAAACTTAATTTATATTTCTCTGTTACCATGTGATTGAAAATGATCTTGATTGGCTGTTATACAATGACATCAACATCGTGCCTGTCAGTGAGTATTGACATACCGTCATTGCCGTTCCTACTTCTTTGTATTTGTGCACCCTGGAACTAAGCACCATGGACCATTTGTACATTTTCTTTATTAGATATATAATCTATACTAATATTACAAAGAGGTAAAGTTTGTGAATTGCGAGTTTGTGACGTGGTAGGGCCTAGGGGGTCATCTATGGATTTACTGAACCGAAACTTCTAAAAAGGTAGGTTTCATACAAACTGTCACGCCCTGTTTTATCCCCTCATGAGATGAATTTCGAAAAATGCTAAAACATGTATTTATTTAATTGTATTGAAGAATACTAATAGCAAGTTTCAAGTAATTGTGATCACAAATATTTTTTTTTGTTTGTTTTATAGTGTGTTTTTCCGAGGGAATCTCATCACACAAAAAATCACGCCAATCCGTCATTTCGTTACGACATGAAAGAAGAACAAACAAACACACTTTCACATTTATAATATTAAATATGGATTATTAACTGCCTGTGGTATAGTGGCTAGCAAGTACGGCTGCACATAAAGAGGTCTTGGGTTCGAGTCCCGGGTTGGGCCAAGCTTAGTTATTGAGTCATTCTGTTTAGTAAGTCTCAGTAACAGCCCGGAGTTGGGAAGTTGGCGGTGTTTTACGTGAGTGCCTTGGAGAGCACGTAAAGCCGTGGGTCCTGCGCCTTAACTCTCACCGGTCGCGTCTCGTGTCGTCCCACCGAAGTATGAGAGTGACAGGAATAGAGAGTGCACGTTGTGTCTGCGCGTACACTTGTGCAATATAATATCTCCTGCGCAGTTGGCTAGTCTCAATGAGATTGGCCGCCGTGGCCGGAATCGGCCAGGAGAACATTATAAGATATAGAGAATTAATATATCTATTGTTGGTCTAAGATCCAGCTGCAATATTCCTAAGTTCATCAAGTACCTACTTATTAAATTATGGCCGCCGTGGCCAGAATCGGCCAGGAGAACATTATAAGATATAGAGAATTAATGTATCTATTGTTGGTCTAAGATCCAGCTGCAAAATTCCTAAGTTCATCAAGTACCTACTTATTAAATTAAAATCATTTTTTATACAATAATAAAAGTGACACTGTGTTTTGGCCGGGTTGTCTGTTAAAATATGCCCGCTAGTATTTTTAAATAAATTAATAAAAAAATGACTTTTCGAACAAAATTGATTCACTTTTTATTAAAATAAATTAAACTCTACTTTAAGAAATATTCGTAGAAAACAAGAAAAGTAGTTAGTACTTAGTGTAGTTGCCGTTGCGCACTTGGCCGCAACTAAAAAAAGCACCTGTAATATTTTGTTGCATTTGTACGTTCATGGCGATTTATTATTTAAAATCAAATTAAAGCTATTTTATCTGTGCATGATAAAATACCTCTGATAAAGTAAAGTACATATAATATACTTTGAAGCATTTGCAATAATTAACTTGGTAAAGCAGTGATCGCTATTCAAAAATTAAGCTACTGGATTAATTTTATTAAATAATACAAATATTAATTTTTCAGCTAACTTTATATATATATTTTTTTCAATTTTTGGAAGAAACTATTTATAGCTAATAAATACATAATAAGCCAAAAAACGACCGACCTAAAAATCAAAAGCACAAAAAAATGAATAAATTGACCGATCGAATCGATGGATCTTGTACTTTTTTATATTTTTAAAAACTCCATATCCATCCATAGACTAAGTAATAACTATCAATTACAAATGGGGAAGCATTTTGCCTTTTTCTTCCGCCAGATGTCGCGATCATTATGGCCCTCAGTTTATTGTAAAGCTGTATAGCGTGGATGTTTTTTTTATTCTATTTAAAATGACAAATTGTGTAATGCCAGGATACAAAGAAAATTGATATCATTTGTTCCCAAAAAACATTTGTTCACAAAATTGGCGAAATTATAGTCTTTATATTTAAAGCTATGTGGACATCATTTTAAAGAAAATGATTTTAAAACGCTTAAATTGTCTACAGGTGAATATTTTGTTTTTATTTTTGTACTTTTTTACATTATAATTACAGATTTTCATACAAACTTTCATCCCCTATTTTACCCCCTTATGGGATTGAATTTCAAAAAAAGCTAAAACACATATTTATTTAATTGTATTGAAGAGCATTAATACCAAGTTTCAAGTAATACTGATCATAAATAATTCTTTGCTCTTCTCTCTTTAATTATAAACTTTATTAACCCCTTTTACCTCTTCAAGGGACGAATTTCGAAAAAATCAAATAAATATATTTCTTATTTTTATCTTAAAGCTAAACACCACTTTCTGTGTATTTCACCTTAAGAATGAAAGAGTCTCATATAATCTTTAATCTATTTTACCCACTTAGGGGATGAATTGTGAAAAACGTGTCATGTCGGATGCCTACATCATAAAAGGAATACGTCTTTTAAATTTCACGTATCTACGACTAGTGGTTTAGGCTGTGTGTTGATCCAATATCCATCAGTCTGTCAAGACCACCAGTGCATCTACTTCTCCTTCTCGATTCTTCCTTCAGCTTCTATAACTTCCTGGTACAATACATTGCCCAGGTAAGATACAAACACAATAGAAGCAAAAACCAGGTATAAAATAGATATCACAAATCACAATAAATTGCATAACCTGACTGAATGTACGGACATGGGCCAGTCGTGTGGCGCCCTTTTTCCGAGAAATCTTTCACATTAGTTTGTCTACTTGCTCTCGGAAATCGGCTTTCTAGCAGATTTTTTAATCTGTTAAAGAATTGTTTAACAGTTATTTTTGCCTAATAAAAATAAATAGTGAAAAAAAGAATAAAAAAGTGTCTATGGCGAAACTTTCACTGTCATTTTGCGTGTGTGAGTAAAATATGTGTATGTGTGTACAATAAACCGTAAAGTCACAATTTTTGGCAGTTGTGTGCGTTCAAAAGAACTCGCTTGTCGCGTTGCGGTGCGTGTGCTTTCCACAATTGACTTTCATCGCCTCGTAAGTTTGTGAATTTTCTATATTATAGTGCATTTAGTGGCTTCTGAAGGCTCTCTATGATCATAAACATCATGAAGTACGAGCGGATTTACCGCGAGATGGTCAGGATCCGCCAAGAATATTCGATCGGATCGTGTCGATGCGTCACCTTTGTGAGCCATTTTACAAGTTCCTGTTATTCTAGAATCTGTATGAATCTCTTGTATTGTTTATTGCAAGCGCCGTGTCCTTATCATGGCGCGTATATAATGATATCGGTAATGCTAATATAGAAAGGCTGAGGTGCATTCTAACCTCGTATAATGGCAGTGCCAGGGAAGTGGTATTTAACGAATAACGCTAGCTGCTCGTTTGTCCCTTGGGGTACGTTTTTTCTGAACTTTTTCCTGTTAGGGGTTAGAGCTTCCTAAGTAATACAAATTTTTCGTAAACATGTAATTTAAATGAAATTTATAAATTATTAATATTTAGGTTAATTTCCTAATAGTCCCATTTTTTTATATTCACTCACATTAATATTCAATTCTAGTACGACAAAGTACTATTATAAAAAAATATTATTTTTATTTTGCAAGTGATGTTGATTATAAACATTTTATGATAATATTCCAAAGACTTCTGTTGTATAATTTTTTTTAGTAATTTTATATAAACAACAATCTTACTCAATGATATATTGCTAGTAATATTTTAGTGATTAACTTTTAAAAGACAAATCTAATGAATAGTTGTACTAAAATATAATTGTATTGTGCTCTTAGTTATGTGAATGCTTTTGTCTTAAAACAAACAATATTTGATTTAGGATTTAAACTTTTGTCAAATATTTTTATGACAAGTTTCTGTAAATTATACATATTGATTTGTTATTAATGTTTATTGCATTATAAACATTTCTCCGCGATACTAGTTTAACATCATCATCATAATTATAATATACATTTTTGCTTTTTGGTACAGTATAGTTCTTAAGATTTAAATATGTTTAAATAATGATCAGTAATAGTTCACGAATAAGTGTCACATGTAACATTTACATTGGTATTTTCTTTATTTATCGAACTGTTACCAGTATTGCGCAGATATTATATGATGAGCTTAGTACTGAAGTTACACTATTGAAAAATATATTAAAAGAAATGGCACAAAATATTGAAAAGCATGAAGCTTGAAATTGGGTTTTTAGAGCAATATCATTGCATTTATTTATACCTATAGAGGTCTACAATGCATATTGAGTTGGCAGGCCCGGTTAGTAGGTCAGGCAGGCAACGTGGGGTCGCGGAGAGGCCTTCGCTCGCCTGCGGTACAGAGGGAAGCGCGGGAGAGTCCGCGAGAGCGGAAGCGGCCGCGGTGCAGCGCATCTGGGTCAATGGTAGCGGAGCGGGCCGCGCGGCGCGCCACGGCCGCTGCAAGTGGGTCGGTCTCCCTCCCCTCCGGCGTCCCGCCCCGCGGACCCTTGTCTATTGCGCTTTTATTGCTATGCGATTATTACGAATCCGTCCTACCTGCCACCTCCGGCCTCGTCGTGCCGGCTCTAACTGCTAAACATCAAATATAACGTATTTGACACAAATTATTTGCTGTCATCAATAGTCGAAAAGGTCGTCCTCCTCGGCTATGAACTTATGAATCTAAAAAGTGATAGTTTCAGATATAAACTTTTATTTGTTCGAAGTTTAAATCTGTAAGACAATGATCTGCGGCCGACGCGGCGACGTCGCGACATTCGACGAGAATACGTAGATCTTGACCTTGGCTAGGTTAGGTACGTACGGCTAATGACCTCGCAGGAATGACAAATCGACTTTAATGTAAGATAAGCGAGGTAAATTCGACTTATAAAATGTTTTAATTCCTTCTTCCGATGAAGTGTCTTCTTCGGTCACCGCTTGCTTCACTTTATATTCATTATAACTGTTTGCCCCACACACGTAAAAATAGTAAATTTAAATAAAAAGATACGTTATTTTTACCGCACGCAAATATATTGAAATACGCAAACGCAAGTGCAGTTTTCATGCTCTCCAAATATTTATATGTAACTAGCAAAACCCGCGGCTTCGCTCGCGTTAAAACTACAAAAGAACTCAAAAAATGTAGGTTTCATACAAACTTTTATCCCCTATTTTACCCCCTTAGGGATGAATTACGTAAAATATATATCATTATACGTATTTGAGCTTTAATACCAAGTTTCAAGTAATTCTGATCATTAATATTTTTTGGGTTGTATTATAACGTGTTTTCCCGTGGGAATAAGATTATCTCAAAATCAAAATGTGCCTATGTCACTCTCCAGCCCTCCAACTATCTCCACACAAAAATCACGACAATCCGTCACTCCGTTTCGATGTGAAAGAAAGACAAACAAACACACTTTCACGTTTATAATATAGTATGGATTGACAATAACTTCTTATTAGTCGACCTCAAAAAATTTTGTGAGTTGATAGGCTGGTCAGTAAAAGGCAGGCCTAAATCTACACGTTCATTGATTTACGTTTATCTTGTCTAATGCAAAATAATTGTTGAAAACAAAACGGTGACCAAATTTACACAAATAACAACTGGGTTTTTACCCCACAACGTAGACTTTTCACTTCGAGCAATGCGTAGAATATTGCTAGTGCTGATGTATTGACGGCATTAACATAATGCTTCGGTTAGACGCAAGAAAGATCAGCAACAGGCTGATATTTCAGCATTATCTCGCTTGGCGTATACCCCCAGCCTACTTATTCCCCGCGCGTCTTTAACTAAACAATACACGAATAGGGATCCCACAAAAATAAGTCTATCTTAAGTAATGTTATGAGGAGTTTACTCCTACATCCTATCCTACCTTAGCTGTTTATGTAAGTATGTAATACCTTTAAACGATCAATTCTTGTATATTTATTTACATATTTATTTATTTATATCGGCGATCACAGAAATGGCTCTAACGATTTCGCTGAAATTTGGTATGCAACGGCTTTCGTGGGCGAAAAAGCGTGTTTTCGACTTTTCATGCGGTTTTCTTTCGTATTCTTTCGTATCCACGCAAAATATGGTCCCAAATTTCGCACGCTTATGCCTATAAGCATCGTGGTCAAGCGGCCAAGGCGCAAGATTGACAATCACAGTGTCCAATCCCGGTCGGATACGAAGTTTTTACGTTTGATTTTTTTTTCTTTTTCTTTTGTATTGAAGTTTTAAGTCATATAAGTTATCGTTTAAAAATACGATATAACAAAAAAGGATAGCGAGCGAAGCTCGGTCGCTCAGGTAGTAAATAATAAATATTATTAATCAGTGCAGTTACTACTACAGTAACGTCATCTTGTACATTCTATATTTCACTAAATTTAAATTAAATGAAGAGTTGTCTGGTTTAGATAGCAGAATTTTCATTTATCCACTTGCTCGTTAGGTGTGTATCGGTGTGTAAACGAAAGTAGGTATAATAAAAAATAATAAACAGTATAATGATTAAAATTGAACAATATATACACCTCAATTTAAATTTACTAGGAAGATGTATAAAATTCGGTTTCAATCGCAGATACACTAAATGTTGACGACATTTGACATTATTTATCTAGTTTATATCGTGCCACATTTTTACGATAAATATATAGGATTTATCGCTTAAAAATTTCACGCAATACTTTAAATTCCTATTCCATCTGTCGCAGGGTGGCGCACCGTGCGTGTGGGGCACATTTACGTCCCTAACAATCACCCCTTCACTTACACATAAACCATCGCCTCGGCCTTAAATAAATGATCACTCTATTCATTAATGGTTTTAAATGATGCAATGATGTTTAGAATTTAGATCTATTCCAAAAAAGCAAAATAGTCTAGTCAACAAGTTTCGAAAATTATTTATGACTGAACTGAATTTACAGGCCATTCCGAATCAAATGGCGGGTGGTTCATATTTTTCCGAGACTGCTGAAAAAAGTTGACCTAAAAGGCACTTGTTGACTAGACTAAAAGTATAAATTACTAGGATTGCCCGCGGCTCCGCCCACGTACAAAGGACCGAAAACCAAATTCTTAGGTTTTAATATTAGTATACTCTTACATTGCAGTTTTTGTATTTTTTCTTAGAAATGAAACATTTTCCCGCGGTAAAAAGTATCCTATATGTTGACCCGGATAACCAGCTGTCACCATACCAAATATCATCAAAATCCCTTTAGTGGAGTTTTCTGTGATGCGGTAACAGACAGACAGACAAAAATTCTAAAAACTATAGATTCGGCCTATGTATCGATAATAATGTTTATTTCAATAAGATTTTCCAAAAAAATATTTAATGTACAGATTCGGCTTAGTTACAATTTTAATAGATTATATTTTTATAGATTATTTCGTAAAAAGTCATAAAGCACGTACTCCTAAGAGTGACGGACTCGGTGGATGATAGTTTCGCATCGGAATTCGCAATAACCAAAAATCATTGTCATGTGTGAGTGGGACGAGTACAAGAGGTCGGGGGCGGCGGGGGGGAGGTGGCGGGTCGACGACCGAGCAGGAGGCGCGCGGCCAGCTCGCCGCACCTGGGCACGGGGGATGCAGCGCGCCCGGGGTCACTGACACCGCCCGCCGGCCGCCCGAGCCTCTGACGCAGGACACGTGTTCGTTCATCCTAAACGTTCAGACTCTGTGATTTACATGTCGGCGCCTACAAATAATGTGCCACTCATGTTCGTAATCTCATATTTACCATTGATTTGATAACAATTTGTCAGGTTCTATAAATAATAAAACTATTCAGATCTACATTATGCTTATTTGTATAAAGTAGCATCGTAGGAACGACGACCGTAGACCTTTTAAGGTGTTGTGCTCAAATAAAGTGCACCGAGCCTAGGAGCGCTACGTCGGCATCGAGGGCTAACTGCGCCTCGACCTTGGGAGCGCGCGTTGCGAGCAAGGCCCCGCGTGCCTCGGAGGGCGCGCTCTGGCAGCGAGCGGCGAGTGCGCCGACCTCGCGTTATCGAGCGCTCAGCACCCCGCGTACCCCTCGATTTATCACATTAATTCGGCGACGGCTTACTCGACCAGTTTGATTATATTTTGAATGATATTGTCTGATGTCTCGACTCTCGACCGCTCGCCACAGACCGACGGACGGCCGCCGACCTACGCGCGACGCGACCACCTGCCATTCCCGCCATGCCTGTCAGTAGCTCAGCTGATGCTGTAGCATACGATACTCACATCTAATGACTACGCAACAATCGCCCCGTCGGATACTCTTAAACAGTTGAAAGTCTATGTAAAATATATGTACATTAGTGTGAAAATAGACTTTGCAATTTATAATTTTCTTCCTTACAACCTTACTTCTTACACAAAATATTATTATTATACTAACACTGCAGAGCGATGTGTGCAGTCTCGATACATTCTGTGAGGTGTATCGACCCAAGTTAAGTTTAATGAACTCCACCACTAAGGACAAAACGATTCACCTTATTGAAATTTTATACCCGAGTGATACAACTTTGTATTTTTTAATTAAAATTTTGTGTAACTCGATGTTTTTCTCTATATTTAATAATAATGCTGTGAATGTTTCGAACTCGTGCGCGCGTTTGCTTCATACAACTGAGAACTGAATGTTTATTAATGAAACTGCTTACGTCGGTGGCGCCGTTAGATAAAAAGATAAAAATCATAGCGCTTCTGGCGAATGTATGTAAATCTCGCGAGTGAGCTGTATGTTACTTTAGATATTCATATAATAATTTCCTAATTCTTCTGTAATATCAATCAATAAAACAGTTTTATCTAATCTATATAATTGTATCTATCTAATTGTAGTTTATTAAATATAAACTTTTGTTAAAGAAAGTGAGCAACTGTTACCCTAAGAGGTGTAAAATGTAAATTATGTACATATTTTAATATGAGTAGAAAGTACTTATATTGTTGCTGGTGAAATAATATTGTCTATTTTAAAATCTTTGTATTGAAACAATAACACGAATAAATTCAGAACTGTACTATTTAACACATCTATTTTTCATTCTAAACAGTTGCACATCAAGTAGGTATTTCGTTTAGTGCTAATGCTGTGTTTACATGTTTAATTTATTTTATCTGTAAAATATAAATATAGCAAATCACATAATTTAGAAATACTTTGTATATATATAATATATATTTTGTGAGTGGCAACTTGAATGCGCACCGAGGCAATCACGAAATGATTGCATTCGTTTGATCCCTTGCTGTATTGTTATTACTAAAACTTTAATTATGTAATTAATATGTAGGATATTTAAGGATTTATTCTGTAAATCGCACACTTTAGACACGATTACTTGTAGTTTCCTCGATAGAAAAAAAAATCTAAAATGATGTCTAAAAACAAAATATTTTTTTTTTAGTGCGGCGTAAATAATTCAAGGAAGTTTATCAGTTTCTAAATAATAACTAAACTATACGTTTTCTGTAACGTACACACTTTACATTTTCAGAATGTGTATTTGTTTTAATAATACCTAAATTCGCACGCGTTCCGTCCATACTAGACCGCCCCCCCTCCCCCTCCTTGCCCGTTTTCGTCCTACTGAAATAAAAAGCTCGGTGCTCTCTTAAATTATAGTGTCTCGTGAACTTCTGTCACCTGTCCGACACTGACCTGGGGCACGCAGTATATTAGGCGGCAAGACGCGTATGAATATACATAATATGTACTTAATTTTGTATCCATATGGATACATTTAATAAATCGTTTAAAATTTATAAATAAAAATCTAAAAAAAAATTCTTCTCGATTAAAATAAAGGTTTATTTTACATGTTTAGTTATTGACAGTAAATATTATAGCTATACAGTTAAGCATGTGGTGAGTGGTCCACGGCGCGGTCAGTGTTGTAAAGGTCAATGTGGAAGTTAGTGGACAGACGCGGTGCGCGCGGCGTCCGCGGCCGTGCTGTCAACAACCCCCCGGCCTCCACGCTGGTTCTCGTTATACTTCCGATAAATAACTCCACGTTATAATAGAAAAAACTAATCCTCTATGAGCTAGATTCCTTAACACATATGTTTCACGTGCCGTTACAACATACGTTAAAACGTCTGTACCTTTATGCAGCGAAACGCGAGAAAACTGTTTCCCCAACAAAAAATTGAGAGATCTAGAAATCTTTGATGTTTTGACCTAGTTCCAGTCATTACAATAGATTTTGTCCTGTCAGATTTTTGAATATGATGAAGTACACCTCGATGATCACTATTTAGTGCCCACATTCAAAATATTACATTAATTCTTCATAGTAAGGGTTTTGGGCTTAAAATAAAAAAGACCTAACGAGAAGGCTGAGCCTTAGCCTTCTCAATCTACGTTGTCCAAAGTCGATATATCACCTAATCGAAAATTACTAGTAAAAAATTATCTTCTCAAATTTAAAAAATAGTCTACTTAGAGTCTATACATTCTATACATATGAAAATCTTAACACGGGTTGTAGTACTTTCTTAGCTCTATTTCGAAATTGCGTTTTTGGTTTTAAAGACGTTTTAATTGGTCGATTCACTGAATGTACAGATTCGACCCAGTTAGAATTTTATCATATGTATAAATTTTCTTTAAAAACAGATGACTTTAAAAATTCAACTATAGTATGCCTATTTTATAATTTTTCATGTTCCTAAAGTTGTGGAAATTTAAACTACATTTTTTTAATATGGAGGTAATTAAGCACTGCCCATTTTGTCGCAATCGGGTTTTAATGTACTTTATAATACTAATAATATTCATTCAAATTAAGATGTAATTTAAAAAGAAATAGATACTTTCAGGACCTAGATCATAAGAATTTAATTGTACATTTTTAACAAAAAATACGTTCTATAATTAATTTTTTTGGCTTTAAATCTTTATCCAAATTTTATATTCAGTGTGTCGTTTATTTGTGTGTTGTTGCAGGGTGTCGTTGGAGGCGATCTGTGCACGGCGTTGGTGCAGGCAGGCGGAGGGGTGTGCGTGAGGCAGCGACACCGGCCGCAAGACGGAGAGCGCGCGGCAGTCGGGGCCCGTGCTGCGCGCCGCGGGGCGGACGCCGGTCCCCCCGAGGCGGCGCTGGGTCCCGCCATCCTCGCTGCGGCACCACGAGGTGCCCGACGGCGACGCCAAACACGACATCATACATAGAAAAGTATGTCCGTCTTCGATCATTGCTCGCATTGTGGACGCGCACGATAAAATGTCTTAACGTATCTGGTCATTGGTGTACAGGTGCGCGGCATTCTCAACAAACTCACCCCAGAGAAATTCCAAAAGCTTAGTGATGACCTGCTCGGGCTGGAACTGGACTCGGACAAGGTGCTGAAAGGTGTGATTCTCCTCATCTTCGAGAAAGCGCTGGACGAGCCAAAGTACTCGTCTATGTACGCGCAGCTATGCAAGCGCCTCAGCGAAGAGGCGCCCAACTTCGAGCCGCCCGGCCAGCCATGCACCTTCAAGCTGCTGCTGCTAAACAAATGCCGCACCGAGTTCGAGAACCGAGCTCAGGTGAGCGTTGTTATCTTCCACGTTACACGAGTCAAGAAATTGACATTATGCATTTCTCATCATGAAAGTTAAAAGCACTAAGGAATAAAATTAATAGTAAATTCTGTAGTACAAACCTTTCTGAAATTAACAAAATATTTTGTATTAATCCTAATATGACTATAAATGTAATCACATTGAGCAACTCTCACATGTGCACGTATTTCATGTGTTAGATACCTTTACTAGCGACAAAAATATAACAATATTATTTGCGTGGAACTAAACTTATGATAAATAATGGGTCATTGAGAACAACTTTGTGGTGTACTCAGTGCAGTATCTCTGGCAACAAGAGTCTACTGTTTTTACCAGACTGCAATAGGAGGGTTATGTTTTTCGAATATATGTATGTACCTATAAGTATTTCTTTGCCACGCTCTGTAGCCTAAACGGATTGATTGATTTTAGCTTGAGAGATGTCGTTATATTCGTCTTAATTGTGAGAGTGGGTATATCAAAATTATAAAAATTAAAATAGTCGATTTTTCTTGCCATATTGTCTTCAAAATCATGATTTTTATTTAATTATTCCTTTTAGTAATGAACTCTAACCCCATAAACTACCGCTATACAAAACATCACATCATTTTATTACTACAGTCCAAGACCCTATTTACCTGAAGGTTTGAAAGAGAATTATGCTTCACAAAACAATAATTTAATTAGTTTGTCCCAATATCCTGACAGGACCTTCAGGATCATGAATTTTTCCATAGAAATCATAAAATCTACTATACCAGCCGTGTGTAAGACTACAAACTTACTCCCCGTCTTTTTACATTTATAAAATGTAAATACAAAACAACTCGAAAAAAAAATGTAATAAAGACAATTTTAAAATAAAAAATAGTTTCAAAAACTAAAAAAGACGCTTTTACAGCAGATCTAACTAAAAAATGGAAAATAAATTATAGTTTAAAAAATTTAAAAAATACGCTTTAATGATGAACCGATAAACATGAAAGTACATAAAAAGTATGAAATATTTTTTTGTATAAGAATTAAGTGATTAACGGGAAAATTTATGTTGTTGTGAAAAAGGGTGGAGCTACTTTTAGAAATCATATCAATAGAATATTTATAACAACTGATATCGAGCACCCCGCGCTTTTTTAATTTTTAATTTTCTCGTTAATCCCTTTATTCTTATATGTACTAAAAAAAAATTTTTTTTCTTACTTTTTAGTTCAGTTCATCACTAAAGCGTGTTTTTAGATTTATAAATTAAATAAATAAAATAATAGTTTAATTATTTTTATTAATGATAATGTTTTTGTTTTTTAAACAAGTAGGTACTTCATTTTGTATATAATAAGTAAGCGATTTTATACAAATAATGAAAAGCTAAATGTACTATACTTTTTTCTTGAATTTTCATATCATATTATACTTGATACAAAATATTTTATAATTTTTAATAACATGTCTTGGAAACAACAATGTCAATTGTTCTGGAACGGCGAAATAATACGATGATTTGAGTATATTTTAAAGAAGGTATAACTTATACAGGCGTTCGCGGCTTTCGAAGACAAAGTGCTCACACCAGAAGAAGAAGAAAAACGACACTTGGCCAAGTGCAAGATGCTCGGCAACATCAAGTTCATCGGCGAGCTCGGCAAGCTGGAGATCCTGGCCGAGTCCATCCTGCACCGCTGCATCCAGAACCTGCTCGCGCGCCGCGCCGCCGCCGAGCACCACGAGGACTTGGAGTGCCTGGCGCAGCTCGTGCGCACCTGCGGCCGCGTGCTGGACTCCGAGCGCGGCCGCGGCCTCATGGACCAGTACTTCGCGCGCATCGACACGCTGTCCGCGTCGCGCGAGCTGGCGCCGCGCATCCGCTTCATGCTGCGTGACGTGGGCGAGTTGCGGCGCGGCGGCTGGGTGCCGCGCGTGGCCACCAGCGCCGAGGGGCCCGTGCCCATCCACCAACTGCGCGGTGACGACGAGCACGCGCCGCGCGCCGCCTCCGCGCGCGACCGCGACCGCGATGCGCTCTTCCGCGGCGGCCTGCGCGCGCGCCCGCTCGACGACGTGCTGGCCGGCCTCAGCCTGCAGCCGCCCGCCGCGCTCGTGCCGCCCGCCGACAAGCTCTTCGGCAACGGCGGCCTGCGCGACGCCTTCCGCCAGCGCTCCGCGCCCGGCTTCTTCCCGCGCTCGCACTACAAGCACGGCGCGCACGCGCACGCGCCGCACGCGCACGCGCACGCCGGCAAGGACGCGGCGCGCAGCAAGGCGCGCGTGCCTGTCACCGGCCTGCAGGAGCTGCAGATGCGGCCCGCGCCCAACTCGCTGCTCTTCACCGCCAACCGCCTGTCGCGCCCGCAGCAGCCCACGCTGCCGCTCGCCACGCCCAGTCAGTACACACACTTTCTTAGAGTTACGCGAATATTTTATATTTTAAATAAAACTTTCGGATTTTTCGAGAAAATTATTATTATTTTTCATTCCGGACGTTCGAATGATTTACAGCAATCCTGTTCACGGGAGAGACTCAATAATATCGATTACATAAATAACTAATATTTTAATTATGTTTAATTTTATGATTATACAAGCGACAAGTATATAATGATCTCAGAGACGTCTATAACCTTAGTCTCTCTCGCGACTATGATTGCTGTAAAGCATTCGAAACGCCGGGAACCAAAAATCAAAATAAATCCGCGAAAAAACCAAAAAGATAGTTTTGTTTAAAATAAAATCAAAATGTTTATCGTTTCAATCATGATTATATTAAAACTAACGCCTCGACCTTTTACGTAGACGTATTGACACCGTCGTTTGCAAGTGCGCCGCCACTCTTGAAGGAGCCCGCTATCACCATAAAGCCGGCGCCGGACAAAAAGGATAAGCCGAAGAAAGATAAGGTAAATTCGACCTTCGTGTTTTATAAAACGTAATAGTGACTAGAATCGTCGAAATGAGACAAAGGAACGATCGAAACGATAAAAGTGTGATGACTCTATTCAATAATGTTCGTTTGCAGGGTTTGAACAAGGAGGAGGCGTGCCGCCTGGCCATCGAGGCGGTGACGGCGCTGGCGGAGCGCGCGGAGGCCGAGGCGGAGGAGGAGGGCGCGCCGGAGCTGCAGCGCCTGCGCGAGCTGCAGCTGCCGGACAAGCTGCTGCGGCGCGTGATCGCGTCCGTGCTGGAGCACGCGCTGGCCGCGCCCGCGCCGCGCGCCGCCGCCGCCGCCTGCGCCGTGGTGCGCGCCGTCAAGCGCGCGCCGCTGGCCGAGCCGCTGCGCGCGCTGCTGGCGCGCCACCCGCACGCGCGCCTGCCCGCGCTGCTGGCGCACGCCGTGCGACAGGTACCGCGTCGAGGGGCGCCATGCGATTGATCTACATTAGTTTTATGTCTGGGAAAACGCGTGTTATCGAGTTTTCATACGGTTTTCTTTCGCATTATTCCACGCAAAATATGGTCGCTAATTTCTCACACTCATATTTTATGGCCAAGAGCAGCGTGGTCGAGCAGCCAAGACACAAGATTGACAAATACAGGTGTCAGAGTTCGAATCCCGGTCGGATACAAAGTTTTTACTGTGTCTTCGCATTTAGACAACGTCGTGGACGCTGTTGGGTGTAATAATTATACCCAACAGCGTACACGACGTTGTCTAAGTAATTACACTGTAATTGTCATAATATTGAGCAAAGAACGTTTGTACTTTATTGAGATTTTGCAGTTGTTGAATGACAGATTCAAGTGCTGACTGCTTCATCTCAAACAAGACCAACTTTGAAATCCTAAAACACAGTATGATACTAAGCGTATTATAGTGCAATGGAATGTAACAAAGGCTTCAAAGTTTTTCGAAAGATCCGTCAATTGGTCAAAGGCGGCTAGTAAAGATCAAAACCGACGACAGTAAGATTGTATCATTTAACCGGGAGCATATTATGAGAGAGCTATTTACATCAACGTGACAACCCGGCAATCAACGACAATATTTGTATTATTAGCCAGACTAATCTGATGCTGCACAGAAAAGACAAATATAAAACTGCGGGTTAAGAACTGCTTTAAGGCCCTTAAGAAATTTAAAATATATGATTTATTCAGAAAAGCTACCTTTGAGATGTCTGTCTGATTACATAATGTCCTGGTAAGAATTTGCGATGATAAAAAACCTCTTTTGAAAACAAGTAAAACTTCTTTAAACGCGCCATGAGAGGGGGAAAAAGGGGATTGGCGTTATGATTTTTGTAACTATAAATATAAAAATAAATAGTCAATTGAACATTGATTATTTAAATTACTATATGAATATTTCAAAGAAAATAAAAATAGATATTTGTAAAAAAATAAAGTACTTCTCTCATTAATTTTTAAACGAGCGATGGAATCATATCAAATGAATATTGTTAAAAAAATATTCACTTGAAATAACTCTTTATACATAAATATTATTTTTTTTTTCACAAAAAATTAGCATCCCTGTATTATTATTCAGTTCTAACGAAATGTGTGTGTGTGTTACAGAAGCTGATAACGCTGTCGGAGGTGGGGCTGTGGTGCGAGGGCGGACAGCACCACCCGCTGCTGCTGGAGGTGCTGCAGGCGCTGGGCGCGGCCGTGGGCGCGGAGCGGCTGGCGGCGCTGTACGCCGAGAGCAAGGTGAACCTGTGCGCCTACGTGTCGGAGCGCGAGGGCGGCAGCGCGGCGCGAGCGCTGGCGGCGCTGGAGGCGCGCGGGCTGGGCGCGCTGGTGCCGCAGCTGCGCGTGCAGGCCGCGCTGGCGCGCCAGCTGGCCGCCGAGCCCGCGCCGCCCGCGCTCTACCGCTGGATCAAGGCCAACGTGGAGCCCGCCGTGCGCCACGACGGCGCCTTCGTGTCCGCGCTCGTGGCGCTGCTGGCCGAGCACGTGACGGCGGCCGCGGGCGCCGACGCGCAGCCGCCCGACAAGGCGGCGCTGGAGCGCGAAAAGACGCTGGCGGAGGCCTACGCGCCGCTGCTTACCGCGCTGCTCGAGGGCCGCCCCGACCTGCAGCTGGCCGCCGTCTACGCCGTGCAGCTCCACGCGCACCAACACAGATACCCCAAAGGTAAACCTCGCGTTTAATACTCACGTATGTATCAAAGACGGCTTTAAATATTCTTTATCCTAAATATTTGTTATTTATATATGTATTAGCACTCGAGATACCTCAACCACACAAAAACATTGTACATATTTAAAATGGCTTGCCCACCGCCACCGGGCGTGGGGCGTGTGCGTGTCCGCAGGCATGCTGCTGCGCTGGTTCATGTACCTGTACAACCTGGAGGTGTGCGAGGAGGAGGCGTTCCTGCGCTGGCGCGAGGACGTCACCGACGCCTACCCCGGCAAGGGCGAGGCGCTCTTCCAGGTGCGGCCTCTCATTAGACATCATTAATAATAAAAAATATTATTATCATTAATAAAAAAAGAGTTCCTATATACTTCCTGAGGGCCGGATTTATCTCAAGTGCCGCCCTAGGGCACCGTGAAAAATACCGCCCTATTACCTATATACTACATTACCTATACCTTACAGTAGGGTCTCTAGCTACGTTTTCATTTTTTTTAACAGGACCCTAATTGTTATTCTTAAATAAAAGTAGCCTATGTTACTCCTTATAACATCAGCTATAGGCCAGTAAAAGTCCCGTCAAAATCAGTCCAGCCGTTTCGGAGATTAGCCAGAACAAACAGACAGACAAAAATTTTAAAAATTTTGTTATTCTTATAAGTACCGTATCTAATTTTATATGCATTTAGTAAAATGGTGTTATTTTGTGATAACAAACAGACATTTCAATTTTATTTATCTGTATAGATTTATAGATTAACCAGGCGAATAATCTCCGTGACGATATATAGACCAAGGACTGAAAAAGTGAAAAAAATAATAGTGGGATGAAACCCATTGGAAAAGGAAGAAAATATAACAAAAATGAAAGGAAAAATAATTTACGGGCAAAAAATATAAGCCAGACCCTCCTAGCCCCTTCCTCACTTCTCTATGAAATGATGGGATGATGACATTTTGATGGGGTAAAATTTTCCGTAGGTAATCTTAAAATAGTAATAAATAGGCATCTACGCATATAATTTAAAGATTCTACAGCTTTCTCAAAATATTGTTGATGTCTTATTAAATATTACCTTTATTAATTGCTTTTTCTGAGAAAATTTACCATAATAATATAAATTTTTTACACCATCAAAAAGTAAAGATTTCAACAAAAAACCCACCCACCTTTTTATAAAAGCAGATATTTTGACGCGAGAATTTTTGATTGAAAATTAGGGTGCTTTTTCGATATTAGATGATTTATTATTTTTTCCATAGGACTTGTAGTTTCGCCGGAAATCGAGATAAGCCGTTTTTTACGCTTAAAAACTCACCCCTTGCCACTTTCCGACATCAGATCGCCCGTACATTATTTTTCCTTTCATTTTTGTTATATTTTCTTCCTTTTCCAATGGGTTTTTTCCTCATCCTACTATAATTTTGTTTGGTTTTTAATAATTTATTGACCCTGGTCTAATACAGAAAATGAATTTAGTAAAACCAAATCTACAATCTTTACGCCCCCATGATGTACGGGAGTATTCTTTAGGTTAAAGGATAAGTATATAAAAACTATTTATTGAAAAAGGATATTATTTTAAATTTTTGAATAAGTATCTTAAATGTTATTAAAAAAAAATATGTACTGTATACTAGATTTCAAATCGTGAAGATCCAGTGAGAACGCGATTATTAAAAATCGGTATAGAACCAATAACTTCCTAATTTTTCAAAATCATTGATTTTCATAGCATAAAGTTAAAAAAATTTTTGCTCACACTCCAAATTTTGCCGCCCTGGGCACTAGCCCCGAGTGCCCCTAGTGTAAACCCAGGGCTGCTTCCTGTGCTAGTTATAACTAAAACGACCGCTGTGTATTGCGACAGGTGAACGCGTGGCTGACGTGGCTGCAGCAGCAGGAGTCCGAGGACGAGGAGGCGGAGGACTAGCCGCGCCACACCGACACTGCACCGCTTTTATTTGCGCTCATCTCATATAAATATAATTAAGCCAAATAGTTTAAATACCTACCCTCGTCGCCCTTTAGCGCGGCAGCCGCCCCCGCGCCGCTCGTCGGGCGGCTCCTGCGCTAAATAGCTCAATTTTAGGTTATACTACGTAAACGAATGTTAGTATCTCGAGATAATTTTTTGTAGGCCTTTTACTCGATTTTGATACTTTTACAAATGTATACAATGTATAGTGTTCGTTCGAACGTATGATTGCACTTCGTCCCCACACTCCCGCCCTCCCAGCAATGAGCGTATTTTAGTTGAAATTGTAAAAATATACCTATCGAGAACTTAAATCAATTTTTAATTATTATTATTATCATGATCGTTTATTTTCAATACTAAATGAATGTAGTGGTTAAACTGTAAGAATGCTTAAATTTCATTGTATTATCAGATTTTAGAATTTTGTAACGAAATATTTAGAAAACTACAAAAAAATATGTTTCCTCAGACATGAGAAATGTATGTTGATTGAGTGGTTTGTAATGAAGAGTTGTGAAGTGATGCAAGTAATGTAAGTTACATCGGTCAATATGTATTCCGGATGAGAAATAAACTTCAGTGTAATTTATTACAACTATTGCATTTTTACTTTTTTTATTTCAATTCTCATTTTACAGCCACAATTAAGTCTTCTACAAACAGAGGACATTCTTTCAAGCACGGCGTCCTAAAAGTAAACAATTGTTAGCACTTGGATTCTTAAACAAAAACGTCTTTAAGGATTCATTTCAGAGCGCAAACGCAGACGGGCCGTCTTTGACATATTGGAGGCCCTCGCCCTGGGCAAACAAGAATCACGGGGCCCCTGTCTGTAAGAGTAGGGAGTATAAGCAAAATTATTCCACAATTATTTTTATTTCTTTACAATCACAATAAATTAATAGACAATTGTAATATGATTTCGAAAAGTAGCTCTTAGCATTCACAGGTTAGTGTTTAAAAGTCTATGTTGATTGTAAAGGTATCCTTCTAGTTTAAGCAAAATCAATTAATCATCAAGCAATTGTTCAAAGTCTATGTCTTTGAGCACATGACATTCCATGGACCACATATCACTTAATACTATAGTACGGATACCTCATCCTATACAAAGAAATTGGACAGCGATAATTCGAACTATTTTTGTTTACTTGAATAGAAATCTGTTTTATTTTATAAATATGTGCAAACTACCTTATGGTAAATATTATAATATTTCAGTGATTTTAACCATTTTAACTGTGATAAACAATTCATAAAGACTTAGATTTACGCGAATATTTGACATTTTAAAAAAAACTCTTCGGATTTTATCGCGAATTTATTTTGATTTTTGGTTCCCGACGTTTCGAATGCTTTACAGCAATCATGGTCACGGGAGAGACTAAGGTGTTAGATGTCTCTAAGGTATTATATAGTTGTTTCAGACAGCCTACCCAAATACAAAATGAATTCAAAAAATTGAAAAATGGCATCAAAGTACCTTACAATATTCTTTAACTTTAAACATTTTTATAATTTTAATTAGTTTTGTAGTTGAATATGGCATATTATTTACTTAATTTTAGCTGTTATTATTATAATTATTACAATTTTAAAAATATTAATTAGTAATCTACACTGGCGTGCAAAAAAATCGGGCCACCTAGAGAAAATGGACAAACTTAAGATATGATATTTTTTTATTATATATGGGTAGCTGTATACCCTAGGTATCTAAATCAATAATCGGTGAATAATTTAAATAAAAATTATTGCTCGAAAATAGAGGAAAATCAAATTTAATGATTTTTCGCGGGTTTGGTATAAAAATGTAAGCCGCAAATTAATGGGAAAATTAAAAGATTTCGATTGGTTTTATGATTTTTAATAATGCGTATTAACACCTCTATTTTTAATTACAGATTTTAATCAGTTTTTCAGAGATTTGACACCCTTTTTTAGATAATCTTGTGTAATAGACTCCAATTTTTCTAATAAGGCGCTTTTTAATTCTTGAATGTTGCTCGGGACTACTACGCGACTTCTAACTTTTCTTTTGAGATGGTCCCATACATGCTCCATCGGATTGAAGTCAGGGCTTCGCGCTGGCCAGGCAATAGTAGACACTCTGACCTCTTGAAGATACCTTACTGATGTAGCAGTCTGTGGGCGAGCATTATCTTGTAGAAGCAGAAAATCTTCTCCAATGAACCCAGTAAAAGGCATCACATGATCTTCTAAAACCTCCGTTATATACCTAGCGGCTGTAAGGGATCCATTTTCTATGAATATAAGCTCGGTTTTCGCTTCGTAACAGAATCCTGCCCAAAACATAACTGAGCCCCCTCTATATGACTGTTTGCCGCATAGTGCATATCTTTCACCTGGTCGCCGGTAAACAAAATTACGGCAGTCGGCACCATGCAAACACATTCTGCTTTCGTCAGTAATAAGAACCTTCTTCCACTGCTCCAAATTCCAATTCACGTGATCTCGGGCAAAAAGTAATCTTGCAAATCGATGTCCAGGGATGAGTTTGGGGCCAGTTGCTGACTTGCGTGGCGTCAGGTTTAGTGTTGCCATTATTATATTTATAACCATAAAGGAAAAAATAATAAAATATTAATTATTTAAGCTACATAATTCATCTATGTGTAATTTAAAAAAGTTAAAATGAATTAAGAATAATAATTTTAATTTAGTTTGCTATTATTTAAAAAACAAATGTGGTTTAAATCTATACTAATATACTAATATTATAAAGAGGTGAAGTTTGTGATCTTGTGACGTTGTAGGGGGTAATCTCTGGATCTACTGAACCGTTTTTCAAAATTCTTTTACCAATAGAAAGCCACGTTCTTTCTGAGTGTTATAGGCTATATATTAACCCCAAGAATGAAAAGGCTTTTTCGTGGTAGTCGGATTTGCAAAGTAAGTCTGAGAAAAAACCGTCGAACGAAAACGTTTCTTACGAACGCTGCCTTAACGATGAGAGAAATATGATTATGTTCTAGAGAAAAGTTGTAGAGCTTAATAATGCCTACAAAAAATTCAGCGACAGCATATGTCTAACTTTTATATTTAAGCTACAAAAAGTAGTTTTTTATATTAAAAAAATAATTTAAATCAGTAGGTCATGTTTATTGATCATATTATCAACAATTATGAATTCTTATCAAAATAAGTAAATTTATCGTCTAAAATGTTTAAAACATAAGACTTTTCCCTTTTACTGCATATAATTTGGATAAAAGGTAAAGGTATAATACAACATATTCGTAGGTATGGACGAACCCGAGCGAGCCGTTTGTCTGTTTTCCTGTTTGTACGGGCTAATCTCCGAATGTATTGGACCGATTTAAATGAAATTTTGCATGATGGTACCTTATATCCCCGGGCAATATCTTAGATTCTTTTCATCCCGGAAAATTAAAAAGTTCCCGTGGGATAGTTAAAAAACTATAACAACTTATACAGCTTAGTACACAACAACTTATATATTTCTGGTCAAACAACAGGTAGTACCTATTATAAAGTGGTTAAGTTTGTTTGTAATCTCTGAAACTACTGATCCGATTCTGAAAATCCTTTCACATAAAGGAAGCAGCCGCCGAGTGCTATAGGTTATTTTTATTCCACAAAAATGGGTTTACAATCACAAATTAAATAACTTGAAATGGTTAGAAAAATGTCAGTTGAGTTGCTTTAACAGCATGCGCCATAAAACGTAGTGGTTACATTAAACCAGGGACCGTAAAACCCGGGTTTAGAGTTAAGCCAAAAAAAACGGTTACCCATTCAAAATGAACGTAGAAAAACCTTGTTACCCATTAAATGTACTACTATAGAATTAACCCTATCGAAAGGGTTACCACATCGTTTTACGTGATTATCCCGAAACTTTTTAACTGGTGATGAAGAAAGGGTGGGGGAATATACCTATTT
Source organism: Brenthis ino (assembly GCA_921882275.1). NCBI lineage: Eukaryota > Metazoa > Arthropoda > Insecta > Lepidoptera > Nymphalidae > Brenthis > Brenthis ino. The sequence goes on along the minus strand of OV170222.1, from coordinate 23,720,062 downwards.
GTTTCTAAATTCGTGTAGCACTGCAAAACAATGTTAATTTAAAGTTTCATACTCCTACCTGTGCACGATAACTTATTAAAATATATAATGAACCGTCACAAACGTAAGTATTTATTTTTCTTTTTATGATTGTATATTTTATTTAAAAATTGATTTTAGTAACGTTTTATATATAGATACTATTTTACATTTACTTTTATTTTTAATTAATTTTATAAAAAGCTGAAATAGTACCAGAAACGGAGCCAAATAACGATAAAACCCAATGTGATAGCCCCTCTTCAGAAAAACGACTCAATGAAGGCGGTAATTAATCTGTTTACATAATAATACTTGTTAAAATCTTTGTTTTTCTCTTGATTTTTTGGGTTTTCAATGGGTAATAGCAGCAGCCTCTTTCTCAAGCATGTTTTTAAATACTTGTAATGTACATATATTATATAAACTATTTTTTTAAAGTCTAGGCTCTTACTAATTACAAATTTGTGTTTTTATATATTACAGAATACCGAGTTGATGTAGACTCGTATAATATATTTGAGCCAAACTCTCAAAATTTAGACCAATACAAGGATTACGAAGCCCGTGATAAATTAAAAACAATTGAATTTACTGAAAGCAGTACCCAAACGTATGCCGAAGAAAACACTAAAAAAATGGAATTTGCAAATAATGCTTTTGGAACATTCGTTGGGCTGGAATTGGCTAATGTACTGGTTCTGAAGAGGCGTTACGTTATGTACCAAATAATTAAAATTATAGAAAATAATTCATAAATGTTATGAATAAATTATTTTAAATTAAATTATTATTCTACATATTTCTTAAAATAAAAAGACATAAATATTTACATAAGACTTTATTTTTTATTATAACAAGTTTTTAAAGAAGTTCTATTTTTCTAGATATGTATGTGTGTTTCATGTGTGTGTGTGTGTGTGTGTGTGTGTCATGTGTGTGTGTGTTTCATGTGTGTGTGTGTGTGTGTCATGTGTGTGAGTGTGTCGTGTGTGTGTCATGTGTGTAAGTGTGTCGTGTGTGTGTGTCATGTGTGTGTGTGTCATGTGTGTGTGTCATGTGTGTGCGTGTGTGTGTCATGTGTGTCGTGTGTGTGTGTCATGTGTTGTGTGTGTGTGTGTGTGTGTCATGTGTTGTGTGTGTGTCATGTGTTGTGTGTGTGTCATGTGTGTGTGTCATGTGTGTGTGTCATGTGTGTGTGTCATGTGTTGTGTGTGTGTCTGTGTTGTGTGTGTGTCATGTGTGTGTGTCATGTGTGTGTGTCATGTGTGTGTGTCATGTGTGTGTCATGTGTGTGTGTCATGTGTGTGTGTGTGTGTGTGTGTGTGTGCGTGTGTGTTTCGTGTGTGTGTGTGTTGTGTGTGTGTGTGTGTGTGTCATGTGTGTGTGTGTGTGTGTCATGTGTTGTGTGTGTGTCACGTGTATGTCATGTGTGTGTGTCATGTGTGTGTGTGCGTGTGTGTTTCGTGTGTGTCATGTGTGTCATGTATGTCATGTGTGTGTGTGAGTCATGTGTGTCACGTGTGTGTGTCATGTGTGCCATGTGTGTGTGTGTGTGTGTCATGTGTTGTGTGTGTATGTGTCATGTGTTGTGTGTGTGTGTGTCATGTGTTGTGTGTCATGTGTGCCATGTGTGTGTGTGTGTGTCGTGTGTGTGTGAGTCATGTGTGTGTGTGTGTGTGTGTGTCATGTGTGTGTGTGTGTGTGTCATGTGTGTGTGTGTCGTGTGTGTATGTGTGTGTCATGTTTGTCCTGTGTGTGTGTGTCGTGTGTGTGTGTGTGTGTGTCATGTTTGTCATGTGTGTGTGTGTGTGTGTCATGTGTGTGTTTCATGTGTGTGTGTGTCATGTGTGTGTGTGTGTGTGTGTGTGTGTCATGTGTGCCATGTGTGTCATGTGTGTGTCGTGTGTGTTTGTGTCATGTGTGTGTGTGTGTCATGTGTGTGTGTGAGTCATGTGTGTGTGTGTGTCATGTGTGTGTGTTTGTCATGTGTGTCGTGTGTGTGTGTGTCATGTTTGTCATGTGTGTGTGTGTGTGTGTCATGTGTGTGTGTGTGTGTCATGTGCATGTGTGTGTCATGTGTGGGTGTGTGTCATGTGTGTGTGTGTGTCATGTGTGTGTCATGTGTGTGTGTGTGTCATGTGTGTGTGTGTCATGTGTGTGTGTGTGTGTCATGTGTGTGCGTGTGTGTGTGTCATGTGTGTGTGTGTGTCATGTGTGTGCGTGTGTCATGTGTGTGCGTGTGTGTGTCATGTGTGTCGTGTGTGTGTGTCATGTGTGTCGTGTGTGTGTGTCATGTGTGCCATGTGTGTGTGTGTGTCATGTGTTGTGTGTGTGTGTGTGTGTCATGTGTTGTGTGTGTGTGTGTGTGTCATGTGTTGTGTGTGTGTGTGTGTCATGTTGTGTGTGTGTGTGTGTCATGTTTTGTGTGTGTCATGTGTGTGTGTCATGTGTGTGTCATGTGTGTGTGTGTCATGTGTGTCATGAGTGTGTGTGTGTGTGTGTCATGTGTGTGTGTGTCATGTGTGTGTGTGTCATGTGTGTGTGTCATGTGTTGTGTGTGTGTGTGTCATGTGTGTGTGTCATGTGTGCCATGTGTGTGTGTTTGTGTCATGTGTGTGTGTGTGTTTCGTGTGTGTGTGTGTGTGTCATTTGTGTGTGTCATGTGTGTGTGTGTGTGTGTGTGTGTGTGTGTTTGTGTCATGTGTGTGTGTTACATGTGTCATGTTTGTCATGTGTGTGTGTGTGTCATGTGTGTGTGTCATGTTTGTCATGTGTGTGCGTGTGTCATGTGTGTGTGTGTGTCATGTGTGTGTGTGTCATGTGTGTGTGTGTCATGTGTGTGTGTGTCATGTGTGTGGGTGTCATGTGTGTGTGTGTCATGTGTGTGTGTGTGTCATGTGTGTGTGTGTCATGTGTGTGTGTGTGTCACGTGTGTGTGTCATATGTGTGTGTCATGTGTGTCATGTTTGTCATGTGTGTGTGTGTCATGTGTGTGTGTGTGTGTGTTTGTCACGTGTGTGTGTGTCTGTGTGTGTATCTGTCTGTGTGTGTGTGTTTGTCACGTGTGTGTGTGTCTGTGTGTGTATCTGTCTGTGTGTGTGTGCGTGTGTGTGCGTGTGCATACTTGCTTATGATTGCGCGTACGTGCGTTTAAAGTAAGAGAAGAATATTAAGAATGGGAGTCCAAGTTATCGTCATATAAATCGTGATTTGATCTTAAAAGTATTACATTTTGTAATAAATGACCGTCCATGTTACTTCTTAAAGAAGATAAAATAAATTTTAATGATGAAAATAAACGTTCAACAGACACTTGAGTCGCAGGTGCTGCTAAAACTGTATGAGCAACTGCATCTAATGTAGAAGAAACAGTTCCTTTATTTGCCCAATCTTTAATAATATTTTCAGTTGGGGCTAATCTTGGTGCAAATCTTAATTCTTTCAATGTAATTTCAAAAGAAGAAGTTGTCTTTGCAGAGTGTAATCCTCTTTCTTTTCTGTTTGTTGTAATATTCTTTCTATGTCTGTAGTAAATGTCTGTGAACTAGAGGTATTTTGATTTTTTTCAATTAAATGGGGATCCTTATAAAGTATATTCTCATCAATTTGAGATTCTTTTGTATGCTGTAGCTGTGTATAGGTCTCTTGGAGCAAAGATTGTGCTTTTGCACACTCTTCATCGGACAAAATGACGTTCAATCGTCTATCTAGATATATGTTTTCTAAAACTAAATTATTATTCAAAAGATTTTTTTCTCTTGTCTTCATAGATTTAAGCAAATCTTGAGCAAAAAGTATAGAAAAAATCTCCATACGAGATTTGCACGTCAACCATATATTAAAAATATCGCCAATAGTGATTTGTTGTTTTTGTAAACTTAAAGTCGCTTCATTTATTGGTTTTAAACAACTAATAGTTAATGAAAGTTCATCCCAAAATTTTGTCGACAACAAATTAGCAATGTCGGAATTACTATCACATACCGATTTAAGAGCAAAGAGACGTTCCAACATTTTATAAGTAGATGTCCAACGCGTTGTGCAATCAATGATGGGTTTTTTTATATTGGATACTCTGAGAATATTTTTTATGGTGGGTCTTCGTAAAATACGTACCACTTTTCTTGCCAATTCTATTATACTTTGTGTTTCAATGTTTACATTTATAGCGTCTCTTACTGCTAATTGCAGCGTATGCGCAGCACAAAGCATTACGCGAGGCTTATATTTATATGGTGGTATGGTGCTATTATTAATATGTGTGTGTGTCATGTGTGTGTGTGAGTCATGTGTGTGTGTGTGTGTCATGTGTGTGTGTTTGTCATGTGTGTCGTGTGTGTGTGTGTCATGTTTGTCATGTGTGTGTGTGTGTGTCATGTGTGTGTGTGTGTGTCATGTGTGTGTGTGTGTGTCATGTGCATGTGTGTGTCATGTGTGGGTGTGTGTCATGTGTGTGTGTGTGTCATGTGTGTGTCATGTGTGTGTGTGTGTCATGTGTGTGTGTGTCATGTGTGTGTGTGTGTGTCATGTGTGTGCGTGTGTGTGTGTCATGTGTGTGTGTGTGTCATGTGTGTGCGTGTGTCATGTGTGTGCGTGTGTCATGTGTGTGCGTGTGTGTGTCATGTGTGTCGTGTGTGTGTGTCATGTGTGTCGTGTGTGTGTGTCATGTGTGCCATGTGTGTGTGTGTCATGTGTTGTGTGTGTGTGTGTGTCATGTGTTGTGTGTGTGTGTGTGTGTGTCATGTGTTGTGTGTGTGTGTGTGTCATGTGTTGTGTGTGTGTGTGTGTCATGTTTTGTGTGTGTGTCATGTGTGTGTGTCATGTGTGTGTCATGTGTGTGTGTGTCATGTGTGTCATGAGTGTGTGTGTGTGTGTGTCATGTGTGTGTGTCATGTATGTCATGTGTGTGTGTGAGTCATGTGTGTCATGTGTGTGTGTCATGTGTGCCATGTGTGTGTGTCATGTGTTGTGTATGTGTCATGTGTTGTGTGTGTGTGTCATGTGTTGTGTGTGTCATGTGTGTGTGTGTCATGTGTGTGTGTGTCATGTGTGTGTGTCATGTGTTGTGTGTGTGTGTGTGTCATGTGTGTGTGTCATGTGTGCCATGTGTGTGTGTTTGTGTCATGTGTGTGTGTGTGTTTCGTGTGTGTGTGTGTGTGTGTCATTTGTGTGTGTCATGTGTGTGTGTGTGTGTGTGTGTGTGTTTGTGTCATGTGTGTGTGTTACATGTGTCATGTTTGTCATGTGTGTGTGTGTGTGTCATGTGTGTGTGTCATGTTTGTCATGTGTGTGCGTGTGTCATGTGTGTGTGTGTCATGTGTGTGTGTGTCATGTGTGTGTGTGTCATGTGTGTGTGTGTCATGTGTGTGGGTGTCATGTGTGTGTGTGTCATGTGTGTGTGTGTCATGTGTGTGTGTGTCATGTGTGTGTGTGTGTCATATGTGTGTGTCATGTGTGTCATGTTTGTCATGTGTGTGTGTGTCATGTGTGTGTGTGTGTGTGTGTTTGTCACGTGTGTGTGTGTCTGTGTGTGTATCTGTCTGTGTGTGTGTGTTTGTCACGTGTGTGTGTGTCTGTGTGTGTATCTGTCTGTGTGTGTGTGCGTGTGTCATGTGTGTGTGTGTGTCATGTGTGTGTGTGTCATGTGTGTGTGTGTCATGTGTGTGTGTGTCATGTGTGTGGGTGTCATGTGTGTGTGTGTGTCATGTGTGTGTGTGTGTCATGTGTGTGTGTGTCATGTGTGTGTGTGTGTCACGTGTGTGTGTCATATGTGTGTGTCATGTGTGTCATGTTTGTCATGTGTGTGTGTGTCATGTGTGTGTGTGTGTGTGTGTGTTTGTCACGTGTGTGTGTGTCTGTGTGTGTATCTGTCTGTGTGTGTGTGTTTGTCACGTGTGTGTGTGTCTGTGTGTGTATCTGTCTGTGTGTGTGTGCGTGTGTGTGCGTGTGCATACTTGCTTATGATTGCGCGTACGTGCGTTTAAAGTAAGAGAAGAATATTAAGAATGGGAGTCCAAGTTATCGTCATATAAATCGTGATTTGATCTTAAAAGTATTACATTTTGTAATAAATGACCGTCCATGTTACTTCTTAAAGAAGATAAAATAAATTTTAATGATGAAAATAAACGTTCAACAGACACTTGAGTCGCAGGTGCTGCTAAAACTGTATGAGCAACTGCATCTAATGTAGAAGAAACAGTTCCTTTATTTGCCCAATCTTTAATAATATTTTCAGTTGGGGCTAATCTTGGTGCAAATCTTAATTCTTTCAATGTAATTTCAAAAGAAGAAGTTGTCTTTGCAGAGTGTAATCCTCTTTCTTTTTCTGTTTGTTGTAATATTCTTTCTATGTCTGTAGTAAATGTCTGTGAACTAGAGGTATTTTGATTTTTTTCAATTAAATGGGGATCCTTATAAAGTATATTCTCATCAATTTGAGATTCTTTTGTATGCTGTAGCTGTGTATAGGTCTCTTGGAGCAAAGATTGTGCTTTTGCACACTCTTCATCGGACAAAATGACGTTCAATCGTCTATCTAGATATATGTTTTCTAAAACTAAATTATTATTCAAAAGATTTTTTTCTCTTGTCTTCATAGATTTAAGCAAATCTTGAGCAAAAAGTATAGAAAAAATCTCCATACGAGATTTGCACGTCAACCATATATTAAAAATATCGCCAATAGTGATTTGTTGTTTTTGTAAACTTAAAGTCGCTTCATTTATTGGTTTTAAACAACTAATAGTTAATGAAAGTTCATCCCAAAATTTTGTCGACAACAAATTAGCAATGTCGGAATTACTATCACATACCGATTTAAGAGCAAAGAGACGTTCCAACATTTTATAATTAGATGTCCAACGCGTTGTGCAATCAATGATGGGTTTTTTAAATTGGATACTCTGAGAATATTTTTTATGGTGGGTCTTCGTAAAATACGTACCACTTTTCTTGCCAATTCTATTATACTTTGTGTTTCAATGTTTACATTTATAGCGTCTCTTACTGCTAATTGCAGCGTATGCGCAGCACAAAGCATTACGCGAGGCTTATATTTATATGGTGGTATGGTGCTATTATTAATATGGTCTAAAAAAGAATTAACATTCATAATATTTTCAAATTCATGTATTTCTTGTGTGCGTTCATTTTCTTCCTCTATTTCCTCATCATCACTTGTATCATCTGCGTCTTCATTTTCTTTATTAGTTTCATCTTCATTCTCAGTATATAACTTACAGCCTAATAGGGTAGTCATTTTTTTAAAATTCTTGCCGTTGTCCGTAGTTATGGAATATATTTGTGAAATGTCGATCATAAAATCATTCAAAATTTCGATAAGCTTCTCTGTTAAAAAATCACCAGTTTGCCTTTCAACCGTTTCAACAATAGCTAAATTTCTAACTTTTATTTCTCCGTCTTTAACATATTGCATATTAATTCCTAAAAAAATTCTATCCATATACGTAGCGGCGTCTAGTTTAAGACTAATCATTTTATGTCTAACTTCTTTGCTTATTTTTAATTTGACTTCGTATGCTTTATCTATTACAAGTTTTTTAATGGATCCAATAGATATTTCGTGAGCGTTTGAGGGTGTTACCATTTTAATAATGTCTTGGAAAGCTTGGTCTTGTAAAATAGCAAAAGGTCTTCCATGAATGGTCACTAATTTAACACAATTGTGTTTTAATTGTTTAATTCGCTCTAAAGACACCTTTGATTGTGGCTTACTATTTTCTTTATTCATTGTCATAATACTCTTGTACTCATTATAATGTTTCAACGATAAATGATTTTTTATATTAGTAGTATGTTTATCCTAAAACAAACAAAAAAAGATTAGACATAAAAATAAAGTATACTATAGTTACTCCAAGTACATAATTAGTCACAGTTCATTTCATCCACACCCTTCCAACTGTTTCAGTGAGAAGAAGTGACGAACACATCATTACACACGCATACACATGTGTACACACAAACACATACATACACAATAACCATAAAAACACGCCCTCATTGTATTTCTGAATAAGTATAGTGTAGGATCAAGGATAACACTTTTTATGCATATTTTCTTATATTCAGTGATTTTGTAGCATCAACTTTATTTTATTATTTTATATACCTAATCGTCATTCGTCAGTAGTTTATCCGTGTGCTACTACCACCGACTCAAAAAGCAGTTCTACGGAGAAAAGCGTGAGAAAAACTCAACTTTTACTCATTAAATATTGAATTACAGAATTTATAACTACAATTTACAATATTACAAATAATTCATAAGTAGGAAAAAATATCAAAATTCGCTCCATTTTTACTTTTAAAAATTCTTCATTCATTAAGTGAATTACATGGATTTCTTTCATTAAAACGCTCATATGAATAAGTGCAACGTTAGTAGTAATCATAACTTTTGGAAGATAGTAAATGATTCATAAATAATTATTAAATTTTAATATGATAATTATGTAACTTACCTTTAAATTATTCCCACATATCAAACATTTACTCTTCTTCTCGATGTTGTCACAATTAAAGTATCGATGAACAGCATCGGTTTTAATTGGAGGCATTTTAAAATAACAAGACTAAGAGCACTTTTCATATCACTCGCGTGTTGTCGAATAAAATAAAATTGCATTTCTTCAGGCCTAGACACCTAAACAACGAAAGAAACATGTCCGTACACGTTAATACTCGTAGGTGTTCGTTCGCCGCCTTTTTATGTTTTCTATACTACACTCTAATATGTAATGTTTCTTAATAATTTTAGAGACTAAAATTGTACCATTATATTTGTTAGATAACACGTTATATATGAAGTAACCCATTATTTATTGGGTAACCTAATACCTAACCCAACAGATAGGGTTAACCCTATTAAACATTTGATTTAATTAAGCCTGTTGACTGGGTAACCCTATGAAAAGGGTTTCTTGTTAAAACCCTTTAAAAAAACCCAGGTTAAAACCCTTTAAAGGGTAACCAAATGGGTCCCTGCATTGAACATTCTCTTTGGCACGCGCTGCCTAAACAGTTAAAAAAGACCCCTACGGACGCACCCGAGCGCACAGCGCAGCGAGAGTGGGTCTCTAGTATGTATATAAAATTCTAATATTTTTAAGTGACTTTTTTATTGAAGCCATTAGTTACAGAATTATATGTCAATTCTAAATTATTGCTAAAAATGTTTATCATCCATATTAGTATGTTAAAATAAAACAAAGTTTTATGCTACGGAAACCTCGGTGTATGAGTCAGACTCGCACTTGTCCATTTTTTTTATTACATAATTTTTTATTAGGATCGTACTTGTAGGGTGAATGCATTTTTAACAGAAAAGAACTGCTAATCTGTTACTACCTATCCTTTACTTCAGACCGTCAGTGCAAGAGTGGCCTTATCCACATTATTTTGTATTTGACATAAACACTACAATTTTTTCTATATATCATAGCTGTGCTGCAAAAACCGACAAACGAAAATATTGAACTTTTCAGTAGAAACAAAAAAGTAATTTTAACTTCTGCCAACGTATGTAGAAAAACATTGAGTAGGTGTGTACAAAATTCCATGCGCTAGTCTTACAGCATATCCCTTCCTTAAAGCCTACATTTTATTTCTTCTCCTTACAAAATATTTTTTTTAACTTTAAAATGACACATATCGTCTTTATTTCGCGACACAATTACAGCTATGTATTATTTTAACACATAGCGGGATTTACACAGCACTAATGCACACTTTATTCTTTTACTTTCATACGCCGGTGGCACGGCAACGGCAATTCGACACGACCAGTGAGAGATCTGGAGCAGGATCGACGACATTAAAATTAAGGCCTACGTAAAACGCAGAATAATAATGGTGCATAAATGTTTTTAACATTGCGAGTGGTTGACTTTGCTTGTGTCAATTGTTTTTGATTGTAAATATACCCAAGTTAGAAATAGGATACTGTAAAGTAATTCTGCGGCACCGCTGTGGAAGTAAATTCCAAGATTCAGAATGTAGTATAATATGTTTCTCCGTCTTTATAATATATCCGCCTTGTAGGATTGAACCTAGTCAAAGAGAAAAGTTCAGTTAAAGAGAATCTCGCGAAACGAGATAGAACAATTGATTTTAGAACACGGTAGAGATTGTACACTCTTCACTTACTTTATATACTCCCAGGTACTATCATCTTTAATTAATTAATGTTTACATTCTCTGTGTTAAAACTGGGTCATTATGCAATTCGTATTAAATTTTTAATAATTCAGACCTTATCTTAGGGCACAGTAGTGCCCCCGTCAAGTTGGGCAAAAAAAGGCACGGCCGTACCATCCATTTCTCGTAGCCATTCAGGACATTTTCGACCTCCCTGTAACTTAGCTGTGGATAAAACTAGAAGCTTAAATTTCAGTGACTAAGAGAACATAATATAACTAGGTAAATTCCCAAATTACATTAAATTTAAACCTGTAGTTTAGAACTAGTGCCGGTCAAAGTTCTTTAATTTCGTCACTCACTCACCGATCATCAAGATTCTAAGATGCTTCTAGTAGACACATGAACTTCAAATTATGAAATCAATTAGTATTTAGCCTATAAAGCAAATATAAACTAAAACATCCCGCAATTTCGGTCCCGTTTTCTATATATCAAATAAATTACAAAGTTACTTTTGCAGTTCAAACTATAATTTTTCGTCACTACGTAAATGGATAGGTAGCTAAATAAATAGATATATTATACAGTCAGTCACAGATGATGTCTCCTTTCCGGATGTATATATTGTACTTATGATTCGGCGCAGCGTGGCAAAGACAAGCACTAAGGCCAAATTGAGTTAAAATGGCTAAGTCATTCTATTTATTATATACTAGCGGAAAAACACTAATAGAGATCTATTAGTTCCTACGGGAACCGTTCATTTTTCCGGGATGAAAAGTAACCTGTTGTTTGACCGGCAATATAAGGTATCAGAAGAGTTAAATTTTGCTAAATTAGGTACATAAGTTGTCGTGTACTAAGCTGTATAAAACACTATAGTTTTTTAACTATCCCACGGGAACTCTCTAATTTTCTGGCATGAAAAGTATCTAAGATATTTACCAAGGATATAAGGTACCACCATGCAAAATTTCATTTAAATCGGTCCAACAGTTTCGGAGATTGGTCCGTACAAACATACAGAAACAAAAAAGTTGAAAAAATCTGGATTTGTTCTATTTTTCTTCTTACGGGATGTAAGAAGACAACTGACTCGGTTTTTAGCATTTTTTTGCTATGTACAGACATTCGACCTCTACTGTTTTATTATAGTATAGATAGATATATATTATTCTATTAAAAATATATATATATCTAATACTGATACCTTCTCTATAAATGTTGTTATTTAATTACATAATTAGGTAACAATTTATGACAAAGTTGTTGGTTAGATACTTCCATATATAGGTACTAATAAATTAACTGACTTGGTTTTACATTGTGTTGCGAGACTTGCAATATTTTACATATTATGTTTTTGATAGGATGCTTTACGCTAGTACTAATTAAATACAAATTAACAAAAATAAACTATAAACTTATATCATTATATATCATTAAACGCATGGTATTGTGTCTAATGTAAAACCAACTATGTGCCTCTAAAGGCGCGAAAAGTGTTACTTTCAGTATATTACAAAATACTCTTATGTGCTTATAAGCACACGTCGTTATTTTACATCAATTTTTGTATAAATAATAAATGCCACTAAAAAAAATGTTCCTGGGTCAAATAAATGAAATAAACTTTATTCAATTTGACTTATTATATATATAGTCAAGTCAAATTAGTCAAAATAGGACAAGAATCTAGGAAGTAGAGATAGTCAGCTATAAACTTGTATAAAACTTTATTTAGGCACCCTAAAACTTGTCTCAAACCTGACTTGATAAGTTCAAGTCCTCTGGATCTGCAGACGTCCATGCTAGCCACTACACCAAAGATGAAATCTCAAAGAAAATACTAGGTGAAATTGAATAACAATATTTATTATATAAATTAATGTATTTACATACTTTATTCTTCTTTATGCTTCATGGAAGATTATAAACTAATAATCCTATTGTTGAACTCTTTTCTGGAAGCCAAATTAGGCATCTAATTGATAAGCTTGAAGTAGAACTAGAACTTATATCAAATTATGAAAAGCCACTGTGTTCAAGTATAACTGGAGCTGAAACAATAACGCTCAATGAGATTCTTATAACAAACTAGCATTGCCCGAGGCTCACGTTCAGATGACCAAAAACCAAATTCTGAGGTTTAACATATTAGTATACTCTTACATACTGCCTCGGTGGTGTAGTGGCTAGCTTGTATGGCTGCACACCCGGAGGTCATGGGTTCGAGTCTCGGGTCGGGCCAAGTTTAGTTATTGAGTATTTCTATATAGTAAGTCTCAGTAACAGCCCGGAGTTGGGAAGTTGGCAGTGTTTCACCCCCGTGCCTCGGAGAGCACGTAAAGCCGTCGGTCCTGCGCCTTAACTGTCACTGGTCGTGTCGAATAGTCGTCCCACCAGAGTATGAGAGTGACAGGATAGAGAGTGCACTTGTGTCTGCGCGTACGCTTGTGCACTATAATATCTCCTGCGCAGTTAGCTAGTCCCAATGAGATTGGCCGCCGTGGCCGGAATCGGTCAGAACATCATCATCATACTCTTACATTGTAGTTTTTGTATTTTTTCTCAGAAATGAGACATTTTCCCGAGGTAAAAAGTATCCTATATGTTGACCCAGATAACCAGCTATCACCATACCAAATTTCATTAAAATCCCTTCAGTGGTTTTTCCGTGATGCGGTAACAGACAGACAGACAGAGAGAAATTCTAAAAACTATAGATTAGGCCTCTGTATCGATAATAATGTCTATTTCAATAATATTTTTCAAAAAATATTTAATGTACAGATTCGGCTTAGTTATAATTTTCTTATATGTATAGATAAAATGGAAATATTTATTTTTTATGAAATCTTATTACACTGAAGCAGACACAAAAGAATCCCGTTATTATTATTATAATTACGAAATATTGGATGGATGTCAGATGTGGAGAAAATTTGGCACAGAGATAGATTATAGTCTGGAATAGCAGATAGGTTACATTTTGGATGGTTGGATGTTTGTTACTTTTTTAGAAAAAAACTACAGCACGGATTTTGATGAAACTATAGAGTAATATAGCTTATACGTTGGAGTAATCATACGTAATTGAATTACGCGAGCGGAGCGGCAGGAAAACTCTTACTGTTATATACTTACCAATTCTTATAGCAGCACAAAGAACACAGAAAGTTATAAGACTGTTGATAGTATTTTCTCTAGCTTGGCGCTTTTCTTCCAAAGGGTCAACCCGTTCTCCAAATGGTAGACGAAACATGTTGAAGTCAGATTTTTATAACCTCTGCACTCACCCTAAATTAAATTTAAGTAAATGGCAATCATGGATGACAAATAAAATGGCAATTGGCACATAAAACTTGACAGATTTTTCTCATAGACCATGTAGACTACAGAGTATAGAGTATGTAACCCTTTTTAATACAGAGTACAGACCAAAGAGAATGTAACCACTTTTATTTGTCATGTTAAGTGGTAACTTTTATTTGTCATCCATGGTGGTAACCATATATTCCAGATCACAAATAAAAGTGGTAAGTGGTAACCATTAATACGTTTCCAGCATAAAGTATATTGCTACATATAAAATGGTTACCAGTTTCCACTGATCAGGAACAATGTAACATAGAGTATGTAACCCTTTTTAGTTTTTACAATGTAAACTGGAGCCCGCAGACTGAGTAGAGATATTGTAGACCGCAGATTAATCATAAACGAATAATAAAAATAATAATATTATATATGTATCTATAATCATTGTTTTACGGATTTAGAAATATGCATACAAAAAAAAATTGTTTATTTTTTGGGTCACGGACGTTCGCTGAACCCTGTGATCTTTAAAAGAAAAAAAATTCAAAATGAATATTAATATGAAAATATAATCACTTTTTTAATAACGTTAAGAAAGTCAGTTGAATACAAGAAATTTCGTTAATATCGCATAATATAAAAAAGACAGGAGACAAATAATTACTATTATAATAAACAGACGGTTTTTATTAATCGTTTAAGACAATTGACACACGAGAAATTTCATCTCCGTATGTTGACTTTATAAACCTTCGACCAATATCATGCTTATTATTGCTCGAAGTTACAAACCTATTGGGCCTAAGTAGCTAAAATATGTATTACAAATATGTTACGCTACTTAACAAAATATATTTATAAAATATATTAAAAAAAGAATAGATAAATAAAACCTTACAGAAGCTTTTTTTTATTTACCTTTTATTCGTGAAATCAGTTTTAGATATTATCTTCACGTAACGGTAGGTATAATTTTATTTATTTGTGTGACTAACGTGATCAATACATATACTTGCAAAACCTATAACAATACAAAACTTAATGTAGATAATACATAAAAATAAAAAAAATAAAAATTTGACAGTTTAACTCTTGCCAGCAGCCAGCTGTGAGCTTATCTATCGCCAGTCAGGTTTACCAACTAAAGATTGATATTTCATTCTGGGATAAATGATATAAAATTTATTCTAGAAAAAAAAACCTATGATTGTTTAGATAAATATTAAATTATCAAAATTATAATGCAGCTACGTTATCTAATTTTTTGATGAAAACTAATAAAATTTTCCTCATATTCTTTTAATTTTAGCCAAAGTTGCGCAACATGGCGAGTTAGTCTCAGCTGCTTTTATAAGAATTGTTTCAGTGAACGATACGCTCTAGTTACCGAGATTTTAAGTTAACAGTTATCTTCTAATTCTTCTTGTAAAATTAGTGAAGGTGATGGGACAGTTAGTGATTTCGTGTGGCTGAATTGCGATCAGCGTTAAAGCGAAAGCAGTGTTATTCCATTTTTGTTCAATAGTGAGCTTAAAAGGAATCCGTCAAGCTGGAGCGACTCCCGGAATACCTGCGTGACACCGTCGACTGGTTCATGGGGTAAGTCTTTGTAGCAAACCATACCTACCCAGTACCGATATATCTATATACTTACTTTATAAGAATCAAATACACATCGACGCCTAACAAAAGATTTGAACATTATAATCATAAATATATCATCTCAGATCATATTTTATCATACTAGCAGCTCAACCTCGGTTCGCTCGGGTTTGCCTCTAGATAAACAAAAACAAAACTATCTCACGGGAACCGTACATTTTTCCGGAATAAAAAGTAGCCTATTTGTTATTCTAATGTATGAACTATATTATTGTAAAGTTTCATTAAAATCCAATCAGTAGTTTTTGTGTACTAAGCTGTACAAGTTACTAGTCTCTTAAATATCCCACGGGAACTCTTTAATTTTCCAGGATGAAAAGTATCTAAAATATTGACCAGTGATATAAGGTACCACCATGTAAAATTTCATTTAAATCGGTCTTACAGTTTCAGAGATTAGCCCATACAAACAGAGAAACAGACAAAGAAACGAAATAATTGAAAAAAATCAATGACTCAGTTTTTATCATTTTTTCCTATGTACAGACATTCGACCTATACAGTTTTATTATATGTATAGATTATATCAATAAACATAGCTCCTTGTTATGTATAAAATGTAAGTTTATATGGCAAGAAAACATTAAAGCTATTTTATGTAAATAAAACACTGCATAATACCCCTCAATATGTATATTATACAAATGCTCAAAATATGTTTGTGTATATTAAGTTTATGAAATTATTACAGATTGTTTGATTGATATTGACTAAAATATTTGCTGTTGCTGTGTACTTTTTTGTTACATGCAAGAAATATTTCAAATTTTAATCTAATTAATATACCATAATATTAAAATCTTATATTAAAGCAATTTTGTTCAATTATCATGCCAGTTGTTATGTCAACTCGTCTAAACTATAATGAAATATGCAATACACTCTTAAATAAATTTAACTCTCAAACAACATGTCGCTTAACAGGTATTTGAAAAGGATCTTTAAGGATTCTATTGTACGCATAATTTATACTCTCAATGGCATGTTTCAAAAGTAAACCCCATAAAGTTAACATACAAATATATAATGATTTATTGTAATATTGATTTAAATTTAATTTGAACAACTCAAGTGAATAGATTATATATTAAATATTACTATATAAATGAACACAATGAATGAATATAGTTATATGAGTATTATCTAAGTAAAGCTTTTATATTTTAAATAATGCAAATGTTATTAAACAAAAGCCAGAATAGATTAAAGTAACTAATTTTAATATTGTGTTTGTTTGAGTTTATAGCATAGTGTTTTATACAATATAGTCGACTGTTTACAATGTTTAAATTTTTATTTGTCATAAAGTAAAAAGGAACATGGTTCCAATATCGGGTAATTGTATTGTCGCGTGGTATAGCTGGCGGCGCGGCGGGCACAGGTGGGCGCGCGGCGCGGCGGTAGCGCGACTCGCGTGATGTCAGCGAGCAGCGGCGGCGCCGGCGCGCGCGGCCGCAGCGACGCCGTCAGTCGCCCGCGGTGCGCATCCGCGAGCGCCGTTTCCGCGACGCGACGCCCGCGCCCGCCGTCGCCCCCGCCCCCGCGGCGCCCATGGCGGAGGAGACGAGCCCGCGCCGCTGGCCCGTGGGCATCCTGCGGCGCAGCGGCGCGCGCGCGGCCCGCCACGTGCTGCACGTCAAGTACCGTAGTGTCCCACCTTCGCCCGTGCCGCTCGCTTCGCCCTCGCCGCCCACCTCTGTGCTGCCTCTCGACCTCGACGACACTGTCTCTTGCTTTTGCAGGTGCGGAAATTGGTAAAGCGCTATACTGATGGTCAGGTGTTATAATATCCATTGAACCCCTTTTAATATTTATGTTGATTTTTATGTTTTTCAAGTTTTTCATAATATTATATTCGTAACCTTATATAAATTTAATATATATATATATGTACAATTGTACATATATACACGTATACCTAAGAGTTCTCAAAAATCCTTTTATGTATAAATAAATCGGATTATGCATTCTCGTGACTTTACTATCAAGTTTTGTACAAAAGTAATGAAACACTAAACGCCTTTGTTGGTGTGTGAGACGCTAGCGTCGCAGGGAACAGTACAGAACCTAACCAGTGTTATCGTGCTATCGCGCGTTATCAGTGTTCCCACCTGGATGACGTCACGTGCCACACCACTCACCACTCACCGTGCTATTCTATTGTTTCGACAAACTATTGTAATGCTTATGTTAATGACAGAAGTTACAAATTACGGCTCGACTTAAGTTTCAAAATTTTCCACTAATTGCACAGCACACAGGTGTAGACCGTGTAGTGCTAGATTACTCGCTTATATACAAAGATTTAAACGAATAGGAAACGATTGGTGAATTTGTATAATTTACAAAACTTATTTCGCAGGGTCTACCTTTTTATTAAGCTGTAATTTTAGTTGCCGAGTTCTCACTGAGGCTGGCCAATTAACTATATAGAAGATAATCAAATGTATTAATCAATTTTACATAGTTTCATGAAACGAAAATGCAATATGAGACACGGAAGTGTAACATCGTCAGCTGTTACGCTTCCATTTTCCGTTTCCGTTTCCGTTTGACAATAAGGACTTTCTCAACTGAAAGAACCACTATCTTGAGCCTTGACCTCACTATTGGCAGCTGGGTAAAAATCTGCGAGGCAGTTAGAAAATATATTATGTTTATTTAAAACCATTTTGTGTCAATACTTGCATGTAATTTAAGTTGTAATCTAAAATGCATGCAGCATACTCAACACGCTTGCCTTGACGTGGTCGAAGATAAAAATACTTTTAGAAGAAGTTTAATTAAAGTATATATCTAATATATTTAAACGAGCAATTCATATATATATATATATATATATATATATATATATATATACTTATATATAAATAAATAATCTGAATCTCGGAAACGGCTCCAACGATTTTCATGAAATTTAGTATACAGGCGGTTCCGGGGATGATAAATCGATCTAGATTAGTCTTGTGAAAACGCGGGTTTTCGAGTTTTCATGCAGTTTTCTTTTGCATTATTCCACGCAATTTTTTTTTAAATAAAACTATCTTTTCGGATTATTTCGCGGAGGACTGAGTCTCAGTCTCTCCCGTGACCATGGATGCTGTAAAGCATTCGAAACGTCGGGAACCAAAAATCAAAATAAATCCACTTTTCATCAGGTGAGCCTCCTGCCCGTTTGCCCCCTTAGTCCCATAAAAAAAAAAAAAATAAATCCGCCAAATAATCCGAAAAGATAATTTTATTTAAAAATGTCAAACATTCGCGTAAATCTAAGAAAGTATTATGGTCGGTAATTTGGACGCTCTAGTGTAAGCATCGTGGTCAATCGGCCAAGGTGCAAGATCAACGATCACAGGCGTCCAAGTTCGAATCTCGGTCGCATACAAAGTGTTTACTTTTGTTTTTTTTTTATATTTATTCAAGTTTTTAGTTTAAAAAAAAAAGAAAATTGTACTTTAGGCCAAAGACTCCGAGCGAAGCTCGGTAGCCTAGGTACTATGTACATATTTTAAAAAGGATATTTGAAGTAGTTGCGGCTTAAGCTCAGTAAGAGTAAAGTAGTGTATGTTTTTCATACTGCTTCTAAGATAGTCTGCTATAGTGTAGTGTCCATGTATAGCGAGCTAAACAATCTTGAGTGCCTGATGTGTGTATGTAAATAATCATATCGCCGTACGTTCTTGCTCGAAACTGCCAAGTGCCAACAGAGGCTTGTTACAAAATGAACCAAAGACAAAGTTGTATTTACCCTAAATGTGACACTCATTTAGGATTAGTTTTGTCTTAACTTGTGTTTAACTCCTCGAAACCCGGGTAGGTAGATCTGTGTATCCTTTCATTATTTATGTAGGCTTTTATGTGATGATAAACTCACATATGATAATATCCAGCACAATATGCTAGACGTCGAAAGTTCTAAATTCCTGTTTGTGCACTGGTCAGTTCCGTGCTGGCTCACGGTTCAAGACATACCAAGACATACGTCGTTTCACTTCACGCAAAAAATTTAGTTTGTGTCTCTGATTGAATGTAGTTTTATTTTGAAAACAGATTAAATATACATGAGACACAAATAAACAAACATTTAGACAATGTCAATAATACAAGTTGACCCTTACACAATTTTGTTTCTATGCAATATAGAATTACGAAATCGCTTAAAAATTAATTTCGCACCATTATACGAAGTCCAATACGAAGAATAAATAGAGACTTGTTACGGTGGCACTGGTCATGGTCGAGCGCGTGTGGAAAGACTTGGCCATATTGATTGCCTCCACTTGACTCCGCCGCACGGCTAATTACGAGACTTCTTACCGTCGCGTCGCACGCGCTCTCTCACGCGCCTGGCACAAAACCATTTGCATCCTATTATAGATGGTGGTGGTATATTATAGAGTATAATATCATATTCTACTTGTTCGACCTATACAGCGCATTGTCTTATGTAACAGCGAGCACTGAGTTTTTAATATTCGTGTTCCTTATAGCAATCGAGTCAATTAGTTGCTATAGTTAGCTAGGCCTTCTACTTTGTTGAGTTTGAAATTTAAAAATAAAAGCCTCATTTAATCACAAGGTGATTCGGCATCGACCTCCACTTAAATAGGAGTAACGAAACCTTTGTTGTAGCTCGTAACTATCGTTTATATATGTATGACGTACCCCATATTATGCAGTATTTATACCTCGGCAGTCGGCGGTTAACTAGTAGGTACCTATACAGTTTGAGACTGCATTCATCACTACCGACATTTTTGCCATAATTGGTATGGGGCTTATGTCAAATCTATATCTCTAGTAACACAACATCACAAATAAAAGATAGGATATTAAAACCGTAGTACGAAGTAAATAAATATTTTATGCAATGATGATGAGATGAGATATTTTCCTGCAGTAAAAAGTATGCTATATGTTGACCCGGATATCCAGCTATCATCATACTAAATTTCATCAAAATCCCTCCAGTGGTTTTTCCGTGATGCGGTAACAAACAGACAGACAGACAAAAACTCTAAAAACTATAGATTGGCCTCTGTATTGATAATGAAGTCTACTTCAATAAGATTTTCAAAAAAATATTCAGAAAAAATGTACAGATTCGGCTTCGTTACGATTTTATTATATGTATAGATTGCAAATGGTGGAAATATAATTTTAATTTAGGTCTTTTAACCAGCCATTATTAAAAGAAAAAATTAACATGAATAAACACAAACGTGCTCAACAAACCGACATCTACATAGAATGTTTAAAAATTCCAGATAATATAAAAGACGCTCGTGTGCGTTGTGACTTGTGACATGTTTTTATTACCAATGACCTTGCTTTGCGCTGGTTTCACATAATACTGTCACCTTCGCTTTACCCGACTCATCAACTTCGCTCGTCGGTGGCATAATGGTTAAGCATATTGATGATGTAACCGCGCTAATCGTCACTAATATATAATCATTTATTTATCACCACGAGCTTTCGAGGTTGCAAATACCACGATCACCATTGTCCATTATCGTTTAAAATCTTATAATTACGAGTAATACCATATTAACTAATCATTTTATTAAAAATATATAAGAAAGCACTGTGTGAAGGGTGCACAAAGGTGATTCTTATAATATTTATGTATATAAAAGAGAATGAATAGGAGGTTAATTAAGTTTTATTGTTTTCTAGTGCTTGGTCGCGGTTTAGTACACACTTGCCAATTTTTATCTTTATTATACAGTACCTACCTGGGCGACCAAACTTCAAACGGTCGTTAAGTTATCATATTATTATCCATTGGTGACAATGCAACCTTAGATTATTTATATGTCAAATAATCTAAGAATGCAAGTATCACAAAAATTTACGAGATAGCTTTTGATATTGTCAGCATGAAAGCAGATAAAAAAACCTATAATATATAATTAATCTTAAAATAATATTTTTTTGTTTTAGTGAAAAATTGCGCGTTTTCTAGAAGATGTTGACCAGGATAACCAGCTATCACCATACCAAATTTCATCAAAATCCCTCCAGTGGTTTTTCTGTGACGCTGTAACAGACAGACAGACAAAAATTCTAAAAAGTATAAATTCGGCCTCTGTATCGATGATAAATAATAATGTTTATTTCAATAAGACTTTCCAATGTACAGATTCGGCTTAATTACAATTTTATAGTCTAGCATTGCCTGCGGCTTCGGGTTCAGGTGTCAAAAAACCAAATTCTTAGGTTTTTCATATTAGTATACTCTTATGTTGTAGTTTTTGTATTTTTTCTTAGAAATGAGATATTTTCCCGCGGTAAAAAGTATCCTATATGTTGACCCGGATAATCGGTATATATCGGTAAATAATAAATATATGAACAAGAATTGCTCATTTGTATTCAGCCCTTTTTAACGTCCCACTGCTGGGCACGGGCCTCTATTCAATACGAGGGGGATCAGGCCATAGTCCACCACGCTGGCCAAGTGCGGGTTGGGTTGCTCATTTAATATAAGATAACTCTTTCAAGTTATCGTCTACTACTGAGTACTGACTATATGCACGTTTTTTATTTATTTTATATGGGACCACCCTTGAGCTATATATATATATATATATATATATATATATATATATATATATATATATGTATGTATATATATATGTATGTATATAAGCAATATAAAAAATAATTACGTAAATCCATTCACAATTGACAAGGTAACGCGCAACAGACACACAAAAAACATTATAAACCGAATTTCGAGTACCTTTTTGAAGTCTGTCAAAAATTTACTCATACTCTAATTATGAAGCCGCGGCACATACATTTTACAACACAAAGTATTTAAATTCTCTAATAATATAATATTATCTATCTATACCTATATATAATAAAATTCGGAGTCGAACCTGTACATTAAATATTTTCTGGAAAATCTTATTGCAATAGTCAATATTATCGATACAGAGGCCGAATCTATAGTTCTTAGAATTTTTGTCTGTCTCTTTGTGACCGCATCACGGATAGACCACTGGAGATTATGACGAAATTTGGTATGATGCTACCTGGTTATCCGTGTCAATATATAGGTTACTTTTTACTGCGGGAAAATATCTCATCTCTGAGAAATCTATGCTAAAAGCGTAAGTTGGGACGAACCCGAACGGAGCGAGGGCGAGTTGCTAGTGTATTTTATATTTGTAAAGTAAGTTACATTTGTACAGTGAACGATACCTAACTGATAACTCCTAAGCATATTTCTGTGATGACGTGACGATAGGAGCCACGAGATGTTAGGTGCCTCTTAATAAAACGTGTGTGTATTGTTGCAGGTGAGTCGCATGCTCGCTCGCCGCGCACCGTAAGTTTAATCTTTAGCTGTACTCACCATCGCCTTCATTCATTGTGCCAGTACACGGTACTCGTAGCTATACCTTATATGTACTACAATTTTATTTCTTTACTAATTAAATATTAAATTTCTTTGGTATACCATGAAAATAAGTAGGTAATTTTTGTCGTATATAAAATAAATAAAATATCTTAGAACATGATCCCAGAATACTATTTAGCTACCTGTAAATCGGTCCCATCCCCAAGTAAGACTATGGACAACACACGCTTAAATACGGTAGACTATTAACTGGCAAAAGTAAGATGGCTTAGGTTTAGCGCCTCTACGATCTTGATCCATTTTAGTAAAATTGTAATGTAACTAACTAACGAATCTATATTTTATTATAACAAATTACCACTGAAACGCAATCCTCCTTCTTTAACGAAAACGAATACGAACGTATTACATATTATCTCTCTAAATTATTTTTAGGGTTCCGTAGTCAACAAGTAACCCTTACAGTTTCTCCACGTCCGTCCGTCCGCAGTTAAGCTCAGAGACTCTTAGTAGGTACTCTGTACTAGAAATCTGTAATTTGGCATGGATATATTGTAAATGTTACAGTCAAAACTATTTTTTAGTCAAAACTTTTGACTAAGAAGGTTGGTCAAAAGTAGTTTTGACTGCAGCCATTTTTTTTTCTAAAATTTCTAGTCGTTTACGGCTTTTGTGGTCAATGTTCTAATCAATGTGCTAACCTAACCTAGAAATAAAGAAAGAGTTCTTCCGAGTAACCTTCAACTTACATTACCTTAACTTTTAAAAGAGTTTTTACCGATACCACTAGTGCCGGATTCAGTCTTAGTACCGCCCCTGGGCACAGTAAAAACTGCTATTGACCAAGGTCTACAGTCAAAACTACTTTTGACTTAAAAATAGTTTAGACTGTATGTGTATAGTTACGCAATAAAAAAGTAAAGAGGTAAAATAAAATCTTACCTAAAGAAATTTTTTTTAGGATATCTCTACACTACTCGAAAGTGAGGGTGTTCTCGTCCACCTTATGGTGTGGAGTGTCGTTGGATAGGTCTTTTTTAAAATACTGCGGTTTTGTTAAAACAATTTTTCGATTATGGGATCCGTTTCTGAAGTATTCAACTTAAAAGTGCTTATTTTTGATAGAGTCAAGTACATACATATACCTACCTATTATGTACATTTAAATTATTAACTTTTCTAAAAAAATTCTATTTTAATAAGCTAGTCTTAAACTTTAAGCCTTTTTTTTTTTTTTTTTTTAACGTTGGGAAATGCATTTACGCACGACGTGTGGGACTCACCGGCGTAATACAGCCAGTACTACCCACTAAAACCCAACAAAACCATCCCCCGTCTTAATGGGGCGTCGCAGGATCGCTTACGCATTCAACTACGACGCCCCGACGGCAGGTCTGCCGAAGCAGACCACCACAACCATGGGGTTGCTCCACAGTCCACTCTGCTATCAGAGAAGTACCAGGAGCAACCCGCATGGTACACCGCCCCCCGAAGAGGGCCACCTCCCACCGCCCAGCGAAGTGGGCAACCTCCCTGTGCGTTTCTTAGCTTCGCACCCGGTTGGATTGCCGGGCACTACTGAGCCCCCCCACCACGACAAGGTGAACGCACGTTGGGGGGGCCTTAAACTTTAAGCCTGGAGTTACAGAAAATGTTGTAATAACTTTTCTTTTCTAATGTATTGGTTAAATATTCATAGTTAGTCATTGTTGACTCGGTATGTAAACGTGGATATGGAAAATTTACGGACAGCACTCATGCTAATTGTTTAAAAGCACACAATGTGGAACATAAAAAATAACTACGTTGTCAATTGAAAATGTAAAGATATTACTAAAAATAGTAAAATGACCGTCGAAATAAGTAGTAAATGTATTGTGTCTCGTCACTGCTTCTGCTTTTGAAATGCGCTTTTGCTTTAATATCTTTCCAACTAAAAAATAATAATTTAATATATTATAATAACTTACGTATAATCCATACTAATATATAAATGCGAAAGTAACTCTGTCTGTTTGTCTGTCTGTCCCTTTTTACGCTTAATCCGCTGAACCGATTTAGACGAAATTTAGTATGGAGATAGTTTGAGACCCTGGGAAGGACATAGAATAGTATTTACCCCGGAAATCATCCATTAATCGAGATATAAAATAAAAGCCAATTTCCAGGTATCAGGTAAACAAGGTACATAAAAACATTAATTACTTCACCTAAATTCTCCAAGCTGATTTTCACGTATATTTTAGGCAATATCGTTATTGCCCATCTAACCAAGCTAGCAGATAGGCATGGGAACTTAGTACATACTTTTTTTTTTTTTTTCTTATCGTTGGGAAATGCATTTACGCATGACGTGTGGGACTCACCGGCGTAATACAGCCAGTACTACCCACTAAAACCCAACAAAACCTTCCCCCGTCTTAATGGGGCGTCGCAGGATCGCTTACGCATTCAACTACGACGCCCCGACGGCAGGTCTGCCAAAGCAGACCACCACAACCTTGGGGTTGCTCCAAGGTCCACTCTGCTATCAGAGAAGTACCAGGAGCAACCCGTAAGGTACACCACCCCCCGAAGAGGGCCACCTCCCACCGCCCACCGAAGTGGGCAGCCTCCCTGTGCGTTTCTTAGCTTCGTACTACTACTGAGCCCCCCCACCACGACAAGGTGAACGCACGTTGGGGGGGGGGGGGGAACTTAGTACATACTAACACTACCCAATCGTCCACATTTCGTTCGTCAGAAAATACGTGATGTCTGGTGGCCCTGGGATCTTGGACTAGATCCTATATCCGATAGATAGATAGAATAGATAAGAACCAAATGTGTGTACCTTCTTCTTCACACTATATTAAAGGGAGATTTAACGACAACTTAATACTGTAATCTAATAATCGAACTTCACACTGTAGTCTAAATGTGTCGCATCGTGAAAAGTTCACTCTGATAATTTTTTTCCTAACTATAAAAATAAATTACAACTAAACCCAGAACCCCAGTAAGTACAACGGAGAACTGCCATGATTTAGGTATCGAGTAAAGTGTTATTTTTTATGTTTTCACAGAACGGTTAATTTTGAACTAAGCATATACAAAAACATAGAGCAAAATGAGTCCTAAGACTATTCTATCGGTTGTTTGTTAGAGCACAATAGGCGCTTGTAAGTTTGGTTCTAAACTTATATTCGACAAACGCTCTGAATAGGCTCGCAGCTGTGTTGCTCGGCCTTGACCCGACTCCTCCACCGTCGGGAGGCTTCATTGAGCGGACGTGACGTGGCTGGGGGCGGCGAGCGCATTGCGACATCTGCTTTACATAAAATCTGAACTTCCTCTATTATTCTAGTGTATTATAAATACATATACATATGTCAAATGCTAATCACATTTATACCACATTTATGAATAACAAGACCTCTGAAGGTAGTTATCATTCATTGGCGACAATGCATGTACCTATCATAAAAATTTACGAAATGGAGCCCTACCTATATACAAAATTTGATCCAAATCGTTAGAGCCATATAATAAAAAATACTAACTACTATAGGAAACATAAAATAAAATTCTGAGTCGAACCTGTACATTAAATACTTTTTAGAAAATCTGATTGAAAGTCATTGTTATCGATATAGAGGCCTAATCTATAGTTTTTAAATTTTTTCTGTCTGTCTGGGTACGCATCACGAGAAAACCACTGGATAGATTTTGATGAAGTTTGGTATGATGATAGCTGGTTATCTGGGTCAACATATTGAATACTTTTTACTGCGGGAAATATTTCATCTCTGAGAAATCTATACGCACAAAAACGTAGGAGCAAACTCGAGCGGAGCGAGGATGGGTCCCTGGTAAATCTATATACCTATATATACATAATACTATGTAAAAAAAATGCTTATTATTTATATTATAATATTCCTTAACATTAATTAAATTTTAATAATTTTGTAGGGACTGGGACACACTTTTCCTTTACCCTAACTTTAAAATAGATTTTCCCGAATAGCTAAACGGAATAAGCCGTAGCATACTAATAATAGTCAAGTTCATTTCTAAAAACATTGTTAATACGTACTTAATTTGATGTCTTGCTTACACATATGATATTTAAAATCTAATATATTTAAACGAGTAAATCTTTATATATGGAAACGGCTCCAACGATTTTCATGAAATGTAGTAAACACGGGGTTTCGGGGACGATAAATCGATCTAGATTAGTCATATGTCTGAGAAAACGCGTTTTTTCGAGTTTTCATGCAGTTTTCTTTTGCATTATTCCATGCAAAATATGGTGGGTAATTTGCACGCTCGGGTTTAAGCATCGTGTTCAAGCGGCCAAGGTGCAAGATCAACAATCACAGATGTCCAGGTTCGAATCTCGGTCGCATACAAAGTTTTTAAATAAATAAATAAATATTTTGGGACATTTCACACAGCACCATCTAGTTCCATGGTAAGCTACGAGGCTTGTGTTATGGATACCAGATAGTTGATACACTACACATAAATAACTTTAAATACATACATATTATAAATATAAACACCCATGACTGGAGTACAAACATTCGTGCTACACAAATGAATGCCCCCAGCGGGACTCGAACCCGCGACCGCTGGCACAGCAAGTAGGATCACTACAAACTGAGCCAACGTGTCGTCGTTTTACTTTTTTTTTTATATTTATTCAAGTTTTTAGTTTTTTAAAAAGACGCTAGATTGACAATTATAGGTGTCCCGGGTTTGAATGCCGGTCGGATACGAAGGTATAATTTTTTTTGTTTTTTTTTTGTATTTATTCAAGTATTTGGGTTTTTTAAGAAAATTGTACTTTTCAATCAAAAACTCCGAGCGAAGCTCGGTGGCCCAGGTACTTTAAAATAATCTATAATAATATTATAAAGAGGTAAAGTCTGTGAGTTTGTGACGTTGTAGGGGGTAATCTCTGGATCTACTGAACCGATTTAGATGAAATTTGGTAAAAAGATAGTTTGATACCCTGGGAAGGACATAAGATGGTTTTTATCCCAGAAATCATTCCTTAAGGGGTTGAAAATGGGGATGAAAGTTTGAATGGGGAACAAGCTAGGGAAGAACCCGAGCGAAGCGAGAGTGAGGCGCTAGTCATTTATATACTGAATGATAGCTGATTTTTTAATAATAAAATGGTTACAAATATGCAAGCACTCTACAATACCATACATCATAATTACAAAGTAGACTGGTTCGTAGGTGGTAGCAATGACGTAAAACTTGCTTTAGTTTCATCCTTGATAGGTACGTCCGTATGCCTTTACGTGATTAACACGTAAGTACCCCGTTTTATTGGCTTACCCACAATAATCTGTTTGTAGTGGCCCATGAGGGCGGGGGCAGGGAGGGCAGGCTGGTCGGGGTCATCCCTCGCATTCGCTCACGTTTTGTACCCACAGTATTTTAATCTTGATAATCCCTAATTGCTTTTTTATAATTTAACTCTAATTGTACAAATTGTGTCAATATTTGTAATACCTGTAATAACTAATATCAGAGTATCATAAGGCACCAATGTTATACGATATGCGACGATGATGGCACATGTTGAAAGGGCGAACGCGCTCGAGGAACAATAACGTGTATGGTCCCGTGACGTGCTTGACAAAAGATACCGGACACCGTTCTCGAATTCGACGTCGGTGCCGACACGGGCTCTTGACCTGCACCTATTTCCCTGTACTTTTGTCATTTGTGCCATCTTTTGAAATGTTCAAAGTAAATGCATTTATTAAATACTAGCGATTCACCCTCGCTCCTCTCGGGTTCGTCCCTACTTACGTTTTAACATTTACTATATATTTCTCAGAGATGAGATATATTCTCGCAGTAAAAAGTATGCTATATGTTGACCCGGATAACCAGTTATCATTATACCAAATTTCATCAAAATCCCTCCAGTAGTTTTTGCGTGATGCGGTAACAGACAGGCAGACAAAAATTCTAAAAACTATAGATTCGGCTTCTGTATCGATAAAAATGTCTATTTCATTATATATTATACAGATTCGGCTTAGTTACAATTTTATTTGATGTATAGATTTGTCTATCTTTTAAAGTAGATACGGAAGTAAAATATTTTAAGTAATATATTTTTATTAAATTAAAAATTGTTTATTCAGTGGTTGAGTAACAGTAAATATTGCTAGTTGGTCGGTGGTCTGGTCGAACACAATACGCGTGTGATTGCACAACGCGTATTGTCGCCACCGCGCCGCGCCGGCAGCGCCGCGCTGCCTCGTCACAACAACGCATATCTAAGTCTGCACTTAGGGCCTTTGTTTTTTATTTAATTTTTCAATGCTGATTGTCAGTTACTTTTTACCTCTTTTGTTCATCGACCTTTCATTCTCTTCATAAGAACACGAAACGCTTGCTATGATACGAATGAGTTCTATATTATGTTGTATGTAAAATGTACATGTCAGAAACCCATCTAACGATACATGATTGTACCTTCAATACCGCTGCAGCTAGAAGTTTGAAGAAAGGTTAGGGAATATTACTTCGATATCTTATTATGGAAGTGCTTTTTTAAATTCCCTAATGGGTAAAGAACAGTATTGTTATATCTTCGAAGCACTCTAATAGGTAGGTAATAAACAAACATTTAAAATAAAAGTCACGTAAAATTAAAAACAAAGGGTTTCGAAGATCATTAAGCTGTTTTTAGTTTCCTGTCCCAAAAAATTTTGAGGTTAAGATTGCTATATGAAAATTATGTAAGTTATTATATGAATACTATTACTGACATTAACACGTAATTTGTTCTTTTTTAATTAATTTTGTCATCGTGTTCCAATGGCGAATTTTACCTTCAAATAATATCTTGAAAACATGACATTGTTGAGGTACCATGTTGCCTGATTTTTTTTAACCGACTTCCAAAAAGGAGGAGGTTCTCAATTGGTCGGAATCTTTTTCTTATGTATGTTCACCAATACTCGAAGACGCCTGAACCGATTTGGAAATATTTTGTTTTGTTTCAAAGAGTATACTTCCCAGGTGGTCCCATATAAATTTTATCGGAATCGGTCGAGCGGTTTTTAAAAAAAATAACAATAACTTCTTTTTAAATAAATTGTTTAATCGAATATGTTATTAAAAAACTTTCTTCTTACAAATAACCTGCTTATTACGTCTACACTAAAAATGGAAAAATAAAAACTTAATAAAAAAACTTCCAGGCACTAAAATGTAAAAAATAACTAAACGGGGGTTTTCATTTAGAATAGATACCTAATCAAATATTTTATAAATCGGTGCCAGTCGACAATATTTTAAGATAAGAATATCTAATAGGTAAACATGTATTTTACGTAACTAAATACATTAGATTTGCTTTGCATCGGCTGGCACCGATCGGCTTAACAAAAACTGAAAAAAATATTGTACGCCCGTTGCATAAAGTGCCTGCGTGTAAGCCTGGTTTTGTGACTTCTGTACTCAAACTGCATTTGGCACATTAAAAAATAGGACCGTTTGATAACAAAGAATATTTCGAGTTAATTAATCGTTTTTCCGTACAAAATGTATGGGAAAAGTTTTTGGCGATTTCTGTCATTTATAGTACTCATACATTAACTGATCCCATAGAGTATTTTGATCCCTACATGAAATAGGCTCGATTGACATAAAAAAAGTTTTTTGGTATTTTAGCATTTATTTCGCTAGCTGTACATTTTTCCCAAAATCTGTGAATGCAGTTCAGAATATCTCAAGAAGTTATGGATGGTCTCCTAGGAACGTTTTCCTGTAACTATAGCAGTTAAGGTACCTGCCCTTACTGTCCCGTCTCAAAAATCCAACCTGTATAATGATATTACTCTGTTATTTAAAAATAAAGACTTAATTGCGTTTCTGAAACAATAATAGAAACTACATTTAAAGCCTCTATTATCTTTCAAATCTTTTTATATCTTAACATATGTGATATGGAAAATTTGTAATTTCATATATCAATAATTATTATTCTATTAAATGCCTAAAAAAAAGGTATAAAAAAGTTAAAAGTAAATTTGGAATGAATTAAAACGTATTTATGTAATAAATATAATCTTATGAAAAGCGCTCGCATATGAAGTGGTTTTCTTTTAATACATAATAACTGATGTCTCTGTTTTTGTGTAAAATATTATTAATATATAATTGATAGATTTTAAGCTCAAAAACAATTATTCAAGTATGTTATTGGTTGTTACAGGTGAGTGCGGCCCTCGGGTCCCACGTGCATGTCTCTATCATGCTGGACTGCCTCTGGTAAGTCCGATTCAATATGCATACAGATCGACAGCTTATACTTACACAATTACAAATACAATAAAAGAATTATACAATTATTATTTATATGAATGTTCTGTTTACGTATCTACTGTCCTCATATTACTC
This sequence comes from Brenthis ino, assembly GCA_921882275.1. NCBI lineage: Eukaryota > Metazoa > Arthropoda > Insecta > Lepidoptera > Nymphalidae > Brenthis > Brenthis ino. Next base: position 23,689,098 of record OV170222.1, on the reverse strand, counting down.
GTAATATATATGCATTGTATATACTCGTAGAACGACTTTAATCATCTTTTGTCTTCTAGTTTCTTTTGTTTTTCGTCGATTGATTTTCATATACATGTCTTCTTCGTATGTGTCTTTGGGTACGCTGATGACAGAACTGTTACGGATAGATACTTCTCCAGTTCTAGAGCTACTGCTTCGGAGATCCTTAAGCGAAGAGAGGCCTTGGTGAATCGCATTGACTTAATTCTGAAGGAGGTATCCGATTGCAATTTAGTTAAGTGTAATGCCACCAAAACACGCTGGAATAAGATAACATATTTGCCAACTTGGGGCCATCTTCTTTCCATAAGCCATCAAACTTGCAACTTGCTCGTTTATCCCAAAATTGAAATGATAGATACAGGTTTTGGATTAAATCCAATCCAGATATTTGGCCATGAGTGTAGTAATATCTCATATCTCTATTTCCTGCTAATATTAAAAAGAAGACAACCTGTCTGCGAGCGTGATGTCATCCTCTAAAAAGATAATGTGTTGTTTAACTTTACTTTATGGGTATTGATGCGATCATGTTTCTAAATCATACGCTGAGCGTATGCAGCAACGCTTGTCTCGCCTCGCTCTACGCAAATAGCACGCGCATTTACAATGGTAGTAAATTATTGAAAAATATAACATTACATATTAATATTTGTTTTTTACAAAAATATTACGTTGTTTTAAATTAACACAGAAGTAGCTTTAATTTTTTTCTACACCTACTAAATAATATAAGACTGATTTATGGAGGCATGGAATCCTTAAAGTAAACGTAAATACGAGATGTATTAATTTAAGACTGGACGAAATTTGACAAATCTATATATTATATTCTATACTAATATCATAAAAAAACTTTTTAACAAAAAAATAAAAACCGACTTCAAACAAAAGCACTAAAAAGTGAAAAATAACTGATTGGTAGTTTTCATTTACTATACATACCTAATCAAATATTTTCGAAGTCGGTGTGCTTTGCTTTGTATGGGCTGGCACCGATTTCGAAAATATTTGATTAGGTATGTATTTAATAGGTAGGCTTTAATTACTTAGCCAAAGCACACCGACTTCGAAAATATTTGATTAGGTATGTATAGTAAATGAAAACTACCAATCAGTTATTTTTCACTTTTTAGTGCTTTTGTTTGAAGTCGGTTTTTATTTTTTTGTTAAAAAGTTTTTATTTTTCCCTTTTTAGTGTAGACATTAGTAGCAAAGTAAGGATTCTAACGTGTTAGGCTTGTCAAATCAAACAAAATAAGCCCAAACTCAAAGTATCTACTATTAGCCGTTGAAGAGTTCCACCTATCCACCTTCTGGCCTTGCCATCAGCTCAGGTCAACAACACCGAACCACTGTACTATCAACGAAAATAGAAATACTTGCAAAGTTTCAAGTCAATATGACAATTAGAAGTAGGTTAAATTCATTATTAGTGGTTTTTCCACCCTTAGGGGTGGTATTTTTTTTTGAAAATTAAATGGGACCAATCTGGAAGTATACCCTTTCAAACAAAACAAAAATTGTCCAAATCGGTTAATAAATGACGGAGTTCTGAGGTAACAAACATAAAAAAAAAAAAAAAACATACAGTCGAATTGAGAACCTCCTCCTTTTTGAAGTCGGTTGAAAAGGCAGAGTTTGTTTGTTTGTTTCTTTGTCTGAATGCGCTAATATTAGGAATTACTAATCTGATTCGAAAAATTATTTTTGCATTAGATAGCCTGTTTATTGAGGAAGGCTATATGCTACTATCCAAGGGAGCGTGCAGTGATATAGAGTATCTGTTCCATACTAACCGTTGAAACGTAGCTGGAGACGAAGCCAAGCGAAGTGAGGTAGAGCTTCTAGTTGATTATAATTAGATTTGCATCGGTGGTGCAGGCGGTTGATGGTGATGTAATTGGACAGTGCAAATGTCAAGGACGCCGCAGAGCCTCTGTGCGACGCGACGGTACCACCAAGTGTAAGCTACTTACACCACATTTATTGGCTTTAAACTTTTCACAAATGGTCATAATTTTGTGAAATAGATAGGTACTAATCTTTTATATTATTATATTATTCTTCAGTAACCGATATTATTATCAGTTACTATGTTAGATTGTTATTGTAAGTGGCAACTAGATGGTTAATGATATAAACTGTAAAATCTAATCTATACATAGTATAAAACAAAGTCCCCCACCGCGTATGTCTGTCTGAACGGGATAATCTCATAAACTACCGAACAGCTTTCGTACGATTTTCACCGATGGACGAAGTGATTAATGAGGAAGGTTAAGGTGTATAATTCATTATGATTTTGTGTAAATTGGCTGAAATATGACGATGATTGTTGAAGATTTCGGAAAAAATCATGCCGTCTGGGAGCTTCACTGGCGTGCGCCTCGTAAACTATTGCAGACAGCAGCACGAAATATTCTAATGAATAAAAAAATAAAAAATACAACAAAAAGCCCTCGTCTAGGTTATGACTATCTTTTAAGGTGGACTCAAAATAACTATTTTTATGGTTCTGAATTTGGGTCTAAAGTAATGCCTCTTCATTTCTGTATCCATTCAACAAGGCAACACAAGTTTCAACACGCGTTTCTTTCTGCAGACCAGTCAAATCATGAGGCACCCATTTTTCATATTTGTTTATTTTTGTATTGATTTGACGCAAATGAGTCAATATTGTTGATAAGGTAACGTTAAACCATGCCGCTAATTCCTGGGTAGTTTGGCTCGGATCAACTTCCACCATCCTATCAATTCATTGTTATTCACCTGTGTCGGTGTGGGCGGTCTTCCACGTGGTTCGTTCTTCAAATCAAAGTTTCCATCACGAAAGCGTTTAAACCAAAATCGCACGTTGCGTTCATTAGCAATCCCTTCTCTAAACGCAACATTGATATTGCGAGCTGTTTTGCCCCGTTAGTTCCGCGTCGGAACTCGGATTCAATAATCACTCGAATTTTTGAAGTATCCATCTTTCTTGTCTAAGCTGGATAAAAAAAACAACTGAAAGTCGATAATCGAATGTCGCACATTTTATAAAAGAAGAACTACATAGGTACCATGTGAAAAAAGTTTCACTCAAAAATCTCAAACCATGAAGGTTCTATGTCAATTCGAAGTACCTATTACAATAAAACGGCAATTTCATACTTTAACCCCTATTATTAGTTAGTATATGTTTTGTTTTATACAAATGTATTACGGAATTATTAGCACCTATTAAATATAAAATATAAATAGTTAAATGGAAAATGTGAGATCACATCTAATATAGATAAAGCACTTAATCAATACAGATAAATAAAATGGAAGTGTCTGTGTGTTATGTCAAAATAACAGCTTTTTATTAGAGATGTGTCGACTATAAGTTTTGCCGACTAGCCGACTAGTCAGTTGGAAAAAGGCCGACTAGTCGGCCTAACCGATTATTGCTTTGTGCGATGTTTTACTTTCTCATTATGCTATACTTCGATTTACGCGAGTATTATCTAATATTAATATAATAATTTTATTTAAAAAATCTTTTTTAAATAATATTTCCAGATTTTTTCGCGGCTTTACTTCGATTTTTGTTCTCGACGCAGCGTTTCGAATGCTTTACAGCAATCATGGTCACGGGAGAGACTTAAGGTTCTAGACGACTCAAATGTATTATATACGTAGTTGTTACAGACAGTGCCTACACACAAAATTATAAAATGAAATTTAATGAAAATAATATTTTTCATTAATAATACTAATCCCCCTTTTATAAGACTAGTAATATGAATAAAGCACTTAATGTCCGACTAGTCGTTGCTTTCGGCCGAATATTAATATGACCGGATAGTCGGCCACTAGTCGGTACATTTCTACTTTTTACTAAATGCGTATGGAATTATATACGGTATTTATTAATTTAATTTTTTAAAATTTTGTCGGTCTGTTTGGCTTTCTCCAAATTTCGTTTCGGCTAATCTCTAAAACGGTTGGGCCGATTTTGACAGGACTTTCACTGGCAGGTATTTGATGTTATAAGAAGTAACATAGGCTACTTTTATTTCAGTAAAAGATTTAGGGTTCCGCTCAAAAAAATTAAAATGTACCTACTGTAATGTACTAAAATATATATGTATAAATAAAAATTAGTGGAGAAATAAATATAAAGAAAGATGGATGCAAAATGTTCTTTACATATCTGTCATATACCTATTTTGTCGCGCTTAACCAAAACACTGGCAGCATATTCTAGATAATATTTCTAAACAGGTTTTGCTAATATGCTATTAATCGTAGTAGAAGAGTGTCCGTGATGACGCGGTGTTTTACATAACGCCATTGTGCAACGACTGGCCGCTTGGAAGTGCCTGTGCGTCCACTGCTCGGACCGCCGAGCTCACTGCCTCATCAGTACCGCACCTCCTTCGACCTCCCCCTGTGACAAATGTCTCTATGATGCCATACTTTGGTTTTAGCTACTCGCTTATTAATATTGTGTCAAAAATATACGAATAAATCTATTTGTCACACATAATAATAGTCGGATTTTAAATAACAATACCTAGTACTTGTATCACTCTTTACTATCTAATAAAAAAGCTCTTAACTTTTTATTATTCTAGTAGTTTTATTATAGTCGAAGACACCTTTATTGTGCATTAAATTGGCATGATGGCATGAGTATGACTGAATGAATTCATTGTAGTGTAAAATAAAGAGACAATGAAGTACCTGTTTTTCCTTCCTTAGCGGATAGTAAATGGTATTGTGTATTAAATAAAATTATTGTGTAGTTCCTAGAATTGTTGATTTTGGGATATAAGGGCTCCCGGCTGCCGCTCGTCGGCACGCTTCCTCCGTACATCTATACTTATATTATAAAGAGGTCAAGTTTGTGAGTTTGTGACGTTGTAGGGGGTTATCTTTGGATTTACTGAACCGATTTAGATGAAATTTGGTAAGAAGGTAATTTGATACCCTGGGAAGGACAGGATACTTTTCATCCCGGGAATCATCCCTTAAGGGGGTGAAAATGGGGATGAAAGTTTGTATAGGGAATCAAGCTAGGGAGGAAACCGATCGAAGCGAGGGTGAGTCGGTAGTTTTTAGACAAAGGTATTTTTCATATATTCTTTTATAATAATAACGAGCCAACGAGTAGGCGGGTCACCTGATGTTAAGCGATTACCGCCGCCCATGAACATTTGTAGCACCATAGGCACCACCAATACGTTGCCGGATTTTCAGAAATTTATTGGTCCACCCCTTGAATAACCCCATGTTATAGTCGAATTTAAGGAGTCTTCATTTCTAGTAAATTAGAAACCAGATCCGCTTAAACAAAGATAATAAGAAAACTAACAATAACAACAAACCTGTACTTGCAGAGCAACGTGACTGTAAAAAAAGCTGCAATGTATATTTTAAAGAAATAACGCACGACAGCCACCATTACCAACTCACCTACCAGCTAACTTTTCCAGTAGGTAGATCTAGTAGTTATATACTGTATATTATTTTTTGCTTTTTGAAACAACCGTGGGAAAACATCTGAAGGCTTCGGCGCCGTTGTTCTTTTCTATTACAGACAGTGCCTCCCCCTCTCGTCCTCCGATTAAACACCGATCAGCTGATTGCTACGATCACTGACTAACTTTTGTGGAAACGGGATATTTATGTATAAGGTTTTAAGACCTGTTTCGTTTGGTATATATTTTAAAATGTATTTTTTGTCTACCTGTAATCTATTAAATTATTAATTATTATGTCTATCGCTAAAACACAGACAATTTTTAAAAGGTATTCTATTCTAAACTTGTAACGGAGTATGAGAGGATCTTTTCGTTTCCAAACGTTGTCGTCATTGCTAAACACAGGCATAGGCATATTATATTAGATAGTTTGTTTATTTTATTGTATAGAATAGTATAGTATAATGGATATGAGTTGAGTCAAAGTCACGTCGTCGCGTCGGACGCTTCGGCAGCAGGGGGAGGTCGAGTGCAGCGGGCAGCGGGCGGCGGACGGCGGACGGCAGTCCCGCGCAGATCGCGGCCAGAGTGACACGCGTTGCGATGCCCGGTGAGCCGGACGCGCCTGCACCTCCCGCACATCGCGCTCTCGCGCCTGGGTAGTGAAGTGAACAGTGTTCGAAGTGTTGGTTCATTTGGCATGTGACGAAATGCTACGTTCAGCTGTCACCGGCGGGATGGTGGGCCTGCCGCCGCCGCCACACGCGAGACTCTCCCTTTTTGACTCCTGTCACCGTAAAATCAGACTCATCAGCGGGGGTCCTGTAGCCTTCCTTGGTGGCCTTGTCGCGTGAGTGCATTTTACCTGAATATTCGAGGCTCTATTCAATTTTTAAGAGTTACATTTAAGCGTATGCCGTTTTAATTATATAATTTCAACAATATACCTTTACAAAATATAATAATACTACTTTGAAAGTCTTAAAAAGTTTCTTCATAAGCGATACTTAACGAATAACAGTGAATGTATGATTTGCGTGGCGTAGCGCACGGAATGGTGCAAATTTCTCTAACGGTAAAAAACTACGCGGCAACCACAAAGCAAGTCACCTAAGGTAATACTTTATTTCTTTTTAAATCTTGCCTGATGCTAACTTGAGCTTTGTGCTCCAATCTTTACTTTCGCGGCTATGAGTACTAGTTATACGAGTAAAAGAACAATATAAATCGGAAAATATCGTTTGTGCAAGTCTTGTATTGTTACGATTATAAATAACTTGACCTGTCCTTGCTTCAGTCAGGTCCAGATTACCTCTGCGCGTTCTCCAATAAATGTTTGCAATATACATACTAATGTTTCACCGGAAACATTACTGACAGCATCGTAACAATAAGTGCATGCCTCCAGTTCACAAACCATGTCATTGCTAATTAAATAATTGCATCAACAAGAATTAAGAAATAGACTTTCGCATTTATATTATCAAGGATGGTTTGCAATTTGCTTGCGTCAAAATATCAATTTGTATGTTATTTCTTTGTAAAATATTTTAAACGTGTATTGGAGTAACGGTGTGCAGAAAGAATGTGATTTAATATCCTTTTAATGTAACATATACTTGAGTTCTTTAATAAATCGAAGAATGAGTCATAATTAGGATTTTTTTAATTAATTAAGCAAAGCAACAATAGATACTTAAAACTCCAACTTGGTAGTCAATTCAGGGAATGAAATTATCAAGATAAATATGTCTTTTGATAATAATCGCGATAATTATCAAGATAATTACTAGATAAATATCCGATAATAGTCAAACAGATATAAACTTTGCAATCCTTGTGTAGGTATTGGTAATGACTACTTGCCTATCATAATTTACGTAAGAATAAGTTATAGTAGTTAGAACTTTTAACAATCAAGGTAATCTTTTATTATATTTTTTTTCATAATTTTGACACATACAACTTGAAAATAAAAACAGAATAAATTTAAACAACTACACAGGTACTATTTAATTAAATTAATGAGTGGAATATCATTCTCATCCTCCTCAATTGCAATAACTCAGTTTGCTTAGTTGGTTGAGAGAGTTCAGTTTGATCGAAAATTTGAAGAGTTGCAAATTAAATATTTTCGATTATAATTTTATCAAAGATCAACCCATATTTATCATGATAAATATCATTGATAATTATCAAAGATAAATATCGTGATAATTGTCGTTTCGAACCCTGACTAGTCACAATACACAAACTTTAAAAAGGTTGTGTAGAAATAAAATATAATAAATGTATATTGAAATGATACATCTGCTAGGTACCTAGTCTGTCTAATCAAAAAAAAAATCAAAATATTGTATAATCGTTTAAGATAAATGTAACGATCTATAGATCATGTAATTGTCCATAAATTATAAATGTCCGGGTACATTTTTTTTGGAGGAAAATAATTAGACTCCTATAATGTGGTGCGCCTTTTTTATGAATTTTAAATATGTAAAATTCTCTATGGATTAAATAAATGAAATGTGCTGATGCTTGTGACGATTACATCTGGAGAATAAACCATATTTGGAAACGTAAAATTTGTTAAACCATGTTGTTTTCATTGCCCTATTTGTAAAATGCTGATGTTGTATGTTTAAAAAATATTAATTCTCTTTACCAATAATTAAACAATTTTTTGAAATACCTATTTCAGATGTGCTTTACATAGATGTTCTTTTAATTACATAAAATACTATTTACTTACCTGGTTTTGCAGCAGTGACATCTATAGTGTTTTTGAGATGGCCAAAATACGTGAATTGTTTAGTTTTATGAATGGAACAATTGTTATAATAAACGAAACGATAGTGACAGATACGGGTTATTACCAGTCGGAGGTAATCGAAGCAGGTATGGAATCATGAATTACAATTACGGAGGCGGGAGCTCGGACCGGTTCTGCGGAACGATCCCATACGGTGCGGCGCAGCGATGAAGCCCGCCCGCCGCCGCCCGCCGTGCAACTTGATCTTATTGACACACATATTAGTGTTACGGTCACTTTCATCAACAACACGAACGCAACACTGCTCCCATTCATCGCAGTGATGAAGGGTGCCGCGTCAACTTGAGCAAGAATTTATTCACTCGTGTTAATATTACATACTATAATATACTATACTATAATATACTTATTTAACGTGAAAATGCCGATAGATACAAAAAAAAAACATTAATATTTACAAAATACCATTCGAATTTGTCACTCAAAAATAGTAATTGCTTCTAGAACCTATTTCTCCTTACTTTAAAAATATTGACAGCGAGGGAAAATGTTTAATAATAATTATAAGGTTAACCATTAAAGTGGTACCAGGGGACCAGGACAGTGCAGAAAGCATGCAGGGCAAAACATATACCTTGAATGATATCTGTGCAAGAAAACCAAACGAAAATTTATTAAGGATAGACACGAGTAATATTTAATACAGAATAATGTTACGGTATAGAACTTCGACTCTGGACATTTATTGTTTGTTGTGATAACTGACAAGGGACAAGTAAACCATATTTTTCAATAAATTGGACTCTTAGGAAAAAACAGCCTAAGCTTTTTCGAGGGTCGCACATTAAATAACACGATGTCAGGGATTCAATTACGTTCAAAAGTTGACTAAGTGGGGATACGACATATAAAGTTATATGTGAATGACTTACTTTTTTTTAAATTAATTTATCGACTATAGAGTATACGTATAAATATAAATTATAAACGTTTACATGTGCACAGTAGTACATCATTTGAAATATACATATTTCGACAATATTGTGTAGCATCTCTGTCATAGTTGCACAAACGACCTCGTGGTTAAGTCAGTGTAATTTCCATATAGCAAGTCTTGTAACAATGTATTTCGCCATTTCTATTCACGATTTAATTAGTCTAACGTAAGAATTGTGTACTGTGAATCAGTTCTCTTGAGCGTGTCAGTTGAGTTCAACAGTTTACTTCACCAATAATACCACTTATTTTATTTCTTTAGGTACCTAGGTACAGAAACAGAAAACAAATTAAAAATTTACAACTAATAATTAATTATATCTGTATACAACATTCAAATAAATAAATATATATAAATATATATATAAACGAACCTAACCACAAAGGTAAAATATGAAAATACAGATTTATACATTACTAGCAAACACGCGGCTTCGCTCGCGCTAAAACTACAAAAAAATCTCTAAAATGGTAGGTTTCATACAAACTTTTATCCACTATTTTACCCCTTATGAACTTCGAAACTTCGAACTTCGAACCCCCGACGATGAATTTCGAAAAATGCTAAAACACGTATTTATTTAATTTTATTGAAGAGCACTAATACCAAGTTTCAAGTACATAATTTTGATTATAAATATTTTTTGGATTGTATTATAACGTGTTTTCCCGTGGAAACTAGATAATATCCCGCGGTAAAGTAGCCTATGTCACTCTCCAGCCCTCCAACTATCTCCACACAAAAAATCACGCCAATCCGCCACTCCATTTCGACATGAAAGAAGGACAAACAAACAAACACACTTTCACATTTATAATATTAGTATGGACTAGCATTACCCGCGGCTCAGCCAGCGTTCAGATGACCAAAAACCAAATTCTTAGGTTTTACATATTAATATACTCTTAAATTGCACTTTTTGTATTTTTTCTCAGAAATGAGATATTTTCCCGCGGTAAAAAGTATCCTATATGTTGACCCGGATAACCAGCTATCCTCATACCAAATTTCATCAAAATCCCTCCTGTGGTTTTTGTGTGATGCGGTAACAGACAGACAGACAAAAATTCTAAAAACCATAGATTCGCCCCCAGTATCGATAATAATGTTTATTTCAATAAGATTTTCCAAAAAATATCTAATGTACAGATTCGGCTTAGTTACAACTTTATTATATGTATAGATTACAGTATGTGCAGTTAATCTATATATATAAAAGAAAGTCGTGTTAGTTACTTCGCTTATAACTCAAGAACGGCTGAACCGATTTAGCTGAAAATTGGCAGGGAGGTAGTTTAGAGCCAGGAGAAGGACATAGGATACTTTTTATCCCGTTCGACCGCGTTCCAATTTTTATGATATTTTAATTTTTGGATTTCTCTTAGTCCGGAATAGGTAAGTATTAAAACATATAATTAAAATGTGAGAAAGAAAGATTTTTTCTTTTTATATCTATTTAAAACGTACCTAGCGACGAACCCGAGCGAAGCGAGGGTGAGCCGCTAGTATTAAATAAAAATATTAAAAACGAAAATTCATATTTACATTTTATTTCAAAAACAACGAAAAAAAGGAGAAGATATAAAGAGAAAGCATATCCTTATTATCGAAAAACATGTAAAAGGGGAGAAAAAAATAAAAAAAATCTGTTTTTCAAGAGGATGAGAAGTAATGCTTTAAAAATACATTTGCTATATTGAAAAAAATGTCACTACTCTTGCTGTTATACGTCATACTACTGTAAGTTGAGGCCAACGATTGTTTCTGTAATAAGTCATTTTGGCTTGTGACATCGACGGTCGTTAGAATTGCGAGTCGCGAATCATAAGCAGTGCAAGTAGGGCACGGAGCGGAACACGCAAACCGGTCGTTATGCGGTAGCTACTGGTATCGGATCGATCACCACCGCTTGGTACAGCTCTGGAACAAACCGATTTTTCATGCTTTACGTGTTTCTTGGTAAAATCAGAATGGCGATACAACATTTTAACTGCCCAATGATATAATTGTCATAATAATATGGACATGCATATCATTGTGAACTTGATTTACAGGAATATAGGTATTATAGTTTTTTTAATACAAAACTAATTTTGTAATAAGTTCAAATTATATCCTTACAATGTACTACATTATACCTTCTAACTACTTTTGTGTTTAATACATTGCTTAGGTACAGAATCAAGGCCATACGAAGCCACAATATTTAAAAGAATTATTCGTTAATCGTTTATGGACTATGTAGGTATATATAGGATGGCCTACCGTACCTCAATACTTCATTATAATGAAATATACGATTTACAAACAATGCACGAGCATATTATGTGTTTACGTATGAAACATCAGCAAAAAAGCGCCTATATTTGATTAGTTTCATTTAGCTTCGCAAATAAGCGGGAGAAGTTCATTATGATCTCAATTAACGTGCAGTTTCTCGCTTCGAGCGCGCTAAGTCACTGTAGCAATTAGGCGCTGATCATGGCGCGCACCGGCTGCGCCGACGCCGGCCGCGAGGGCGCGCGCGCGCCGCGGTGACCGGGCCTGGCTGGGCCTGGCCGGGGATGTGTCTCGACGTGCTCATTACGTACTTGTAAGTTGATCGTACTATCGACACATTCAGAGCTTGTTAAAGCAAACAGCCTTTGAAATAGCAAATACATAAATTAAATTCAAATATTTTTTTTAATAAATTTCTGTAATTTCTTGTTAATCTAATTCATTATTGATTTTGTTGAAATTTGGGTAAGATTTAATTGTTTTATCTTTGTTGTTAAGGTATAGTGATAATCGTCATAATTGATAAAAACATTAAGTTGTAATTTGAACGACACCTCTTCTGTTACTCGTCACAATATAATGATTGTTACTTAAAATGTTTCAAAGCACAATAAAATGGTAGTCGGCCGCGGTTCGCGTACCCCGGTACAGTTGTAACGGGACCGCGCGGCCCCGATATGCGCCGCGGCTCCGTCCCTTGCGGGGTGGGCAGAGTCGGAAAACATTTATTATACTTCAATACTTGGATATATACTATATACTCTTTTTGAAGTTATACTTCTTTTAGAGAGAAAAAATGATGAAAGTAAATTTTTTACGATGCGACATGTTTACAGCATGAAGTTAGGCGTTAAATCTAAATAGGGTGAAGTGATGTCTATATTCAAGATAATAAATCCTTTTATTTCCCGTCTCCTAAATATTAGATGTATATGTTATATACATGAATTTCGATTTAAAAACTTTGCACTATATAGGTTCATACACTTTTTCGATATTTAAACTCAATTAAAATTAAATTTACACTTAATTAACACTAGTAAAAACAGTTAAAATTCAATCAACTAAATTTAAACTTTACTAGTGCTTGTTTTATTTATTTGGTATATTTTTTGGATAGAAACCCCTATTTGGGTGTAGGCCTCTTCCAGTTTGGTCCAGTTTTCTCTGTTTTTAGCTCGTTTAATTCAGTCTATTCCTGCTGCCGCTATAGTGTTGTCTCCCCATCGTTTCACAGGTCGTCCTTTTCGTCTTTTCCCGCTAGGTCTTTTCCAGGTCGTTGCTTCTACTGTCCATCGCTTCATTATATCGTGCTACATGGCCTTAGGCTGTAGTTTAAATGTAGTATGAAATATTGCAAGTTAAATTTGACCCACTTTCCAGTGTCCGATTGAGCTGTTTGGCACACAGGTTTGTTTGGTTCTTCTGACTGCTCGATTACCTAAATGCCGCCATTTTTATCCATTACAGTGGACGTTTCAAAATTATCATTTCCATAGTGACCCCCATGATATGGACGTCAAATGAAAGAGCTTGATGAGCGAAACACAATAAGCAAAGTGACGTCATTGTAAGTCCAATATGATGAACTCCCAAAGATGGCGTACTATGTTTTTTATGCACCCCCATGATATGGATATCAAATAAAAGGGTTTGTTTAGAAAACTACGAAAAAAGAAAAAAAAAGAAAAACCAAAGAAGTATAACTTCTTACGTGCGTACAAAAGTACACACACACACTGTTTTTTTCCTCTGGATAGTGGATATCAAGCAACATGTTGAACACTTGGCTCTATATATGTATAAGTGTATATCTATTAACTAGTTAGCAGTTTCGTCAACCTTTACGTAATGCGACTCGAATGTAGGCCGATTTGAGAAACTGTAGATTTTACACACGCAACTTGTGCGCAAGCCGCATCTCGACGATCATAATTTGTAGTGGGTACTGGGTAATCTTCGTTGCATTAATTTTTTTTTATCTTATATTTATTACTTTTTGGTTAATAAGAAAACAGTAATGTGCGTCGATGGTTTTTTAATAAAGGGGTATAATTATTGTAAGTACATATTTCCTAGTTACCCAATCAAATTAAGTCAAATCAAAATATACTTTATTCTGATAGACTTACGAGCACTTTTGAATCATTACATTTTAAATTCAAATTAAATATCAGTGTAGTCAGTCCGTGAGGAATCTACTACCAGCTCGAAAGACAGTTCTTCTGAGAAGAGAATATGTATAAATAAAATTATAATTTACAATATGTCAATACAATAATTATGTTCTTAATTCTTATCCTAAGGTAAGTATATGTAGAAAATATTATGTAGGTTATATGTATTTTATAATTACTGTAAAACTGAGAAGTTCCAATTTCACACGAGATTAATTGATTAACATTTATAGACTCTCAACAAATCTATCTATATGTATATTATTATAAAACTAAGACAAAGATCTCTGCGTCTGTCTGTCTGTCTGAACGCGATAAACGCAAACTACCGACTGGATTTTCACACGGTTTTCACCAATAGACTGAGTGATTCATGATCATGGAGTAGGTTAAGGTAATATAATTTATTAAGGTTTTGTGTAATTTGGCTGAAGTATGACGATGATTGTTGAAGATTTGGGGAAAAATCATGTCGACTGGGGAGTTTTATGGGTGCGCCGCGTAAACAAATAAAGTTATATGATAACAATGTATTACAGACTTATCCACCTTAAAAGATTTCCCCATTAAACTAGAAACGCCACCTGCAAGTACCTACGACTAAGTAGGGACTTACCCGAGCTAACCTAGGGTGAGTCCCTAGTTAATAAATAAAACCGACTCCAGGACAACCCAAATGATACCTATATTACTCCACTGTTAAGGATAGAAGTCCTACTTCAAATTTATTTCTGTGGTTCATATGAGTTTAGGCTTAAATATAAAAGTAGGATGGATGTGTAACAAACTAAATTAAAAGATAAAATAAAAACTTTTTAACAAAAAATAAAAACCGACTTCAAAAAAGCACTAAAAAGTAAAAAATAACTGATTGGTAGTTTTCATTTACTATTCATACTTAAACAAATATTTTCGAAGTCGGTGCTAGCCGATACAAAACAAAGCACACCACGCACTTACCCTCTTTAGTGTAGATATACTTAGTAGTAGCAAAGTAAGAAGAAAGTATTTTAATTAAATATTCGCTAAAACCGTTTAAGTTAGATGCCAATTTTTATACGGAAACTTACAAACTAAAATTCGCTTTTATTAGTAACACTAAAAATTCTGGCTCTAAAATCCGATTCTAACGTGTTAGGCTTGTCAAATCAAACAAAATAAGCCCAAACTCAAAGTATCTACTATTAGCTGTTGAAAAGTTCCACTTATCCACCTTCTGGCCTTACCGTCAGATCAGGTCAACGATACCGAAACACTGCACTATCAACGGGAATAGACACACTTGAAAAGTTTCAAGTCAATATGACAATTTGAAGTACGCTAAATTCATTCATTAGCTATTTTTCTACCCTTAGGGATGGTATTTTTTTTTTGAAATTTAAATGTGACCAATCTGGAAGTATACAATTTCAAACAACAAAAATTGTCTAAATCGGTTAAAAAATGACGGAGTTCTGAGGTAACAAACATAAAAAAAAAGAAATCATACATTGAGAACCTCCTCCTTTTTGAGGAAGTCGGTTGATTAAATTGAACTGAACATTTTTCTGTTTTTATCTCTTGGTTGAAAATGATGACGTGAGTAGCACAATCCTGTGAACATTACGTACATGTTTCCATTAAATGTACGCATAGCTTTTCTATTAGCAGCCACTAATTTGCCAGCAAATATTCCCCATTATAATGGTCACAATTAACACGAGTGGAGCGGTGACGGAGAGCGCGGTGGGTGCGCTTTCGCCTATCAGTTACCACTATCGCTAACCTCTATACCAGCAACGCTCGTAAACAATCGCTTCACTCCTCTTATCATACAGTTGCGTTGTCCTCGATGCGATCGTCAGCCTGTTCGGAAATTGTGTGCTATAATTCTGATTATTTAAATAATATTCATAATATATGATTTGTCTTCTAGATAGTTGAATATACTTTTTCGTTGAATTTCACGTGATTAAGAGGCTCATCTGACGACATCTTTGGCTCAGTTTGTAGTGGTACTTGCTACGCCAGCGGTCGCGGGTTCGAGTCCCGCTGAGGGCATACATTTGTGTAAAGAGCACGAATGTTTGTACTCCAGTCATGGGTGTTTATATTTATAATATGTATGTATATAAAGTTATATGTGTAGCGTATCAACTATCTGATATCCATAGCACAAACCTCGTAGCTTACCGTGGAACTAGATGGTAGGTGTGTGTTAATGTCCCAACATATTTTTTTTTGTTTATCATCTCCCGTTTGGTTATACACTACACTGTTTACTGTAATAATGTGGAACAGTGATGTTTTCTCTTTTTATTATATCATTAATGTGGAATCGATAAAATATGTATCAAAAAAGTATTGATTCCTATTAAGTATTTTCTCTTAATGACACATTATATGTTCATACTACAAAACTAAATAAGCGCGTGGTGTACTCGAAATAACTCGATGCACTGAAAAATTTGCTCAGTTTTAATTTCCAATGAGTTAATATGTTATCATAACGAATTTTTAATATTATGTCTAGAGTAAAACTAGATTCACTAAAGTTAGTCTACACTAAAAAAATAAACAAACTAAAGGTAAGGTCCAAATGAAATAAGACAGTCCAAGTCGGTAAGCATTTTTAAAAAGCGTCTCAAAACACACTATTTGTCGCTTTACAACTAAGTTGTCATTATAGTTGCATGTATTTGTTATTGTGTATATTATGTATGTTTATTATTATTTTATTATATTATTATGTATATGTATGTTTAAGTATATGTATGTTTAAGTATTTAAACAATAAATATTTATTGTATAAATAGTATTTTATACATGTATTTTTTATGTATGTTTATATGTAATACGTTTATTGAGTACACTTTATGCACCTTTCCGCTTTCTGTTAACTTTTGTATCCTACTTAGAATTGGCTTCGTGCTACCTACTATCGTTATACTTAGGTATTCTGTTATTATATCGAGAGCTCGACCACGGTAATGTTACATTACCGTGGCTCGACCTATACCTTGACGATACAACTTCGAATTTATTTCGCTCTTAGGGTACAATCCTACGAAGAAATAAACCACAATAAA
Source organism: Brenthis ino (assembly GCA_921882275.1). Classification (NCBI taxonomy): domain Eukaryota; kingdom Metazoa; phylum Arthropoda; class Insecta; order Lepidoptera; family Nymphalidae; genus Brenthis; species Brenthis ino. The sequence goes on along the minus strand of OV170222.1, from coordinate 23,672,329 downwards.
AAAACTGAACGACACACATGCACTTAGATTAACTTTTGTTGAAAAGATTAAATAATCAAATCATATTTTAAAACACAAATTACGTATGTTTTAAAATATTCAAATACACTGGCGTGCCACATAGAGAAAATGGACAAACTTAAGATATGATATTTTTTTATTAATTTTGTTATTATATATGGGTAGCTGTATACCCTAGGTATCTAAATCAATAATCGGTGAATAATTTAAATAAAAATTATTGCTCGAAAATAGAGGAAAATCAAATTTAATGATTTTTCGCGAGTTTGGTATAAAAATGTAAGCCGCAAATTAATGGGAAAATTAAAAGATTTCGATAGGTTTTATGATTTTTAATAATGCGTATTACCGCCTCTATTTTTAATTACAGTTTTTAATCGGTTTTCAGAGATTTGACACACTTTTTTAGATAATCTTGTGTAATAGACTCCCATTCTTCCAATAAGGCGCTTTTTAATTCTGGAATGTTGCTCGGGACTACTACGCGACTTCTAACTTTTCTTTTGAGATGGTCCCATACATGCTCTATCGGATTGAGCTCAGGGCTTCGCGCTGGCCAGGCAATAGTAGACACTCCGACCTCTTGAAGATACTGCCTTACTGATGTAGCAGTGTGTGGGCGAGCATTATCTTGTAGAAGCAGAAAATCTTCTCCAATGAACCCAGTAAAAGGCATCACATGATCTTCTAAAACCTCCGTTTTATACCTAGCGGCTGTAAGGGATCCATTTTCTATGAATATAAGCTCGTAAGCTTCGTAACAGAATCCTGCCCAAAACATAACTGAGCCCCCTTCATATGACACTGTTTCCTGCATAGTGCATGGTGCATATCTTTCACCTGGTCGCCGATAAACAAAATTACGGCCGTCGGCACCATGCAAACACATTCTGCTTTCGTCAGTAATAAGAACCTTCTTCCACTGCTCCAAATTCCAATTCACGTGATCTCGGGCAAAAAGTAATCTTGCGATTCGATGTGCAGGGGTGAGTTTGGGGCCAGTTGCGGACTTGCGTGGCGTCAGGGAAGCGACTCTAAGTCGGCGCCTTACTGTCCACTCGCTAACATTAACACCTCTCACTTCTCTCAGGAGATTTCGAACGTCAACCCCTGTGCGATGACGATTTGCTGATGACACAATAAATCGATCATCACGCTCTGATGTGGCTCTTCGTCGGCCGGAACCATGTCGTCGTACAAAGCCACCAGTCTCTATGTAGCGTTTGTGCACTCTGTGGACCGTAGAACGGCTCACAGAAAAAGCTTGAGCCACTTGACGTTGACTTTGTCCAGTTTCAAGCAAAGTCAAAGTGCAAAATAGAAGTGTCTTGTTCAATAATTGGAACTCAACTAAGCTTCTAAAATAACAAAAAACAGTATTTGTAGCTTCAATCCATATTATGCAAATATTCACTAATTACTGTTAATTAATTAGTGCATAATATTTAACACCATTCAGACAAAGAAAGACAATAGCATTCCCAAGGAGGGTTGACGTCAGGCAGGCGGCCGGTCGTAAAACTTTTGCCAAATCCTATCAGCAGTACACTGAAGATGTACTGCGCCGACCCCAAGTGATTTGGGAAATGGGCAGGGAGAAGAAGAAGACTGCTAATTGACTATAATTAAGCGCACACGTGCATTTCCAGGAATTTTATGACTTTTTTGAAGGAAACAAAGGCGTCTAATCTCCTTAATTACCTTTGCGGTATTTTTTTTTCACCAAACAATTGTCAACAAAAAATTATGCTTAAAATAAAGGGTGGCCCGATTTTTTTGCACGCCAGTGTAGTTCGAAATTAATCAAATGATTGGACTAACTGCCGTGAGTGCCGACCGTGTGTCAACTGGCAACGCGGTTCTGAGAACTGCACGAGGAGAGGCAGCGTGTGAATGATGTGAGCAGTGAGCGATGCAGCATTGTATGTTGCTTATGACAATGCCACTATTGTCACTTATCAACCACTTGCACTAACTGTGTTGGTTTCAATTTTGATACGATGCAGTATGCTTAAGTACCTACCTATAAATATAATTGTGCGTTCATCGAAGATGGTTAAATTTAATATATTAATAGTACTACTGTGAAATAATAATAAAAGCAAAAACTGAAACATTTTCGTACATCGTTCATTACATTTTTAATTTTTTACGTTAACAATCTTTGGTATTGTCTAAACTCTAAACTGAGCCGGCTTAAAACACTGTACTGCAGAGTATAGATTTTTAGTTCTTTATACTCAAGGTTAATTTAATTGTTAAATTGACTGTACAAAAAGCTGTTTACTTAATATCAAAGTCAATACTCAATACCGTTTACCGAGCCAAAGATAAGCGTGGCCTTCGCGGCGATCAGGCCATTTGACGTCACGCGTCACCACACCCGCACACATGACGACGCTGTCCCTTACGCTCTTGTTGACTGCATAATATACATAGTACCTTATTAAATATAATACATATTATGTACCTATATGTATTTTGAAATTTTATAATGCTAAAATAATTATTGATTGGCCACGAGAATATGTTTTCTTTTGCTGCGTAAAAGGACACACTAACAATTACACTTCGCCATTCCTAATATTAGTAAGCATAGTAACTTGTACGTATCGTGTTGTTAACAACATAATAAATAAACATAATTAACTTAACGCTGCATCTACTTTTTGTTGATTTACTTTTAACACAACTGTTTTAAATTAAAAGTCAAACTATAAATTATATTCTTTGTACATACGTAATACCTAAAATCTCCTACCGCCGGCCGCGAATTGGATTCTAATGTTTCATATCTTAGTTGGCACATTGCCAAACGCACACTACAGTTTCCTATATATGGTAAAAAAGGATTTAAGAATAGAAGATACAAACTTGTAATATTCCTCTGTTTTGAAGTTATAGAGCATAGCATAGTGAATACTCTGCAAAAGTTTAAAACAATATAGTCATATAAGTAAATCGTTCTTGAGTTACGAGCTGCGACCATGGTCGTGGTCACACTCGCCGCCGGGTGTCGCCTAGGACCCGGATGGGGTTAGTACGTAGGTACGTTATTAAACAAACGCACGAATGTCCCCGAATTTCTATTATACGCAGACAATGCAACCCACATTCAAAATACATACATTTACTTGGTTTTAATTCGCTTATTATACAGACGATGACCGAGTTCCCTCGAGGTGACCAACTTAACATGCTATGTACGCAGTCAACGCGGCACAGAGTAGTACTCGGCAAATATTGCACTTGCTACGTACGAGTATATGGCGTGGCGCCGCAGCGGGCGCCTTGTGTTCGATCGATGGTGGAGTGCTTAGACCACTTATACCTTCTACTTGTTTCTTTACGTACGTTATGATAATCATTTTTATATAGAAATTAACATAATATGAACATTTTTATGGCAACAACCTGGTAGGCATTACAAACGCATACAACAAATGTTAGTACCCCGTACCAAACAATGTTTTAATTAAATTATTATTATTACATATTATCTATGTTGCGGTGCGAGCAGATGATTTCAATCACATGTAAGTTTACTACTATTTATGCTATGCGCGTATTTAAGATGTGTATTCTCTTTGCAGGTAAGTAATGGAAGCGATTCTTGACGTTTATTATCCACTCCAACCTTAGCCGCGACTTCGGCACTGTTGTAAGTCATTTTTCACTTGGCACGCCGCACGTGGGACGCGGCAGAAGAAGTATGAAAGCAAGTTGAATGATAGATAATAAACAATAAGCGATAGCAAGACTGAAGTAAAATGTGCTCAGATGGTTTGGACACTGGAATTTAGAAAAAGTAACCAAAGAAAATTCATTATCTCTTCCATAGTATAATTGAATTTTCTCTGAGATCTACAGATTTCCTCACGATTATTTCCTTGACCGTAAGACCACTGTTACCACCACTACCAGATTACCACTTATTTTGTTGAAAATGATTCGTACATGTGGTGGTATCAGGTGCAAGACCCGGGATTTGAACCTGCTTCACTCGGTTTCTCAAGCGAGCATGTTAGCAGTGGGCTACCACTGCTTTAATATATGTATATCTATATTTTATTTTCTACAAAACACATAGTAATTTAGTGATTCGATTAATACGTTCTACATTTAGCATTAACCGTTACCTTATTAGTATTCTACAGTTTGCCCCGGGTTACCATGTAATAGGTACGTATGAAGATGTTCGTGTGACACTGACACAACGACTCACGAGTCAAATATAAAATACTCTTTAATACATTTTACTCCTTTGAAAAGAAGCCTCCTTTAAAATGGTATTACATAGTAGTACATATTGCAGTTGACTCTACAAGCACGGACTATTTTACATTGTAATTGAAAGTAACGTACAAGTAAAATAGTCAATAGTGATGTCACGTCAGGGCCGCGGCCCACGACGCGACGTCGCAACCATCATTCCCGGAACAATCAAAGTGCGTCGATGGAATTGCAGCTTACATAATAATTACTACTTTGAATCAAATAAAAAGGGCAACGGGTCGTATTGACACACTTGTTGTTGTAGTGAATAGGACTCCATTTATAATAAATCTTAAACATTTAAAAACAGGAAAAGGTTCAATAAGTTCAACCAAGGTACACTATAGGTACACTATGAGGTATACTCATATGTATATTTTGAATAATATATCGCAAAGTAAAGGAAAATGAAATAAGTGTAATAATGTATTTTGAAATCGAATTTTTGTAATTTTAATAATAACTAGCACTGGCCGCGGCTCCTCCCGCGTTCAGATGACCTAAAACCAAATTCTTAGGTTTTACATATTAGTATACTCTTACATGCAATTTTTGTATTTTTTCTCAGAAATCAGACATTTTCCCGCGATAAAAAGTATCCTATATGGTGACCCGGATAACCAACTATCAACATACCAAATTTCATCAAAATCCCTCCAGTGGTTTTTCTGTGATGCGGTAACAGACAGACAGACAAAAATTCTAAAACTATAGATTCGGCCTCTGTATTGATAATAAAGTTATTTCAATAAGATTTTTCAAAAAATATTTAATGTACAGATTTGGTTTAGTTAGAATTTTATTATATGTATAGATGAATAAAAATCAGGCAGATTATTGATAAAAATCGCGCTCTAAAAAAATATGAAACAAGAAAGTATTTTCATGCGATATTGTTACAATTATGTACAAACTATTCAATATTTATTGTCTTTTAAATAAACAACCTACACGTAATATATTTCAGTGTATTTGATACATATTCATAGAGATGTTCAGAGGATAGCCGCGGTCGTATGCCACTTTGCCCTAACACTTATGATCACTGCTAGAATGTATTGTTTTGTTAGGGTTACCAAGCATTAAATATTATAATACTAACTAGCAAAAGCCACATAGGCTAGTACTACCGATTATTGTTGCATTGTTTGTGCACCAACCAACCGATACAATATTTTTAATACTACTTTACATAACTTGAATGTATTAAATGTGTATTGATTGGCACAAATTTTCATAAAGTCCTAAAAATCCGCGACAAACTCATTCACATTGTCTTGACGTCGCCATTCACATTCGCTACTATAATTGCCCCTCTTTGAAGAAATAATAATATTATTTATAGGCAAGCAAGCAGAATAGCAAATATGTTTTGACAGATATGTATCTGTGTATAAATATATCACATTATATTCATATCTAAATAGATTGTTCAGTTTTGTCCGCTTTGCGTCGGCCATCGGCCGGCACTCCAAAAATATCTGATTAGATGCCTATAATTATTGAAAATGAAACATAACGTTGTGTATAGTATTTAATATTTTTGATAGACGTGGGCTTACGATTAAAAAAAACTATTGGTTATTCTATTACAGTCGTTCTGTAGGTATAAGGTAAAAAACTACATAAAAATGAATACATAGAGTTATTTAAATAACACATACCTGAGAATTGACCTTGCACCACAAGAAAGTTTGGAGAGTTAAATTCTTATGTAATGTAAGCGGTGTTGTGTATCTGCCATTTAAATGGAGCTTTTAAGATTTTATTTAAGTATCATGAAGTAAAAATAATAATGTTTACTTCACGATAAATAAATAGGTGTAGCTAATTAAGTAATAAAGATTTAATTATTAGATTATTTATTAATAACTCGATTTTAGGTATTTTTTTTGTAAAAGTTTATATCCCACATAAGCCACTATATATTATAGTAAAAGAAGTAGCCTCTAAAACAACATATATACGCATATAAACTATCTCTATGCTAATAACTATAATTATATCGGTCTGTTGTTGCGTTGCCGTTTGTGTATATAGAGGTCAAACTTAAATATGTATATTTTTTCTTTGGTCGTAATATTGTATTTAGTATCGAACCGAACCAAACAGTCATCAATCATAGGGGCTAAGTCACTTTCGCACACTGTCCGTCTGACGGCTTGATTCAATAGAACTATAACTGTGCGTTAAATATGCTACGTACCTGATCAAAGCTTTATGCTTATATACTATCTATGAGCACAGGTACATATTCAATAGACTGCAGACTGTACATTTGTATCTGAACGCATAATTATGCATTATAATATCTCCTACTCACATTGCTTACCTCAGTGAGATTTGCCGCTGTAGCTACACATTATATTTACGATTTTAAAAGCATATAAGTATTTGGCTTGAAATATTAAAAAAAAATCACTATCTCAATAATTATATTAATAAATCTATCTGAATTTTAAAGATCTATCCTATTTGGAAATACTCCACATAAAGTACTTATATTTTAAGGCATATTGCTGTTAGATAGATAAAGATAAATTTTTCTATATGCCATATACGTAGGTCGAAAAGAAACCGTGGAATCCTTATAAAGTAGTAATGGCATCACACATCACGTTAAATGGATTTGAACAGCTGTTTATATTTATGCAGTATTACCGCGTATATTGCCCGTGTCCACTGCACTGTTCATTGTGTGCTGACTGCTGCCTGCCACCCCCTAGTCATCATGTAGCGTGCAGATCATCTGTGCAGACAAAATTTATACAACGTCGACCATGTTTTGTTTCCTTCAAACATTATTCATAACATAAATATTGCCTTTCGCGTTCGATTTGTAAATAAATAGTCTAAAAGTATTAATTTACGAAAAAACTAAGAAAACGTACTCGTTTCTTAACAAATAAAGATAAATTTAAGTTTTTAGGGATATTTTGCGTGTTTATTGTTTAATTAATTATTATTTTACGAAATTAATGCATATATTGCATATCTGTTTTAAAACCGCTAGCCGATACGGGTGTCAAATAAATAATACAATATTTTTATATCGGCAAATCGACTATTGCATATGTTAATAACTGTGCCAATGGCTATTTTAATGTGAGTACAAATTAACCACGCTTACCCCGACAATGCCAATAACTGATGGTAATGTACTCTTAGTGCGACTGTACCTGCGTCTGTTTTTAATTTCTTAAGGGACCACTAAACATTATAAACACATATTATACTAGCAGAAACCGCGGCTTCGCTCGCGCTGAAACTACAAAAAAAACTCTAAAAAGGTAGTTTCATACAAACTTTCATCGCCTATTTTACCCCCTTATATGTTGAATTTAGAAAAATACTAAAACACGTATTTATTTAATTATATTGAAGAACATTAATACCAAGTTTCAAGTAATTCTGATCATCATTTTTTTTGGATTGTATTAATTTATAACGTGTGTTCCCGTGGGAATTAATTAATCTCCCGCGGTAAAAAGTAGCCTATGTCACTCTCCAGCTCTCGAACTATCTTCTCACAAATAATCACGCCAATCCGTCTTTCCGTTTCAACGTGAAAGAAAGACAAACAAACAAACAAACAAACAAATAAACACACGATGATGTATATAGATGTATTACTAAATTGAATTATTTATTGCTCGCACCTAGTAAAAATATTCTAATTCTTTTCGCTGTTACGCTGCGCTATGCTGTAGATTATCTGTGCAGAAGTAAAAGATAATTAAGATTATGGTTTTACTTATAAAATAGTGTTATTTGCAAATACTAATCATAACATAACGTGTGTGACAACTATAAGTCTATTCTATAAGAACTTTATTTAATAATCCCGTTTCCTCGTGGGAATGAGATCTATCTCCCGCGAAAAAAGTAGCCTATATCATTTTCCAGCCTTACAACTATCTCCACACAAAAAAAAAACATGTCAATCCGTCTCTCTGTTTCGACCTGAGAGAAGGACAAAGTCAAAGCCAAACTGTATTATTATCTTAGATAGAGAAAGTGTCAATTCTACAAATGCATTCAAGGAGTTTATATTAATTTTAAGGTTGTGTTCATAATTATAAAGAAAAAGAAAAATGTAACTTTTATGTTTTTCCGTGAAATTTTTCCAATTTTTCTCTTCATAAAAACCTTCCTCGGACTTCAACGAATATTTGAAAAAAAGAACTAAAATAGGCGAATTGGTCCAGCCGTTCTCGAGTTTTGCGCTTAGCAACATTGAATTTTATTCATAAGATTTGTAATTTTATAAGACTGCTGAATCTACCCTATTACTTAATACAAAATATGTAGCTACTATGAAGTATGTTCGCGGATTCAGCTGTCGAGTTGCGTAAACATTTTACAGAATAGATCTACTGGATGTAATAATTTGATATATTATATAATACTAGCAGAACCCGCAGCTTCGCCCGCGTTCAATCTACAAAAAATCCTTTGGCTTTATCTTATATAGCGACTCGCTCACCCTTGCTTTGGTCGGGTTCGTCCTTGTGTATTTATATAATGTGTATAGATTTACAATAATGTATGGAAGTCTGCACGACTTGTTGACATTTGTGATTACTGCTCCGCTCGCACCCTTGGGTAGTTTCATGATGATATAATTATAGTCTATAGCCTTCCTCAATTAACGGGCTATCTAATGCAAAAAGAATTTCTCAAATCGCATTAGTAGTTCCTGAGATTAGCGCGTTCAAAAAAAACAAAGAAACTGCCTATTTATAATATTAATATAGATTTATATTTATTTATATATTTAAAGTGTATTCTGAACTATCATATTATTTTATGGAGTAAACTAAGACAATAAATTTTGTTTATTAGTAATAATGTTACTCAGAGATGGATCACATTAAACAAACTTGAATCTCTCATGGGGTCTCTTCGAGTTGGACCTGTGTCCCTGTGACCTGTGGACGCAAGCTTTTCAAAGGACCGGGCTCCTTCAAGCCCGTGAAATCCAGAGATACAAATAATAATAATATGATTGTTAGAATGAAAAACCATTTTAAAATTATAAAATAAAACTTACCTACGCGATTATTGAGTGAGTAACTCACGCACGTTGAGTATATGAGAATAGAAAAGAGTATTTGTCACGCTATCATTGTAAAAGCGCGTAGTTTTATACGTAATACATATTATAGTTTTCCTTAACATTTATTTGGTACATAATACGTGTAGAGGTCGGTTGTAAAGTTAAATCAGGTAAACAATAAAATATACATATTTAACGGGGAGTAGAAAATGAAAGGGTCGAGGGTAATTACAGAACTGACGTCATCGGGCCCTCCAGCAACAGGTGCTCCCTCCCCGCCCCCGGCGTCCCGTGACGTCACGGCGCGTCACAGCGCACCACCCACACCGCACTAACATATCTGTCTCTATCAAAATGTCTAATTCCCTATATGTTGAGTTTTTCCTTTATATTGTTCTATCAAAAATCACCCTTATAAAGACACTGCACGGCGATAAGAAAATCACTTGTATGCGTGATTAATAAATCTGGTGTATTTGATATGAAATACTTTTATGTACTTAAATAATTACATATTTGCTTAAAATATAAGAGAAATTAAATGTATACTTAGTTTATTTTTTGTATATAATGTAAAATCGTTTGGTAAGCACTTTACATGGACTTAAATAAAATTCTGATGCACACCAAGTAATATACCAAGAGATATGAGAAGTAGGTTACTCAGTGGCGAAGCGGCCTTGCTAAGCGCTGACCGACCGCATAAATGTTCTCAAAACGATACGTATTCTGTTGCGTATCTTAAAAAGAGACGTTACAATTTTTGTTGTTATGAACCTTGTGAGTTATGAAATTTTATTTTTGTTTAAGACATTCACGCTATATCAATTTTTCAAATATTACAGGCAATAAACTATATTCGGATTATAATTAATATTATGCAAAAAACAGTAGAATTTAGAAATCGAAGTCGTTACTATGTCGTAGTAATTGCACAAAATAATTCTGGACTCATCTCATCACAGTGAGCTAAAGAAATAACAAAAAATATAAATTTAAATTAATTTTAATAATTCACAAAATATTAAATACAATACCATAGTCTCATGTACAACTCGCTTGACTCTTTCTCTTATTATGGACTAGCTGACTCGACATGTAGTTCTGGCCAAATTTCAGTAAGTTTTTTTGTGATATATAAGAGTTCACACTAAAATCCTATAAAAAAGGGAAATTTCAGTTTTTCTTGGATTTCAATAGAATTTTTTCATTTCATTTTAATTAAACTGTTTTGAAAAATAATAATTAATAGATATTGATTAGGCAGTGGTAGCCCAGTGATAACGCACTCGTTTGGGAAAGCGAGTCCAAATCCCGGGACTCGCACTTCTGATATTTCATGTGCGTATAATTTCTAACTACCACCACCATGATTATCACTCGCCTTACGGTGAAGGAAAACATCTTGAGGAAACCTGCTTGTCTGAGAGAACCTAACAAGTTTTCGAAAGGCATGTGAAGTCCGCCAACACGCACTTGGCCATCGTTGGTGGACTATGGCCCACCTGCCCAGCAGTGGGACGTTAAAAAGGGCCGAATAGATAGATATAGATTATCAAAAAAATAAACAAAAAAAAGTGTGTTTAAGCACGAGAGCCACTTAAGATAGAATAATCTAAAAGCATCAATCACACACTGCGCAGAATTTGTTGGCGTCCAATTTAGGTAATCGGGAATTAGCTGCTAGAACAAAGTGACAAATAATTAAATAAATATGATGGGACACTAATACACAGCGCCATCTAGTTCCATGGTAAGCTACGAGACTTGTGTTATGGATACCAGATAGTTGATACAAAACATACATGTAACTTTAAATTCATACATATTATAAATATAAACGCCCATGACTGGAGTACAAACATTCGTGCTCATCACACAAATGAATGCCCCCAGCGGGACTCGAACCCGCGACCGCTGGCACAACAAGTACACTACAAACTGAGCCAAACGTGTCGTCAAAGTTACAAAAATGTATTAAACCACCAATGACCTGACCAAAGGGCAACAGAGGGCTTAAAGTGGGGTGCGTTGTTTACGGAAGGTGATCTGTCACTGACACTAGAGTGGCTCCTTCCGTCGTCGCCGACGCCGGCCGCCGTTCCTCATTGCCGTCATCCGCTGCCAGTGATCGTCACCTGCATATTGTTTTAAACTGTTGTTATTAGTATTGTATTTTACGATATAAGCGATACACTCATCAAACCAAGTGGAAGTAGGAATGTCAGCAAGTATTTCAACAATAGATTGGTTATGTTGTTTGCGCGTAACCCAAATTGCTGTAAATAGTTCCGTGTGGAAAGCGCCGCCACTGGCTTCGGCAATCGGCATCGACACCGCGCAGGTGAGCGCGCCACGCACCTGCTCTCTATTGTAAATTCCTAATATTCAGTGCTGTTTCAACACAAAGATATGTTGAATAACAAAATATAATTGACACGGCTCTATTTAAACAAACTAGACTATTTTTTTTATTAATACAAATATTATTTCGTTACCAATTTGACTATCTTATAGTCTTAAAATTAAAACTAAAAATAATGGATACATGTGAATGTGATTCAACCACCAAATAATTTTAAAACTTATCGATATTAACAGTTACTTTACACCGAATTTATTCTATAACTATTATTATACTAGCGGCTCACCCTCGCTTCACTCGGGTTCGTCGCTAGGTACTACGTTTTAAATAGATATAAATAGTTATTAGCCAGCGTTAGTCATATAAATTTTAATTTTTTTGTTAATAATATTGACAAATATTGACGTTAATATTTATACGATACTAACGTCACTCAATTGTTTTGCCTTCCCGGAACCTCTCCACTAACACTTAAACTTTATGGTATGGTATTAAAATTCAAATTGACTTTTAAGTATTATTACGAATCTTTTCTATGGGAGTATAGAAAAGTGTTGTTTTAAGACTTTTTCAGAAAATATTTTAAATTTTTCTCTCCGTAAGGACCATCCTCGTACTTCAAGGAATATTCTAAAAAAAGAATTAGCGAAATCAGTTCAGCTGCTCTCGAGATTTGCGCTTACCAACACATTCAGCGATTCATTTTTATATTATAATAAATATGACTGTCCATAATACTCATTTTACTAATTTTCAGTGAATTATTACATTACTTATAAAATTTAAAATAAAAACAGCGGTAAATCTTTAAACAATCTTAAGTCTGACTATTACATACTTGACACAATATGCGGTATGTTCATGTAGTTCTAGCGGCATATACATATTTCAGAGTTTGATTTTTTAATTTGCCCGAAATTACTTTTTCCCATAAAATTCAGCTACTACATTTCTACTCTTTTGGGGGGTTTAATAAATTTAAAAAAGTCCTTGGCAGTAGGTAACCTGTGAATGTAAAATTGTCTAGGCTTGGGCTGAGTGTTCAGTATTTTTAAGAAATTGCCTTTAATTAAAATTTATTTTAAAATATATCCAAAAATAACATTAATAATTGAATTAATAGTATAAAAAATGTTTTAAAACACAACAAAATCGAAAGTGCATAATATTTAACACCATTCAAACAAAGAAAGACAATAGCATACCCAAGGAGGGTTGACGTCAGGCAGGCGGCCGGTCGTAAAACTTTTGCCAAATCCTATCAGCAGTACACTGAAGATGTACTGCGCCGACCCCAAATGATTTGGGAAATGGGCAGGGAGAAGAAGAAGAAGCCTTTAATAATAAATTTTTATTGCGTACTTTAGGAGATAGACGTATACTATTGCGGACTTTTCTGTAGACCTTTTTAAGACCCTAGAATTTTCTAGTACATTGGTTTGATGTATCTCTTAAGGTATAGCCAGCCTAGGTATTGCGAGTGTACCTTATACATTAGGAGATAGATATATCCTATTGCAGACTTTTCTATAGGCCTTTTTAAGACCTACAAGTTTTTAGTACATTATTTTGTTGTATGTTTTAAGTAAGGTTTACCTAGCGGAAGCTTTCTGAGGACGTCTGCATAAAACAGTTATTGTGTTTTCCTGAAATAAATGGTGTCCTAAATGTTGACCCGTATAATAAGTTATCACTTTACCAAATTTTGTTGATATCGGTTCATTACATTTTGCGTGAAACGCGCACACACAGACACACCACCATACAAAATGTCATTTAAATCAGTCCAACAGTTTCGGAGATTAGCCCGTACAAACAGACAAACAGACACAGAAACAAAAAAATTGATTGATTTGATTCAGTATGTCCCAAACATACTAAGTATTTTAATAACCAATCCTGTTATAAGAAGTGCGTTCAGTAAAAAGTGAGAATAAATATGATGCCGGTAACTTTTATTAAATGTTATTTTATTTTTCGATGTAGTCGCCTTTTAGTATAATACACTTGGAATATCTTTTTTCTAAGCTTGTTTTTTTTAAACTCTTCACCTTCACTCATGAGCACCTAATAATTTCTTTACTGCAGCGACTACTGCTTCTTCATTTCCGTTTCTCTGTCCTTTCAGGGACTCCTTTGGAAATAGATAAAAATCACTAGGAGCAAGGTCAGGTGAATATGGACGACTTGAGCTACTCAAGTATTTCGAAGCCAGCATCACGAATTGTAGCCATCTCCTATCTTGATACAACAAAACAAGTTTCGCTAGTTTGCCTCACCGTTTCTCGCGAATTTTCTTTAATTGTTCTGCATACAAAGAGCCCGTAACAGTAGCTCCATGGTCGAGATAGTCAATCAAGACCACCTTACTACCTCCCTTTACCTTTACTATCTCAGAAAAGAGAACCCATGATCTTTCCGGCGGAACGACTCGCCTTAAATTTCTTAGTGGTTGGAGACGATGGTCTTTTCAGAAATAAAAATATAGTCTATGACTTGCATAGACTATATTTACGTTTCTGGATCGTACTGGTACAGCCAGTTATCAGGATCTTGTTGGAACAGTTCCAAAGAAGCTCAAGAAATGTTCAGCCTGGCTTGTTTTTGTGTTTCAGTAAGCGTTCTGGGGACTGCGTGGATATTTTATTCATCCATAAGTGTTCGTGTAAAGTGCTATGCACACTACCAGTCGAAATCTTTGTTTCTTCGGTTATTAAACGTACCGTGGCACGATGATTTGCTAAAACAATGTTTTTGAGTTTTTTTACCATGTCTTCGGTCACTGTCGCTGTGGGGCAGCCCGAGCATAGGTCATCTTTGGTGGGTGTTCTTCCACGTTTTTCCATCATTTGGCGCCTCAACGTGCAACTGTGAAATCGATGGAGCATTTGCTCCCAAAGTATTATGTAAGTCTTGATTAACTCATTCCGCAGTGAAATTTTTCAATCACAAACTATTTCCTTTTTAAATAAAACTATCTTATTGGTTTTTTTCGCGGATTTATTTGGATTTTTGGTTCCCGGCGTTTCGAATGCTTTACAGCATTCATGGTCACGGGAGACTGAGGTGTTAGATGTCTCGAAGGTTTAGTTGTTACAGACAGCCTAGTACCCACAAATAACAAAATAAAAATTGCACCAATTACCTTACAATATTTTATAACTTTAAACATTTTTATAATTTTAATTATATTTATAATTGAAGATGGAAAATTATTTATTTAATTTTTGCTGTTATAATTATAATTATTACAATTTTAAAAATATTAATTAGTAATCTATATTTAGTGTTGCCATTATTATATTTATAACCATAAGGAAAAATATAAGATATAGTATTAATTATTTAAGCCATATAATTGTTCTATGTGTAATTTAAAAAGTTAAAATTAATTAAGGATAATAATTTTAATTTAGTTTTAACTAAGGAACACGATTACTATATACTTTTATCTAAGAATTTTACAAATGAAAAATGAGAAAATATTAATCTGATATGTTGTCATTTTGATCCACAACTTACTACATCTACCTGTCTGTTATGTTTAGATTTATTATTTGATTTTATTATATTAATAATAGGATCCCATGACGATGGTAGTACCCAGCCATCTTCCCTATTGAAATTTGGATGTTTTTTATAGAAGATATTTTAGAATTGTCGGCTTAGTGTTTTTATTCGTCCCTGAATTGTTATAATTAGACCCTTTATAATTTTTTATAATATCGTTTTGGTTTTAGCAAAGCTGGAAAAATAAAGAGGTCAGAGTGGTCGTTAGCGTTCATAGGTCGCTCCGTGCGCGCACAGCTGCAAGCTACGGCCTGGCACGTCGCCCGCGCCCGCGCACCACACGAGGTTAACGATCGCCATCACGCTTTTACTCTTTAACCATGCCACCGTGTCAAGCCATCGCACTACACTACGCGAACTGCAAACAAGTGATGGCAGTACCCTTCCGTAGAATGCTATGGTTATAAATATAGAATAGATCGCCATCGTCTTCATTAGAGAAACAAAGAGACGTAAGTCGTCACAATTGAAGAAATGTGACTTACGTTTTCCGATTATTGCATTTGAAAAATGTAATTTAGTTAGCAGCAAGTACCTATTTTATAGGAGGCAGGTACGTGGATTGGTAGATCATGTTATACGTAGCCTTCCTCTGTTTATCATGTTTGACGTGCAATGCGACTTCCAAGTGTCCAAACCAGAAAGATAAAGTCAACCACTTTAGCAATCTGTTGCTGTGTTTAGTGGGCGATAAGCGCATGCGCGGGTGTGTAACAGAGACAAGTTTAATCGTGGTCAGTGCGAGAGCGGGGTGGGGCGCGGCGCACGGGCAGCGCTCCCCGCAGGCGGCCCGCACTCCGCAGTCGTCCCACAGTCGTCGTCGCGATGTGTCACGCAGTGGTTCTAGGCGTGCTGTTCTCTCTTCCGTCGTATCTGTACTCGGCGGTGCCGTTCAGGTGAGCCCAGTCACCCAGTGTAACACTCTTAATGGGCTTACATCATGGAACTTCAAATCTTAATGTTTCTAAAAATATTGAATTCGTTTTCGCGATAGATCTCGCCTCTTATGTATAATTTTCCTTGTCAAAATTGACTTCCGTGCGGATGTTAAGAAACACAGTTGTCATATTTTGTTAAGTTACGATCGTTGTTTTCGTGTGCGTGGGATATATTCTACATTAGTTTAATACCACGAGGATAAAGTTTTTCCATATTGAAGGTTAACGTCCCGCATGAATCATCATCACCTATTGAAATTGCATCAATAATTGCGGTCACGAACTATATAGTGTTGCAACATCGTAATGGTGTTGGGGATCGCTAGTCCTAGCCTAGGCTTCCGTATCTCCATTCTCTATAGGAACAGCCTCTGTGACGTATTCTGAGTGCTTGACCTTCGGCGCATAATTTATTGAAATTTTAGCCGATTTCCTACTCGCAAAGGGCAGTGTAACAAGACTACGTGAAGTGCTCGAGGCTCGCGCTAGATCATGGGTCGCTACTTGGATGTCCTCGTGCTCTGGCTTTCCTTTTTTATCAACGCTGTGCTGTGGAAGTTAGTATTTGTTATCGCGCCATTACTTAGGTGATTTATTTTCAAATCTTAAATCTACGATCCCAACGAAAAAAATCATAATACAATAATTATTATATTTTAATTTAAGATTGTTAACAAACGCCGACAATGTTTACAGAAATTTGTCGTTGCCTATCCTTATAGATTATTCGATTTTGATAACAGGATAAGAATGATACCTATGTACAAACGTACTCATAGTTCTTTCTTACGATAACATACCTTGATAGGTAATATTTTCTTTACAACATTATCTATACAGTCTGTATTATTTTTTTTATCAAAAGACTTGTTCCGAGCTAATCTAAGAGTGTCTGTTTATTTATAAAACCATTTAATTAGACACGAAATCAATGGGTAGTGAGTGATCTAACAACTCACTTGCTCCATGCAGTTTTGTTACGTAACTCTTATGTAGAACTCGCTATTAAATAAGTATTTCATTTTATTATCATATAATCCATTTTCGTTCAATAATATTTATATATGCTTATAATAATTGATGTATATAGATGATATTGAAAGTGCTATGTTTGAAAATATGCAAATTAAAGAAAATGCGAGAGTTCTGAGTCTTTATACATTATAACATTTTTTTTATGTCACTCTTAATCTCTAAGGTAGTAAATTGGGTAGTTTTTTTAGTTTAAAAGTTTTATATTATCTTTTTAGCTATTTAATATGGCCACATATGTGGTTTGTGGAAGTCCTAATTTGGAAATAAATCCATAATATGAGGTGTCATAGGTCATATTTAACATATAAATTGCTTTTGCCAATGAATTTTATGTCCACAACAAATACCTACATATCAAATAAATGCTTTATTAAATAAACAATTGCAAAACTATACGTTAATATTGTGATAGTTGGATTGGCGTGCGTGTGTCTAAAGTATAAAATGTAAACGTTGATGTTTCCAGGAAGGCGCGGCGCAAGGAGCGCGAGGGAGAGGGTGCCGGCGACCCCAAGCTGTACCTGCAGGAAGCACTGCTGGAACGCAAGCTGCCCGAGCTCGACATGCGCCAGCTCGTGGACCTGCCCGACGGGCTCGACTACAACGAGTGGCTCGCCTCGCACAGTCAGTACTCATGTCTACTTATCTGTATCTCCGTTCCAATCTGTACGACATTGATAAAGTAGTCATCACATTTTATTACAACTTAAAAACGTTGTAGTTCTTGACTACATTATTAAACTTAGAACTATAAAATTACTAAATATTACTATAATATAAAACACACAGTCGGTAATGGAAAATATACATATAAATATGAACTATTTACTATTGTCTATTTGATATTAATTCTTTTCCACAATACTGGAAAGAAAATAATATTTCTCTTAAACCAGCGCTGTACTAATATTGTATGTCATTTAATTTTTGAACCAAATTATTTGGGGATTACCATTTGGAATAAACAATTTGTAATATAACTTATTTTTATATAAAATACTAAGGATTCATAAAAAAAATCTTATATAGGCAATACATACTATATAGAAAGTAAACACAAGTGACGTAGCCCATGTATGTAAATACAGACTGTGTCGGTGGAGAGTGACGTGAGCCGCAATGCGAGCGGGGGCGGGCGACGCATTATCGCACCTAAAATAAGTTTTATAAACAACGTTCGTTCGTTTAACATTCTAATATTTATTCAAAGGAATCTCTTAGAGAATTTTCTAAGCGTAATCGGACAATTTGGAAACGGAAATAATAATCAATAATGCAAAAAAGAAACCTCGGTCCGGTCTAGTGAGTTCGATCGGCTGTAGATCTGGCACGACTCGTCTTTGTTCGTGCACTTTGTGACAATGTAGAGCGCACGATATCGTTAAAGTTTATTTTACTACGTAAAAAAACAATTGTTTATCCGATGTAAAAAAGAAGTCATATACATTCCTATAATTAGTTCACGGTTTTAAATGCTTAATAATTAATTCCAATCTATACTATTTAAAAGCATGCAGTACACAGGTTGTAGTGTGTACATGTACATTCGTAAAGGGCCTCGCGTATTTTTGTATTAATAATGTCCAGCGATTCTGATCCAGATCCATGTCGTCATATAAAACCATTAAAAAATCAGGAAGCTGGGAGGTGCAAGTCTGACTCGCTCAGCGATGGTCCCGTAGCATAAAACATTCGATGTATGTTGTTTTGAGTGAAAGCACGGTGTCAGATGTGTCTTTAGTTTGATCGCTCCCAAGTCCTGTGGTCGCCCGTAGTCTATAACGATAAAGGAATTCGTAGAGCAAGCGGTTTTGTCTAAAATCACTTCAATATTTTTACTCATTCATTTAGCATCTGCCTTCGTCGTTAGTGACGACGCAGATTGTGACAAAAAAGTTGCTTATGAATATATAGTGGACCACTCACCAGCACCGTACTCAGTTTTGTAATTTTCTGATCTGTTTTCTCTTAATTAAACCGTGTACATCTGAACTTTTCCTCTCCATCCTTCTATACCCGAGTGTCGTATCTGGGGGTAAAGAGATTTTTGGCTTAAATATATATATATATATATATATATATATATATATATATATATATATATATATATATATATATATATATATATATATATATATATATATATAGGTGAAATAATATACATACATACGCTGCATGAAGGTACATCAAAAACTGAATTTGTTTTTGATCAACTTCAAAAAGGTGAAGGAGGAACTCAATTCTGATTCTGAAAGTCTGTATTGTTTGTAGTATGTTACGCGGTATCTTCGCCAATTGTTAATAGATTTTCATAATTCATTTTAATGAATAGGTTCCTTTCTGTAACCTCGAGGGTAGTGGCACTATGAAAGTAAGTCGGTATTTTAAATTCGATAAATTATTTTCGACGAATTCGATCCATAGACGAAAAACCACCCAAATTAATTAATTTTTGCAACATGTTAATAAATAATTTTACTTTATTTTAATAACCAATTAAACAAAATATTGCCAGTATATTATAAATATGTCTTTCGTTAGTATGTAGACTTTTTTAAACATGAAAGAAAAGCATACCTTGGTGTAACAAACAAAATGCTGATTTTAAAGAATTTCAATAACTTTTTAAGAATATATTATGTATATTTCACTTGATACACATAACATAAAAGTACATACTTATAATATTTATAAATCAAAATATGATATACTAAAACAATACGGAATATATCACGTAGGTAGGATACGAGATATCATAGAAGATATTTTATAAGTTACCAATGTTTGAAGTTCCAAAGACGACTAACATTTTATATTTAACTAGCATTGCCCTCGGCTCTGCCCGCGTTCAGATAATCAAAACAAAATTCTTGGGCTTTGCAGATTAGTATAGTACTCTTACATTGCAGTTTTTGCATTTTTTCTCTGAAATGAGATATTTTCCCGCAGTAAAAAGTATCCTATATGTTGACCCGGATAACCAGCTATCACCATACCAAATTTCATCAAAATCCCTCCAGTGGTTTTTCTGTGATCCGGGAACAGACAGACAGACAAAAATTCTAAAAACTATAGATTCGGCCTCTGCATCGATAATAATGTTTATTTCAATAATATTTTTCAAAAAATATTTAATGTACAGATTCGGCTTAGTTACAATTTTATTATATGTATAGATTGTGTCCTTCACTTGGCGTCTGGTGGCTTACTAACTGAAACGCAATCCCATTTACAGCGCTGGCGCTGTTTGACCACGTGAACCTGCTGTACGGCACGGTGTCAGAGTTCTGCACGGCGGCCACGTGCGCCGACATGACGGGCCCCGGCGGCCGCTCCTACGCGTGGTACGACGAGCGCGGCAAGAAGTCACGCGTCGCCGCACCGCAGTACGTCGACTACGTCATGACTTACACGCAGAAGACGGTTAACGACGAGACCATTTTTCCTACTAAGTATGGTGAGTAATTTCAGCCCTTTCTATCGACTTACTGCTGGGCCTCCCTTCAATCAGAGAGTCTAGTCCGGTTCTGTCAGACGTGGAGGTTCCCTCACGACGTGGTCGGTTGCAGCAAACGAGTTCCCGACGTCGTTCGAAGGCGTGGTGCGGCGCGTGGTGCGGCTGCTGTTCCACGTGGTGGCGCACCTGTACGCGGCGCACTTCCGCGAGCTGGCGTTGCTGCGCCTGCACGCGCACCTGCACCTCACCTTCGCGCACCTCACCGCGCTCGACCGCCGCTTCGCGCTGCTCGACCACAAGGAGACCGAGGTACCGGGAAAATTGTCATTATACATAGTCTGGCCATAAATACTGTCACAATTAAAAATAAACAAAATATTACATTTGAATTTGGAAACTGTTATTTTTATATGATTGTTAATTGATTGTTTATTTTCGCGCCAATACATTGTAAAATATTTTGTGATATTAAAATGGAGTGGGGTGATAAAGAGAACCGAATCGCTGTGATTGCATTACACAAAGTAAGAATGGAGTCAAATACATTTTTTAAAACCCATACTCTTGGTATTAGTCAAATGTTTGTGTGTACCGGGCTATTGATAGGTACTATGAAACCTACTCTGTTTGTGACAGAAAAAAATCTGGCCGTCCGCGTAGTGTTCGTACGTAAAGAATTCGAAGAAATCCTGTCCGAAAGCAAACGATTTTATCTCGGGAGATGAAGATAGCACCTTGCATGTCACCTTGCACAGCATGTCGTGTATTTTAAAAGATGACTTAGGACTTGCAGCCTATAAGAGATGCACTGGTAATTTCTTATCTGATAATTAAAAAAAGAATAGGGTGGTAAAGTCATAACAACTACTTAAACGGTACGCAAAGAGAGGTCACAGAAAAATTTGGTTTACGGATGAGAATTTTTTTACAATTGAGCAATATTTCAACAAAAAATTGACCGTATTTACGCTCAAAGCTATAAGGAAGCTTCCCAATTAGTCAACAGACTACGTGGGCATTATCCGACTTCAGTGATGGTTTGGTGGGGTGTTAGCTATGAAGGAGTGACTGAGCCATATTTTTGTGAAAAAGGTATGAAAACATTGGCACAAGTGTATCAAGATACCATTCTTGATAAGGTAGTTAAGCCCCTTAACAACGCCATGTTCAATAACCAAGAATGGTCCTTTTGAGCAAGACTCGGCGCCGAGTTATAAAGCTCGATCCACGCAATCTTGGTTAGAAACCAATGTTTTTTTCTTTGTAACAATATTTATGGCAAGGCTATGTACATTACACGATTCCCATTGGCTTCTCTTTTAAAATTCTAAGATTCCGCCTTTACTTAACAAAACTAAAAAACACTTCAAAGAACATTCAGACTGACTTAGGTACATAAGTTAATATTTGACTCTTCACCCCTATTATGTCCTATAATATTTTTAACTTAACTTCGCTCGAGTGTATCCCTAGGTGTCATATTGCTATACATTTTATTGCTTTATTTCAAACCGTTAAAGCAGCGCGTGCCGATAAAGCAACTCAAACGGCCAATTTATTTTCAATAATAACAATTATTTTCCAACTTCAATTTTATTACGATTTTTGACAGTAAACACATTTTTATCGGAACAAAAAATACCCTTTAACACTCGGCTTCCTATTAGTGAAAAGTATTTCAAAACCGGATCAGTACTTTCAGTGATTACCACATATATGTAAATTTACAAACTTCTTATTATATTACCGTATAATATTAGTGTAGATAATCTAAATATATGAATCATCTATCTATACGGATAAGTCAGAATAAGAAACACCTGTTTATTTAGCGTCCTATCTATGAAAAACTTGGTTGGAATTGTTAGGTGGACCTTGGACGATAATAATATATTATTACGTTCTATGAGTTCGGGGATCGGAAATGAAAGCACGTTTTTTCCACTATTGATATTTTATTGCAGTTGGTTAACAAGAGTGACATATGGAGATTCACTAACACGCGCAGTATATATACAGTTCACATATTACAGTTACAGTACAGTTACAGTATAGGGTTAAACTCAGTCACTGGACACTAATTTTCACCACTAGATACACTTTCACTCCACTTTTCTTCACGTTTTCACCTTTACGTACTTCTTCTCACTTTTCACTTAGCATCGGAATTTAACTGATCTCTCGAAACACTATTGGCCTTTTTATGTGCATAAACAAAAAAACATTCTTGATTCTAGTATCGAAAACTCGCGAAACCTTTCTTGTAATTCCGAATGTTTTGTTCCTCTCTTAATCTTACACACGGCAATTTACGATTACTTAACTGTTCTTGTCTGTTTTAGTAATTTCGAGTTTTCTGTTTTAGTAGAGATGTTTTGTTTCTCTCTTACACATGGCAATTTACGATTAACTGTACTTGTATGTTGACTGTCATGTGTTGACAACTGTCTAAAAAGGAAAACGCATGCTTCAGACGTGCCTTTTCAATTATTATTTTTGGTGTAATGACGTTACACACTCCACTACGCGGCATTGCTCCCTCCTAGACCTGTTCGTCCCGAGCATCGTTGTTGCCGTGATACTTAGCTAATCAGTCCACATGTACAATCTTAGCTGGGCTTCTCGACGTACGTTGTATCCGTAAAGTGACATAATTAATTTTCGTTATAATCTTATAAGTTCCCCCTCGGCTTTCCTTGGACTGTAGTTTCGGCGATTTACCTTTCCGTCTTGATGGGTTGTGCAGTCACTGCCGACACTAATGAGCCTTCCTCAAAGCTTGTTTTCGTCGCCTTCCGGTCGTAACGCGTTTTAATGCGTTCACTTGCTTGGAGTCACGCCTCGTATCTGCTCATGAACATCAATCATTTTCGCTCGGAGGTCGCTAGCATATTTAATCATGCAACTGGGAGTATCCGGCGGGCAACCACTTAACAGATCTGCCGGTAAAGGCAGTTCTCTCACAAAATTGGCAAAAGCAGGTGTAACTCTAATGCTTTCATGTACAGCCGTCCGATACGATAGCAGGAACAATGATAAATGCTCGTCCCAATCCTTTTAATGATTTTCCACAACCTTAGCTAGATGCCGTTCTATAGTTTGATTAAACCCTTCCACCATTCCATCAGATTGCGATATCATTCGTAAGTTGCTTAATTTGGGAGCCATCGAATGTATCAGCTTTAAGCTTTTGTATAGTGAGGTAAGGAAGTTTTTGACTAATGTAGGGAAAGCACTTTCTGTTTGCATCTAGAACTTTAAAAAATTGTTTGTAACCATTTTGTTGACCAAGAATAATATTTACCATTTTTAAATCCACGCAAATTTACCACTTACAAACTTCCTGAAAAACCTGCGATTCGATGTTTCTTCCTTGATCACTGTGTATCTCCAATGGAATACTGAATCTGCAAAATACATCTTTCAGCAATGTATTTGCAATAGTTACTGTTTCTTGATCGGAGATGGCAACTGCTTCGGGCCATTTTGTGAAATAGTTCAAGGCAGAGTGATCGGTTCTCACCAAAAATTTGCGACCCAGCAAATATTTCTTAAAGTATTTTAAGGTTTTTACCACAGCAAGTGCTCTCTTCGTGTTACACAATAATTCTTCTCCGGTTTAGATAAGGACTTACTAAAATATGCGATAACAACTTCCTTGTCAATTTTCCGCTGGGACAGTACACCTCCGATATCGATATTGTTAGCGTCGGTGTCGACAATAAACTTCTTTATTGTCTGGATATCCGAAGATTGGCGTTTGGCAAAGATATCTCTTCAGTTCTTGGAAGGGCAATTCGCAATCATTGTCTCAAACGAAAGAGCTCTTCTTTTCTGTAAGTCGATGTAGCGGTTTGGCTATATTAGAGAACCCCTTTACGAACTGTCGATAGTAAGAGTACAATCCTAGAAATGGTCTCACTTCTTCCCTCGTATTCTAAAGAATGAGCACTTCTTTGCGCTTAATTTTAAATTGCTTATCAAATACCACTTCGAGCTTCTTAAGATGGTCTTCGAAATCACGTCCTGTAAGAGAGGTTAACTCTCCTAATAATAATCCATCGAGTACATGTTCTATTAATCTCTCGAATATGGCTGGCAATTGGCATAACCCGAATGGCATAACATTAAACTGTCACAACCCCTTTTCAGTTGAAAATGCAGTCTCCTCCTTATCCACGGGATCCATATCCACCTGCCAATAACCACTCTTCAAGTCGAGAAAGAGTGTCTAGGGTGTCGTCGATTCGAGCCAGAGGATAGCTATCCTTTTTAGTTACATCGTTGAGTTGGCGATAATCGACGGAAAACCTCGTAAATCCATCCTTCTTTACTAGCACTACTGGAGAAAACACCAACGACTAGAAACGATTCTCCACTACGCGATAATATTTTAGAACTAAGCCATATATACACGGTACAAACCTCATAATTCGCCCTAATTACAATCCTTGTGATAATAATACAAGCCCTAAAGACGCTTGCATTATTATCACAAGCATTGTAATATATGAATTAATATATATACAAAACATCGAAATACTTCGATTTTTTATAAATAAATAATGACACACGCTATTGCCCGCAGCGCCACTCGCATAGTTTATTTATGTATAATTCCTAAAGGTCCCTTTTTCACCTTTGGGAAATATAATAACGCCACTACCTGCACACATAACTGCTATCAATATGTGCTCATAATTTGTGAATATGGTTGATATTTTACTCGTTTTAATACTTACGCATGTTCTCCACAGGTTCTCCGCGACTTAGAAGTAGCGTTGCGTCTGTCGGAGCCGGCGGGCGGCGCAGGCGGCGCAGGCGGTGCGGGCGGCGGTGCGGGGGGTGAGGCGGCGGACGAGGCGTCGCCGCGGCGGCGCTCGCCCGTCGTCACGCAGCCGCTGGCCTCCGCGTGACCGCAGCGCCGCCGCGCCCGCCGCCGCCCCCGCGCCGCCCCGCGCCGCCGCCCCCGCCCCCGCGCCGCGCGCCGCCCCCCGCGCCGCCCCGCGCGCCGCCCTCACGCCGAGTAGGGTACTTAAGAATCGTAAGATGCCTTCCGCGACTCGATCGAATAGTTGACGCGTGTACGTTTCGTAAGTTGAAGATTGTTACTCTATTGTAAATATTTCAATCTGTTAAGTAGTTTTAGGTGATTACGATTAGTTTATAAATTTGTGATTGCTTTGGTTGTAAATAAAAGTGATATTTGTTTAACTAATAAACTGAAAGCTTTATGGATTTGTTTCATTTTCCCTATATACTCGCACCTACCTACTTAAATTTGAAAGAAATTAAGATTAGAAAAACAATTAAATTGATATCAATTGAATAACACACGTGTAATCTTAACATTATGTATTGCTCTATTATTATAACAATTGAGTTTTTATGCATAAACTTTCGTAAAATAAAATATAGTAAAACATTTTAGTGTGTTGCCTGCTCTGATTCTTGTCACCAGAGAACAAAACTTATACAACAAATCATTTTGTGGGTCACACCTTAATGCCTAACGGTGAAGACACAATGAACTGTCATATTGGTGCTGAAATGTGGGGACTTATGGGTAGAGGAGCCCAAGAGGGCATTTTGGAATTTACTTAAGCGCTGCAGATTAACATAAAAGGACTTACATTGCACTCTGTGGTGTACCTCCAAATCAAATCTATTTAAGTATTTAATTTATAACGACTTAAAGGTCATTGTATGTACTAATTAATACTAATTATTTATTTGTAAGTAATGGTAGTATTATATGATCTGTGGTAATGGTAATAAAACAGTAGGTTGGGTAGTTAAGACTTCAAATCAGTACTGTACTACGTACATAGACCTAGTAGACTCGGATCCCAGATGGTGATGATGAATTTAATATTCATTTCGGACCAGACTGATGAGGAAGTTGAAAACTGCGCTAATTATGACAGCGAAAATGAATAAAAATTCAGTATAGTAAATAATATTTTTATAATTAGAATTTTTTAATACACTAGAGTTTCGCATACATATGATATGACGAATAATATGTTTTTTATTCATCCGATTATCGGACGAGTAGCAACAACTTTATTTATAAGGGAATGTACCTATAATGTATAGTATAATAATGTTAAAATTATCTATCTTCATTAACCGTATAGAGTCATAGACCAATCGGAATCCGTTTATTTTTAAAAGAAAAAAAATATTGAAAACCTGAAGTTTTATGATTTTAAAATGTTAGCAGGTAGGTATATAAGGAATAGAAATTCGTAAAATGCCCCATCTGCCCAGATTTCCGGCTTACTGTGACGTTCTATCGAAAAATGTTTTCTACAAACGTTGTAGGTCTAGTAAAAATCTACAACTTTTATGAATAACACTTGTACAATAACCTCAAAGTTTTAGAGATATTTGCAAAAAACTCGGTTTTTAACTTTTTCTTGGTTTTTTATTTTTAATTTCTAAAATAATCTTTTGATTTCCATGAAACTAAGGGAATGTAATCTTCAAAATACATATAATTAAGAAAAAAAATGAAATTGAAATGTTTAGCCATTTCCGAGAAAAGTATGTTTTATGGTCTCGAGAGGCTGAAAATCACCCCCAACTTCAAGTGGGCGTTTATATTAAAAAAAATTCTGTTCAATTTTCAGATAGGGCTCATTCTTTTCGTCTTGAACTCTACTTTTTGAAAATATAAAAACATTGTATGGTCGTCTTGCAAAAACAGCCTTAAAAATTCAAAAAATTGAAGACATCCATAATTTTTACTTTGTAAACTACTTTCAATTATCATTGTAGAAGTGTCTTCTTCTTCTTCTCCCTGCCCATTTCCCAAATCACTTGGGGTCGGCGCAGTACATCTTCAGTGTACTGCTGATAGGATTGATATTATTGATATATTTGATTGTAGAAGTGTATTGACCAAATTTTTATAAACTAATTACACCAATGTATTTTTCAGGAAAAAACGAAAAAAAATGGTATCCTTAAGTTTTTAATTTGACGCATATTATTTATACAATGTCGCCGTAAACATTCCAACTTTTCAATTTGACGAGTCGTGAAAAAATAACAAAAGTTGGTATTCACGTAAAGTACACCAGTGGTTTTATATTTTTTTGCCGTAGAATCTATTTATGTTATAATTTTTTCGAATTCATCGATATTTTATTCGTTTTTGATAGATTTTGGAGTTGATTTTATTGATTTATCTGAAAAGTTTGATTTTAAGGTAATTACAGAAAGAAATGAAATTTATTTATAGTTTAATCTTGTTTATTCATTAGTTAACAATATTTAGTCATAGTTTTGTTAAAATATCGTAAAAAAATGTATATACAGAAGACTTCTGGCCGCACATTCATTTTGTCTCTGTCACGCCTTTCCGCCATTTTTAGCTGACGGCTGGCAAAGAAACCAGAAACATAGATGATGTTGTGCTTGGAGTATTACAGTTTCATTTCACTATGATGAGGTTATGAAACACTTGATTTTTTTGCCTTGCGACTCGCGTTACTGTTTGCGCGCATGCGCAGCACTCACCTATCTATACGTTAAATTTATTCAAACTATTTATATTTATTTAATAATTAAGGAAAGTGGAGCTGGTAAAAACTTTACTTGAGCAATTACAAATGCAACTTGAGCAGTGTTTTAGAACTTTGAGCAATTTGAAATATTGTATACATCAAAAGATACAGGAGTTTGAATATACAGATAAATTAATTTTTTTTCAAAGACTTTATTGATTTTTAATTAAATAATTAAAGGTGAGCAATTTGAAAGGGCTACGTAGTTAAATTGAGCTATTGAAAATCTATCGATTAGTATTTTTTTCATTGCAAATATCATAAATTTGCAGGCTGGGGTAGGGTAGGTTGGGGTAGGGTACCTGGTATTGTGCGCTAAAGTACGACATCTTGTTTATTCTGTGGTACGACATGCTCTGTAATTGGAACTTGTTTAATCTGTGATGTAGATTCCTATTTCCACAAAATTCTATTTCGTCAAAGCTTTTATTTCTTAAACAAAATCATTTATGCTTATAGTTTAACTTCAATTATCAAATTAGATTTTAACATTTTACTTTTAGCTTTAATATTTTAGTTGCAGTTAAAGCGAACGCTATGTTACATGAAGCTTTTTAATTTTTATTTTGTTTTTATCTTGAACGACCTAATAAAGAAATGTCAATAAATGAATTGACAGTAGTTTCTTTTCGTTGTCAATATATATACGAGCAATTATGTATTAGAGTGAATGTTAGCGAGTGTGTTTTGTTAGTGGCGTGATAATGTTAAGTTTGGCAAAGAGACCGTAAAGAGTATGTATGACAGCACGTGCGGCGCCGCCGCTACAGGACAATGCGGTAATTCGCAACGCGAGGGCGACGGGCCGCCGCCGCGAGAGCCTCCGCCGGCGCCCGTGGAGCGCGATTACAGCGGCTTTGACATCGTGAAGGCAACCCAGTATGGAGCCTTCGCTCGTGTTAAAGAGCTGGTGGAGGCGGGTTGGGATGTTAATCAACCAGACCACGAAACAGTCACTCTCTTACACTGGGCAGCGATTAATAATAGGTAGGCCTTAATACAAGTGGATACAGTTAGGTTCATTGACTAATATAGTCATAGTTGCAGTCATCAATAATTGTAAAAGATAAATATGTATTAGTAGACACTTAGATTTCTTAAAACTGACATTGGGTTAAATGAAAAAAGAGAATACAGGGAATTAGAATTAAAACTTAGTTTTTACACAAATTTGTCCTTAATATAAGGCCATAAATATGGAACTATAACTAATCAATATCTATATGAAATGAATCATGCAAGTTAAAGATAAGATAATATGTTCTCTGTTTTTAGCTTTGACCTAAAATGAAGTATCATTACTTGATTCTATATTTTTGATTCTTATCTTAATGGTTAGACAGAGTGAACATATATATATTACACTATTTTATCAACCATTTAAACTAAATTTGAGTAAAAAAATCGATTTACCGGTGTTGTAGCTATAAGGTCTACTCTTGTAGGTACATCATCTACATCTTTTCAGTATTTTTATTCTTAATGTACAATAAAGAGTTTAATATTATTATTTATCTGAACCACCTTTAAGAGCAATTTCTTCTTCAAATGTAAATAGTATCACGGTTTTACCAATTAAACAACAACAGTAATCAAATTTTCACTAACAAATAATTAACACAAAGCCCTAATTTTTATTAAAAAATAGCAATTATACATATTTTAGATTTGTAATATGGTAATAATAAATGCCTTTATTTTGGCTTTTTAAAGATATATTTATTTAGCCATAAATTACCATTTGTTTTTAATTTCTACTTGTTTGTCTGTTTGACATACTGTAACAAATGACTGAAAACTTTTTAATGAAATTATGACATGGTTAAAGGATAAGTTAATGGGTAGCATAGATAATCTTCTTTTTATATTCTGAGATAAGAAAGTATTTCTATAGGATGTGTAACATTGACTTAAATGACATTCCTCAAAGCTTACTAAATTATGTATTTCCATCATCATTCATGCTATAAGTCGTAATAAAACATCAATATAGTATAGACTACTAGTGACTCACCCTCGCTTCGCTCAGGTTTGTCCGTGGTTTATTTCCCATACAAACTTTCAATCCCCATTTTCACCCCCTTAAGGGATGGTTTCTGGGATAAAAAGTATCTTACGTCCTTTCCAGGATCTCAAACTATCTTCTTACCAAATTTCATCCAGATCGATTCAGTAGATTCAGAGATTACCCCCAACCTCACAGACTCACAAAATCACAAACTTTACCTCTTTATTAATATTAGGCTGCAGTTTAGTATATAGGACGCGGACCCTGGGGAGGGGGTGGTATTTTTGGATAGGAGAGGCGATAGGGAATCCAAATACATAAATTTTGTTTTCAGGAAACGAAAGAGTCAAAAGTTATTGAGACTTAAAGTTACAAAATTTCCATACATTAATGCCATTTTGACGCTTGGAAATGTCAAAATGTCACTTCCCAAAATGATCTTCAAATAATGAGTCAGATCTATCACCGAATTTCAAATTAATACAAAGCACTAATGATAGTAGGGATTCTGGGTTTAAAATAAAAAAAATACCTAACGAGAAGGCTAAGCGACGGGAATGAAGTGTAGCGTAGCTACCGCCTTATTAAAAAGTATAGTAATACTATTAAAACAAAAGAATGGAAACGAAAATATACGAAAATTAACAAAAACTAATAACTACTGGAAAATAATATGAGAAAAATAACTATGAAAAAGAGCAAAAACTATGAAAACTTAAACGCGTTTAATGACCACAGATCTTGTTCACTTATACTATGGAACTTCATGGTATTTTGTGACTACCCTCCAAAAATACTAAAAAGTATTTACAGATAATAAATTTAAGTACCTAATCGTTTAAAAAAATTTGTTAAACGTAAATTAATTATATAACTCAATATTTTAAATAAATGAAATAAAAATTCGTAAATGTATGTATGAATTGAAAATAACATATTTCTATTATAGAATCTTAGTAATCTAACGTCAATTTTCACTTTTAATATGCATAACTCTTAACTAATTACTAAGCGATAATCTGTTATGTCCTGAAAGCAGTATATAAAACAGAAATTGACATTTTTGTCAAAATTTAAGATTATTTTGTTTAGGTTATTGTTTTTAGTGAAATTATCAAAATATTAATACAATAAAGCCTTAATTATTATGAAAATATGGATTTTACACGAAAAAGAATGTTTATCATTCGTTAAAGGTATGTTTATTTTTGTAATGACTTAGATAGGTATAGAAATGTATGGAAATGTTCTAATTTTAAGACTCAATAACTTTTGACTCCTACGTTTCCTCAAAATAATTTTAATATATTTGAACTCCCTATCACCTCCCCCATCCAAAAATACCACTTACTTCTCCAGGGGCCGCATCCCATATACTAAACTCGGTGCTAATATTATTATAGATTGATGCCATCTAGCCGTTTTCGGCCACAGCGACTGCATGACGATGGCTTTCTATGGCGGTCGTCGTGAGCTTCGATGCGCTGCTCTTTCGTGTGCTCTCATGTGACTGGCATATCCAACTTTGGCTGAAATGCTCCGAGCACAAAGCGGACATGTCAGAACACCATTGACGACATTGTAATAATTTACAGCTGTAGGTGGCCTAGCTTTAAGGTCGTCTTGTTTTGCGTCTAATTGCGACCTTCTTTCCTCTTCAAAGGTCAACGCCTGCCGATGCACATGACGTCTCCACTCAAGCCGATTTTGTGCCTGCTTTTCCCATACTAAGGGGTCAATTTTGCACCTTTTAAAGTGTCTATTCTGAACATCCTTATAACGTAACAACTGACCACCATGTTTCCGTTTACCATTCTGGAGTTCGGAATAGAAGATGCGCTTCGCCAGTCTCTCCTAGTGCATCCTTGATACGTGACCACACCAGCTTAGCTGGTGTCTCATTAAGTAGGCCTCTATGCCGAGAACTTTGGTTCGCCTTAAAACATTCGTATTTCTAATACGGTTCGACCATCTGATGTTCATGATGTTTCTGAGGCATTTAAGATGAAATTTGTCCAAAGTCCTTATATGCCTACGATAGGGGCACCACGTTTCTGATGAATACAAAAGATTTGGGAGAACTATTGCCATACACACAGAGATCTTGGCACTCAACTTGATATTATTATGTTATGCAATAATAAGGAATTTTAAATGTTAATTTTTTTTAAATATTGAGGGCCACCATAATTAGATAAATATATGCACAAAATTTGCAGGAAGGAAATAATAGAGTACCTGCTATCGAAGGGCGCGAAGGTGGACGCCATCGGCGGCGAGCTGCAGTCGACGCCGCTGCACTGGGCCACGCGGCAGGGACACCTGGAGGCCACGGTGCTGCTGGTGCGCGCGGGCGCGGACGCCAGCCTGCGCGATGCCGAGGGCTGCGCCTGCCTGCACCTGGCGGCGCAGTTCGGGCACACGGCCGTGGTGGCGTACCTGGTGGCGCGCGGCGTGCCGGCCGACGCACCCGACGCCGGCGGCATGACGCCGCTCATGTGGGCGTGCTGGAAGGTGACAGCCGTGGACCCGGCGCGCCTGCTGCTCACGCTGGGCGCCTCCACCAACCCCACCGACCGCTCGCACGGCAACACCGCGCTGCACTGGGCCATCCTCGCCCGGAACACTACCGCCATATCCACTTTGATTCTTTACGTGAGCCGTTGTATCATTTTATTTGCAAATACAGTGTTTTAAATTTAATTTGAGTTTGTGAATATAAAAAAACCTAAATTGAATATTATTTCTAGGGAAATGCGAGCCTGGACGTACCCAATCTTAGAGGCGTGACGCCTCTGACGATGTTAGAGACCAGTGCTGAGTCGCTTTGGGTTGGATCTAAAGTTTCTGATAAAATTAAAGAACATTCTGTGATGTCGTCCAAGAAAAGTATTTTTCGTCGACTTGCTTATGACAGGGTGAGTTAGTTTAAACATTAAATTGTTAGTTGTGTGATGTTTAAATAGATTAAAAATAATTGTGAACAACTGGCAGTCACAAGAGATAATTAAGAAAATAATGTCTTTCCAGCAACAACTTCTGGCTAATGTCTTAAAATTAGTTTGATTTGATTGTTGCAGAAGTTCCGGTGGTGGTGCGTGGTGAGCATCCCCTTCGTGGCGTTCTACCTGACGGGGCTGGTGCTGGAGATGGACGCGTTGTACCTGATTAAGGCCTTCCTGCTTGTGTGCTTCTTTGCGCTGCTACACTTCCTCACCAATGCGCTCTTCGATGACGACCTTAAGAACATATTCCCACTCAGCGTATATCTGGCTACCAAGGTAAATAAGGGCTCATTTTATATCTGTACTAGGAATTGATTGCTGACATTTCTAGGGTGATCAAAAAGTAATGATAATCGAAATAAAACTAGGTGATTACCTTCGATCAACAATACTACTATAGATATCGGGTCGGCGTAAGAAATCCGTCTCGGTAAATATAAGCTCACTTGCAAAGTGAGCGTAATTTCGATTAGTTCTATTGTAACACTGCCAACGTAAACACGTTCACAATGCCGCAACCATGAACGAATTATCCACTGGACCAGACTTTATAAGCGGACGTACCTTTACCGGTCTTGTTAGTAACCAGGGAATTTTAGCCTTAGTCGTTTGTTTTTTGTGTCAGTCTCAAGCACTTGTCAACAAAACATCTCCCAAAAATGACTAAATGTTCTGTTAAATGGTGTAAAAACTATAACGGCGGAAGCAGCACTATTTCTTTTCAATTGTAAGTACATTATTTTATTTCATTTATTGTTATTTATCACAAAATTTCATTAAATGTAAAATAAAATGTCATATTATCCAACTATGTTAAATATAGTCGATATTTCTATGTATTGTTGACATCTGACAACCATTATAAAATGGCTGGATTATACTATTCAGAACAAATGACAAAACTATCGAGTGAGTCCATTTGACATCGACTAGTGCATGACAATGTCGAAAAATATTTATTTATTATATAGGAAGCCAACATAGTATACAGTGCTTTTGATCTTTTATACATAATAATTTCTTATAAAATATTTTTTTTACACTATACACCACACTTATAGGCTAACTTAACACGCGTAAACTAGCTAGCTGTTCCGAAACTTATACTACGTATCTATCCTATGAAAAATAAAATACTTAATAAAAGTGTAAAAAGTAAAGTTAAAAAAAAAACAATAAACAATTAAATAAACATGCATAAAAAATTACAAAAAAATACACTCGTGAGCAAAAAAATCGACTCAGACGACACATCTGTAGTCGCAAGTCACTGGAAAAAAAACTGAAAGCAAATATTTTTTTTTTCATAGTAAAATCTTAAAGCTGCTAGTATTAGCTTCAAAATGATATAAAATATTGTAAGGTTTATTGCTCACACAACCCAACAATATGTTGTAATCAGTAACCACCCTTTTTACGCTTGTTTACAATAGTGCTAATTAAGGGTTACTGACCCATATAAAAGGTTATCTACCTGACCCACCCTTATCAGTTAGCCGTCAAACGTCAACCGATACACATCTCCGTTATCAACAATCAAGAATTCTACCTGAAAATGGACACAACAAGCGATTTAGCAGCTCAAGCGATCACCCTATTGCGACAAGGCCAGAGTCAGCGTGAAGTGGGACGTGCACTGAACATGAGCCAGTCTGCTGTTTCCAGAGTTTACCGTCGTTACCAGGAGACTGATGGCTTTAATCGAAGACGCGGTTCCGGTAGAAAAAGGTGCACATCAGAGAGAGATGACCGATTTATTGTCAGCACATCGTTAAGAAATCGGGCCCTCACTGGCGTTCAAGTCCAACAAGAGCTCAGAGAAACGCGAGGAGTAGCTGTGAGTGGCTGGACAGTCAGAAGAAGACTTAAAGCAGCTAGGCTTGAGCCAAAAAGGCCAGCTACTGGCCCCAAATTAACCCCAGACCACCGAGCAGCCCGCCTACATTTTGCTAGAGAACATGTTGATTGGACTGACGAACAATGGAGCACCGTTCTCTTCTCAGACGAAAGTAGAGTGTGCTTGCATGGTAGTGATAGAAGAGGACGAGTCTACAGAAGACCTGGAGAAAGATTCGCGCAGTGCTGTATCAAAGAAAATGTTGCTTTTGGAGGAGGTTCCTGGATGGTGTGGGCCGGCATTTCAAGCGAGGCAAAAACCGAGTTGGTTTTTATTGAAACTGGCGGTCGAATGGGAGGATTGACGGCGATCCGATACATCGAAGAGATTTTTGAGGATCACGTCGTTCTCTACGCCGGTTTCATTGGCGAAAACTTCGTCCTAATGCACGACAAAGCCCGTCCACATACTGCAAGTTCCGTCCGGCAGTATTTATAGGAGGTCGCAATTGCCGCTATGGACTGGCCAGTGCGTATCCCGGACTTAAATCCTATCGAGCATTTGTGGGATGATCTTAAAAGAAAAGTTCGGGCTAGAAATCCTGCACCAGACACGATGGCGGACCTCAAAGCAGCGCTAATCGACGAATGAAATAGCATCGAACAAGATCGAGTAAGGAAACTTATTCGATCCATGAAAAAGCGATTGGAAGCTGTTATTAGGGCCAGGGGGGGCAACACTAAATATTAAAAAAATAATTTTAATTAAATTATTGTTTTGACGAATTTTACGTGGTATTTTCTTTACCTTCAACTATCACTTTTTTATTGCTTAAGACTCCATCTCATTCAATATTTTTTCTTTACCAGAAAACATTTTTTAATAACAACATAGACCACTCATTTTAAAGCTAAAACAAAGAACTTTGAGATGTTAAAATCAGAAATATAATAAAAGCTTCCGATTTTTTGCTAGAGCTTTTTAACCGCAAGCGTGCGTCCTGAGTCGATTTTTTTGCTCACGAGAGTATATACTTACAAAAAAAATGTGAAGGTTTAAAATTTAAATGGTATAAAAAGTTTATTGCCAAAAAAAAAACATCCAAAAATTATAAAAACTACAACTAAAAATATAAAATATTTAAAACAGTGTAAAAATTTTTTTTTAAATGTTCCAAAATTAAAACTATTTGGTAAGAGGTATAAGTAAAACAGTTGATATAAAAATATGGGTAAAATTGATTAAAATTGTGTAATATAGAAATATAATAAGATTAAGTGGTATAATTTGAGTATAAACTTAAAAAATTAACGTATATTCGACGGACAAATGTCAAGAGTAATGAGCTCACACGACCTTGTATTAATCAACAATAGAAATCAGTGTGTGACTTTGTTTTTATTTAATTTATACAAACTGCTTTTAATTATATAGAATATAGTTCTTGAAATATTTGTTAATGTTGAGCATTGTCCTGAAGCCTTGGTCACTTACTGAAATTTGTTCGTAAAGTAACCTGTATTACTATAAAATTTTGGCTGAATGAAACCAGTCCTTGGTTCATAACAATAGTAGGGATAAAAGTGAGTATACAGTCCGTGTGACGCAGGTGTGGTTCTACATGACGTGGCTGGCGCTGGTGGCGCCGGTGGTGAGCGGCGGCGCCACGGCCGGCTTCCTGCTGAGCTCGCTGGCGCTGTGGTACACGTTCGTGCGCGCGTGGCGCAGCGACCCCGGCGTCATCCGCGCCTCGCGCGCCGACAAGCTGCGCACCATCGTCGAGCTTTCCGAGCGCGGCGCCGGCGGCGGCTTCGAGCCCGCGCGCTTCTGCTCCGCCTGTCTGCTGCGCCGCCCGCTGCGCTCCAAGCACTGCTCCGTCTGCAACCGCTGCGTGGCCAAGTTCGACCACCACTGCCCCTGGGTGGCCAACTGCATCGGCGCCAACAACCACCAGTACTTCGTGGGCTTCCTCGTCAGCCTGCTGGTCATGTGCGTGTGGATGCTGTGGGGCGGCGTGCAGTACTACACGGCGCGCTGCGCGCCGGCGGACGGGCCCGCCGCGCTGCTGGCCTGGGCGCGCTGCGACGCCTGGCTCGCCTGGGTGCTGCTCAACGCCGCTTTCCACCTGTTCTGGGTGACCGTGCTGACGTGCTGCCAGCTGTACCTGGTGGTGTGCCTTGGCATGACCACCAACGAGCAGCTGAACCGCGGCCGCTACCGGCACTTCCAGGCGCGCGGCGGGCGCTCGCCCTTCACGCGCGGGCCGCTCAACAACCTGGCGGACTTTCTGCAGTGCCGCCTGTGCGGGCTGCTGGCGCCGCGCGCGCGCGACTGGGCCGCCGCCGGCCTCGACGACGACGCGCCGCGCGAGCCCGCACACTACGTCTGAGCGCCGCCGCCGCCACTGTGTATGTTTTGTTTCGAAACTGGACTCGCTCGCCTAGAGATCGTGATCAAAATGCCTTATAGTTTGCACACAATAGAGTTTAAGTCTGTGAAGTTGTGCGTCACGTCTGTGCGGGAGCGTCCCGCTTGCGCAGCTCCGGCCCACGACTGACTCGTACTAATAAAACAATATTACTCGTGTACCTTTTTATATAGATTTTACTTGTTTTAATCGACACTGGAAAGTTGTGTAAATATTTGCCACTCGAGTGGCAGCCGCCGGCGCGCTGTACATACATACTGCTGGACCGCACTCGCCGCTCGTACTGTTACTCTCGACTAATGTTTTTGTAATAATCTAGTAATATTTTGAACAATTTATGCTAAACGAGTAAAATAAGAGATATATTACGTGTATTAATATTAATAATTAATTTTCATTCGTATTTTAATATAATTCAATCTTCTATCAAGATTAACGTAGGAATGAAAATAAAGTAGTTATTTTTTAACGCTTATAATTTATTTTTTAAAATAGTGACACTTCGGCGAACTATTCGTAGTTTATTTAAAATGGCAAAGTAATAATAAATAAGCGTCTTTGAGATACGAAATGCTAGAGTAATTTTCTAATTCAAGTCCTGATCGTAATTTTCGATTTGAAAATTGTGCCGGAATACGAGTGGTATCCGCGTGACGGCACTCGCCGCGACTTCCCCGGTCTGCTATTTAACTAAACGAATATGAAACAAATTTAAATGAAAACAAAAAATGATCACCTGCAGGTTTCAATCTAAGTTTCGATCAAGGTTTGATTTTGGAGCGTATATTGTGTTATGGCGGCGCCGCGGGAGTCGCGGCCTCCTTCTCGTACACGCGTGAGGAGACGTCAGTATTAGCAGGAATGACTAGTGAGTATATGATGTAAATACATTAACGTATGAAATTTTATCCAAATATTTAACTGGACTCATAGACTAGATGTGCTTCATATCAGTATAATATTACGAACAAAATATTCTAAAGACATATTCCTATGTTTTATTAAATGTATACTCGCTCCGCTTCGAAAGAGCATTCGGAGGTCTACTTATCGAAAATTATGTGTCTTTGTAAAAATTGATGAAAAATATTGTATTATAACATGATACCAAATGCATTTGAATTAAATAAAAAAAAGAAAAATATAAATGTTTTGTTTTATTCTCTGAATCCTTTAAATTAACGTAGGTAGAATTAATTCACTCATAATATTGAATGACCTCGTGGAGAATACTGAGTATTGAGGACGTAGTTCCGATATTATTTTTTTTTGTAATCAAATAAGTACTAGAAAAAATTGCAATCCGAATATAACATTTATTAAATCTACGAGGGTCTACGCAAATAAAAGCGCACAGTCTAAATCTTACGACTAACACTGCTGAAACTAAAATCCATATTCCATACTAATATAAATGCGAAAGGAACTCTGTATGTCTGTCTGTTGCTTTTTTCACGCCTTAACTGCTGAACTAATTTTGATGATGTTTGGTATAGACAGCATAGAGTATATTGCTACATATATAAATAGAGGTACGACTTCGCCGTCGAAGCTGGTAATGCTTAAAAAGCGCCATCTCTATTGTAACGTGGGAAACTTTGTAGGTATATACGTAGCTCTATACATATTCATATTATTGTTCATTAATATTTTTACTTAGGCCCAAAAATAAAAAAAAAATATGATGTAATATAATTTATTTGAACATTAATTCTTATAACAATAAAATTCTAATATATACATCGTCCTTCAACTACCTTAGTAGTAGACTTTACAAAGTTGGAAATGCTTTACCATCGTTTTAATAGTTTTACACCTGCTAATAATGGTAATTACAATATTTTATGACCAAAAAATATTCACAGTAAACAATATTAAATACAGAAACAAACATATTATGTATATACATAACAATCACTACTTATTTTATATTTTTGTCAACATAGAAGGTCTGCCGTCTGGTAGTCTCTATTGCCGTACGGGAAGAAGTGTATTATGACATATGCCACAAATAGCACAATATTAAATAAATAATAACAAGACATTACATAAACTAATCAAGTTTTCACATTATAACAAAAACAAATAAGAAACAGAAGACAAGAAAAAGAAAAATAAACAACTTAAACATAAATAATATTTATACATCTAATTAAAAAATAACAGAAACAATGAGTATAATGTATCTATACATTTAACAAAATTCTAACTTATTTGAATCTACAATTTAACTATTTTGTATAAAAATCAGTTTAACAATACAAAGGTCAAATTTTTTACAATTTGCCTGTCTGTCGTGACAAAATCCTACAAATGTACGTGCATCTCGTTCTTTTCTACCTCGCACGTGCAAAATGTGGAATGATCTTCCTCCTGAGGTTTTCCCTGAGCGCTATAATATGGGGGTCTTCAAGAGCCGTGTGTTCAGGTCCCTTAAAGGCCGGCAACGCATTCGCAACTCCTCATGTGTTTCAGATGTCTATGAGCGGCGATAGCCACTTACCATCAGGTGGATCGTTTGCTCGTTTGCCCCTTTTTCTATAAAAAAAAATCACTCAAAAACCACTGGACAGATTTTGATGAAAATTTGGGATGATGACAGTTGGTTAACAATTAAATTTTTAAATTGGTTGGGTAAACATATAAATGACGGAACCGGACGAAGCGAGGTCGAATCTTTAGTATATTTATAACATACTAGCGGCTCACCCTCGCTTCGCTCAGGTTCGCCTCTAGCACAAACATATCTAGCCCACGGGAACCGTTCATTTTTCCGGGATGAAAAGTAACCTGTTCTTTGACCGGCAATATAAGGTATCAGTATGCCAAGTTTTACTAAATTTGGTGCATAAGTTGTTGTGTACTAAGCTGTATAAGTTACTATAGTTTTTTAACTATCCCACGGAAACTCTTTAATTTTCTGGAATGAAAAGTATCTTAGATATTGACCGGGAATATAAGGTACTACCATGCAAAATTTCATTTAAATCGGTTTAATAGTTTCGGAGATTAGCCCGTACAAATAGACAAACAGACAGAGAAACAAAAAAAAAGAAAAAAAACGATTTGTTCTATTTCTCTTCTTTCGGGATGTAAGAAGAGAACTGACTCGGTTTTTAGCATTTTTTTCTAAACTCTACAGTTTTATTATATGTATAGATAGAATAAATAACGTATAATAAAACAGTAATATATAATAATAAAACAGTAATATATAATAATAAAAAAAAAGCTGTATCGAGTGTACCTTAGGAGAACTTTTCTATAGACCTTTTTAAGACTTACAATTTTCTTACACAATGTTTTGATCTCTATATATAAGGTTGAGCCAACGTTAGCCATATAAATTTCTAAAGACGATTCGATAGAATCAGTTATTGTGTTTTCCCGTGGGAATAAATAATTTGCCTGTCGTAAAAGGTATCCTAAATGTTGACCCGAGTACTAAGTTTTATCACTATACAAAATGTAGTAAAAATCGGTGGAGTACCTTTTGCGAGAAACGCGCACATCGATTTGACTAAGTTAGTTTTATTATACGTATATAAAAGAATAAATATTGCGAGTGTAACAGGAGATAGACATATACAATTCAGAACTCTTCTGCAGGACTTTTCAAGGCCCACAATTTTTTAGTATATTGTTTTATTGTATGTATATCTTAAGGCTTAGCCAGCGGAAGGTTTCTAGGGAGGACTCGATAAAACCAGTTATTGTATTTTCCCGTGGGAAAGAAAGATTTTCTTGAAGTAAAAGGTATCTAGGCAGTGCTATC
The DNA here is from genome assembly GCA_921882275.1 of Brenthis ino. NCBI lineage: Eukaryota > Metazoa > Arthropoda > Insecta > Lepidoptera > Nymphalidae > Brenthis > Brenthis ino. Next base: position 23,630,982 of record OV170222.1, on the reverse strand, counting down.
CCAGTGGTAACGCGCTCGCTTGGTAAACCAAGTGAAGCAAGTTCAAATCCTGGGTCTCGCACCTCTGATATTTTCATGTGCGAATAATTTCTAACACGATTACCACTTGTCTTAACGGTGAAGGAAAACATCGTGAGGAAACCTGCATGTCTGAGAAAACCTAGCAAGTTTTCAAAAGACATGTGAAGTCCGCCAACCTGCACTTGGCCAGCGTGGTGGACTATGGCCTGATCCCCCTCGTACTGAAGGGAGGCCCGTGCTCAGCAGTGGGACGTTAAAAAGGGCTGAATACATACATTAATAAATACATACATACATACAAAACGTATTCTAAATGTTGACTCGAGTAATAAGTTATCACTTCACCAAATTTCATTAAAAACGGTACATTACTTTTCGCGTGAAACGCTTACGCAAAAACAGACGAACAGAATTTTTTTTTAATAACTGTTGTTTTGGGGTCTATGTTGTGTACATAATACGTTACAAATAAACAAAAACATCTATCCCACGGGAACTGTACATTTTTCCGGGATAAAAAGTAACCTATTTGTTATTCTGATGTATGAACTATATATATTATTGTAAATTTTCATCAAAATCCAATCAGTAGTAGTTGTGTTAAGTTACTATAGTTTTTTGACTATCCCACGGAAAATCTTTAATTTTCTGGGATAAAAAGTAGCTGATTTGTTTTTATCATGTATGAGCTATATTATTGCAAAGTTTCATTAAAATCCAATCAGTAGTTTTTGTGTACTTAGCTGTATAAGTTGTTAAAGTTTTTTAACTATCCCACGAACCCTTTATTTTCCGGGATGAAAAGTATCTAAGATGTTGCCCGGAGATATAAGGTACCACCATACAAAATTTCATTTAAATCGGTCCAATAGATTCGGAGATTAGCCCGTACAAACAGGAAAACAGACAGCTCGCTCGGTTTCGTCCATACTTTCGAATATATTGTACTATCTCTTTAACCATTTTTTCCAAATTATATGCAGTAAAAGGGAAAAGTCTTTTGTTTTAAACATTTTAGACGATAAATTTACTTATTTTGATAAGAATTCATAATTGTTGATAATAAGACCAATAAACATGACCTACCAATATAAATTATTTTTTTAATATAAAAAACTCCTTTTTGTGACTTAAATATAAAAGTAGACTTATGCTGTCGCTAACTTTTTTGTAGGCATTATTAAGCTTTACAACTTTTCTCTGAACATGATCATACATATATCTCTCATCGTTAAGGCAGCGTTCGTAAGAAACGTTTTCGTTCGACCGTTTTTTCTCCGACTTACTTTGCAAATCCGACTACCACGAAAAACCTTTTCATTCTTCGGGTTAATATAATATAGCCTATGACACTCAGAAAGAACGTGGCTTTCTATTGGTAAAAAAAATTTGAAAATCGGTTCAGTAGATCCAGAGATAACCCCCACAACGTCACAAACTCACAAGATCAGAAACTTTACCTCTTTGTAATATAGAGTATTACCTGTGGCAACTAAATGAAATTTACCTTTATTCTTATTGATAAATAAAATTACAAATCAACGCTAAATAATAGTAAATTTAAAAATTAATTATAAATTTCAAGAAAGAATATAATATTATGATTTTACTTATTTTAATCTTAATTATTATAATTACTATTTTGTATAAAAAATATTACATTTGCGAAAAAGAACACCTGCGCACATTGACTTACGGAATAGAGACAAGCGATAAATAGACATATTATATTTAATTAATTACCCGACCAGACTGCAAGGAAAGGCCCGAAAGGGTTATATTTTGACACTTGACAGATCTTATTCGAAGTTTTGACAGTTGCGTATTGCGTTAATTTAACTAAAAAGTCAACATTTACAAATATGAAATATTAGTGCTCGAATTTTATATTTAACTTTAAAGAATATTTTATTTTGTTTCAATATGTAATATTTAGTTCATTAGACATTGCAATAATATAATGATGATATTAAGTAAAGTTATGTACTATTTTATATTGTAACTATTAAGTTTTATCAACATTTTTAATCGAAAACAATGTCTTGTGAAATTATTGTTCGTTATGCTCGCAATGAGGATTTACAGCAACGGATGGAACTCGTACGCAATGGCCTGTCTACGTACTTTTGGGATGCTTTTATATATTTCTTTTTTCAGGAGGTATATTTGATTTAAAATAAACACAGTTATTGCGAAGAAATCTCGATTCTCAAACATGAATGAAAACGTTACAATTGCAGCTAACACTAGAATGCTGCGTGCTGAGTGGTGCAGTGCTGTTCATCTTCTTGGGCGTGTCGCTGCCGGCGTGCCTGGCGCTTCTGCCGGCAGCCGCGGCGCTTGTCGCATTGGCCGTGGTCTGCACGCACCACGCACTCGCCCACAAGCAAGCGCAGGTTCACAATAATAGTTATTAAGTTTATCTCAATGCCATATTTCGTTCTTGGAACGCAGTTCCTTATTTCACGTTATACTCGGCACAGTTGTCAAGTCAGAGCTAGACAATAAAAAATGTAATATATCGACTGAGGTCACCTCTTATAATTTATTAAGACTCCATGTGGTATTATCATAAAATCGTACCAGGAGATCATAAGTTTTAAAGAATTATGTAATAAGTAGTTCATATGAATTTCAAGATTTACAATGTCCATAGCTTGATTTTTATGATATTCTAATACTCATGACAAATTATATGAGCCAAGAGCAGACAGAAAAGGAACTTCTTAGCTTCTTACCATGGAACTAAAATAAATGGTGTTGTGTGTTAATGTCCCAACATATTATTAAGAAAAGAAGGTATTAAAGTATATTTTGAATATTTCACAGAGTATTCGTAAAGAGATGTTTGGCTTAGTAGCAGAAGTGAAAGGTAGACTGCTTATGACTCCGGGGACAGACCCTATCCTAATTTCCATTCAGCTCAACCAGGATAAAGATACAAGTTTTTCACAAGTAAGCTTACACAATATTTTTATCACAATATATTTTATTATAATATAATTTTGCATAACTTAACCTTGTTGAAAATGAATGTCACAGAAATGAAAAGAAACCATTGATGATTGAGCTGGTGCAGGGGTTGTAAAACAAAGCTCTGCCTCATCAGTGGGATTCTTTCCCCTCATATGGTAAATATCTGTGTTCATACATGATATTATTAGTGTCTTGAAGTAGGTGTTTGTCCCTATGTTGCAGTCCCACTGCATCCTGGGCACATCCCAGTGGTGGTGGGTGACTAATTTTATTAATTCAGTTGTGGTGTGTTACAAAACATTAAAACATTTCTTAAGTCTATGGGGTAATCATAAAAATTATAAATTTTTAAATTACATAATATTATAGGTGATGGGAACAGTGAGTGTGTCGGACTTCTGGGGCCCAGAGAACAATGGCTGGTTACACGCAATGGTTGTTCATCCACAGTGAGTTTTTCATCTTATAAAATTTTAATTAACCCAATTTAAACATAACACACCTATTTAAATATAAGACATGGTTAAATTCCATTTATTAATAAATCAAACAAAAATAGAGTATGATTATGTATAATTTTTACTTTATAAAAATATAAAACATTGCTTAAAAAGAATAATCTTATTCTAAACATTCAAAATGTAAATAAATTACTCATATGAGTATTATATATTTTGGCTGTGGAAAAAATTGCATGTCACATGTTATACATTTAATATTTAAACGGTAGGTCATTTGAAAAGTGAGGTATATTTATATGAGTGTATATAAACGTGTGCGGCGGCGGTCAGATGGCGCGGGCGCGGCGCGGGACGCGCGCTGGCGGGCGCGGCGCGGCGCGCGGCGGCGGCGCGCGGGCTGGCAGCGCTGGGCGCGGCGGCCAGCGCGCTGCAGGGCGCCGCGCGCGCCGCGCTGCTGGCGGCGGGCTGGCGCTGCCTCGGCGCGCACGAGCGCCCGCTGCTGGGCGCCGCGCTCGCGCTGCCCGTGCTGCGCCTCACGCTCGACCTGCCGCAGCCCTGACCGTCCCTTTATACGTATTGCAGTCTGTATTGTATAATAGATCTGATCATAATTATACATTGGTAACTTCTTCATTTGTTCCTTGTGAGTCATTCCCATTCATTAGGTTGTTGTCTTTTGTATTGTTGTCTTAGGCGAAAAAAATCTTCAATTTGTGTATGAGATTGTTCTGCAAATTTGTAATACACTTTAATTATTGTTTTGGTGCTAATCAATCCTCACATTGCAACATAATGAATTATAAATGTGTTTCACTTAATACTGTTAATTCTGGTTAGGGAAATAAAAATAAAACATTTCTTTGAAAAGGGAAACAATATTGAATGCTATTATTTTGTAAATTTAAATAACTTATTACAAATAAAACATGTAATCCATATCATGGAACAGTAGTTCCACTCTCCACAGATTAAACACAAAATGTCAAAGTCACTGTACATTTTAATTTGATAGAAGGAAAGGGACTTCATTTACATGTAGATTCAAATGAATGAAAACAGATAGAATTTATAATTAACTACCTTTAAACTATCAATATCACCTTTTTAGTTAGCTAAAATATTCACAAATGGTTGTGTTTGCAAAATAATAAAAAAGAAAACTCAAGTATTTAAATATCTGTTTTTGTAAAGTGCTCATCGCTCAATCTTAACATTTCAATAATGGTATGAAAATTATTAAGACAACAATATCTTTACATAATATAATAAAATTGTAACTAAGCAAATCTGTACATTAGATATTTTTTGGGAAATCTTATTGAAATTATTATCAATACAGAGGCAGAATCTATAGTTTTTGTCTGTCTGTCTGTTACCACATCACACAAAAACCACTGGAGGGATTTTGATGAAATTTGGTATGGTGATAGCTGGTTATCCGGGTCAACATATAGGGTACTATTTACGGTGGGAAAATATCTCATTTCTGAGAAAAAATACAAAAACACCAAAGTAAGAGTATACTAATATTATGTAAAACCTAAGAGTTCGGTTTTTGATCATCTGAACGCGGGCGGAGTCGCGGGCAATGCTAGTAAACATATAAATATTTGGCCAGTCGGTAACCTTTTGAATATCGATCGTCGGCATTTCGGCCACGGTGTGCGACACGGTGAGCGTGGCCAGCTCGAGGTCCCCGAGCTCGTCGGCGACGACGGCGGCTTCCCCCGCGTGCAGCGCGCGCCCGAGAACGCGCAGCCGCAACATGTCGTCGCCGGCGGCCGTGCGCGCCGCCGCCCACAGTAGCCGCGCGCCTAGCGGTCCCGCCACCGCGTCTCGCAGCTCCAGCAGCGCGAGCCGCCCCCGCGCATCGGCGGCGAGCTGCGTGAGCCGCTCCCACGCGTCGGCGACGCGCTGCGCCTGCGCGTGCATATAGCATATTACTATCACTCTCATACTCCGGTGGGAAGATAACACGGCTTTTAAGAAATCTAGTGCAGGATCGAAGAATTAAATATGAGAATTTATTTACAGGAAAACTCAGTACATTAAAGTTAACTCATTTTCATTGGTCATTAACTTCATCATTAGACTGCATGTTTCTGCAAATACAATATAAAGACTATGTAAGTGCTTCTTCAATATCTTGGTCAATGTACAGCATGTGGGCATTCTCTGCAAGAGGCAGCCCTTTGTATACCACACAGGGCTGCATTAATCCTGCACCCCGCATGTGGGCCTCGTCGACTGATGAAAACGGTTCCTGCATGTCAATGAGTCCTAAAGCATATGTAACATAAAATCTCGCATCCCGCAATCGGGTCCTAACGACCAGCGAAAATGAGCCTTACAACATATGGGCAATCATTATTAGCCTACCATTAACACAGACAACACAACACTATATTAGTCAGTCTTAACTTGGGGTTTTGTTTTCACATAAAGATATTAGATTGTGTTGATCCACCAACTAGTACTATCTTATATATTTAAACGAGCTATTCTTGTATATATATATATATATCAATATATAATCTGAATCTCGGAAACGGCTCCAACGATTTTCATGAAATTTAGCATGCAAGGGGTTTCGGGGGCGATAAATCGATCTAGATTAGTCTTATATCTGGAAAAACGCGAATTTTCGAATTTTCATGCGATTTTCTTTTGCATTTTCACAATTTTTGCATTTTCACTTCTGGTGAGTGAGCGGCGCCACTGTGCAACTGTCAACATCGTGTCCGTATTTACATCAAGTTTAAATATATTTAAGTGAAAATAATCTAAAGAAAAATTAAATCTAATCTTAGTAAATTTTTAAATAAAACCTATGGGCAATATGTAAACATCACCAAGTCTTGATGTGTTGAAGAACAAATCAGCTTTTAAAAATTCACCTACCAAACAAATACAAAGTGACAAACATAACATATAGATACTATCAGTGCAAACCATCTTTTCTGTGTGTGATGACAATAAAACAAAATAATTTGTGAAGTGAAAGCGTCAAATATTAAAACATAAGTTTATAACCTCAAAAACTAATAGGTACTCGGTATAAAATTGCAATTCAACTAGGTATGATTGGTGCTCTTTTTCAATCAGCTTTTCTACTTCCAACTTCACACTTAAGATGGAGAACATAAAAAAGTTGCTAATAAACATGCAACAAGAAATAAGACAGCAGAAAACAGAAATGTTAGAAATGTTGGAAATGAAAGAAGACATTAAAAATACAATCAACAATAATATACTTAAATGAAAATATAAACAGTTAGAAATAAAAATTGAAGTTCTTGAGAAAAAAATCCAGGAACAAAGTACCTCAATAAATAATTTAGAAAGACATATTAGGCGCAAGAACTTGGTTATGTTCAGAGTAGAAGAAGGTGAAAAATCCTATCATGAACTAGAGGAAAAAAATAGTCTCAAAACTAAACGGAAATAAAAAAGAAGTCTGCCTGTATCTCCAGAAACGCCTTACTCAATTATAAACAAAAACTAACAAATAAACAACATACAAAGACAACCATACCTGGTAATATTAAAGACTTTATATTACAAAACCCAAAATTCACTTTCAAACCACACAAATGATAACCAGGAACAACAAAAAACAACACAGCAAGATATAGTATATTAAACACCGTAGGAACCTCCTCATCTTTATCCACCAGTACGGCCGGTCACTGTGGGGGAGTTCGACCGTAACCCTCTAAAGAAAAACAGACATACAATGAACAAAGGTATACATATCTTTACCAGAAAAACTTCTAGAATTAAAAGCAGCATTTCCTACAACAAATCAAAAGAACACAAAGATAAAATTATAAAATTTATAGGCATATCAGAAACAATTATATATTGAAAAACAAAATTTGAGAGAGAGAAACCCTTTGCAATCATACAAGCATAATCTCCAACGGAGAGCTCTATGCAGGACTACTTTGGAGGAGGCTTTTAACCGAGAGGTGTCTATACATGAAAAATACATTTACTAAATAAATACATTTAATTATGAAAATGAAATACCTAATTTATAACTATTGTCAGAATTAATCTATGGAAAGAAATTTTATTTATATTTATTATTGTGAAATGTTTAGTATTTACTCAATTGAATTATTTTAATTTATTGTGATTTTTTTATTTATTTATTTTGTTAATGATAATTTATATATATACAATATCATTTCAAATAATATGAAGATTTTTAAAAATAATTTTAATTCCAGATTACAAAATTATTAGTAAAAAAATTATAAGTTAATAAATAGTCATTAAAATTATATAATTTTATATTTCAGCAATGTGATAAAGACATTTTTTTTTATTGTACAACTAAAATGGATCCTTATATACTCTTAACCAAATAAAATTTTAATGGAATACTTTTATAAAAAGCTGTGCATACTTTTAAATTAAATTTATATACAGATAGGTAAAATTATAATGTTAAATAAATGTTTTTATGTAAATTTAGTTAGTAAGCCTTTATAATAAATAAATGAATAAATAAGTAGAGCTTTATTATTATTATGATTTCTTTTGCATTATTTCAATAAATTAATTAATAATTCCACGCTATATTAGCTTATATTATTATTATGTTCGATAATTTCGCACATTCAGATATAAGCATCATGGTCAAGCGGCCAATGCGCAAGTTTGACAACCACAGGAATCTGAGTTCGTATCCCGGTCGGGCACAAAGTTTTTAATTTTGTTTTTTTTTTATGTTATTTTTTTGGCCAAAAACTCCGAGCAAAGCTCGGTCGCCCAGGTACTTATAATAAAGCCCAAATTCCTGCTTAGACCATATACCAATGTGGAAAGCGCTAAAATAGTAAGAAATGATTGAGAACTTCTGGTTTTATCAACATTACCTCGTTTTCCGTTAGAAGAGGCAATAAAGCATGCAATGCTGGCCGTGCAGAAGGAACACGAGGTGCGTCCCACAGCATAGAGGCACACAGCCATGACACTAACACCACCATCACTGGCTCCTGCAGTGTTCGACCCTCCTCCTTCTCTTTACTTATTATCATCTCAATAGTTGATATTATCTAATGGAACAGCATTGAACATTTCTCATTTATTTTTAAAGAGTAATATTCATTATTTAAATATTCTTATGGGAAAAATTGTAGCCTAAAGGGTAAAATAAATACTATATTTAACTTTTATTATGAAATATATATGAATTGTCTCAAGCTCTAAATTAGTTAAGACCTAAATATATATTTAGAAGGTTATAACAAGTTTGGGATGGTCAGTCTGTTCTGTACTTACATCACCGGTAACCCTACTAATAGTTGACATATTATTCTTTTTAAGGACATCCAGATAATCGGTAAGAAATTTTGTATCATACTCTGAGAGAACCATTATCAATTCTTGCAAAAGGTTTTGTGCCTTATAATGATATTTTTCATTTTTTCCTGCTGAGATGTCAAGTTTTTGTATACGAGTATTTATTTTTTTAATTCTGGCTATTGCTGCTTCATCAGTATACTCCGACGTATCATTCTCATCGTCACATTCTTCCTCAGACCTCGGGTTCTCTTCAGCATCCATAGTAATCAAGGTACAAACTTAGTACATCAAAATCAAATAAAGTCAACGATAATATTTGTAAGTTATAAACTTATGAGAGGAATATGTACAAGTAACAATACGTCAAAGCATTCTTCAAATAGTTAGGTTAGCTGATCACCATGTTTATCACATGTGTTGAGTGGGACTTATCAACTATGAGTGGAACATTAAAGTAAAGAGGCAGTATATGACGTCAAAATGTAAGAGCGGCTCGACCAGGGTTGGATTTAGGTACGTTGGAAACTATAGTACAAAAAAATTTAATAAGATAGTATTTGTAAAAAAAGAAAGTACTTTCTTATTTTGAATTTAACATAGTCATTAAAAGTTTATCAGTTCTTCAATATTAGTTTCACCTTAGAAATCTTAGAATTTAAATTTATTAACATATCCTCACTAAGAATAATAATTAATCCACTTTTGTGTACAGTCTGATAGCGTTCATAATTCATATATAATGTAGCAAATAGCAATATACTATATGATAGCGTTTTAACGCATTCTCATTTCTCAAGATAAAATGTCTATGGATTGTGTTGCCAGTTTGTAACTTTGTTTCTTAGTAAGGCTCACTTTACTGAATATTCTCTCACAATCGGCATTAGCATGGCGAAATTCTAAGCAATCTAGGGCAAAATTAGTCATGTAAAATAATGAAATTATAGTATAATAACTATAATTATAGTACGAAATTCAACCCTGGCAGTTCGACATTATATATAGATATATAATGTCGTTATAGTAATTAATTATTGTGTATATTATAAAAATAGTATATAGTGATAATAGGATGATAAAATTTTACCTCCTCTTTTTCTCAGGTATAAATAAAAAAATATCGATCCTACGAAAAAGTTGATAAGGACCAAAATTGCTGTTAAATTTTTTGGCAATGTTAAATCATAATTCCAGACACATTTCAATTTGATGACTGGGGAACAGGGGAAGAATTTGGCCTTTTTCTCAGTATACTGTAAAGCACTTTATAAGCTGGCAACAAAATTGACATTGACATAAAAACACCATTGTCTATCGATACTTAACTGTCAAAATTCGAATGTCAATGGTTAGAAATTAGATCAATAGATTATAGAGGTGATTGTGAAGTAGATTTCGTACGAAGTGGCTGTTCTTTGTTTGTTCCGTTAATAGTTTATTGAAATAATTACACTTCGTCCGTAAGCGCAGTCTTGTTAATAATAACTGACTGAAGGCATCTTAAAGATGTGGGAGGAAAGCGGCAGTGGCAGCAACAGTGACAAAGAATTCGTAGATTCGAAACACTACGATGCAGTATTTAACGATTTAATGCAAGAGTGCAAGCACAGCGCCCCCGGCGCGCGCCTGTCTGCTCGCCTCCGCGCGGAGCTGGAGAGGTACACGCCCTGACTGCACCCATACCTATCTCAGTCTAACTAGATCATAGAAATGATCAATACCAAATCAAATATACGAGTATGAAAACAATTGCGCATAAATTTGTTTTTGTGCGTATGTTATACTCTTAATGTAATTGCTTATTATTAAGTGAACATAGGTACATGCATTACTTATCTTTAATTAAAATAATATTTGTCTCATGACACTTGTATGAAATATATATAATAATATTATTTCTCTTATTCGAAAAACAAAAACTTAACTGTGTTTCTGTAATAATAAAAAAATATTTCACTACTAGAATTCAAATACAAATAACATTTTAAAATTACACTTACAATAAAATATTATCTCACCTGTACTGTAATAATAAAAGAAATAACATTTAAAGTCTCTATTTCAATCAAAATAACAACAAACTAATAAATAAACTCTTTTAGGAAAAATTATAATTACATAATATACTTATCTATTATTTTATTCAAGGTCAAAGTTAAAAAACAAAAATAAAGTCAATTTAAAATCAATTAAAAAGTATTTATGTAATAAAAATAAACTTAAAAAGCACTTGCTTATGAAGTGGTTTTCTTTATATATATATTAGCAATGTTAATACTGGTAATAAAAAAAATATGAAATAGAAATATAACTTTATACAGCGTTGAGGTAATTGAAATAACTATTCATTACTCATATGTATATCTAGTTAACACACATATATGTCATTGTATTTGTTTCCTTCAATTAAATATGGGAATGTATAAGAGTTAAGTGTTAAGTATTGAAGAAGAATATGATATATATATTTTTTAATAATAAGTTATGGACAAATTGTAAACATTAATAAGGCAAGTTTTAAAGATCGCCTAGTACTTGTATTTTAAAAATCTTTGAGTAAAATAATTGTAAGCACTTAAAAGATGCACACAATATAAAGGTATTGAAAAATAATAAAAGAAAATAACCAGCTGAGTTGACAACTTGTTGTTGCATTTAGTGTCCTCTCCTGAGGCTAAGATGCACTTAGTGTCCTCTCCTGAGGCTAAGAAGTAAAGGATATAAGAGTAATAAAATTAATCAAAACAAAATATATTTATTTTATAGAACTACAAAATATTCTACAAATGCAACTTATTTTTGTACAAAATAGTTGAACTATGACAGTATCTTGTCAAACAAGTCGATTTTGACATGTACAACACCGTGTCGCAGGATGCGTCCGGAGGAGCGGCGCGCGGTGTGCAGCCGCACGCGCGACGGCTGCGCGCCGCTGTTCGTGGCGTGCCGGCGCGGCAACGCCGAGCTGGTGGAGTACCTCGTGCACGTGTGCGCCGCGCGCCTCGAGCAGCGCGGCGTGTACGAGGTGCCGCACGACCGCTCCGCGCACCGCGTCACGCCGCTGTGGTGCGCCGCCGTGGCTGGCCGCCTGTCCGTGCTGCGCGCGCTGGCCGACGCCGGCGCCGACCTGGACGCCGGCTCCGACAGCGGCTCCACGCCCGTGCGCTCCGCCTGCTTTATGACGCACCTCGACGTGGTGCGCTTCCTGGTCGAGCGCGGCGCCGACCTGCACCGCGCCAACCACAACGGCGGCACCTGCCTCATCAACTCCGTGCAGTCCGCGCCGCTCTGCGCCTACCTGCTGCAGCGCGGCGCGCGCGTCGACGCGCAGGACATGCAGCTCAAGACGGCGCTGCACTACGCCGTGCAGGAGCACCGCCTGGAGACCGCGCGCCTGCTGCTGGAGCGCGGCGCCTCCCCGCACCTGCGCTCGCGCGCCGGCGACGACGCGCTGCGCACCGCCTGCCTCAAGGGCGCCGCGCAGCTGGTGGCGCTGCTGCTGGCGCGCGTGCGCTACCCGCCCGCGCGCGTGGCCGACGCCTACGAGCTGCTGGGCGCCACGCAGCTGGACGAGTTCAACGACGTGGCCGCCGCGCTGGCCTCCTGGCGGCGCGCCACCGCGCTGCGCCACGCGCACCGCGGCGGCTACCTCGAGAAGGGCTACGAGGAGGGCGACGACGACGAGGAGCCGCTCGACGACGAGGAGGCCGCGGAGCTCGCCTTCTGGGAGAACGAGGAGGACCGCGCCAGCCTGCGCGGCGAGGCGGCAGTGGCGCGGCTGGCGCGCGCGGCGCTGGGCGGCGCGCGCGAGTGGCGCACGGTCGACGAGCTGGAGGCGCTGGCCGCGGACATGGACGCGCTGCGCACGCAGGCGCTGCTGGTGGCGGCGCGCGTGCTGGGCGTGGCGCACAGGGACACCGTGTTCCGGCTCATGTACCGCGGCGCGGCGTACGCGGACGCTTTCCGCTACCAGCGCTGCATCGAGCTGTGGACGTGCGCGCTGCGCATCCGCCTGCGCCGCGAGTCGCTGCTGCACGCCGACACGTGCCACACGGCGGGCGCGCTCACGCGGCTGCTGCTGGACGCGCGCGCTGGGCGGCTGGAGGGCGCGGGCGGGCGCGGCCTGCCGCGGCACGGCGACGCGGCCCGCGCGCTGGCGCTGCTGGCGGCGCGGCTGCCGGCGGCGCGGCGCGCGCTGCGGGCGCGGCCCGTGCACCGCCGGCAGGCCGACAGCTTCGACCGCGCGCTGCGCTGCGTGGCGCACCTGCTGCACCTGCTGCTGAGCACGGCGCGCGGCGCGCAGCTGGCGGCGCTGGAGGCGCGTGTGCGCCGCCTGGTAGCCGCCGACGTGCGCAGCGCGCACACTGGCGACACGCTGCTGCACCTGAGCGTGTCGCGGCTGAACGTGGTGCGCTCCACGTTCTTCGGCGACGAGGCGGCGGGCCCGGCGGTGTTCCCGAGCGTGCCGGTGGCGGCGCTGCTGCTGCGCTGCGGCGCGTCGGCGCGCGTGCGCAACGAGGCGCGCTCCACGCCGCTGCACGTGGCCGCCATCCCGTACAACTTCTCGACGGAGCTGGTGGAGACGCTGCTGGCGGGCGGCGCGCACCTCGACCAGCCCAACAAGTTCGGCGACTCGGCGGCCGAGCTGGTGGCGCTGAACCGCGGGTCGCGCGTGTGCCCGCTGCGGCACGTGTCGCTGGCGTGCCTGGCGGCGCGCGCGCTGCTGCAGGCGCCGGGCGCCGCCGCGCTGGCGCCGGGCGCGCTGCCCGCCACGCTGCGGGACTTCCTCGACCTGCACCGCGCCTAGGCACCCCCGCACACTCCCCCGCGTTATACGTAGCGGTGTATGTTATTACTCGTATAATATTATGCTATCGGAAATGTGTATTCTAGTCAAATTGAATAAAACGAGCATTAATCGTGAATAGTCTTTTATTTACACACATGCACAAGACATACGAGATCCTACATGAGTATAAAGTATGAACACAATATTTTATGTTGTGCGACACGGTAATATGTTATATATGTTTATTTATTCTTACTCCACTAATAAACGGTTCTATAAAATTACATTATATTTCATTAATTCTAAAAGGCCACACATTCAATAGAATCAAGCGACGCGAGCGATCTATTTTTTATATAAGATTAAAAAAGATGATTAACTATAAATTATTATGAATCTTTAAATAAAATACAATAAATACATATAATAATAGGTGTATACATTTATTATGAAAATATTTACAGATCATCAATGATGTCAAATTACATTAACATTATGTCGCATTATATAAATCTCGTATCACACACGTGGTCTGTGCGGCACCGAATCGTACAAATCAACTAATAGTATGTATATGCTCCGTGTTACTTATCATATCCTGTAGAGTGCGGCGAGCAGCAGGGCGGCGAGCGCGGCGGCGGCGGAGGCGGGGGCGGGCGGGCGCGCGGCGGCGGCGCGCGCGATGTTGCGGCGGTGGCGGTCCACCACGAAGATGCGCCCGCCCATGTCTGCGGCGGCGGACACGACACAACAATTTTGTAAGGCATCTTAATAAGTTGAATTTGACATATGTATAGATATCACAAATCATATAATACTATACTAGTACAGATAGCGTATTCCATACAAATATTTAACTTTGGTAATCCGCGTTTAAGTTAAAAATGTTTCTCCACTAAAATATGGCTAAATCATATATAATATATTGATTGCGGTTTAATTATGCACTGATAGAAGAATTTATTTACTATTAATAAATTCATTTTTTATTGAAACAGTTTATTCATTTATTATTTATTAAATAAGAACAAATATTTCCTAACATTCAATAAATATTCGTTAACTATTAAGAAATATTTATTGATAGTAAATAAATTATTTTGGAATGAATATTTCTTTTTCATGTACGGTGCGATGGGAAGATCGTTCATAAAAAATAATGCCATAACCTTTTTCTGTATACTGTTAATTTTCACTGAAAAAAATCTATATAACTTATTATTACGACCATTGTTTTATTATTAATTCATATGCACCGCTATTTTGAAAAAAATAAAATGGCGGCTAATCGCCGCTGCCGGTTTCCACGAATGATTCGCACCGATTGCATGAGCAAAGATAATGAGCCAGTATCGGGCTTGCGTGCGTTACCTGCGTGCGTGAAGGAGTTGTAGTAGACGCGGTCCGGCCACGAGGAGTTGGGCGTGACGGTGAGGCGCGCCGGCGCGCCGGGCTCGCAGCGCCACGCCAGCGACCGGTTGTACGCGCGGAAGCTGTCGGGCGGCGCGCGGCGCGGGTCCGCGGCGGGCGGCGGCGCGCCCAGGCACAGCGCGCCCGCCGCCGCCGGCAGGGCGCGCCCGCGCCGGCCCAGCCGCGCGCCCGCCAGCAGCCGCGCCGCCGCCGCGCGCTGCTCCGCGTCGCGCAGGCGCTCCAGCCCGCCGTGCGGCGCCGCGCCCAGCACCAGCGGGTGGTACAGCGTGGCCGAGTGCGGGTCGGCGCCGCCGCTCACCAGGAACGTGTAGGCGAGGCCACGTCGCAGCTGCAGATCAGGCGCCAGCTGCCCGTTCACGTACCACGCCAGCTGCGGCGCCGCGCCCGCGCCGCGCGCCGCCAGCCCGCGCGCGCCGCCCGCCGGCCCCAGCGTCATGCGGAACACGCGCAGCGCGGGGTCGAACAGCTCGGCGCGCTCCCACGCCGCCGGCTGCGGCCGCTCCTCTCTGCGGGGGGACGGGTTTGTGGATATGCACTGCGTACCTTCTATATCTGATTACTGATTTTTTCACTAACCAGTAAAATGACACAAATCCGATGTACGAGCGCATTATTTCATTTCCTACACATAGTATCATCTTTTAATTTCACTTTGTCAATTTCATAGAAATTTCAATAACAAATCCATACATATGACGCCATCTATCGTGGGCTGTGGCAGTACTCACATGACGAAGTCGAAGCAGTCGTCGCCGTGGTCGGCGGCGGCGCCGGCCAGCACGAGCTGCACGTCGGCGGCGGGGCGCAGGCGGTGGTAGGCGGGCTCGCCGGCGTGGTCCAGCGCGCCCACGGCCCACACCACGAACGCGGCGCGCTCCGTGGGCCACTCGCGGTCCATGTCCTCCGCTGCGCCCGAACACACTTACGTATAGTCATAGGAAACAGAACTAGGACCGGAAATCCTGGGTTCGAGTCCCGGTCGGGTCAAGTTTAGTTCTGAGTTCTTAAAGTTCTTTGGGTACGTTTGGAAAACATTACACAGCTTAAAAGCGGCATGATGAAGTTAGCTGCATTCCTTTTACAAACTGAGAGTTGTGACATACGGGATGAAATATTTAGCTATTTTTGTTCTGTTACGCCAAAGAAGTATAACTTCTTACGTGCGTACATAAGTATACACATACGGTTTTTAAGCTATTGCATAGCTTCTATCGCGGGCCTTGAGCGTGGGGACCGAATCCAGAAATTCCGTAACGAAAAAAACCTGACACCCCCCACTCCGACCGGCGCAGCGGTGATACTTTTTAGTTTTTCCATCTATCGATAAATACCAGAACTTTTAATGACTTTTTGAAATATCACGCTTATCTCTTTAGTTCAGCAACCCGCTTTTAGGTTGCATTGGTTGTATTGGAAAACTACCGTAATCAGCTGTTTGTGAGAAAGTTTATTTTTTTTATGAGCTAGTGCCATCATATAAAAACTACGAACTAGCTGTCTTACGCTACTTTTATTCACAGCTATAAGAATATGGTCACTAGATGGCGCAACAAAACAAAATAGTAGTTTGATATTTATGTTTTAAGTCACGTTTGACGACACGCTTGGCTCAGTTTGTAGTGACCCTATTTTCTGTGCCAGCGGTCGCGGGTTCGAGTCCCGCTGGGGGCATTCATTTGTGTGTTGTCGAATGTTCGTACTCCAGTCATGGGTGTTTATATTTATAATATGTATGTATTTAAAGTTATATATGTGTAGTGTATCAACTATCTGGTATCCATAACACAGGCCTCGTAGCTTATCATGGAACTAGATGGCGTGAAATACTAATAAAATAAATAAATAATTATAATTGCATAAGTTGATAAAAAATGCTATGCAATAGCTTTACCGCGGCAGTCTCCGAGTGCCACATTTAATTTTTTTCTTAATGTTTGTTAAATAGCAGCCAGGAGTTGAAAAGTCAGTTCGTCCTACGGAGAGCACGATTCGATTAAGCATTTTAACTCTCGTAAAAAACTATCGTCCCATTGGATTTTGACAATGAAAAGGTATAGGGAGTGCATTTGCGTACAACACGTATAATATCTCGTGCACAGATGGCTGGCGTACCCGGCTGCAGCGAGCGGCGGTAGCTGACGACGGTGAGGCCGTCCTCGCGCGAGGCGCTGAACACCTGGTTGGAGTCGAGGCCGCCGAGCGCGTCGTCGCGGCACACGCCGGCCCAGCGGCCCAGCACCTGCACGCACGGCGCCGTCGCCGACACGTTGTAGTCGCCCGCCAGCCCGCGGCGCGAGCGCGCGTCCCAGCGCGCCACCGCCACGTCCGCGCCCAGCATGGCGGAGCGCGTCGCCGAGCCTGACACGCCGAAGGCCATGTACTCGTGCTCGGCCACGGCGCCCGCCAGCTGCACGGTGAGCTGGCTGCCGAACAGCTCCCAGGCCACCTGCAGGTCGCGGTGCAGCTGCCGGCAGCGCGGCAGCGCGGCGCGGTGCGCGTGGCGGCGCGCGCGCGCGGGCGGCACGTTGAGCGCGTCAGGCACGAGCGCGGCGGCCAGCGCGCGGCGCGCGCGCGCGTCCCACAGCGCCACCCAGTCCACCTCGAACACGCTGCGCGCGCCCGGCAGCGACAGCCGCACGTCCGCGCCCGAGTACGCGCGCACCGGCTCCAGGCTGATTGCGGTCATAAATTCATATATTTCACTATGTTATCTGAACGATAATAACGAATACCCTCATTCGTCAAAATCGGAAGAGTAATTTACGTGCTTCAGTGGAACATACGTAAAATCAAACTCTGTATTTGTAAATGTTAAATAACAATTTTATAATATATGTCAAGTGTAAAGTATATGCAAGTGTAACGCACTATCCGTCCTCGTCGGGTATCTTGAAGCCGCGCGAGGAGGGTTGCGGGCCCACGCCGGTCCAGAAGTACACCTCCTCGTCGGGTCCGCTGCCGTCGAAGTGGAACTCCGGGATTCTGCCGGTAACAACCACTTGAATTTATATACATATACTTACAATTACTGGTAATCCATTAACCAAAATCAAAATTAAAAGTCTGTAAATTTAAATAATATACTAGTTCATCAAAAAAAGTATTAATGGATTTTCAGTGGATTATCTATTTTTGCGACATATTCGGCAAGCGTTATAATATCGTAATATAAATTTTTTTCACAAATATCCAGTTTGATCCCTAACTAGGAAAATCATTTAAATTATACGAATGTCATAAGTTATCAATTTTTTGCAGTTTTAATTTACATCAAAATTCGTCTTGAACTTCTTGGATCATTCAACATTTAGTTTATAATTTCGCCAAACACGTTCAATAATTGGATTTATAATAAATAATGCCTTTTAATTGAAGCTATTGACTGAACATAAGCTCACATGAAGGTGTTGGCGTCGAGGAAGAGCACGGGCTTGCTGGCGACGCGCGCGGCGGCGGCGGGCGCGGGCACGAGCGGCGTGAGCGCGCGCGGCGCCGGCGCCTCGAACTGCTCGGGCACGTACACGTCGCCGAACGCGTTCTGCGACGCCAGGTCGTACACGGCCAGCCACGTGACGCGCGACACGCGCTTGCCCTCCGGCAGCCGCAGCCGCACCTCCTCGTTGTTGTAGCGCTCCAGGATGTTGGTCCTGCACACATTGCACGTCACGCGACTCCCTACCACCACCGCTGCGGTACCCTCGTGCCAACATTTTACCATGTTATTTTTATAAATCGAGCAAAAAATACAATTGTTTTGGTATCTGACTTCAAATTATTTTTTAGTTTTTACTTCTAAATTACATATTCTATATGTGGCATTGTTTTTCAACAAGAAAATTATATTACTTTGACTATCTTATATTATCCATAAAGTATAATTATCAGGCTAGGTATTAAAAGTCATAACATCAAACCTCAATTTCTCGAAAATAAAGTGATATGTCAAAAAAAAATATTCTCTTTCTTTCAACTTATTAGCTCGATTTATAAAATCACATCGTGAAATGGCGACGCCGCGGTAACCGTAGGTATTCCCCATACAGGATGTATGCAAGTCTCCTAACCCATACAGTCTACAAAGGCGTCTAGATAGAGCAAGCGTGCGGGGGAGACGCGGGGAGGGGAGCACTCCCGACTGTCATACATACTTTTATATAACAGTCAGGAAATTACACGGAAACCATTATCTATTAAAATTGATACCTTTTGAGAACCCTTGCGTTTGACTGAATTATTTTCAAGATATAAAGCTAATAGTATATAATAGAATATAAGCTTTCTGTTTATGTACATGTTTACTACTATTTTTACCATAGAATGTAAAGAATTGGAATTTTAACGAAAGAACATGTTATTTTGAAACTTTTAAGCAAAATTTTAGTTGTAATTTTAAAATGATTACCAAGTACCAAACACGTCAAATTGGCATCCATTAGCAATACCTATTTAAGTAAAGGGTCAAATGAACATGCATTGTATGTAGTATTACCATATAATATTATTAACAGCAATATAAATTGATCATTACTATGTACCTATTACATAGGTACATATCCAAGATTGTAATAAAGTACTTAATAATGACTAATGAGGCAAACAATGTTCAAAACTTTTGGTCTTTAAAAAACTTTTTTATACTATTTACTAATAGTTAACTAATTCATATCATGAAATTACACAATGAATTTCTTAGTACTCATTAATATATAATTATTAATTATGGTATTGGCAGTGTAAAAAGTCCTGTTA
Source organism: Brenthis ino (assembly GCA_921882275.1). Lineage (NCBI taxonomy): Eukaryota > Metazoa > Arthropoda > Insecta > Lepidoptera > Nymphalidae > Brenthis > Brenthis ino. The sequence goes on along the minus strand of OV170222.1, from coordinate 23,611,239 downwards.
ATGTACAATTGTACAGGGAATTATTAGTATTCTACAATATTATTAATTGTACATGTATCTGTTTACTTTTTTTTTTTTATTTAATTTATACTACAGTAGGTATCTATGAATATGTAGTAAACAGTATAATGAACAGAAAATAAACTGAAACTTATTTATTTTTTTTTAAATATCAGTTCCAGGCATTTTGAATAATAAATGATATATACTTACTTGCCGTTCTGATCTGGAACAATGAAGCCCAAAGGTCCGGGACGACCAGAGTCTCCAGCCCAGAAGAATGTGTCATCCCCTGTACCATCATAGTTGAAATCAACTATTACAATTGTCCAATCATCTATTGCATACACTTCACCTGACACCTGAAAATGAGATTGTTGAAATTTGTTTCAATTTTATATTTATATAATAACTAATGAAAATAATAAATAAAAACTATTTCAAACAGATAAATATGTGTTTTTAATACTTAATTAATTTTATATGGAGAAAATCTTAATAGTAGGTATGGAATATAAGTTTGCTAATTTATTAAAAGTCACATTGCTGCAATCACTAGTTTTTAAGTGACTCATAATAATATGCCATGGTCAAACAAAAGATATGGAACAGTGAAAGTTTCAAAAATTTACCTGATGGTGATAAGAATTTAACTTTCCTATATATTTTCCCCTGTAGGGTCCTGTGTCATCTTGACTAGAACAATCTGGAATTTAAATTTTAAAAGTATTCAAAACTTTATATGGAGAGAAAGTTTTTAAATCATAAGTTATTATATTGGTTTGTAAATATGTACCTTTAGCGACTAGAAGTAATATAAATAAGCATGTAGATATCATCTTAAAATGTAATTCATTGATTTTTTTAACTTTTGATTGACATTCAAAACATTGGTAAAACTTTTTCAATCACTTCTCTCACATTTACTTCCGGTATTTACAAGTTGACATGTCACTTCGCCGTGAGGCAGTGCGCTCTCTACACTACGAGGTAAGAAAGGTCGTCCCTCTGATTGGTCGCGTTGTGGGATCATTTCCAAATTAACCAATCAACGCGTTGAACTTTCACTTTTACTGTAATATAATAAGTGAGAACAAAATAAGGCTTTTGTATAGTGTTACTAGCACCAATAATAAATAACAATTTAAAAGATATTCCTCCTTTTATAAAATTTTAAATAAAACTATCTTTTCGTTGTCAAAATAAATCCGCGAAAGATCCAAATTTTTATTTAAAATTATTGCGTCTATACCTTAGGTGACTTATGCTATTGCAGATTTTTCTGTAGGCCTTATTTTAAGACTTACAGTTAATACGGTTTAACCAGCCTTAGCCAAATAAATTTCTAAGTACGACTCCATAGAACCAGTTATTGTGTTTTTCCGTGGGGATGAAAGATTTTCCTGTAGTCAAAATTACCCTAAACGTTGACCCGAGTAATAAGTTATTAGTACATAAAATACTTCGTCCAGTAGGTATGACCAGTACTTTTTGCGTGAAACTTGAACACTCAAACAGACATACGGTCCAACAGACAAAAAAATTAAAACTATTGTTTCGGGGTATTTAGGTATTTTGTACATAATACGTTACAGTCATTGTTTTTAAAAAATATTTCATGTACAGATTTCGCTAAGTTACTAATAATACATGTTTATAAATGTCATCGTATAAACTAAGAATTTCCTTTTTACATTCTAGAAAATGTTAAATATACCTAATATTATGTATTTTGTTTCAAAGAAAATTAATTTTCGTATTTATCTTTTACAAAAATTATTATTGTTATACAATAAAGTACATAATAATTATAATTTTGTACGACAAATTAATAAGTTTCTTTTTATGTGTTTGGATTTTTTGTACGAGTTATTTTTTGATTTTTTAAATCGAAACTCTTACATATTATAATGTATATAATACATTATGTGTACAATCCACATTTCAAAGCGGTCATGGTCCAGTGAGGCTGCGGCGGAGCGGAGGCCGACTCGTCCGGTGTCGCAACTCTTGAACCCAACTGGCACTAGCAATTAACTGCAAGCGGTTATCAAGTGTATAAATATTCTTGCAAAATCGTTAATTGTTTTCATGAACTTTGTGCTAAAGGCAAAAATTGAGTCTAAAAGATTTATAGAAGCAAATTAAAAGAACAACAAAATAATATCGAACTCTCAGACATTTTGTTTTATTTCTACAACAAAAGCTGTAAACATTGAACACTAACGGAGTTATTAAAAAACAACACTTATTTTTAGTATTATATAAATGAATTATAATAAATCTTTTAAAGTTTATCTAAATGATAAGTGTTTTTGAATATTCAACTTTAATTATTTTAAATGATTTTATTAAATCCAAAATCAAACAGATTTGAAGGACAGCTACTCGTTTTTTTTTTACTGGGAAATGTGGGGATACATTTTTGTTAATAGCTTCTAATTTTCCACTTCGCTCTTATCTAAATTTTAAAATAATTTCTACAAAAAGAAAAACTTATTTTTGTTTAAGTATAATATGTACACTAATATTATAAAGTGATAAAGTTTGTAATACGGTAGGGCGTGATCCCTGAATGTATTGATTTGATTCTAAAAAAATCTTATTAATAGAAAGCTACGTTACCGCCGAATTATTAAGCATATCTAATGGATGCTATTTTTTATTCCGGTAAAAATGTGTTTATAACTGTCATAAATCATATTAACTTTAATTAAAAGTGAACAAAAATAGTGTTGAGCTACTTTATCCGATACTGTTAGACACCCCGAGGCCCGAGACCCACCCCAGCAAGGCGAAGCGAGGGCAAGTCAATAGGAATCTACAATTTTAGTATCTTTAAAAAATACTATGGAATATAAACCTACTCTACTACTACACTACTACTGACACTACAATAAATATTGCATGTAGATTGGTTAATATTGTATTTTATTTAAAAATAATAATATATTAGTTCAAAACAATACATTTTTAATTGACGACTCGCGTTTGTCCATCGCATCCACAGCTCATGTCCATTTTCATTATTTTATTTAATTTTAGTTGATTTTTTTTTCAAAAGGAACCAATACGGTAAATCAACACAGAGCTAATAAATAGTTATGATGCTCTACTTACATAGAGATCAAAGGAGCAACTCCCGCTCTGGGAACAGTGTCATATAGTTAGGAGCATCCCAGCGGATCCTTTACTCAAGTTAAGCAGTGAAATCTGCAACTGGACAGTTAATTGATTGTGACGTGACTTAATATGAATTGCTTTCTCCAGAGACAATAGCGGAAGCCGGTTTCGGCAAAATTGGAAAGTTGTTAGTGTAATAACTACTTTAGTAATATATAATAGAGCACTATTAATCGATTTATTTCCAGCTATATTAGTAATTTAGCAAATCCGATAAATTCTACCATGTAAGGGTTTTATATTTTATAAAATCGGCTATTTTCCCTTAATGGCTACATCCACTTGTGAGCAGTTGAGTACTTGGAGGTATACAAGTGGATTTAACAAAAGAGGCGCGTGGTGAGACCGGCACTTTCACTGACCGGAACAATGGCGGGCGTTGGCATTTACTGCCCTATTGCCCTAATAAGGTACCATTTATTGTCACAAATAGATTTTAATGCGATCACAATCGTGCTTAAATACTATTGATTTATTTTTATTATCTTACGATTAGCCAGGAGTCAGGCAAAATCTTATAAATATATATTTTATTTTCAGTAAGTACAAAATTATATTTTTTTGTTTATGAATATTATATGTACGTACATGTGGTTTCCTTTCTCTCGTTAACCTTACATGTAATATGTACATATGTGTGGCATCTTTTAAAATATTGTGTTTTTGTATTGTATTCACTGCTTATGCGAGTTGAAAATTTTATATTATTCATTATATTGTATATGTACATCAGTGATTTCGAAAGAGCCCATAAGCGTATAATATGGTTACTTGCACTATACATTGCTACCAAATGCCAAACAAACCCTGCAAACGTTTTGTCTGTTTGTTTGTATCGGCTCATTTCTGGTATACACTGACTTGATTTTATAGAAACTTTCTCTGGCAAATGATAAATTAATTATAAATAATAAGGTTAAAATAATGATGTAGTAAGAATATTTCTAAATTGACATGGGTTTGTGTTAACGCAGGAGAGAAAAATGGATTTTTTAAAAAGAGAATAGAAACGTAGCTGAAATAGATCAGCTTGATTTATTTAAGCTACCCTTTCACTGTTACAACTATTCACATAGTGAATTGTAACTGATATTATAGGCTAATTTTACGTAATAAAAAAGTTATTACCTACTCTCCTCGCTCACTTTTGAGATGAAATATATTATTATGACGATTTGATGAAAATACTATATATATTATTTCCATACAATGTTTTTATCAATCTCATATAATTTATATGGTCTGGTCTCAGTCTCCTCCATTAAAATATTATATTGTTTCGGTTTGAAATTCTTTTCGATTCATTTTTAAATATTTACAACAGTCTATTTGAGATTAGTGTGTGGTGGTTCAAGATTTAACGATATTCTTGCAAAGAACCGGTGTCTGTATTATCATTGCGTTGCAATCAATGGCGATTACTCGCAGTTGCGCGAGCGCAGCGCCAGGAAGTTGAGATTGCTACTGGTATTATTACGGTATTGGGTATTTAGATATTATTTTTATGTGTATAATTTAATACAATATAATTACTGTTTTTGACATTAAATTATATAATATTTAGTTTAATAATTTAACATTACTTTTAAAAAAATATATATCTATCTACCCAATAGTAATCTGTAATATCTTTGTTGGCGAAAGAAATACTTACTCTGTGGTATATTTTGGTCATTCATTTTTTAGTATTGTATATAATACCTACACATTCACTATACATAATCCAAAAACGGAAGCTAAAATAATTCAAATCTGATGATAACCAGAAATATCAATTTAAATAATACATATAATCACCAAACGGTAATGTTTTTTTATTTTAAAAAGAAAATCACATGAAAGTACTCGTAGATTTTGGCCTCGCTTGCTTTACACTCGTATATTACTCAAGTCTCAACGATTACTTCGGCTCGTCGCTAATTCCTCGCAAACTTCCTCATGAAAAAAGCAAACTACATTTTGCAAGCGGAGTACGTCGCGCAGTGTAGAGCTTTGCATTGTACTGCAGGCACATTGATACTGTAACAAAACTTACATAATAATTACGATTATTATTCCACCTAAGAGTCCATTCGCTTACGCTTACGCTTGTAAAGCTAATTCCATCGAGTATGTGGAAATTCGTAATTTTAAATATATTTACTGTTTGTGAGCTCAACTGTTGAGAAATGTCCGTTTGAATAATAAAACCAGTTAAAGATTCATATTCGATGTGCAACATCACAGCACGCTCGACACTTGTAGCCAACTTTTCGAATTTTATATGAAATTTTTCCGATAAAATTAAGGGTAGATGTATCGTTGATAAATCTATATGATTTTAAATGTGTTCAAAAAACAAGAAACATGTAGGAATTACTCATAGGATTGAAGTGAAATGGCATGAGATTCTCATAATTATCACTACTAATGTCTGTTTAGCTTTTTAGCTTCTTTATTATATAATTTAGTTGCTGAAGGAATCGTTTTAGGTGTATGTAATATCAATTGTAATTAATTTTCGAGAGAATGTTTATCTATATCGGTTTTAAATACATATTTACTTTAAGTTGATTTTTAGGCCGATAGTATCTGATGAAAGCAGTGATGCCACAGCATGGACTTGTTTTATAGGACGAGTCGCGCAGTTCATTTATTAACTTTCGGAGAGCCGCAAACTTATTTTAAATTGTAATGGTATATTTGGTTATAAACTAGAGCGGTGGGAAATTTGATTAAACTTTCTTGCAACGGCGGCTTAATTTCCGGCAGACGTAAATATTTTGTCGGCCAGAGTCTCTTAAAGTGGGTCGCAATTCGCATCCTATGAGGATATATCATCCCCAATATAATCCTCTTTCATAGAATCCACATTAGCCATGGAAGCGTAAGACACGCTGGAGCCAGGAGAGCTTAATTTGTAGCGGGAATTTACTATATTTAGATACATAACAAGCATTCTTTTCTTTAATTATAGAAAAAGAATATATTCATATATATTTGTGAATCTTATGTTCACAAATATAGTGAATGTTTGTTGCATAATTTTCTTCGTTATTGGTTATGTGTATGAATTGTCTTAAAATAAAGCTGTAACATTAGAAATAGAAGAACCTAATAAATCTATACTTATAATAAGATTCTGAGTCCAATCTGTATATTGAATATTTTTTGGAAAATCTTATTAAAATAGTCACTGTTATCGATACAGAGGCCGCTGTGCCGCATTTATAGTTTTAAGAATTTTTGTCTGTCTGTCTGGGCACGCACGAGCAAACCACAGAACAGATTTGATAAAGTTTTGTAAGATAATAGCTGTTTATCCGGGTCAACGTATAGAATACTTTATACTGCGTGAAAATATCTCTTCGGTCATCACTGAGGAATCTATAATAAACGTTAAATTGTAACCAGGGACGAACCCGAGCGGAGCGATGATGATTCATTAGTTCATCTTATGTTTGAACAATGAATAGCTTTCGCTAGTCGTAAAAGTACAACTTGTGTGGTATTGTGTTAATACTTGACATAAGATAGTAGGTTTTTTCTTTTTAACCGACTTCCAAAAAGGAGGAGGTTCTCAATTCGTCGGAATCTTTTTTTATGTATGTTCACCGATTACTCGAAGACGCCTGAACCGATTTGGTTTTTTTTTGTTTCAAAGGGTATACTTCTCAGATGGTCGCAAATAATATTTATCGAAATTGGTCGAGCGGTTTTTAAAAAATAAACAATAAATTATTTTTTTAAATAAATTATTTAATCGAATATGTTATTAAAAAACTTTCTTCTTACAAATTACCTGCTTATTACGTCTACAGTAAAAATGGAAAGATAAAAACTAAAAAAAAACAGACTTCCGGGCACTAAAATGTATGTAAAAAATAAATAAACGGGGGTTTTCATTTAGATTAGATACCTAATTAAATATTTTCAAAGTCGGTGCCAGCCGACAATATTTTAAGATATGAATATCAATAGGTAAATATGTATTTTACGTATTGACTAGACTAAATATGTATTTTACGTATTGACTAGCGACTCACCCTCGCTACGCTCGGGTTCGTCCCTACTTACGTTTTAACGTTTAGTACAGATTTCTCAGAGATGAGATATTTTCCCGCATTAAAAAGTATCTTATATGTTGACCCGGATGACCAGCTACCATCATACCAAATTTCATCATAATTTCTACAGTGGTTTTCCCATGATGCGGTGACAAACAGACAGATAGACAGACAGAAAAAATCCTAAAAATAACAGAATCGGCCTCTGTATCGATAATAATGTCTATTTCAATAAGATTTTCCAAAAAATATTTAATGTACAGATTCGGATTAGTTAGTATTTTATTATATGTATAGATTTCCTTTACATCGGCTGGCACCGACTTCGAAAATATCTGATTAGGTATCTACTCTAAATGAAAATCCCCGTTTAGTTATTTTTTACATTTTAGTGCCTGGAAGTCGGTTTTCATTTTTTTTAAAGGTTTTATAATATGTGACATTAAGAGTTGTGGTAGGTAGGTTGTGTGCATACATTTTATGTTAGGGAGTTTTAATGAAATATTTTTATTAAGCACGTCGCATCTCCGCCGCGCGCAGCCAGCCAAGTCGCGGCAGTCTCTCGCCACGCGCCGGCGCCTGCGCATGTACAGTCCGTGTCGACCACATCGTTATCTAACAGTGCCTCAGATATCTCGCGATGCGTCCGGCGGCGGTAGCGCTGCTGCTGCTTATTGGTAAGCAACTATACAAACAATCTATTTACATACACCTTACACCTACAATACAACATAAAGCACACCGACTTCGAAAATATTTGATTAGGTATGTATAGTAAATGAAAACTACCAATTAGTTATTTTTTACTTTTTAGTGCTTTTGTTTGAAGTCGGTTTTTATTTTTTTGTCAATTTATGATACTTTATATGAGCACAAACATTATAGTTTTATTCAATATTGCAGTAGCATCGAGATGATCGTATCATTCTTGAAGTGTGTTATAATATATAAAAAACATGAATGTAGTAGACACAAATCTTTTACAATACTTACTATTTATGTATTATATGAAAATATGAAAATTAACTTTTTTCACTTCACTTTTACAAGCACTATTGAGGCGTCATTATAAAAATGTTTTCTATAAGGTTTATTTTTGTAAGTTACCATTAACGGAACTTTTTAATAATACTTTGTATGAACTACTTGAGTTTTTGCAGTAATCATTAGGTATTTCGAAAAAAATTAACATAGGTAATATATTGAGCAATGAGTAATGTATTCATTGATTCTTGTGTTTATCTGAAAAAAGAGCAAGTGGTACAAAATTATTGAATTAGTTATTTGATTTATACCAGATATAATAATTTACACATGATACAATTTTTGGTTATTTTGGAAAAAAACGATATCTTCATGTGTTTCTAAAAACCTTTACGAAGTTTCCCGTAACAAGGCTAAAAATACAGATTTTCCTATTGAATGTATATGTATATAAGTAAAACAAATATCTTTACTTGATGTGCTACAACTCTAAAGTTCGGTTTATGGATTCAACACACCTCTCTCGACTTTCCACTGAGTTTTGATCGTTATCTCAATTGTTATCGTAACGTGTCAAATGTTTGATCTTAGAAATAAATCTTAATCGCTCATTGTGGAGCAAAACTATGTTTTTTTATGAATGTATGTGTGAAAGTATTCAGTCCTTTCTAACGTCGCACTGTTGAGCACGGGCCTCCCTTACGAGAGGAATCAGGCCACAGCCCACCACGCTGGGCAAGTGCGGGTTGGCAGACTTCACATGTCTTTTGAAAACTTGCTAGGTTCTCTCAGACGTGCAGGTTTCCTCACGTTGTTTTCCTTCACCGTAAGACTAGTGGTAATCATGTTCGGAATGATTTGCACGTGAAAATATCAGAGGTGCGAGACCCGGGATTTGAAATCGCTTCACACGATTTTCCAAGCGAGCGCGTTACCACTGGGCTAACACTATTTTTAATATGAAATTATTTTATTCTTTAATTATTTTAAAAGGCATATCCAATGAAACTAAGACATGCATATTATGCACATGCGCACATGGAGTTAGCTTAACAATTTATAATCTCATTAAAGTACTACCTGTCTCTTGTTTATCTTGTACTAATACTAAAAGTTACATATTACTCGTGGCCATGAATATTTTTAAGTATTGTTTGATTTTTTTTTTCTTTCTTTTTTCGAATTGCACGCGTAATTTTAAAACACATATTAGTTAAAATTTTCAACGTATTATCAAAAAATACCAATTACAACAATATATATATATATATATATATATATATATATATATATATAAAAAGAGATAAGAAGTCTCCTAGGTTCTATTATATTCCAATTTTGTAATGAAAAATAAAATAAATTGATTAGAACAAAGCAAAAATATTTTTTAAATCTAGGAATATAAGTTTATTTAATGCTTTATGCTTTAATGCCGTAAAAACATGGAAAAGATAGATGAAAAAAGAAGTGTAGGAAAGACACAGAAATTACAACTTTGTGTTTGCTTCTGGTATTTTTAAATATAAAATTATGTGCATCTGATATGTGTCTAAAATGCATGTGTACATAAATTCAAAAAAAAAAGAAAGAGAGTAGTAAAAATATGTTTACAAATGTACATATATATATACGAATAAATCAGAGGTAACTCGCGACGTGCCGCGCGCGCGCGATAACAACAATTTGTATGCTAACTCGATGTGTCTTTTAAATGCATTTAGAGCTACTCGCGCTTAAAATAAAAATATATCGTACATAGACATGTAAGCAGGTGACCTACAATATATAAGTATGTGAGAGAGCGATGTAAATTATAAATCATGTCTTAAACTAACATTGAGGATAATGATTTGTATTATTATGAAAGTTCTTAAGCTCTTGATTTCATTTATACTCAAATCAATTTATTGATTAGATAAATGTTATCTTAAAACATGTAGTTTAAAACAAAACTAAAAAAAGATGCTTTTATCATACACTATGTACTAATAAAATAAATAAAAATAAAAATAGTTTTTATTTCTTAATCATCTTTACATTTTTGTGTTCGAGTCTTCCCACTAGACTAATAATTATAAAAATCTATTGGACTCTTCAAAACGAATTATATCAGCCTAAACTCGTGGGTTTTCTAGTACTCTCTCTTGACTCTTCAGTGGCGAGTTCCACTTTCCACCTCCTGGCTCCATCATCAGATCAGCTCCAAGATACCAAATTATAGTTATGTCATTCGAACTACATATACATACATACAAAGTTTCATTTCAATACGACAATTAGAAGTAGGTTAAAATGGACTTCTAAGATTTTAATACAATGTTTGTTAGTTTGTTATAAGTGAAGCTATTAAAAGCGCGTTAAAAACTTTCTTTTTAGTTCCAAAAATTTGAGCACCGTCAATTACCGCGTACGTTATTAGTCTCGGGTCGAAGTTCTAAAGTATCCCCCGTCAGACCGACCGTTCCACTATTGGCAGATTTAGGGAAATTGTAACGGCTAACTGACACTTGTTATACTAATCTATACATATAATAAAATTGTAACTAAGACGAATATGTACATTAAATATTATTTGGAAAATCTTATTGAAATACTAAACATTATTGTCGATACAGAGGCCGGATCTATAGTTTTTAGAATTTTTGTCTGTCTGTCGCGTCAAGAAAAAACTACTGGAGGCATTTTGATGATTATTGGTTACTTTTTACTGCGGGAAAATATCTCATCTCTGAGAAATCTATACGAAACGTTAAAACGTAAGTATGATCGAACCCGAGCGGAGCGAGGCTGAGTCGCTTGTTTACATTATGAAATCCAAAGAAATGCTATAATTATATTTAATGAGTCTGTATTACAACAATGACTTCAGTATATGGGATGAATAATTAAAGGAGGTCGTGGGAACAAGCGATAGATTCTTTGCGACTCGATTCCTTGTCGTGAGTTGCTATTTCGCAATCAAAACTGTACGCAGACCCGCAACGCGTATCTGTTGAGATTGTCATTATTAAAAAAATATTAATATATATTTTCTTTTAAATTTCACAAATTTTCTGATTTAAATTTCAAAAATATAGCTACTAAATAAAAAAAAAAACAAAAATAACTAGCGGCTCACTCTCGCTTCGCTCGTGTTCGCTTCTCTAGGAAAACAAAAACAAACTTATCCCACGGGAGCCGTACATTTTTCCGGGATAAAAAGTAGCGTATGTGTTATTCCAGACTATAATCTATCTCTGTGCCAAATATCATTCAAATCCGTTCAGCCGTTCAGGCGTGAAAGAGTAACAAACATCCATACTCACAAACTTTCACATTTATAATATTAAAATACAGATATCAAAAGCACTAGTGTTCCTTCAGGGTAAAAGTATGTCATTATTACATTCTTATATCAACAAATGACGCGCGAATTTTATAATTGGCAAGATTTTTATATTTCTAAACTTTCATTTATTCTAAACACCGCTAAAACGAGTACTTGATCTTTTTATTAACCTAAAATATATAAAAAACATGAATATTTTTTCTGTAAAGAATTAAAAGTCAGTAATCAAGCTCAGACACTAGATACATGATAAATAATTGCTTCAATTAGACGACAGTGTGCTCGGCGCGGGACCGCGACGAGAAAGTTGGTCCACAGTGTGCGCCGGACACTGCATGTAATCTGCGATCAGATAACTTGACGCGTCGCTCGTTACGAGTTACGACAACTTACCGGAAATTGTTACATTTAAAACTGTTTTCCGTTTCAATTAATTATTCAGCTTAAATAAGATCCCTCCAGTACACTGTAAGTACATCCGATAGAATATCACTACCAAGCTAGAAGCCGTGGCGTATAGAAATTACATACAGGTTCGCCCCTATTCAGTAAACATACAATACAACGTATATATATGTATATAGAATATAAAGATGAAAAGCAGGGCACAGAGTGAGTGGAAACTATATTCGTAAGTCGTAACAGTCACTTCACACATCCGACTAACTTTCATACAAACTTGTCGCCACCGCATTGCGCCTCTTTTGCATGATACGAGTCTGCTTCGAAGTAAATTTTATATAAAGCTAAAAGAAGCCTACACTTCCATTGAGTGAAATTGTTTTGTATCGGGGCGTTACATTCTTTTTATGACTTGCGGAAACTGAAGTCATCAGTAAAAGATTCGCGGTCATTAAATTTCACTTAGTGTCTTTTATTCTGTACACGAATAAGAAAGATTTTCAATTTATTCGTTCATTAGTTCAACAGCCATTAATGGAGTAGAACAAATTCTTACAATTGATATTGTTACTTGTTTCTACTTATTAAAGAATGATAAAATCTCAAAAATAAAGATAATAGTAAGCAAGGAACCGTTCTAATGTTCTGTATTTGTAGTGAGCCGAAGTATTTGACCAACGCGTCTGTCGCCGCAGCGCGGGGGTACCTAATTACACGGGAAAAGAAAATATATTGTATTTACGACTTATATAATATTCAATCAGGCCCCGATAGTTACATCGAGATTATTGTACATAATTTTTTTTTGTTGTTTTTACTCTGAGTTTTACATAGAAGTGGCTCATACTCATAAATAAAATATTATATCTAACAACTACTAATTAATACCTATCTACTTATTACTTTATATTTATTACGTATCAAAATATTTATCGTAGTAAAAAGAAATCAATGCTACTAAATTAATAGCAAATGATAAATTTCCTTGTAATAACTGGTTCTTCACTTACAATTAGTTCAAAACAAATTCAAAAACAAGAATATACTAAGAAGTCGAAAATAAGAGTATTCCATTAATATTTATTTGAAGCAAATATGTATAGTCGCTTTAGAACAAGAGTATAAAATAATATTGGTAAAGAGAGATTTTATCTACGATTAAGCCAAGGGGCTTACTTTCTTATAAGGACATGACCCAGATACCTTTGACCTGATCGACCTTCGAAAACGTTGATCTTAGGTTATTTTGTACTACATTTTGCAACTATAAAAAATACACTTAAATATAAATAAAAACATTTTAATCTTCAAATTCGCTTCCCTGTTTTACATTCTAATAAACCAATCTGTGGCAGCATCCATGCGATGTTATTGTTAAAGCGATCATATTTGAATAACGCGCGTTAGAGGCGTCGGTGCATATTTTAATGTTAACAACTTAGCGCCAAATGTCGGCGTATGTAAATCATGTCCGCGCTCGGCGACCGCTACAAGCTGCTCTAACATATTATACGAGTACACATCATTTAAACGACCAGGACACTGTGTGCTGTGTATATTATTATGATGATAGTTCTCAATCAATTTCACTTATAAGTAACTTATACTATTTCCACTTAATAATACCTTAATTTATTCAGTTTAGGAGAGATCATCTAGTGCCAATTCTACAAAATAGAATCCTTTTGTAGAGTTAAAAATTATAAGCTTTACTGAAATCGCTATCCGTTTGCAACTTGCGCTAAGAATGCTCTGACGCCGGCGCCAACATTCCTGACCGCTCTAGTTCTTGTATTCATTTTGTTTACGAGCCGGGTGGAGATGTGCGATGGTTTTGGACACCATTTGGCAATGTTTATACTCCGCCTAATTTATGCATCAGATTTGCACTAAAATTAGTGTGCGGCTCTCAACTTCTCAAGTTACTTCTCAATGTAGCCGCTAAATTAATTGAGCCCGATCTGAAAAGGAGAGTAAATAAATATTATTAATTGTGTAGATATAACTTGCAATATGTAACGTTAAATCTGTAAGCATAATACATTATAGTTATAATTAAAATTGACGATTATAGTTTATGATCAGTATAATACCAATTTCACATTGAATAGTTTAAAATTCTAGTCAAAGTATTTTTATGATCTTACAAAGTTTTCGGAGAGTTTTTAGCAATTTTATCTGAACGTATCTTAAGTAAAGAAGAATGTGAAGATTCAGATTATTATATAAAGCGTCAATCCACACTTTACTAATATTATAAATGTAAAAGTGTGTTTGTTTGTTTGTCTTTCTTTCACATCGAAACGGAGTGACGGATTGGCGTGATTTTTTGTGTGGGGATTGTTGGAGGGCTGGAGAGTGACATAGGCTACTTTTCACGGGAAAACAGGTTATAATACAACCCAAAAAATTATTTATGATCAGAATTACTTGAAACTTGGTGTAAATGTTCTTCAATACAATTAAATAAATACATGTTTTAGCATTTTTCAAAATTCATCCCATGAGGACGTAAAATTGGGGATGCAATTTTGTATGAAACCTACCTTTTTAGACATTTTTTGTAGATTTAGCGCGAGCGAAGCCGCGAGTTCTGCTAGTATTAAATATTAGAGACAATAGATGCCGTGACCTTCGCCGCGCAGACAACGACTCGTCACAAATCATAACTTTCACACAGCGGGTCTACTTCCCACGGCTCGCGCTCCGCACCATACATACTGCACAGAAGTAGAAAGGAAAATTGATAAGAAACTTAATACAAATTGGAATCAATTCACACGTTCGTCGTTTGTCAATAACCCGCATCTCCCTCAGAAAAACGTGGAGTGTAAGCAACAAAAAAGTTATTAGTGAAGAATTCGCAAATTTTTTTTTTCGGAAGAGTATTTTTAAATTTGGTTAAAAAATTATATTGTGGAACAAATAATTAAAAATTTGAGGTAGAAAGCATCGAGTGAGAAAAGTAGATTTTTTTCATAATAGTTATAGGTTAGTTATACTATATGTAAGACTATTTTTAGGCTAACAGTCATATCATGGTAGCCGTAGCACAGTGAGCCACAGCTCTATTTTTTTAAACTACTTAATTTATGCTTTCGTATCTTAAAATATTTAATTGACGATACGTAGGCAAGCAGGATATAAATAATTTAATAAATAATAAAACTCTCGATCTCCGTTGCGCTGTACATATACTGCCACATCGTCACGTGGTCTCTTAAAAGAGTCAATCCATATATTAAATGCTAAAACGGTTAAGCCTCTTATGCGTTCAAAAAAATAGAGAAAGTTTTAAAGATGTAGTACACAACAACTTATGCCTACAAACTTGACTTGAGCTTTTAAAGCTGATGCTTAATAAATAAATAAAAAACATTTTTACATAACATCATTAATCAAAATAAATAAAAATCATAATAAATGCATTCATATTTAAAAATTAAAAAAAATCATAATATAATTAATAAATATTACGTATAATACAAAAATTTTAATCTAAAGAACTATACCATTATACTGATGTAGAGACAGAGATCGTTGTAGAAATCGCTAAAGATCGAATCTTAGCAACAGATGATGATAGCATGCATTGAGCGCGCGATACTCGGTCACAAATAACGGTCACTCCGGTCGCTTTCCATCGCTTGCTATGTTCCCAGTGTGTTGCTCTCCATCCTAGACCGGTAGAATCGATGGAGCGATGTATGCGCGACGCATTCCTCGCGACCAGTGGGTCAGACTCAACGGTACCCGCAGCGGTGTTAGCATTATCCCACATCGCGGCTGTTCGCTGTTCTTGTTTCGTATTACGAACGCTTTGTAGGGGTTTAGGATAAATTTGAGAGATACAAATGATCTACAACCTCATAATTGTGTGAATCAGGTTTTGTAATTAACAAAGTTTTAATTTGATTGTCGAATGTTATATCATTTCATTTGTCATCTAAGGGGATTGATAAATGTATTTCTTATTTATTACTTTTATAATAATATCATTTGTTTCATAAATTTTAACGCGAACTGGAATAGCAATAGATTATTTATACATACACATATGCAAACTGTAGTGTGCAGTAATTTTTTATTATTTATCTAGTCGTTGAAAAATATTGCATACTGACAATTTAAAACAAAAAGTTCTCTATACAAATATTTAGTACATGCCTAAGATAAGATATCTAAAATTTTGTAGCTAAGACCATGACGAAAGATGAGTAATAAAATACTGTACGTAATAGTCCATGATTATATAAACAACACTTGAAATAATATACATACATTGTTATTTTTGCTACACTTTTAAAGGAGGTATGTCTAAGTAGCAAATAAAAAGTTCATAGTCCGAGGCACGCGCGGAATTTCTCAAAGACGGACCCAAGGAAGGAATTTTGAGAGAGAATCCGACGAGGGTACTCTGGAATTATACTCAGGGAGTCAGGGCGTGTACAGGGAGATGTCACAGACTGCACGACACTACACATTGCCTATGGAGAGATAAGTAATTATATTTTTATACGAAACAGGTATATTATATGTGTATGTTGTTATTCATATTTAACATATAAAGCAGTCAAGTTTATTGCCTTGTAGATTCGAGATAACCTCAATGGACATTAAAATTAAGTCTTACTTGTTAATCTTACGAAATAAAACCGTATTATATTATTTACACCTTATATTTTGTTTTAATTCTAATTATAATATATATTTACAATAGTATATTTCATGTTAATTAATATATATAAAATTATTAGTGTTTAAAGTCTAAACTAACTGACGACACATTTGGCTCCGTTTGTAGTCACCCTCTTTGCTGTGCCAGCGGTCGCGGGTTCGAGTCCATGGGGGCATTTATTTTATGATCCGCACGAATGTTTGTACTCCAGTCATGGGTGCTTATATTTATAATATGTATGTATTTAAAATTATATATATTGTGTAGTGTATCAACAAACTGGTATACACAACATATTTATTTATTTGCTGTTATTTAATCCCGTTCAATCCAACTCATATTTTAAAATGTTGAATATATCAAAGAAAGGATAAAATGAATGGATAAGCATTTCATATAAAAACATGAACGACGTTTTGTCTGAGACACTCACAAGTCATACATTATAACATAGTACAAATTGCACAAGTACATTCTGGAGTTTACCAACGCTGTGGGAATCAGCATAATAAGTTGTTGCGACACGTGTCTTTTCAATTGCTTTTAGTGCACCCACTTAGTTTCATAAGCAAAGACATTCCACGTGGTTTACCTCCTCGACTACCCGCCACTTATTTCTGTTTTATAATAAGTAATCCAAGAAATATATGTATTTACGAGAGATGCGTTAGTAATTTTCCTTATTAAAATAAAAGTAAAGAACAGCTTTACATATTACTAGCAGAACCCACGGCTTCGATCGCGCTAAAACTACAAAAAAAAACAAAAAGGTAGGTTTCATGCAAACTTTCAGTCCCTATTTTACCCCATTATGAGATGGATTTCGAAAAATACTGAAACACCTATTTATTTAATTATATTGAAGACCATTAAAAACAAGTTTCAAGTAATTCTGATCATAAATGATTTTTTGGGTTGTATTATAAAGTGTTTTCCCATGGGAATGATATAATCTCCCACGATAAAAAGCCCTCCAACTATCTCAATACAAAAAAATCATGCCAATCCGTCAATCCATTTTGACGTGAAAGAAGGACAAACAAACAAACACATTTTCACATTTATAATATTAGTATGGATTTATTATAATTTATAGTATTGATAAGTTGTCACCAACATAATCATTACTTTATTAGTCGTTACTTGTGCTACATAAAAAACTATACAGCAGTGATACTAAATAATATCCAAATGAGTATAGTTATTACTTATAATAATAATAGAATCAACATAAAGTGATCCATCGTCATATTTAATATTTTATATAGTTTATTATCAATTTAAGTAATATTCGTCGACGTCGCGTCGTGTCGCGTCGCGCAGTTTGTTTGACTCAGTAATAATGTCGGAGGCGGGAGGGCCGCGGTCGTTAAGTCACTAACTTTTAAACGGGCAAGTTTGCTTGTTACGCGACCATCGGCAGATACTAAAGATTTCATAATTCGAGTCCTAACTTAAAGTTCATAATAGAAGTATTGAGACTAATGCATTAAAGATAAAATACAGAAACAGTGTCATTCGATTACAGTGTAGGTTATATATATTTACTTTTCATTCATTAATACCCCATTTGGAATCAATTGATATACTGGAATAAAATATAGCCTATGTAACTCTTCAGCTCGTTCAAATGCATTCATTATCTTCATGTAAGCGTACGCTGGAGGGCAGAGTGGTGAGAAGGTATAGGAAAGTGAAGAAAAATATACAAACTGTTTGTATTTGATGCATCTTCAATTTTAATTTATCTCATATCGACCCATAGGGGTTAATATCGTCGGGCCACTTCGGAGGTCTTCTAAAATCTAGTGCAATAGTAGAGCGAAAAGTAATGGATGTTATTTGGAGAGTCGTTTTAAATCTATTAATTTATATAACATCATAATTTTGATTTCGAAAAGTTGTTATGCTGGTCACCAGCAGGGCAGGTGTTGTGAAAATTGTAACAAATTAGATCAAATATCATATTTTGATTTATATTTGTGAAATAATGGTCGTACATTAAAGCTTCGACAATCATCTGCTCCGTGATCTCATCGACAAGTGTTGCTTACACATAGATTGATAGTTATCATATTTATAAAAAAAAAACATTTCAACGTACTCGTTCTTATAATAAACAATAGAATGATCATAAATACATTGTAAAGCAAGTACAAGGCACACTGCACATATCAAAACATACTTTTTCGGTAATTTCAAAGCTATCAAGAATCTTTATATCATTTTTGTAAATAATAAACATTTGACTGCAGTATCTTTTAAATGTAAAATTGAATAGCGCTCTTCACTTTAATTACTATGAATGAATATAAAAACAGTAACGTAGCGAGCGCGTTGATGTCTTTATTACGATTATAAAGACTTCAACGCGCTTCAGTGCGTGGCTACGTCTATGTTAGCAATAACCATTATATTTTATCAAAAAAAAAAATGTAGACCGCGTACTTATTTTATATAAATATTAAAAAAAATGTCAACTATTCGCGTAAATCTATAAAAGTATAATATCCTAAGTATTAAACACTGCCTAAC
Organism: Brenthis ino; assembly: GCA_921882275.1. Classification (NCBI taxonomy): domain Eukaryota; kingdom Metazoa; phylum Arthropoda; class Insecta; order Lepidoptera; family Nymphalidae; genus Brenthis; species Brenthis ino. The sequence continues at coordinate 23,592,083 of OV170222.1, read as the reverse complement.
ATAAATATTAATTACTATATTTTTATAAGAAAAACCAATCAACTTTAAATAAAAATATTTAAAAAATACATTATAATTGTACTATTAAAACAGTATTAATTTAATACCTCCAGGTAAATTTCTAAGAAATTAATTAAAATTCTAAGAAATCTATTGTTAACTGACACGCCGGCGTGTCCGCGGTCGTGGAGGGATTAAAATGAAAAATATTCATATAATCTTTTATACTAAGACAGATATCTTTGAGACTAAGAAAGTATTATGAAAACCAACCCAATGACGTATAATTTAAAATATTATTTATATACTCGTATACGTGAGGTATGTTATGGATAAAAAAATATAGTATTACGTTTAATTAATTAATATATAAATGTCAACATAATAAAATGAAAGCAAAGAGTTCCATCAGATAAGTTGCGTAATTAAGTGCAACCATATGTACATACGTAGCAGTGTCATGTAGACATGTGCGAGTGGCACTCCGCGGCGAGGTGCAGGAGGCGCGCGCGGCACGCGGCGCGGGAAAGTGAGCGCGAGAAAGTGTTGCTAGCTATGTCAACATTGTTAAATAATGTGAAGCTGGATTATGTTTTATGATTCTGCATAGAGATGATAATGCCTTCAATTACATTGTTTTTGTATAGGCAATTCTATACAATATCTGTTATTTACCATCTGACCTTTAATATTGAGTCCATAAAGCAATTGTGTGAGAGTCTTTATATGTTTGATGTGATTCTGACTTAAGGCTTCTTATCACTTACGTGGATATTGATTTTTAATATACTTATAAATAACTATTATTAAATATGTTACTTTAAAAAAATAGATTTTATTCAACTCTCCTATAACGTACCACGCGTGTACGCTTTCGTTTTCTTTTAATTATGCTTATTGTTCTCTGCAGCATTGTTCCAATGTGTCGCGTATTTGTGATTTATTACTTGTATTTATAACCGTACACAATCTTTGTTTAACATACGTAATACACAATTAAGGTCCTCTAGCGAAGACAAGAACATATTAGATACTAGCGATTTACACTCGCTTCGCTCGGGTTCGTCCCTACGTTTTAACGATTAGTATGAAATAGATAGACTACATATTATATGATATATATCCCATAATATATTAATATATATAATGTATTTACGCTTATTGAGGATGGCCTTCCTTACTAAATGGGCTATCTAATAAAAAAAAACAAGTTGGATTTTCTGATCCCTGAGTAATCTCAGGCTTATAATATGTATTAGTATAGATTTAAAAGTAATCATTCTTATATTAACTTACATTAACTTCCAAAATATATATTTATAATATATATTTCTAATATTATAACTAAAAGAAGTGTAAGTTTCTAGTTGTTTAGTATTTTCAATCACGTAATACTCGAGCAATGGGTTGTTAGTTTGCATAGAGATAGCTTGCGCGCTGGAAAGTGCTACCGTTTAGGGTTCTATTACACCGATACATCAAGTGGCTCATGTAAGATATTAGTAGAGTCCAAACAGCCACTAAAACCTGAGCGCAGAGAAAATGGATCTACAATGAAATTAATAATATTGTAGCAAAATGAAATACATTTTATAATGCACTGTTTTAAAGTGAATTCATGATACTTTAAATAAAACTGTTTTATTATATTTGAAAAATATAATATTAAGCAATATTATTGTTCTACACAGAAAAAATCTATCAGTCTGCAGTTTATCAGCATTTGTATTCAGCGAACATTAGAGACTTCTAAAACCTTGCTTTCATTGCTGTAAAGCATTCGAAATGTCGGGAACCAAAAATCAAAATAAGTCTACGAAAAAATCCGAAAAGATATTTTTATTTAAAATGTCAAATACTGGCGTAAATCTAAGAAAGTATTATGAGTTCACTTGTTTTTAAATCGTTAAAGTTATTATATCAGTACATATATTGTATATAGTACGGAAGTAATTTTCTAGTTTCAGATAACAATACTTCAACTTATCTTCCATCGCATTACGTCACAGCATTCTCTGCGCGGAGTGCACTTTCGCGTCACGCGGAGCCTCGATCACTCTCCCTGATAGACGAAATATGTTCATAAAGCAAAGTAAATTAATCATTAAAATTATATAACAAAAAGAAAAATAAGATGTCATGTTAGTTACGTCATGATTAGTACAAGCGGTATTTTGAGATCTTAAAAAGATGAATAAGTTCGCTATTTTTTCAGATATAACAAATATCTAATTTTATAGTAATTGATAAGAATAAATAACAATAATAGATTATTAAGTTCTGTACTTGTACATTATTGGATAACTTAGACATTGAAGCAATGGCGAACAATACAAATACGTATTTGTAAACAATGTTGTACTATATTGTAATTGCACATTCATTAGCAGCAAGTTTTCTGAATAGGTATACACTTATATGCGTACAATTGCGACTCCTCCGCCGCCGCCCGCCTTCAACCGCCCGCGCCGCCGCCGCCCTGCCGATGCGAATGTGAAATGGCCGAATAAAATTTGAATATTTATGTAAAATATTGTTATTGAAGTGTAATACGCAACTTATAGTGTGACTTTACATTACCTATTTATCATTGGAGGCATACAGGATACATAAAGAATCGCGTATACGCGATAGATAAAGAATAAATAATAAAATTATAATGTAGTTAAGATTATTTTAAATAATAATATGTTTATAATTTCTTGTATAATTGAGTGTCTCGGGACAATTTGCCGGAGTAACTACTTACGATAATGACATAATGCTTCCCAAAAGTAGCATTTTATATTTCAGAGAATTTGCCAGTACTGAGAACTGAGAAGATTTTCAACTGCGATGCATGTTGTTAGCATGCAGGTTCGTTAGCGCGCATTCACACACCTTTAAACCCTTGCTCTACAATTGCGGATTAGATAATACGATCAAATTTGCATTTTATTAACTAACAAATAAGGTTTATATTGTGAAAGATCAGTTTAACGCTGTTAGAATTAAATGTAGTATACCATGAAATATGTCTCATTCCTCTACTAAAGTTTTTAATCGTGATGTTATTTTAAATTCTTACTATCATCAGTGTAGTCGTTTGTGTAATAATAATACATATGAAATAAATCACTCTCACTAGCGAGTATTTAGAGTTCGCCCCGCCATCGAATAGTACTGACTCCACAAAAACATGAATTTGAATTCTCTTTCCATATAAGAGGATTTATTTTCAAATAAATAATCGTATAAGTTTTTTTCTTGTGATTGAGAATTGGTAATCGGATTTCACGAATAAATTTTTGATGAACGTATTGTCTGTCGTCGTCCCGTCCCGTCCCGTCCCGTCCCGTCCCGTCCCGGGCGCACGAATGTACGAGCGCAGGCCTACTCGTCGCCCTACGTATTGTATTCAGCCCTTTTTAATCTTATCCAAATCCAAGCAGCTCTGCGTATTGCTGACGTTCAAATGTATTAGGACGAATATATTGTTTACACATTTCTTAATTATTTTTTTAACACGAAATAAAATATTTATTGATTAAAGAAGAAAATAAATGAATTAGCATTATTACACAGTAGTTGTAGGTCACTACTACTATATGTGTTGCCCACGTAGTTTTTGATTTCTCAACAAATAGGTTGTAAAAGAAAAAAAATCGACTGGTACTTAACGGTGCGTAAGAATTAGCACAATGAAAGAAACAACAAATCTTCGGATTTATATATTAATATAGATATGGATTAATTAATGATTAAAATTAATTTTCGCAACACAATATTAAAAATATACATATATTATATAAAAGAAACAACAAAGTTAAAAATATAATACAACATCTATACTTATTATAAAAATAAGTCCCCCGGCCGCGTCTTTCTGTCCTCCTGTCTGTCCTCCTGTCTGTCTGAACGCGATAAACTCGAAAACTACTGAACGGATTTTTATACGGTTTTCAACAATAGAAAGAGTAATTCTTGAGGAAGGTTTAGGTATATAATTTATTATGCTTTTATGTAAATTAGCTGAAATACGGCGACAAATGTTGAAGAGGTCGCAAAAAATCTCGCCAAATGGGAACTTTCCACGCGAACGCCGCGTAAACTAGCAAAGATACAGTTAAGTAATGTACTAGAGAATTCAAAATCTATAAAAATGCTACAAAAAAGTCCGCGATAGCATATCTCTATCTCTTATGGTTGACTTACAATAACCACTTTTATGTTAACATTTTTAATTAAAAACATTACGTTATTTTCAAAGTTATTTTCTTTAGTTCGGTATTAATCCTTATCCAAATGAATATTTTAGTTAGCTTAGTCATTTAATGCAGATTAAAATTGCTCTTTACACTAAATCAATCAGATGAATAGTTTTTGAGATATCGTTGTTAGAAGTAATTAGTAGCGAAACATTTTTTATGCTTGGCGAGCATTGAGATGCCTACGGCGAGTCCATCCCCTCTGCCCCGCATCGCTCGACCGCCTGCTCAAGCTATATAAACCGGGCGATGTAGCGCGCGATCCTAGGATACTTTTTACCGCGGGAAAATATCTTATTTCTGAGGAAAAATACAAAAACTGCAATGTAAGAGTATACTAATATGTAACACCTAAGAATTTAGTTTTTGGTCATCTGAACGCGGGCGGAGCCGCGGGCAATGCTAGTGATATATAAAAAAGATAAAAGGAAAATGTAGAAATATTTCGATTGTAAAACGTTTACTTTAGAAAATATATTAATTATTTAATTTACGAAACATTTAAATTAGTTACACTCTGATTATATTTCAACATAAATTTGAATTTGATATAACATTTTATCTTTGACTGTGCTGTGTACATGTAGTTGTGTTAACGTACGTATCTCCATTTTGTGCCGCTTTTTATTTACAAACTAGCGACTCACCCTCGCTCCGCTCGGTTACGTTTTAACGTTTAGTATAGATTTCTTAGAGATGAAACATTTTTGCGAAGTGAAAATCCCTATCCTCTATATGTTGACCCGGATCACCAGCTATCATACGCTACTATATTTTACCAAATTCTGTCCAGTGGTTTTCTCGTGATACATTTTTAGACAGACAGATAAAAATTCTAAAAACTATAGATTCTGCCTCTGTACCGATAGTGATGACTATTTCAATAAGATTCGATTCAGTTAGAATTTTATTATATTGTATAGATTTATTTTTGTAAAGTCGTTAATACTTATATTTACATTTAAAGTCATTAATACTTATTAATAGAAGCTGTTTCACTGATTTAAGTAAAAATAATACCTACTTATGAATTTCATAAAAGAAATATAAAATATTATTAGGCAATATAATATAAGGTACATTAGGTAAATAGCGCGGCGGGCAGGGCCCACAAACAACCTTAGCAAGTGAAATGTGGAGAACTTTTTTAATAAAAATTTAGACTATAAAATATCATTGTAAGCTGTATTTTAATGAAATTTGTGACGTTGTGCGACACCCGACAATCTGTACTGTCAGACTACTATAGATCAAAGGATCTTAGTCAAGTAAATTTACTTCACGATGGTATGATGTTACTAAGAATTATCCACGCCAAGCACAGCATGTCCGAAGAAAAGGGCGGCGACTTGTAGCACGAGGAAATATAAATAGATAGGGCTTAGACCCTACTTGATATGTTAGCGAGATGCTATATGATTATGAACCTTACCTTTGGATCGTTATTAACTATTATAGCGCATACATTAACATGCAGTTTTTTTGCGATCTCTTAAGGCCATGTCACTTTCTTGAGAACACTTTCATAGACGAACGTGAACTCGCGCTGTTACGTGCTCGTGTGTGTGATGAATAGCTTCCATTACTCCATTTTATGTACCTTATAGGTAATTGAGATTAATTCTAACGTTGTGTAAGATTTAATTGAATAATCATACTAAATGTAGAAAATTAGTTATTATTACAGTTTTTAAGGCTGCACACTCGGAGGTCCTGGGTTCGAGTCCCGGGTCGCGCCAAGTTCAGTTATTGAGTCTTGAGTTATTAAGTTGGCGGTGATTCACCCCCGTGTCTCGGAGAGCACGTTAAGCCGTCGGTCCTGCGCCTTAAGTCTCACTGGTCGTGTCGAGCAGTCGGCCCACCGGAATATATGAAAGTGACAGGAATAGAGAGTGCACGTTGTGTCTGCGCGTACACTTGAGCACTATAATATCTCCTGCGCAGTTGGCTAGTCTCAATGAGATTGGCCGCCGTGGCCAGAATCGGCTAGGAGAACATCATAGTTTTTAAGGGAAACGATATTTAATTAAAACTTATATCTGAAGCAAAACTACATAAATGTGATTTGGAAAACATTGTAATTAATCAATATTTGATCTTTCTTAATGTACTTAGTTTACGTTAATTGTTAAACAGTAACGTTTTAACTAATGTTAAGTAAATGTTTCTTAGAACAAAATCGAGCAACATCGACAGTTATTTGCATGACAGTATTAATTTGCGAGCCCCTTATATAACATTACTCAAAGTAACCCTTATCAAAGTTAAATATAATCAACGTTGTAAACAACTCGTGTATTATTAAGTGGCAAAGCGTGTAGAGTGTGTAGAGTGTGCAGTCGACAGTGTACGGCTTCAGCGCAGCCGCACGCACGGCGGCCAGGGCTGCCACACGTACCATCGTACGTGACTCACCGGCAAACATATTTGTAGTAGTAGGATGTGTTTAAACTAAAGAAATTAATTCAATTACTAGTTAACTAATTTTAAATTACGCTTATATAAAACTGATGAAAAATAATATGAAACTTAGTTTTGATAAAGTGATATTTTAAATGAAACTATCATTCCGCACAAACAAACAAACAGCGGTTAACATCGAACAAAAATCTAAATAGATATTTTTATAAAGTTGAAAAAAGTGAGAAACGTTTATCTACAAAAAACAAAATACACTGTTAATCGAAACATGATAATATAAGTTTGTTTCTTATAATAGTTCATATTTATATGTTGCGTTCCTATAATGGCAGTTGGCGGCCCTAAGCCAGGCGCGGCCGATCCCAGTCTCCGTTCAAATGTCCTCGGATCACCTTGCTCTAGATCCACTCGCTGAACTTCATCGTGTCTCGTAGCTCTACATACCTATAGCCATGTCTCTCCTATGTCTTAACTACACGTGGACCCATTGCTAGCAAGTGTCCAACGTTCGCGTTTAAAGGTTGATTGTAAGTCGGCACTGACATACACATATTATGAATATTTAATACCTATAATTTGTTCAAGCTATCTATTGATTACATATTTATGGAGACTTACACAAGGTTTACCTTGAATAGGTTATGAATTTATGCGGCAACGAATCATTTGGTTTTTTTAAATATATAAATTAAGGAAAATGCCTGTTGATCTAGATATAATAATAATAATATCATTTATTTCAAACATCAAGGATCATATTTTGTTAGTAAAGACACACTTTAACCTAATTTTAGTACACATTTAACCTACTTAATCCCGAACCTTATCTAAGACAGACTCGATTTGTCAGCATGTGCACCATTTGGCAATGGTTCAGATCAGATATATTAGTATAACTAAACGAAATTTTTAATTTTTGCTTTATAATCGAAGTGTTTTTCTACTAAATACAATCTAAAACATAATCAGACGTATTTTGCAGATACAATATACATAGGAATATTTAGTGTCTGTCTATAAGTTATGACGTCCAAATGTAGCTGAAATATCACAGCAAATGTTTCACAAACATCTACAGCATAATGTGTTATATTTTGTATACTTATTTATTCAAAACAACGATAAATAAAAATTATGTTTACGAAATGAATATTTACTTCGAGTATAATATATGCGACAGGAAGTAAATGTTCCGCGTGAGATTGTGATTGGCGAGTCGGTTTTAGGCCGCAGTGTCAATGACCGGTATTACTCGTTATGAAATAAACACTATTTTCGTCTTTTAACGGCACTGCTAATACATGAAGTAAATAGTTATGTAGAGAAAGCGGGCAAGGACTCTCTCTTCCGGAGACATGATCGAGCGCTTATCTCGTGCTGATGTTACGAGCTTTTGAGCGTGATCGATAGATTTTACTGCGGCGGATGCATCACTGGAATATTTTCAACTTTATTTAAGCAATAAATCAAATGCGAGAGTGTGTTCACACAACATACACTACTTGTTTAATTTCACGCTTCGACACCTAAAGGCTCATTTACACGACAGCTTACCGCATTGAAATTGGCAATAAGCGTTCAGGACTGCGTGATAACATCATTCTCTATTGGAAAATGAAAACTTACTGCGGGAAGGATGTAGCTTTCTTGAATACTATTATTATACTTGTACGTGCAACGTCTTCATATATTTCCATATACATATATATATATATAATAATAATCAGAGGTTCATGTAAAGCAGAATGTCATCGTAAAATATATATATTTGACTTCAACGTGTGGTAACATGTCTACAATATTTATCGCTTATTTTAAATTTCCAAATTACAGCATCTTTAAATATACTCGGAATTACTTTTAAACTATAGAAAACAATATTACTACAACACAATATTATTATTATACACAAAAGAATAGGGGAATTGATTTACTTGAGAAAGATAAGTTCTGGAACTAATGGATCCATTCTAGGAATTTTTATATTAGTTAGCATTAGTTTAGGGAGCTGCGCTATTCCTCAGTAATAGAATTATTTTGATCGATGTATCCGAGTGAAGTTGCGAGTGAAAATCAATACAATACATACTTTAGCATAATCAAATGTTATTCGATTTCCGGTAATATCATTATCATTACTATTATTAATCCCCGCTCTTATTCCCAGGTATAATGTGATTAATTATTTAGACCCACGCTACCTGTGCACGACAACGTACGAGATTTCGCCGTCCGCGGCTATTTTATGTTTAATTAATAGCCTGAAAATTTGATGTGTGATCATTGATCTGGGCTTAGCAATTAGGCGCATGAATAAATAAACATGTTCCGTTGATGTCTATTTGTGCGCAACTTGCCTCCCTTTACTAATTATAAGAGTAAAAAATTAAATATACCTATCTAAAATTGTTGATATGTCGCTTTTCGAAGTATCTTTTAGTAACTTAATTAACTTAATCAACTTAATTAGTGTCACCATTTGTTCTGTTAAGACGTGTTGTTGCTCACTATATTAAAAAATATATTCTTTTTGTATCTAAATGTTAGATGTGGCTTATAAAAGTAATAAGTTAAACTGTGGGGTTTATTGTGACTTTTTACTAAAAAAAAGAACATAGTGAACAGTTAAAAGTGTTAAAATCGTCATTTTATTTACTAAAAGTGCAAGTTTAGAAGTTAGAATAACACAAATACCCCCTTATATTATTATATTGAAGCGAATAAAAACTTGTCGAAACACCGGTAGTGCAATTTCATCATTCCGAATAGCCCTGTTCGTGGTCTCTTGGTGTTAACTGTAGATGCTTACGCCGGAGTTGGGAGTTCAAAGCCACGCGAAAAATATTTTAATTTATTAATTTGTCTTTTACAAAGTTAAAAATGACCAATGAATGCCCAATCTGTAAAGGCAATATCTTGGTAACACAAAAAAGGATTAAGTGTTCTAAATGTCAAGCACATTATCACTTAGAATGTGTTGCATCGAATAATAACAGCAGCGTAATATCCCGAACACAGTGGATCTGTACGGCTTGTGCCTCAAATACTCGAAAAGGCAGCAATAACTCAAATACACCGAAAGATAAGCAAAACTGTTTGGAAAATAGTACACCGCAGGTACAGTCTACGTCACTGATATCGAAAGAGGTGAAAGAGATAATAACTAACTCTTTAAGCGTTGAATTTAAAAAAATTCGTGAAGAGTTAAGTGTTTTACAAAGCATTAAGGAATCCATAGATTATTTCTCCAATCTATACGACAGTGTTAAGCAAGAATTAGAGGAAGCGAAAAGTGAAATTTTGAACTTAAAAAAGGACAATTGTGAATTAAGAGACATTATTAATTCCCATAGCAGTGTTATAAACAGTCTGGAAAAGGAAGCAAGAGCAAGTAATATAGAATTACACTGTGTACCTGAATTTAGGAATGAGAATCTTGTAAACACAATCGAACAAATAAGCAAAGTAATAAGTGTTCCTCTAATTGAAGGTAGCATCACTAAATGTACAAGGGTTGCAAAACAAAATAAAAGCTCAGCTCGTCCTCGCACAGTAATAGTAAAGTTTTCAACTCCACTTATACGTGATCGATTTTTGGCTGGTGTTATCAACTATAATAAAAAGAACGCCGAGGACAAACTGAATACATCGCACCTTGGAATATCAGGGGAAAAGGCACCTGTTTTTGTGTCTGAGCATCTAACTTCTGCATCTAAGGACATATATGCAGCAGCAAGACTCCTTGCCAAGGAAAAACAGTATCGCTACGTTTGGTCACGTAACGGTAACATATTTCTTAGAAAATCAACTGCGAGTGACGTAATATTTGTAAAATCCAAAGACTTTCTAAAAACTTTAGAGTAAATTGTGTTTATAAGTTTTTTTTATTTATTTAATCTGTTAAGATTTTTTGTGTATTGTTTTTTAATAGTTTTAATCTATGCTGAGTAGCTTAAGAATCTTGTATCAAAATGTAAGAGGTATTAGGACAAAAATATATGATACTTACCGTGCCATACTTAATGATAATTTTGATGTCATTATTTTTACAGAGACATGGCTTAATAGCAGTATTAACAATAACGAATTTATAGACGAAAGGTACGTGGTATATAGGCGGGATCGTGAATCTAGTAATTCTTCAAAAAGTGATGGTGGAGGCGTTCTAATAGCTGTTTTAAAAAAAATTAAAAGCTACAGGGTTACATCTTGGGAGACTGCATACGAGGATCTATGGGTAAACCTTACGATTGATTCGACAATTATTTCTATTTGCGCGGTGTATATTCCATCTCCGTTAAAATATGAAGTATTAAAAACTTTTATACAAAATACAGAAAAACTAGTTATTCAACAACCTACAACCCTAATAATTGGTGATTTTAACATACCAGCACTGCACTGGGTATTGGACGGTAATATACCCACAAAGTTTACGGTGAACCACACCAATTCGGCAGCTGGTTGTTTAATAAAGGATTTTATGTCTCTTACAAGTTTGACGCAAAGTAATGGTATTAATAATATGTATGGTAAAATGTTGGATTTAATATTTACTAATATTGATAATATTACGGTTACCAATAGTTACACATGTGTTTGTCCGGTTGATAATTATCATCCTCCATTAGATATATTCTTAAATCTGAATACAGTTGAAAAACTTTTTGAACCAATTACTTTTACTAATTATAATTATAAAAACGCGGACTATGATATTGTAAATACACATATTCAAAATTTAGACTGGGAGTTGTTGTTTTATAATTGTAGTGATACTGATAAAATGGTCAATATTTTCTATTCTGAATTACGTAGAATAATAGAGATTTGCGTGCCGAAAAAAAAAGTAAAAAATAATAAAAACTATCCAATTTGGTTTTCACACAATCTTAAAAAGCGATTAAAAGAAAAGAATAAGTACAGATTATTATTTAAAAAATATGGCAATCCTCTCGATGAGATTGAATTCAAAATTCTCAGAGACAGATGTAATGATCTTATAGATATCGATTATAATAAGTACATTGAAAACGTAGAAAATAACGTAAAGGTAAATCCAATGTTTTTCTATTCCTATATAAAAAATCTTCGTAGTAATAAATGTGATTACCCGGCTTTAATGACATTAGATGATTGTAATTTTACTGGAGGAGTAAACATATGTAATCAATTTGCAAAGCATTTTTCAAGACAATATGTTCAAAACGCCAAGATTTCTAGTGATACATCCTGCACTAATTGTAATGATACATGCAACTCGCTTTTATCAGAAATTACCATAACCGAAAAAAATACTAACTCAAATAGAATCTCTAGATATAAAGAAGGGGCCTGGATCTGATAACATACCATCTATTTTTGTCAAAAAAACTGCATCAACACTAGTAAAACCACTTTATCTGATATATCAAAAATCACTCAAAGATGGCAAATTTCCCTCTTATTGGAAAAAAACGAGAGTTGTACCTATTTTTAAAAGTGGAGAGAAAAAATGCATAGAAAATTATAGACCCATTTGTATTTTATCAGTTTTCGCAAAAAATTTTGAGTCATTAGTTTGTCCTTTTCTCACTTGGCACACGAAACCCATAATAACAGAGAATCAACATGGTTTTATAAAAAATAGGTCTACAATTACTAATTTGGTAGCTTTTGTGGAGGATATCATAAAATCATTAGATTCTAATACACAGGTTGATTGTATCTATACAGATCTGGCGAAAGCTTTTGATGTGGTTGATCACAACTTTTTAATTCAGAAGCTTTATAAATATGGGATAAGCGGGAAATTACTTAAACTAATCGAAAGTTATTTGCAAAATCGAGAAATGAATGTTGTTTTGGGAGGTTATGAGTCAAATACATTTTTTTCAACTTCCGGAGTGCCTCAGGGATCGAGACTTGGTCCTATTTTATTTGGAATTTTTATCAATGATGCCGTAAATGTTATACATCATAGTAATTTTCAACTTTACGCAGATGATCTAAAAATTTATAGAACAATAAAAACTATTGAAGACTCGGTTCTTTTGCAACAGGATTTAAATAGATTTGCCATTTGGTGTTCTGAGAATCAAATGAAAATAAATAACTTTAAATGCCACAGCATAACTTTTAGTAGAAAAATAAGTGATATTAATTACAATTACAGTATAAACGGTTACCCTCTTAAAAAAGTTACTCAAACACGAGATTTGGGTATTATTGTTGACGCAAAGATGAGTTTTATTCCACATATAGATGATGCTGTAAGCAAATCATTAAGGACATTAGGGTTTATAATTAGATCTACTAAAGCCTTTAAAAAATCTAGTACATTAATAATCTTGTTTAATGCATTAATAAGAAGTAAGTTAGAATATTGTACAATAGCTTGGAACCCATATTATCACACGCATAAAAATAGATTGGAACGAATACAAAAGAAATTCTTAAAGTTTTTATCTTACAAAGACCGAATTAATAATGAAGTAAGCAATTATGATGATTTATTACGACATTATAAAATATTGAAATTAATTCATCGCAGGGATATTGCTGATCTCTGCTTTTTACACAAAGTAATTTCAGGAGATATCGATTGCCCTAGATTATTAAAAGAACTTAATATAATTACTCCTAAACCAAATGCAAGAGTAACTAATGCTCAAAGTTTTAATTGTCAGTTCTCGAGAACGAATTTAGGTTTAAATGCCCCACTATGTAGAGCTGGAAAATGTTATAATAACTTACCAAAAAATGACTTTGATATATTTTATGACTCCTTACACTGCTATAAGGCTAAACTGAAAACCTACTTTATGAACTTATCTCAATCAAATAACCCCTAATACCTTTCACATAGTAAATTATTATCTTAGTTTTATATTTTTACCCATTTCTTTTTTTATTATTTGATTTGGTTATTTTTCTATCTATGTATTTACGATTTATGTAATATCATAATTTAGTTATATTTTTGTTAAAACTTTTTTTTTACAAGGATATTTTGTTATTTAAATGTTAGAGTTTTTTCATTTCTTATATTTTTTTTTGTAACATAAGTGAGCAACAACAACAACATTTTTCTTAGTTTAACAATTATTATATACATGTTAAGTTAGCCTGTAATTGTGATATACTTTGTAACACTTTCTTATGTATAACTATAATAAGTTAAAAAATGTATTCTTAGTATATAACGTAGGCTTCCTAATAAATAAATAAATAAATAACTAAATAAATATCCCAATTCTCAATCACTTAACAGGATAAAACATTATATTCAATCATTAGCTCATACATTACATCTATGAAAAAAATCTGCCGCATGGAAAAAAAGACTAACTAACAAACTGACAAATATACGTCTCTATTAAAATATATAGTAGCAAGGAATTTCACATATTAGACAAAAAGTTTATATGCCAATTTGGGTGGCAATCAATGCAGTGGTTGTGCCTGCATCATTTAGATCATCTTTCGTTTTGATGTAAATATACTCGTACATATATTCTATAATACGAATTATTATTAATGTTAAAAGTGATTCCTAAATAGGAAGCGGATAACTTAATATAAAGTTAACATTTTCTGCCTTTATTGGATATAGTAGAAAGCCAAATAATATTTCTTTACTCAATTTTAATTAGTTGGTAACAAGTTTACATGACATTGTTATTTTAATCTCCGGATTGGCGATGTATAATCTTTTCGTGTTTCAGTTGAAAAGTTCCATAACAACCTCGCCGGTGCTTGTACCTAGTAATGCTTAGAGGAGAATGTTTATAAATGATTAATAACACATACAATAAAATGTATTCTAGGAATTATAAGTTCATTATTTATTGAAGAGTAATATTATTGTAGAGCTCATATTTTATTTCCGGTGAACGTTAATTAGCGAAATAGCTGCATTGTTGGTGTAGTGGTTCTTATACACACGGCTGCAAATCAAGAGGTCCTGGGTTCGAGTTCCGCGTCGGTCCTAATTAGTTACTGGGGTATCTGTCACGAAATGTTTAGCAGCAGCCCGGTTGAGAATTTAGGTGTTTACACTCTCGTGCCTGAGAAAGCACGTTACTTTGTCACTTTTTCACCTTATTTTTCACTGGTAATATGAGAGTTAAAGGAATAGAGACTACACACATTTGTACAGTACAATATGTTCCGCGCAGTTGCTAGCGTCAGAGAGTTTGGTTGTCGCAATTGTCTAGGAGAATATTACTACACTTTTAATTACACCCAACAGCTGTGAAGTAGTCGATTTAAGTTTTAATTTTATAATGAGTTTCTTTTGGGCTCTTCTCAGCAGAACTGATTTCAGAGCCCAGCAGCTTCCTCACGGACTGACGATACTAACGCTCTTTAAAAGAAATTATATTGATGTTTCAAAAGTGCTTATAATAAGTTTAATTAAATAAAGTTTCTTTCATTTCATAATATACTCTTTCAATGGGAAGAAATGTATTTTTTTACAATTGTTAATAATGTATGTACAAAGGCTATAATGTATCTTAAAATATGTCTGTGTCAGGCTGGAGTGAGGCGCGGTACCTCGGCAAGCAGGTGGGCCCGCTGTCCGAGCTGCAGCACGGCGTGCGCGGGCGCGTGTACGCGGTCGACTCGCGCACGCTCTACCTGCACGACTTCCACTACGATGGGGTGGGTCCTGGTAAGTTTTACATTGTTTAGTTCCTTAAACATAAGTTATTTATTAGATTTTTAGTAAAATTTGACTTACGATGCCGACATTGCTGGGAAAAATCCCGAAAAGGAAAACAAAAGTTCGCAGCGTACATCGTTATTGTTATAGCAGATCTCATTGTAAAGACACAGATACGAGTATTTCACTTATTAAATAATGCATAAATGAAATATATTAGCATATTGTTTGCTTTGTGATCGTTTGGTTGATAGTGATTTTTTTAAAATTATATTCATTGAGGTACTTTATAAAACGAAAGCCTTCCAAGATTGTGATCGTAAAATTAATCTTATTTCGTAAGCTTAAAGTTTATCTGTTCTTGTTCTTAATAATTTAATTGCACCAAACATGTGCACAGTGAATGCTCCTCACCTCTACACATCAACTTACAACTTGTCCCGACGACTGTCTAACGCCTGAACTTCGCATTTGCATAGAACTCCGAACTTCGGCGGCCGCTGTCGCTACATTACTAATTAGTTGACACACGTGCTGGTTCACATCGACTAGAAACTTCCGAAATGTACTTTAGGGGGATATAAATAAAGTAAAAAATAATATACTTCACATAGCATATAAAGTTACGCGCTGGTACAAGATAATTTGGTTTTAATTGTTTTATAATGTGGGTAAGAAGGTTTTGTAGCAAACATACACGTAGGGCTGTGGCTCAAAAATCTATATTATAAATAATATTTATTAAAGAAACATGTTTTGTGAATATGTAGTAAAATAATATGCGTAAAATATATAGATAAATAGATTTGAATTACTATTGTAATATTTTTAAATCTCGTAGGGTTACGTCTTTGTTCGTTAACTTTACTTAAAGGCTTAGCATTAGTTTCCTAGTATGTTGTGTTAGACGTATCGCAGTTTTGTGAAGATTTACTAAATAATATCTTTTGTTTGTTTTTGATGTTATTTAATACTTAATTTATTATATTATCTGAATATCATTTTGTTTTTATTAGCTTAAACAGTTTTGTATGAAAAATGATTTCAAAATCTTAAATAATAATACAAAAATGATCTCCATAAACTACGCAGAGTAATAAGGATTAATAGAATGTTTTCATCTAATAATAGAGAAACTACGTACACATATACTTTAATATGGTGCTCTTGTGCTTATAGACAATAAAGAACACGAGCTCAATAATTATTTCGAGACACAATAACTATAACTAGCTTCAGTATTTTATCCGAATTTGCTTCGGCAACTCATAAAAATTTATAGCTAATGTTAAAAATGAATTTAAGAAGAAGAACGAAGTGTAAACAAAATGTTATATATTGGTTTTTGTTGGTATTGGTTCATGCTTGATAAAGTGTTTTAGATAAAGTTGTCGATACTGTAATGATAATTTGATTACATTTTTTATTTTTATGAAATGTTCTTCTGTTACAACGAGAGGAGTATTAAAAAAAACTTTAATAATGCATAATAGGTATATTCAGGCTTAAAAAAAGCGGCTAAGTAATACGTTTTTAGTTTCTTCTTAAAATGCAAATCTCCTTGCTCGACCTCTATGTTAAATACGTAACAAGCTTTGGTTTCAGAAGGTTACTTTTTCACTTGGTCACTTGTCTAAAATATTCAAACACGCGTTTTATAATTTAACTTCGTCCCAATTGGGGTTGAATCCTAAAAAACGTAGAACTACGTGTTTTATTAATTATGTCGAAGAACATTAATACAAAGTTGTGAGCAAACTTTACTTAAAAAAATGCTATTTTGTATATAAACTTTACCAGCTTTTTTATCCCCTTAGGAAATTATGAAAAATTGTTTCATCCTATATTCAGATTGCCCACAACATTCGACATATTATTGTTTTTTTTTTCAAGTAAAAAGTATAATATAACTTTATTACCAGTCAAGAACCTACTATTTTCGTACTTATGTACCTACTTGCATTGCCCGCAGCTCCGCCCGCGTTCAGATGACCAAAAACCAAATTCTTAGGTTTTAGATATTAGTATACTCTTACATTGCAGTTTTTGTATTTTTTCTCAGAAATGAGACATTTTCCCGTAGTAAAAAGTATCCTATATGTTGACTCGGATAACCAGCTATCATTATATCAAATTTCATCAAAATACTTCCAGCGGTTTTTCTGTGATGCGGTAACATACAGACAGACAGACAAAAATTCTAAAAACTATAGATTCGGCCTCTGTATCGATAATAATGTCCATTTCAATAAGATTTTTCAAAAAATATTTAATGTACAGATTCGGCTTAGATACAATTTTATTATATGTATAGATAAGAATAATAATTTAGCAAGAATTATGTTTTTAAACTAATGACTCACCCTCACTCCACTCGGGTTCGTTCCTAGATACGTTTTAAAGTTTAGTATAGATTTTTTAGAGATGAGATATTTTCCCGCAGTAAAAAGTATCCTATATGTCGACCCGGATAGTTAGCTATCATCATCTAAATTTCATCAAAATCTGTCCAGTGGTTTTCTTGTGTACTTACTTTAACTGTACTTACGACCGCTACTGCACTCAAAAAGAAACTACAAAAATCTATAAGATATTGAAATAGCTATTGAATGATTACTCAAACTGAGTACGAGAAAGGAAAGTAAGGAGAGTAAGGAAGGCAGTTTAAGTGAGATTTAAGTCCAGGCTAACTCCTCGTAATGAGAGCAGCTCCGACGTCTGGTCTAGACTTCAGCGTAAATGACTTCCACAAACCGCCACATCTGTACGGAACTGCTAAATGAAAATCCAAGCCACGAGACTGTTCACAAATGTTCGAAATTAATTTTTATTTATTCGCTCATAGAAATTAAATGTGCAGTGTTATGATATATTTCTTAAAATTTTAGAAGATTATTTTAATTATTACATTTAATTTATATAAATTATTATTTTAATTTTATCCAATTTATATAAATGATACATATTATAGTATGTTTAAGAATCACAGAAAAACTAAGTTTTATTAAAACTTTGAATCCCTAGAAAATAGTTTTGTTACTTGTTTTGATTTAACGATGTGTGCAAATGTTTTTTTTATTTGTGAATTATTATAGCAATAGAATATATTTAAAAATTGTATATATATATTTTATATAAAAATTATTATTTATATAAATAAATAAAATATGTTACTGAAATTCTAAATCACTTCTATCTTCTTGTAATTATATAAATAAAATAAATATTTGTCCTCTATGCGTTCCTAAACCATTAATTCGATTGTGATGAAACTCTGGCGAAGTATCTTGTATATGCCTGGGAAGGTTGCTCGCCAAAAAAAATTCTTTATACGTTTATATTTTATGCTTTTCTAAACCATTTAAGCGTAGGGACACTCTCGAGTAAAGCGAACGTAAGTCGCGAATGTTTTTCTTAAAGAATTAAATATTATCTTTAAAATTGACTCCTTTGTAGAAAGTCGATCAAGTGCGATAGTTCCCCGTCCGTGTTGGGGCATTTGTTGCGGGCGCAGATGTACGAGCGTCGTTTTCCACCTAATGAGAGACGAACACTCGGTGTATATATTTGCTCTAATACCACCTTTATGTTAAACATATTAGATACCATTATCGCATACACAATAAAATGACTAGCACTGTATCGGTAATAAATAGTACATGGGATTATAAGACTAACAGCTTTTGTATTAAAAAAGGCATTCGTGTGGCAGTGTTTCGTCGAGGTGCGTCTACTACCAAATATTACTAAAGGTAGCTTTGAGAAGTTTTCTGGCTCAGATCTGCTCGTTTGTTTTGGCATTTTTATCACGATTTATATCCGTCTTTAAAGTTTTAATGAATATCTTTTTCATAAAAGTATAGAAAAGTTTAAAATTATATTTTGCTTATGGGCGTGATGAATTTTGGCGAAAATTATTATTATTTACGTGCGTGCTATCACATTTCTTATCATTCCATCATACATGCGCAAGAATTATGAAACTTAAAAGCAATAATGAAAATTATTATATGATTTGCATGCTATGTTACAAAGATTGTATTTAGTTTAAAATATTTTACATTGAAATTCAGTTTTTTTAACCATAAAGAAAAATAATTATTCGTTCATAACTTTTTTGTTTATTAATTTATTTAATTAATAAAACCAGTAAAGAATGAAGCAATCTGGTAGAAGTAAGACAAAGGAATAATCAAAGAATTACGTGTCTGTCGATAGCATCGTAGTTGTTTATTTATCAATGCCAAAAGATCAAGACCTAGAGGACTAATATTTAGAACAATTTTCGCCTGAAGTTATAGTAAGGATGTGGCAAAAATTTTTATTTTTTTTTGAAAAAAAAAAACAAAAAGGTCTCAGTAAAGTCAGGTGGGATTGTTTGTATACCGTACTTGTACGTAAACATATCCTTATGTAGATCTTTATATCATAGCCTTGTCAATAAAATTAATAAAATAGTTATAATATAAATTTGAATATTGAAAAGGTATTGAAAGATTAATATTCAAGTAAGAGTAATCAGCCGAGTTGCAGTAATCCTAAGCCCTAAGTGCAAGCAATCATCCGCTAGAATTTATTGGATTTATTAGCGGTAAGCGACAAGCGTACCGCAGGTCTAATTTCCCGCGGGGATCGCTCTGCGCTTTAAAAAGATTACCCACCACCCGACAGACAGACGTACACCTCCTTCGTTTCTTATTATCTTCGTTTATATATATAAAATAATATATTAATTAATTCACAATAAAATAGAATTGTTAAAGTTAAAATATTATTTTGAGAATGGTCAATTCAACGGTGTTTATATACCTAATTTTCTATTTATGTACACATCACTTAGGTACTTGGTAGATGACAGGTTGGTTTTAATGACAATTATATTACGATTTATGATTCAACATTAACCTTAAAAGCTGTGTGTTCATTAAATTATTATACGAAGTGCTTTTATCGGCCAATATAAAGTAACATATAAATATAATTATATTTCATAGGTAACATACTAGAATGTTCGGATGGTTTTCACATAGATAATACACATATTTTAAGTCTTTGTTTTATAAACACTAACGTTTTGAAATACTAAGAAACATTATGGAAAATTCACGTTTCTGTAGGTTTTAGAAACGTTTAGAATAACTTCAAATATAGCCTTCCATTAAAATTAAAGGAATATAAAGTGTAAACCTAGAGTACAAAATGCAAAATATATTAATCTAATAAAAACTAAAAATAATACTAATAAGACTTAATAATGTATCTAAAGTCTATTGAAGGCGATACGAATCACGCGATGCGTGTATTATTAAACCAAATTAAATAATAATTATTCATTAAGTTTGAATTGAATGCCGTATCCTCGCACTAACGTATGGTATGCGCTGTCCGCGCTATGTACTGTCCGTGCACAGTGTCTCGACGGGTCATCTCCGTACATACCGGCCTGTGTTTTGATTGAAGGTGAGATACAAACTACGATAAATATACAATCGTTTACAAACATAATATTATGGGTGCAAGAATTAGACAATGGCTCGATGCTCGCTTTGTTATATCGTTTGTCATCCTCGGTGTGATGCGGCAAGTGTGCATGTTGATGTTACAGGTACCTACTAAAATGTGTACAATTTTGCAGTAAAGATCATTGGTTATCAAAATCGACTTGAAGTACTTGTTTTTTTTATTACTTGTTTAATTAACATAACCTCATCGTAACATTACATATCCATTTTAAATAATTTTATATGTTAGCTAATGAATAGAAGTAATAAATAGTCATATTTTTTATATTGTAACGTGACTCATAGCGACATTGGAAGTTCACAGTATGCCAGAAATCACAGTGTCGATTTTCACATTAAGTGAATGATATTTATTATATATTGAATGATAATAAACAAGTTTGTTTTAATACATTCGTCCCGGTTTGTTTATGATAATTAATATCATTGGGAAAGGTCTCATCACGCATTGTCTCATTACGAGAGGTGCATATAGAGTACGAGGTTACTAAATCATCAATTGAAAATTAAATAATGAAAATGCAAAGTTAGATTCACAATCAAAAAGCAAAACTGATTATTTGATTTATAAAAACAATGCCATGCTAATGCACGTTCAATGTAGAGCTGATGAAGCATTCAGTCGGGGAGTTCGGCTTAACTCGATAGATCCATCGGCTTCAGAGCTCGACGAATTTTATTTTCAGTTCCGATTACTATTCAACGTAACAACGTAACATTAGTTTTTGTATGGAAAGGAAGATAGATAAGCTCTGTGTAGAGATGGCAGAGTCTATTTCACTGTAACGGGTCGGATGCTGCACGCGGTGCGCATTGTCCGTCTTTCCGACGCGATGCCGCGTGCCGTCAATATCACTTACTTGAAAACTTTGAAAGGAAAAAAAACTAGAAGAAGAGTACTGTTTTATATTCTGATACTGACGTTATTGGAACTCTTCAATGGTTGCACTACATATTTCTAATGTTTTTAGCTACGTGCACATTCTATCGGTGTCATGCGAGTTGTATAAGATAAAAATTTGGCCTATTTTTAAATAAATAGCTTTGATTCTGTTATTTTGGCAGAAATGCCCTCATTTTGTACTATACATATTTTATTTATATTATTAAACATACTTTACTTTCTTTTTACTTAGCTCTTTTTAAATAACATAACTTTAGTTTATCAATATAATAAAAAAAAATTATCCCAAGAAAAGACTTATCAAGTCATAAAGAAAATGAGCGCAAATCTAAGGTAATGTAATACATGTTTATATGTAACATAGCAGGAGGTAGCGGAGGTGGAGTGTGGCGCTGGAGAGAGGTCAACTGTTTATTTTTCTATTGTTACTTTAGCGCTTTAACGCGCCGGGAATTGCACAATGTGGGGTACATTTAGTTACTCATGTGTTGCGCTGAAATATTTTAAACAACTGTATTGTGTAGTGATGTCCGCCGCGGGGCGACGCGTTCGATGCAATTGTACCGGCGACATTTGTGTAGGAGTAAGAAAATAAATAACTTCAGTTAATTTAGAATAGAAATTGAGTTGACTGAAAAAAAATAAGCATGTTTTATAGTAATAAAGATTAATTTACTCAGCAACAAGTATTTGTTTCCTGCTAATAGAAAGAGAGAGAGAGAGAGAGAGAGAGAGAGAGCGATACGCATCGCTAATACATAACTATTAACTGTATGTCATATACTCTACTCAAAGCATATATGTATTTATTCTTTTTTACAGCTCAATAAATTAGAAAGGGGGGAGGGGGGGGGGTAATAGACATTGTGAGTAATAGACATAGGTATAGGTAATAGACATAGGTATAGGTAATAGACATAGGAGCAGAGTATGGAGTGTGGAAATTTTGTCCAAAATAAAAAAAATAAAACTGTATCTGACAAATTGTCAAATTACACGGCAGAATGTTACCTTAGTGGAACAAAGGCCGGTAATTACTCGATGTTAGCCTGATGTTGTTAGGTGTTAGTAGAGCGCGCCTGTAACGGTGCTCCTACGAATACGATGCGGAACGCGAACTGTGCTTGAGCTCTGGTAGTTTTTAGACAACATAATATACTGATCTAACATACTTGTTTTGAAAATATTTTTGCTATATATATTAGACCATACATTTAACAAAAAACTATTTTAAAATAAAAGCAGGGGCAGTGTATATTGTGTTAGTGTATACTGCGTATAACGTTAGAGTTTTACGCAGTAAATAAATAAAATAAAGAAAATACCCAAACCTATAAAAAAATAGAATTTCTAAGGACCATAGAGTGTTACCATTGATTTATAGAGTTCCATACCTGGAAAACAAAAGCGAATCCTTATAATTTTAATTTTTTTTATGGGTTTGGGTATTTTATTTTAGTATTAAGATATCTGTCTGTCTGTACGTCAGCGTGTCATGATTTCACTCAAACATTATTTGTATTATAAAAATGAACGGAAGTTATTTGTAGGTATATCTAAATCGCGCTGTTATAATAAAAATAAATAAATAAATATATACTATAAATAAATATGTTGAGACATTAACACACAGCACCATCTAGTTCCATAGTAAGCTACGAGGCCTGTATTATGAATAGCTGATACACTACACATATATAACTTTAAATACATAAATTTTATAATATAATGCTGCTGTCAAACTACAAAGTATAATAAAATTGGGGTAACACTCCATACATGTAACTAAGGAGTAAAAAAAGTGAGTATACTCGTATAAGTACATGGATTTTGAATTGGTTTTTAAATAGAGATAACTCAAAATCAGATGTTTTTAAACAATTTATTTGCAGAGTTATGTATACGTTTCTGAAGTCGTTACCTACACGGCAGTACAATTTGTAATTTAATATACCTGAACTTTATGTTAATCTATTCCACAGTGCGATTCTCTATAAAACGTGATTCGAAATCGAATTATGACGAAGCAATTTGAAACGTAGTAAAGTCATCAAATAATTTAATCATGAAAATTTGATTACCGTGTAATTAAGTATTTTAACATTCACAATATTGTGTAGTTTTATTATAAAATTAAAATACTCATAGTTTAATTAAATAAATAGTATTCTGACAAAACTATAATTTTCAGCCAACTGTTACGAAAGAGATTTTGCAAGAAAACATTGATTCAATCTATTTCAATAAGATTGTTTGAAAGTAACGAATTGGAAATCGATCAATTAATTTTATAAGAAATAATAACCTACAATTATTATAATTATAAATATAAATGAAATATAAATATTTTGGGACATTAACACACCACCCGTAGTAAGCTACGAGGCTTGTGTTATGGTTACCAGGTATTTGATACACTACACATATATAACTTTAAATACATACATATTATAAATATAAACACCCATGACTGGAGTACAAACATTCGTGCTCAGCACACAAATGAATGTCCCTAGCGGGACTCGAACACACACAGCTGGCACAACAAGAACTATAAAATGAGCCAACGTGTCGTCAAATTCAATTGAATTCAGCCCATTTTGTTCTTTTGAAATTTGTTAACATGTATTTGAAATATTGACCAATATCTAAGTTTGCAGTCAAATATTCTAAACGTTGTTTGCGTTTTGACATTTACGTGTTGCAATGTGCCAGTGCACTGTGCCTGCGTGTAGGTACATTGCGGAGTGTGCAAAGAGAATGTGTCTAATGAGATTTCAAATCACAGAGTTACAAGGAAATTCCTCAACGTATTTTAGTAATTGTGACAAGTGTTCTTATCCATCTTTTCTATTACAGTCTAGAATCTAGATAATAAATAATGTTTTTACCACATTTAATCTATACTAATATTATAAAGAGGCAGTTTGTTTGTTTGTTTGTTTGTTTGTTTGTTTGTTTGTTTGTTTGCTTGCTTGCTTGCTTGTTTGTTTGTTTGTTTGAAGGCGCTAATCTCAGGAACTACTAATATTATTTGAAAAATTCTTTTTGTGTTAGATAGCCCGTTTATTGAGGAAGGCTATGTGCTCTAAATCATATACTATAAAGTCTATCTCTTCCATACTAACCGTTAAAACGTACCTAGGGACGAATCCGAGCGAAGCTTTTGAATATATGGAAACGATGTATTTAGCAAACATAGTTTCCTACAACTCTTTTAATTTCACGTTTTTCTCCACTTCTTTATTAACATTGTCAAATTATCTTTCGACAAAACTAAAACATTATAACTTTAAATCCTATTTTAGTGTATTTACTAATAATTTGGTGTACATACCACTTCTGTGATTTGTTCTAAGATCAAGTTTCCGTCGATGTGCTTTTACGTAGATAACTGCTGGCTGAGATTAGTGTGCTTCGGGAAAGGACGTATATAAGGAAGACGTTTTGGATTTTACTAAGAGAAATTCTATTTTAAAGTAACTCAATAAATTCATTAGTGTTGGGAGCTTCCTCCGTAGACGAGCTAACTGCTGACTTAAAAAAAGAGCAAGTGTTAGGAAGTTATAAAGTACGACTTTACACTGAGCCGAGGTTAGTCCTAGGGGCAGAGGGTAGAGTCGTACACACGTGGCAAAAAAATAAGAGTCAACTTGTTCTTATCGTATCCTGATGTTTTAGACATAAATCAATGATTATAAATTACAGCTTCTGTTAGTGATTAAAACCACTATGTACCTACTGAGGTAACATACGAGTATGTAGGTACCTAGTTATTTCTATGATACTGCATTATTAGGTTATTGGCAGTGCTCACACAGTGCTAGATCAAAGTCGCTTTGAAAACATACTGAGTGGGTTCGATCTCCGGACCCTGCTGATCTCTGAAATATTCACATGTGAATCTCATTACCAACATAACCAAAACTTGTTTATATGTTGAAGGAAAACACCGTCAACGTATGCTAAGCTAATTTACATTTGGCCAGCATTGTGGATTGTTACTTAATCCTCCTCGTATTAAAGAGAAGTGTGACATCACACTAACTGAATAATTATTATTACTATTTAAGCCAGAATAAGAGTTCAAATGGATTCAAAACGGTGGAGCGACGATTTAAGAGAGTGTTTGGAGCTTATCAAATTAAATGCATGCTGAGAATAGAAGTTTATGATTTTTTTTTGCGAAAGCCGGTCTATAGTTGGTAAATATATTACTTTAAATAATGGAAATTTCAATGCTTGAAGCATAAATGTAAGATATATGCAATAGTAAAGTGTTACGTGGCAAAAGCAAATTGAATTTTAAAGCTCGAAGTGCCTGTCGGGTGTCGGGAGCGGTGTCTGTACGTCGACACTCGCTCTTTGATGTTAAGGGCTTAACCTATGAGGGACGATGCACAATTATGGGACCTTATTTTTGGTTAATTTCTGTTTTTCTTTTATAAAAATTTCTTTAAGTTCATAAATAATATTAAAATGTATTTGCTACAATTTTATAACTAAAAAGTACATATTCGTCAAAATCAAAGACAGACCAAAGATAATATATTAATAAATAAAACGAGTTCTGTATTAGTTCATTTGCATACTTTCCGCAATTATTTTGTATTTTTTTGCAATTTGAGACAATTTAGTCCCTATCAATTATTTTAACTAGAATTTACTTAATTTAACGGAAAATGTTTAAATTATATTCTATTAAATAAAGGAAGCATTACATATCGGATGCTAAATAATTAATACATATCTACTTATTCATTGCTATAATTATCATTTATAATTAATATTAGGATTATCAAATATGAATATAACAAAATTCAATAGCCTCAATTTATTTGAAGTAATTTAATGAATTCAATGGAGATAGTTAAATTTGAACCACATTTAAATGTACAATATTATTTTGTCAGGCGAGGTTGTTCCGTGAGGCACATCATAATGACCAGTTGTCGATAAGTATATCATTTTCAAATGGCAACGTACTATATATATATACAACTTATTTTATAACTCTATTTGTTTGTCGTAGAAATATTTACATAAAAAGGGGGAATATTGTAGGTTCAATATTAACGCACTATTTTTAGTAATATATGCACGTCCCCAACATCCTAGACGTCGTAAAGACTTCGCTACTGATCCATGTATTCAATTGTATTCTAACATATTTTAACTTTAGCCTTGTTTGTACGTTTGTAACACTAATACATACATACTAATATTATAAATGTGAAAGTTTTTGAGAATGGATGTCTGGATGATTATTTCTCTTTCACGCCAGAACCGCTGAAGGGATCTGGAATAAAGGCGCAGAGTTAGATATAGTCTGGAATAGCACATACATTACTTTTTATCCCGGAAAAATGTACGTTTCCCGTGGGATGGATTTGTTTTTGTCTAGGGATGAATTGCTAATGCTTTATACTTACAACCTAGCACAAACCGGTATTTATCGTTTCGAAATATTTAAAAATATTACAAAAATTTTTAAGTACCTTTTGGCATTCCATCCTACTTTTTGGCTTAATTTGCTATCCTGTGCACTACAAATACGTTCCATACAAAAATGTATATTAGACCTTCGACCGTACTATATGAGACTACCCTTAAGCAGTGCCCACTCAGCGCCTCGTCCCAATTAGCTTCGACAATTATTGGCAGATCCCACCGAATTATAGTTCAGATGGAGGTTAATTAATAACAACTCTGTTTCATTTAAAATAAGGTACAATTTGCAAAAAACTTGATAACATAGAAATATGAACTCTTTTTATATTCTGACGGATAAAATATCGTACGTGAAAACATCGTCGTGATCCAACCATTGATTTGGTTATTTAGGGAGTGGGTTCGTTGGAGTGGTTTTCGACATTTGGAAGTGGATTATATCGATTTAAAGTAGAGAACGCTAAAATATTTATATAAGCACTATGTTGCATGTAGTTTAAAATGGAATAATAATAATGGAGGTTTGACGTCGAGAGAATATAATTTAAGATTAAGATGAAGTTATTCTCAGTTACATAGTTGGTAGGATGGGATTCTCCAAAACCACGCTTTTGTCTCAAGTAAGTTGACTAAAATATTTACCCTCGCAAGTTAGTAATTATAACATATTTAGAATAGAGCTTGGGTTTCATTGGATACGGTGGTTTGGCCTACGTGTTAGACAAATAGCTCTGTTTGACTTGTCATAAGACTGCTTAAATTAAATGATTAAAAGGAAAAGTCTGTAAAATATATTTCACTAGCGACTCACTCTCACTCCGCTCGAGTTAGTCTACCGCTTAGTATAAATTTCTCAGAGATTAAATATTTTCCCGTAGTAAAAAGTAGCTTACTCGTATATGTTGACCCGGATAACCAATTATCATCATACCAGATTTCATCAAAATCTCCAGTGGTTTTCTCATGATGCGTTCCCAAATACATAGACAGACAGACAAAAATTCTAAAACCTATGGATTCGATCTCTGTATCGATAATAATGAATTCTTAATAAGATTTTCCAAAAAAATATTTAATCTGCAGATTCGATTCAGAATTTTATTATACGTACAGATTACGCAGTTTTTGGGTTGGACTTCTCATAAACTGGCGATGTTAACATAGAAAATAATTTGCGGAATATGTGGAAAGTTGAGATAAGATAGTGTCGGTCATCGGCCGCGAGCGAGATGTCCTCAGCTGAGTGAAGGCTTAAAGGGATTTGGAAGGAAATCTGTTCGGACGAAGTTTTTTTACAACTTGCCTCACTCGTTTTTTAAGTCTAACTTAGTATTAAGGGATAAAGTGAGCAAGATACTTTTAAAAGGCACTTTTGAATTAAATACATAAGTGATTGCTTTCATTTTCTTTAGGTTTTAGTGATATTTATTCAATTATTGCGTTCGATGAGCGAAAAAATAACTTAACAATTCATACAATTAAACCTAAACTATATTAAGTTGAATCTTTATGGTCTAACTAATTACATACAATCATGTAACATGAATCTGTATCCACCTGATGATGTCGGATATATTATAAAATAAATAAATAAATATATTGGGACATAACACACATCACCATCTAGTTCTATGGTAAGCTACAAGGCTTGTGTTATGGATACCAGATAGTTGATATAACTTTAAATACATACATATTATAAATATAAGCACCCATAACTGGAGTACAAACATTCGTGCTCATCACAAAAATGAAAGCCCGCAGCGGGAATCGAACCTGCGACCGCTGGCACAGCAAGTAAGGTTATATTTTTACAAAATAATTGCTCGCTATTAATAATGACAGAACTCACATAACACCACCATTGTAGTATTCTACACGAGCGGCCACAACGCCGCGGGACAATCTTGTCAAAATCAATTATTTGTTAAAGTTCCAATGGTTTTTATCCGACTTTCATACAGACATGACTTTCACCTTTGATTAATCATCGCTTCGTTCCCAGCGCTAATAGTTGACTGTCGAAACTTTTCCCTTTCTAATAACGATGCCAAAGGTTGAGTCATTCAGTTTACGTAACATACATATTTAGTACGATCAATTAAAGAAATGTAAAAATTAAATGGCAACATTCAAATTTTTTGTGTCCACATATTTGTTGTGCTAATGATCAAACCTTTTCTTAATGGTAAACTTTTGATGTCTTTAACTACATTCACTGTCGATTTTCTCATAATTCATATCTAATAGCTGCATGATCGAGATGGGCCCTACTACTGCCGTCTATGCGTCTCTCCTAGTCTTTAAAAGATTGTGGTTTATCATATAAGGCACCCAAATTTACGTAACTCTCGTATAGTTTATTGCTCTTATTATACGTAGGTATAGATTTATTTATTGTTTTTTTCTTGTAAATAGAATATAATTTAATACTAAACATGAATGTGCCAAAATAGTGTGACAAATGTATCATTTCTAACCAGCGCACGATATTATTAACAACTGTCGTGTAAAACAAATAACGTGAACCTTCTCGACGCGTCAGGGCTCGCATTTCACACAGATTGGAATAGTTGTAGCATCCATGTTTCAGTTCAATAAATCACGCCCAAATACCACACATTGTGTTCGACAACTATTGGTTCTCTATTGACTGCAAGCTTTTGCTCATGTCATACTAAACTCATCCAGGCCTCCCCCACGGACACACTCCTGCATACATGTGTACGTATGATACCATGGAGCTGCAAGTTCGTCGGTCAATGGGTCGGGCTTGTCTCTAGGGATTGTTCTCTGCTTGATCAATAACGAGGACAATTCGGTATAAGTATAAGAACTTAGATTATGTTTTATTGGCAAGAATAATCGAATGAGACAGCCTTTTACATTTTTAAGCTTCTGCAAATACACAAGTGTAGATGCAAGTTTGCATTACAAAGTTATAGCAATTATAAGCTGGCGCTGATGCCAGGTGATAAAGTATGTATACACGGTGTCTATATTAATAAGAAATATTTAGAAAAACGACTTTCCATTTTCAATAAAACTTTATCAGAAAATCTGTATTTTTCATTGCTGGAACTTGTACTCTCCTTGTGGAAAGAATATCCGTACATAAAAGTTTTCCACGACGTATAAAACTAAGAAATAACCTAGTTTTAAAAGTGGGTACATATTTTAAAAATAAAAATCTAGTTGAAAAGGATAGTAGTGCACTCACTTGCATAACGCTTTAAAAATGCCAATCGTGAAAGTATTTACTGCGCGTCGCTACTGTAAGAGTATACTGTACGGTACTGCACGGCTGCGGCGCGCGGGCTGCTCTCAACTAAACGTATTTATTTGTGCTGGCAAAAGTTTTCCTATGTAAAGCGGGAAAAAACTTTTATAAGCATATTTAAGTCAAACAAGCCACTGGATTGGAAAAGTAAGGTTTTTACTCAAAAAAGTAAATGATGATGATGTTCTCCTAGCCGATTTCGGCTACGGCGGCCAATCTCATTGAGATTAGCCAACTGCGCAGGAGATATTATAGTGCTCAAGTGTACGCGCAGACACAAGTGCACTCTCTATTCCTATCACTCTCATACTCCGGTGGGACGACCACTCGACACGACCAGTGAGAGTTAAGGCGCAGGACCGACGGCTTTACGTGCTCTCCGAGGCACGGGGGTGAAACACCGCCAACTTCCCAACTCCGGGCTGTTACTGAGACTTATTAGACAGAAAGACTCAATAACTAAACTTGGCCCGACCCGGGACTCGAACCCAGGACCTCCGGGTGTGCAGCCGTACATGCTAGCCACTACACCACCGAGGCAGTTAAAAAAAAGTAAATAGTACAGGTTTAAAGCAGAATTAGACTGGTTTAACTTTTTCTGTTTTTATTCACTTGACTGAATGTTTGCCTATTTATATGACAGATCATAAAATACTATACTAGTATTTATATATACTTTTTATTTACGTTTTTAACAAAGACGTTTGAATTTTCAATATTTTACTTTAAAATAAAAACACGAAAAGAGGTTTATTATTTTGTGCCTCTCAGCAGGTAGCGCAACAGATTGATGTAATACATATTTGCAAAGAAATGGCTTATGACTCATAAGGCGTAGGTTATTTTTTGTCTCCATTGCGAAGTTAGTGTTATAGATAGAGCTTGAGTAAAACGAGGTTAGGACACTAGTTTCTAATTATGTCTATTACTTAGTGATAAAAATCAATAAGACAACACAGGGGCGATTCAGCTTGGAGCTACAAAACTATAAAGTAACATAAAAACATTAATCGTTGAGGGTTTACGTAATGTTTTCTTATAATTTAGTTGCCGTGCGCCGTTCGCGCCAGTCGGCACTATCATATATTTCGCACCTCGTTTACATTTCACAGACTTTGAGGCACTTTTGTGCCAGAATTTGCCTTTTAAATTGCGTTTTTCAGGGCGAATCGCTATAAGGCATTTTGGGCTTAGTTTTTCATATGAAGAACGTGGGCGCTTTATATTTTGACTTTTTAACGCACTTAAAGAAAGTTAATGAAAGATTTTACTTTGATAAATGCTTGTTACTAGGCATATTAGTCTACATCAAAAATTGTAACGTGAAAAAATCGTATTGAAGTCAAAACTAGTACAATTTTTAAAATGTTTTGACTGAATATTAAATCACGCATCATGATAGATGGCTAGAGGGATATTAATGGATATTTTTTACCTGCTATGCTGTTGGATAACTATTATGTCAATTCGCATGGGCTTATCTCCACTCTCTCGAGGATCGGTAAAATTATCTACCCACTATTGAACTGGTTTAGCCATGTTAAACATTACCACAAACAAGAGTATATACCGATAGATAGACATAATTCTTTATAAATTATTTTAATAACGTTACAAAATATCTTTTAAAAGCAAACACACCATGACGGTTGCTTTTAAAAGATATTTTTTGTTTAAATGTCAAAAATTCGCGTCAATCAAATTATTATCTAATATATAAATATCTCGTGTCACGGTGTTTGTGGTCGCAATCCTCCAAAAGGGCTTGACCGATTTTAATGATTTTTTTGTATATTTGGTAGTTATAGAATAGGTCATAAAGTATTTTTCATCCCCCTACCCCCCACCCTCCATTTTTAATCGCGATTTTAGTATTTTTGTATGAAAAATACCCACATAGTTTAATATTATATAAATACATGATATACATACAGGACGAACCCGAGTGAAGTGAGGGTGAGTCTCTATATAACATAAGGCAAAACAGTTTCTATTACATTGAACGCGGGCGAAGCCGCGGGTTCTGCTTACTAATTAATATTTTTAAAATTGTAATAATTATAATAATAACAGCAAAAATTAAATAAATAATTTTCCATATTCAATTATAAAACTAATTAAAACTATAAAAATGTTTAAAGTTCAAATATATTGTAAGGTATTTGTGGGTAGGCTGTCTGTAACAACTATACTTTCGAGACATCTAACACCTCAGTCTCTCCCATGACCATGAATGCTGTAAAGCATTCGAAA
The DNA here is from genome assembly GCA_921882275.1 of Brenthis ino. Lineage (NCBI taxonomy): Eukaryota > Metazoa > Arthropoda > Insecta > Lepidoptera > Nymphalidae > Brenthis > Brenthis ino. Next base: position 23,559,358 of record OV170222.1, on the reverse strand, counting down.
CGTCGGGAACCAAAAATCCAAATAAATCCACGAAAAAAACCGAAAGGATAGTTTTTTATTAAATTATTAAACTTTTCCCCCAGCGGCATACTTCTACGTGGGCTCATCGAAAACTCCGAGTGCGTCAGGTGGGGTCCGGCTGCAGGATGAGCGCGGAGGCGGCAGCCCGCTGCGAAAGTACCGAGGCGAGGGCATCACGCTCTCGCTGCCTGAAGGCAAGACACTGCGCGACGTCACCTGGTTCGCTGTGTGGTGTGACGAATACTCGGTGAGTTCTATTTATTTGTTTTCTTACTTTTTAGGGTTCTATAGCTAAAGGGCTAAATTGAATCTTCATAATTTCTTAAAGGACTTACGAAATTATAAAGATTCAATTTTAGCCGATAGACATCTGTCAGTTTGTCCATTTTCCAAAATACTTTTAAAGAAAATTATTTTTAAAGATACGTTGAGAAGTTTTTAAGGTATAGGATTTTTATATTTCACACGTTCGGTCGCAAAATAAACTTTGTTTATCATAATAATACTATGAAACCCTACCACAGACGGATAAATATACGTATATTATGTTACTATTTACAAATTATTATTTTGAAATACATTTATTGATACTAAGATTGTAAACACAAAACTTTATCTTAAAGTGTAACTGTTGTATTTCTCTCCTGTTCTTCTCAATAAAACTGCAATCCGGTGGTAGTTGAAGCAGCTTGGGCTCTGATTCCTGTCCGAGTAACCCTAAAAACAAAGGATTCTTAAGAATCTCTATATTTATGAACTGGTAACACGCAATATGAAGCTGTTAAATGCTAAGCAGGTTATTATCAGAAATCACGTACAATAAAGAATTTAAAATTACTTTACATTTTCTACCACTGTACGAAGAAAAGTTCGTGAGGCAAAATTATACTCTGTTAACTTTATGTATGTTGTTGTTTTTATAATTTCATTTCGTAGGAAAGAACAACAACAACAGATTTTAACCATAACACACAATGTATGTTCAATATAAGTATTAATTCGTAACCCCGCAACCTCCTTAGGTCTTTAGATACTTGCGCATTCATAATATTATGCTTCTGCAGTTGGCTATTAGGCCACATATTATAACATATTTTCCCGTGAGAATGAGATATTTTACCACTACTCTCTACTCCAGCCCTACAAAAATCACATTCAACTACCGTTTTAACTGTTTCAATGTAAAAGAAGCACAAACAAACATTCTTTCTGGATGACAGGTACTAATCTTATAAGAAAAAGTTAGTTTGTGAGTTTATATGTATACTAACGTAACTGGCGTCTCCCCCTTGTTTCTTTCGGGTTCGCCTCTAGAGAAATAAAAACAAGTCTATCCCAAGGGAACCGTACTTTTTTCTGGGGTTAAAAGTAGCCTATGTGTTCAATTCAATTCAATTCTCTTGCTAATGGCTTCAAAACGTGCCAGTTGAGCACAGATTACTTTGCCAATGTCACGTAGAAAGCCTATGTGTTATTCTGATATATAACCTATATTATTGTAGTTTCATTAAAATCCATATATATCCAGACATCCACACATCCTCAGAAACTTTCGTATTTATTATATTAGTAGGATCTAATGTGGCTTGGAAGAGGTTAAATTAATAAAAAGTTATATTGTCTCTTAATGCTAAATATTACTTTTTTCTGATAAAGACGAATGTTCGAGAAGAAATCGCTTTTATAATATAATATGTAATTCAGGTCGTTAGGGCCTGAGCAAAGCGAGTGTTGGGGGAAATGATGATGATCGATATTAGGAAAATATGAGCCAGCGTTAAATAGCGATTTCTTTATTTGCAAAGAATTCATTTTCGTTACTCTCCTTTGATTTTTTTTCTATAAGTAAAAATCGTATTCGTGTATATGTAATACTAGCATCGCCCGCGTTCAGGTGACCAAAAACCAAATTCTTAGGTTTTACACATTAGTATACTCTTACATTGCAGGTTTTACATTTTTCTCAGAAATAAGATATTTTTTCGCGGTAAAAAGTATTTTTTATGTTGACCCGGATAACCAGCTATCATCGTAGCAAATTTCATCAAAATCCCTGCAGTGGTTTTTCTGTGATGCGGTAACAGACAGACAGACAAAAATTCTAAAAATTGTAGATTTGGCCTCTGTATCGATAATAATGTATATTTCATAAGATTTTCCAAAAGATATTTAATGTACAGATTCGGCTTAGTTAGAATTTTATTATATGTATGGATTTCTGTTTATTTTTAACATATCATCGGAATATATGTTATAAAAGATATGAAAATATGTACACTGAAACGACCAGATGGATTTGCATCAAATGTACAAAAATATAGTTAGTATTCGTAGCTCGTAGGCTACTGATCTCTCTGGATCTCGAGACTCAGGGTTCAACCAAATGAAGCGAGGATAAGTTATTTAAAGTGTTTATTATTTTCAACATTTTGCCAAGTTCGATAGCCTTGCTTGCTGACACTAGTGGTGGTACAGTAGGCACAAACATTAGCCCCAGTCACTTTGCGCATGTACATATTACGGCTGCGTTAATGGACCCCCTGCGCAATGTCCTGCGGGGGTCTCTGAGTGTTCACTTAATGTCCATGTATTTCATTTTTCATATCACGGCTAGTTAACCGACAAACAGACTTAATTTCAGGGCTGATTTTTAATCAATCCCTAAAAGGTTTTTTTATGCTCCCTCGTCTCAATGGGGCGTCGCAGGATCGCTTACGCACTCAACCACGATGGCAGATCTGCCGAAGCAGATCACAACAACCATGGGGTTGCTCGAAGGTCCACTCTGCTATCAGAGAAGTACCAGGAGCAATCCGCATGGCATGGCATCCGCCGAGGTGGGCCGCCACCCAGTGCGTTTCTTAGCTTTGCGTCCGGCTTGATTACCGGTCGGTCGCTAATGAATCTCCCCACCATAATTTGAAGAATATTTTTTTAAACATCACAATCATTACATGTACTAATATCACGGTATGGAATATAAGTTTACATCTACCTTTATTGCGAAAAATGCCCTAAAAGAAAACAAACAGTTTATTTTCGTGACATGCGTAGCAGTAGCAGGTAACTGACGTTCAGATGTCGCGTCTCTCGGGAATTTGAAATTTATCCATAATTTTGTATAAATTTATTCACATATATGTATATAGTACTCAAACGGGGGAAGGGTTGGTTTATGGTGGTCGGTAATAGCCTATGTAAATATTAACTTCCTATATAACATTTTTATCGAAATGGTCCAAATAAAAAAACATATTTTCAGCCTGAAATAGTTAAAAAAAGTTACATTTAAAATACAATACTCGTATATAATTACATAATTCGTTGGCTCACAATTACAAGGTTCTATGTTACAATTTTAGTACTTATTTAGTTATTAATGCTACAAGGTTTTATGTGTCATTAGCTACAGTTTTGCAAAAACAAACCACTAAATAGCGGCACTTTAATTACAAAATATTCAATTTTACATAGTTCTATGTTGTTTTTTTATGATAACAAAATAACGAAGTTCTATGTAAAAATTACTAAACTTTATTAAAATTAACATAGAACCTTGTAATAGTGAGCCAACGAATTATGTATGTATGCAGCTCTTTTTACGTCCCACTGCTGGGCACGGGCCCTTCAATACAAGGTATCAGTCCATATTCCACGTGCGGATTGGTGGACATAGGGATAAATATTCTAAGAGATGTAGTTTTCCTTATGATGTCATTGTCTGCCTTCATCGTAAGACAAGTGATAATCATGTTGTAAAAATAAGTAGTCAGTATTAATTAATGAAGATAGTGTTCTTCATTAATTAATATACTTAGTAAAGTATAGCAATATCTGTAACCTGTAGTAGTGCTCCCTAGCACTCGGGTAGTGTCAGGTTTAGTTATAAATATAATGTTTCTATTGTAACTTTGTTTGACGTTAATACTTACGTTACTAAGGTAAACTAAAGCAGAACAGAGCGCTATCGGTTCCCAGATTGCTGCGAAACTTTACAACACATTTACAAACAATACTGCTGACATTAGTCATAAAATGATGAATATAATTTACCAGTTCCATTTTATTGATCGTTTACACACATTCATACTAATATTATAAATGTGAAAGTATGTTTGTTTGTTTGTTTGTTTGTTTGTTTGTTTGTTTGTTTGTTTGTTTGTTTGTTTGTTTGTTTATCTGTCCTTCTTTCATGTCGAAACGGAGTGACGGATAGGTATAATTTTTTATGTGGAGATAGAGGGCTGGAAAGTGACATAGGCTACTTTTTACCGTGGGTGATTATCTTATTTCCACGGGAAAACACATTATAATACAATTAAATGAATACATGTTTTAGCATCTTTCGAAATTCATCCCTTAAGGGGGTAAATTTTTATGAAACCTAAGTTTTTAGAGTTTTTCTTTTGTAGTTTTAGCGCGAGCGAAGCCGCGGTTTCTGCTAATAACATTATCTTTTATAATCTGGTCATAATATTTGTAACAAACAGTTCGTAGATTTTATTTTTAAATACATATTACTTAATATGTATGAGTAGGTACATGTAAATTAGACAGAGCTAAAGCTTGTTAGAAATATCAGTTGGTAAGCTGCAAATATAATTATTGTATAATTTCTACGAAGTCATACCAAACATCTAAATACAATAGACTAGATTAAATTAATTATTTCTGCTAATAAACTACTGCAGCAACTCAAACAGGAACGTGAGTGCATGTGCATGTGTGCACGTGGTCGCGGCGAACGGAAAGACAAACACGGCGTCAGTCGACAGAGACCAGCTTGTTGATTAGTTCATTAAATTTCAGTGATAACAGCCTACATACATAATATACATTCCACACTAGCGATTTAACCCCGCTTCTTTTATACCTCAAGTATTAGTTCAGGTTATAGTATATCTGTATTTATAAGTAAATTATTCACCCTGAGGGGTGCAACATTTCCTTCTATTTACATATATGCGTGGTTCTCCTGAACTTACTCACTAAAATCGAAATACTATTGAAAAAGTGATCACACGAAAAAATTATATTTCAACTAAGTACCCTTTTCTTTTTTGAAGTTGGCTGAAATACATTTTGCATGGCAATATTATAGTATTGTACTCTTTAAACAGGTACGGGTCAAAAGTCGGTGGTCTCTTAAAATATATAAAGAATGATTATTCATATTTTGAGAGTTTAGGTAATTAAAACACTTTTCCACAATTAAATCAATTTATTATAATTACATATTGATGAAACTTCACAAATCACACTTTGACTTATAATGCCTTTTCTAACGTCTACTCAACTCGACAGTCGACAATCAACTGTCCACTGCGCGTGCGCTACCTCCATCCAACCCTTTTTACCGGAACAAACAAATAAATGAAATTGTCAGCCGGAAGTAGTGCGCGCGTTAGTACAATATTTGAAAATATTAATTAAATTATTCTAAGTATCTTTGCGTAATCTCATTAAATTAAAATAATAATAAATTTAAACAATAATGAATTTATAATTGACGAATATTTTAAAACATCATACATATGGAATAAATAACTAAACAATAATCTTGTGTAAATTATGATATGATTCTAACAATATTATTAAAATTGTAGTATAGTTTATTTGTAAAATGATTTAAAAATTGTTGAAAGCGATAAAAAAATATCTCAGTATTTTTTTAATTTCACAAGTATAATAAAATGATGAATATTTAAAATTGAACAACAACTATTTTTTCGATTTTTTTTGCGGTTTTTTGATTTGATCATCGACGATTCGAGCGCTTTATAATAAACATGAACACGGGATAGTATAAAAATTTGTTAATTGGAAGTATAATTTACATTTATACTTATGAGTTGTTATAATAATATTAAATATTGTCTTGACCGATAGAAGTTAGAAATGAGACAAACAGACGTCCAGAGCAAATGGATTGGGCCGAGATAAACCTACTATTGTTCTGATTATCGTCTACTGCCTTTCATGAATACCGGCTTATGTAAAATTATGTTAAAAGTTACTAGCCATAAATATGCTTCACTTTATTGTTAGTAAAAAAAGGTACCTACTTAAATACATACATTTATTAAAGAAGGAGTTACCTTCAAATATAAAGTATTTTCAGACATTGGTTTCTATTATTTTGCGAATTTAAAAACTATTAACCAGATTTTCATGGTATTTTCGCGAAAAATTAATGACTACATAATTTGAAGGCTGGTGGAAACAAGTGTTAGATTTTCGTATCAAAGTTATTAATTTAAAAAATATATAAATGATCTTGACTCACCTCGAGATGAGTGTCTCGGAGGAACATAAATAAGGCTAAGTCAAACACCGCGTCAGGCAGTCCTCCGAGCTCTCCGCGTCTGGTGCGAGAGTCAATACACAACAACCGCCAAATATCTCCGAATAATCCTCCCTTAGCTTATGAGTAGTTTGCCTTCGAAATAAGTTTACTAATGTTTTTCTTTCATATGAATTTTCTTTTGAAAGTACGTCATATTAACTACATTGATAGCCGAAGCTTAGAGATGATAAGCAAACGTATGCTGTTCAACGTATATTTTAGGGTAATATTATTTCTATATAGAAACGGTTGTTTTTATAAAAAAATGTGTTAGTTTTACAGAAATTAAAAATAAAATAAATAACAAAAAAATAATGTTCCATATCATAAGATAAAATTCATGGGAATCATTTTATAGAGTAATATGTTTTTTTAAATAAATATTTTTTTTATTTTCACATAAAAGTGTAGAATTATGCAAATATTCATATACTAGCAACTCACTATCGCTTCGCTCGGATTCGTTATTTTCACCCCCTTAAGAGATGATTTCCGTGATAAAACTAATCTATGTCCTTTCCAGTGTCTCAAAATATCTTCTTACCAAGTTTTATCTAAATTGGTTCTGTAGTTTCGGAGCCTATTCGGTACAAACAAACAAACAAATCTTTACTCTTTATAATATTAGTATAGATTATAAATATTTAAACAGGGCCATTAACTATTAACGATTTCCACATTCAAAATGGAAGTAAAAAGCATAAATAAGTCTTTAAAAGTTGCTGAAATTCTGTAACAGCCAATAATTCCGTATACTTGTATTCATGCCAGATGCAGGTAGCAATTGGGAGCAATTATATAACGCAATAGATCGATAGCTCGCATTCAGGAGTCGCTCCGAGAGCAAACAAAGCGTCTGGCCCGAGCCGAGCAAACACGTCTGAACCCACACTGATGCTATTCAAAGGATTTAGTTAAGTGGCTTGATAGTGACTATGTAACAGTGCACTGCTCCTGCGCTCTAACATTATAGCTGCTGTATATTATATGTGGCTATTGATCATCGATAGTATCCAGTTTTTTCAAATTTTGTTACGTCTATAATTCTTGTAAATATTAATTCTCTATAATCACATGAAAACACACAAAATCCAAGAATAAAAATAAATTAATAAGAAGGATGGTATAGTTCCATTGTGCCCGGTGTTAGTTATATTATAATTTTAAATACGTAATAAGCTATTTTAGCTAACACAATTGCTAGCATTAGTTAGCGTTACTCGTGCGTTTTTGAGCAGTCGCGGAAGATATGTAGCTGAATGAAGTAATAAAACAAATCTGTAGTATGTTCTATTATATATCTACAAGAGTGTGAAGGAAAATATAACTTAAGCATTATAACGATATTAATTTTATAAATATACTAGCAGTACCCGCGGCTTCTCCTGCGTTTAAACTACTGATGGCTTCCAAACTTACTGGAAAAATTCTTCAAAATCGCTATACTGGTTTTGGACTCCATATGGAACATATGTAAATACACACATTAATTTTCATATTATATATTGATTAATTTATGTTTATTATGATATAACTAAAATGCAAAACATTAATTCTCAGATAAACTTCGGTTCAGTGGAGATCCCTCGGAATCTGGAGTACCCCAAGCCTATGAAAGTGGGGGCTCTGCATGGCGTGCACGGCGTCTCCTCCGACCCCATCGTCATCGTCGATGCACAGACACTACTTATACCCAATTTCTCGTATGATGGAGAAGCACCTGGTAAGGTTTCCATACAGTTGTGTAGATTTAAGTCTATACTTAGTTACGTGACTACTTGTTTTATAGCAATTACATGAAAAAATAAAACAAATCTATCCCATAGGAACCGTAAATTTTTTCGGGATAAAAAGCTTATGTGTTATTACAGACTATAAGTATAATCTATCTCTATTCCAAATTTCATCCAGATCCGTTCAGCCGTTCTGGCGTGATTGAGTAACAAACATCCATCCAAACATCTAAGTTTTCACATTTATAATAAGAGTATTAGTAAGATAAGACTTGCGACTTAAAATGCTCAGTCCACTCGGGTACATAGGACGGAGGGTCTCCTTCCAGGTCATAGTTAATCAAATCTATTCTTTTCATTTCTATGTGAAACCGTAACTAACATACATATCTACACATACACATACAAACTCTCGCATTAATAGTAGTCTGATTCAGGTTTCTAAGAAATATTATTTTCATAACATTTTGTTGCATAAAACTATAAAAAAGCAAATGTCAAACTTCAATGCTGTAGCGTACGTTATAATAAAAGTTATTTTATAATAAAAGTTAGTTTATTTTTAGTTATATGTTAATTTACGACATACTTTATAACAACAAATATTGCAGTAAAATTTTGTTTACAACAAATCATACTTTTTGGCAGTTAAAGTCAACCGGATACAATGGTAGTTTGCATATTCTTGTTTCCGGTAAATAAATATCCGTCTCAGTTTTTATCCAAAATCGACCACATGCCCCCTAATTTAGTATGTTATAATTTCGTATACTTTCACCAATTGACACTTTTAGTTGAAAATGTTAAAATAACATCGCAAGTCAAAAGCAATAGTTAACTCAATAAGCTACGTACTTTTACTGCTTGCCGTATTGAAAGGCACGTAACGAAACAATCGTCCTATCACGGCGCAAACAATCAAAGAGAGTGCGTCTCAAACTGCCGCTACGACGCGAATAAACTGCGCTCTGTACTACTGACCTGTACCCGAGCGACGTACTGAGAGGCATTCACTGAGAAATAAAATTTTATAAAAATGAAACGAAACTTTATTGAAATAAACTTATTACAAGCACTTTTGAATCGTCAATTTAAGGAGCGTCAGTGTAGTCAGTCCGTAAAAGACGTTATTCTGGTACACATGTAACAATATTTTAGATTTTTGTCCAGAACTTCACTTCAACTACCTTATACTCTGATGGACCATGCTTTTGCTCGTATATTATGCTGTACATAATATAAAAATAATATTTTGTTTCACTCTTACGTGAATCATCAGTCATTAAGAGTTCTACTAGAATCGTCTAACCCATTCTTATTCTATCCTCTGTTTCTTGCAATAACAATAACCTGAACATCATTTTGCTTAAATCCACCACTAGAAAAGTCTTATTATTATTAGAATCGGTTTATTAAAAAAAACTGACAAAAAATACAAACCTCCCTACTTTTCTATTATCTATAGATACTATAAATTAATTATATTACAAAGTGAATTACATCACTAAGCTTGGTTGTCGGCGAATCTACATGGCAAGTCAGACATAAACCTATTAAAACTAAAGTTTCACCAGCAAAGTCCGTCACAACTAAAAGCACAACTTCATCCTTCGCCAGTACAAGTAGCCGCGATGCCGCAGTTAATGGCAATTTAACCGCCTCGCCTCCGTCGCATCACTCGTACTGCTCGCGTCAAATAACAATGGCGTTTTAACTTATTTATTTTTAGGGTACCGTATATACTATGTATACTTGAGGAAAAATATATTCTCCTTTATTGATCATTCACATATCCATCTGTATGTCCGATTGTTGAACCTCTTCTATTTAGTACACAGTACATACATACATATATACGAGTATAGCGTTGACACCATACTCCGGAACCTTTCAAGTGATAGCTCATTGCAATGATTCTTTTAACATTGATGTGATGTGTGTGGACGTGAAAAGACGCGTTTCGACGTGGACTACTAAATGCAAAAAAAAATTTTTTAGAAAAGACTCAAAAACTCTTTTTGTAAAAATAATGTTTCTTCAAGGCGTGTACAAGCTCGTAGAGTTAGATTAATAATTTTAATATACTACCTACTACCTTCTTTATGTTTTTTTTTTGATAAATAAATATAATTAATAGTATACAAATTTAATTCAGTTCATTTGGCAGATTCATTTTCAATATACCCGAAGGTCGGCAGACACGAGTTCTGTGGATTTTTTAAGTGAATAGGTCTCAGGTGTCGTTTTCTATGAATTTCAAAGAAACTAATCTTTTTACATTTTTGTTTAACTTTCGTATGGAGAGAATACAATGTTACTTTACGTTATATTCTTTTCATTCACATCGAGACATGTCTTTTATCTTAACCAGATCAAAATGAATATTAGAATATCAAACAAAAACTATCTACGAAAATCAAACCCACAGATAGCGTGACATCAATGCCCGACTGCGTAACCCGCTGTGCAACAACGGTCTTCAATGTACAGTTATAGCACAATTTTCATTTCAGTACTCGTTGGTTTACAGCCAATTTGATAGCAATATGCAATTTTAGCTTTTTGTAGCGTTTACTTTGTGCATTCCAAACAAAGTAACAAAGAATTTTATTCGTTACTAGCTTTTAGATAGCGGCTCTCGAGATGTTTCAAAATTGTAGTTTTAGATTTGCTACACCGATTTAGATTAAACTTAGCAACTTTTTTAGTAGACTAAAATATAACAAAACCAAACTTTCCTATTAAAAATATGAGTAAGAAAATATTTCATCTGACTTAGATTTGTATTTAATACCCGCTCAATGTAAATTGTTTAAAAAAATCGCTCCTTCTTTGTACAAATTCGTCTTTTGTTACTGTTCTATCATACAGAGAAACCAATAGTTTTATTTGTATTACTCATTGGATTACACATTGGATAAGCTTCGATAAGGTTACATAAAATGCAGGTTGTATAGGCTGAGTCTAAGAATTTCGTTTAGTTTATAGGTGTTATCATGTTCGCCTTCACCTGTTGTTGTTGGTGTTGGTGTTATGTTGGTGGTTCGCTGAGTGAGTCATAACCAGAACATTGTGATCATGTAATATAATGTTTGTATTAATTAGTATATACTACGGTCATATTTTTGTTCATTTAAATATATCTACAGTGAATTTTTGGAATTATTTTTTTTACTTCTAAGCTCATAAAGTTCCTCTTTATTTATAGATACATGTAAAGTATAGAACTATATTATTTTATAAAAATAGTTTTTGTAGGTAAATGCTAGGTGTCACTGAATGAAGCCGTGGAAAGAGAGATCTAATATGGGACCGTGTTGCGAACTGTCTCCAACCCGTTCCGTTACGACGGCAATTTGCCCAAGCGTGAATATACTCGTAACATTATTCAATATAAAATTGTCAAAGCGATCCTTTATACGATACGACATCGCTGACATGCTTCAAATAAATATTCCAAAATTCCGGCGCCTGTACGAGTATTGTTCACGGGAATTTAACTCGTTAACATTTTTAAAAGCTGCGAAATTCTTTATATTTTATTATTCATAAAGGCGTACATGTGTGGGTGAGGAATAAAAAATTGATACGATAACTAGTCCAGAGTTTGAGCAAAAGTTTATGTAACGTGATCTATGTTGAGAACATGAAGTATTGTGATGATTGATCCCAATAAAATATTACACTTTGTACCTTCTGAATACTTAAATCGAAGTAGTTTGTATTTCTTTCTTTCCTTTTTATTCCAAACTGATTTTTAAATTTTTTGTAATTGATTTAGTTATCTTATTGAATACTTGCCCCAAAATGTCTATTTATTTTTTATTATAAGCATTCATTACATATTTCTTTGACGAACTGGCAACAAAAAATCTATTTTGTACATTTTTTTATTATTATATTACACGAATTTAGTATCCCCTTTTTTAATCTTGGAAAATGCATTTACGCATACAGATATAGGCAGATAAAGGCTAGAAAAGCCAGTACTACCCACTAAAACCTAACAAAATCTCTGCTGTCTTAATGGGACGTCGCAGGATCGCTTAGGCTCTCAACAACGATGCCCCGACGGCAGATCTGCCAAAGCCGACCACCATAACCATGCGGTTGCTCCAACAGTCCACTCTACCGTCAGAGAAGTACCAGGAGCAACCCGCACGGTACACCGTCCACCGAAGTGGGCCATCTCCCAGTGCGTTTCTTGACCTATTCTACCCTATGGGTATAAATTAATAGCATGCTTTTGCGTGGTTAAAAGACAAAGTAACACATAGTTTCTATTGAATATAACAAAGTAAGGGTTGGATTTAAAAGTCGCAGAGTCTGCCGATGCTATAATTGGCAAGCCGTAGCTGTAGATTGCCTCCTGCCTGCATGTAGGTGCTCATATTATGATCAAATCAATCATTATAATACTGTCGAGATACAATCGCGATACCAACACTCCACTACATCTTGTTAAACCGTATTTGGGTTAATATTTTCTTGGAGTGGGCAGAATAACATAAATCAATTGCAGAATAGCTTTTTGCTCAACTCAAAGGCATTTTTCAAGGGAATTTATTCTGACGTAGTGAATTCTCGAACGCTTCCTTTTATAATAAACATGAAAGATGTAATAACGCTTATGTGTTTGTATTGAACGAGATTGAGGGCTTTCAAGTCATAAATTAAAAGAATGTGTCAGTTTTGGCAAGATACATTAAGTATTAAGTTTTTTCTTCGGCACCTCACTTTTCACCAAAAATTATTATTGGATGTCTCTATCGGATCGAGCCTCTGATGTTTAGCTTACTATCATGTATAAATACAATAAGATTTATTGTAGAGGTGTGTCTAATATTTGTTTTTGAACCGCAGTTGCAATATTGTCGATAGGTGCTCTAAAATAAGTAAATTATTATATCGGACCACTATTTTAATTGCGATAGCTTGTTGCTCTTTCACATCGAAGCAGCTGGACAGATTTGGATGAAATTAAGTATACAGGTATCTACCCGTGTGGCCTGGAATTAAAAACATAGGTCAACCGTTGGCACAACCGAGTGAAGCGAGAGTAAGTCACTAGTTATGTAATATTAGTTATAATTATTTATTAATAAATATATTTATGTGAAACAGATGCGAAGTTCTGGGTGGGCCGCGGCGACAAGCCGTCCCCGCAGGGCATCCGCATCCCCGACGAGAACGGCAAGGAAACACCTCTGCGCAAATACGATAAGAAGACTATTGTACTTACTTTACCAGGAGTAAGTTTTGAAAATCCTAACCTCTTCATTTAATTATAGAATATGTATCACAGTCGTCACCGAAATCGATCAGCAGGACATAATCATATGGATGTTTTTAGATTGAAATAATTATAAAGTTTATTACTAAAAAATAAATTTTAAGTTTTTTAATCGAATTCCAAAGTAGCTAGAGATTTCTCGAGTGTTCTACACTAAGAAAAGTTTTCGTTATTGGTACATAGGTTAATATATTTACTATAAATTCGTATCAAGTAAATATATTCGTAGCAAGGTAATATTTCAAAACATAATTGCAGATATGATAGTTTGGTAAAGCGTCGAAACTTTGGGTGCCCTCGGGCGGGCGTGTGGCGAGAGCATCACTATACCTACAAATTTATAGCTTTTGTATATAGTATAACAGTATAACTTGTATTAAACAAAAAAATACGTCTAAAAAAATTTAAAATATGTATTTTAATATGCTATTAGTTAACTGTATTCTATTACTAGTCTATTGTAGATAATATTATTCTACTCATATTAATATTTAAAATACGTAAGTGGCTATTTGTTGCCTTTTACACTCAAACCGCTCAGCCCATTTTGAGAAAATTACATAAGGAAATAGATCACGTCACGAATGGGCTATTTGTTATCCCCGGACTGTTTTTACGTGAGCAGAGCCGCGGGACAAAACTAGTTCTAGTTGATTTTAGTATGATAAATAAAACTTAGTTACTATGATAAATAAAACGCTGGGTGTGTAGGAATGGGTAATAATATAAGCATATTTATTGTGTGCGTAATGTTAGGTGCATATTTAGGTGGTAAAACTTCAGCAATAAATGCTTATTTAGTTTATGTCATAATTTAACTAAGTTAGTTTTTGCTCGCAGCTTCGCTTGCTAAACATTTAACTTTGTCTCAATGTCGTTATATCAATATATGTATATGACATTATTAGCCTGAAGAAGAATCATACATTTATAATGTTGTTGTGAAAATGACATTAAAAAATTATAAATACAATATCGATATTTTAAGCACGAGTTGCAGTTTGCGGGTTGGGTCGAAGGTCGGTTCGCTATAATGGAGTAATACCTGTAACGGTTTAATATTTATATAACAATCTTCCTCCAGGAGCTGACAGTGTTCGACATTGGGTATTTCGCCATATGGTGTGAAGCATTCACTGTGAACTTCGGTGACGTGCAGCTACCGCGCGCCACCTCCCTCAATGTGCCGCCCAGTTTGAAGATGCTGGGAGTTTCTCCACAGGTATTGTACATTTTCTGTATTTATGTAAATATTATAAAATAATTTAACCACGTCGTTCTGCTTATCAGAGTTTCGTAGGTTTAGGTTGACTTACAATTTAGTAGTGTATATTAACGTTTGTCTAGTTATATATGGGTATTCGAACAAAATATATGGAGGATATTTGGGACATAATAAAAGCATATTTTGTGTTTATATTTGTATTGGTCTATGTTAAATCTAGGATGTTGTAGCTTATAATTGAACCAGATAGAGATATATACCCTCCGTGATGGCGACGAGAAATGGAAATACCCGCGGCATGTGCTTGAGATAGTGTCGATTATGAAACACTTTAAAATATCATTTAATTTAATTAATTGTATTGCGAATGTAGAACGATTCCAAAACTAATCATTAATTCGATTATTGCTGGTAATAACTTGTCACATTCATCGACTCTGAAATATGGCAAACTGTGACGCTTAGAAATGCTTACACGCGATGTTACCGAGGTGTTGAAATTTACACCTTATTTTAAAGACACCAAAGCTCAAATTGTATTAAATTAAAATAATAAATTATAGTTGACACAATTATTACGATTCATAAGTTAGTTATTGATGAAAGCAGTGGAAGTAGTATGTGAACAGTACGGCGAGAAAGGCTGGGATTTACTATTTCATGGCAATAATTTGTCGATATTAATAAGTATACGAGTATACACTAATTACACGCGTCGTGTTTTTTTAATTGGATGCTTCCCAATTGTTGTTTCGAAGAGTATAATTACTAACTCTCAAATAAAGATATTATTTTTCGTACAAGCCTTGTGGCCCATTTATTATTTATTATACATACCTATATGTATGTATTTCGTTTAGCATAATATGAGGGAATGACAAAGATTAAAAATGTAAGAGACATAACAGTAATAAATGAAAATTTAAAAGCGCGGAAAGTTAAAGATTGAATCCGCTCACGTGTTTTTTCATGTTACTCTCACAAGAGTGACACCATTAAAAAAGTAGTTATGTGAAAGGAACAGAGTTCCTTTCGCTGCGTGTGCCCTTGGCTCATAAATTAGACCATATATTTTTTTTAAACTATCATCAACATACTTTGTACATGTTGAAGCTCATAAGAAAGGCCTGCATAGATTGCACACGAATTTCTTATAGAATACATTCCTTAACACCTTTTTTTTTATCGTCGGGAAATGCATTTACGCATACCACCTGATCCCCCAGGTGGTGATGTGGGGCTCACCGCTTAGAAGAGCCTGTACTACCCACTAAAACCCGACATCCCTTCCCCCCCGCTTTAGTGGGACGCCGCAGGATCGCTTGCGCATAACTACTACGGAAACACTTAACACCTATGATTGCCTGTTACTTATGATATGACATGGATTACTATGAGTAAATAATAAAAAGTGTCGTGACGGTGGAAGTATTACACTTGTTTCCGTCTAGCTTTCATTCGCCAAGTGTAACGTATGATAAGGAACTTCGTTCCCGGAATAGGCAATATAATTCAATTCTTTTCCAAAGTAATAAAATTTAAAATATTTGATTCAGCATTAAATTATAACAATTCGATACTGAACGTCATGAGTCTACCAACAGTTCGGGAAGAATTGCCTCAAAACCGAGAAGTACTGGCGAAAGAAACTCAGCGGTACTTATTATTATTACTTTATCTTTTTTTTAACTTAAATTATAATTTACAATAATTCTTTAAAATTGTAGTAGCCTGGAGGCAATCACTTCATTCCCAAGGCATGCCATCTTCTATAAAATCATTAATTGTATAGTAACCTTTAGCACACAAACGTTCGTTAATTTTTTTTTAATTTAGCGACAGAAGCTTTTTGAATGTTTTTTGGGATCCTGTTGTAAAAGCTTATACATTGTTCATAAAAAGAGTTACTGACTCTGTGTAAGCGAGCTACAGGCATTAATAGTTTGTGTTTGCTCCTAGTATTAATGATAAGCATGTCACACTTCTTAAAAAGTTCGTGTATAACGTCAGTAATAAGTCTTATTTTTTTACCGCGATCGCTGTAGAGCTAAGTCTACTCGCTAGCCCCTATATATGGTGGCCCTACTGCAAATTTTCAATGGTAATACCTAAGAATTTACTACACTCTACCGGTTTTAACACTTCCCCATTTAATATTACACAATTATCAACAATTTGAGACTTTATCTATTGTGTCTTTTTTGTATATTTAAATAATAAATTATTGTAATCAAACCAATAGACAACCTTTGAAAGAGCGTCATCAATTCATCCGTCAAAGCAGTCGAACCTAATTATCTCAGGGGCTGTAAACTAGTCCTCCTCACATTCTTATATCACTTCAACATAATATAAACACCTAAACATATCAATTTTGAAGGTTCCTTGAAGATTAAGCATTTTAATAGATTAATGACATTGAGTAAAATGAATGCAATACGTGGACGTGACCCGCTTGACCCGTAAGCGACAGCGTGAAGACCATTAATTATAACAAAATGATTAATTCAAAACCTTTTAAGACGCATATTATTAAATAACTGTTATTTATAATAAACTATTTATCCTATAGGTAAAAAGTCTGTCTGTCTGTGTGTTTAAAGGGCTTTCACTGGCGGATATTGTGACTTTGGCAAGAGATATTGGAAAAATAAGACCACATAACAAACATAAAATATTATATATTTTTTATATAAATAAAATTATAATAAAGTTAAAAAAGCTAGATTGATCAAAGTCTCCAGCGTTACAATTAATTAAAACCTCTTTAACTCTTACAGTACGTAATCATTTCCTCGTGTCGTTCGTTGTACGATTTACAGTTGTAATTTCAATTTCATTTCAGGTATTATGAAAATCCAAGACTTTAATTACTTTTTTTAACAAACTGTATAATATTTCAGGATACAAAAATATATTTTAGTTATATAAAGTCCTACCGCACCGCTCTCTGTGTTTAATCAACAAAAACATTTTCAAACAGAAGAGTCATTTTGAATAGACATTGTTTTTTGATATAAAAAGAAATAATTTGAATGATACAAAATTGAAATGAATTGTAGAGGTCAAAGCTAAGTCGACCTACTTGCTAGATCCTATTAAAATTGTAAACGTTATTATAATGTATTGGACGTCGTAAATCAGCAAGTGGGACACGGCCGGCGGACATCACCTACGACGTATCGTTAGTTATGCTCGCGTCAATGATAAACACTCATTAAATCAATATCTTGATATGCAATCATTAAATTAATATAACACTGACTTAAACCCTCAACGACCGCGGACACGCCGGCGTTACAGCTAACAATAGATTTCTTAGAAATTTAATTAACTTCTTAGAACTTTACCCGGAAGTGTTAACACTTTATTAATGTATTGTTTGAGTTATTTTTAATGATATACTTCATCGTCTATATAATTTGAAGTCAAATTATTTCTTGACATGCCTATTGCAAAGAAAATTGTGAAAAAGTTATTATTTATACAGTAAATAGTAATAAAATATAGTAATATATTCACTATTTGTTAATTTAGCTGGATCTATACTCTACTAACTTATTTATACTATAGGTAATAAGTAAATACTACCTTTTTGAGCTTTTTTTGTAGTTTACTTCGGCTAATAAAATATATTTGACTGTTAGTTTATTCAAGATATTTAGATTAGAAAAGGTCTGTATAGTTTACCACGATGGTTCAAAAATAAGCCAGTCTTCTTCTTTCAACGAATTTGCTTACAAGTAAAAGTGTATGTAAATAAAAGAGTTCTGTAAATATGTGTAAATTAAAGATTCTTTCCTTTATCATAAGATCGCAAAAAGGCCACTAGTGTACATCTAGTCGGTGGAGTGCATCGCCGGTGGATGTCGAAATTAATTAAACCCCCTGTACTTGAATCGTTTGGACGAGTTCCAACCCCTGCGGAGAAATGGCTTCCCGATCTAAATCTTCTGTTTGTGCACGTAGATCATTAGGAAAATCGGAAATTTAAAAAAAAATAATTTTATGAAAACTATGAAATATTTGCTTTATACCGATTTAGTCTTAAGTTGGTAGTATTTTTTATGTCGTAGAGTTGATCATTAGATTTTAGTTTCAGTAATATATTTCTCTTTAATTGAAACCACCCTTTTTAATCAACACTTGGAAAAAAATAAATTGAAGAATATATTTACCATTGCGTATTAGCTGGGTGTAACTAGCGCCATTTTTTACTTTAACTACATATAGACCACAACATCAATATCTACTACGTACAAGAGTCGAATCGCCGATTTCGGAATATTGTTGAAATAAACTAATGTTGTAGACTTTATACAAATAATTAATGTATTCAACAATTATTTAGGCCAAATTAAATGTAAAGCAGAAATAAAACCAGTACATCTGCAAATGACAAATATCGTAGAGATATAGAGCGTGAGGTAAAGCGTTATCTTTCCTATGAATAGTATTATCGTTTTAAATGTCACATCCATAATCCACATACTCTATGCAGGTGCATAAATTAGTAAATCAGAATATGTTATATAAGTCTTTAGTATATTTGAAACATTTACTGATTTAAGTTAAAGATATAATATGTAGTTGAACGGCAGTAAGAGTTTAGGAATAGTTGTTCATAAAATATAGCTAAGTTGAAAAAAGTTCTGGAGATATCACAAGTCATAATGAATAGCTCCTTTTTAGTACATCGTTCAAGTTTCAAATATACCGACGGATGTTTGGCATTATTATAATTATATAGTACCATAGCCTCTAAACGTTCTAGAAACAATTTAATATACGCATACAATTTCCTTTCTATTTGTTGGACAAATATTCTGATACAGATCGTGACTAGTCTAAAGTAATATAATATTATATAATTAACACATAAGCGATTTAAACTTTTTTATTTTATTTTATTTTTAATTTTTAAACTTATCAAGAGCTTTTTAGGTTGTTTCTTCTATTACACCATAATGAAAAATTATAGTACTTAAAAAATATTTTATTAAACCGCACGTTTATTAAATATATCTCACATACCATCATCCACACATGTTATATTTATCCACTCCATCCAACACCCCATTCCCACTTGTTCTACCGAGCTTTCCTGTTGCAGAGCCGCAACAAGGCGCTGGTAGGGGCCACAACGCCCTCCCGCCCCCGCAAGCTCCCTGCAAGCATTCAGCGCCTAGACGCCACCACCTACCGCCCCCCGCACCTCCGCGCAGGACCCCCCGCGCCCCTCGACCAGCCCGAGGCGCACGCGCAGCACCGCCGGGACTATACCCCGTCACACACTCCTGAACAACAACTCATCCCCACTCAGTCCAAAGATGACTTTGAATTTATACGTTCCGAGGAAATTGAGCACAAGTTTCCCCATGAAGATGAGATCCTTTTCCAAATCAACCAACAGCAAAGTGTTGCTCGTCAGAATTATCAGCTTCAAAATCAACAGCAATACAGAGACCGTTCTACGGAGGAACTGCTTAATCAACAGCGCCTCTTTGACCAGCAACGCCGAGCCTTGGAGCTTCAGTTACAGCAGTACCAGAACATACCGTACAGTCCCGGGCCGCTGCACTACCGCCTCCTCCCACAGCATCAGAATCCTGTCGCCTCCCATTACGAACGTGACCTTGACCCAATTACCAGGTCTAGGCCGCACTGAGGCGAACGGTTACACAATCCCCACAATCGTTTTCAAACTCATCCTTTCATCTCATCAAGACTTTGGTCAATCTATAGTTAGTTTCGACACCTGCGATTGGCTCACCGTATAAACAAACAATCTCAAGTGTGCCCTTCTAAACGCTCCTCTCACCGCCGGCCTTGGTGGCATCTGCACGCGGGTCCGCCTCGAGCGAGGTATCCATCCCATATTGAACGTGACCGTTTAATAAATTGAAATACTACAAAATGTTAATATTAATTTAAATGTGCAATACATTTGTTAAGTGCCTTTATTGATGGTCCGCCATAGTTACTATACCTTTGTGTTACGATATTATTCATGTTATTAGATGTTTATAGTTCTTAGCTGTCGTGATTTAAATTGCGAAATTTGCCATAAAAGAGCCAGTTTTTATATTTATTTCGATTGCTTAAAATCTAGGATAAGTCTTTATTTGTATTAATATCGCCGAAACTGTAAGATGTTGAAATTATACATAAATATAATATAAAACAGCACGTATTCGTAATATTTCGTATAGAATTACCACATATGGACAGGGTCAAGAGCCGGCCCATAATTTGTTTAAAATATTTTATACCGATTCACATCTTTCACATAATATCTTGAGTAGGTATATAATTGACCTCTAATGAATAATACAACCTCTCTCATAACTTCTTATCGGTTTGAAGCAAAGTCCCTATAGTTTACTTAATAGGTGCCTTAACTGAAGATAGCATATTTAAAAAATAATGAGAATTATTTGTTATTTAAGAAATATTATCCTTTTGAAAGGCACAAATCATTTAAACGAACTTATGCGATATAGCAGCACATCTAAAACACTTTGCCTTTCGATACTTCGATCACTGTCATCATGAGATAAAATTTCAACCAGCTCGCAACATCCTGTGATAATAAAATTGTTATATTCTATATATAAGAGTGTATTATAAAAATAAATAGTAATGTGATTTTTTACAAATAATTTAAAATAATAAAAATATATTTTTCCGACTTTACTGTTGGCCAATAACGCTGTATTATGTTTATACTGTTTTAGTTTATTTAGTACAGTGCTTGTCTGCAGGCTGCAGGTATCGACACTTGCCTGCTAGGTACTCGTAGCTTTTACACTATGTTTATATACTTACATTATTATATCATAAGCGACAAATACTCAAAAATAAAGCTTGCCAAATATGTAGAGTTTTATTTTTAACTATCATTTTATCTTTTTGCGTTCAATGAGCTTCAAAACAAGTTTATAAAACTTACGAGTCTTACGAAACCATACGCACCAGTAACCATATACATATGTGTAATGTCCTCATCTAAAGCCCAAATAATATTCGCACGTCCTCTAAAGTCCTTGGTAAAAAGTTGCCTATTTTCATAGTCAGAGATTTTTATCTAATTATAGGTATATTAAATCGTAACTCACAAATACAATTTCACATTTATTCTCATTTAAACAGTAAATTTAATTTAAACGAATTAAGTACTTTATGCTGTTTTATCTATTTTATATCCATCGTAAACAGCCTGACATATTAAGTCTAATATAAACATTCTAAAACGTGTATTTCGTCGAATCGAAATTTAGTGCAATGTTTACTGATACACGCGGCCAGTATTGTTCCTGCTTAGCATCACACTCGGCTCGCTTGTCAAAGCTGTATTAGTTGTGATCCCAAACAGCTTGGTACATCACTATTAGCTGGTGGATAGTTCAGACATTTGGTTTAGAACATGCGACATAGTGTTGTACCGTCGGTAACGTTGCTAATCTTGATTAAATCAGCTGCAAAGTGTCCAACAAAATGATTAAAAATTGTCTTAATATAATTTATATAATACACATGTATGTGTATTTATTTAAGAATGGATTTATGTTAAAATTAACCAATTAATATATAAGAAATTCATAGTAATTCGAGGTATTTTACTACAAATTAGTACAGTATGCTTATTAGACATTAAACACAATTGCTAGCATTAGATTGGTATTACGGTAATTATTTATTGACACACGTATCATTTTAACGTCATAACCACAAGATTTTATATTCGACACTTTGAAAAAAAGCGACATTGTGAAAAGTTTGTATTTGCACACAACTCATATTCGTTTACCAAAACGTTGTCGCTCGAGCGCAGAGACTCGAGCCGAACGATTGCGTCTCCAACCAGACGGAATGCACGGCAAAGCGGCACGTAATTACTGGCTTTGTTATGTGACCTGCAAAGCAAACACTTGCTTACTGAACACTTGCACTAGCGAGCTTTGCATATTCGTATTATGTATGTATAACTAGATAGAAATAGTCAGCGATCGTGGCCGTATCCCGAAGACCTTTCAGTGACAGTGACGTGAAGCATGCTATACAACGGGAAGCTATTATAATAATAATAATGTCCTCCTTATTTTAGAATCTCACTGAGACTAATCATGTGCGCAGAAGAATATATTATAGCGCACAAGTATATATGAAAACACAAGTGCACTCTCTATTTCTGTCATTCTCATATTCAACTTTTATACCTTAAAAAATTTTAATGTCGGCCTGATACTGAGCAAATCTTGATAGAAAAACTTAATAATTATACTATTCTATCCGGGATCTAAACCTAGGACCGTTCTATAGCTGTACATGCTAGCCACTCGATCATCGAGATAATTTAATACAACAGAAAACTTAATGTAAGGGGATAAAAAGCATACCATATTATTCTACAGCTCGTAAGCAATATTTGAGCAAAATATTCTTCCGTTACTCTGTTGATGCGTGAAAGAAGGACATTTCAACAAACCTGCTTGTATATTTATACTATGAGTACGGGCCAGTAATCTATGATCCTAACGAAGACTCACGTAAGCTTTCCGGAAAAAAACTATGTTTTTACCAAATTTCATGTAAGTCGGATCAGTAGTTTCGGAACTTATTTGATATAAAGAAACAAAACAATCTTTTCCCTTCATAGTATTAGTAAGTATAGGTAATGATTACAATAGCCCAAATCCAATTTATTCACGAGTAAATTATAATTTTCAAGCATTTCAATTAAAATATTACCTAAAGGTTCATATCAACACGTAACAACACAACACTTAAAATTTTAAAACTAACACAACGTACTCGTATACATTTGTATGGTTGTCATTTCAATAGAAAGGCACATGAAAATAGCCGATACCACTCGGCCCGTGACCGCGACAGCTGCAATCCTCTCAACGTCGACAGAAAATTGAAAAGTATGTTCGAGTATACTTGTTAATATAATCATCATAGAAACGTGTTCTAGTTTTGGCAGATGGCTTTGCTTGCAAATATATAATAATAAATATTAATATTGTACTAAAAATATATAATGGTTAGTTTATGTGTGTGTCAATCGCAAGACAATAATGAAAGCCGAGTGGATTTGTATATATTCGAGTAAATATTACTAAGAGTAGATCGAAAGGTATACTTTATGGTATCTAAATAGCTTGCTTCCGTACTAGTCAATATTTATGGGTTAGAAATTAATTACAGACATTTAATCATCCTCAAAATAACATAAGCTTTATATATCGACAAAGAATAAAAACTTAATGTATTAAAAATTTACCCGCGCCCTCTTAAAATATTCATACAACAGACACTAAGATCTAATGAAATTGAATGTCGTTAAATACATTCCTAAGTCCGAAGATAACTCATTTAAAAGCCTTCCCTTTAGTAAAGCTAATAAAAAGTTGAAAAGTTTTTACGATTGTTCCCTCCAGCTCCTGCTCCTGCTGCTGCCTCGAACATCAAGATTTATTATCTCCTGTGATAATCATTGTCGAATAACCTTAAATTTTCTACAAAAGTTTGTTTTAATTAACTTATTATAAATGAATTTAGCGCAATATTAACGCGACTGGAAGGAAGATGTCATAGATGTAGAGTTCCATTCCTGGGCATTGGAAATAATTACATCCTGTTAATTATTGTGTTGCAAAGTGAATTGTTTTTATTTATGGCAAATTTATTATTCCATCTGCCACTAAACCTTACTATGTACATACAAACTATATAATAAACATATCTACCTACTATCATATCATATCATACTATGTGCTACCTTAAGATTTCTTCAAACATTACAAATTCTTCCATTATTATAATCCTCTCCATACATGCCCTTCGAGGGTTCTCAGAATTTGGACTTTAGATCAAGTGTTTATAAAATCAATTTATTAGAACATAACACCCTTTAATTCTAGTTGTTATAACAATCTGGAACCTCGTTACAAAAGCAAAGTTAGTACAATTATCCTAATTAGAGACGACTTTAAATATGATCTAAAGTTTGAGATTCCCGCTGAAAAGTTGAACTTTCCGCTAAATCTCTAATCCCAGCCAATGCTCTACCAATTTATTGCCCAATGCAAAGCCTTTGCGGCTAATTTCGAACTGGAACTCTCCATTGTTTGGTATTGCTTTTGAAATGTGAACTCAACTCCTTTAACATTAGAGTTTAAATCTATTTAGGTTCAAGCATATTGGGATTATTGAACACTTGGTAATATTTTGATCCTTAAGCCTTAGGTAACAAGAGCCATCTGTCAATATACAGAGTGCAGGTAACAGCCAATAAGGTTGTTACGCAAACGATGCGATGTTCTACCCTCATTACCTATACCACGGGATTCCGAATTGCTACGAGAGACCTCTTTTAAAGGGCTTGGTGTAGAAACGTAGCGTATGTGGTCGTGTAGCAAATATTTATAGTAATTGTCATTAATCTTCTTAAACGTTGAGCTTTGTTGCACGATCTATTGCGTGTTTTATGAAAATGAGTCGTTTTAAGTGGGCCTCAAAAGTGTATTTATTGATCTTTTTTGCTTTCAAATTGCATACAATGGATGTAAATCATTGTTGCTAGATATAGCTTATTAGCCGGAGAGTGATACAGGCTACGAATTCCGTGGATATTACGTGTTTCCAGTGGGATTCTAACATATGTATGTAGGTAACTTAGCAGTTATTAAATAAAATTAATTATTGTATCCATACATATTATTATATTTTGGATAGAGAGTAAATAGTCAATGAGCATAGTTGGTTACTTCTACTAGTAACTTTTGTTTTTCATACCAATTAGAACTTAAGTATATCCTTATTCAATTTTAAGATAAGCCCAAAGAAATACAAATAAAGGAGAAATCGTTTGGTAAATTCGCTTCACTAATGCTCTTGCACCATCTGCACTGAAGCACTGGACCGCACTACGTCATGCTATTTTAGCACAACACATCTCGACATCTATTCCATGCTATAGTCGAGGTCATAATGTATTATAGCCGTAAATAGCCCATTTGGAACAACACAGCGACGGTCTTCGATTTATTAGTTTTAATTCAGTTTCATATAAAAATTCGTCTTATTTCAAATCTAAGTGAACAGTTTTACTTTTAATTTCCATAATATATATAATTTAAAATTATGATAGGTATAACAGTAACACGCTCTTATGTATATTTATATATACAATAAAATTGTAACGATATCAAAGTTTATTTTCTTGTATATGTTGTCTTAGGTGGATTTTGATGAGACTTTTTTTATTCTATAGGTAATGTAAATAAATTAGAAACTTAACTTTTACTAAAACCCATAGCTTGTCTTAAAAGGGAAATCTAATTTAAAATTAAAACGCGAAACCACTTGCAATGGCTAGTATAAAATGTAATATTGGCATTACAAAATGTTATATATGTTATATACACGATTTTTATATGAACAGAAAATATTCCATTCGGAAGAGGAACAACTTCATCAATAACCGTTCGTAAAGTCAACATTTATAGTAGCATTTTTTAGGAAAAGCTATTAACGTCGTGCCTGAGACGGTTTGGCGGCGAAGAGGGTGAGAGGGCGAGGGCGGGGAGGGCGGTCGAGCTTTCGGTTATGACAAGCTATTTTAAAAATGGGAAACTTATTTCTAAGCTTTGTTACATTTTGGTATAAATCTATACATATAGGTAATAAAGTTGTAACGAGTTTCAAGATTGGCTATGAAACATTTTTCATGTAGAATGAATTTATTACCTAGATGTAGAATTTTATCTATTCATCTGTTTAGTTACACATCAATTCAAAGACTGACAAAATTGCATTAAGATTTTAGAAGGTAATTATGCAAGTAGATTTGTCTTAAAAAATTACGGGGATTTCCTTGTACCAAGAAATTGTTCATTCATCATCATAGTGAATTTTTAATTGCTTTTGTTTGTTTCCCATTCAGGCAGGACGATTTTTTCATTATTTTTATAAGTTTTACGATTAAAACTCCGGAGCAAAATTTATAATATGGAGTTAAAAATTAAAAAAATCTGTTTATTATATATCTGTTTAGTATATTATGTGATATATCTGTTTAATATTTGGTGGATTTAATTAATGTAATTAATCATAAAAATATCCATACGGTTTCCAAAGTTATGTTATAATTATCTTCGCTGACGAAAGTATATCTATACATATATATATATATATATATATATATATATATATATATATATATATATGTATATATATACTTATATATATATATATATATATACTTATATATATATATAAAGAGGTAAAGTTTGCGAGATTGTGAGGTTGTAGGGGGTAATCTCTGGATCTACTGAACCGATTTAGATGAAATTTGCTAAGAAGATAGTTTGAGACCCTGGAAAGGACATAGGATACTTTATTCCGGAAATCACCCTTAAGGGGGTGAAAAGGGGATGAAAATTTGTATGGGGAATCAAGCTAGGAACGAACCCAAGCGCAGCGAAGGTGAGTCGCTAGTATCTTATAAGAAGCAAGGGCGAGTCGCTAGTCTACACATGTAATAAAGTTCTAACCGAGTCGAATCTGTACATTAAATATATTTTTTGGAAATTTTGTTGAAATAGTAATTATTATCGGTACAGAGGACGAATCTATGGTTTTTAAATTTTTGGCTGTCTGTTTATCTGGGAAAGTATCACAAGAAAACCACTAGACAGATTTTGATGAAATTTAGTACGATGATAGCTGGTTATCCGAGTCGACATATAGGTATGTAGGATACTTTTTACTGCGGGAAAATATCTCATCTCTGAGAAAATACTAAACGTTAAAAAGTAACAAGGGACGAACCCGAGCGGGGCGAGGGTGAGTCGCTAGTGTTATTATATTGTTCCTTTTATGAAAAACATCAGAGCTGACTCAAATGTACTTGTTACTTTAAATATCACTCTCGTTACATCCGGTCGACGATCTTTGTATTCTTTTTACGATTTCTATTCGGTGTACCAAAATGCTTTTTTTATAAATGCCTCCACTTTCGTTCCCCGGGTAAACGACTAAAATGTACAAAAAAATTATATTTAACAGCCTACTTCCAGCCACTTCAAATCCCATAAGTTATGGAAAGTTGATCGAAAATCGATAACCATTTGAAGCATTTAAAGCAAAAATAATTTTTCAGTAGAGTCTTTAATGCATTGATGTATAAGTCCTTTTGAATGATATAAGTAAAGAAACAGTAGTAGACTGAGTCAAGTGGGCATTGTATAAGAACATGGTCATAGTTATATTATTATATCTAATATACATATAATATACATATAATAGTTTATTATTATATTATACGTAACGTAGTTTCGTGATAAAATAAGTCGTTCGCAAAGTATGAACTTAGCTCTCCACTCTTGGCATTGATCGAATAAAGCTAATTAGAATAATTGGGCAGATATTTATAAATATTTTTTATTAATTTATCATAAAAATCTAGCCTTTTTAGGTAAGATAAAGCGATTATGGTATTAGTGTCGACATGGCTCTGAGATGTCCGTCACTATCGTACGCTGCAATCAGAGCTCGCATGCAATAACTATCGGCTTATCGATGTCCGGCTTACATGCCTTGTGATATCTCTTACAGAACTATATATGTAGTATTATGTCATTAGTTTGGTCTACATATCATCGTCTCAGTGCTCATATATGTCCCAACGACCAATTTACCGAAAAGATTTTTAATACAGAATTATTGACTTTTAAAGGTCAATTCTATTGGTATTTAATACACATTTTACTTTAATAAAGCCAAAAAAAAAATCAAATTTGTTACTTACATATGTATATAAATTATATAACTAAAACTTGGTTTTAACACCAAAATATTTTAAAATATAGAAAACAGCTCTCTATTGTATAGTTTGGTGACAATATACGTACTAAATTACACTAATATTATTTTTATAATTTTAGTGTAGCAAATATTAGTGTGTAATAACTTTTTTAAGTTTATTTGACATTTTTTTTCACAAATAAAATACCGATTAAGATCATTTCCATCGATAAAGATCATGTTTATGGCCAATTTGTAGGATATTTTTTTACTTGGAAAATACATTACGAACAGGTGTTGCTAGGGGCGGTGACTTGTAATATAGTAAATACGAAAACTTAAAAAGGAAGTCAGGGCACGTTTTTTTCTTTGGCTTTTTTGAGGTGAAGATTATAAGTTCGTATTTTATATCGTGCCCATTTAACTTACTGAGAGTATAAAGTTTGTGTGGTAAAAATAAAGATAATTACAAGTCTCAAAATTCAGTATTCTTAAGAAATGAAAGTATCAAAGGCTTATACAAGTAGTAATTAATTAAATATGTTAATGTAATGTTTTATTAATAAAAAGTTTACATAAATATAGATAATATATTTTAATACAACGATAAATTAGAACTTCCGAACTTTTTAAAGTCTCCAGAAGTCAGATTCGAATTAAGCCGAAAACCAGTTTTGCTCTAATTCCACAAATAAATGTTCTTTTACATTCGGTTGAATGACAATATGAGGATTCCAAATACATAAATTAAGCAGAGAAATTTGACTTTAAAATCTAGTGTTATAAAGTATAATTTGTTGTGCATATATTTCAGACATTATTCCTGAGGCTGATTGTACACTGTACAATGGAAATCAGGGCGAGATCAAATATTTATGTGGCGAATCGTCTGTAAAGCTAATTCTGAAACTTTATCGCGACAAAAACAATTGAAAATCAATATTGAATAGTTCACGCTTTCACAGTATTTAGCGAGCTGAGTTCTTTCTATATAAATTAGACATTTAGTTATATAAAATAGCAATTTGTTTTGTATTAGAAAGATAAAACAATTTCAAATAAGAGTTTTAAGCAAACTTAGTATTTTATTCGTATGTTTGTTTTTAGTTTTATTAATATACGCAATCCATACTAATACCTATTATATATGTGAAAGTATGTTTGTTTGTTTGTCTTTCTTTCACGTCAAAACGGCTTAGCGGATTACCGTGATTTTTTGGGTGGAGATAGTTAGAGGGCTGGAGAGTAATATAGGCTACTTTTTACTTCGGGAGATTATCACTTTCCTACGGGAAAACACGTTATAATACAATCCAAAAAAATATTTATGATTAGAATTACTTGAAACATGGTATAAATGCTTTTCAATACAATGAATTAAATACTTGTTTTAGCATTTTTCGAAATTCATCCCATAAGCGGATAAATTAGCTGATGAAAGTTTGTATGAAACCTCCCATTTTAGACTTTTTTTTTGAAGTTTTAGCGCGAGCGAAGCCGCGGGCTCTGCTAGTAAACTATAAATAGTAAAATCTAAGCAATACCTTATTGCAACCCATGTTTTATGATGATGTGAATATTTTTTTAATTGAATATAGACCATAATGTCTCTGTTACGTGTAACCGGTAACTGTGTTACAAGTAAAAGATTTTTTATTAAAATATTATCTTTTGAAAAAGTAAAATGTGTTTGTATCTAGGAGATCAAATTCATGAAAAGAAAATTCCAACTAGCCTTATTTGATTTTGGCCATTTTATACTTCAATATATCTTATAAGCTCCTATAGTATATTCGTATAGTGTAGCAACCTACTGAAGGTCGCGTATAGACCAGTTAGCTGTAAGGCCATGAACGACTGTGGGTCGCTAGTGTTCTACAAAAGTGAAGGCTCGGTTACCTCATATAACTTTATCGATAGCTTTCGCACTTCATGTGTGAAATAGGCATTCTACTTTATGATAGAACACTAAACCCTGTTTCGCTAAAACATTTTATTATCCAAGTCAGTTGTTTCGACGGTCACGTACAGTATTAGCTCTGACATTTCTAGTTCTAAGTTAGCTATTAAGTAGATACTTTAACTTGATGTTTTTCACAAGTAATATATAGTTTGCAAATACTCTTTGCTTTTTATTAAATCTAAAGCAAGGGCTTGGTTAAGGTGATTTTTTAAAATCTACTTCAATTTAAGGACTATTTTACATATGCGTAATTTGTATGTATGTTTGTTTGTTACTCCTTTACATCGAAACGGCTGGAGGATTTGGTCGAAATGCAGTACACAGATAGACTATGACCTGGAGTAACGCACAGGTTATTGTTAGGCACCAATAATCGCACTCGAGTAAAACGAGGCTAAGTGCAGTATATGCGATAAGCCACGTGGTCACAACATGCCTTACTTGTTCACGTTATAGCGAATATGTGTGTAGACCGCAGTTTCTTCCTTGTTTTAGATAACAACAAAGCAATAACAGATCGGCCAAAGAATGATAGACTTAATAACTTGGTACTTTCAGTATCTCCCGAGATGTATCACTCAAAACAATGTTACTGAACTTCGATCAAGGCGAGATCGGATCAGTAGTTTCCACATATCCTGAATTTTTTATTAGCGATATCGTTTGTAGAAAATAAACTTAACAGTGAGTTAAATTGACTCTCTGATATTGTGGTTGTTAATAAATAATGTACGTACGTCTCGGTTTATAAAAATTCAATATATACAATTTCGCGAAAGAAGCTTTTACTATCTAATAATATTTTCTGTAATTTCAAAAATGTTTGTTAGTATAATATGAAGCCATTTTCTAAGGTTTTGCTTAACTTTTATTATTAAATTACTTATAATATTAAATTACTTATTCTTCAAAACGATTTTGTAGATGAATTTGTTACGTTGAATAATATTTAGGAACTACTAGTTTTTCTACGGTTTATCTCGTGTGGTACGTATGGCAAGAATAGTTTGTGTTATTCAGAAATATAAGCTATCTACGTTCTGAATTTCACTAAAATCTATTAAGCCGTTACAATATTGAGAAGTTACACTCTTAAGTTTTTCGCGTGCGTAATATAACTAATGTAGTTAATTAAAATCAGCCTAATATATAGGTACATTCTATTGTATAATACTATGTATGTATGTGTACCACTACTGGGCACGGGCCTCCCTTCAATACGAGGGAGATCAGACCATAGTCTACCACGATGGCCAAGTGCGGGTTGGCAGACTTCACTTATCTTTCAAAAACTTGCTAGATTCTTTCTGAAATGCAGGTTTCCTCACGATGTTTTTGTGACCGTGAGTTGCGAGACCCGGTATT
Organism: Brenthis ino; assembly: GCA_921882275.1. NCBI lineage: Eukaryota > Metazoa > Arthropoda > Insecta > Lepidoptera > Nymphalidae > Brenthis > Brenthis ino. Next base: position 23,527,597 of record OV170222.1, on the reverse strand, counting down.
TGAATTAGCTTCACTCGGATTCCGAGGCGAGCGCGTTATCACTGGGCTACCACTACCATATAAACATATATACTATACAGGTTATTAATTCATTATAATTAGTAAATGAATTTGTAGAGCGCGTTGCGGCGAGCGGTCTGCACTATTTGTTCCGCGCTTTATGAGCAAACCGCAGTCGTAGCGGATGTGATGTTTCTCTCGTGTGTGCTCCGACTATTTATTTGTGTACATATATACTAATTATGAATTACTTAAATACATATTATTAAATACTGGTTGTTAATTTTGAAATATGTTTGGTTGTTAAATATATTTGGGAGGTTTAAGTTTGGAATTCTGGGGCTATGCTGCTTTTGGCATACGCACAGGAGAAAGAAATGCATGTTATCTCACATATTGAGTACGCCATATAGTAGCAAAATAATTGTAATTATTTCATTGTTTTACTTCAGTTTCAGCTCAATCGGTTGAGGATTACTGCTTTAAAATTCATTTGCAAGATTTGACTCGAACAAACATACATACAAACATTGGAAGTTAAATAAAAGCTTGTAAAAAAGTATTAAGTGAAATAAATCTTAGGAAATCCTAATGGCAACGAGTCGACGCTCGTTGTTTGAAGAGACGAGTTCGGGAAGACTTCGATTCGTCTTAGGGCTTAAGTGTTATAAAATACTGCCGCAACCGCACTTCGCGACGCGACGGAGATATTTCTATCCACTTCGAACTTTGCTCTGAAAATCTACTTGTTTGAGCAAAACTTCTATGAACATATTATATTTAAACTGGAATTATAATAATATGTTAATAATAATAATGATAATAAGTAAAAGAGTGGGCTACAGCGATCTTTTCATTTTTTGTGACAAACGATGTAATTATTCAGTTGCTGTTGCTATACTCGTATGTACGAACATATCATAGTTTAATGACTATTTAAGACATATAGTAAACTATAAACTTTAACGAAATTATCATACATATTTTTTACATTTTAATTTTCATATTATTGTATATATCTATTTGTTACAGTCGAAATTAAACTGCGAAGTGTTAGAGGAAGAATTGGCGTTCGAAGTGCGCTGGGCCATTGCGGGCGACAGCATCGTGCTGCAGCTCGTCGCTAAACTCGGTAAGTTACTTCGAACATAGTACATCAGAGAAAATTGAGAGCAAAAGGTGGACTTATCTCTAACAGAGATCTCTTCCAGCCAACCTATGGGGGTGATAAATAATGTCATTTAGCGGAGCAGAAAACGGAACAAAAAAGTTTTACTAGAAAAATAAACAAATACACCCTTCCACTTAACTTTAAAGTTAAATTAAACTTGATCGAAGTTGTTGTGAAGTATATATTAACTTCATGCAGCGGTGTGGGTTCTGTCCCTTAAGTGAGTTTCCAAGTATATAAATGTAAGCAATAACGATTCAAATATTACTAACGACGTACCATCGCTTTTCTGGGGTATCTAATAGAGTCCGAGGGTGCCTAAATTAGCGTATACGTTACTTTAGGTTGTAGTCCAAATCTAGCCGTATTATTTTATAATTTTAAAATTAGACTATTTATTTAGATACTTATTTAGTTTTTGCAGTTTAGTTTAAATGGGTTCGTATCAAGGAACACTACTTGACCGTTAATCAGAGACGCTCCAATTCATGCGGCTATAGATTACCGCACAGATACTGTTAATTTGCTTTTGATAGCATTTATTACCCATAAATTATAAAAAAATATATGTTAGTTTCGACTTAAACCATGTTTAGAAAAAAGAGTGGCGAGTCTTTAAGCATGCACACCCAGTTAAATATCTACATATGTATAAATCACTCGACCGGGGCCCACTGACGACTTACGAGAATAAACTAGCATGTGACTCGTATATCTGCCTAAGTATCTACTTAAAAACGGTTAATATCTTAATCTATTATTCTCTAAAAGTCGGGAAACATTAACAATCTAAACAGCTACCATTTTCTTGTATGTGGAGCTTAGATGTGCGGCTTACCTTTTTGAATTAGTTTAGATGGCAATTTTTGCTGTCTTGCCAGACGGTCTTATGTTATATAAACGAGGGTTATTACTTTTTAAAATATGAGCCAACACAGACTCGTTATATTTTCATACACTATAGATGAGTTGTAATATTTTTTATAGTCTGGCAATATTGAACATGTCTTTATGCTAGCGGCCTCTTGGCACAGGAAATATATGGTGGCCCGAGAAACTCTAATTTAATGTCATGGCAACTCTCCAGAAATATGAGGGAAGTAACCTATTATGATACTCAGTAACATGGCGTGACCCATTTTCCATAAAAATATTATTTGGATGATGATATTGAAGCCTCTTTATTGTATTGGACAGTAGTATTTACAAGTTATTATTTCAGATTTTATATATAAATATAGTAAAACAACATTACATATCCTTGTTTTTTTTGTATGTCTATTAATTGTTTTTTGCGCATCTACGAGTATATAAAACAGCTGGATAGATTTCATACAAATACTAGCAAATTACCTAGGAGTCTAGGTCATAATCTATTAGTACCTATGATAATTATTAACCAAATCCGTCCTTCCACTTACATGTGTACGGAAATTTCACAATTATAATTGTAGTCAAATTTGACTGAAACAAAGCTAAAAAAAATATTCTTAGTTAGTTTTGCCGGTTTTTTTAATATTGTTTATTCTGAACATTTTTCATAATGCATATTGATGACGTTTACTTACAAAAGTGATGTTAAAGTAACAGATAAAAATATTGTTCTATCGCAGATGAACCTGCTCAGTACATGTCATTCGGTGTCTCCGGCAACCTCGAGCACTCGCGGATGATTGAAGGAGACGTCGCGGTCACGTGGGTGGACAAAAACACTCTAAAGGGATACGCAGAAGATTACTACTTGGAAGCCAAGAGCCAGTGCGCGGGGAAACACGGCTCCTGCCCCGATGAAAAAATTGCTGTAAGTCGCGAAAATTTAACTAAGTTATTTTTGTAAGGTTCTATTTAACTTACTATACCAGTATGTCCATTTATTTCTAGACTTTTGTCTATATGACAGACAGATGACTAAAAACCAAATTCTTAGGTTTTACATATTAGTATACTCTTACATTGCAGTTTTTGTATTTTTTTCCAGAAATGAGATATTTTCTCGCGGTAAAAAGTATCCTATATGTTGACGCGTATAACCAGCTATCACCATACCAAATTTCCCTCTGGAGGTTTTTCTGTGATGCGGTAACAGACAGACAAAAATTCTGGAAACTATAGATTCGGCCTCTGTATTGATAATAATGTTTATTTTAATAAGATTTTCCAAATAATATTTATTGTACAGATTCGGCTTGGTTATAATTTTATTACATGTACAGATGACGTTACATATATAGAAGGACGACACGTTTGGCTTAGTTTGCAGTGAACCTACTTGTTGTGCCAACGGTCACGGGTTCGAGTCCCGCTGGGGGCGTTCATTTGTGTGATGAGCACAAATGTTTGTATATCAGGAGTGTTTATATGTTTATTTTTGTGTGTTAATGTCCTAACATATTATATTATTTAGAATATAAATAGAGGCGTATTTATAACATAATAAAATGTTATTTTAATTTTGAATTCAACATTTGCTAAAGTCTGAAGAAACAGTCACTGACTGATGTAGATAGACCCAAACAAGGGCACCAATGACTTGAATAGTTACAAGGCGAATCTGTTTTAAATTTAAATTCATGCAAAAAGTTAGATATTTTTTTAAGATCCAAAGGTAATTTATAAATTTGTATTATATATATACAGATATATCTGTGTTATCTACCCGTTGATTTGATTCAGTGATTAGATTTAAGAAAGAAATTGCAAGTCCAATCCCCCATTCGGTTACATATTGACATTTTATAACAATATTTGGGGACATGAAGGTAAACGAAAGCAATATTTTCCTTCGCAGATACTTTAATGAATGCAAAATCTGGGTCCTTACAAATTAGCAATCATTTCATTTAAATGGTAGAGTTACCTTCAATGATCTCAAATATAAATATATTCGACTATCACTAGAGTAGATTAGTTGACATCGACACTTCCGAGGAGCTTTACACCACTACATCGTTAAGCAACCTCTACCCATATTGCGCCCTGAGCTATCGGGCGGGCTGGCGGTCGGAGGCCGAACGTAATCTAATACAATATGATAGATTAATCCAATCCAGAAGAGCAGATTGTTATCAGGGGCAGGACGCGTAACGTTTAACGAAACCATATTGTAAGCCCCAGGCACCGATAATTTCTAATCTTACCCATATCAAATAGAATCTATACTCTTTGGCAACCAACTCAGAGCTAAAATCATCTTTATTTCTACGGTAGCAAGAGCTATAATGTCTTGCATAGATTTCTCAATTCCGATAAAAGCTAATTGCTTAGGTTCCATGATATATAGGTCGCATACTTAGTAAATTTCGCCTATACATACTTCCTATACCTAGTTTTGAACGGGATTAATAAGAATGGACTTAAAAGAAGATATTTTGTGGGAACGAAGCCTAGAATATTCAAGTCTAGAATTGAAGTAATTTGGCTGAACAGACTTTATATTGCACGCTCAGAATGTGAGATTCAAATTTTAGCGGCACAATTGCCAAATTGCGTTCCGGGGTGAATTCTTTTCAGAATGTAGAGTCGTTTTTATGTGCGAGAGTATGACCTTTTTAAATTTGTATGTTTCTCATATGAAAGAGAACAGTTGTAAATTCAAACGTATTATATAAAGTTAAATGAAATATAACATTTAATTTGCAATGACCAAAACTATTCAGAATTTCCTCAAATAATAATTAGTTGGTTATGTCTGTGAGCTGTGTGTAGAATATATTTTAAAGTTAAATAAAAATTATAATTTAAATGAAAATATCACCAGTGTTGAGTTTCTTTTTAAGTTTTCGAAAATTTTGGTTTTCTCTTTCCAAACTGGTGGCATTGGATTAAATAGTAACACTAAAATAGGTAACCTAAAGAAAGAAGCATAAAATATAATGCAAAGTTATAAAACAGTAACGGCAAGTAGAATAATTATACATAAGTAGAACAAATTATTCTTATAAGATGGTTAATAAAAAAATTTACAGGTGTGATCTTACTATAAAAGTTTTTAAACCTCAAAATATCTTTAAAATTATGAACAAGAGAATAATAAAATTCAAACAAACTACCTAAACTCAAATATAATTAATTAAGTATATATACAAAACATATGTATATAATTTTGTTACTGTACAAGTCACGTCTGCGTGGAATAGTGGCAAGAATGCTAGCGGCATTCCCCCGTTGAATGGCAATGCCGATTATTTGGACGAAAAACGAGCCAGCTCTCCTGTTCAGTGTTGTCTTTTAAAGTGTTTAGCTCTTTGACTCCATGAACCAATGGTTTCGACAGCAAATGATATAAAGGTATAATTTTATCTAAAGGAGGCGTATTAATGTCGATGTTTTGTATGTTTTATCTAACAGGCAGGCACGAGTTCCATCCGCCTCCTCAACGCCGCGTACGTGAACGGCTACTCCATCGTGACGTACCAGCGGCCGCTGAAGGCTTCGGACTTCTTGGATCGGCCCGTGTTCACCAACAGGAGTCAGCCCGTCATCTGGGCGGTCGGGCCTCTGAATTCGGAGATGGAAGTGTCATACCACCAATACTTCACTAAGGTATTCAATCTTTATTAGTATTATATCTGACAACTATGATAAATGCAAAAGTATGTATGTCTGTGTTGTTTTCCTCACACGGTGAAACATGTGAATGGATTTGGATGTGATAATAGGAACCCGAGCAAAGCGAGCGTAAATATTTTAGTACTCCGACAGAAGTTTGATTATAAATGGGAGCGTGTGTTTTTTGGCTTGTTTTTCTGTTACATTAAAATGGAGTAACTTCAAAATTAATTTCGTTGCATAGAGATAACGTGGGTCCGGCGCCGAGAATGTTTTAATCATGATGGTGGTTTTCGTGATATATACACATACCTATATATTTTAAACGTCTATAAATATCACTATGGACGAGGTATCACTAGTACTTTATTTTTTATTATATATAATAATTGGTCTAGATTGATCATCGTATATCGCAAATAGTGTGCGGGAAGCGATTATATATTAATTGCTTATAATATTGAAGCTAAAAAACTAAAAAAAACCGACTTCCAGGCACTAAAATGTAAAAAATAACTAAACGGAGGTTTTCATTAAGAACAGATACCTAATCAGATATTTTCGAAGTCGGTGCCGAATACCGTTTGAAAGTTTTTATTTTTCCATTTTTGTATAAACGTAATAAGCAGGTAATTTTTAACAAGAAAGTTTCTTGGTAACATATAATATTGTTTAATATTATTAAACAATATATTTAAAAAAAATGTTGTTTACGACTGATTTCAATAAAATTTATATGGGACCATCTGAGAATACCCTTATACCCTTTGAAACAAAAAAAAAGATTCCGGTGAATTGAGATCCTCCTCCTTTTTAGAAGTCGGTTAAATACTATATCGTACTATACGTAGCAGTCTGAGTACGAAGTTCATTGTAATGACATCAAACTTATGTGCGCTCTACAAAAAGCGTACCTTGCAAAAACTAACTTTAACTATAACTTTGAAATCCTAATAGGCTCGTGCAAAATTACAGGCAAGCAGCGAGCATCACGTGCTATTAATTTTTAACTTTAAACTGTGAAAGTTCGTTTAGATTGGGTTATTTGTGTTGACGTGAGTGTTGAGTGGAAACTTGCATGTACATATGTATTTGTACTATATATTCTACTTGTAATTAATTAAATATAATATTTTCATAACCTTTTACTATATTAATAAGAAAGTTTCGTTTTGTCCGTTTAAAATAATCTTTTCAATTTATTGTCTGTGTAACTCTCCCACAAAGATCAAGAAAGTTTAATTATTATATTTAATTTTATACATCCCCTATATATATATATATATTAGTTAGTCTAAGTTTTATGCAATAATACAAAGCGATGAGTTAAATTTTGTGTAAAAAGTTGTCGTTACATTTTACTTGGTTTGTAAACATATTGTTTTTATTAATATTCTAATGCCTGTTTTCCAAACTTTTACACTACTTATTATTCCATATCAAAGAATGTTCTAACTTTTCAAACTCCGAGTAGCGCACCTGATGTCGAAATTGTTTTTGTTGAAAGCAATAAATAGCTTCGCTAATTCAAATAGTGGTATATTATGTTTTAAATGATTTTCATTTTTACGCATAATGCTTTCAATTTTAGTGTAGGATAACCCCCGAGTGTTGGTTTTTAGTTTTCATGCATAAGGCATGAGAATCAAAAGCCCGAATTTTATTATTTTCTTTGTTGATCTCAATAATACTAGCTGAATTGTATTGTATTGCATATTTATACTATTGGTTCTAATGATATATGGATGATGTCAGGGTGATAAGTTCTTCGAGTTCGGACGGCCACCCATCTGGAACTGCCCTATGCCCGAAAGTGATGAAATGAAGGCTCCCGTCCAAGAAGAAAGCTCCACAGCTGAAGATTATGTAAGTACAACTTTGGATATTAAAACAAATGATTTTAGTTTCAACCTTAGATTTTTTTTACCAAATATCATTCTATATTTTATATATTTATTACATTTCATATTTATATTTTTATAAAATTTTCAATACTGTTGTTTTGTGTAAATCATTAAGAAGTACACATAAAAATTAAAGGCACATTTAAACTCATGTTTATTATATCAGCTCGGATTTTGTTTTTTTTTCATTAAAGCGTCTGCTGAAGTAGACCGAGTATTTATCACGGCGTATGTAAATCTGAAGGTCGCGTCTGAGCATCGCTCCGACGTCTTCGTATATTAGCTCTATATTCAAATTTTCAGAATGCTAAAATATCACAGTTTATAATTTGATTTCAGTTAAATGTATAGTTTAATGTAGCATTAATCAAGTATTACTTATTATGTTTACGCTATAGTTCTGGCTATTTTACGATTAAGATTTTTTTAATGATATTTTTAGTATTTTGTACTTGTTCTTTCTACCGCGGGGACTCTCGCCTTATTTTCTTTTCCTTGCTTCATATGTTTTGAGTGTATAAATGATACTTTTTAAATTATACACATGTTTTATATTATGTCATACGACTGAACTATTAATATACCTACGTGCTACAGCCAGGGCTCGGAAACCCTAACCAAATTTTAAACCGGTTTTGGTCATTGACCCCGAACCGAAAGGCTTTCTTTGACCGGTTAAATCTGGGAGAACGGTTTTTACGAATTTAAGTTCCATGAACAAAATTAACCGGCTAAAATAAGTTTTTGTGTGTTTACATTTGGCGGCATTAGAAGGATGCATGCACATTGCACGTTTATTACTTATGAATGAATTAACCGGTTTATTACGGTATCAAAGCCGAAATCCAACCATTCTCTAAGAATAACCGTTAACTACTAACTGTTAAGTCGCTAGTTTTAAATAAAACTCTGTAAAGTGTTCCCGGGAACCAAAAATACAAAAATAAAATAAAACTCAAAAAATCCTAAAGTTAAGTTTTATTTAAAACAATAATTATTATTTTAGACGTCAGTGGTAAAGTTCAAGCCGGTACCGACGCCGCGGTCGGTGCCTCGTGTGAAGCCGTGGGACATCCCCGGCATACAGTGCTACGAGCCTCCAGATGGCGTTTTCTACGCACAAATGGGTCCCACTGGTGGGAAACAGGGATACTCTGCTATAACTGGTAAGTTTCTTCTTTTGCCTTACATACATACTTTTATTACATATATACGTTTTTTCATGCTATGTCCCTTGACATGGGGTAATAGAAAGGATCAGGGAATAGTTGTATGGTGACATGCAATAAGATCACTATACATTACATAGCCTTTTTGCTCTTCAAATGTAATTATTTTTATTCCTACTTTCCATCAAATGACCAACCATTAATCAGAAGTGAATTGAACTTTTGGAAGTATAATAGATACTTGATCTTTAAAAGCTCTTCGAGATTATTGTATTTATGTCAGTATTTATTTTAGAATAGTTATGATTATGTAAGCTAAGATCCAAAAAATGAGTATAAATATAAATTGAGATATAAAATAATTAATATATAAGTTGAATCTGATATTTTTCTAAGAAATTTTATGTTTTGTGTAAATTATACAAAATACGAAAAATTTCTTCGCATAAAAGCCACTTACTGAAAGTTGTATAACTTTAAACATAACGAATATTTGAAATGTATGCGCTTAAGAATAAGAAAAATATTGTTCTGTATTTATATTCAATGTGCAGTTTAGCTTTTCAAAGCTTTCTACATAATGTTTAATTCATAGACTATTGAAGTATAAATAACGATGTTTGAAATATTACAACAGCTTGAAATATGCAACGAGGAGTATAATTATATTCCATACTATTTTTATTCCTGCTGAAGTACACTTTTCTGGATGAAAATCTATGCGTCTGCTTTATAAATATGCTGTTAATATAAATTTATGAATTTTATTACAATTTAGTCTCATTTTACTTAAAATTTACGACTGAAAGCATTTTATAAAACTAATTTTATATTAATAATATGTATGCATTTAAAGTTTTATATCAACAATCTGGTATCCATAACACAAGCCTCGTAGCTCACCATGGAACTAGATGGTGCTGTGTGTTCATGTCCCAACATATTTATTTATTCATTTATGCTTACTAAAAATCTATAATTGTTCCTCATTTTCAAGTTAATTTAACACACTGCATTTTTAAATATAGATAAGTCATGATTAGTTTAAATTTAAATCTTATTTTTACCAGGTCACGTCGGCTGGGGTATATCTTGGTACATCAATGGTCTATTGATTCCCGAGATAACGGTAGTGCGAGGCAAGAAGTACACGTTCGTGACCGAAGGTGGCACTGACCCTGAGGTTCCTGCTAGATACCATCCCTTCTACATTACTGATGACCCTGTTGGGGGGTACTTCCACAAGTCGGATGCAGAGAAGCAGGTATAACTTATTAATATTGTATATGTGAAAGTTTGTGAGTATGTATGGATGTTTGTGACTCTTTCACGTCAGAACGGCTGAACGGATATAGATGAAATTTGGCACAGTGATAGATTATATAGTCTGGAAAAACACAAAGCCTACTTTTTATCTCGGAAAAATGTACGGTCGGGAACCGTACATTTTTACGGGATCATGGGATAGCTTTGTTATTGTTTTCCTAGAGGTGAACCCGAGTGAAGTAAGGGTGAGCCGCTAGTATTGAATATTTTTCTAACGTCTACTCACGTGTCATCTAAAGTGAGTTGATGGTACTAAGTTAGGAGCTTACCAAACCTATAATAACAGTTTTCCCTCCCCAAAAGGATAACTCAAGTTCCACCTTACAATCAGTTACGCTGACAAAAAGAACAATATATATTTATCAATTTCAGGGTATAACGATCTATGCAGGTGTGCGTCGTATGAGAAATGGGGAATTAGTACCGACCGGTGTAGGTCGTCTCTGTAACTGGACGCCAGACAGTGATGGTCCTGACGCCGATGAGTACCCTAGCTTTGGAGCCTATCAAAGATCACTTACTTTGATTTGCGAAGAAGGCAATCCAGGAGTCGTAACTTGGATACCAGATAAAAATACGCCTGACACTGTGTACTACCAGGTAAGTTTTGTAACATTATGCTTAGAATTTATATCGCATTTATTTTTTATGTTACTTGTTCACAATTGTCCCAAAAATAACAACAACAGTACATTTGATTGAGGCATCCCCTGAGGCTAAAATCTTGTCTTCCGTTGCTCTGTCTACTCCTCTATTATTATGACTCTTAAAATAATAAATTATACATATATCATTATACTTAATGCACTTTTTCCAATCAATCCTTATATAAATATAATACAAGAAAACTAAAGGTTTATGAATGAAATAACTTTTTATATGAAAATCTAATAGCTGGCTCTAGAACTTAAAGTCTAAAAAGTTAAGTCTCTTGTAATAGGCATAGATACAAATTAAACTAAGTGATTTCATTCAATAAATTTAAGATCTAACTTTATATACTTTTCATTGAACGGTTATCATAATACCTGCTCTTTTTTTAATGCTATATCATTGACGTAAAATTGTAAAATATTGATCCATTATTGTCTAACTTTACTTGTAAATGCTCATCTTGTATATAAATCTCACCTTCTGTTTTCTGTTTCAGCCTTTCAAGTCTTCTCGCATGAAGTATACTTTGTGTCTTATCCGTTTCATCGGTGATAGAACATTGCATATGTTTATAAGTTATTTTGAATTATACTATAATTAATATTTATTTTTTCAGTGCTTTACTCATCGTTATCTTGGTTGGAAGATACATGTAGTTGACGAGTGCGATGCCACAGAGGCAGCGGAAAGTAGAATCGTTGAAACTATAGCTCTTCCATCCGATTTGTTAGGCGAAGAATCTATTCAGGTACAGAGCCGTATGAAACCAGACGCAAACTTTTTAGATCAGCGCAAAAAAATAGAGAAAATAATCAATACGAAACAAAATTATAACGATTTCAGTAGCGATAATGGAGACGGCCTCTCGGGGGAAGTGTATCCGGTGCCCGGCAGCCACATCCGCCCTTCAGGACACGAGTTTGAATTGCCGATATCCAAACTACAAATCAAAGAAGTAATTGAAACTGTAGAAAGCTTGGAAGATCAAATGAGAGAGGAGATGAAGAAAAACTCAACACATCCGCAAAAGTTACAACAATATCAAGTACATGAAGATGTCAAGGAGTTTGTACCAGAACAACCGATACGTGAGGGAGATGAATATATATTTGATATGGTAAAATCACCAGAAAGCTTTTTGTTGCCTCCTAATCAAAAGCCACAAACATTACATAATGTATTACGTCCAAACTCACCGAAACCAATAGGAAATATGAGACCACCATTCCGCAGACCTGTACCCCCAGAAATAAAGTTACGTAGACCTTATCCCATGCATAAAGGAAATAATCCTTATCCTTTGTCTATGCCAAATCCACACCCACAACATACCCATGGAATGTCAAAAAAACCAAATAAACACCACAATAATCGTCCTCCACCAAATATGAATAGACCTCAGCAGCCTAATGCTCCACCTATGAAAGCAATGCCATCCATGCATCAGAATAAACCAAATTTCTATCAGGTGCCTCCGAAACATTCACACAAACTACCCACCACACCTCTGCAACCAATTATAATTGGAAAACCAGGGCACAATGTTATAGTTCCACCACAAAGTCAGACGTTGAGTTTAGGTCATACTGATATAATTGCAAACCAAGTCGTCAAAAGTCAAATAACATTACCAGGAAATATTGATGCTGTCGCTCAGCAGAGCGCTCCTCCAGTATTCTTTAATAAACCAGGACAAATAATTCTTGGAAAACCCATGGATCATCCTTTGCCTTTAGATCAACAAATGACGCAAAGCAAACCTCAATCTACAAATCCTCTAAGAATATCTTCTTCACCTCAGCCAGAAATTCACTATCATTCTTCAACTTCTCAAGAAAAACCTACCGAAAATGTTCATATTCAAAGCGATATCAAATCGTCTGATTTTATGGGACAGTCAACTGATTCTTCAACATTTTCACCTGCAATTAATACAGGCTTCAAACCTGACTCCATTGTTATTGAAAGTGGATTTAAGCCAATTATACGGGAGCCATTAATGGCTGGGGAAGACAAAATAGCAGAATATGATGGAAATAGTGCAAATAGACGAGAGGATACCGATGTAGAAGAAGATTATGAAGAAGCACCGCAATATATTAATTCAAATCATGCTTATCCTAGTGATAAGATAACAGAAACTTTCGAACCGATGTTTATACCGTCTCCTCCAGATCATTTACTGTCAAGTAATGATAAAACTAAAGAAATATTTCCAAGTAATCATGCTAAGGAAGACAGGCCTCATCCAGTATATGTAAAAACTGAAAATGAACTAAACGCTTTATTTGGGAAGAAAAACATGGAACGAGAAGCGCCTTCAGATATGATAATGGAATCAGATAAAGTAAGCACACAATACTTACCACCTGCTCCTAAATTATCCAAAGAGTACTCACAAAAATTGACATCTGAACAAACATTTACTACTTATGATGGTAAAACTATATCTGCTGCGACTTTAACTAGTGTCCCAGAAGTTAAATCTAATACAAAAATATTTTCTTCAAAATTGCCAGCAAATACGGAATTACTGCTTAAAACACCTCAGTTTGGCCCGTTTAAAGGAGAAATTCCTCCAGTAATAGCAGAACATATCCCACCGGATATGTCAAATCTTCCTATTCCAGTTATTTCTAATAAAAGAACGACTCATTTAAAATTGGTCAATTCTTTTCCAAAACATGATGCACCAGTATTAGAAGACTTAAAAGCAGAAGATAGTGAAAAACACGAAGAAAAAGTACAGTCTGAGAACGAAGAAGAAGAAGATGATGAATATGAAGAAGATGGATCGGAAGATGAAGAAAGCAAACGTCGTAAAAGAGATACAAAAACAGCGCTATTTGAAGCTGGAAAAGTTGATGAAGGAACAACTGAAGTGAATGGGAAAGATAATGATTCGATAAATCACATGGATTTCGAACCCGTTTCTTCGTCCTCTAAAATGTCTTCTTCGTTAACATATTTTATAATACTGAATGTTTTAAGAAGGTTTTTCTAAAGTCATCTTTCACTCTAAGTACTTATTTATTGAATTATTTATTGGTTTTAATTATTGTGCCTTGCCATTGAATGCATTTGGTCGATTATAGTTTGTAAGTATGGGTCAAAGCTGCGCTTTAAAACTCAAATTTCGATTTCTCAGCAGACTCCTTGACACTAAACACTAATTTCACCTGTTACCACTTCACACGCGTCATGCAATTCAATACTCTGTTAGTTGTAAGGTTTTGTAAATATTTTTACTTTAATAATAAAAATAGAGTTACATTTAAAATTTCTTTTATTTTATTTTTTTAATTTTTATTTTTTAACAAGTACCTAATTAAAACATAAAAACAATAGAACGTCTTTCTTTATATAATATAAAAAAGTAATACCAAAGTGATTGAGCATATCCAAAGTAAGTGTATGAATAATATTGACGGATAAATATTCGATTTGAAATGATGAAACAGAAGACAAATCAGTATTTATAAAACTTTTTATTCGTCTTATTTGTTTGCTTTTATTGAAATCATTAATGAGTAAAGTAGGTAAAATGTATGTTCTACACAAATTTCATCTTACCAATATAAATAACATGTACTCATAGTAGAGACATAACAAATATAAAAAAATCTGATATGTTTGAATTAGTAAAGTAGTAATATTTAACTATTATAAGTCCTTCTAGTATTTAACTTAAGCAAGGTATAAGGTAATTCATGTGGAACTAAAAGCCATAGTGAAATATTTAAGCTAAGATACGTTTATTAATAGTATAGAATTTGACAATTTAGTTCCTTAAAGCCTCTGGTTATGATAAATAATTTTAGGATTCTCTTTTCTTCCCTATAAGGCTGATTGACTAAAAATTATTTAACACTCAGTAAGGTATGAACACTTGAAATCTTTTTGGTAAGACGGGTGAAGTTGGCGACCACCTTCTCGTGTTGGAATTGGGAATCTACGAGCCGCAACACAGACTCTCGTCGACGACCACTGAGAAATATACAACATAACATCCTTCATCCTTATTTAAATTAATAATGAATAGATTAATCGTACTAAATTAATAATTAATTCCCCATAAGCGATTTCGGTCACGAAGGTATATTTTATTGAGACAAGCCACCTATAAAAAGGGACTAAATCTTTATCTCTTTTTACTGATACATTAGTTTCATGCATCAAGGGTATGATATTGCCAACTTTCCGACTTCTTGCTGATACTTCGTTTGACAGAACAATCCAATAAACTAGAATTGGCCTTACTTGAGACTCGAATCCATGGCTGATCTATTGGCAAATATATTAGTCACTAAACCAACTAGGCTGTCAATATTAAACTGAAATAATATTAGTATCAGAAGTATTCCTAACCAGTCTCGTAATAGATATGTATATATATTTCTTTGACGCTAAACTGTGGATTAAGGAGACATTGAACTGAGATGACTTCATTTTTGAGCAATGTGTTGAAAGGTTTACTTTCGTAGATAGAAAATTTATTTTAGTCTATCTTTTTCAGCTTTCATCATTAACAGAAATTTAATATATTTGATCGCAGAAATACAGGGTTGTTGGCGCAATGTATAAGTAAAATATCAGATTACCGTCGGTCTTTGAGAAGGCGCGCGGCGGCCGCCAGCGACAATTGTCTATTGTCTACAATCTCCACATCACTCCCGCGCCGGACCAGCTCTTCTATTATTTCAGTTTTAGCACCTTGGCAGACTAAATAGAGCAGAAACACGTTATAGGTATTAGTCATCTGAAAATGATTCGACTTATTGGACTACTATTATATTCTATGGGATAGTTTGTATGTATGTTTGTTACTCCGTCACACTGAATCGGCCGAACGGATTTGGATGTATTTTAGAAATATGGACTATGACCAGGAGTAGCATATAGGCTACTATTAGGCAACTATGGGTTCACTCCAACATAGAATGGATCAGTCGCTAGTGAGAAAATTAAATGTTGATACATTTTCGGTCTTAAAACATATTGTATTTGGTTTACAGCCATTAAATTAGCATGTCACTTTCCAACCTATAAATTGTTTTAAAGCAAAAAATCATATTGATATACATATATGTACCCAGTTCTCCTTTTACTTAAAAACACACATTAACAATATTAGTAAGGACATTGTCATTTGAGACATTTGTCAAATATAAACCTATTTTATATTTCCTAACTACAAAATTTTTCATCGGTCTAAAATCACAGATAGTTAAACAATATATTGTTTACATCATAAAAGAAAATAACTTAGTTAAATAAACTCAGTAAATTACACAAACTGACCTGCCCTAAACAGCGGGGTCCATCCGTTCCCGTCGCGTGCGCCCACGTCGCCGCCCGCCGCCAGCACGAACTTCACTGCTCCCAAACTACAAGAGTCTACTGCGTAGTGCTCTACTCGCAGCTTATTGAAATCACGGGCCTGTAATACACATTATATGATACTAGCGACTCGCCCTCGCTCCGCTCGGGATAGTCTCTAGTTACGTTTTAACGTTTAATGTAGATTTCTCAGAGATGAGACATTTGCCCGCAGTAAAAAGTATATGTGTCCCGGATAGCCAGCTAACATCATACCAAATTTCCTCAAAATCTGTCAAGTGGTTTTCTCATGATACGGTCACAGACAGACAGACAGACAAAAATTCTAAAAGCTATAGATTCAGCTTCTGTTTCAATAGATTTTCAAAAAAATATTTAATGTACAGATTGGACTCAGAATTTTATTATTATGTATGCATAAATTTTATCTTATCATATTAATATTATAGTAGGTATAATACGTGAAGCAAATACTTTGTACCCATTTTTACGAAAATTGCGCGGATGGAGGAGTATGAAATTTCCCACACTTATTATTTATATAGAGAAGGAGTGCAGAATGCTAATATTTTTTTAAACTATACATAAAAAATATAATAAATTAATAAAAAAAAACATTACACACACTACCATGTATTTGACAAATACACACATATACACTCTTTTGTTTATTGTTAAAGTCTGTGGACTATGGTCAAATTGAGATTTCATAGGCTATCTATATAACTTTGAAAAAATAACCTCAATATCGATCAAAGTTATTGAATTATGGTTGATTTTCAACCACGACGCGATCACTAGTACAGTTTATTGTATGAATCTCGGCGCTAACGATTTAGATCGAATTTTCTATTTAGATAAGGTTTTGTTTTTTAAGTTTATCTTTATGTGTCTTTTATGAAAAAAACCCAATTTGTTATTTTTATCGAAAAACGCCGAGCGAAGTTCAGTCACTCAAGTATATTTAATAAGATAATATTTTACTGAACTGAAATTAAACTTTATTCAAATATACTTCTTATAAGCACTTTTGAACTGTTTACATGGAATATGACTTTATCTGACTTTAAGAACATTTAATTGTTCGTGTTTTTAATATTTTATTTTTGGCACAATGGCTTTTTAGAATATCCGTTATACTTATACTGATTACAAAATGATCATTATATTTTGTTTATTGTAATTTTACTAGAGGCCCGTCCCTAAGAAACTTTTTGAAATAGATTAGTATTATAGAAATTACTTGTTAAATAAAAATAAAATATTTATCCCTATACAATATTTATTTTATTCACAGCAAAAAACAAATTTGTATTTCATAATATTTTTCAAAGTTACATTTTCGACTGCTAAACTAACAAAGTGAGAAACCGAAAAACTATAACACACTAATTGTTTATAAAAATAATGTAGATTCTTTAATTCGTTCTAAGGACAAACTAACACACATATTAAATATTGGATTTTTTGGCATTTTTGGCATAACAATTGTAACAAAATATTATAATACTACTACCTAGAGTAGTTGTGATAAAAGTCAGTCACACTTTATGTAATTGGTAATGGCTTTTAATCGTGCCAGTTAGGTAGCTGCTGCTAGTTAGCTACTTGTTTATTATTATACTAATCTCGTGTATACCGGATAAGCTACGACATACATTATTCGGTAAACTAATATTATAATAAATTTCCATTACCGACCAATATTCATCATATATTAGGTTTCTGAAGTTATACTTCTTTTTTATTTATATTTACTTGAAAATCAGCGCCTTTTTCAAGCAAAAGTTCAGCGATGCTGATGTGACCAGCGAGAATTGCCAGATGCAAGGGAGTCTGCCCAGCCGTGGAGCATTGGTCTAACTCCGCGTTGGACGTTAGAAGAAAACGGACCATGTTCAGATCACCTGTTAAATATATATATGTTTACTTTACTCTACATTATATTGGAATACATGATTAACTTCATTAAGCAGGATAAAAATAAAACTATCTTTTCGGATTTTTTCGTGGATTCCTGTTGATTTTTAGTTGGGGACCATGGTTGTTTCGAATGCTTTACACTAATCAATCACGGGGAAGACTAAAGTTTTAGATACCTCAAAGATCATCATATAGTTGTTACAGATACCCATAAAATTATACTGTATTATAAGATTATAAAAATTGTTTAAAATTAAAATTTAAAGTACTTAGTGTGCCATTTTCGTATTTTTGAAAATCCTTGTATAATTTTGTGTATAAAATAAAAATGTTGTCAGTGACCATGAACGCTTAAAGATATAAATTGTTTTAAATCAGTGTTAAATTAGGTGATTGATTACTGGCCTCCCCCCCAACGTGCGTTCACCTTGTCGTGGTGGGGGGGCTCAGTAGTGCCCGGCAATCCAACCGGGCGCGAAGCTAAGAAACGCACAGGGAGGTTGCCCACTTCGGTGGGCGGTGGGAGGTGGCACTCTTCGGGGGGCGGTGCACCATGCGGGTTGCTCCTGGTACTTCTCTGATAGCAGAGTGGACTGTGGAGCAACCCCATGGTTGTGGTGGTCTGCTTCGGCAGACCTGCCGTCGGGGCGTCGTAGTTGAATGCGTAAGCGATCCTGCGACGCCCCATTAAGACGGGGGAAGGTTTTGTTGGGTTTTAGTGGGTAGTACTGGCTGTATTACACCGGTGAGTCCCACACGTCGTGCGTAAATGCATTTCCCAACGTTAAAAAAAAAAAAAAAAAAGGTGATTACTGGCCAGTGTTTAATTGACAGAAATTGGGCTCAGCTTTGAGTGTGTCCCGTGCTTCTAGCTGCACGTGCTTGTTGGTTAAACGCGATAGGTATCTCGAATTGAATTGAGAGAGAGCCATTTGCATATCAATAATTTCACATAGAGTGCTATTTCAAATGCTCATACTATATCGATTTAGTTCATCCGCGAAATCTTAGTATACCAGAATAAAAGTAGCTTAAGTCATAAACAGTGTTGTGTCAAATAAATAACCAGTACCTGGGCGACCAAGCTTCATTCGGAGTTCTTTTTTGTTACATCGTATTATTTAGCTAAAAACAACTAAAAACTTGAATAAATACAAAAAAAAAACAAAAAGAAACAAAAGTAAAAACTTTGTATCCGACCGGATTTTGAACCAGGAACTACGATGCTTATGTCCGAGCGTGCGAAAATAGCGACCATATTTTGCGTGGAATAATACGAAAGAACCGCATAAAACTCGAAAACACGCGTTTTCCCAGACATAAAACTAATTCAGATCAATTTTTCGCTCCCGAAAACCCCCACATACCAAATTGCAACGAAATCGTTAGAGCCGTTTCCGAAATCGCTGGTATAAATAAATAAATTTATAAGAATTGCTCGTTTAAAGGTATTGGATATTTGTGATTAAGTTTTAATCGGACTATTATTATATATGTTATGTAATTGTATATGTGTATGTACGTGTGTGTATATGTGTGAATACGTGTATACGTATATGTGTATCCAGCTTGATGTATTTGTGTGAAATGTAGTATAAGCACTATGACCTGGAGTCGATACAACGGCTACTGTTAGGTATACAAAGGCAAAGCGAGAGTTAGTCGTTTGTTATTAGATAAATTTGTTTCAGTGCTTAAAATCTAAGTAAGTCAATATTGACTTTAATGATTAAGTATCAATATTATCAATAAAACGCTTGACCTTTCTTCACGGCGGTGGCGAGCGGAGTGAACCCGTTGGTAGCGTTGACGACAGAGATCAGCGACGGGCGCTCGTCAAGCATTTGCTGCACCTACAGCAGAAAGCATAACTTAAATATTTACAGTGATTACAGTGTTTTAAAATACTTCTAGTTATAAATAAAAACATAAATACCAGCCAAAAAGAAAAGGAAATGTTTACTGTAATAATATATGATTGGAATATTATAATTTAAAATCAAATACAAGTATCAGCCTGTATACTAACCTGTTTTAAGTAACCACATCGCACTGCCATACAAAAGCAGATTGCAGAAGTACCATCCGAGTCTGTGCTGGTCCAGATCTCGTCCGACCACCGGGACTCCGCCCATTTACACCTGAGGCCAAAATATGTTTATTACACTAGCTTTTTCTCAAGACTTCGCTCCCATAATATAAAAAAAAATCCTTTATTTTAGAATATAAATATGATAGTAAGCAAATTTATTCCGTTTCATAAACTCTTGCATATTATACAATTCTCACGCGGTTTCGAATCCCCAGAAACGATTTGATATACTTCGATATAGGGTTTACAGTTTATTCTTAAATGATAATAATAAATAAATATGTTGGGATACACTTCACCATCTAGTACCATGCTAAGCTACGATGCTTGTGTTATGGATACCAGATAGTTGATACACTACTCATAGATAACTTTTAATTCATATATATATATAAATACCCATGACTGGAGTACAAACATTCGTGCTTATCACACAAATAAATGCCCCCAGCGGGACTCGTACCCGCGACCGACCATGACACAGTAAGTAGGGTCACTACAAACTAAGCCAAACGTGTTGTCAATGCATATACAATACATGCGTCATATTAGAATAAAATAAAACCTGTACTATATAAAAAGTAGGTCGATTGTAATAGACAATAGATCCGATTTCCGACTGCGATGATCATAATGATAACAATAAAACGAAATTGCTAGTCATTTTTTAAATATTATTTATTTAACTACCTAAAAAGTAAGTGGTGTTTCAATTTCAGTGTTTATTTTATGTTCTTTATTTATTTAAAAACAAAGTTAGTTAAAAAGTAAGTTGTTAGTTACTATGCTTTCCATGTCTCTTAAGAAACGCAAAGCAGAACCTTCAAACGTATCCAATTTCTATCTACTAATGACCCTTAATTTATTGATCTGACCTTGACCTCTTTCGAGCTGATTGAAATCTAATGGGCCAAAATGATTTATGACCTCCGCCAGCAATCCAATCGTGGATCAGAATCGATCAATTGGGAGACATTTTCAAACCAAATATTAGCCTGTTCGTCCAAAGTCGAGTACACTTTACCTTTTTTCAAGACCTTCAACCGTTTGGTAAGACAAAAGCGTTTTTCCACAGCTCATTGTGTATGAAACGGAACTCGCTTTGTTGTCTTCACTTGAATTACTTTCTTTACTTTGTTTCCAATCTTCCGATTCATCAATCGCACTCAGTTCCTCGCAAATCGCTCGCGCGTCGTCGTCTCTGAGAGACGCGAGATGTGATGTTGATTTGATTATTACTTTCATCCTGAACCTGTGCGGATGACTTGGCGCCAGATTTTCTAATGTTTTCATCGTTTTTCCTCCGCTGGAAAAATAAAAGCGATTCATTCTAAAAAAAGTTTTATTATGATATACGAAAAATGCAAATAAAATTCGTATATATTCTTTATTACACACCACAATTTAGATTAAAGAATAGAAACTAATTAAAGGACAAGTAGCAAGATAGGCGGGCTTATCATTAGATACCGATATCTTCTAGGCAACCTGGTGTGGGTGCATTTTTTGCGCCCATTCCCTCTCTTGCTTTGCATACATTGTTTTTTTCTTTTTTGTATTCAGCCCTTTTTAACACCCTACTGCTAGTCACGGGCTTCCCATCAAAGCTAGGAGATCAGGCCATAGACCACCACGCTGACTAAGTTTCGGTGGGCGGACTTTACATATCTTTCGAAAATTTGCAAGGTTTTCTCAGACATGCATGATGCAGGTTTCCTCACGATGTTTTTCTTCACCGTAAGACAAGTATTACGAGTCTATCTCAGAAGTAGGTCAGGTAGGCCAAGTAAAATTCGGTGTAACAGCACACAGTTTTTATTATTTGATACAGAGTCAGAGTAACACCTCAAACGACATTACAAAAAAGAATGATGCATTATTTAAAAGTCAAGACACGAAATACAACGCTGCTCCCGCTATTTTTCCACTCAAGATGACTCAAGATAACAAATAAGTATTTTTACACAGAATGATAACATAAAGAATAAAATCATGAATCTACAATAACACATATAAATTATGTTTTATATAATTAATAATTTCTATTATTCTTAGTATGACACAAGTGATAGTGATTATGTTGGTAATTATTCGCAAAAGAAAATATCAGACGTCCGAGACCCAGGATTTGAACCAGCTTCACTCGGTTTCCCAAGTGAACTCGTTACCACTGGGCTACCACGTCCTTTTTTCTTTTTTATGTTTGTAAAATGCAGTTGAATTTTTAGCTAAGGTCTACCAATGACAAGTACTGATTGAGAACTAGAATTTTGTAGAAGATATAACAATATATAAAAACATAAGAATGATAAACTCTATTTAAAGTATAAAAAAACCTAACAACAGACTATGCTAAAGTTAATCATATTTAATTATAATCCACATTCTCTTGCGAAAATTTCTGTAAAATTATTTCGACCTAGTTTTGGGGAAATGGTTGGCGGCCCGTTGGACGGTCAGTGTAAATATTTGTCCTGTAAAAGGCATAATTCTGCGAATCTCAGTATATTTAATTAATTCAATATTTTGCTGAGGAAATATTTACTAATAAACTGAATTTGTTTATTGAGTAGATATTTTTGTACAAGTAAAGTCTAAAACAAAATTTTCGTACTATGAGCGTGAATAAAGCTTAGCAAGTTTTATTTCCATCGGTTCAATAGACCCTTAAGCAGGACCAACTTCCTGTACTTGATAAAGTGGGATAGAAGAGCATAATCTACACAGATAAATAAAATTGAAGTGTCCATTTGTAATACCAAATTAACAGCTTTTTACTAAATACATTACACAATTTTATTTTTTTGTCTGTCTGTCTGTATGTCTTTCTGTCTGTCTATTCCGGCTAATCTTCAAAACGGCTGAACTAATTTTGACGGGACTTTTACTAGCAGATGGCACATGTTATAGAGTAACTTAAGCTACTTTTATTTAAAAAAAGAGTTAGGGTTCCGCTCAAAAAAATATAAATGTACCACTAGGGACGCACTCGAGCGAAGCGAGAGTAAGCCGTTAGTAAATAATAAAGTTAATTATATGTTTGTGCGTAAATAGAATCACAACGTACTTAATTATGCATTTATCATATCGTAAACAAGACACAGTATAATATTACGGGGCAATAAATTTACCTCTGTCGGGTTACAGCTGATCGTGAAGCAATAACTGTTTATGGGGTCTATAAGACCTGTTTACATACAGATACAGACATGATTAGGTAAATAATGTACATTGCACAATATATTACAATAGCGCATGTTTGTTTGTTAGAATATTTTTTCGCAAATGGTTAAATAGCGACTTTAATATCCAGTCATCTATTCTGTATATACAATAGATAAATAAAATTGAAGTGCTTGTTTGTAATGTCAGAATAATAGCTTTTTACTAAACGCGTATGAAGGTACCGTATATACGCATATAAGAATATAAGGTACTTATAACAGAACAACAATTTCTTGTCTGTCTGTCCGTCTCTCTGTTTGTTCCGCCTAATCTCCGAAACGGCTGAACCGATTTTGACAGGACTTTCACAAGCAGATAGCTGATATTATAAGAAGTAACTTAGACTACTTTTATTTTGGAAAAAGAATCAGGGTTCCGCGCAAAAAAATTAAAGCTCATGAAATATTGAATGTAATCCGCGCACCTAGGATCGCATCCGAGCGACGCGAGGGTAAGTCACTATTTAAATTAATAAAGAAAGATATTTTTTTAAATAAAAAATGGACGATGAAAATCACACACAAAAGCAATTTATTTAATGATTGCAAAAAAGTGCCAGCCAATGTGTGTAAAAAATACACACATTTAGCAATTAAGTTTTCACAAATAAGAAACACATAATTAAAAGTATATTTTAAATATAATTTTTATTATAAACACAATTTAAAGTATATGAAAATATTATAAAAAATATTGATAATGTTATTGATTAATTTCTTAAAATTTATAACATAACAGTTCATTATATCTATATGGTTAAAGTGAGTATTATAATCACGACAAGACCCATGTAAGCAAATTTTGTTCTGTTGAAAGGTACATGGTATAGATCTCTTTTACGTGTGTGGATAAAATATGGAGAGTCAATAAGGTTGTTAAGTAATTTAAATAAAAAAAATTATCTTTAATTCTGCGACGATTCAATAGAAGCTGAATAACAGGGCATATTTGCTGAAGGGAACTATTTCTAAAACTCAAATTCTTGATAAACTTACGCTGGACTTTATCAATTATCTCGATACTGAACTTATATCGTAGATTCCAAACTACTGAGTCATATTCTAAGGTCGAGCGTACCAAGGTATAATACAATAAGATTATTGTAGAGATATTTTCAACATCTTTACTTACTCTAAGAATAAAACCTAACATTTTATAGGCTGTAGCAAAACATTCATCTCGTTGATGTGGAACTTGAAGGTTCATTTACTATCAAGGAGTATACCCAAGTCACGCACTTCCGTAACTCTTTTTAATGCATATCAAATTTATAATCAAGTGCATACGAGAAAACAGTCGTAGTGTGCTTCCTGGAAAATGTCATGATATATTTAGTTATTTAATAATAATGTGCAGATTAAATACAAATATGGGTATGTAAAAATGGGGAGGCAACAATAAAGAAGGGATTGGCGATTAGGTAGTACTTATTTACTAGAATAGGCCTCTTTATGTTACATACGTAACATCAATAAAGCTCTACGACACTAAAACTATCATTATTGTATTTATAGTTTTGATCTTATTTTAATGCTAGTTTTTTATCTAAAATTAAACAAACCCCATTTCTCAGTGTACTGTTAGACACTATTTAGAGAAATGTAGAGCATTTACTACAAGTCATTACAAACATAATCTCTACAATGCAAGACATTAAATTCAGGTCATAGATTATGCATCGATTGATCGGGATTAGCCGACTAATTAATGTCGGACGCCAGTACTGTCGATAAGCGACGCTCGTTATATAATAAAGCAATTTTCATGTAACAGAGTTAATTGGTTTTTGGTTATTTATGCATACTAATCAGATACTGTTTGTTTTGATTACGGTCTATATGGTAATCAGTGAATTCAAAATTTGGTAATCACAGGAAGCTTCAAGTCAATTTTGGCGATAGTGATTTTATATTCGATATTCTCAAAGATTTTACGTGTCACTTTTCCTTTAAGCAGATCAATATATACATATAATAAAATTGTAACTAAGCCGAATCTGTACATTAAATATTTTTTGGAAAGTCTTACTGTAATAGACATTATCATCGATAAAGAGGCGTATCTATAGTTTTTAGATTTTTTGTCTGTCTGTCTGTCTGTCTGTCGCTGTCGTTGTTGATTGCATCACGGAAAAACCGCTGGAGTGATTTTGATAAAATTTGGTATAGGGATAGCTGGTTACCCGGGCCAACATAATACATCTTTACTGTGGGAAAATATCTCATCACTGAGAAATATATACTTTATTATGATGTGAAAGTTTGTGATGATGGATGGATGGGTGTTTGTTACTATTTCACGCCAGAACGACTGAACGGATCTGGATGAAATTTGGCACAGAGATAGATTATAGTCTAGAATAGCACATAGGTTAGATTACTTTTTCGATAAATGTACGGTTCCTGTGGGACATTTGTTTTTGTTTTTCACTAAAGACGATCTCGAGCGAAGCGAGGGTGGGTTGCTAGTGTAAAATAAAATACTCTATTTAGGGCGTATTAATGTGTAGTAATTTAATCAATTACCTTTAAAATCTTTTATATGCTCTGTAATACTTTACTGTTTTATTGTTTCCCTAAAATAAATGAAAATCAAAAAAAATAAATAAATGTATGAACCTTTTTAGAGCATAGTTTGAAAAGTAAAGAGTATGATCATTTTTCACACTCGTCTAATATCGAAAGATATCAGAAATAATAAAACAATCGAATTAGAGTCAGTTCATCTATATGAAAGCTGCGACACAGATAAACAGAAAAGTGTCAAAGTTATAAAACCTCGAAATTTATGGTAGGGACTTAAAATTTAATTAATACACAGAGATAAGCTCTACAATGCTAAAAATACTTTTAAAATTATAAATTTGCATAATCTATGTAGGGTTTTTGGTAATATCAAAAATATTATTATAGGTAAAAGAAAATCCATTTCACGTCAAAGTTTCCGGTATCGTCGGGATAATGGCAGGAGATATTTATATTTTTCGGGACATTTATGAGTAAATAAATGGAAAAGATTTATGTGTAAAAATGAAAGTAATTCGTTTCCGTTTGGATTGCTTAGGTAAGAAAATACTCCATACTTTGGCGTTATTACAGAAATCATAGAAATATAAGATAAATAAAACAATATCAACTAATTTTTCTTTTATGATTTAGTGTTTACTTATAGGATACTAGCGCTGTCGGAAAGTAGCGTAGCTGAATCCTCACTCCACTCGGAATTGTCCCTAGGTAGGTTTTAACGGTTAGTATATATTTCTCAGAGATTAGATATTTTCTCATAGTGAAATATATCCTATATATCGATCGGGATAACTAACTATCATCATACATAATTTCATCAAGATCTGTTCAGTGGTTACGTTCCCTGACAGACAGACTGACAAAAATTCTTAAAACTATAGATTCGGCCTCTGTATCGATAATAATTACTATTGTAATGCCTATTTCAATAAGATTTTCCAAAAAAACTTACGTGCAATTCGACTCATATTTTATTATATGTATAGATAAATTTTGACATATTTTTCTTCCATCTACAACACATCTGTCAAAAATCATTATTTGCCAATGGATTAAACTTAATTTATGCAACTTGATGTTTCGAGTGGGCGGGTTACGAGGTGCGGGGTGGAGCGTGACGAATTTGAACTACAATGTATAGGAAGAAATATTCAAAGAACTTTTTTGAATAACAAATAAAGCTGCATGAATATATATATTTTTTATATTGTCTATTGCAATGAGACCCGATACTTCTCGGATAAATTTAAAAAAACGTAATAGTTCCGATACGGAAAATAAAAAAATCATCATATATATAAAAAGTCGATCAAGTGCGAGTCGGACTCACACACGAAAGGTATAATTAATTTTATTTAATTTGCATGGCAGCCTCTTTGAAATACGTCATTTTAGTTTTTTATTATTTGTTGTTATAGCGGCAATAGAAATACAAATTCTGTGAAAATTTCAACTCTAACTATTACGGTTCATGAAATAAAGCCTTCTGACAGACGAACGGACGTATGGACAGTGGAGGCTTAGTAATAAGGTTCTGTTGGCACTCTTTGGGTATGGAACCTTAAAAAATATAAAATCGCAGCTAAAATTATTATATTTTTGAATTGAATTTAAATTTATCACGTATAAAAATCCGTCATTTGAAAACATAGGATAAAGTAAAAATATGGTTTTATAGTTTACGCTGTTACCTTAAGAAATACAAGAGTTTGAGAGTTAATCTTACTAACAAATACGAGACGCTGTTGTATTCATAGTGGGGCTTGGGATATCCCTCGTATCCACATGTCAAAATTGGAAATAATGGATGCCGGATCTTAATACCAGTAGTTCTACTGTTCACAACGAACCCGTCGAGTCGTTTCAAAGTCAAATGGAACAGACAATAAAAAAAACGAAGAAAATGTATTTGAAATTGATGCAATAAAATAAAGAGCAACATTAAAAAGATGTTGCAGTTGTTTGAAACATTTTAAGTTTGTTTTATAATTGTAAGATTTTACTGCTAAAAACTTAATATGTGATTATAACAATTAAATATACACGAATTGCTTACACTATCATTGAGGTTATAGATATTAGAATTTGATTTTATGTTCAATAAATATTATTATTTATTGCGCTCCGGACACATTACATTAAATAAGTTTGGGTATTTAATGAAGAAAGTTCTTTCTCCTAATTGTCCCGATTGCGGAGTTATAGAGGATGTGTACCATATTTTAATGGAATGTGCTCGAAGCGAACCCCTTTTATCACAATTAGCAGATAGATCAATTGGAATATGTAATATATATCTAGCAAATCCTACTTCAGAGTCAGCCAAAATTATGTATAATATAGGTAAACATAACATAAGTAAGCGAAACTAAATAATATTATAATTAATGTATAGATAAGAATATTTGTGTAACCTACCAGAGCAACATAGTCGCCCAAGTGACTCAGCTCTTTAAATGAGAATAAAAAAAAAAAAAAAAATTATTATTTATTAAAATTGCTTTTACTATTAATACATCTTGACAAAAATTAACTCGATTCTAATTATATTTTAAGAAAATCTCGATCAATGTCCCGGGACGTCCCGGGATTTTGATCGTGGATGGTCTCGTGTCTCGGGACTTTGAGAATCTTGAGACTTCCCAAACCCTAATTCATTGTTTGTCAACATTGTCTCGATATAAATATGTTTTGTTTATTATTGAAAACAAAATTATAATAACTTCAGGCATGATAGTGATGTTTCATGCCATTCCGGACTACCTTAGTATAATAAAATTAATTTTACCTATAAACCACTGTCCATGGTGGTATTTTTTCTTTCTTCTCCACTTTATACATTAGTTGATCTCCGAGGAAGCTGAATGGTCCAGCCGAGAACGTCAGGGTTACATCTCGATTGCTTCTGCTCACTACTTCAGGAGGCGGCGGTTGCCACACTTCAAGTTTATTTATTATTAATTCCTTTATATTCATTTTTTATTTACATGCGTCTTTATAAGCGGATCGTCCTATTTTTTTTACTTTTTAGTTTATTTCCTATGTATTTTTTTTGGTTAATTTGCGATTTTATTCAGTTTTCAGTTTCAAACCAAAAGTTGTCGCTGGATATAATTGAAAAATTCGATCTTTATTAATAAATGCATTGTTGTTTATGAACACTGAACAGTATTTTATTTCTTAAGAAAGTTCATTTATCTAAATTCATTCATTTTTATTATTTCAAGCTAATTTTCTTATTTAAAATATTCTTATTTATGTTCACTTGTACAATATACCTTTCGTCCTGTGGAAATAGTAAAAATAATTACGTATGTATCTATTCTAACATTATAAAAATAGATAATATTATTATTAAAGGGAATTTTTTTTGTTTGTTTGTAATAGGCTTCGAAACTACAGAACCCACTTAGATGAAATTTAGTAAATGAAATTAATATTTATAAATATTTTCAGAACCTAGGAAGGATATAGGATAGTTTATCCAGAAATCATCTCTTAAGGGGGTGAAAATGGGAGTTGTGATTGGTGTATATATATATATATATATATATATATATATATATATATACACTAATCAGATTACTATTTTATGAATGTCAATGTTTGTACGTTTGTTATTTTTTTACGCTAAAACGGCTGGAGAGATTTGGATGAAGAGTACACAGACTATGAATTGGAGTAACAATGACGTAACAAGTCAGCACCTGAGCGTAGCGAGGGAAAGTTGCTAGTAATTTATAAATGAGAACTTCGAAGTTGTGAGAGTTAACGTATTTGTTGCTTTATCAAGCTATACAGCTCAATGGTTTTGCGAAGAAAATTAAACTACGATAGCTTATATACTAGTTTTACATAATAACAACAACAACAATATCATGTGAACAGATCAAGTAAAAACTTGTGATAAATAAGAATGTGAAGTTTGAATTTGATTTCTTGTATGTAGCGCTAAAACGTGAATTAATATCAATATTTTTAAAATTATTTGACTCTTTGTTTTTAAGATTAAATAAAAAACTTATACACAAGGTTTAGGTTTAAATATATTTTTTTTATTTATTATCAAAATAACCTTCATCAGTAGCATTAATAATAAAATATTTGAATTATAAAAAATGTTGCGGATAACTTTAAATGAAAAGAATCAAATAACTGTTAGTACATTTCCACTGGCCTGCAGATATATTGGAGCGGAGTTTAAAATCTTATCTGTTCTAGGCAGCGAGTGACCAGCCATCTATATACTACAGCCCGGCTGAGTAAAGTAATATATCGCTGAAGTCAGCGCTGAATGCACGGCGCGATTTACTGACAAATTGCTTTCTTGTATAACAGAAGGAAATTAAAGCTTCGCTACATATTATAAATTAAAGTTGAGTTTATGTTTATTCTGGCTAATTTTAGAGAACATTGTACAGTATTTCATACGGTTTGTAACAATAAAAGATGTGTTTTATAGGAAGATTATAGTCTACCACGCCAATCCAGTGCGGGTTTTCCAACCATTTACGTTTTCTTCAAAAATTAGTAAGGATCTCTTAGACGTTCAGGTTTCTTCACGCTATTTTCCTTAAACGTAAGGCAAATGATAATCATATTGAAAATCGGTCATATTTAAACATCACAGTAATAAGTTATTTACGCAAAAATTATAATATAAACTTTATACTGCGTTCACGTGTGCAAGAAAAATGAAATGATCAAGTAAAAAATACTTTCGAATTTATAAAATAAGTAAGGTAGAGCAAGCGTTAAACAGCATTTAGTAAAGAGAGCGATAAAACAAAATGCTGAGCTTTTCAGTTTCTTTTTATCATATCTTATTATATTTTTATAGGAAAACTAAGGATCTAATGTTTTAGAATAATAATACTTAGTACTTACAAGTGAGTGAAGTTAATGTAAATAGTAAAGAACTAAAACTAAAAACTAAAGTTACAATTGAGGTTTCTATAGCAGTTACAAATGTTTCTTCAAAACGTGTTACATCAATAGTATGGTAACTAACGTATTTTATTTGCGCTTGCAACATCGCATAAATATAACTGGAAATCTCTTCGAGTTGAAAAAAAATAAATTTAATTTTTTACAACTTTCAAATATATAAAATATTAAAAAATAAATGGAATATTATCTTAACTTAAAAATCCCTCTCTTAATAGTGGAATATTGTTTAATGAAAGGTAAAGTCATATTTTTAAATCATCTTAAAATAAATTATCCGCCTGGGGTAGATTATTTTGAAATTTAAATGATATTTCAGAAATATATTTAAATTTTTTCCTTAAAAATATTAAAATCAAAATCAGTTCACAATAGGCGATATCGTAAGTGACACACATAAAAAGATTTTAAGTTGACCACCTCTTTATTTTGAAGTCGGTTAAATAACGTTTATAAACAATTTTCATACATTATTTCGAACCTTTGACGATTTTTCATGAACATATATAATATTTACAAGATACCAAGCACTTGGCAGAGCAATCCCTCGCCTGAAGCTATTTTTCAAAATGATAAACTGAAGTAGCACTATATGTGTATAGTAGAATATATACACTGTAAGAATACTATAGACTTTAGGTGTGTATTATTATTTAATATACATACAAAGCTCTTAGCAAATCTTTCAGCTTTATAAAAATGTCGGGGGTAAAGATAAAAATGTATTTTTTTCTTATAGGATTATTGAGATTTATTAGGAACTAATTCTGTCATATTATAATTGAAAATATCTTTTCGGTTTTTTTCGCGAATTTATTTTGATTTTTGTTGCCGATGTTTTGAATGTTTTACAGCAATCATGGTCATAGGAGAGGCTAAGGTTTTAGACGTGTCATGGGTCATTATATAGTAATTACAGACAGCGCCTACCCATAAAACTCTGTGGCCTCTCCTACATCAACAACAAATGACAAACAAAGAGATTCATTAGAATTCGGATATAAAAAAACAGATAGCTGATATGAAGCACCGTCGCAATACAACGTCTTCGGTCTGGGAACATAGTCAAGATCGCCCAAGAAACTACATTAGCTTTGATAGTCCGCAAATACTCGGGGCTCATTAACCTCCGGCAATCTAGCCACTCGTGAAGCCAAGAGTCACACTGGAACGCGGCCAACGTGGACTGTGGGAGCCATCCCTTGGTTGTGTGGTCTGCTTCAGCAGACCTGCCGTCGTGGGGTGGTGGTGGAGTGCGTACGCGATCCTGCGACGCCCCATTAAGGTGGAGTAGGTTCTGTTGGATTTTAGTGGGAAGTACTGATTATTCTAGCTCACATAACCGCCTGCATATATACAAGTGGTATGCGTAAATACATTTCCCAAGGCTCTACTGCGATTATTGCCGTAAGATATATGTATAGAATACCATGTTTAACGTTAAAATATGTGAAAATGTATCATCTATTGTCACAATAATAAAAAAACAGATAAAACTGAACTAGAAATCTGAAGCTATCAAAAATTGCTGAATACATGCCAGCGAAGCTCTAGCACTCGATCGTCCAATTCCAATTCGGATTACACATACATATGTATATATCTATACTAACAATGCCATATGTGTAATATGTACGTATTCTTGATTTACTTACGAGACAATAACGTATAATTTCAACAAAATAGTTTTCAACAAATTGGTCTAAATAAAATATGACATTTAGAATTCTGTAGTCAAAAGGCAAAAACGAAATACTTTTTATTTGATAATATTAAAATACTTTTAATAAAAATTATTTTCGAGAAGTTATATTATGTTGAGATATGTTAGAGATGCGGGATACTTCGGGTTACAACCCTGTTGGTTAGTTTAGCGGCCGCAAAATATACTTCGGTAAATATTATTTGGCCGTCTATGAGAAGTATTTAAAAAACAAAACCTAATTTTACTTTCGATAAAATAGATATTGAGGTCGGTCAATACTTTTATTTTAGTTTTAAGCTAAACTTGGATTATAGAGACCTAACGTGATCTTTTTGGAACAATTATAAAAAAATCATAAAAATCTTTAATTCATTATTGGCTAATTAAATTTAATTACATATATAAAACATTATGAAATATATAGAAGTTAAAAATATTAATATAATTTTTTTTGGATATTAAAATTATGTATATAAAACCTTCTTGGAGTCATATTATTTATTCGCCTATTATGAATGATTCAAAATTTAGCACGTTGAAAAGTAATTTGTGCATATTTCATGAATCAGGACATAACTTTATTATGAAGTATTTTAATTTAGCATTAAATTATAAAATTTGATTAGTTATTTAATTATAAAGCTTAATTTTACTTTTGTTACTTACTTCCTAATTAGTTTTAGATTAATTAACTTATGAACAGACCTACTAACACTACTCAAGTATCTACCTCATGACATCACATGCTATCTCATATTATGTAGGCGTATAAAGTGAAAGTTTCTTTTTGTCGGAAAACAAGTGAAAATAAGTACATAAGCTGAATCTTAAAGCTCGCACTTTTAGAGTAAAAACTTGAATATAGTAGAGACAATGCGAGGCGTAGAGTGGAGACATTGTTGCCGAAATTAATAAATTACGTCATCGCCGACTCGCACTTCGCGAAAAGTTATTGTTCTACGAGCGCTTTTGTGTAGCGCGACTAAATAAGTGGATGCATATTATAAAATTGTAGAGTTTGCAAATATAAATTCACTTCAATCTTTTTGATTATACTTTTGACAGAATATAATATTGAAACACAAACATTTTTAATGACATGTTGTTTACAACGCCATTATATTTTAATGGAGGAGACTATCAAGTTCGAGATTGCAGGTTCGATTCCTTTACTACAAGTATGTACTACTCAAATAAATTTATATACTTTTAGGCGTAAGTTACAGGTTAAATCTAAATATAATAAACTAAATTCAATAATTTTAATAAAGTAGAGTTAATCGTTTAAATAACTACTTATATATTTTCAGAGATTACATAAGAGGTATACTAAAATATAGCATTGTACAATGTACATAATGTATCAAGGTTATTTCATGGGAGAATAACTTTGCATGTAGAAAATAAATAATTGAATAAATTGTAAAAATATATACTTTAAGAATATACTATATTAGTAATTTTATAATAGACATATCAAATGAACCCCAAAAAGTTTTTACCAATTGTCACAGATAAAACAATATATTTTTCTTTATTAATTGTCACAGATAAAGAAAATTTAAAAATAGCGTCTCAATAAAAAAATGTCTGAATTTGAAATTGGTGTAAACGGAACGCAACCTAGCAATGGCCGTCTATCGATCGACGCAGCTAGTCGGCGCCCGGCCTCCGCACGGGACACACGTACCGCGGCCACGCACCCGCTCTAACCTAACCAGTTCACCGCGTCTCTACTATCAGTACACACCACGTCTCTCGGTAAGTTTAGATTATAGTACGTTCAGTATCAAACAAACATATCCCATATAAATATTGTGGTAAGTGAGTATGCGTCATGACAAGTGTTTTCGACTGCAGCGTTCGCTTTATTATCAACATACCTGTCAATATTTGCCGCTGTGATAGATTTTCTTAATAAAATATAGGAAATATGGTATAATCCTTATATTGTACCCTTGTTTTGAACGTCAGACACATATTTGAACGTTACATCCATAATTACATTAGTGCTAAGTAGGAAGCAAATATAATCTTGTAAATAACACGGTGAATGTCCACGCAGCCATTCGTTTCGTTTCGTACCTGCACTTCTGTAAGAGACACCGTTTTCCGCGCCATTATAATTTTCCTTAAACTACTCATATATTGTTATGTTTTATATAAGCATATATATATATATATATATATATATATATATATATATATATATATATATATATAGAAAGATGAAGAGAATAGAATAAAAAAATAATTTTTCAATGTATTACAAGGATACTTCCAAGAATATCTAACAAAGTATTTGTATAAGTAATATAATCAATACACATGATATTTATATCTATCAATAAGATAAGAAAACTGTGAAAAGTCTAAGGAAAAAGTAATTAAAAATGACGCTACGCCATCGTTTACTTCTTTTCATCAATTTCCTAGATTCAGCATTTCGATATTATATAATCAATTAAAAATAATTTATAGAATAATAAATAATTCAGAACTAAATATACCGCTTAATAATTGGATAGATCCAATATAGCTGAGCGATTAGTCCGCTGTAATCATCGCTTAGGTAAAGGAGGTCATTATAAAGACAAAGTTTAAACAAATTTTTTCACTGACAATATGAAATGAAGGATTTTTTGTTCATATTGATAATATTACTAGCCTCTCATTGTCACAAAAACAATAGAAATAGTAGGATTATGTAACATTGCTTTGATTTTATGAAAAGGCGCTTAAAAAGAAGAGCCGAAAATTGTTTGAAGACAACACGAAAAAGAGAGAGTAACATATTCAAATATATTATGTTTCATTAAAAAATATGAGTTATCTTATTAAAGTTAACTTTAGATGGCTAAGGTCAATGTACTATAACAATACTGCAGAGCGCTCTACATTTTAATGTAAACGGAATTGACGGTTACGTCACTCCCGGCCGGAGGACGACAGGCGCAAGGTTACAATTATACCTTTGACCAATTTAACAAATAATTCGCACCTTTAATAAGTAGCGCCTAGTAATAGAGTCTTTGATTTTTAACCAAAGATAAAATTTGCTTAAATTTAATTCTCTAAATTATGAAATTAACCTATTAAATTGAATTCAAATAGTGCTCTACATAATAGTGTTGGAACTGTCTGACTTAGATATTTTACATGAAAAAGTTTACATTAATGTACTTGTACTGTAAAAAGTTAATGAATAAGGTTTTGATAATTTTCAAGGTTTACGTTATATTATATATGGCGGACCATTATAAATCAGTTGTATCTTACAATCTTAGTAGTTCTATTTGTAAAACTTTTCATATTTGAATGTTGAAAAGGTTTACAATTTACAGAAGTACATACCTGCATAATATTTTATTAATGAATAATAGTATTGATAATTTTATCCAAATATTATCGACTACACACTTATAAACATTAATAATATGCTTTTTTTTGATTTCCATGAAATTAGTTTTGACACTATCAGTTTACTTTGGTTTTCTCGGCCTACTTTATTTTAGTATTAGAAATTGGTTGTCAAAATATCTCACAATGTCACAATAACTCTCTATGTTCAGTGATTGGGCACAAGCCATGATGGAACTTTTTTTGTCATCGGCATCAAAATCTCATTTGTTTATTTGTGCATAAAATATTTAAATAGAAAAACAAAAACAAATCTATCCCACGGGAACCGTACATTTTTACGGGATAAAAAGCAGCTTATGTCCTATTTTAGACTATAATCTATTTTTGTGCCATATTTCATTCAGATGCGTTCAGCCGTTCTGGCGTGGTTAAGTAACAAACAAACATTTAAACTTTAACATTTATAATATTAGTAAGAATAATGCTAGTCAACGAGAATTAATTAGAAAGGAGGATGGATGAAAATAACTCTGCAAGTATTGGTGTAGTGATTAGTAAAATATTTTGTCGCTTCTTACGAAATGAATAATGAAATAAAACCTTTTTTTCAATAATAGCTTAGGTGACTGTTCCTAAAGTTTCAAAGTGAATTTTATCTGTATAAGTTTTTTGTCAGTTCTTCCAGTCTTTTTTCATTATTTAAGTTCGCGAGCGGCCTCGAAGTTCTTTGCCGAATTACTGTCACGCTGTCACATCAACTTGTATCCATCTATTAAGCTTTTTAAATTAGTTCAGATACTCAGACACTTGTTTAAAATAAACAAAATCCATCTATTTTCAACTGTCGTAGAAAAATAGAATTTTGTTACTTACGCACTTTTGCAGCCTCTTGATATCGTCACGTAGCGTACATTATCGTAAAATTAGCATAAAATAGTTGAAAATTAAAACTCTTATCAACAGTATATCATACTCGTAGATCTACTTCAAATTACATATTATAGAACAAATAATGATCGTCAAATAGCTATGTTAGACTCTTAATTTTATCTACTTTTAATATTATCATTACATATAATAAAACTCTAACTAAGCCGAATCTGTACATTAAATATTTTTTGGAAAATCTTATTGAAATAGACATTATTATAATAATAGTCTTTAGAACTTTTGTCTGTCTATCTGTTTGTCTGTTACCGCATCATGAAAAAACCACTGGAGGGATTTTGATGAAATTTGGTATGGTGATAGCTGGTTATTCGGGTCAACATTCGTTATAGGGTACTTTTTATCGCGGGAAAATGTCTCATTTCTGCAAAAAATACAAAAACTTCAATGTAAGAGTATACTAATATGTAAAACCTAAGAATTTGGTTTTTGGTCATCTGAACGCTAGCGGAGCCGCGAGCAATGCTAGTTCTTAATATTATCAGTGAAATTCATTACAAAAATTTAGATGAATATTTCAACTTCCACACATATTTATATGGAACGTTCAAAATTAGTATCAATATTTTATTTTGAATAACATTTCTTAGAAACA
The DNA here is from genome assembly GCA_921882275.1 of Brenthis ino. Classification (NCBI taxonomy): domain Eukaryota; kingdom Metazoa; phylum Arthropoda; class Insecta; order Lepidoptera; family Nymphalidae; genus Brenthis; species Brenthis ino. The sequence continues at coordinate 23,490,162 of OV170222.1, read as the reverse complement.
AACTCTAGCAACATTTCGAAAAAGGAGTTCCTCTGACCGAAGTAGAGTCAAACAAAACATACTACTAAGAATACATATTAAAAGGTTGTGATTTTATTCTAAATTAGTTTATATTTAGTTTATTATTGTATTCAGCCCTTTTTAACGTCCCACTGCTGGGTACGGGCCTCCCTTCAATACGAGGGAGTTCAGACCATAGTCCACCAGTCTGCCCAAGTGCGAACTTCACATATCTTTTGAAAACTTGCTAGGTTCTCTCAGACATGCAGGTTTCCTCACGATGCTTCCTTCACCGTAAGACAAGTGGTAATCATGTTGGAAATGATTCATAATTACAAATTTTACTAAAAATCGCTGGCAAAAAGTCTCTACATTGAATTTATTACTTTCCATCTCTACTTTCTACCTCTTCTTTATTTTGTCAACGTTTAAACGTGATGTGAAAGAAGTGCAATGTTTAGTTCAAAATGTTAGGTTATGTTGAGATAACATGAGTCATTGTACTGTAGCACGTGAGCGTTATCTCTCACCTGCTCGATGTTATAGAATACGAATAACACAATAATATTTATTTACTAATGATAAGAAATATATTATATTTTTTTTAGTAATATTATAAACATCTATTGCAATATAAAGTTGCAATTAGTATATCAATTATTTAATTGCATATAGTATTAAAAATGAAATTCAAATGAGTTTTAGTTTTATTATAGACATTATAGATAAAAATGGTTAAAAAAATAAAATTTAATACGATTCTATAGTATAACAATTAATGTCATTTTAATACAGTTTTTAAGCATACTTCTTTTAAGTAATTGTGAATTTCGTTTTGATAAATCCACAAAACATCTATATTTACCACGCATAATCAAACCTGTGACCTCTGGCGCAGTAAGATAAACACTGCACGTATTATTTTTCTTTCATTAAGTCATATAAGTGACAAACTAAATAATTTTCAAAGTTACGTTAGACAATTTCAATTATAATCTCCGTTGAATGAATGATAGATAGAGTATCCCGTTCCTCCCGTTTCATATTTTACAAGCGTTCGTGATCCCTCTCGCAAACAAAGCCTTCCTTTTGTGAAACGAAGGAGGGTCCTAAACGGAGATGTTGCGCCAAAACGTTGTTGCCAAATAAATGAAGGGGCAGATGTTGAGACAGTTCCTAATAAAATGGCGTTTTATAAAAGTAGTACTTACTTAAGAGTTTGTTGACATAAGATTTAATATAATCTTACAAGATATTCAGTTTAGATTCGTTTTTTATTAAAGATCTTGTGAAACAATCAACCCTTTTTTTCATTTATTTTACACTTTGCGTGTGTGTGGGTTTACTTTATAGGTATAAGAATCTCATATTACATACATAATATTACTTGCATATACACATAAATTTATAAATACTTTTCGGGAAGGTCAGAAAGAGCAAAAGCGCTACACTCTATTTCGCTTCTTGCTTGGTCATCAATGGTGAAAACGTCCTTAGATTTCGTCCTTAAACTAAATGATGGTATAGACTATATTATCATTTAGTCGTAAATTAAAACAGAAAAGCTTTAAATCATAATGTGGAAAACCGCTATACCTCGACCGTCAAAAGGAATTCCACCTAGAAGCCACGCCTGCATATTCTCTTTAGATGACTTTGCTTATTTTATACACCAAAATTAGGTTAAGGCTAATAAAAAATAATAATAGAAAACTATTAAGAGAACTATTATTTATAAACAAAATTTTAGGCAACAAATTCCACATTCAGTGTTTTTAGATATATTAAAGATTAATTTTCTTTCAGGTTTTAATTAATTAAAAACTCATCTGTGCATCGCACAATGCAGGCTGCGACAGTCAGTGTGAACGAGTTGAATACAGCTATTGTTCCACGCCCTCTATTACCTCATTTTTCATTAAGAGGTCTGACTATTATGAGGGAAATTACTTTGGAATATTTTACTTCAACTATATCTGTACAATAAATTGCATCTCCTGCAGAATTCGAGGAGACGCTTACATCGTGTGTCATTTTATCAGACATGCCTGCCATGCCCAAATTATTACAAGTTACGATCTCAAGTAATTTAGCAGAGTGTGCTTCCTTCCATCTTCTCCCCTTCGCTGCTCTGATGGTAGAGTTGTCATTCTATTACTCTCAATATTATAGTCAGATTTCACTGTCATGGAAACCTTGAGGAATTGATAATATTGATATTGAAATTAATTGGTGTAACTTTTGAAACGATTCTCATAAACAGGACAAATTGAGATCAAAGATTCCTAGATATACTGGAATTATCTTACTCACGGTATAAAATTTACATACATCTTGCGCATACAGTACTAACACAGTACCAACTCTCGATATTCTCACATTAATGACCTAATTTAGTACCAGCAATTTCACCACTGTTATTTCTGCCAGAATCATTAATATTCTTTTGTATCTCATTTTAGATTAACTAATCAAATAAAAATTACACTTACTATTTCAAATTATATCACTTCTGATTTCTTGCGTTACCAGCGACTGTTTCCTTTGCCTATTTAGACATCTTCTTAGATAGTAAATAGCCTAGTTGACAGCAGAAAGTCTGTTATCAACTCAACGTTTCGTCAGACGAGCTTATGTTTTGATTTTGGCTTCGGTTATCCCTGATGACAGTTCTAGTTCAATTTTATTTACCAAAAAATTTACTATATGTAAGTAACGTACGTATATTTTTTTTTGCAAAATTGCTTAATATTCCCTCAGAATACATAACTATTTGCAATGATTGTTACAAAATTCAGTGCTTTCGTACGATCACAGCCGGTATAAAAAATATATATTTCACATTTTTTCGCGGTTTTATTTCGATTTCCTATTCCCACGTTAAAATATCACGCTGACAAATATCATGACAAGACAAAAATGTCAAATATTCGCATAAATCTAAGAGAATAATAGCTTTTGTTTAGTTTTGTAAGCTTTTGTTTGCTACGAACGCAAGGCAGTGCTATATAATGAGTTGATTGCGGTTTCTATAACACATCCGATATATCTATGATAAGCCTTTAATTTTGTAGATACAATGTAATAAATTTTTACGCGTACTAATTTTAATTTTTGGTTCTCGATTTTACGAATGCTTATCGTCATGGTCACGGGAAAGACCATGATTCGGTTGGAAAACAAAAATCAAAATAAATCCGCGAAGAAAAATCCCATAAATTGTCAAATATTTACATCGTAGAGTAAAAGTCATCGTATAAGCTTTAAACTAGTAAATATTGAAATGGTATAAACATTTTTATATAAATTTTGACACAATATATTTCGAGTGCGTGAACATGAATAATAGCATCAAACTCAATAGAATCACATATGTGTAAGTTCATTGAATTTGTGATCTTTCATGATTTATTTATTTATTTACTACAAACAACAACTACAAACAACATTGGGGAATAAACAATATATTTAAAAAAAAAACATTTATCTTTATGATATTCAAGCTTATAATTAAAAACATACATACATACATAATAATGACATATAGACTTTAAACTTACCTGAATACCTGATGACCATTTAGTTTCAAAATCATAAAGTAATACTTTCTCAGATTTATATATGCGAATATTTGACATTATATAACTATAAATAAAACTAACTTGTCGGAATTTTGCACGGACCTATTTTTATTTTTAGTTCCGCGCAAAAATCCGAAAAGATAGTTTAATTTAAAATCATAAAATAAACAAGCGGAGCGGTAAAACTAAAATATTAGAGCAATCTGTATGAGTAATTTTAAAATTTTACCATTCGGCATTAGCTTTTTGAAAAATGTAAGGATATTTTGCAACATGCATAAATTACATTCTTCCATATTGCTGCGGCCCTGGTGGCCGGATTTATGGTCGCAGTGTTGTTGGGAATGAGCTCCACCGCGCGGAAAGGTGAAAGATAAACCTGCTTTATGTTATTTGGAATTTTGGGAAAATAACAAGTGAATTGTAGAGCTTTTTCTGTTTTAGCATTTCCGCTTTAGAACTTTCTTTATTTTATGTACATTCTTAAAACTTTTACCGCACGTGGCAATATATATGATCAGCGACATAAACTTGCTTCACTCGGGTGCGTCATAAGGTGTCTTTTACGTTAATAATATTATATACAGTCAGCACCAGAATTTAAAAAAAAATATGAGCAGTAGTGCATGTACTCCTCCAGGTCACCAGGTATGTTTATTAATCCTTCACGCCGATATGGCTAGATGGATTTAGATGAGATTTAGTGTACAGAAATGTGATGTAGACCACAACCTGGTGTGACAGATAGGCTACAGACCAGACTAGGTTAGATTTCTAGGGAAAGCTAAAGATCATTGAGCTCAAAAGCCTGATTTTTAGATGTATTCGACCGAATACTTACCTATATACACGACCGAACTACCAGTATATGTTATAAATATCTCAAATATGTGATATTTTCTTGCAGTAAAAAGTATCCTGTATATTGACCCGCATAACCAGCTATCATCATACCAAATTTCATCTAAATCTGTCTAGTGATTTTCTCGTGATGCATTCCTAGACAAACAGACAGACAAAAATTCTATAAGCTATGGATTCGCCCTCTGTATCGATAATAATGAACATTTTAATAAGATTTTCAGATTCGACTCCTTTAGAATTTTATTATATTATGTATAGATACTCGTAGGATAAATACTTTAACATGAAAATGTTGTTACCAAGACGCATTGCCAAATGATTAACTAATATATTTATAAACAGTGTAATAATTATGTATTATAGAAATGAGATATAAATAAAAATTTTAGTGAAACAAAACAGGTAATTAACACAGATAAAGAATCTAAAAAAGTATCATTTTGATCCCCTTTATATATTATACATAAATGTGAGATTAATAAAGATATCTAGGAAATAGATTCAAAAGCTTTCAATTTTAGATATTTTTATTTAAAGATGTAAAAGATTGTTCCGAACAAATAAATATAGAAGCAAATTAAATCCAAAAACGATTCGGGTTGAAAGTTCTCTTTTAGCAGCGCTCTATTTGAGGCATACTTTGACCTGAATTAAGTTGTATTTAAATAGTGCATAATCAGTACTATGATTTAAAATCGTTCGAACATGTTTGGTGGGACTGTAAAGGCTTAAATAGGTTTTAATTAAATTTCATAGTACTTTACAGAATCAATGGGGTCAAGTGATTTGGGAAGTTCGAGATGGAATATAATAAAAATTTAATTTGGATGAAACAATAGCAACTGTTGACCTTAGGAACTATTGATTATGACATATTTTTTGTTTCTATTATATAATATATTTTATAAATATTATTAACTTAAGGAAAGTGAGTTTTAAACTAACTTTATGTATGTTAAATATTATGTATATTTCTAGATATTTTTATTTCAGTCACGTTGCGTTCGACAAAATCCAATCGTTCTAATCCATTGATTTGCGTGTTTGACAAACAGAAGAAGCATCACCTGGATTAGTAACGTTAACATTATTTGTAATGTTTTTAATTGTGGTATATAAATTAGTTCACGTAGCTCATATTCACTTAGAGATATTACTCAAGTCTAATGTAAAAGTTTATCTTTTAAAAGGTTAAAGCTGCAAAGTTCAAAGATGATATACAAAAAGCCGATGGAAGCTCGAAAATTATGTGCTAGGTAATGGATGAATTTTCAGAACACGCTAAAGTTTATTACTTGCAATTAAAATGTTTTCTGGGTCAACGAGCCATTCAGATACCGTCCGCAGTTAGTGCAAGTGGGCATCATTTTAACCATCAAAAGCCTATTTTTACTTGTCTCTAGGATTTAAAAAAAAAAAACGTTGAAAACCACCTGCGAAAGCCTGTTAAAATACTTTGGTTTCTTTTGATTTGTTTGCTAAATTACAGAAATTCAGTGTTTCAGGTGTATATATTTACATATATATTTATAGGTTATAAATATTATGTAAATCAAAATCAAAAATAAGACCTTTATCTGAACTGAATACCACCTACTTTATTGTAATCGGTCAAAAATTCTAAGCGTTTATACATAAATTTTGTTATATAAAAATACGTTTTTTGGAGTTAACACAATTTCGTTACTTGTTCGGATTTAAGAAAGCTTACCGTGCAAGCTCATTTCCAGTCGAGTGGAGAGACGACGAACTTTTTGCGTTACATAACCTAACAGCGAGCTTATTTAGCCAGGCTATTGGTGAAAAAGTTTTTTTCTTTCAGTAGAGTCGACTGAGGTTTTTAAGAGAAGGCATATGTCTTTTTACTAGTGTTTCTATCCTTTTTTATCACTATGATATCAGTCTCATATAAGAAAAATTCTAAAAAAAACCCTGTACAATATGAAATTAAAAAAAAGATTTCGGTATAATAATACTTGATGCCTGATCATGCCTAGTCTAACTAACTTTAGTAATAGATTTTGGTTTTAAACAACCAATTTTATTTTTACTTTAACTTCTCTTTTTTAATTTTAAAAGCTCAAAAGCTTCCTAAAATCTGTTTTATCGAGCTTATATCGATTGTAAATGAACAACTCTCTATAAAAATATCCATCTGTAGGCAAAGATTCAATTCCATTTGTATTTTCAAGGATAAAAGGATTTACATTTTAACATACGTTCTCGTATTCGTCCGGTCGCAACAAAATATTTCTAGTATAAATGTTGTGCTGGTCTCGCGATCGCACTGCACAGTGCACAGTGTACAGTGTGCGTGTTAAGTCCTCTGTAAATCGCTTTTGCAAAGGATTTTTCCGCTCTTATAAAAATATTACAAAATATCCCGCTTTTATTCTGTATGGAAAAATGGGAGTCGATATGAGCTTTGGCTAGATAAAGGATTTGCGCATTCATAGAACAAGCATTTTTTGTTTGGATCTAGTCATGTATTATTTGGTTTCTTATTTGTAAAAATGTGTTAAGCACAGTGGTAACGCGCTCGTTTGGGAAACTGAGTGATGCGGGTTCAAATCCCGGGTCTCGCACTTCTAATATTTTCATGTGCGAATCATTTCCAACATAATTATCACAAATTGCCTTATGGTAAAGAAAAACATCGTGAGGAAAACTCCATGTCTGATATAACCTAACAAGCCAGCCAGTGTGTAGGACTCGGCCGCGTCCTCCTCTTATTGAAGGGAAGTCCGTGCCCAGCAGTGGGGTATTAAAAAGGGCTGAATACATGTGTAAAAAGTATGAATAACAATTATATATAGTGGAAAAAGATAAGTGATTTTGCTTCAGATATCGAGATATCGCTGTACTTCGAAAAAGAAAATAAGAGTATAATGACTCAACATTTCATTTTCTTATTCATTCTATGAACAATACAATCTTCGACGCAGCACACACGCGCTCCGACGTCACGGCAACTAGAAATAATTATGATATAAATATTATAATTTTTTTTAAATCAATTATTATAAAAATAATAAAAATAGATAAATATATATCAAAATAGAATGCATCATTAATTTGAACTGTCATCCAAAAATATATAAAATAAATAAAATGTGAAGTTTTAAAGCATTTCAGTGATTCGAAACGCTGTTAATTGAAACTGCGAAATATGAGTTATAGTAATTACGAGAGAGCGGTCCGTTCCGAATAAGACCTTCCTACTGTTTACTTAGGGTTTAGTTCTCTTTGGACGTGTCCTTAATTAAAACAGGACGGCTCCTCCAGCCCATTTATTTAAACGTAGAATCAATGTAAACACCCTGTACAGTGTACACCTTTGTGCCGAATATTTCCACGTCGCCAGAACTAATTTGCCGTCATTACTTAGAAAGATTCAGTAATTAATTTGTCTGTCTGTCTTCATCTTGTTGTTGGTCTAAGTACATAATTTGTGGATGGAACCATCATTTATATCTCTTTTGCGTTTCCTTTCTATCGCTTTAATGTGATTGAACTTATGAATATTATAAACCCATAACCCACATAGAATTAACATGGAATATTGTGAAATAAAGGTTTTGGAATCAGTAAGTTTCCAGAACATCTAATACTCGAGAAATTAGTTAATTTCAAAAATTATTTGGACATTTTGTGTAAATCTAGAGTAAGCTGAGTTATAAAAATATTTCTTAATTTTTTAAGTATTCCACTAAATAAGTCACAACATTTCTGCCATAATCAAACCAAAGCCAGAATACTAAAATCCTCATATTTTCTACTATTTTTCGTATCTAGCCCAGATAGAGGACGTATTATATAAAATAAAAGTCAACCTTCAGATAGTGGTAATAAGTAATGTTCCGGAACCTTGCCGCAGTACGCACTATCCGTCCCATAACGGTGTCATAAAACAAATAAACCCAAACCCACCCAATAAATATTTTACTAACGTAAGCATAACTTCATTTATTTCTGTTTAAGCTTAGTTTTCATAAAATTATATAACTTTATGAATTGTATTAGTAACTTATAACTGTTATTAAATTGCTTTAAGTTCAAGAAAATTATTATAGCTTATTTACACATTCTCAATGATTTTTCTGACAAGTCTACTATCCACACCATTTAACGGTAAGGGGTTTTCTTTAATATTCTATAAACTCCATGGAGCTACTAGCCTTTGCCCTGAAGCAGCTTTTTTATCTGTAATTGTAAATAGGTTAGGGTTTTCAAACAAAAAAATCTTCATATATCGTATAGCTTTATTGAACTTAAAATATTACAATTCAATACATTCGTATAAAATTAATATCTTTTCATTCTAAACTTAATGTTTTAATTTTAAAATTGAAACCAAGTTGCGGCGGCAGGTCGACCAGTGAATGTTGTTGGTCAATCTTTACACAATGGTAAACATTTAAGCTCCCTTGTGACCTTTACGTTGTATAGCGTACTACACATAGCTTTAGTTTATCTTTAGCACGTTAGATTTCATATTTTTAATTCATCTCTTTCAGGGTATTTATTCAATAAAGCTCGAGTTAGTTAAGGATATTAGCAGTAGCCCGGTGGTAATGCGCTTGGAACTGAACTGAATTGCTTGGAAACCGAACGAAACGGGTTCAAATCCTAGTCTAGCACCACTGATAATATCATATGTGAATAATTTCCAACATGATTACGACTTATCTTACAGCGAAGGAAAACATCGTGACGAAACATGCATGTCTGAGAGAACCTAGCAAGTTTTTGAAAGACATGTGAAGTCTGCCAACCTGCACTTGGCCAGCGTGGTGGATAATAGCCTGATCCAGAGCCTGATAAAAAAAGAGTTTAATACGTAAAAATAATATCTGTTGACTGAAATAAAAATAATTAAGGTTTTGAGTATGAAGACATATTAAAAGTTTGTCCTTATCGTATGACATCGGATTGGCTTATAAAGCTTTATTTAATACTCAATGTCATTTAAATTACTTAATTTAATTTCAGTATCCAAGCATTTGTTTATGTAGAATGTGGACAGTAGGTCTGTATTCATGCGACATTGCCAGCTTATACATATATTTCTATTGAATTCAAAGCCACTAAACATCTATACATTATTATAATAAAATTGTAACTAAGTCGAATCTGTACATAAAATATTTTTTTGAAAATCTAATTGAAATAGACATTATTATCGATACAGAGTTCGAATCTATAGTTTTTCGAATTTTTGTCTGTCTGTCTGTCTGTCTGTCTGTCTGTCTGTCTGTCTGTCTATATGCCTGTCTGTTACCGCATCACGAGAAAACCACTGGACAGATTTTGATGAAATTTGGTATGATGATAGCTGGTCATCCGGGTCAACATATAGGTTACTTTTTATCGCGGGAAAATATCTAATTTCTGAGAAAAAATACAAAAACTGCAATGTAAGACCTAAGAATTTGGTTTTTGGTCATCTGAACGCAGGCGGAGCCGCGGGCAATGCTAGTTTCAAATAAAAATCAAACATATCATTACGAATATCTTTTCATTCCAGCTTACAAAGCATTGAAATTTATTTAGCGTCCTAATAAGCAAAACGATTTCCTTGAATGGAGCAGTTAGTCTCTAATGAATAATAGATGGCGTTTTATGGAATCAGATCACGCCAGTATTAAGTTCAAGGCAAATAATATTTTTCAGATTTACGCGTACATTTAAAATTTTAAATAAAACTATCTTTTCAGATCTTTTCGACGATTTATTTAATTTATTAATTTCCGACGTTTTGAATGCTTTACAGCCACCATGGTTACGGGAGAGACTAAAGTTTTACACGTCTCAAAAGTCTATATACTATATAAAATGACATTTGAGATATCTAAATCCTTGAAATTTCAAAAAATTAAAATTTGGAATATTGATTTGGTACAATTAGTTGTTGGAAGATGTCACGTAGCCCTTGAATTGAGTGCATTTTCCATTTTTAAAGTCAGTTAAAATATGTGTATATGTTACTGACAATCTCATTAAATTGGATAGATACAAAGTGTGAGAAATAAGTAGTACACTATAGACTATCTGCTATCTGCGGTTACAGCCAGTCAAGTGTTTTTCTTAACCAAGTACGTAATTGAAAATAGGTCAAAAGCATACTGTCGAGAGAACACTAGCGAGTTTCTTGTTGGCGATTCTCAGCAGAATCTACTATTAATTATACCGTTAGCATAAAAATTAAGATCATGATTATTATTATTTGCTCATTAATTTTATTGCACGTAAAAATAGTTTATGAACTAATTAATTTTTTTTTTCATTTAAAGTTTAAAAAAATAATTAATATGCAATTTGGATGTCTTAGGTTTGAGTCTTGAGTCGGGCCAAGTCCTGTTATTGGGTTTTTCTGTAATCGAAATTTTCTGTAACAGCTCAGAGTTGGGAAGCTAACAGTATTTCACGTAATGTACCTCGGAGAGCACGTAAAACTCACCTCACTGGTCATGTGAAGTTATCGTTCCACTAGAGCATGAAATTTACAGATATACAGAGTGCCCTTGTGTCTGCGTAAACATTTGTGCACTATAACATCTCCTGCGCAGTTGGCTAGTGTCAGTGAGATTGGCCGCCGTGACCAAAATTAGTCATATATTATACTAGCATTGCCCGCGGCTCCGCCCGCGTTCAGATGACCAAAATTCAAATTCTTATTGTTTACATATTAGTATACTCTTACATTTCAGTTTTTGTATTTTTTTTCAGAAATGAGATATTTTCCCGCGGTGAAAAGTATCCTATATGTTGACCCGGATAACCAGCTATCATCATACCAAATTTCATCAAAATCCCTCTAGTGGTTTATCCGTGATGCGCTAACAGACAGACAGACAGACAAAAATTCTAAAAACTATAGATTCGGCCTCTGTATCGATAATAATGTTTATTTCATTAAGATTTTCCAAAAAATATCTAATGTACAGATTTGGCTTAATTACAATTTGATTATAGATAGGACTTTGGCTAAGCATTGACCGATTAGTGATGTCCAGTATTACGTTAGAAGTCGTGAGTTCAATGGCGTTAAGCACTCCTATATTAGGTTGTATTATAATTTTGCTATTATTATTTATTCAGAAGATATATATGGATGTGGTTTGTGATGTAATGTAGTATTATAAACCTGAAAGTTGTTACCTTTTCACGCTGAACGGATTTCGTGAAATTTAGTAAGGACATAGATAACATAAATGGCTATTTTTTATCCTCGCCTGGCTCACCACGCCAGCGCACTAGTAGTTTATAAGCCGAAAACTGACAAATGCTTTATATGTTGATTCACTTGGTTTTTATAAGTTTTTATTTAACTTGTAATGTTTGTTAGTTGGTCAAATCTAATATCAGATCTAATTATAATTTATTTCAGGGTTAATATATGATATAATAAATTATTAAAAAAAAATGAGCGAGGAAGGAGCTTGTACAAAGTGAGAGCAGATTGCTAGTATAGTATAATTTAGTTTCATTTAAAAGTAAACATCAGCTTTGTACTATTATCAAAGTTAGTAAGGCGATGGATTTATAATATACTAGCATTGCCCGCGGCTTCGCTCGCGTTCAGATGACCAAAAACCAAGTTCTTAGGTTTTACATATTAGTATACTCTTACAATGCAGTTTTTGTGTTTTTGTATTTTTTCTCAGAAATGAGATATTTTCCCGCGGTAAAAAGTATCCTATATGTTGACCCGGATAACCAGCTATCATCATACCAAATTTCATCAAAATCTGTCCAGTGGTTTTCTCGTGATGCGGTAACAGACAGACAGACAGACAGACAAACAAAAATTCTAAAAACTATAGATTCGGACTCTGTATCGATAATAATGTCTATTTCAATTAGATTTCCGAAAAAATATTTAATGTACAGATTCGACTTAGTTACAATTTTATTATATGTATAAATTGTATTACTTAGTCTACCCTAATAACTAAAACCAACATTGAAAATTTCATGTCGAATTTGAAAAGAATCTGTTGTGTAATTTTGAGAAGTTCACATAATTGCCACACAAAGATTCACGAAGGAGTCACTTATAAAGCGATACGCTTTGTAATTAGCGAAGTTTAATTAAAGCTAAATTCATTAGAGATTAACAACTTAGATAAAATAAGTGGAGTACGAGACTGTAATATAATGGCGAATAGGTTTGTTTTGATTACGTAAGTAATGTGTTCATGTTACATCTGATTCTATCTCGTGCGGAATATTGCCCAAGATATGTGACTGCCAACTTCATTTCAAAGTTCCCTGATGCATAAAATTCTTATGTATCTTCTTAACCTACAAATTTATTCCTTTCACTTGGGGAAGTCCTCATACAAGGGACAGATAAGCTATTTCGATTACATGTTTGTTTTATCCTTAGACTACATATATTATAAATCGCTATCCTATTCGTATCCTATCCTCATATTTGTATTTAGATTAACTTCATCGATTTAAAGCAAAAATAGCTATATTTTTATTATTAATCTTATTAATATTATAAATGTAAAAGTTTAGATGGATGTTTAGAAGAACTTACTCGATCACGCCAAAACGGCTGAATGGATGACATTTGGCAAAGATATAGATTATAGTCTGCTATTGCAGACAGCGCTTTTGCACTACTGGCTATTTATTCCCGGAAAAATGTACGGTTCTTGTGGGATAGATTAGTTTTCGTTTTTCAAGACGCAAACCCGAGCGAACCGAGGGCGAGTCGCTAGTGTTTTTATAGTTATTTATTATATTATTGTTTTACTTTAAAAATTAAAGTAATAAAAGCATTATTGTATCAATTAGAATGTTGACAAAAGTTTCCTTTCCATTCTACAAATAATAAAGGATATGTTGGACAAAAATACATACAAATAAAAAGATAAAGAATAACTTTACTCGTAGCTCACAAGTTATAACAAAGGCGTTCTATAGATATATTTTTAATAATCAATTTTAACTGGTTAACCGACAGTTTTGCTACTATTTTATCGAAAAAATCCTTTAAACGTAATTTATAAACGTTATGGTGTTTACAGTTTTACAGTGTGACCACGAGAGTATGAAGCTTTTGAGGTAATTCCTTTCAGAACTTTGGAAGACAAAACAAACTTCATATTTATTTCATATTGTTTTTAAAACTATTTTAGTTTTCTTCGCGAGTTTACTTCACTATATAAATTATTCAATTTATTAACAATGTGTCTAATAAAGTACATGAATTTGAATTTGTTATTTCGGGTAAAATTAGCTTATGGCATGTAAAAATCACGCAAACTTCTTATTCTAATGCGATGTGAAAGTAAGTACAAAGCAATAAAAAACATTTTCAAAATGTCTCAGCAGAAGTCCTCAGCCAAATAGCTGGAAAATAAATGAAATATTGCCTATTGGAAATTACAAGAAAAATAAACTTAAAAATATATATTACTTTTATCAAGTGATAATGTTTGTATGTTCAGAATTTCTTAAACTAGCAATTCTAAAATTTCTTTGCTAAAAAAAAGCTATACTTTGATGACTTGTTTGGCTCAGTTTGTAGTGAGCCTACTTGCTGTGGCAGCAGTCGCGGGTTCGAGTCACGCTGGGGGTATTCATTTGTGTGATGAGCACGAATGTTTATAATATGTGTGTATTATATATGGTTAGAGTATCAACTATCTGGTATTCATAACACAAGCCTCGTAGCTTACCATGGAACTAGATGGTGCTGTGCATGTATGTGCATGTGTAGAACAAAGATTATGAGAAGCATGGGCTATTCTTTATTAAAGCACTATGCGACGAGAAATGCGGGTGAAAGCTAGTATATAATGCAGTAGAGCCAAAAATTTTATTATTGTAATTCGATATCATAACATTACTGCGTGATAATTGCAGTTATCTCATTATGTGATAGATTAAAACCTTAATTTAAAATTAACTTCGACTAAAATTTTACATTAAACTAGTTGTATTTAGTTATTAATGCAACATTTGTCAACATTATTTAACATAAAACCGCTTGTTTTGTTGATTATCCCTTAATAAACACGAAATTTATGTGACCAATAAATATTATATCATCGGCTTAGTATTATAATGCAAAATATAGTATGTGTGCGTTGCGTAAACAGCCGAGTTCGTATAGTGGCTAGAATATACGGCCGACTCTGGAAGTTCCGGGTTCGAGCCCTGGATCGGACCAAGTTTAATTACTGAGTTTTCTGTTAGGATATTCTCAATAAATAAATAAATGCAAAAAAGAGCAAAAAAAAATCAAGTTTGTTGTATGGGAACCCCCTTAAATATTTATTTTATTCTGTTTTTAGTAGGTATGGCACGCAAGTCTACTGAGCAAGCTTCCTGCTTACGGCATCCCCTCCGACTTCTGTGACTGGGTATCCGACTTCTTAAACGAACGGTCGATCAGAGTAGTCGTTGACGGTTGCTCTTCTGATTCAATGACTATCGAAGCCGGAGTTCCACAGGGGTCTGTTCTCTCTGCGACTCTCTTCCTGCTGCACATCAATGACCTGCTTTCACCAGGTATTGTTGCGTATGCAGATGACAGCACAGTCATAGAGAGCTATGTGTCCGGTGCAAGGGACGGAGGGGTAACAATATGCACTTTGAGAGAGGCCATGGTGGAGCGTACAAATGCAACCTTAAGTCTTGTGTCACAATGGGGTGACGACAATCTGGTTGACTTCAACGCCGCCAAAACGCAGGCCTGTTTGTTCTCTGCAAAAAGGAGTCCATTCAGCCTGACTCCTACTTTCCGTGGTGCACATGTGGAAGTATCCGACAGTCTAGAGCTTCTCGGTATAAGGTTGAAGGCAAACCTTAACTTTGGCGATGACATCGAGTCGAAGGCACAGACTGCGGACAAAAAACTGGGTATCCTAAACAAGGTTAAGCGATACTTCGTTAAGTTAAGCGATGCATGGAGTATTGCAGTCACCTTTGGGATGGCTCTGCAAAATACCAACTTGCCGCTCTTGACTCGGTGGAACGCAGAGCCAAAAAGCTAATCGGCGACGAAAAGCTTATGAAAACTAAGCTTCACAGCTTAGCACACCGTCGCCAAGTTGCTTGTCTGTCGGTTTTCTACAGACTGTACTTCGGGGAGTGTGCCCACGAGGTCCACAGTCTCATACCGCCATCGCCATTCTTCTATCGGAACACCAGACGTACTGCAGGATACCATCCTTTCTTGGTGGACATTCCGACCACTCGCACTAAGCGCTATTCATCATCTTTTATATTGCGCACAGCCAAGAAATGGAATGCCTTGCCTGCGTCTGTTTTTCCGAGAGCGTACAACTTGAAACTTTTTAAGGTACATCATAGACCTTATCTATACATTTATGCTAAGATGAAGGTCAAGAGTAAACCTATTTTTAATAAAAAAAAGGTATTTCTTGTTATAGTGATAGCGGAGTCTCAGTAATAGGATTCAATTTTACCCTTTGGGTACGAAATCCTAAAAACCAGTGAGGACATCAAGCTTCTGGAAAGCTGCTTAAGGCGGGAGATAATTCATTAATAACTATGATGTTAGGATACTATATAATGATAGAAACATTAAAGAATATAAATAGATATTTGAGTAAATAGCCAAAAGTAGAGAACTGTGGTTAACACTCCATGATACTTTTAAACTAAACTTTTATAATCAAATAACCTTGAATAGAATAACAAATTATTGTGTGCTAACATCTATATTATGCTAGTACATATATATGTATGTATGTATATAGCGAGAGTTATGGGTACTTGATCAAACTTTAATGTCCTTGTACTTTGCGGTCTGACATTAGAGGGATTATTGCCATATCTTATGTAATAACTAAACAATGTCGTAAATGTTTACAGTTAATAGTAATTTATATTCGACTAGTGGTCCGCCTTTGATAAGTTTAGGCCTCAGACCCGCACGTAACGTTTAATCACGTTACTCGCTGTGTTTGGATGAAAATTATCCTATATCACTCTCTTGCTCACACAATATTTTGGAGTATGGGATATAAAAAAATAACTCTATTAAAATATTATGTACACGAGTTTAATAAAACGAAATATTGTAAAATCCCATGTCAAACATAAACAACCTGACTACAACAATTTTTATCGAATGAGGCAAAACGAGCTGATGTATAAAAACTTTTTGAGTTTTCGCCACGCTATCTACGTAAATGTATGTATGCATAAATCATGTTTTTCGCTGCGTCAAATAAGGGTACACTAATACCAAGAAAAACGCTTTAGCATTCGTATTATTCATACTTGAACCTACTTATATATCGTATATAAATAATCTATTATTGTGTCTATTATACTAAGTTTTGAGATAACGAAATAAAATAAAAAATACCATAATCCACTTTAATTTAGAACAAAAATTTTTGAAGACGTTTAAAAGTAATTACTTATTCACGTGAAAATTATTATACGTGCTTAATTTAAATTTTGCATAAAGCTCTTGTTTTAGATAGTGGCTAGAATAATTTTCAACCTACATATTTATTTATCTAGTAATTAATAATTTCACATGCACGACAGGGCCGAGGACAGTAACTAGTGGTTTATAAAAATGTTTATCAACTCTAACTCACGACACTAACCAACGTAGAGACAACGACTCTATGTCAATATCAATGGTAAATCGTTCAAAACACCGGGATCCAAAATAAATCCGCGAAAAAATCCTAAAATATAGTTTTATTTAACACATTCATAAAAGTAATATTATTGTTCAAATTATGCCCGTTTTTATTATTCTCATATAAGTTTAAGAGGATTATTTTTCCTTCGGTGAAAAAATAACACATTCTTATCAACTTTATTTTTTTGAAGATAAAGTTTCTATTACATGTTTCGTTACGTATGACATAGTACGAATGTCATTCTAGTTGTTAGAAATAATAAAAGCAGACAAATATATTTACATAATATGAATACAATAAGATTTACGTAATACATACTAATATTATAAATTTGAAAGTAATTCTGTCCGTTACCGTTTCACGCTTAAACCGCTGAATAGATCTCGATAAAATTTCGCAAGGATATAAATTTATTCAATAATTATCATTAATTAATATTAAGGATATTTATTTATTCGCAAGGATATAATTACCTTTGATCCCCACCTCACTTATCAGGCAAGCGAAGCTGCGGGCAAAAACTATTTCCATACAGACGAGCCACGATAAATTGCTAACAACAACGTTCAATACATCAGTAGCTTTACAAGGTGATTTCCAAGCAATGTGAATAATATAAGTCGATAGAGTTCTGTGAAATATGAAGGCGAGTGTAGAGCAAAGCGATATATCATTTCAAGTCTTACATTTGCTTTTATTTTATGTTTACAATTTATTACGAGAAATGTTATAAATTGTAAGAGAATTCTTTTGGAAAGTTTATATTTTCGTAGGATAAAGTATTTCGATGTTTCAGTGTAGTTTGGGTTAGGTTTTATATAGAGCTCAAATTTTTACTTTACATACTTTTTCTCATGTATATAAAAAAGACTTAGTAGATCTAATCGCCGTTACCCATTTATATAGAATAAAATACATGTTGGATGTGTATAAAATCGAACCGGCTACTACTTTTTGTAATCATGCCTCTCTCCACATTGCTCTACATGTTAGACAATGAAGCTAAATCGAAATACCAAAAAAAATGCGCTGAACAAAAGTATAAACGTCCTTTCATATTGTGAGATTTGATGCTTTTCCTCATATTGATGACGAACATTTGAGAGGATTACGGTTTTCCTCGACGATGAGACTCGCTTTTAATAAAGATTATTATCATTACATTGAGAGAGCGTCTCTATTTCATGTTGTTCACTAATTATAACATATAAAGTATGTCATTTTTCTACATGTTTTGTTTATGTTGCACATAAATCTGAAGAAATAACATAAATTCAATGAATCAACTTATTCATGGTTTTTTATACCAAAAACAAATAATACTTTGAAATACTTAAGTTTCAACTATAAAATTTGTCAAATCAATAGTTTTATTTAAATAAAAACTTATATTGACTTAAAATACTTGAAACACATGTTACATAATTTAATCTACACTCAGGGTTAACTAACCCTAAGTAAGCTTCAAGGAAGCTGCAAGCTCAATCTGGAGAGCTTTAAATCACAGACAGATATTTCTATTTTACTTATAAGTATTTTGAGATTTATAATTTAAGCTGTCTGGTTTTGTACTAAGAACAATTGAAATTAATCCTAAGAACATTATAACATTTCCTCTAATTTATTCTAATACAATTTAATGTTAATTTATGGCGTCTTAAGCTCTAAATTATGGAAGACCCAAGTTAAAACTGACTCCATTATTGTATTATTCCTTTGACCAGCCACCATAAACAATTTGAAGATCTTTATTTATTATATTAGAGATTAAACCTTTTCTCGAGATAAAACTTAATGAAATTAGGGCTTTTTAATTATGTCATAAGTTTAGAACAATAATTTCACTTATATTTTGACCTTTCTAGCCGTTATACTTATAAATTCACAAAAATATTAACAAAATCAATTGACCGTATAATTATTCTTACTGTATTATATTTACTTTGATAATACTTGATATATATTGTAAGTAAGGACAGATAAGATTATACATTTCTAGGTTAAATGAAATATTTGTGTTAATTAAAGACTAGTTTTTGTCCGCTTGCTAGTTAAAACTATAAATGCTCCGCTCTTCAAACACATAGCTAGGATGTTACATAGCCTATTAAACGTTTCTTAATAAAAAGGATTTTAAAAAAACCCCAAATCTAACACTACTTCTAACAAACAAATAAACAAACAAACAAACAAAAAAACAAAAGAACAATTACTTTAGCTTTATAATATAAGTACAGGCTATCAATCACATTCGACAAGAACGACAAGAAATGAATAAAGTGAAATTGCTAAATATTTATAATAATAATCTATCACCATTTAATTTGAATTTACAGCCTCGGCGTTATCCGAAAACTGTTTTTAATCCTGCTTTTAATATTTTGCAAGAGAAAAGTAAAACCTCTTGCAATTTACTCCTCAAAGGTCTTTAATTTGACACTTCAAAGAAATCGAGTCCTTATTACCATAACATTATTATCATATTCCTTTGACTAGAATGGCTTGTAATTTATGAGAGTCGTAGTAGATTGTAAATTATAAGGATTCAGATGCGAATAGCATTAATTTCTTTCTTCTATGTGTTGTTTTGTTCATTTATTTCACCGCACAGTATGTAATGTATCAATACTTTTTTTTGGTTTTCTGTTGAAATCCTATGACTAAGCTCACGCTACCCACCCGCCTGTCAAACTGTCAGTACATTTAAAAGCCTGTATGTTATTTAAATTGTAAGTTCAAATGTTCACAGGCTTAGAGTTATTATGGAAAATTCCGAGATGTATAATTATTTTAATATCACGGAAATGTGCCTATTATAGGAAAGAGATTAATGATAAAGAAAGAAAAACAAGCTTTTTGTGTGAAGACGCTTTTTTTACATTTACACCACGTATGCATACATACGCTTTTCTTATAACTTACTTTTCATATACTTTTTTGGGACATTTACACACAACACCATCTAGTTTCATGGTAAGCTACGAGGCTGGTTTTATCGATACCAGATAGTTGATACACTACACATAAATAACTTCAAATACATACCCATGACTGGAGTGCAAACATTCGTGCTCATCACACATATGAATACCCCAGCGAGACTCGAACCAGCGACCGTTGGTAGAGCAAGTAGGGTCATTACAAACCGAGCCAAACGTGTTGTCAAAAAATTCATTTGTTTTATATGTATACAAAACTTACAAATGAAACAGAGCAGTACCTTATATTCAAGTAAACATCCGGTCATTGTGTAAAGTTCCATTACATACATATATAAGTACAGACCTACACCCTTAAAGACAGTGGTAGTTTAGTGAAAACACGCTCATTTGAAGTGACCCACCCTAGCTTCGCCTAGGTGCGCCATTAGAGGCCCTTCGCGATTCTAATGTTACGGAAGCTCTCAGAAAGGACAAGTTTTTTCAACTTAACTCATAAAGATCATCATATCAATAACTTATTTAAGAAAACGATTTAAAAATTACAAGTTATAAGCTTTGTAGATCTCTCTTATTGATATCAGCTGTCTCAATATCCGCATAGTAGTTTCTGAGATTATCCCAAGCAAACAGAAACTCCATGCGGGGGAGGAATTTAGTTTATAATATGTAGTGATTATTATACATAAATAATAACAGACTTGGCTCTATTGCAGCACAAATGCCATCTTGAATACATTTTTAATAAAACAATTTCATTCAACAGCTAGTATTTATAATTTATTCGCAACGTTTCCGGAATTGTGGCATGTTTATAACGCTTTAACTGGAGTCAACTGCAAGATAGCGCGCCGTCCATTGCTGCTATCCATTTATATGGATTGAGCGCTGCTACACCTATTCATTTTAGCCAAGCTGATTTTAGGATATGAAATAAGTAAATATATAAATAATATCAAAATTTAATACTTATAAGCTTCCGGATGCGAGTAACAGGTTCGATTACTTGAAGGTTCGATTATTGTAAAGTTTCATTAAAATCCATTTAGTAGTGTTTGCGTGAAAGAGTAAGAAATACGTACATCTTCATAAACTTTCACATTTATGATATTAGTATGGATATCAAACTGGTAGTTTCAGAGATTTGCAGTACATAAATAAGTTCTTCAGCTATATTAGTAAGATAAAATAATAAAAAAAATTAATGTTAAAATTTTAAATTATCTTAACTCTTACCGTTCTAGTCGTAGCACTGCTCTACGAGAGGAGCTACGGAGTTGTTTCCCATTAAATGTAATGCGTTACAGACGCGGAGATGTGTGGTTTTGTTTTGATTAATTAACTTAATAATATAATTTATTATTATTACTTAAGGTCCACTCATAGCATGTACCTTATATTTAATAATATGTGATATGGTCATTTGAATAAAAAAACATGAAAAAAAAGAAAGAAGGGAAAAATGCCAAGCGGAACTTTGTTGCCCAAGTAGGTACTTTATCGTTATAATATACGAGCGGGGCCACGAGCTAAAGCTTAGTATTATCAATATTATACCGATTCCAATAAAAGAATGTTATAAATAATTGATATTTAATAAAAATATTATTTCAGTTTCTATTTTTTTGTATTTTTTCATAAAATGTTGGAGATTGGGTAATTTAAGTTGATTTGAGAGCGGCTGAGCGTAATTCAATATATGAAGACCGAGTTATTGCGGCTTCTTCGGTAGGCTGTTCGGTGCGGCAGGTATTTTCGAAACTATGTCGTATATAAGATACTAGCTATTCCCGCAACTCCGCTCGAGTAGTTTACTTATGTATATCTGTTTCGATCTTAAAAGCGCGATGTTAGATAGACTTACTCAATTATTGATGTATCAAATGTAATAAAAATCAAATTTCACTAGTAGCGTCAGTCCAAGTCGGTGCCAGCCGATATAAAGCAAAGCACACCGACTTCGAAAATATTTGATTAGGTATTTATAGTGAATGAAAACTACTAATCAGTAATTATTTTTTACTTTTTAGTGCTTTTGTTTGAAGTCGGTTTTTATTTTTTTGAAAAAAAGTTTTGGATCGATATTGTTCGTAACACTTATATAGCTTTTGAAACTTTTAAAATCTCAGTTCGTCCCGTGACTATGATTGCTGTAAAGTATTCGAAACGTCAGGAACCGAATAAAATAATACACGAAAAAATCCTATAAGAAAGTTTTATTTGAAATTCCAAATGTTAGCGTAAATATTCTAAGAAATTATTAAGTTAAAAAACCTTGATCATTATTACTAGTTACTTACTATCCACCAATATTGGGGCACAGTATGTTAGATTTGTATGAAATGGACACGAAATTTATTGTAATTTATTTAAATCCTTCCTCCTAACAGGTGTCGAACCTGTTACCTTTCATGTTATAGACAGCCCAGATATAAATTTCACTGCGCCACCGTGGACTTCTAAATCAGCTAATATTATTATTTCATAAAATACGCTTTTAAATAGCAATTTGACGTACTAACAGTACTTGTTTACTTTGAGATCGAGAGTCTGCGACGAGATTTTTTTATTTAGAATTTTTCCATAAGCCCGAGCGAAAATATTTTAATAAGATAATAATATAATATTATGACAGTGTTTTCTATAATTTTTTATTAAAGTAAATTTACGTCTTGAACGTATTATATTTATTAACTTTTGCTTTTTAGCCAAAAAAATAATTTTAAATTTTTTGATTGTAATTTTATTATAAAACTAGCGACTGACTTTCGCTTCGCTCGGGTTCATCCCTTGCTTACTGAACGGTTATTGATTTTTCCATACTAATATTATAAAGAGGTAAAGTTTGTGGTATTGTGAGTTTGTGACGTTGTAGGGGGTAATCTCTGGATCTACTGAACCGATTTGGATGAAATTATATAATAATAAAAAAAAACATATAACCATTGAGTCCCTCATTATTGAAATGTCGCCCAAAATTTACTATAATACGTTTGTGATCTATTGTGTAAGAACAGCACAGGCCTTAATATTTCTCTATATTCATCAACATTAGCTCAGCTTTTTTGCAATTAAATATTATCTAACAGAACAGATGATTTCGTGTTTATTTATATTTATAATATAAGCTATATAATTGCGAAAATTTAATTACGGGTTATTGTAACAGTATTATAAAGGTGTGGACTTTTTGTGGACATTATTAAAGTGGAACAATATCAATCGCCTTTATTGCAAAGGGCATAAGGCTAATGTTCTCTACTCAATTTAGTTTCAGTGATTTATGGAAAATGAAAGAGCGGGGGAACGTAGTGTTCCACAGGGAGTCATTTAGCGACCTTTTTATTTTAATTTATATGCTTTTGTCTGAAATTATTGAAGCTAGCTGGAATAATTGAAGTATGTGGAAAGTCTCGATCTCTGATCTGATATAATACGCTTAAAATAAACAAAAACTTTGTTGTTAAAATTGAGTATAATTTCTTATAAATTTCATGCTGTAAAGAAAGATTTTTTAAAGGTCATAATTTTATAATAGATTTTAACGTTGATTGTGAATCATTTGTTCTATGACTTTCAGCCAAGAACTCTAATATCACAAATGTTCAACAATTTTAATTAAAGAGTATTACATTGTTAGCGTCTTTTCCGTTCTCAGAAATCACTTTTAAAAGCTCAAAAAGCTAAGAATAACTTTAAAATATTGTGATTAAAATGTTTATTTATATTTCAAGTAATATTATACTACAATTTGTCTATTAAATAAAGAAAACTTAGCAGCTTGACACGTAATTATGATGAATTCCTTTTGTCCACAACTTTCGTTTATTTGACTAACAAAGTTAGAGTTCATTTATTATACGTCGTCGGCAATTGAAGTTCATTCACACTTCTGCTCATATTATATTATATTATTATAATGGAAATAAGGAATTAATATTTCCATGAAAGTATTTTTTTTATTCATCATAAAATAAATAAATAAATATGTTGAAACATTCACACACAGCACCATCTAGTTCCATGGTAAGCTACGAGGCTTGTGATATAGATACCAGATAGTTGATACACTACACATATATAACTTTAAATACATACATATTATAAATATAAACACCCATGACTGGAGTACAAAATTTCGTGCTCATTACACAAATGTATGCCCCCAGCGTGACTCGAACCCCCGACCGATGGCACAGCAAGTAGGGTCACTACAAACTGAGCCAAACGTGTTGTCATATTATATCAGTAATGTTTAAGCAACAAAGGTTTACCTTAATCAACTATTTTATAACAAACAGACATACACATTCTTAACCAAGATACACAAATATCTGAATTTTGCAAGATTCATCAGTGTTTATATGAACAAGTGTAGTTAAGATTATTAGTTCTGTCGCTAAAGAGAGAAAACAGAAAAGTTTGTATGAACAAGTACCTTCTTCTAAGGAACTGTTATTATACTTAATTTTTGTCCCTGTCTGCTGACGACATCTTAAAGTGCTCCTCAACCAAAACTTCTCAACAAGAGGAAACTCTAAACATGACATATTATCCCAATGTCGGCGGCGTGCAGAGAGTTACTTTCTCTTATACGTTCACCGCGCATGGTGAATATAAAACACATATCCTGAATAAACTTACTTTTTGAGATATTTTCTAAGTTTTATTTTGATTATTGATTCCCGAAGTTTTGAATGCTTTACAGATAGCATCATTAGGAAGGATATAGTGAAAAATACGTGATTTAAAATTGGGTAAAATTTGAATTAAACATATTTTTTTCAATGTACGGGTACCCAAAGTGTGTATCTAAATCTTTTTTTTCGCCTATTCCTATAATAAATGTACAGAAGAAGGTCCTCGTTGCTAGAGTCACTTGAAATTGTACTCGAAAACTCAATAAAGATTGAACGAATTAAGTCAAATTTGGGAAGCTTCGTGTACAAAAATCGGTTTGATTGAGAAGCATACCAGTAGGCGAAAAGCGTCTCAGTTGCGTTACTTATAAATTGCTCCATGGGAGAACGTGGACGTTTTATTTATACTAATATTATGAAGAGGTGAAGTTTATGAGATTGTGAAATGTGAGTTTGTGACGTTGTAGGGGGTAATCTCTAGATCTACTGAACCAATTTAGATGAAATTTGGTAATAAAATAGTTTGAGACCCTGGGAAGGACATACAATACTTTTTATTCTGGAAATCATCCCTTAAAGGGGTGAAAATGGGGATGGAAGTTTGTAATGGGAATCAAGCTAGGGACGAACCCGAGCGAAGCGAGGGTGAGTCGCTAGTGACATTATAAATATGTGAGCTAATAGCACTAACTATTGCAGAGTTGTACGAGCTCTCATAGAATGGTAAAAAGTATATAAAATAAACATGGCAGCTTCCATACATTATTGTCATACAGTCAAAAGAATAATATATAAATAAGACTAGACACATTTACTAATGTATGTTAAAGACACTAACTGCTACATATAATCTATGGTTATAGTAAATTAAGTAAAGAACAAATTTTAAATAAGAAATAATTTATTATTCAACATAACATTTTTTAGGAAAATAGACCACACGAGTACATCTTAATCTAATCTTCAAGATTAGTTTTCTTTTATTCTGTCATTTTAAGATTATCCTCTATTATTTATACTAAAACGTTATAAAAGGCTTTCTCTCATGAATGAGCTTACTTTCCCTAAAAAAATCTAAAGTCGTTAAGTCCAAACCTCCGACTGTGAAATCCCTAGGGATCGTTTCGAGATAACTCGGAGGCTGTCACTTACAATGTTTCTGAGACGGAAAGATAAAATCGTGTCAGCCGTTTTGGAAGCGAGTTTTCTAACAAATTTCCTATTAACTTTATCATTATAACATTATGAAACAACGTATAAATAACTAGTGACATAACCTTACTTCACACGAGTGTGAGTTGTTGTCATCTGCACTCGCTTTGCTCGACTACTTGATTACAACACATTGATTTTTCTGTACTTCCTATATCGATCAAGAAAGTACTAGATACACAATCAGCGACAAAAAATGTCCTCACCGAATGAGCGCTCATTTGAATATTTTTATTTATGAAAACAACTTTAAGCATTGCTTTTAAGGTTCAATTTACATTGTCGTATTATTTGCTTCAACTAGAATAATTAAACACAATTGGTGACAGTTTTAAGAGGACTTTTGCATGGCTTTGTGTATCTAGGACTTTATTGATCGACGACTTCCTATAAAGATGTATATGAAATATCTGCTCTACGTGAATGTTACGTTACGTTACGTGTTGTTTTTTAATACTTCTAAAGCAATCCAAGTGACAAAATAATAATAAAAATAATAGAAAATTCGATAGATTAGATATAGATTCCGCACTAAAGATATTAGAACATACAAAATATAAATTAAGTCATAACTTAATTTACAGAATATTTTAAGTCTATAAATTACATTAAACTAAAAAAATAAACCTTAAGTATATATACATAATATAATAACTAAAAAATATTATTAAAAGGAGTTCCTTTAGGCAAGGTTCCGAAGATACTGGCAGCGTTCCCCCTTTGAATAGCTAGACTAATTCTCTGTCCGAAGTAGCTGCCAGCTCTTCGGTCTCCTGTGACGTCGAATAACCTTTTTGCTATTTCCTTAAAAAGTCTTATAGCGCTAGGACCCCACGGACCAAGGGTCTCGACACCGAAAGGAACAAAATCATATTCAGAACCTAGATCCCTGTATTTGTATGCTTTGGTTTTTTCAGCCGCTTCACAAGCCGCACCAGGTCTGTTGTTGGTTCCATGTAGATGGGAAGGGGCGAGCGTGTCTGAACAGGTTGCATCCCATACCAGCACCCGGCCCATCTTCCATGGAATTAAACTCATACCATCCGGTCTCTTGCCATCGTCTCTTGCAATACCAGTCGGCTCAGGTAGACTTGGCACGTTGATGGTGGCAAGGGACCGGCGTATGATATCGTTAAGCGCGGCATGTCTCGAGAAGCGGCCTGCACTTTTTTGGCATGACAGACCATGATGTCCTAGCTTGTCGACATCAAGATGTATATTGTAAGTGTTATACATATAGACAGATGATAATAAAAGAAGTAACCAAAATGGACACATGAATTACCATGTTGTTTTGAACTATGTAGAGATTTACAAATTTTACAACAAATATATTTTATTGAGATGGATTTTATTAATATAGGTTTATTTTATTTTCCAGTATATTATGTCTTCATTTGATTTTGCCATGCACCCACATATATTAGGTTCAATTCATAGTCTCACCCCATACTAAGAGGGGGACCCCCATACTAAGGGAGACTAACACTATAATTAGACTACACTTATCTACGCTTCGCTCTTGTGAGTCCCTGGAGCGAAGTTTTTTTAGAGATTTTAGTTTGCAATTGTGTGCACTTTTAAGCATGAAGGAGTAACTTACACATATACAAACTTTAGTATTTATGACTATAGTTCGATAAAAATATTATATCTCAATAATAAACTCTATCGAATGACAAACAAAGAAACTCCACCACAGAATATGCCGTCGATATTTTTGCATTATGTAGATTAATGACATGAAAATCATTAAAATGCGCTCAGAATTCCCAACAATTGTTTGCGATGTCACGTTTTCATTATTCAATATTCATGTTTTAAAAACATGAAAGCTATTTGTCCTTCTCTAACGTAATAACGTAGTAATGAGTTTATTTTTTTAGCCGATTTCAAAAAGGGGGTACTCAATTTGGGTGTTTTACTATATTTTATTATATATTATAGTATTACTATGTATTCATTTTCAAGATTCTCATATAAATGTTGGGCTTAAATCGCTTACTAATCTTATTAATATTATAAATGTGAAAGTTTGAATGTTTGGATGTTTGTTACTAAATCACGCCAGAACGGCTGAACGGATCTGGATGAAATTTAGCACAGAGATAGGTAATATAGTCTGAAATAGTACATCTACTTTTTATCCCGGAAAAATTTACAGCTCCCTTAGGATAGATTTGTTTTTGTCTTTCTAGAGGCGAACCCGAGCGAAGCGAGTAGCAGTCGCTAGTATATAATCGTTTTAATAGAAACATTTACTTAAAACTACCCTCATCTTTCTAGTAGGACTTACAGTTTCAAGGCGTGATATGATTTTCTTTGTTTGATTACGGGTATAGTATTATGTGATCTGTTTGTTTGATATATGTTGTTTAATTTACTTAAAAACATGATTAATGGTCTATTTTATAATCTAACTTGATAATGAAAGCTTTGTTATAAATATATTAACCATGTATTAAAAACAAAGCAGGGCGCCAAAATACTTTTGTACGCTTTTGTTAAGTTTTTCTTTTGTTCTAATAAGTATTATACCCACCTGCAATATATAATGTGAATAGGCAGAAAATATGCAAAGTACTGTAAGAAAAAAACAAATTTCTAATACCATTATAAATTTTTAAAATACTAATAGGTACTCAAATTTTAGAATTGCTCATATTTTTTTTCTAAATGTCAGTAAGTTTATATTGAAAACATGTAAAGCAAATATACTTCTAATACCTAGTTATATAAAAAGTGCACAATTCCAAATATCTAAATACTTACATTTTTGGTTTTATATTTAAAAAAAAATGAGTTTACGCGCGGTTGAAGTAAAACTTCTTTGGCGCTGTGGCAGATGCCGCAATTATATTAAAACAAACTAAAATATAAATATAGTATTTTTTATAAAATTATCATTTATGAGTAATAAATGTTCATTTTTATAAGTAATAATTATTATAAAATTATTAATAATTAATATATATATTTTATGCATAATAATTATAATATTATAAAAATATAATATATACCTAATATATTTTTTCTTCTTCTTCGTCTTCCTGCCCATTTCCCAAATTACTTGGGGTCGGCGCAGTACGTCTACCATACTGCTGATCGGTTTTGGTAAAAGTTTTACGACCGGCCGCCTGCCTGACATCAACCCTCTTTGGGAATGCTGTTGTTTACCAGTTCACCAACGTCGTGTAGAAGACCCGAGGTGCGATAACTAGCACAAGATCGTCTTCTACGACACTTGCAGTTTTTATCATAATTTTATTTGCCTCGACGTTTCAATATCCAAATTAGAGTTCATTTTGTTAAATATGTAATGATTCATTTTCATGTCAAACCATAATGTGCACCAAAAGTCAGCCATTTTTTCACTACTTTCACTGGCATAGCCAATTGCTTATGTTATTCATAGCTTAATACTTGAAGAGCTCTTAAATTTACTTCTTTAAATAACACACACATATTCGGGGATGTTCTCATAATGTTTACTCTTTCCAAAATATAAATAGTATTCATTTTTGGTCCCTTGCCCCTCAGAATCTTTTAAGGCATTTCAATAGTCTTCTTAATAGATCAAAGTTTATTTTACTATATAATTTTTAATAAATTTTAACACATTTTTATTTACCTAATATATATTTTTTAATTATTAAATTAAAGGCTCTCACTTCCGCAACACTCATTTTTCCAAAGTATTGACTTACCCCTCAGTCACGCCTACAGAAGTTTTACTTCAAAAATGCTAAGTAATGTTCTATTTATTCCAGCCTCCACTGAAGGCAATACTTTGCTTCACTCTGTCTCTATCTACTCGTAGTTCTATCCCGAGCTACCTCTCGAGACCTATAATACGATAAATCAGGATAAAATACAAACAAACAATCAGTACAAAGCTGTGATTCAAAGTGACATCCGTTTTGTGACGGTAGTAAGTTATTGACAGATAGAGCGACAGCAGAAAGAGTGACGATGAAACTTCAAATTGAATCCAATACAACGACCTTCCAATCCTTTATGTATAGATAGCGCTCTTGGCTGTTTAACGCAGATGAAAAGGCAAAGTCGTAGAGCATCGACTGTGACGAGTACATATTATTTTGAGAAACACATATGTACATGCATGAATAATTATAATATTAGTTTGTGTAATGGCTTCGCATAATTTAGGTCGAATCGCTTGATTGATCTTCAATCTATTCTGATTGAAATAACATCTGTAACATTTACTTAGATCATTGGCTAACTTATGAAAAGCTATTGAAATTCGTTCAGCTGTTTTGAGCCTTAGAATATTATTCATATTTTATACATAAAATTATAGTTTAATCAAATTATATTAAATGCTATGGACCCACCCTTCCTCAGGAGTGTACACAACATTGTAAATGCTTATACCACTGTTACTGCTTGTAATTGTTCATAATTACTTAATTGGTTATATATATTATTACGTATTTTTAATTTTGTATTTACGAAAAAGAAGGGCAAAAAAACAGATATTCACATTTATTATATTACTAAAGATATTTATTTTATTTCTTTTAACCAATCTTTTTTCATGTTATCGAAATATTTCGTGGTAGTACGTTTAATTCACTGTATTAATGTTACAAAACTTGTATAAATAATTATTATAAGTAAAATACCGAATAAAAATAGAATGTCCCTTTTTACGTGAGTGTAAATTCTATAAACGTAATGTTTTCTTGAGAATGATTGATCATTTCAACGGTAATTTTAACCATTTATATATTTTAATACTTTGTAAAAATTCTTTATTGCAGTAGCAAATAACAGTAAATAAAAAAAATGACTCTGAGGTTAAACATATTTTCAATCTTTTTTTTATTTACTCTACCTGTTTTTTTAGTGACTCAATTTACGAGTACTTAATAAATGCCATGCCATGCCCAACTTTTTCCATAAAGACAAAAGTAACAGAATTTTTTATTTAAATATTTAATATTGTTGTTACGTTTTAATTTGATTAAATCAAAGTCTAGACCTTTTTAATTGATTATTTGATTGCACAATGTACTACTTTATTATAAAACAAAATTCGAGAATGACCAGTTTAAGTTTTTGAAACAAAAAAATTATTTGACATAAACTATTTCTTTCCCACAAGTGTTGCCTAAAAATCCAAAACAAGTAACAGGAAATACAATATTTAAATACAGTATATATTACATTGTACTTTGACAAATATTCAAACGGATATGTAGGAGAATCAGTATCTTCATACCTATCTAATCCTACAATCAAACACGTCGTGTTATAGAGTATGTAATATTCTGTACACGTTCCTTTTGTCAACATTTTCAGAGTTTTCTTTTGGCTTATAATATTTTTGCGTACAAAGAGTCTTTAGAAAATATTTGTTTAGACCCAGGTTTTTTGTTTGAGCTAATTTAGCCAGCTGCAAACCGCCCTTGCCGCCAAACGACGAGATCTCTTGATGAAAGGAATAATGTGGACATAATGTTTTCATCTCCTGGCATTTCGGTTACGATTCATATAAAATACTATTGCTATATATTAAATTGTACTTTAGAAGTTTACACGCTTCTTTATGAAATCCAAATAATATAATCTAGAAAATTTATTTTATTATAATATGACATATACATGAGTATATGTCGTAGCTAAAAGGGAAAAAATCAACCCTCTTAAATTTTCTGCCTGTTTGTCCGTCTGTCCCAGGTTTATAGTCAAAAATAAATAAAAAAAAACTAGGATAACACTCCATATAAGTAACTAAGTAAATTTATTTAAGCCAACGTTACCTGAATTATATGTTTCAAAGAAGTAAGCATTGTATTCTTATATACGTTCTGTCAATATTCCCAAGCCTTGAGAATTTTCTGTTCTACGAGTAGTTCAAAACTTGCACCTGCGGCGGAACATCCTTTTGAATAAAACTATTTTGTTAGTATTTGCCTAAGTATATTTTATCATTAGAAAATTTTAGCAATACAGAAATCGCCTTGAAATAATCTTAATGTCCTTATAGAAATTAAAAAATGAAAATATATATAACAATGAGCTTTTATAAATCTTTATAAAGAAGCTTTCTCAAACGGTACATTTTTATTCAAGTGTGTGAGATGTGAAAAATATCAACAGCGTTGAGTTTCAACGTTGTTTCATTAATCTTAATGCCATCCTTTTTCACGGACAATTCGTCTAACATTAAGTGAAGATTCTTATTAAAGGAAGCTTTTATAAAAGATATGAAATAAAAGTTTTATTTCAGCTTTGGTAATATCTTTATCTATACATAATATACATATAATAAAATTGTAACTGAGTCGAATCTCTACATTAAACATTTTTTGGAGAATCTTATTGAAATAGTAAATATTATCGATACAGACTCTAAATCTACAGTTTTTAGAATTTTTGTCTATCTATCTGTCTAAGAACGCATCACGAGAAAATCATTGGACAAATTTTGATGAAATTTGGTATAAGATGGCTGGTTATCCGAGTCAACATATAGGATATTTTCTTCGGGATTTTTCTTTCGGGAGAATATCACATCTCTTAGAAATCTATACTAAATGTTAAAACGCAACTAGGAGTGAACCCGAGCAGAGTGAGGAGAGTGTCTAGTATTTAATAAAGCTCTTTTACAATTAACAAAATATAACTGAGACACAACAGTGAGTACAACGACTGTCGAGGGAGAGACATTTTATTACTTTATTTCATACTTTACTGTTTGCGTTGTAATTAATAAGTACGTGAGACTTAACTACAGCAATTGTCGTGATATTTGCCCTCAGGGATTCAAACTCGAGTACTTTAATAGTATTACACGCAGCTATAGCTCCATCCCTGTTACTTCGCGAGCTCGTTAGACATTTTACAATCGATACAGTTAAAAGATTAGTAGAAATTAGATAAGTTCGCGTTTAATTAAAGGATTTTGTTGTTTAAATTAAAAGTGAAATGTGTGACAGCGTAAATAAGTTTGCACTTCATAATATTTGCATTTGCAAAGTTAATTTTGCTGGCAGAAATTATTTCATATCTCAAATTCTACTCGACGCATTTTCTACAAAATATTTCTTGTTGGAAGTATTCCGGATGCTCTATTAACTCAATTTTTTTAAATATTTCAATCAAAATTCTATAGAGACCTCGTACCTAGTAGTGTTATATTAAAAGCTCATAGCAAACAAAGCTGCGGGCAAAAAGTTTTATACATTTGACTGCTTTTTCTACAAGAAAATGAAACAAACCTAGTGAACGTTCAAGGAAGCGCTTGAATAATGAGTATCTTTGTCTGTGGAGAGTGTGTCTAAGAGCGGAAATAAGAGAATAGTTTGCTTATCATCATGACGCGAGTAATTGCTCGGCCAAGGTCTGACTGACGCTTGTTTTCTTTGAGGATCTCTACAAGTTATATTCATTTTAAATAAAACTATCTTTTCAGATTTTTTCAAATAAATCGGCAAAAGAACCTAAAATATAGTTTTATTAAGTAAAATGTCAAATATTCGTGTAAATCTAGGAAAGTAATTAGTTGTTTTCATTTATAACTGCGACAGACGTTGTCTTGTCGAAATTTGTCATTTTAATAGGTCTGATGTTCATACGAAAATCCAACAGAAAAACTTTGATGCTGGATATTGAGCATTTTGATTTTCTGTAATAACAGTCTATAGTGAGAATACTCGTATACTATATAATGATTTAATTTTCTTTATTTTTAAATACTATTTTTATATATAGATACCAAAAGAACCGAAGTGTACTAAAAATCTATTCAATTTTGTTTGATTTTGCCGCGAGCGAAAGCTAGTATGACTTATATATAGATAGATATTGAATTACTTTACTAAAATTCAATTGACGAGACCTCTCTTCCCAACATTCCATCGAGCCCAAACACGTAGCGAAGGCATTATGCCTGATTCGTCGTCACCAAATTAGATTCTGGTATCGAAGCTCTTATTTTGTTTTAGTGATATTCTTTTTAGAATAGTGTGCAGATACATATATATCTTATATATCCCGAAAGTTACATAAAAATATTACTCTACAAAGTAATAAAAAGAAAGGTTTAATTTTGAACTAAAATCTTGTTAAAATCTACCAAAATTAGTCCTTGCGTTACTTTAAGAATAAAGTTTTTTTTAAACTCGTGAGCTAAAGTATT
This sequence comes from Brenthis ino, assembly GCA_921882275.1. NCBI lineage: Eukaryota > Metazoa > Arthropoda > Insecta > Lepidoptera > Nymphalidae > Brenthis > Brenthis ino. The sequence continues at coordinate 23,456,103 of OV170222.1, read as the reverse complement.
AAAATATAGAAATGTAATATGTCATAAATAAGTCAGGTAATAAACCATAGTTGAGCCCTTTCGAGGTTCTTTTACTTCTGAATCCCCATAGTCCAAGGGGGTTTGGCCATTGTCCTCTGCACTAGCCAAAATTTGCCGAATTGGTGAAATTTCAAAAACCTTAGTTAAGTTTTCTAAGATATGCAGGTTTTTTATTAACAGAGACAAGAAATAGAGAGATAATGATAAGTCGATGATGTACTACGTATATAAATAAATGTATACTTATAAAAAGAAAGGCTGTAAGTTTTTGTTCTTTTTTTGGTTTATAATGCGCTTAGTAGCAAGCGTAGTCTGAATTGAATGAGTGTTTTATCATTTATAACCTTTTTGTTGATGTTATAGGCAATATAGTTACATGAGTCTTAATATTCATCAATTATACATATTTAATTAACGCGAACGAAGCCGCGGGAAAATAATAGCATATATGTTTATTTACATGTAAAATTATACATAGAGATGTATAGAAAATACAATACGCATATTAAGAAATTAGAGACAAGTTAATCCAATCACATGAAGTCCAATAAATTAATGAAAACATTGGATTATACAAAGAGCAAGTGAAAAAGCAGCGGCTCGTTGGTAAGAACGGGAAGTAAACGGTTTTGGATAGGCTTCTAATAAAGTCCAATTCGCCGTATATTAAAAGTTTTTTGAGTATGCTTATCACAGTGCAATAACATATGCAAAAGATTGTATGTGTGTGTATTTAGGCGTGTATGTATGTCTTTAAGCGTGTGTGTATGTGTGTGCGTATGTCCGTGAGCGCGCGTATGTGTGGGTGTGTATGTGCGTGCATATACGCGCTTGTGTGTGTGTGTGAAAAAATAAGCATGGCCTCACTAAGCTGTTTTGTTGCCAGTGAAAAAATAATCGTATAATATGAGATCGATTTATAAGATAAGTTACACAATCCTCATGGGAGTATATGGAAATTTTTATATAAATTTTTAACTGTTTGTTCTCTCAGGCTATAATAATAAAGTTAAAATGCTAAAGCATTAAAGAATAATCGTAAAAATTTATATGAAATTCAAATGGCTTATACATAATAGAAGAATTCTAGTACATATTTGTATAATGCACGTCGGAAACTTCTGGTAAAGTCGTACCCAACTCCAGAAAGCAAACTTTATAGATCGGTTTAGTTATTCTGGAAGAAAAAATAGTATCCAGTAATGGTGAATGTTATAAATTTAAAAATATTAAAGAAAGAGCAATCATATAAACACTTCGATGGGATCAAATTATTGTATCATCATTACATATCTATACTATAATAAAATTGTAGAGGTCGAATGTCTGTACATAGAAAAAAATGCTAAAAACCGAGTCAGGGGGATGTAAGAATATTCCCGGGCAACATCTTAGATACTTTTTATCTCGGAAAATTAAATAGTTCCAGTGGGATAGTTAAAAAACTATAATTATGCACCTAATTTAGTAAAATTTAACATTCTAATACCTTATATTGCCGGTCAAACAATAGGTTACTTTTCATCCCGGAAAAGTGAACGGTTCCCGTGGGAACTAATAGATCTCTATTAGTGTTTTTCTAGTTATAAAATAAAGTACGCTTCTTCTTCTTCTTCTTTTTCTGACGCGGCTTTTTCCGCACTTAGGCATCTTTGCCCGTTGTGCGTGAGCTTGTGCTGCTGTGTGTGTTATTCTTTCCATCCCAGAGCGTCCCAGTATTCTAGCAGGCTGCCGGTGTCCTGGAAGATTTCTGGGATCGATCTATTGGGGCCGAGTTTTTCTTCGCGTAATTGTTCCAGTGCACTGCATTCAGTTAGAATGTGTGCTGGTGTTTCATCTTCTTGGAGGCACGCTCTGCATAGGGCGCTGTCCGTGTGACCTATGTTAAAAAGATGTTTATTGAGTTGGCAGTGTCCTGTTAACAATTCCACCACCATTTTTAGTTTGGGTCTATCTAAGCGTGTTAGTTTCATTGTTAATTTTTTGTTTAGTGTGGGGAAGGCTTCTTTCGATTGACGGCAATCTGTGTTAGCCTTCCATAATGTGTTAGCTGTGTTATCAATAAAGTACGCTCGACGCGTCTGTCTATCTGTCTGAACGTGATACTCGTAAATTCAAAACCTACCAAACAAATTTTCATACGGTTTTCACTAATAGACGGAATGATCCACAAGGAAGGTTTTGCTGTATAATTAATTAATTTTTTTGTATAAATTGGTTGAAGTATGACGATGATTGTTAAAGATGTCGGAAAAAAAATGTCAACTGGGACTTCTATTTGCGTGCGCTACGGAAACCAATAAAGTTATATGAAAACAATGTATTACGAGATTATTCCTCTTAAAAAGATCCATTATACTATAGCAATGCTATATGCCATTAATCTCTAGATTCCACAACTAGAAGCAAATTACAATCGTTTTCCAAGATTTTATTACACTGTTATTATTTACTTAAATAAATAATTTAGCATTCGCTTTAAGGTTTAAAAATATCTTTTTCTATACGATGACATTTAAAGAAAATAATTTGTTTATTTTGTAATTTTATTTATAAGGCTTATGTATTCCAATTTAGCGCATTATACGGATATGATATCAAATATTGATGTCACATGTACGATGTACGTGGCTCAGTGACGTAGCAAATTTGATTTTGATCAATTACGTTACCATCAAAACCAGACGAAGGAGCATTACGGTCATTTTACGTGTTGTATTATGTTTTCAAATTATATACTCGTTATGAGGTTTTTGTAAATACAAGGGGCTTATTCTAACTTCTTTCGAGTGGGTCCTTAAGTGCTTTTTATTTTTATAATATAAAAGTTATTTCTAACAGTAGCCTATATATTACACCTGGCTATAGTTCATCTGTGTACTAAAATTCATCAAAATCCGTCCAGCCTTTTCAGCGTGAAGGTGTAACAAAAATACACACTAGGGTGGTCCTTAGCAGGGGTGTTTTTGATTTTTTTTGCTTCCAAATTCTCAAATGCTTCTAAAGTGATAAAAAATCCATGAAAATTTGAGCACTTAATATTAACTCTAAGATGGTACGCATTCCAACCAAAGCTTCTTATGAAAATAACATGGGAAAATTGTTATTTTTTTTTTAAGAATTTTCTAACTTGAAGATAATATTTAAAATAATGAGACATACATATCTCTTATGGAAAAAACGCTCAACAAAAAAGAATTCTTTATGATTTTTCGCTAAGTCTATCGGTTCAAAATTTATTTGAGTTCAAAGTTTAATTCTTAATTAACTATCAATCAATATTATCAAGTATATTTTTAAAATAAACACTATAATATATTTATGAGTAGTATTTTTGTATATATTAATTAAATAATATGTCTTAGGTATATAAAAGCAATACGAGTAGACTAGTGATACAAAATGTTTGAGCTTTCATCGTCACTGACATTATTTGTATCATGTAACAGAATATTTATTATGTTTTTATTTATTTTTTCTAGTTAGTTTAGTTTCCGATAATTTATTACTCAAAATTCTTTGCGGTCGGCTGTAAAGTATATTTATGGACGGATATATTAACGACTATGGTCTGATCCCCCTCGCATTGAAGGGAGGCCCGTGCCCAGCCGTGGGACGTTAAAGGGCTAAATACAACATATAAACCCTCTTTCTAAATCATTTTAAATGTCCGTTGAGAATAAAATAAATAAAAGAAAACATTAAATTCTCATCACAAAAATACTTATGAAATTTCTATTTTAGTACTAGAAAAGCGCATTAATGCGAAAGAATGTGGGTAAAAACTCTGAAACTGTATGTTTTATATACGTATATTACCATATGTAGTCTAATGTATATATATACAAGCGGAACCCGCGGCTTCGCTCGCGCTAAAACTACAAAAAAACTATAAAGGTAAGTTTCATACAAACTTACATCCGTTATTTAATTGTATTAAAGAGCATTAATACCAAGTTTCAAGTAATTCTGATCTTAAATTTTTTTTGAGTTGTACGTGTTTTCCCGTGGGTATTAGATAATTTCCCGCGGTGAAAAGTAGCCTATGTCACTTTCCAGCATTCCAACTATCTCCATACAAAAAATTACGCCAATCCGTCATTCCGTTTCCATGGGAAAGAAGGACAAACAAACAAACACATTTTCTAGTAACTATAACACTGCAAGTAAATATTTCATTCTAAAATATCGAAGGGTTTGATATCCATATATTTATGTAGAAACAATTTATGTTAGTAAGCCTTAATTCGCGATCGTGTTGTTTCCCAAACACATCGGATTTATGTAAAACATCGACTACAATTTATTGGTTAAGTGAATCAGATAATAAGCTCGTGGACGTGTGAATCGCGTAATGTGAGTCTGTAAATAATTATGGCGTAATTACTGTATACTAATTACCGATGATAAACCGGATCGAAGGACCAACTTTTCGTTTATCGTTAAAATTAAAATATATATATCTACAATATAGCAACGTGCAAGTTATATACATATATTCTGGAAAGATATATTCATAATATTTTTTTTGTCTCCTTAGTAATATTAACACTAACTCACAAACTTACAAAGCACAAACTGAGCCGCTGAGTCTAGAATCATTTTTGTTCCAAAAAGTCTTTATCCTACATTAAACAAGTATTAGAAATGTTCTAAAAGTCCTAGAGGGATTAAAATTCCTCTATGAGGAAAAATAATTAGTCAGCTTTTTAGATATTGAAATTGACACTAAAGTTTATATTTATATGCCTATACGTATGTATGTATGTATGTATGTATGTATGTATGTATGTATGTATGTATGTATGTATGTATGTATGTATGTATGTATGTATGTATGTTGTTATTCTATTTTTAACTATTTTCTGTTCATTTGTACTTTCAAAGATGACTTTCATTGACTTGCAAATTCGTAAACTTTACCTTTACTATATTTCTAACCAAAATCCCACAAAAAATACCCGGTTAAAAAGAAACTTATTACCCCATGTCCATTGCCCAGTTTTGACAACACGTTTGGTTCAGTTTGTAGTGGTCACAGGTTCGAGTCCCGCTCGGGGCATTCATTCGTGTGATGAGCACAAATGTTTGTACTCCAATCATGGGTGTTTATATTTATTATGATATATGTATGTATTTAAAGTTATATATGTGTAGTGCATAACACAAGCCTCGTAGCTTACCATGGAACTAGATGGTGCTGTGTGTTAATGTCTCAACATAGTTATTTATTTATAATATCTAATTATCGTCGATCTCTCGCTCTGTTGCTTGTAAAAGGATCTACAAACAATTTGTCGTAATTATAATAAAGGACACTTTCATTACATTATACTATACAATATCACAAAATATATTAATATTAAAACCAATTTCGATCAAAGGCTCAATATTCGACAGCCGACTATCAAACTACTATATATTTCAATATTTCAACTAAATTACTGAGCTCAATTGTTCGTGAATAATCATCTCGCAAACGTCATGATGTGTGAAATTTGAGTGAAATATCCATGTCATAGGACACTACAACGTGTCGAAAATTTTAGTGACCAGTTTAGTACGAAATATTTTTATACTCTGTCAATTAATATATATATATATATATATATATATATATATATATATATATATATATATATATATGTGGTGGGCGGTCTTAGCGTGATTTATTTATCTGGCTGAAGAAATCGTCCTCTCTACGCTGAATACATATTTTGAACACTTGAAACAAAGCACCTGAAAATTCATATTATTTATTATTATGCCACAGTTGTTATTACCATCGTCCCGATCTAATTATGTTTAATCTTTGGACCAAATAAGGACATGTGAAATCGGTATTATAATCAAAGATTTCTATCTCAGCGTGCGTATGAGAATGTCTTCGGAGTGTACACAAACATTAGTTTGTCACTGTATCACCATTAATACAGTTGACTATTTCTCATATTTCACTTGATGAACTGCAAAAAAATGTTTGTTAGATAAAAACATCACTTTTATACCACCTCGATTATAGTATAATCAGAGATCATGTTATTTTCCCAATATATTTTGCAAATATCATCTTTAAATGTTCCGACGGGAAATAGTAAGCCTTTTAGTTAAATTTTATTTTATCAAAAATATCAACTCAATATTTTCACTTTAAAAATCCTGAAATAAAACAAATATAAAGCAAACAATTACAATACAAAACATTTTTGACACTCTAAAATTCTTTTCATTATTCGTAATTAAAAAGGAGGTCCTTATAAATTTCATTGAACACAAATATTTCAAAAATAATTCTCGTAATTTATCGATTGAATCCTGAAATAAACAAATTTTCCATTTACTTTCTAAACACATATTGTGTTCAAAAATATTTCTGCGATAATAATATCAAGAAAATCAAATCCAGCTAGCAACAAATATTTGTCGACGTCATGTCATTCCATAAAAATTAAATTGAGACATCTGATTATTTTAGTCTTTTGAGCATCTTGCATATATCATATCATGATTAATAGTACATCTTCTGTAAAACAACCCGCATATGCATCGCCATTTTGTGCGTGTATTTTTAATAACATTTGACATCGCATTTTGCTTCAAAGTCTGAAAAAATTTTTGCAGCAAAATTTTCAAATGGCCGCTGTCATCTACCTTTGCCCTGTTCTTCGGGTATCATACCACTTCTGATGTCGTGTTATCCATATACTACGAACATCATCTTTAGTGGTTACTCATCTTGTGGGCGTTATCAGGGCTCAAATAATAAAGTATTCAGTGCTCAATACACAATTTGGCGGCGATTTAGAATTGGGGACTTGGCCCCTAGCGGAGTGGGTGGTATTTCTGGATAAGGGACGTGATAGAGAGTCGAAATGTTAAATAAATTTTTTAATACAACAAAAGAGTCAAAAGTTATTGAGACTTAAAGTTATAACATTTCCATACATTATTTTGACATTACTACCATTTAGACACTTGGAGTCAAAACGTCACTTTAAATTGTCAAAATGATCTCCAGATGATTGTCTTTATTTGTACTTTGCGTGAAATTCGAATTTTCTAGTTTTCTAGTCATTTATGGCACTCGCCGGCCGCTACCGCGGCACGCTCGCTTCGCTCGCTCGGCTCGTGCGTTGTGGCAACTGTTCTAACCTAACCTAACCAAGATATGACGAATAATTAATAAATAATCTTAAATGTTTCTAACCTAACCTAACCCAGATATGAGGAATAATAAATAAATAATCTTAAATGTTCTAACCTAACCTAACCCAGATATGAGGAATAATAAATAAATAATCTTAAATGTTCTAACCTAACCTAACCCAGATATGACGAATAATAAATAAATAATTAAAAATATTCACAGATAAAAAAATGTTTTTTTTTACTAAATGTACAATTGTAAAACAATATATTTTACATAAATCAAATAAAAAGTCATAAATGTATTTATAAAGTGAAAATAATATTTTTCTTTTTATTTATTTATTTATTAATAGTAATATTTTACCAACAGAAAAAGCAAAAATAATCAAATATAATCTGTTGTAATTTAAGCGGTAATATAAAACAAAGTGTCAGTTTTGCTTTTGTCAAAATGTAAGATCATTTTGTTTGTGTTGTGAAATTATTAAAATATTAAATACAATAAATTAATTGTTGTGAAAATGTGTAATGTACATAAAAAAGGATGCGTACTATTCGTTAAAGGTATGTTTATCTGTTGTAATCACTTATTTAGGTAAAGAAATGTATGGAAATGTGTTAGATATGTTATAACTTTAAGTCTCAATAACTTTTTAGTCGTACGTTTCCTCCAAATATTTTTAATATATTTTGACTCTCTGTCACCTCCCCTATCTAAAAATACCACCCACTCCGAATGGTGGTAAAGAAATATATGAAAATGTATGGAAATGTTGTAACTTTAAGTCTCAATAACTTTTGAATCTTTTGTTGTATTAAAAAATTTATTTAACATTTCGAGTCCCTATCACGTCCCTTATCCAGCAATACCACCCACTCCGCTAGGGGCCAAGTCCCCAATTCTGAATTTGTGCCCACAATTTAATCAGGAAAGTCACAATGTTATAAACTTGAAACGGTAATACTAATGATTTAGAGCTAGCGGGTTCACAGTCACCGATCATCGACTTCCAACTACAATATCAAACATAACTTATATATATATATATATATATATATATATATATATATATATATATATATATATATAATTCTGAGTCAAATTTGTACGTTTAATATTTTTTGTAGTAGATTGACTTTGAACCAGTATTATATCATATTTATGAATTGGCTTTACGCCATATTGTATCAGTAAAATGGCAGATCAACTGCTGTTGTCAGTCCGATTGAACTATTACCAGTAAACGAACACAAAAATCAGGTAACATTTGGATAAATCTAAAGAACTTGATAGGTAAGAAATTGATTATTGGGAAACTATTACTATAATATACATGTTATTATTTCGGGAACGGAAATAGTATATGACTTTAACAATGACTTTAAATTTCCAGCATTAAATAACATTTTATAAATTGGCTTCACGCCATATTGTAGCAGTCAAACATAAGATCTCTTATCAGGCCGATTGAATAACTATAGAAAAAGAATACAAAAATTAGTTTATAAATAAAATCAAAAATCTTAAGAAAATCGTTTATTGGAAAACTATTTCAAAATTAGCTTAATAGCAACCATATATTAAAGCAAATATCCAATCGCATTATCTGCAACGATCCAATCAATTCCGCATTCGCCTTATGACGTATTGAAGTATCTCTTTTTATTAGACCTTTTAGTTTGCTAGATTGTAACTACAATGTTTTTATCAAGTATGCCGATACATCAATTTATTATAGTTATTTTCAGTGATATATTCAAAGAAAAGCTTTCTAATCTCATCATTTTTAAACTTGTGAAAGATCTTTGAAGAATAATTGTTATCTGTTTTGTATTATACATACATATTTTTATGTCGTTTCATCTCCATGTGATAATAAGTTTTGGAATCATTATTATGGTTTTGTTATTTACCAGACGAATTAATAGTTGGATCAAACCTAAGTCGCGTTCATTATTGACATTATACAATTAGAATTTCAAAGCTAGTCAGCAATGGCCATTGGAATGCTTAAAATGTTTTTGAAATACTAATAATCTGAATACCATTTAAGTCTTATTACAAATATTATTTACATTTGAGTCTATTCACGTACTATTTATTTCATTCTCTTCGTAACCATTTGCCTTGTTATTGAAATTAGTTTCAATTGTAATACTTCCACAATTTAATCCAAACATATAATAAAATTATAACTGAATCGAATCTGTACATTAAATATTTTTTAGAAAATCTTATTGAAATAATCATTATATTATACACAGTTATTACATATTATGATACAGAGGCCGAATCTATAGCTTTTACATTTTTTCGTGTGTCTGCCTGTCTTTTTGTCTGTCTCTCTGGGAATGCATCACGAGAAAATTCGATTCACACTGGACGGATTTTGATGAAATTTGGTATGATGATAGCTGGCTATCCGGGTCAACATATAGGATATTTTTACTGCGGAAAAATATCTTAGCTCTGAGAAATCTGTACTAAACGTTAAAAAGGTAACTATGGACGAACCCGACCGGAGCGAGGGTGAGTCGCTAGTATATACATATGTTAGTAAATTTTATACTAAATATCTATTCATACTTCATTTATGTCGAAAATCATGACTGTATGTTATAAAAAGTGTCTAATTTGAAACTCTTTTCATAATATTTTCATAACACTTTTTAATATAGTAGAATGTTTATAATATTAAGATTTGAAATATATATTTTATTTATACAAAAACTGACCTGAGAAAAATCTACATAAATTTTTTGCTTCTTTTCACTCGACGAAGTCTTTTATTGGGGAGGTGGGTGTCATTTCAGCGCAGCATCCGCTTAGAGCAGATCCGCCTTCAGACTTATCGCTTAGTTCGACACGTGCCAGTTTTAGTACCTGTCGGAAACTCTTCTTGGGTCTTTTCAAATTTTCCGCCTCTCATTTTTTGTTAAAATTTCAAATATTAAACTTTGCTAGCACGTATTGTTTAGTTTTACGAAATTTGTTTAAATGCTGAGGTCTATTATATTAAATCTTTAATATTACAGATTGTTTCTATCTTTTGTTTTATCTTTTGTTTTAACTTTTGTTGTACCTAGCGTGGTATAATAAAATCGATAACAATAAAGCGAACTTCCTCACAATTTATTTTCTTGCTAAGGTTAATCTGCTAAGTAGCTCGGGCAATTACTCACTAACGCAGACTCATTTAAGAAGAAATGTATAGGAGTGTTTATACTTCCTAATATAAAGAGATAAAGTTGGTTTTTGTTTTTCATTATGTGATTCTGAGAGAATCTCTAAATACGTTTGGCTCATTTTGTAGTGCCCCTACTTGCCGTGCCAGCGGTCGAGGGTTAGAGCCCCGCTGGAGGAATTCATTTGTGTCATGATGATGATATGTTTGTACTCGAGATATGGGTGTTTATATTTATAATATGTATGTATTTAAAGTTATATACGTAACACATAACACTTAATACATAACACAAGCCTTACTTAGCTTACCATGGAACTATATGTGTTGAGAATTGGTTTAATTAGAAACTCGTTTATTAGTAAAATTATACATAAACAGAAACAAGTAGCGTAGTGGAAAAAATAATTTTACAGTCTTAAGTTGTTAGCGTTATTCAGCAATTTTTTGTAGTAAGATTTTTCTCACAGACTTCTTTCAGAAGCTTCTTTCAGCCACACGTTCCAGTAAACGCATAAACAAGATGGTTCTGTGTGTTAATGACCCATCATATTATATTATTATGTAACCTGAAAAAAATAAACAACACTATATCTTAGTAGTATAAGCTGATATATTTCTATGACAAAGCCTTAAGAAAATAGGCTAAAAGTGGGGTAAGATTTTTAAAGTTAAATTCTAAGTTAGACAAGTACCTACACTAACAACTGTCTAAGTCTGAAATTTTAACTTACGTAATACACCTATTTGTAAAGATCTCGAGTGACCTATTTTTTCTCAGATCTCACTTATGTAGACTATCTTTATTATAAACGACCGCTCAATTACCGAAGGAGTATCGCTGGACGGCGGGTTGGCTTCATAAATACGTTATACCTGATATCTCACCTGCTTCACGTTGAATAGAAATGTAACAATTAGGCAAGGCTTAGGCGAGATGTCAATCTACTATCCTAGTAGATTTTTTCTTTAAATTGTATTGAAATGACAAATTAAATTGTTATGTCATAGAATTATAATATGCCATTCCCGAATTTTTATTTGTTCAATAATCGTAAAATAACATCTTGTCTAAGCTTCACGCTTCGTTATACACTTACGTGTGTGATCAGCCCTTTTTCTCAATGTCGCACTGCTGGGCACAGTCCTCCTTTAAATAGGAGTTCGGACCATGTTCCACCACGCTAGCCATGTACAGGTTTACTTACGATATTTTTCTTTGCCGTAAGACAAGTAGTAATAATGTCGCATATGAAAATATCATACTTGCGAATCTCGGGATTTGAACCCGCTTCACTCGGTTTCCTAAGCGACCGCGTTACCACTGCTGCCACTGCCTATACTTACATAAAAACTACTAAATCCATACTATACTTATAAATATTATAAAGAAAACTTAACCTATGGTTGTCTGTGCACATGCAAACTGCTCATTGCTATGAAATCTATACTAATATTATAAAGAGGAAAAGTTTGTGAGATTGTGACGTTGTGGAGGATAATCTCTAGATCTACTGAACCGATTTAGATGAAATTTGGTAAGAAGATAGTTTGAGACCCTGGGAAGGACATAAGATACGTTTTATCCCGGAAATCATCCCTTAAGGGGGTGAAAATCGGGATGAAAGTGAATCAAGCTAGGGACAAACCCGAGCGAAGCGAGGGTGAGTCGCTAGTGATTTTTATAAAGAAAGTTAAAGGTTGGTAAAGTGGTTACTTTTTAAATTGCTACATTTAACGGTTTCTATAAGATATTAGTATTTCGCCAAAGCGAAGGGGTGGCTCATAGCCAGGGCTCAGACATGAGGAGGGCGGGTTACTCAGAACATATACAATGTCAGAGCTTGCTTGAAAGATGTCCATTGGGTTACGCTTAAAATGAGTGAAGCAAATTCAGTATAATTTTTTTATTTTACTGGTACAATTTTTGATTAAAAATCACTTTATTGTCCTACAAAGTTTAAGTAAACTAATTTTATTTGGATTTTTTGTTAATCTATCAATGAAAATTGAAGTTATTTCTGTAAATAGATTTACAAAGAATTTTACTTATTCTAGAATATATAGTTTGACTATTCGAAGTACCAAAATTTTCATGTAAACTGTAGTATACAATTGAAATCTAACGTCGGTCGGGACGATGCAAACAATACGACCGTAGAGCGGACATTCCAATAATAGTATTGATACTCTGTGAGCATTGAAACTAGTATGATGCTATTGAAATAGTAATTGTATGGAACTTTATATGGTTGTATGTACGAGTATTTACACGTATTTAGATTTTATAAGCTGCTTTTGTTATTGATAGCAATATCTACACAGCACATTGTATCAGCAAAGTATTGAGAAATATTTCTTTCATTTATTTACATTTTATTGTTCAACACAACTCTACAAAAGACGATGCACCAAAAACGACCATTACACAAAAGGAGGTCTTATTGCTAAATAGCGATTTTTTTAGACAATATTTAGGATAGGAAATAAGTGTGGGTAGTATAGGTAAATAATATACATGTCAGCGCAGGACGGCCAATATCAGAATTATTCATTATAGTGGGCGTGAACTTAAATAATGTCTTTTAACAACAACAGTCGATTAAATCAACTAAGTCAGTTACACTTCACACACTCAGAGCTAAGTAACAATGTTCACAAAATAAAGCACAAATTATACGTTACACAATCAACAATGATAAACAAATTCGGAAATAAGTAATTCGTCGTATACCTACGTGGTGCGCGGGCGATCCAAATCTGACATTTCTTTTATTATTTCTCTAATAGTCAACTTTATTCTTTATTTTAATTTCTTTTTAAAACCTGCCAGTTTGTATCACCCTGCTACCATCGCTTCGACGCTTTACTAGAGTGTGCTGTGGAAGCCTGACTTCACATTCTAATCCGATGAGCTCGCCGAAACCTCCAGATGGCGCACTGAGCGCGCCGTCATACAATATATATCACAACTCAACTGAATAATGATTAAATCTGTCATCCTCTATGTACTTATAGCGTTGACAAAAAATACATGTAAACTTTAAATATTCAATAGCTCAATTTTAATAAAATATATGTAAGTACATAAATAAGATACACAGACACAACCGCGGACAAACGCTAGTAGTTCGATGAAAAAAAAATCAATCAGCTAAAGCTTTGCCCCTACAATATTGAGAGTAAATACTTCTTGATTAAAAAGCGAGCTTTAATTAGCTTCAAATTAAAATGTATAAAGTAAGTGCAGTTGATGCCGATTAGATTAACGTAAAGGAAAAAAGCTTTTGACTGTGAAACTCAACTTTACTCTACACTGCTCTTGCATTGGGTTATTTGTAATATGATTGAATGTATACCCTTCTGAGATTATTTCTATGCAACTTTATCTACGTATGTATTTCTATACTTTAACAAAATATGATATCCGCTTTATATTTAAGCTATTATTTATTTTATTTATTTATTTATTTATTATTATTGTATGAATTCAGCCCTTTTTTTAACGTCCCAAAGCTGAGCACGGCCTCTTTCCAAACCGAGGGGGAACAGGTCATAGCACGTAACCAAGTGAGGGTTGGCTATGCTTTTATGTTATGTTGGATATACTAGCTATGTTATTAAATAAGACTTTCATCTATGAAAAAACATAAAAGGGGCATGATTTAATTGCCAAAAGTTAAATAAAAAAGCTCATATTTGGCTGCTGTAACATTTCATATATCACACATCAATATTCTTCTAATTTTGAATTTAACTCTAAATCTATTACAATATTTTTATAATTTGCATTGACAAAATGTTAAGTTATTTAACAAACATATTGTACACTTATCAATATAAGTAAATAAATATATAAATATACATGTTGGGACATTAATTTACAGCTCCATCTAGTTCCATGATAAGCTACGAGGCCTGTGTTATGGATACTAGATAGTTAATACACTACACATATATAACTTTAAATACATACTTATTATAAATATAAATACCCATGACTGGAGTACAAGCATTCGTGCTCATCACACAAATGAATGCTTCCAGCGGGACTTGAACCCGCGACCGCTGGCACAGCAAGTAGCGTCACTACAAACTGAGCCAAACGTGTCGTGAATATTAGTTTATTTAATAACGAGTATATATTAACTCGGCAAAACCCATGAAGGTGTACAATAATGTAATATAGCAATTTATCAAAATGTCGCTCAAAATCCCGTCTCATTGGATTTGATTAAAATTTAATTAGTTCTCCAAAACCACAGCTCGCTGTAAGAGCTTGTCAAGTTGAGCGATTTTAGGGTAGAGTATGTACACGAGTGTACACCAATTGGGTGTGTAACATATCACTTTCCACAAAAACGTTTGAACGACTTTTTACTTCGTGTTAATTATAAACTATTTAAACCGACTTAGATTATAGGATTTTGAGAGCTCAGACAAAATACATTTTAAAACCGTTTATGTTTCAAAAACTGAAGATTGTAAGTAAGTAACATATTTAATTTTTAGGTCAAATCGTCATGATATGTATTTCGTCATATTTATATATTTTATTAGCAGAACCCGCGGCTTTGCTCGCGCTATAACTCCAAAAAAAAAACTCTAAAAACGTAGTTTTCATACAAACTTTCATCCCCTATATTACCCGTTCATGGGATCAGTTTCGAAAAATATTAAAATACGTATTTATTTCATTGTTTTAAAGAATATTAATACCAAGTTTAAAGTAATTCTGATTATAAATATTTTTTGGGTTGTATTATAACGTGTTTTCCGTGGGAGTGACATAATATTCCACGGTAAAAAGTAGCCTATGTCACTCTCCAGCCCTCCAACTATCTTCACACAAAAAAATCATGCCAATTCGTCACTTTGTTTCGATGTGAAAAAAGGACAAACAAACACACTTTCACATTAATTATAATATTAGTATGGACTTTCCAAAAACCTTACAATTTGTAGAATCAATGTTATCTAAAACCCCAGAGTACTTAAAGCAGTATAGTGTTGGCAGTTTCTAAGTACTTTTGAGTTGATTTAGTAACAGCTTAGGCATCTCTAAGCATTATCGCTTGTAATAAATTTTTTGATATGAAAACGTAAAATAACATTGGGCAATGTAATATTTTGAATTGTTTATAACTTTCTCGTAGATAAATATTATGAAAATGTAAAACGCTTATAAAGGCTTATCTTTCAGAGAAATTAACATTTAGAAGTTGATGTTTTTATTATATTAGGCATTTCGACAGCAATACAGCGTTTATTCTTGCGTTACTCATTACGTATAACGACATTGTTTGCAAGTTAATTAGTATTGTTACTTTATTTAAAAGGAAAATTCTTGTCTGAAATTATTTCTTTATGAACAGATAGCAATTATTGAATTATTTGAAGATATTACTCTACTTGATCTGTTATTTGTTATATTTTTTTATTCGATTTGGTTTTCTAATTAGAAATTATATAAAGCAAATAAATTCTGTAACAACTTTATACAATATGTACGTATAAAATAATATGATAGGATATGTTTTCAGGCTGTTTTGGTAGGTAATAGAAGCTTTTATATATTTTTTTTACTTATCTGAGCAATATTTAATCTCGTATTATTATATTATGATTCGGGGAAGTATATATGGCTGAATAAAGAAACTTTTTGGTGTACAGACATATTATGATGAATCATTAAGTCATAGCCATAGCCGTTAGTATATAGAGCAAGGATATAGGCGACATGACCACATGATTTACAAAAGCAGATGAAACCACAAGTATAGTAAATTTTCAATTAAAAGTGTCAATCTTTAGTATGATTAAATTTTTTTTTGAAAAAAAGACAAACAAAAAAATATTAATTAGTTGGCTTTAAAATTTTTAATTTTTAATCACTATTTAACAAAATAAAACTGAAACGAGTATGGAAGTTATATCATGATTAAAAATATTTTTTGGTATTTTTTATTACCGATATTATTGATTGTAGAAATCCTCAAATAGAAAAATAAAGGCAAAATTAGAAATCAAAATGAAATTCAAAAGCAAAACGCGGGCAGATTATACTTCTCCAATAACGAGTATGACGTGTCAAGTCCATGTCACTTTCGTCAACTCGCAATGGAAAAGTTGGTGATTGATGGCCACTTTTTGTATTATTTAGAGCTCTCGGCACCTTTTTATTACAAGTGAATGATGTAATTTACAATATTATAATATGTATTTCTGTGTATCTAAAGCTATTAAAGGACTAGGGCTTAAAATAGTTTCTTAATCATCCACAATTCTAGCCAAGATACGTTTTAGTAGTTAGTGTTAGATATTTGAATACACATCTCAAAGATATCCAACTTGTAAAAAAATCGATTTTATTTCAGTGTAAATTGATACTGAAAATGACAAAACCGATGCATTAAATAGGTATTTTACGGGATATTTCCACCAAATATGAATCATAAAAAATTGGTTTCGCCTGGTTAATGGTCGTACATAATTAAAATAAAAGAAAACCCCTTCTTAGGGTAAAATAAGCACTATTAAGTAGTTTTGAACTCAATGAATGAAAATGACTGAACCTTTTGTCATTCATTGAAGTAAAAGTAGTTAAATATATTGTATTTAATTATAAAAGAATCTTAGAATAATATGTACTGACTTATAGAAGAAGAGTAGATTCGATATTGCTTTTATCAATCATTGTTATAATAAATTGTACGAGGTAACTGTTCAGGCGACCTAAAAACGAAGGACCGCTCTCACTCTCAGCTAGACCGGGTTAAGGGCGCTCGATAGACTCGTCGCTAGATCACTTGCCATATAACAAGTATACAGTTAATTGCAAAGATTTTTACTTTCAATAAGTTTATTTTCGAAAATATAGTGATTTAATAGAATTATTTTATTATTATTATGAGAATCTAGTGAAATAAATAAGTGAACTACCATAATAATTTAATGGCTTACACAAAATATTATTCTACATTGAAAGAGGGTTTTTCTACAATATACATTTAATCACCTTTGAGGCATACCTTACATCCTCCCTCTATGTGCGTTCACCTTGTCATGGTGGAGGGTCTCATTAGCATCTGGCAATCCAGCCGGGCACGAAGCCAAGAAACGTACTACGAGCAAGTAGCTGACCTCGGTTGGCGATGTGCCATGCGGGTTGCTCTTGGCACTTCTCTAGCAACCCCATGGTTGTGTGGTCTGTGTTGTCGACAGTTGCCGGTGGTTTTCTAGCCGGTGAGTCCCACATAGCCACTTGTATGTATGCAGGTGGTATGTGTAAATGTATTTCTCAACATTTAAAAAAAGACCTAATATATTAATTAAATAAAAATCTTAATAAACTAATCGACAAAAGTATTGAGAAGCTCACACAAAAAAGAGGTGAATTGAGTATCTCTTACTTCTTGAAGTCGGTTTAATTCTAAATAAAGCATGGATATGACCTATCATTGCAAGCATTTTATCACGTGGTCTGTTTTTAATATTCTATTAGCGATATCGATTGTAGATTGTCAATTTGCCTAAGGCCTTACACGGAAAGAGTAGCGAGAAACTTAAAAGAATATAAAGGTTGAGCAATGTAAATTGTACCGTATTGTGTAATACATACAGTATATTTTAGTTTCGTTTTTAATATAGGTAAATGAGGTTATCATACTTCTAACATACATGACATGTATTTATGTATAATTTTCGTTATTTTTGTTCCAGTGCCTGCCACAGGGCGTATATTACAGTATAAGGTAAGATACATTTTATATTTAAAGATTAAGATTCAAAGAAGATAATGCAAGCATCATTTTTTTTAGAAATGAAAGTAAATTTTCATAAATTTTAGTTCTTGAACAAACTAACATGTACAATTTTGTTTATTTAGATGGAAAAGCTATCATGTCTTAAATTATAAGCCTTAAGTTATTCAATTTTCAACCTAGTCTTTAGCTACAACATATTATATGACCCATTTCACCAACGTCACCTAAGTTTAAGGGATCTCCTAAGCATGGTTAGGGGGCTGTTAGGGGACAGTTTCTGTTTCACCGACAGTTAGAGGTCACCTAAATGTTAAAAGGCCCCCTAAATTTAGGTGCTCGAAATATGGGCATAAAGACGATGGTAAAACGAAATTTAATTTAGGGGCTGGTTTGGAATTTTAAGCTAGGGATCCCATACGTAAGTGGTAGCTTATGGGTTGTTGGTGAAATCGGGCAATAATATCGTTTGTTATTACTTACAAACTTTTCTTTCTACTTCACAAACTATTTGACTTAAAAATACTTTACAAATATTTACTCTTGACATCGCAAATAGAAAAGCGATGTTGAGAATCACGTCTCTATAAAACATCGGGTATCAACTAAATTGGACCTTCGTCAAATTGACAGTGACTGACGTTTACAAGTTTTGTTGATACACTAGAGCATATGATATGAAATGGTCTTGAAACTGAAGGTGTTATTAAAAAGCAAGCAAGTCTATGCTAACGACCACAGGTTTGATTCTCACGTTGAATATTTGATTTAGTAAAAAAAAACATTATTCCAATGATTATTATCGGGATTACCGTAATACTTCTTTTATTATGTTATGCGTCTACCATTGTGCCTTTTTCCTGTTAGTCTTCATCCTATATATCTAATTCTTTCATCCAGTGCTTTCGGACGAAATTAATTGGGACGGACATACAGATAAATGAATGTAATAAGAGTGAAGAAATGTAAGCTTTTTTGATGTACATGTATGTGGAACCACACAGACGTACATCAAAAATAATCGTCATAGATTAAGAAGATGGATATAAAATAATGTATAAATAAAACATCATTATAGTACATTAGTTCGTGAAGAACTCTCGACTTTGGGACCGGAGCGTGTAACACTCAGTAGATTAGTCTGAGTTTTAAGTGCTATTTATCACGTAGGTCGAGGTTATGAGGATTACATTTTGTGTTATTTTGTTAGTTAGTTACTCTATGGAAAGGTCAGCTTAGATAAAATTATTTGCGAGCTTAAATATTTATATCGCTTATATTCATTTGCGAAGTAAGTAATTTTTACTCAATTCAATTTTTGTTTCAATGGTTTCAAAGCGTGACAATTGAGCATAGATTATCTACTTCGGCATTGTCATGCGTGGAGAAGATATAAGGGGAAGTATGTTTATACTTTTAATAATCTTTTTATTGTTGTAGGTTACTTCTATAGACTGATCATTCATTCGTAGTTTTAATTCCACGTTAAAATTGCTAAACAAAATTACCGCTCAAACTCCTTCGTGTCTTCCTTACAATACGTGACATTGGCAGAATGTATTGCGTCTATTAAAGCAAGTCTAAGCAACTAAAGAAAAAAAAACTCTTTAGTTAATTGATAAATAATCTGTCACTGTCAATACTACTATTTGTTCTGTCCCTCGCAAACAAAAATAGAAATTTAAATAATATTATAATTGATGTAAATAGAATAAAATAAACAATTTATGTTTTTCATATAAAGCTGGTCTTATATCTTATAGCAGGTTAAACCTAATATTACAAGTGATAAGTATAGTATATTTTTATTACATAGTACTTGCTATGTTATGTTTTCACCCTGTATTACAATACAGTGAAAGATCGACCTGATATTTTACGTAGAGATAGTTTAAGGCCTAGAAAATAATATATCCTGGTAGATCAAACCAACCTAAGGGAGCCTAGGATCACGTCTTAGCGATAAATGTTTTATACTCACGAACTTACCGCAACATTTCTCATGGAAAACATCAATACACACCCAAATGGTAAAACTTTTAGTAAAAATCGTATATATATTGAAAAACCATCCAGATAATACAAGTTGCGTCTTTGTGCTGTTGGCAGAGCGCCAGGCGGAGGTTTGGCGACGTTCCAGTACATCGATCGTTATATACCGGGGTGAAGTTCGAGCGCCTTATAAGCGCAGTAATGTAACCGTTGGAACTGTATTTTAATAGTTTCTTTTGAAGGATGCCAGTGTTTTGTACTTCACTGTTAAGAAATATAACTGATATTTCCATTTTGAATGAAAAAATTGATTTGTTTGCTTGGGTTTTATTTCCACTACGACACTAATGGACGCACTGTAGAGCGCTGAGTGCTAAGACCTGGGCTTTAGCTCTTTTCTTGTTATTGTTTCACTACATACTATTTTAGATCATTTTAATAGTTAAGCTGGTTTAATCTTTGTGTAGTATTCAGCCCTTTTTTGACGTCCCACTGCTGGGCACGGGCCTCCTTTCAATACGAGGGGGATCAGGCCATAGTCCATCACGCTGGCCAAGTGCGGGTTTGCGGACTTCACATGTCTTCGAAAACTTGTTAGGTTCTCTCAGACATGCAGGTTTCCTCACGATATTTTCCTTCACCGTAAGGTAAGTGGTAATCATGTTAGAAATGATTCGCACATGAAAATATCAGAGGTGCGAGACCCGGGATTTGAACCCACTTCACTCGGTTTCCCAAGCGAGCGCGTTACCATTGGGCTACCACTGCCTTTTTAATCTTTGTGTATAAAAGCGAAATATAATTCACTGATTATTTACAAAATTTCAGAAAGTGTAAATGATACAATATAAAAATCAGGTTCATCATTCGCCGGAGATATTCGCAAAAGCTTTTTGAAAATTCAATACCTAAAAGAGTACAAAAAGGGGTTGGAAGTTTCTATGAAAATCTGTTTTAAAGTTACAGTGAGGGAAAATGCAAATAATGTTTCGGATGAATGACGACTATTCTCATTCGAAGTTTTGGAATTATATCCTCTGGCGATAAAAATAAAGGATGATTTGAAACTTAGAAGTAGACCAATAATCCATAAATAAACTACTCGAGTGATGGCGGTAAACGCAATTCAATACGTTATATGTAACTTTTTTACTAAATTTTTCCAGTAAAATTGTATTTTTAGTCCGTATAAAGAGCACTATAAAGTGTGTTGTACTGTAGTTAATAATTACATCTCGGTTGTCATTTTTACACCATGTTTCAATTCGCGGTAAACTTTTGTAGCTGGTGTTAATACAGAATTAATTTATTTTATCTATTTTAAATAAAGCTATATTTTCGGTTTTTTTCGCGGATTTATTTTGATTTTTGATTCCCGACGTTTCGAAGCTTTGCAGCCAGCATGGTCACGGGAGAAACTTCGCATCGCGAGAAAGAAAGAGAGAGAGAGAGAGTTCGCGTAAATTTAAGAAAATATTTTTTATCTATATTACACAAATATACTGATAAAAATTAATTTATAAAACCTATTAAGTGGATATATTAGTTTAATTTTATACAACCAGACTACCAATTATGAATTTAAACTGCCATAAAATTAGTCATGTATGCACACCCTACATTGTACATAACGATGCACCTTATAACCGTGATAGCTCAAAAAAACTTCTCATCGTAGTAAATTTTGTGATATTCCCACTTTGTATTATAAAAACTTAAAAAAAAACTGACTTCTAGGCACTAAAATGTAAAAAATAACTAAACGGAGGTTTTCATTTAGAATAGATACCTAATCAGATATTTTCGAAGTTAGTGCCAGACGATGTAATAAATGTAAAACACATGATGATGTTCTCCTAGCCGATTCCGGCCACGGCGGCCAATCTCAATGAGATTATCCAACTGCGCAGGAGATATTATAGTGCTCAAGTGTACGCGCAGACACAAGTGCACTCTCTATTCCTATCACTCTCATACTCCGGTGGGACGACCACTCGACACGACCGGTGAGAGTTAAGGCGCAGGACCGACGGCTTTACGTGCTCTCCGAGGCACGGGGGTGAAATACCGCCAACTTCCCAACTCCGGGCTGTTACTGAGACTTACTATACAGAAAGACTCAATAACTAAACTTGGCCCGACCCGGGACTCGAACCCAGGACCTCCGGGTGTGCAGCCGTAATGCTAGCCACTACACCACCGAGGCAGTTTGTAAAACACATATTCACTTATTGGATATTCATATCTGATTAGGTATCTATTCTAAGTGAAACCCCCTGTTCAGTTATATTTTATATTTTAGTGCCTGGAAGTCGGTTTTTATATATTTTTTAAAAGTTTTTATTTGTCCATTTTTTAGTGTAGACGTAATGAGCAGGTAATAAGCAGGTAATTTGTTAGAAGAAAGTTTATTAATAACATGTTCGATTAAGCACTTTATTTAAAAAAATAATTTGTTGATTTAAAAAAAGTCGCTTGACCGATTTCGATAAAATTTATATGGGACCACCTGGGAAGTATACCCTTTGAAAAAAAAATCCAAATCGGTTCAGGCGTCTTCGAGTAATCGGTGAACATACATAAAAAAAAGATTCCGACGAATTGAGAACCTCCTCCTTTTTGGAAGTCAGTTAAAAAGCACATCACTTATATACGATTTAGCTATTTTTAATGCTCGTAATATTCTGAATAAGGTTTTCGGGAAAAATATAGGAAAGAAATACCCGGAAATCTGGGAGAAAACTGGAAGCTATTATTTTTGATCATAAATTTTATTCATATTGAGACATGACAACGTCTGTTGGGTGCAATAGTTATATCTTTGTTTAAAACAAAAAAAACAATATTTAGATGTGGGCTACCTACTGACAAATTACTAGGAAACCTCGGTGTATTTACATTCAGCTTATTATAAGATATATGTTTGTATGTTGAAAAGAGGGTCCCTAAAGACATGTTGGTCGTAAAGGTTCACTCTATTTGTTCTAGTCTACAACTTCTCAACAATAATCAAAATATATATATATCTCGTTGGAGCTTGCTTGTAATTACTTTGTACCTTCGGTAAAAGATGAGGGATGCTGTAAATAAGAGAGATACCGATCTCTGCCTCAGTGTCTGTTTATGTGTTGTAAAAATTACAAACAAAAATAAAGTACAAATCAAAATACAACTCATAATATATTTTGATTATACTTTCTTCTTTAAAGGTATTATTTGATATAGCAGAATCATAAAAGTTTAACAACCAAACTACAGGCAGATGCAATTAAATAGTAACGGCTCTTGAAAGCTCTGTATGGACAATTGAAAGCGTGCGTGGAAATGGGCTTATTTGGAAAGTCGACCAGTTTGTGACAACTTTTATTCAGTTTTTATTAGAGTGTACGAACGTGACGGGAGGAGATTAGCCACAGTTGCCGGTGTACGTTTTACAACCTTTAAGCTGTTATAATATAGGTTAACGATTGTTGCTCTAAGGATCGCCGATTCGATTCCTTTCAGAGTTTAATCACAAAAACTTATTCATTTCACTGATAATGTAAATATCAAGTTAAATTATAGGAAAAATTAAGTGTAAAAAATAGTTTTTTTTTTAAATTATATCTCATACACTTTTTTACATATTAGTCATTAGAAGTGTTATATATATATATATATACATACATATGACCACATTTCATCGGAATTCAATAAGAACGGACATGGATGTGACTAAAAAACTTTATCACTCGATCGCAAAAAAACGACACCACCCAAAACTTATTTAACAACTCAACTACTTAGGTATTTATCGACAGCAAGCTCCTTTTACATTTAGTTACAAATATGATTTATATTTAAACTTTAAAGTTACAATATTTACTTAAAATTTT
The DNA here is from genome assembly GCA_921882275.1 of Brenthis ino. Classification (NCBI taxonomy): domain Eukaryota; kingdom Metazoa; phylum Arthropoda; class Insecta; order Lepidoptera; family Nymphalidae; genus Brenthis; species Brenthis ino. Next base: position 23,432,118 of record OV170222.1, on the reverse strand, counting down.
TCTGAACCAAAAACTATTTTATATATCTGCTTTATTAAGTTAATTAGTTATTAATCTTGATTTTGATCTTATGTTGTAACAATACAATAAAACTCATTGTGACCTACTCAAATCCATTTAAAAATATATAATCTACACTAATATATATTTGTAAGTTTTTACATGTATGGGGAGAGGGAGGAGGGGGTTCTATTTCAAACTACCGATCTAGTTCCGAAAGCTCTTAAATTAATAGGAATTTTGAAAATTGAATTCGAAAAATGGCTCCTGAGTTACTTTATCGGCTATTTGTAGGCACCCTAAGAGACCCGAGCGAAGCTAACCTTCGCTTCGCTCGAGTTACTAGTGTAAATATTAAAATCTACTAAAATATCACCACAAATTATTATAAACTGCAAATAATAAATAACATTTTATTATCCTATTTACTCACTAATTTTACAGCTAAATGGAATTTTATACTCTAATATAATTCAAACTAGATGGTTGCATGACAGAGCGCTCATATATAATTTATAGCCCATATAAACAATCAATTAAATGTAAGTAGTTTATAATCTTATAAATCACTCATAATATAATCAATAATATAAATAATATTTATGCCTTATTATTAGGTAATAAGTGCTAAAGTAACTGTATCTATGTCTGTTTGTAGCTGAGGTAGTTGTTATGAAATAAATGCAAATAATTTCCACAAACCTTAAGATTCCAAATAGGCTACCTTTTTAGGCTATTTATAGGCTATCTAATTAATTAGCATCCAATTAGATGAATTAATTAAATATATAAAAGTCATTTTCATATATGATGGGCCAATAAAAGCAGGAGCGTCAGGAATTCAATGTCAGGGAGGTATTTCGATGTAAAATTAATTATGCAAGCCTATACACGACATCATGGCGGGTCGCTACTAGTACATATAATATGTAGTACATAATAAAATACTCGTACGATAGCATATCCTTGTGAGCGAAATGGGATGACTCGCAGAAATCGCTACGTCCATCAATTGTGATGTAGGTCTCCATTAAAAACCGATGTGCTCATTTATGGCTGCATGAGCACGACTGAGTTAATATTTTATATAACATACATACTATATATAGAAAATATATATACATATTAGATACGAGTATATTTTTGTTGTATTTGTAGACATTTTTTTTAATTATTTAAAGTCATTGTTTAATTTTGTGAGTAGATATAACCTTATAATCTTTAATATGTCTGAAACCTCTACCGTGAACACTCACCATGATTACTATAAAGCATTCAAAACGTAAGTAACAAAAAATCAAGATAGATTTATTGAAAACTAGCGACTCACCCTTGCTTCGCTCGGATTCATGCCTATGTACGTTTAAGCGATAGCATGGAATAGATGGACTATACACTATAATATATACATAGGTACAAAATAAACAGTTTCAAACTTTTTGTTTATCCAGCTGCTTTATGAGTTTTCCCCATTTATTTTATACTTAAAACACCCCTGACACACCCCCACAAAACAAACAAAGAATTATTCAAATCGGTCCAGCTGTTTTTGAGTTTTAGCGAGACTAACGACAGGCAATTGATTTTTATATATGTATAGTTGTCAAATATTCATGTTAACCTAAGAAATAATTTTCTAAAAAAAAAATACTACTGTCACGTAGTTCATTTCGTATGCCTGAGTCTTAACACCTCCAGGTAAAATTCTAAGAAATTAATTAAATTTCTAAGAAATCTAATGTTAACTGTAACGCCGGCGTGCCCGCGGTCGTGGAGGGTTTAAGGATCATAATAGGTTGTTTTAGTTACCTTAATAAGAAAGCAATAAGATGCCCAACAACTATTTTAATTTTACTTCGTCCCAGGTATAAACACATACAAACAAACAAAGAGATAATAGTCAAATAAGATTTAGTATCATTTTATTTGTATTTAAACAAGAACACTACACAGTTAGTTTGAGTGAAAATCTTGCGGTAGTTTGTGGAAAGGAAAGTTCTGAGTTCATTTCAATGTTTCCCGTTAAATAGTCGACTTCAAAGTTTTAATGGACCATGAATCACGTGTCGTTCATTACAACTAAATATAGCTATAATTTTATGCTTATATTCATAATATAAGTATTTCACACGCTTTAATCAGATGGAGAGGGAAGGAAGGATGTGAGGACTTTTTTTTACAGAATGCATTATTTCTAATATCTATACTAATAATAATAAGAAAGATAAATTATAATCCATACTAATATTATAAATGTGAAAGTGTGTTTGTTTGTTTGCTTATACCAAATAGTACTGAACCGATTTAGATGAAATTTGGTAAGAAGATGGTTTGAGACCCTGGAAAGGATATAGGTAGGTTTTTATCCCGGAAACCATTCCTTGACGAGGTGAAAAAGAAGATGAAAGTTTGTATGGAAAAGTAACCTAGGGACGAGCGAAGTGAGGGTCAGTCGCTAGTAATTAATATTATAAATGTGAAAGCGCTATAAGCCAATAAGGATAAACTAACAGTCTCATTGGTCTTGTGGTCATTTGTAAATGCAGGTACTGAGGGCCTAGGTTCGAGTCCCAGGTTATAAAAATCTTAAAACAATCCAAATTTGGGAAAGTTGAGGATGCTACTTGGAACCTATTGATATATAATATTCCATGGAAAATAAAATAATCTATATTATAGAATATATTTATTATCAATCTCTATCCATCTACTTACATTGAATATGCCACTGTGGATAAGATAAAGTAGAGAACTTAGTTTGATGCCTAAACATAAATGATTATAAATTATTATGCATCAATTATTACCATAGGATGAGATTGGTCTAAGATCCAAGTGAAGCAAGGACGGATCGCTAGTATACAAAAAAAACATTTTTCACTCCATTTCTAACCGACCTTATATTTCGTCTTTCATAAAAGCACAACGAAATTCAAAGTTAATTTACATTTTAGACAAGTTTCAAACATTTGCGTGTAAATAAACGTGGTTAACCTTTTCATAGTACGAGTATAAATCCAATAGATGTTTTTACTAGAACAAACAGCAGCATCGCGTATGCAAATAGCCGGTCAGCTGCCGAAGCCTGACACCAATCCTGAATTAATTGAATATTCATTATTCCTATGGAAATAGAATGACTCTGTAAAAGGAATTCAATATATCCTATAAATAAATTTTGGCATCCATTTTATTTACTGCTAGCTCTTTAAAAACATGGCTCTTGTATAGAATTGTGTGCTTAATTTTTTACTGATCCTACTAATATAATAAATGCGAAAACTTGTGACGATGTATGGATGTATGGATGCATCTATAAATAGATGTATAGATGTTTGCTCTTTCACGCAAAAACTACGGAATGGATTTTAATAAAACTTTAAATAATATAGCTCATAAATCAGAATAACACATAGGCTACATTTCATCCGAAAAACGCACGATTCCCGTGGAATAGACTGTTTTTGTTTTTCTAGAGGCGAACCCGAGCGAAGCAAGGGTGACCCGCTAGTTTAATATATATATTTTAAAACTCTCAATCTGCCTTTTATTTTAGATCGAAGGATACTTATAGCCTTTTAAAGATTACACAGACGGATGGAGAGATAGCGTTGGCTTAGCATTAGTAATAGGGTCCCGTATGAATTCTAAGGCTTACAAAACTTTTAAATTTAAAAAGAAAACCTTTACTTATAATGTATATTGAATTCAATAAGTTTCACTTAGTTTCTGTGAAAGCTATAAAATTGAAGCGGAAATTCATAAAAGTAGGGGAGAGCTCGAACTATTGCTTCCTGATCTCGTTAAAATTTTATTCGTTTGAGTACAAGCGTGAAAAAGTGTAGTTAAATTATGAGATTTCTTTTAGAAATAATTTATTTACTAAAAGCTTAATAACTTTTTTTATATTTTTGATAAATATGAGTAAGAATCGTAATATTAAAAATCTGTTGATATTTCTTTGACAAAAGCAGTACAATTACACAAAAGTTCATGCAAGGAACATAATATTTTTAAACTCATTTCCGACAATCATAAGCCCTTCTCATCCGCACGGAGCAATTTGTCACGCTTTGTGCACTCAGATAATACTAGGGCCTTAATTATTTTAAATAACATATATTTGAGCGCACAAGAAAGAGTTTTAAGACATATACGTGTATATATGTATGTATGTATACTTGTTTTTATCTGAAAGTATAAAGGAAAATGTTTCAGAAATTTTCTTTAGTTTATGCCCTCAAGATCAAAACTTCATATGTATCGATGCTATGCCTTCAACGCTTTGCTTAATTTCAAACCAAATTCAAATTTCAAAACCTATTAATGAAACTGAATTCAAATATTAAAATAAATAAATATAAATAAGTTGGGACATTAACAAAACACCACCATCTAGTTCCATGGTAAGCTACGAGGCTTGTGTTATGGATACCAGATAGTTGATACAATACACATCTACGTATAACTTTTTTTTAAATACTTACATATTATAAATATAAACGCCCACGAATGGAGCGCAAACATTCGTGCTCATCATACAAATGGATGCCTCCCAGCGGGACTCGACCCGCGACCGCTGGCACAGCAAGTAGGGTCACTACAAACTAAGCCAAACGTGTCGTCAAATTCATCAACTCTTGTTTAAAAATGTACTTCTATCTGTGATTTCAAAAATTTATTACAGAAACCAAAGGGTAAAAAAACATATTTTTTTTATGTATTGGTACTAGCTAATCTTTAGGACAGTCCACCCATTTTGACAAGGCCTTCGTTTACCATACTTTACGCAGTGAATTTGGCCCTTTTCCCTTAAGTATCATAATACTTTTAAACCGGAAAAAAGGATTCCCACGGGATCAAGGGCGGAAGAAGAATGGCTTTATCTATATTAACGAGATTCACTGGTTTGAAGATTCTGGTGAGAGTGACATCCGCTATTTCTTACTTTATACTTTTTAATATTTACGCGAATATTTGAAATATTGATAAAAGTAGCCTTATTTTGATGTTTTTGCTGCCGATATTTCGATTAAATATGGTCACGGGAAGGATTTTGATGTCTCAAAATCCATAGGTGTCTATTTTTCTTTCGAAGAAAAAGAAAAATGGCATATACATACACGTACCATACAATACTTACCCTCTTAATTTTAATTTTAAGCATTTTTAATATCCCTAATAAGGGTGTAGTTACAAATTATTATTATTTGGGTTGTTTTTGTTATTACTAATACAATTTTTGAATCTTTAGGTAATAAATTTAAATTTAGTGTTGCTATTACTTCATTTATAAATTAAATTTTTTAATATTTGTTACTATTGTCCTGATCTACCAAATTAGATCATTTCTTACTATCGTACTGCGTAGACAAAAATTAGTATATAGTATGTAGTGCCAGTCAGATTCAAGTTTATTAAAATATACTAGCGACTCACCCTCGCTTCGCTCGGGTTTGTCTCTAAATTGCTTCCCCATACAAAATTTCATGCCCATTTTCACCGCCTTAAGGGATGATTTCAGGGATAAAAATTTTATTATGTCCTTCCCAAGGTTTTAAACTACCTTGTTACCAAATTTCATCTAAATCGGTTCAGTAAATCCAGAGATTACCTCCTACAACGTCACAAACTCACAAATTTCTCTTTATAATATTAGTATAGATTATGCTCATATGAAAGTTATTTTAGTATCTATTTCTTTTGGTATGGAGCATCGATTCGTCTCCCAGATCTACCGCCATTGTAATTTCTCCATTAGCATTTCTTTTTTTATATATATTTTTGCCTTTTCTCTTACAACTTATTATGCATACATTTATGAAAACTTTACACTTTTTATGGAAAAATTACATCAACCTGTTGTCACGTGTAAAGGAAAAATAAATTAAAAAGTGTCTGTTATAATAATTTTTAAATATAAAAGAAATATAAAACATGTACAATGTACATACATAATTATGTATACCGACTTCAAAATCAGTTAAAAATAATTATTTTACGAGTAGATGTGGATGTATTTAAAATTTATATGTGACTTAAGGAATTAAGATAAAACCTAATCGGTAAAATGTATGAATTCGACTCATGGCTAGTGAAGACATATCGCAACAAAAATAAACCAAAAAATATATCCGCATTGAGTACATCAACATCCATTTTGAAGTATTTAAAAATAAACGAGTCGCACAAAACAGAAGAACAGAAACAGAAAGATATTTACATTAAAATATTGAAAGGTAGCGATTTTCATTTACATGCGTCCTTCACTGCTTAAGAGTAGCCTTTATTACTCCGGGTCATAATCTATCTTTATACTATACTAGAAACTTACTGCGGGTTCGCCTCTGAATACTTTTTGGTGCTTAGTATGGAATAGATACACTTTTTATATACATAGATATAATGAGTTTTATATTCCCACCCTAAAGAAACAATTATTCTCCATACATACTTCCACCACACTTTTCACCACCTTAAGGGATAAAAAGTATCCTATGTCATTTCCAGCGTCTAAAACTACATCCATACCAAATTTCATCTAAATTGTTTCACCGGATTAAGCGTAAAAAGGTAACAGACAAACCGACAGATTGACTTATATCAAATACATACATACATACATACATACACACATACTTTCGTATTTGTAATAGTACTCCAATAAATGCACACAATGGAAATAAACTTAAAAAGCAAATATTGCCAGAAAAATATTGGGGAAGTATAACGTATAGAACGTGGACCATTTATCACGCTTTGTGCGCAGATATCTGCGGCCGACGCGAGACAACTCTGACCCTAATTATTTTACATGTCTCCTCTGTTCTCCTTCTTCCGGATCGATAATCACAAACGTATTATATGCTTAATTATTTCTTATGTAGAGGACGGTCGCGGTGATGCTGTGGGAATTAAGCTAAAGATCTGTCATTTGCACGTTAAATCCGGCGTACTTACATCGAGTCAATGATTTCCCCATAATATACTCGTAATGGACCATAATATGTATGTTTTGAAAGTTGTTAAGATCTCTATAGGTTACTAGGAGTACTAGGAGGATGCAAACGCATAGAGTTAATTTTAAATTTGTTATTTATAAATTAGTATATATTTATAATATTCACAGAAGCTTGGTATTGTTAAATGTAATGTAAAATAAAGTTCACGTCATAGGAAACTACTTATATTCTACTTTTGAAATCAGTTTGTAAACAACTAATAAAACAGTTACACGTCACTCAAAATATGCAAATTAAAAGCTACAAATGGTGTATTAGATTTATGACAAAAAGAAACCTAGCTACGACAAAATTTCCTCATGATTCTTACGCAAGAAATTTTTAAATCACAATACCACATCAAAAGCAGGCTCAATCCCTATAATAAAAACTCAATACTCATAAATGTAAATAATTCTAGCACTCTGGTGAAAGCTTTCCGCCTAACAATAACCATTACTTCGCGCCAAAGCTACAGTTATAAGCTTAAAGGCAATTCGCAGATATTATAATACTCAGAATTTTTTGGGATATACAGCGAACATATTTATCTGGTTTATCGTCATATTATCATGGTGTAGTCACTGAAGCGACTTCTATAATGTATAATCAAAAATGTATATATGTATTTTTCTTCAACATATATTCTTTCAAGGTCAAAAGCAATTCGAAAAGATTTTTGATTTTTTTCTCTCTTGAAATACTTGTCGGGGCAGGACTCGAAGCACTATTTTTTGGCATCCAGACAAGACTAACCACTGCGCTAAAAAGCGATGAAAGTAGTTATGTAAGTAGGCAAAAATGTTTATTTCTTAGCTATTTTATGTACTTTTATAGCAAAAAACTATTTTAGAATCAAAAAAATATAAATTCATACTGATATAATATAGTAATTAACAAAACAGTCTAAGAGCTGGGCTGTAAAGATAACACTCCTCATTAAAGCAATTGCTTATGATACTCGTATGTCTGTCGCGAACACGCAAGGTTTTAATTAACTGTGAACTTTTTTTAAATTCTTCTATTTCTAAACCTAAGAATAATATATCATCTGTACATATAATAAAATTCTAACTGAGTCGAATTGAAATCGAAACGAATATAATGTACATTAAATATTTTTTGGAAAATCTTATTGAAATAGTCAGTATTATCGATACAGAGGCCGAATTTATAGTTTTTAGAATTTTTGGTTGTCTGTCTGGGAACGCATCACGAGAAAACCACTGAACTCATTTTGATGAAATATGGTATGATGTTAGCTGGTTATTCGGGTCAACACATAGATAGGATACTTTTTACTGCAGGAAAATATATCATCTCTGGGAAATCTATATAAAACGTTATAAGGTAACGAGGGGTGAGCCCGAGCGGAACGAGGGTGAGTCGCTAGTTTTATATAAAAAAAAAGAGTTTAATAGAATTCCTATATAGTGACAACTATTATTTTTACACGTAAAATTGCATTAATTACCTTTTTGTTTAATTTATATAATTTTATTAGGTAACATCTAAACTACAAGTATAAAAAAAATATCATACTTTGTAGATTTATCAGGGTAGTAGTATTTTATAGTATTAATGAAAATTGATCTATTAAGCAAGGCGTGCGTGAGGTTGTTGCGTTTCCGTCGACCCAGATCCATGGCCTTGGGTGGGTCTTCCCTTCCAGTGCTTAATAATAATTTACACGGTCAATAAAAACAATCACTTAGCAGTGTAGTAATCTGAAAGATAAACTATTTATATTTTTCAGGGACTATTCCAATTTAAAAATAAAAATACTACAAGCAAGTCACTTGTAGAAAACAAAATGAAGCTTTTTGGAAACTTTAAAAACTTTGGGACACACCCTCGCTTTACTGGGTGCTAGGTAAACGGATTTCCTTCACAAATTCATGGGTTTAAATTTTTTTGCGCGGAACTCTAATACTTTTACTAAATTAAAATTTAAGCTAACTTATAATATGTAATATCAGCCATCTGCCAGTGAGAATCCCGTCAAAATCGGTACAGCCTGAACAAACAGAGAGAGACAGATTTTTTTTTTATAAAAGTATAGTATAAACTTTTATATGCATTTACATAGTAAAAAGCTATTATTTTGACATTACAAACAGGCACCAAGTATAGATAATTATTATCATAAAGACATACTTTACAGAAAGAATAATTTTAGCTACTTCTTGAAAATAGGTAAAAAAATAAATAAATAAAACAGAATGATTTTTTCAAGTGCTTGTGATGAAGTCCGTAAACCAAAAATGCTTAGTGGATGCTGGAAAGAATGGTCGGAATCGCTTTTGACAAAAGCCAAAACTGTATTATTAGACCGAATATTCAATTATAATTTAAAGTATGTGTGTTGTTATGTTTTATGAATTCGTGGATCGGAATTTAAAGTACGTCTATTATACTACCTACTGATATTTAATTGCTCTTGATAACAAAAGTGACTTATGGAGATTCACTAACGCGCACAGTATATACACAGTTCTGGTTAATTTCAGTCACTGAACACTAATTTTCACCACTAGATACACTTTCACTATGACTTCACTTCACTTTTCTCTACTTTTCTATTTTTTCTTACTTCTTCTCAGTCTTTACTTAGCTTCAAAATTTAACTGATCTCTCGACACACTGCCGGCCTTTTAATATGCATAAACAAAGAAAATTCTAGCATTCGAAAATACGAAACCTTTCTCGTAATTTCGAATGTTTTATTCCTCTTGTCTGATTTTTTTGTGTAATGACGTTACATACTCTCCATTCAAAGGTCCAAAGCATAGTCAACTTTTTGACATAATATTTTTCTAATAGGTATACGTCTACTACTGTAACATGTGTACATGTAAATATATTCCTTGGGTCATAAAAGTGCACTTTTTACAACGGTAGTGTACCGTAATATGATAAATAACTTTAAGCGCTTTCTATTTTAATGTACAATTTAATAGCTTTTTACTCTATAAAAACTTTTAAAGCTTTTATAAATTAATAGCTTTTATAATTCAATTAGTTTTATATGATAAGCTTGTTTTTATGGTAAGTGATTAAGGTTACGTTTATCTGATAATATAAAGCATAATTTAATTGTACGTTTTATCTAGGGTTGAAAGCTAGGTTAAGGAAAAGTATATGAACCTAATACTTTCTTTATTTATTAATATTCGATATTTTAAATAAAACTATCTTTTCGTATTATTTCACGCATTTATTTTGATTTATGGTTCCCGACGTTTCGGTTAGTTTTATTTAAAATACATAAATATAATTACTGTTAAAATTTATACATCTATTATGATGTGGTTTTTGATTATTTTAGCTGAAATTTTAGGCCTTTATTTTTGTTACTATAATTCGATACTCTGTATGTACTACAGGTATCAGCTATCTTAGTTAAGACCAGCAAGATCACCTTAAAAAATTTCATTTGAAAAATCAACTTTACATGTTTTTTTCGTTCTAAGTTTTTTTTTTAAATACTATTAAAAAGAGAAAGATAGACAGAGTCAATTGAAAGCGTTAGTATTTCGTAGACAGCTACGCCGTAGCACCTGCTACAACGTAATTGCTTTTCGTAGCCTCGTTACCTATTTGCAATAATGCGAGGTACTAACTAATTAGAAGCCTAGGGTATACACTTGTGCTGTACTGTGATATATTGCATATGTTCTCAGACTTTAATTTAGACCAAGTTACGACTAATAAATGTTAGCAGATAATAATTTCGTTACAGTATATTACTAGAGATTCTATTCTTAGAAAAGATATAATTATGAAGAACAGACGATTAAGTAGTTATTTAGGCTTTATATTGATAACATTAGTTACCACCGTCTTCTGCTACTCCTGCTCAGGTTTCATCTCTAAGACATACATATAAACATATAAATGACAACATATACCTATGATACAGCAACTTAAACGTTTTTACTAGTTGTATCTGTTTCATTTAGATAAATGAATCTTAATTTACACAATACGAGATAAACGCAATCTGTTGAAAGTTAAAGATTTGGTATCAGAAATCTTGCAAGAACTTTTACCGGAAATAGTTGAATGGAAAAGACATGCTTTCGTTAAAAACAAACAAACAAATATTCATTTTTACATAATGCTAACGACTTGCTTCGCTCGGGTATCCCTATGTACGTTTTAAATATATAGGTATATGTATATATAGGTACCTTAATATTTATTGCAAATGTGACTTAGGCTATAACATATTATGGTATGGAAAAATTTTCTGTAGACCTTTTTAAGATCAATACTTTTTTAATACATTGTTTAATGTATCTCTTAAGGTTTAGTCACCGTAAGCCATATAATATAATTTCCAACGACGATTCGATAGTGGTGCTATCGAGTCGTCGTTGGAAATTATTGTGTTTTCCCGTAGGTTTGAAAGATTTCCAGTAGTAAAAGGTATTCTAAAAGTTGACCCGAGTAATAAGTTATTACTATAAAATAATTAGTTAATATAGGTTCAGTACTTTTTGCATGAAACGCACACAGACAAATATTTTGTTTTGGGGTATAGACCCCACGACTATAACGTATCGTATACAGAATATAAATTCTGTACACAATACGTTATAGTCATTGTTTTTTAAAATTATTTAATGTATGTCAATTTATATGTATAGATATAGTTGTTTCTCCAAGTAATAATAATTATTAATAATCAACATACATATTATAATCGTCTACCGGATATTGAAACCGTACGACCCTCTTCAAATTAACAATAAACTAGCATTTAGTAAATGAACCCATGTCACATTATTTATTAAATAGCAACATTAATTATATTAACACAAACGTACACTTTAGTTTAGCTTTAAAAACAATATAAACTTTACCGTACTGTATTATTTGACTTACAATAAAGAAATGAAGTACCATCGTTTTTTTTGTCAAACATAATAAATACTGATTTTGAATCAGTTAGAACCGTTTCCGACATGGTATGATGATACACGAATTAAATTTATATACATACATACAAGAATTGCTTACTTAATATTATATAATAAAATATAAGCATGATTAAAATTACGAGCATAATTCAGTTTTATTTCCCAGTGAAGTTTTTATTGCGCTCAAGAGCAATCCATTGAAAATTTATGAAATAATAAAAATTATACAAGCAGTCGGGGATCCCGTCAGGGATAAAGTTCCTCACGACTTTTCTTCAATTTCGAATGTAATTTAATATAAAATATCTATTGGCATACTTTACGGAAATTATACTTCAGTATAGGAACGCTTAGAGGCATGGATGAAACCATAAATCCGTGCCTCAAACAGTCCCATGCTAAGTACATAATCAAGAGCAGCATCTTACTTTTTTTTTAACTTTATATGGCTCGTTTTATCAACACCATCTAGTTCCATGGTAAGCTACGAGGCTTGTGTTATGGATACCAGATAGTTGATACACTACACATATATAACTTTAAATACATACATATTATAAATATAAACACCCATGACTGGAGTAAAAACATTCGTGCTCATCACACAAATGAATGCCCCCAGCGGGACTCGAACCCGCGACCGCTGGCACAGCAAGTAGGGTCACTGGAAACTGAGCCAAACGTGTCGTCTTATAGTTATATTAAGTTCGACACTTGTTTTTATAACCACTCCCTCTTGCGTAGGAGATAAAATATAGGGTTAATTCTTTTAATATGTCATATCTATTCTTTGAGATTGGTACCATTGTACGTACCATTATAAAACTAATCTAAACATATTATAAAAGTCTGAGTCGAATCTATACATTAAATATTTTTTCTAAAATTTTATTGAAATAATCATTATTATCGATACAGAGGCCGAATCTATAGTTTTTAGAAATTGTGTCTGTCTTTCTGTCTGTCTGTATGTATGGGAACGCCTCACGAGAAACCCGCTGGACAGATTTTGATAAAATTTAGTATGACGATAGCTGGTTTTCCGTACCCACATGTAGGATACCTTTTACTGCGGGAAAATATTTCATATTTGAGAAATCTATACTAACCGTTAAAACTTATCTAGGGATGAACCCGAGCGGGGCGATGTTAAGTCGCTAGTACTAAATAAATACCTTGAATTGCCTCATTAACAGAAAACGTACATACTAACAAGTGCCTATACTATTGGTTAAGTAAGTATAAGATTTCCTTATATAATGAAGGTGAGCCGTGAGTGAGTACTAAGACAGGATAACGAAGAAAGTTTTTGTAGAAGTGCGTCATTTTTGAACTTAAGAACGTTGAAGTTGGTGCTATGAAAGTTTGATTAAGATTTTATGTTTATAAGTTAGTTGTATCCTCAGAATAAGAAATAATATAGACAAAATACGAAGCCAAACAACAATAAAATTTATAACCGAATATAAATATTACTAGAATATTCATTGCTAGAATAGGAAAATAAATATTAATAAATAAATCTTGGTAACGGAATTTATTATAATAACTAGCGACTCACACTCGTTCCTATCGGGTTTGTCTCTACTTACGTTTTAACGATTAGTATAGATTTCTCAGAGATGAGATATTTTCCCGCAGTAAATAATATCGTGATACCTTTCACGCAAATATCTGTCAACTGATTTTCTCGTGATGCGTTCCCAGACAAAAAGACAGACCAAGATTCAAATTCTAAAAACTATAGATTCGGCCTCTATATCGATAACAATGATTATTTCAATAAGATTTTCCGAAAAATATTTAATGTAATGATACGACTCAGAATTTTATTACATGTATAGAAGAAAAATAATTAATCTAGTACTATGCCGTATCTCTTTCAAGCGCAAGGAAGCTAATTAAAAAAACACAAAATAATATTATTTTATTTTAATAATAGGTATATATTTTGTTCTCAAAAAATGTAAATTAATGAGTAAATAACCTGTATAATATTTCACTTATTATTTAAAGAAAATTAAAGATCTGTACAGCAAAATCGAGAATAATAGCATAAACAGCAAAACATGCTACTATTTTTGACTAGTACATTTTTGGCGGACTCCGTCTATATAACTCTTTAGTCTGTGGTGTCAATTTCTGCACTTGTGGTGTGAATTAAGAATAAAATGTTCTACAGACAAAGCTCTCGGCTTTTTTAGAATGACGTTGTTAGTAGTTATTTAACGGAAATTCGACTACAGGTGTTAAGCTGAAGCTTCTTGAGTTTAGGAACTCGTGCTATTTAGAAGTTGAGCTAACAGATTTATCTGTACAATACGTGGTAAAGCAAGTATTTCTAACACAAAAGTAATACTTTACCTAATGCTGTCTTCTATTTGTACATATAATTTGTTAGTTTTAGATATTGTTTTTAATTTTATTTAGACCGCGTGGGTGGTCTAGTGGCTAGATTGGCTACAGATCCACAGTTTCTAGGTTCGAGGCTCAGGTCGGGCCAAGTATATTTATTATGGTTTTCTGTCAACAAATTACTAGTCTCTTGCGCATATTGCTAGTCTCAGTGAGCTTGGCCGCCTTTGATTTGAGGACATTATTATTATTATTATTATTAATTATGATGTTCTCCTGACCGATTCCGGCCACAGCGGCCAATCTCATTGAAACTAGCCAACTGCGCAGGAGATATTATAGTGCACAAGTGTACGCGCAGGCACAAGTGCACTCTCTATTCCTGTCACTCTCATACTCTGGTGGGACGACTGCTCGACACGACCAGTGAGAGTTAAGGCACAGGACCGACGGCTTTACGTGCTCTCCGAGGCATGGGGGTGAAACACCGCCAACTTCCCAACTCCGGGCTGTTACTGAGGCTTACTATACAGAAAGACACAATAACTAAACTTGGCCCGACCCGGGACTCAAACTCAGGACCTCCGGGTGTGCAGCTGTACATGTTAGCTACTATACCACCGAGGCAGTTATTATTAATTATAGTACATATGAGGCAGTATTATTATCGTTAATAATAATTTTAGCTACATAATACTTAATTTCTTTTTATTCTCATATGCAATGATAAAAAAAGAGATCTCATACAATGGATATGTATTATATACTAATTATTAGACTTTACAAACTAATCTACATATATTGTCTCTGTTTTATGGCTTAACTTAAGTATGCTCAGCTGGCACTCTTAAAGTCATTTCAATTAAAATCGAAATATAGTTTACTTATGCTTCTCAAACAAAAACAAATTACGTAGCGTATGTTTGAATATGGGAAATGTTTGATTTGTTTGAAAGTTATTTTGAAAGATAGATTTTTATATTTTAATTCCACAGGTAGTCACTGTTCGGTCACTAAATGTTCATTTGTTGAATTCATTTTTAATATCGCTGAATCCGGACTGTGTGTGATTTTTTATGCAAGATTGAAAAAAATAGCATTTACATGAATTGAGCTCGAAACAATATACGTATTAAAAAATCTATTAGTGCAGTGGTTGTTTTCATGTTATTCAATAACTTTGCTTGTAAATATTTTATTACTATTATTTAAGAGGCTAATATGTATACTAACCTATCTACCTAGTCCGTTTTAAAGGTTAGTATAAATTTCTCAGAGATGAAATATTTTTCATAAATTAAAAGTATCCTAAATGTTGGCCCGGATAACCAGCTATCATCATACCAAATTTTATTAAACTCTGTCTAGTGGTTTACTAGTAATGCGTACCCAGAAAGACAGACAGAGAAAAATTCTAAAAAATATAGATTCGGCCTCTGTATTGATAAAAATGACTATTTCGTAAAGATTTTCCAAAAAAATATTTAATGTATGTTGAATTCGCACACAAAGGGTTCCGTTCCAAATCGGTCAAAAATACACTTGTAATATTTTGTCAATTGTACATTGTAGATTTAAAAAAATTAATAGACATATTGATATATTTTCGTGGGATTAAAGAATGGAAATAGGAGGACAATTTGATGGATATATTAAAATAATTTTCGCATTTTTTCGCGCATTTATTATCGTCGGAAAACAAAAATAAAAGTAAATCCGCGAAAAAATTCGAAAAGGTAGTTTCAAAATATCAAATATTCGTCTAAATCTTAGAAAGTATTAAAGACGGATATAAAAAAGATTGCTTTTGTTATTTTGATTCACATAAGAAGCTAGTAATGGAAAGTTAAAATTTTCTGTAACTCGATTAAATTCTAAAGTGGACCATTTGTACAGCAAACCACTGCCATTGGCAGTTTCAAGATTGTGTACATTGACTTCATTCTGCTGCGTTGACGTTGTATGGTCGATTTAATAGCGTAAATCGTCTGACAGAAGGATAAACAATAATAGTATCATTAATTTTCGTAAAGGCAATTGCTTAACAACAGCCAATATTCCACCGCAAATTTCATGCAAATCCGTTCAAGCATTTATTTTTATTTATTTTATTTCATTTCCTTAGGTACAGAAATAAAAGACAAATTGAAAAATTACAACTAAGTATTAAAGGTAAAATAAAATTTTAAATTTGCTATCGAATTACATCTGTACACAATATTCAAATAAATATAATTATACAAACAAACCTAAACAAATAGTTGAAAATGTGGAAAAAAAAGAGAATATTTATAGTTCGTGCATTTAAGCATTAAAGGGTAAAAAGTAAAGCTCATTTCATTATTTATTTTCAACTAGCGGGATATGTATATCCCACGGGAATTATACATTTTTCCGGGATAAAAAGTAGCGTGTGCTATTCCAGACTAGATATTTATGCCAAATCTCATCCAGATTCGTCCAGCCGTTCTGGCGTGATTGAGTAACAAACATCCATACATCAAAACATCCATCTAATGTTTCACATTTGTAATATTAGTAACATTATTTTTCATTTATTACATTTTCATAATAAAATTACTGTCTTAGCATTGAGAGAACATATTAATAGATATCGATTTCCCATTTATTTTCCATTTACGTTTCACTTTCCATTGATACTGGATACACACGCATTGTATTACGACTTCTATGGTTTCGCCAATCATAATTGAGGAACAAGTTTCATTACTATCTAATGTCGAACAAACAAATCATTGTATTTCTGTTTTAATGAGAATTAATATATAAGATTTAGGTGTTTCTATATGTATTAGGCAGTGGTAGCCCAGTGGTAACGCGCTCGCTTGGGGAACCGAGTGAACTGAATTCAAATCCCGGATCTCGCACCACTGTTATTTTCATGTGCAAATCGTTTTCAGCATGATTACCACATATCTGGTGAGCAAGCCGCATGTCTGAGAGAACCTAGCAAGTTTTCGAAAGACATGTGAAGTCCGCCAACCCGCACTTGGCCAGCGTGGTGGACTATGACCTCATCCCCTTGTATTGAAGGGAGGTTTTGCCCAGTAGTAGGACAATAATACTTTCTTAGATTTACGCGAATATTTGACATTTTAAATAAAACTATCTTTTCGGATTTTGTCGCGGATTTATTTGTATTTTTGTTTCCCGACGTTTCGAATGCTTTACAGCATCCATGGTCACGGGAGAGACTGAGGTGTTACATGTCTTAAAGATATAGTTGTTACAGACAGCCTACCCACAATTAACAAAATGAAAATTGCACCAATTACATTACAATATTTTAACTTTAAATATTTTTATAGTTTTAATTATAATTGAATATGGAAAATTATTTATTTAATTTTTGCTATTATTTTTATAATTATTACAATTTTAAAATATTAATTAGTAATCTATATTTAGTGTTGCCATTATTATATTTATAACCATAAGAAAAATATAAAATATAGTATTAATTATTAAAGCCACAATTGATCTATGTGTAATTTGAAAAAGTTAAGATTAATTAAAAAATAATAATTTTAATTTAAATTTGCTATTATTTAAAAACAAATTATTAAGCAACACATTACTACATACATTTACAAATGAAGAAGTGAAAAAATATTATTAATCAGAAATGCTATCATTTTGATCTACACAGTAAGAACTTACTACATCTACCTGTCTGTTATGTTTAGATTTATTATTAGATTTTATTATATTAATAACAGGATCCCATGACGATGGTAGTACCCAGCCATCTTCCCTATTGAAATTAGGATGTTTTTTAATTTCTATGGCTTCTCGAATCATTCTAGGGCGATATCGGTTTTCTTTCGCCAGGATTTGAGGCCTATCGAAGCGAATATAATGGCTTGGGCGGTCCTGACTGTGTTTGCAGACAGCAGATGTTGTATTGCGACGGTGCTTCACATCAGCTATGTGTTCTTTGACCCGGGTTCTAATGGATCTCTTTGTTTGTCCGATGTAAGAGAGCCCACAATCACAATCAAGCTTGTAAACTCCTGCATCTTGTAGAGGGATGTGGCACTTGACAGGTGGTAGAAACTGACTAATTTTCTTTGGCGGCTTGAAGTAAGTTTTAATTGAAGCTCGCTTTAGAATGTAGCCAATCTTGTCAGTGACGCCTCTCATGTAAGGTAGGACTGCAGGGACGCGCTCGACTGTGGCTGATTTCACTCGGTCCCTGTGACGTAGGCGCGGCACTTGCAGCTTGTTGTCTCGCAGAACTTGCTTGACATGTTGCAGTTCTCCGGCCAGGTGTTGCTCGTCACAGATCCCGCGTGCCCTCTGAAACAAAGATTTTCCCACGGTAGCTAACTGTGAAGGGGGGTGGTGAGATTCACCATTCAAGTACCTATCAGTATGGGTCTTCTTTCGATACACAGTATGACTCAAGGTGTTATCTGGGTTACGTATGACTAATACATCTAAGAAAGCTAAAGAATTATTAGACTCCAATTCCATTGTAAATTGTATTTTAGGGTTTATGGAGTTAAGATGTTCTAAGAATACAGATATTTTATCAGATGGTAATATTGTGAAAGTGTCATCTACATACCGCTTGTAGAAACGAGGGGTCACAGGTGATGTGTTTAGGGCGGTCTCCTCGAAGGCCTCCATGAAGATGTCAGCTACAACGGGAGAGACCGGCGAACCCATGGCCACTCCATCCACTTGCTTGTAGAATTCATCATTCCACAATAGATAGCCAGATGTAAGGCAGTGTTTCAAAAGTTCAGTGTATTCTTCTTGCATACTATTATCCCGTAGCTTTCTTGATACTATTTTGACACAGTCCTCTACTGGTAGGTTGGTGAATAGAGACTGTACATCAAAACTGACCATAGTTTCATTGTCCATGAGTTGTAGGTGTTTTATCTCATTGACAAAATGGTATGAGTCCCTTGTAAACGCTGATGTTTGTCCTCTGAGTGTTGAGAGTACTTTCGCTACTAGTTGGGCCAATTTATAAGTCGGTGTGTCGATTTGACTCACAATTGGACGTAGCGGAGCGTTAGATTTGTGTATCTTTGGAAGTCCATACAGTTTAGGCGGCTTTGCACAAGATGGAACAAGATTTTTGACATCAAGATTCAATGCATCGGAGTGTTTCTTAATAAGCTTTTTAGTATTATTTAACACAGTGGTGGTTGGGTCTGTTTTGACCTTTTTATATGTACTTTCATCCGACAAAAGTTGTTTAATTTTCTAATTGTAATCTGATGTATCCATCACGACGGTGGCATTTCCCTTGTCTGCGCGTAGTATGATAATGTCTGACCTGCTGCGTAAGTTCTTCAACGCTAAATACTGTTGTTTGTTGAGATTAGGTTTGGGCCTTGAGCTACGACGTAACAAAGATGAAACATCTTGACGTATGGCCTCCATATCCTCAGATTTCATAGTATTTTTGGCCAGAGCATCTTCAACTGCACAAATAATATTCTCATAAGGGATGCGTGTCGGCGCAACAGCAAAATTTAAGCCTTTACTTAGTACTTGAATAGTAGATTCGTCCAATGTTTGTTTTGACAGATTGACAACTGTTTGACGTACGCACGAATTTGAAACTGTGGTAGACGGGCGCGTTCCGTTATTGTTTTTGGTTTTCTTTTTGATGTTATATTTCTCGACTAATTTTTGGTATTTTAATATATGTTTGTTTTTGCATTGGTTAAATTTAGATGTTTCGCGCTTATTTAAAGTTTTAATGCAATCATTAAAATCACTTAGTGTCAATACTGTCTTTATATTAAGGGACGTTTGTTCTACGTACCGGTCGTTACTGCGTAGATCACGGCGGGTTTGACGAATCATTTTTGTGTACATTGACTTCATTCTGCTGCGTTGACGTTGTATGGTCGATTTAATAGCGTAAATCGTCTGACAGAAGGGTTTGTTATTAATATAATAAAATCTAATAATAAATCTAAACATAACAGACAGGTAGATGTAGTAAGTTCTTACTGTGTAGATCAAAATGATAGCATTTCTGATTAATAATATTTTTTCACTTCTTCATTTGTAAATGTATGTAGTAATGTGTTGCTTAATAATTTGTTTTTAAATAATAGCAAATTTAAATTAAAATTATTATTTTTTAATTAATCTTAACTTTTTCAAATTACACATAGATCAATTGTGGCTTAAATAATTAATACTATATTTTATATTTTTCTTATGGTTATAAATATAATAATGGCAACACTAAATATAGATTGCTAATTAATATTTTAAAATTGTAATAATTATAAAAATAATAGCAAAAATTAAATAAATAATTTTCCATATTCAATTATAATTAAAACTAAAAAAATATTTAAAGTTAAAATATTGTAATGTAATTGGTGCAATTTTCATTTTGTTAATTGTGGGTAGGCTGTCTGTAACAACTATATCTTTAAGACATGTAACACCTCAGTCTCTCCCGTGACCATGGATGCTGTAAAGCATTCGAAACGTCGGGAAACAAAAATACAAATAAATCCAGTAGTAGGACTTTAAAAAAGGCTGATTACAGTACAACATATAGTAAAAGAAAATCAGTACATAAACAATACAAGTAGAAAGAGCAACAAAATCGTTTAAAACTGTATTCAATCGAATTCACAGTTCCATTGCACGGCGTTGACCAACAATACCGTGGAGATTATACAACACTAGCTTTGTTAGATAAACTGCAGAGTTCTACTTCGGTTTGTTATAGAATATATCACGCAATATTGAACAAGAAAAAGAGATAAAGCATAAAACCTTATACCATAGAAACATATTTTATACTAACAACATATTCTCGCTTCGCTCGGTTGTTACAATAGGTACCTTTTGTATTAATAAATATTTCATAATGTTATATATGTATGTATATACAATGTTATATATAGGACTAGTGACTCATCCTCGCTCAGTTCGGGTTCGTCCCTACTTACGTTTTAATGTTTAGCATAGATTTCTCAGAGATGAGATACTTTCTCGCAGTAAAAAGTATCCTATACATTGACCCGGATAACCAGCTACCATCATACCAAATTTCATCAAAATCCCTTCAGTGATTTTTCTGTGATGCGTTCACAGACAGACAGACTAAAATTCTAAAAATTATAGATTTGGCTTCTGTATCGATAATAATGCCTATTTAAATAAGATTTTTCAAAAAAATATTTAATGTCTGTACATTATTCGGCTTCTATTTTATTATATATATAGAATTACCACCTTTTGGTAAATTTTCCAAGTCTATCTGTGTCCTAAATTACATCCAAATCCGTCCAGCCGTTTTAGCGTTTAGGAATAACAGACATACACACTAACACAAACTTTCGTATATATAAGTATAGTGTAATGATTATTTCAATTCAATTCTTTATTTAATGACTTCAATGTGTGCCAGTTGAGCACTAATTATTTCGCCAATGTCACGTTAATAATACTTAACTCGTAATATATTTGATTAGAATAATTGTACTTCATCGCTATCATTGTCATTTTCAAATATCATTGTCACTCGTTTCACGTCGAATTGTTTATTATTTCATGAAAGATAGTTACTGGGTGATTACTTCATGATACAAAACATACAAAAGAACACCGTCTTTGCCGGTTTGTTTATATTGCGATTTGCTTTAACTTCCAGTAGTGGATTTAATCCTTTCCGCTTCTTTTTATCCCGAAAAACCTTCACGCACTACAGCATTTTTGCATTATATATATTTATATTAATAACAAAATTCTTGGTTAGTAGATTTTTTTATATACTAAATAGAGAGAATTTTATGTATACAGATATACAATATCAATCAGGTTTAGTCTGATTTAGTTTCATCTATAAACTTTTGAGTAATGCATATTATTAACACTATTCTAGTGCATGTTGTATTCTACAGTCATTGGGGGTACATTTTAAACATTTTCCAAAGACTTTCTATTTTTTTATATGTACTTCTATGGGAGATCTTTAATAAATATATAAATGTACAAATTCCATACAATGTAAGTACAAAAAACGATACAGCAAATAAATCCCCTTCAAAAGATTGCGCAATTTATTATACTTTTAAATTACGACATAAATTAATGCTTTACGTATCTGTACAGAGCTTTACCCTCGCAGGAAGCGCAGAGAGATATCGCAGCCGTGTTCTATTGACAGCTGTGATATATTATTCCAATGAACAAACGTACATAATATGAACTCTACATTTTATGTATTTTATGTATTTATATAGGGATAGTACATAGAGGATATTCATTATAATCATTTCCTTCAATAAATATGTAGATTGTGAAAAAAATCATAAATATAAAAATGTGGTATGTGCATGTACATTATTCTTTTTATCCAAAACAGCTGTACTGAGTCTGATATTTTTGTGTGCTGTAAATGCCTATAAATCTTATAGTATATAGCGCTATATAAGGCAATGGTAGCTCAGTGGTAACGTGCTTGCTTAAAAACCGAATGAAGCGGGTTCAAATCCCGGTTCTCGCACCTCTGATATTTTTATGTGCGAATCATTTCCCACATGATACTACTTTTCTCACGATGATGAAAATATTGAGGAAACTTGCATGTCTGAGAGAACCTAGCAAATTTTCGAAAGACATGTGAAAACTGCCTGCACCGGCCAGCGTGGTGGACTATGGCCTGATCCCCCTTGTATTGAAGGGAGGCCCAACCCCAGCAGTGGGACCTTAAAAAGGGCTGAATAAATACAAATACATCGCTATTATTCATATTATATGTAATTTTTACTAGTTTTTACTTGTTATTTTTTCTTTATATTAATCATATTTTAAACATCTTAGATTAATAGCTCTTGTATTGAAGCTTGTAAACAAGAGTAAAATTATTTTTTCATGTGGCACAAATTGTGATTGATGATCCATTCACTTTCAAGGAATCTTTGGAGAAATCCCAAAATCTAACATTTGAAAAATGTACCTAATATTCTATATCAATTTATTATATAACTAACCTTTCCTCGCGCTCAGCTCGTGTAGTTTATTCATGTACATTTTCTCCATTGTAGTTATTAATCTTCTTTAATAGACTGTAAAGTGGTTGTTTAATGTAAAAGGTACGCATTTAAGAAAAATCGCGTTCAAACGAATAAATTATAAACTAACTTTTAAGTTTTAAAATATAACGATATGGACGTTTCTTATAACTGAAGAACATATTTTTCTACTTCCTTTATAATATTCCGCACTTCCGGCGCGTGGTGGACTATAGCCTAATCTCTCTCACATTGCCCCCAATATGTATGAGGCTTGTGTCTGGCAGTGGTTTGGTAAATGAGATGAATTATTGTAATTATCATTATGGTAGTTTCCTCACGGAGTTACACAGAGATATATGACACATTACTTCATCTTATGGGGGAGTATGGACGTAGGAGTAGGGAAACAATTTCTATGCCCAGATGGAGTATGGAGTGTACCCATAAGGAAATCCTGCAGTTTATTACAGCCGCTGGGTTGTGGTTGACAGTATTCCAACATGCGGCGATCAGACGTATAATTTAAAAAATGTAAAAATTGACGATTTAAAAGCGATATTGCAGATATTTTGATTCAATATAGTTTATTTTCGAACTCTTTATAGCATTATATATTCCCTATACAGTTCCTTTGCAGCAAACCACAAGTGAGATGATTAAGCACACATTTGTATTCATAGCACGTTCCATTCGGGTGACGCTGGAAAATTACATAGAATGACCCTTCTCCCTCAAATCTACAACAAGGCGATTGCGTGTCTCAACATAACCACTACACATACAGAGAAACCTTTTCAGCCCAAAAATTACAACAGACTTTAAAATAAATCAAAATAATTGTGTTAAATATTTTCTGTTTAACATTTAAAATTGGACATATTTTAAGACAGAAATTACTCTACATATGACAAATCTATCCCACAGGACCCGTACATTTTTTCAGGATAAAAAGTAGCCTATGTGCTATTCCAGGATATAATCTATCGCTGTGCCAAATTTCGTTCAGATCCATTCAGCCGTTCTGGCGTGATTGAGTAACAAACATCCGTCCAAACATCCAATTCAACTTTCACATTTAAAATATAACCTATTTTCATTGTAAAATCTTTTATGACATTTACATACTATTATGTTAAGGTAAATAAGTATCAAACAAGTGTGTGGATTAAATACTTTGCAAAGTCGTTTAATAAAAATAATAAAATATAAAATTATAATAAAACATATTCTTAACGTTCGTTTTCATTTTATTTTAATAAATTTATTATGTCAACGATGTTAATTTACTTAAAATTATTTCTAAAGTAAGAAGTATTTTATAAAAATTGAAATATTTTTAGCAATTGCTTTGATAAGATTTTTTATTTTCTGTAAAAGAGATAAAAAACTAAAGTCCCGCTTTTATCCAAATTGGATTTTTCCAAATTGGAACAGATCAAACTATAAGTGTATTTCTAAACTTTTTGTTGCTAACTTTAATATACAATAAAGGATAATGAAATTTAATTTCCTACAATATTATGTCCATCGGAATTATTCATAATAATATAAAAAACATAAACTATATAATATTTAAAAGCTAAGTAAGTAACAGAACACTTTTGCTACAGTGTTATAAAATATATACGTAAGCCCCCGTCGCCTGCAATCAGGGCCCCGGTCACGACCGGCCACAAATTAACGCTTAATCAACAGATGTGCAAAGTTACTTAGTATTTCGGTTTAGGAAATAAGATAAGAAAAGTAATATCTGCTTCTTAATAACACAACATATTTTCCTTTAGATTACCTACATATTTATTTATGAAACAAATATATGTTTTGTTTTTTCAAGTATTGTAATAAACATTTTAAACATCATGTATAAAGAATGGATGGATGGTATAGATTTTTAATAAATCTGTCATTTAAGAAAATAAACAATTTTATTTCAAAACTAGTGATTCTCCCTCGTCCCGCTTGGGTTCATTCCTACGTTTTAACGGTTAGTATAGATTTCTCAGAGATGAGATGAGAGAAAATTCCCGCAGTAAAAAGTATTCTAAATGTTGACCCGAATATCTAGCTATCATCATACTAAATTTTATCAAATCTGCCCAGTGCGTTCCTAGGCACACAAGCAGGCACGCACAAAAATTCTAAAAACTATATATTCGGCTTCTGTATCGATAATTCAATAAGATATTCCAAAAAATATTTAATGTACGACTCAGTAAGAATTTTGTTATATGTATAGAAAATATATTAAAAACATCATTGGAACGTAAATAAATCTTTCTTAAAAATAACGTTACTACTAACTCTACCAAAGTAATAAATATTTACTATCCACGTCTTTCTACATCTATTTTAATATATTCGGCGTAGTACTTTGTTGCATTTTGCTACGAGCAGAAATTCAAGTAGTAATAAGTATTGATATTTAAGTTTTTTTTTGTTTAGATATTAGTTTTTCTGATAATTTTATATTATATGAGGTTTAGTAGTTAATAATTTTAAGAAGTAGATTTACTAATTGATCAATTTTAAACTATTTATTTAAAATTTACAGTTCTCAAGTATAAGATATACTTTTAACATGGGAGATGGGAGATAGTAAAAAAATATTAATTTATGAACCATACTTTATAAGTCAATAGTAATTCATGAAAGCGTCAGTGATTTGTGTAAAAAGTATACACCTTTCCTATATGCTTAGAATTTTTCTATTTCACTCAGTTTATTACATAATTTTATGTTAAATACAAACCTTACTTTAAAAACGTTTATGACGTTTTTAATAAGGTTTAATTTCCCATGAAATGACTGGTGTAGCACTTCGTAGGCGCGTCACGTAGCCTCGTAGCCATGTGCTAATTGTCTCAGCTGGATATTGTGTCTATTTTAGGACTGATGGTTTATATAACATTTATATAGTTTATTACATGGTATGGAATATTAACTGGTTTCATGGTGATTCTGTCCGATATTTATAAACATATAATCCATTCATATTACACGAAATTTAAATTCAATAAAATTAAAATGTATGTATTCCTAAAAATTCCTAAAAATCCGTATTATACACGGTGCTTATAAGAAAAACAGAATTCTTAAAATGTTTGTCGTCTGTCTGTCAGTATGTCTGCCTCCCTGTTTGTTCCAGCCAATCTCCAAAATTGCTGGACTGATTTTGACGGGACTTTCACTGACAAATACCTGATGTTATAAGGAGTAACTTAGGCGACTCTTACTTGAAAAGAAGACTTAGAGTATTGCTCAAAAAAATTAAAACGTACCTAGGGACGCACCGAGGGTAAGTCGCTAGTTTTAAATATATCCCTTGCGTCGTTACATAAGTCATATAGATGTCGAGCAACTGCAATAACGGTTCATCGAGTATATTCTGACTTAGCATTTCATTTCTGACAGAACTATTTGATATGGTAAATGGACAAGAAATTTTAGAAATCGCAGTAAGCAATTTCTTCATTTAATCTCTATGCTCTACGTAGAGATGAAATGAAGCGATAATAATTTTGTACTTTAGCAATGTAAATATTTTTATGAAAATATTTTAAATTACATTTTTCATTGCTATAAATTAAATTAATTATATTTCTTAGTCCTTTTTATACGTTTAGATTTAAAATGTTTGCATTTGGCGTTTACTTTCCTCGCTACACCCGTCATTGGTCTCTTGAGAGAAAATTTTTGTTTCTGGTCACGTGTAGAGGGACTCATTTCTGTGTTTGTAGCAAATTTTCTTGAAAATTGAGGTTCAGAATATTTTGGGAAAAAATATAAAGATATTAACTCCATTGGATTATAAAACAGTATAACAACAAAGCTACTCGTAAAATTTCAGCTTACATAAGCAACCATGCACTAGCGCAAGCATCGCTATGAGTATAACGAATGAAAATCTTTTTACTACGTAAATAAAACTAGCGACTAGTTTGCTTTCTGATAAAAAGTTTCCTCCCCATTTTTACCCCCTTGAGGGACGATTTCCGGGATAAAAAGTATTCTATGTCCTTTCCAGGATCTCAAAATATCTTCTTACTAAATTTCATCAAAATCGGTTCAGTAGATCCAGAGATTACCCCCTACAACGACGTTACAAACTCACAAACTTTACCTCTTTATAATATTAGTGTAGAAAATATATTTTCAATTTTAATATTATGTATTTTTAATTAAAATAGAAAGTAGGTATTATTTACCTATTCAAACGTCGGTATTCGAAAATTACTATGTGTACAATTCAGTAGTTTTATCGTCATCTGTTAATTACAAATGATTGAATTAATACAGTTCAGTTGCATAAATCGAAAAGGAATTTTTATCTCTGCAAGCAATTTAAAACTGAAATTCAGGCACGAACAAAAGTATCTTTACATTTTACAACAGTTTCATTTCAAACAATGCTTAAATTGAATGTGCTTAGCAAACTTTTTTCATTGCAAGCCTTTTCAGTATTTGTAATAAAATAGTTCAAGCTTTTAAATCAAACATTTGGCATAAACAAGGGGAATTTGAAAATTTTTTAAAACATTTACAGTATACATATAATATCACTAGCGACTCATCCTCGCTTCGCTCGGATTCGTCCCTAGGGTATATATAGAACTTCCCTATTTGAATCGAATATTATTAAAAAAAAATCTAAAATAAAAGTAACCTAAGTTTCTCCTTATTACATTAGCTATCTGCTAGTGAAAATCCCGTTAAAATCGGTTTAGCCATTTCAGAGATTAGCCGGAACAAACAGTCAGACAGACAAAAATTGTAAAAAATGTTGTTTTGGTATATGTATCGTGTATACATCCATATGCATTATGTAAAAAGCTGTTATTTTAACATTTCAAACAAACACTTCAATTTAATTTATCTGTATAGATTTGTTTTTGAGTAATGTTACTATCGTATAAATATTGACAAATATTGACATTATTATTTATACGATACTAACGTCACTCAATTGTTTTGCTTTCCCGGAACCTCTCCACTAACACTTAAACTTTATGGTATGGAATTAAAGTTAAAATTGACTTTTAAGTATTATTACGAATCTTTTGTATGAGAGTATAGAAAAGTGTTGTTTTTAGACTTTTTCAGGGATTTTTTTTATTTTTATCTCCGTAAGAACCATCCTCGTACCTCAAGAAATATTCTAAAAAAAGAATTAGCGAAATCGGTTCAACTGCTCTCGAGATTTGCGCTTAGCAACACATTAAGCGATTCATTTTTATATTATAGAAATGATATACGAGTAGCACGATGAAGTTGTAAAGATAGTATGAGTGTGAGATAAGAAAAACTATATCTATATGTGTATATGTATGTGTATGTATTTAAATATAAAATTATGTTTCATCACCACAGATTGTAAGCTACAGTACGTTAATATTACATACTAAAATTGTACGGTTTTTTTTATTTATTTCTTAATATAATTTGGAAAAAAAATACTATATACTATATTAATTAAAGCCAATAATTTTTATTGTGTCTAAGAAAATAATACATACGAATCTTGATCATACTATGAATTCTACATGAATCTATTTTTCAAACTTTCCCATTATTCAAATTTAATAGTGAGCTCGCGTTCCGCATCAGACACCCGGGTCACGTCACTTGCTTGATCAGACCGGAGCAAGATGGATCTGCACAATTGTTTGTTTATTTCGTGTTTGTTTTACACAACTTGCAAAACTTGGATGTACTTGAAATTTAATAAACGTACCATAAATATTGTGTCTTGTTCTAGAATTGCTACGGTATACCCTGTACTTATTAGAGAAAACAGTAATAAACCAAATAATTATTCTTTCAGGTTATGAAAGAAAGGACAAAAAGGTTTTAAAAACATTAAATAGTTTATTCATCTACTATAATAATTGCGCAAATTATATGATAACTCTCTTCATCGTCACAAAGCCAAAACTGATCAGCAGTATGGAAGACGTACTGTGCTAACCCCAAGTAATTTGGGAAAAGGGCAAGAGGATTATGATTTTATAATAATTATTTTCAACTGTATTGTTAATTATTTTATTAGTGTCAACCTCGCTGACTTATTGGCTAGCAAAGTGCTGCTGCATATCTGGAAATCCTGTTTAAGTCCCATGTCAAGTTAAGTGTATACAAAACTGTTTCTGTTAAGAATTCCTAAATATCCTATTAATTATATAATAATTACACCACGGGATTTAAACGCGTGAATTTATTACTGAATATATACGTTATTCCCGAAGTTCCTGTTGCACCAGCCGTGGTCACGGGCAGACTGGTGCAACCCATTATTATATAATTATAGAACGCAAAAATTTAATAAGCCTATTAATTAGATGATTAATTTATGGTTTAGCAATGTCATGCTAACATTGCGCCTGATCTCTTATCAGTGGTGTTGAAATTTCATCCCATCGAACTTTGATAGTGAAAGCAAATAGAGAGTGTATTTATTTCTGCACACACTCACACTGCACTGTAGTATATCCTACGCAGTTGGCTAGACTACTGAAGAAGGCTGTCGTGACCGAAATCGTCAGGGGGAGATCTTATCTTATTAGTAACCATAGCAACTCGTTATACTTACCTATTCTCTCTAAGATATTAATATCCTACGAGAATCATTAAATGTATCGAAATAAGGAGTTCATATCATTGGCCCATTAACTATGCACAAAAACGATAAATAGTTTTACAAAATTAAAAAGAAACACGCTTTCAACAAATCATAAATATGTATCTCTTTGAAACGCACAAAATGAGCCTGAACTCTAAGGTTTTACTAGAAGCCATTGAAGCTTTTCACCATCTACCCTACCTCCATCATCAGATTAACTTTATATTACGCAATTATTATAATATACTACATTTAAAGTTAAATAAGAGAATGAAATATAAAAAGTTAAATTAATCTCCCAAGATGCGATTACGTAATAACAAGTGTTTTTTTTTATGGGACTAAGGGGACAAACGGGCAGGAGGCTCACCTGATGGAAAGTGATCACCGCCGCCCATGGACATCTGCAACACCGCAGGGCTTGCAGATGCTACTGAAACCGTGTTAAACTAACGTCTTCTTAAATAAAATATTATGTAACTTCCTCTTCCTTCTCTCTCCCTACCTAATAGGAAACCAAAAAAACCACTGTCGCTGTAAAAACATTGGAGACACTAAATTCATCCAATCTATCACGGATTTAAAAGATTTATTATCTATAAGTTATTTTACAATTACAATTGTTTTCTTTACGGAAGTGGATGAATGTCCGGAAGGATATAAATTGTTATTGTAATTGAAACGATGTTTTTTTTAAAAAAACATACAATTCTTTACTTATCATTGAAATTGAAAAAAAAATCTTGAGATCTTTTTTATGAAAAACGTAATTTATGCATGTAAAAGAGAAGCACTCGTTCCATGAACAAAAATATAACTTGAATTTTAAAGAAGGAATTCTTCTACTGTCATTGTTCAGACCAATTTTAAATCGGAGATGAGAAATTCTATTATATAAAATATATGGCAACGACGGTCACAAGTTCGATTCTGATTAAACTAAGTAAAAATGTTATTAAAACTCTAAGCAATACTTCCTTACATATACATTTTACCAAATTCACATTCGCACTTGGTCTTGTTTTTATTTCAAGTGCCTTATAGATTGTACCACGTTTTATCGCTATAATAGTATTATTTGCTTTGACTCAGAGTTACGGTGTCACGTGCGTCGATACCGAGAGATTGGCTTAGTTAAGGGCGAGTCCACCTTCACGGCTCAGTGAAACGGCTTCCGTATACGGTTTGCATTAAACGAATCTGTCTTTTAAATGTATCCAGTTTTGTAGTAAAGTATGGTATCCGAAAACCATTTCAGTATAACGTAAAAGTATGAACTCGCTCTTTAACAAAAATACTTTAAAATATTAAGTTTTATTATTTATAAGAAATAATAAAAATAGATACTTCTTCATTTTGTTAAGTTACTTTAGTTTATTAATTTTTTTTGGAAAATTTTGTCTTTTTCTTGCTCGTAGCTTTTGTCCCAATTGGCTTGAGCCTTGAGGTTAGATCTCCTAGTACTTTGACGTCACATTATAGGTATCCTGTGTAGCGTTTGTCAGCTTTACGTTCGGCTTTATGGTTTGGTTTGGAAAATATTTTGTATAATATATATTACTTAGATAAGATTTTACTGAAGCAAATAATCACAATAATGTCCTTCCGGTCGATGTCAGCCACGTGGCCAATCCCATTAAGAGTAGCCATGTGCGATTGAGATATTATAGTGCACAAGTGTGCGCGCAGACGCAAGTGCACTCTCTATCTTGTCATTCTCATACTCCAGTGGGACGCGCACTCGACCAGTGAGAATTAAGGCACAACATCAACAACAAGACCGACACGTGCTCTCCGAGTTAAAAAAGACTCAATAACTAAACTTGGGCCTACCCGGGATTCAAACCCAGGACTTCTAACTGTGCAGTCGTACATGTTAGCTACTACACCACCGAGGCAGTTGGCATTGGAGCAAATAGTCATGTACTAATTAATTGTAACAAAATTATGACAATTAAACACATAAAAAGCATTATCTTATGTCAACATTTTTTTCGTTTCGACTTTGTTTAGAACGATGATAAAAGTATGATTTCATACATAGTTTCATGAAAACTTCGTGGCGTATAGTAACAATTAGGCAGTCAATACATCTAAATTTCAGGTGCCAATTTATTTTATGAGTCTTATCAAAATTGGGTCGTCCCTACATCGTTTAAGTAATAACGTCAGCCGTCGGGTCGGCGGAAACAGAATGAAGTCACGCACACCCTCAGTAGATCAATTTCTTATGATGAATGATGATTCTATAGACTGTACGGTATTTTACAGATGCTTTACTAAAGTATCTATAAGGGTAATTAATTATACTAACAAATTGGCTTTTATGTAATGTGCTCTATCTGGCTTGATTTATAGTATGGAAAAAGTCGCAGGTTCGACCTTGACATGACATGTAGCTTCTTAGCATAATACCTTTGTTTTGTTGAGACAAAAGCTCCGATTCAAGAAGTATAATTGAATTTTGTTAGAATATTGCAAAAAATAATTAGAGATACATTATTTTACAGCTAGGTTATACTTATAAATTACTATATATTTACTTTTGTATTTACAATTAATATACTTAACATTTTTCATTTATTTGCAGGTATGTCTACACAACTGTACTGGCTTCTTCGAAAGTATGTATGATTATATATAACGTGAAGTTAAAAAAAATTAATACATTCATTTCGAATTTTTTCTTGGATTGTTTTTGATTTTTGATTACCGACGTTTCCAAACTCCTAAAAGATATTTTTTTTAAAAAGTCAAATATTCCCGTAAATCTAAGAAAGAAACACTTATATTATATTATTATTATTAACCATACGTTCAGCTCAGTTTGTAGTGACCTTACTTGCTGTGCCAGCAGTCACAGGTTTGATTCACGCTGTGAACATTCATTTGTGTAATGAGCACGAATATTTGTACTCCAGTCATGAGTGTTTATATTTATAATATTTATATATAGATATTTAAAGTTATATATGTGTAGTCATCAACTACCTGGGGGCTTAGCCATATTACAAACGTTTCCTATCTAATCTCTTTCTATCATTGGTAGCGTATTGTCGATAGCTATTTTAGAAAACGATTTGATGCTAGCCATATCAACAAAACTAGTGTCTACAGTGTCAATCGTTCATTCTACAATGTGGATCGAAAAATAGCTTATTGTGAGCGTTCCTATACACGTCAAAGTCACGGTCTTGTTTGAAAAATCAAAATATGTTTTGTTTTGTGATAAAAAAGTGAGTGAATTATAATGGAAATACTTGAGTGTTCAATATTCTTATTTTAACGTAAGGATATTTACATTTTACGTGAATGCAGCTTACGTGAGGTCGATGTAGAGTGGATGTTTTTGTTCAGCACCTATGAAGTGGTTGATAAGTGATTTAAAA
This sequence comes from Brenthis ino, assembly GCA_921882275.1. Classification (NCBI taxonomy): domain Eukaryota; kingdom Metazoa; phylum Arthropoda; class Insecta; order Lepidoptera; family Nymphalidae; genus Brenthis; species Brenthis ino. The sequence goes on along the minus strand of OV170222.1, from coordinate 23,398,800 downwards.
TCGTCGCTTAAGTAAGTATAGCATTCCTTCAGAGTAATTAATTTATATTTTATTTGACAAAATGAAGTGACTCGTAATGTAAGTCGTCACTTTAAGAAAAATAGTTTTGTCTTAAAAAGGGTCTATTGAAATATTTATGTATTTGACTTTGTAGTTGTTAGTGTTACGGGGATGGAAGTGCGCAACGGAGGGGAAAGAGCTTTACTTTAAAATGGGTTAGTTAGCTTAAGTTCGACACATTTCTAGCTGGGGTACTGAGTCTGTGTGTGTTGTTAATATCACAGTGCCAAATATAAATAAATTATTATAGTGAGGATGGAGTCCAGATGCCGAGCTAGCCCAGAACAATTTTCAGCTTTACTAGAATTCATGGAAAGGTACGTATATAATTATTAGTTATCTCAGCTTATAGTCATACTCAGGAACTAGAAAAAAACGAGGCTACTCTTACTGAGGCTTTAAACTATAACTGTATATTTCAACAATGTAATGTAGACATTTTCCCTAACACCTTAAGTTTATTTAAAGAGAAATTGTATTTAAATATTTAGATAAGATTAAATTGTTGAACAACTTCAATGTCACTACCAATTTTAATTTATTAGAAGACAACACCGGGGTACCTATATTGTCAATATATAATATCCACTTTTTGCCCAGTTTTGTTTATTGGGCCATAAATTTTTTGTTTGTTGGCCGATTTCGATGTTTTTTTTTTCAATTTATGGAGGATAAAATGCACTTTGATTTGATGATATATATATATATATATATATATATATATATTTATTTGTTGTATATTATTTATCATATTTGCGTTTTGTCGCATTATATAGGGGATTGTAACTGAAGATCTTTTTTAATTTATTCCTCAACCACATAAAATTTTATTAAAATATTTCTACACAAAGCTGTGCCTTTTAGTTAATTAAATAGAATTAAATAGAAAAGAAGAAAATTAATTAAATAGAAAATAGAGAACTATTATTGTGTTAAACTCATGTCACTATGTAAATATAGTTAGTAAGCCTTTGACAAAAAATAAATAAAATATAATAGGTTTACTACTTGCATAGAAAACAAACAAAACTATTGTATTCACCAGCAAAGATGCTTGACACCTCTACGTAAATTTCTAAGAAATTAATTAAAATTCTAAGAAATTTATTGTTAACTGACATGCCGGCGTGTCCGCGCTCGTGGAGGGATTAATCAATAGACCCTTTATTTTTTTTTCTAATATAGTTTTAATTTATAGCCATGGAGATATAGCAAGACCCCAACAAGGGGCTCAAGGCAGGATAAGGGCAGACCATCTATGGCAGGAGTTGAGAGAGTTACTTAACTCCATTGGTGGAGGAGTCAATAGATCAATGAAAAAATGGAAAAAAGTGAGATCCATTATTTTAATTCTCAAGAAAAGCTCTCAATAAAATTATACATTTTTTTATAGGTATTTCAAGCTCAGACTAGTGTTAGCATATTTATCTATTTTAGTTTAATTAAAACAATTGCAAACCAATCATAAGGTACAATAAATATTTACTATATAGTAAAAAGAGGCAAAAATAAATATATGAAAATATGTCCTTCATCTTTCTCACACAACTTTAAACATACTAATAAAATCTGTTCATTATCAATAAACAGAATAATAGTAGATATCAGTGTATATAACAATCTGTTCACTTAATTGACTGTATAATTAGATAACAACTTACATTATTTAACATTAACTGACTAATATCTGCAGGTGTGGGCGGATTGGAAAGCCAAAACAAAAAAAAGGCCTTGGCAATGCGTCGCGAGGCTAGTGGTACTGGTGGTGGTCCAAGCAGCAGACAAACTCTCACAGCTTCGGAACAAAGGGTGTTGGGCATAATGGGTTTGTCTGCTGTTTTTGGTCTAGTTGGAATTGAGGAGAGAGGATTTGATGTTAGTTATTTACTTTCCTTGTGATTTTTGTAGTAGTAGTTGTAATAATAGTAATATTAGATTACTACTACCCACTAATAAGTGGGTTTAGGTTGAATTCTTTAATGTATATTTGTCATATTCTCAGGAACCACCACTTCAAGGAAGCCCTCTACCATCACCATCCAGAGATACCGTCCACACTGAATTTCCCTCCCAAACTGCCGCAGACGAGATTATGTTGTATTCTATAGAAGGTACTTTCTACTTGTATTCATTATGTGCTAAAATGTATTTGCACGTGAAGGATTATAATGTATAATTCACACCTTGCTTTGTATTGCCCAAAGGGTTAACAAAGCGTTAAGTCATATAAATAAAAATTAAATGCTGTTCATTGGTAAGGGCATTATTTGAGAAGTAATATATATATATATATATATATATATAATATATATATATATATATATTATATATATATATATATATATCAGTTTGTAACTATAAGTTTTGTTTCCTCAGCGTCTCCTGCCCCATCAGCTCAACTGCCATCTCCCTCTATACTTTCACGTCTTCCTCCAACCCGAGTGTCAACACCACCGCTCGCCTCTGTGACCACGCCGATGCCGTCAGCGACGTCTCGTAATACAACTATACGAGGCGAACCACAACGACGAAGGCGTCCGGCGACCCCTTCGCCCGTGGCGTCACCTGCCACGTCTACCGCGGCGGCATAGGCTGCTTCGAGCACGCACAAGGCGAGTACAGACACCATTCGAACGAGCCACGAGCGAGTTCGTAACCGTCGAGAATCGCCGACTGCAATTGGAGGAAGACCGCGAAAAAAATAACCATCAGAGGGAGATGGAACGCCTTCGATTGGAATCGCGAAGGATTGAAATGGAAGAAATCCAAAATCAAATGTTTAACCGTTTAACTGGGATTCTAGATAGTTTGACAGAAATTTTAACTCAGTTGAGACCATCATCACTGGCTTCAACAGTTATTCTGTCTTGATGTGTCCAGTAATGGTGGCCTCACTTGTGAATGTGTCAAATTGTCTGAATTTTCAGCATCTTTTATTTCAATCCTTTGCAATTCTTTTCAAAAAGGAAATAGGTATTTTTTTTAAATACAGATTTTTATTAATGTTTTTAAATTTATTTTATTTTTGTTAATACATTTTAAGTACATTTTTATGCTAAAAACCTCGTCTTCCTTACAATAAGAGTTTACATAATAATAAAGGCATTTAGTATAATGAAAACATTTGTTTCATTTTTACAATTACTTATTAAATATTATATTCATACATTTTATAATATACATACCTAGTAAAAAAAGAAAAATGCAAATATTCACATTAATATTAGTGATGTAGATAACGAATATTCGAATATTTTTTGACAAGTATTTGCCTGAAACGAAATAATTTCCCATTTGTTCTAGTAAGTCTAATTGAAAAATTTAAAAATATCACATCTAAATAAAAAAAAGAATATCCAGCCTTATATTTAAAAAAAGATTCTAAATTATCTCTTTTGTGAAGAACGAACTGAATTGACGACACGTTTGACTCAGTGTGTAGTGACCCTACTTGTTGTGCCAGCGGTCGCGGGTTCGAGGTCCGCTGGGGGCATTCATTGTCTGATGAGCATGAATGTTTGTACTCCAGTCATGGGTGTTTATATTTAAAATATGTATGTTTTTAAAGTTTATATATGTGTAGTGTATCAACTATCTGGTATACATAACACAAGCCTCGTAGCTTACGATGGAACTAGATGGTGCTGTGTGTTAATGTCCCAACATGTTAAAAGAAAAAACTTGAGAAGACTAATCAAATTAATAACAATATCTAGGACTTATAACTCTTGTTACAATTATAGAAGGTTTGTACTTATTTAGCAGATTGTAAACTTTTCATTTACAGAAAACAAAAATATATTTGAAACAAACTTAAACTTATAATATCCAATATGTTATATAACCTTTGGCTTTCATGTATATTTTTCCATTCCATTATATATATTTTTCTAAGAATTAAGGCTAATGAATTATAAACTAAAAAATAATAATAGTGAATACTTAACTGAACCGTTTGTAAATAAAGTTATAATTTCTTTTAACAGAAATCAAAACAATATTTTTACGATTATATAAACAAAAGTAAAGTTCTAATATCCATAATTTTTATTTAACCTTCGGTTCCAACGATATATTTTTTCACTATATATTTTCTTCTATATATTTAATAAATAATATGTTATTACCGACACAGAGGCGGATTTTGTAGTTTTTAGAATTTTTTTCTGTCTGTTTGAGAATGCATCACGAGAAAATCACTGGACAGATTTTGATGAAATTTTGCATAATAGTAGCTGCGTCAAAATAAAGAATACTTTTTACTGCGGGAAAATATCTCATTTTTGAGAAATCTGTACTAAACGTTAAAACGTATTATATAATAACTATAAATTAATGATAATGAAATATAAACTACACAATTATATGTTAATAACAATGTTGACCAATAGAATAATAATTAATAATAATAATAATAATAATAAAAAAATATTAATTATAAATAAACTTGCTGTAACTTTAAATTCTTAGTAATTAAATTGATGTAAAGGAATCTAAAGTTTAAAAATAAAAGATTTCAAGCTCTTTTTCCATGCAGCCTATTTTTATTTAATTTCAACAACATTCGCATTCGTGAATATTGAAGATAAAAATTCGCATTCGCGAATGTGAAAAATCGAATATTTCTTACTATTACTAATTAATATGTACAACTAGCCTAAAACCTATCAAATCAAATCATTTTTGTTATCACAGGTGCACAAAATAACATAGAAAGGTCTTAATTCTAGATTCAGATCTTTGTGATATACAATGAGTTATTTAACTAGTTAAAACTGTATAATACTCCTAATGTAACCTATTTAATAAGCAATTCAACATGGCCCTACCTTGGATTAGCTCATTTTGGCTATCTATAGTGGTAGAGATGGGAGCTCGCATGGGTATATCACTTTCATCCTCATGTGCAAATGGAAGTGGTTGTGGTAATGGTAAACGGGCTTTCAATGCAATGTTGTGCAGGACACAACATGCCGCTATTATTTTGCTAGCTACATAAGGATGATAGTGAAGTGTCCTATCTCGAAGCAAACATCTCCACCGTGCTTTGAGTAATCCAAAACAGCGTTCAATGCAATTACGCGCTTGCACATGTTTTTGGGTATATAGTTCTTCTCTTGAACCTGGAACTGCATTGAGGATGGGAGTCATAAGCCAAGGGCGTTGTGGATATCCAGAATCACCTGAAAAAATTGTTTTTGTAAACAAAACAAACAAATTCTTCTACTACTACTTACTACTACTACTACTACTAACATATCAATTACATCTTTCATGTTATTTTTGTAAACACTTACCTAATAACCATACTTGTTCATTATTTTGATGAAGTTCACGCATGTATGATTCAGCTTTACTAGATGACCATATATGAGAATCGTGTGTAGCTCCACCAAACTTTGCATTCACATTTGTGATGCGAAGATGACTGTCACAAATCTGTAAAGTGAAACTAATATTCAGAAATGTTTTTATATTATTTTACCTGAAACAAGTCATAAATAAATACAATTACCATTTGAACATTTAATGAATGATACCCTTTTCTGTTATAAAAAACATGTTCTTCATCATTGGGCTTAACTAAAGCCACATGGGTGCAATCTATGCACCCGATTACACCAGGCAGACCAAATCTACTCTGAAACCTAAAACAATAAGTTATATTATTAAATGCATTACATGTACCTAAGAGTAAAATTGTAAATATATAATATGATACATACTCTTGTTTTACATGTCCTCTGTCTTGCCTTGTTTTCGGAAACACAATCCATTTTGCCATAATAGCGGGGTGGTTCAAAGCATCGACTACTTGTCGGATGCAGCGACTAGTTGTGCGTTGAGGAAGATTGTGAGTAATACCAACAATTCGTTGATAGGACCCTGTAGCCAGGAAACTAACTGCGCACAACACCTATAAAAGACAGCCAAAAAGAAATAAATAATAGTGATTGTTAGGGTTGTGTAGGCTTCGATAACTAAATGGACTGTTTGCTGGTATATATGTATTGTTTAACATTGAATTAAAATATCACATTTTTTGTACATTTAACAAAAGTCTTATGCAAGTTACACCATGCGTGCGTGTGTTCATGAACTCATGTAATGAAACAAAATAAATGGTAGGCTAGGCACATTTATTCTTGTACTTAAAACAGCAGAATTACATATTTGGCATATCTTACCTTAACTTCTAGTGGAATCTCATTGGATCCTTTTAAAGAAGTTTTCCGTCGTAGGTCTTGAACGAGGGCTTCGAAAGTCACTTTGCTTAACCGAAATCGTTGTATAAACAAAGTGCCCGACATTTCATGTATTGTTTCGATATACTGACGATATAAAGCTCTTTGCCGGCGTTTTAACCACACTTCTTCTTTATGACCGGACCGCAACATATTTAAGGTATACATTTTATACATTTTAAATGCTAAAAAGAAAATATAAATAGTCTAAAATCAACGCGAATTAACAAAACACTTCTGTCTTATAGCAGCTGTGAGCTGATTCTAAACTTTAAAGTTATAGACGCCACTTTTTTAGCGTTAACTCAAGGGTCTCGCCGTTCGTTTAGATAGCGTTAAAGAACTTAGATTTGAATTCTCAAGCGCTTGTCAAACGTGCAACTTGGCTACCATTTTGTATGAGATCTTGTGATCCACATTGTAGAATCGCTCAGTTCGTTTCTATTTTTAGAACGAACTATGTACCTTGTAAACTTGGCTACGAATTTTCAATTCGATCGTTTTGACCACGTGACATATCGTTCAAAATACGTAATGCCCATACATTTCATTAGTTTTCTAAATCGTTAACGATTGTAGATAGTCATCATGGCTAAGCCCCCTGGTATCCATAACACAAGCGATAACGAGAATACGAGTAATCATAGCTTACCATGGAACTAGATGGTGCTGTGTGTTAATGTCGCAACATATTCTATTATTATATGTATTTTTAAATTTCTTATTATTTTACTAAAATAAAAACAAGGTGTTTCGATATGAATCATATTTTTCTTCATAATAAAGTTAAGAATATTACAAAAAAACACTTCAAAAATGATAAAAGCATCACGGTCATAAAGACCGTATAGCGGACTTATGGGTTGACGAGGTGAGGGCAGTACGTACTAATTATAATTTATTTTTATATTCTAAGGCCAATTTCATTAAATGAGTAAACCAATTATGTTTAATTATAATTACATAATGAATTTTAAAACGGTCGTAAGCGTTTAGGAGCTTTATAATTTATAATTTAGTATGTTCATACTTCAGCTATTATAAATCGATAGAATATATTATTATTTAAGTGACACTCTTAGTATTTTTAAAGCCATAATTTTTTACAGTAAATGATTATGGCTGTAACGATTTTGATTCACATAAAAGTAAGATTAATTTAACAAAAATAGATCAAGTGCGAGTCGAATTCACACACGAAGAGTTCCTTACCATCGTACATGTACTTTTTATTAATATGACTTTTACTCTATATATGTAGTATTTACTTAGATGATCGATTACGAACGTTAAAAAATGTTTCTTGTATATATTTTTTACTTTTTTTATTATTTATTGTTACAGCGGCAATAGAAATACTTACTCTGAGAAAATTCCAACTCTCTCTACCTATTACGGTTCACGAGATACAGCCCTCTGACAGACGGACGGGCGAACGGACGGGCAGCGGAGGCTTAGTAATAGGGTTCTATTGGTACCCTTTGGGTACGGAAACCTAAAAAGAATTTTGGGCTAAATCATGTCTGTAGGTTCCCACGTACATATCTCGGAAATTCTCGTAATATAAAAGTTTGTAAGTTAGCTATATTTCTTTATCCCTATTAAAAGTTCTCAACAAGTTTTTACTAATTTAAAATTAGATACAAAATTAAGTAATATAAAATATATTATACATCCTTACTTCATACCACGATGAATTCATTGGATCTTTATGGTTATTCTGGAACTACTAAATTCTCCCAAACGTGCAGGTTTCCTCATGATGTTTTGGTAAGGCCAGTGATTATCATATACTATGACATACATAACATTAATAGTTGCTTCACTTCATTGCTTCTGTGTTATGAGAGCAGGGTTATATATAATAATAATATCTTTGGCCTTCAACTGTTATAAGGCCGGCCTTAGCTTCATGCAAATGTAGCGTCGACTTAAGAAATTTCAAGTTTCTTGAAGTCCGCTGGTTCACTCGTGGCTCGCTTGTCTTCATGCTATTTTTTTAATTAATACCATGGACTTATCTCATTCGGGTTTACATTTAGATATTTTTTAGGATTTTATACCCGTATAATAAAATTATAACTAAGCCGAATATGTACATTAAATATTTTTTGAAAAATCTTATTGAAATAGTCTTTATTATCGATACAGAGGCCGAATCTATAGTTTTTAGAATTTTTGTCTCTCTGTCTGTGACAGCATCACGGAAAAACCACTGAAGGGATTTTTATGTTTGGTGATGATAGCTGGTTACCGGGTGAACATATAGGATACTTTTTACTGCGGGAAAATATCTCATCCCTGAGAAATCTATACTAATTGTTAAAACGTAACTAGGGACGAACCCGAGCGGAGCGATGGTGAGTCGTTAGTTCAATACTATAATTGTAAAAGGTATCTAAGTTACACGAAATAATATTAATTTTCTCAAATGCAATTTAAAGACATGACTGAACATAATAAAGGGCTTCGACCCCAGCGACCTGTCAATGGGTAGCGGAAATAAATTAAATCAGGCTGTATTTTAATTTCCCAGTGGAAGGAAGTCGAAGCGCTCGAGTTACAGTGAAAATGAAAAATTTCAAATGGTAAAAGCGATACTTTACTACGGTGTTGGCAAAATTGATATTGTTATTGAAATGATTCTTGTGAGGAAATTTTGTCACAATACATGGATAATAATTGTAGGAAGAAGCACTATACATAAGTAACTTTAAATACATATATATTATAAATATAAACAGCAATGACTGCAGTACAAACATTCGTGCTCATCACACAAATGAATGCCTCCAGCGGGACTCGAACCCGCGACCGCTGGCACAGCAAGTAGGGTCACTACAAACTGAGCCAAACATGTCGTCAAACTCTTAAATTATAGGTAAATATAAGCTCTCTTCATACCAAATTTATTATAACACTCAAATTCGTGTAGACATTACACTGTGAACAACAAATACACACTCTCCATTTTACTTATAAATGTTCGCACTTATTACGGTATAAGTAAAACGAGATCTATTTCAAGGACACATAGTTTTGGTTATATAAAATGAGTTTAACGATACAAGCTCAAATTCATCGTCTCATAAAACAATATTTTATACGACCTCGGCATAGTAAAAATGCTAGAATAACCAAGGAAACGTTGGGTTTTAAGTTTAAAATTAATAGCTATAGCTCAACTCATGCAAATGTTACGCGAGCTCAAGAGCCCTGAGTTTCTTTTAGCGGATTTTCGCTGAAGGCTTAACGAGTTGTAGTTTTGAAGAAATTTTTCCTCATGTACAAGTCAACGAAGTGTAAAAGAACGTTTTATTATAACAAGTTTGTCGAAGATTTAAATTACGGAGATACGTAATATGAATTTAATAATTAATTTTATGTAAAAAGAAACAGGTTTTTTTTCTAAAAGCTAATTATGTTCATGAAAATAAATGTTAATTGGACTACTATTATAATTGAAAAAGTTTGTTTGTATGTTTGTTACTCTTTACGTTAATATGACTGGATGGATTTGGATAAAAAAAATTTTTCAGGTAGACTATAACCTGGAGTAATAGAAAGAATCGAGGGTAAGTCTGTAGTAACTAATAAGACATTTTTATTTTCCTTCAAACAGATTTGAACAGATTGACCCTCCGATTGCAAATTGTATAAAAAATATTGAATTTATCAACAAAAAATGTCAGTCAAATCGAAGTCGAGTCACATCAAAGATTTTTTGTTATATAGAAATATTTGCATCTAAGAGAAACCAAGAAGTTTTCGTTAGATATGACAAATTCACCAAAGATTTGTCGAACTATTACCTGATCCCCCTCGATTTGAAATAAGACCCGAGCTATGCAGTGGGACGATAAAAAACATGAATTATTGATAACTTCAGTCTCTGTGGTTGCTTATCTAGGAGGTCCTAGATCTAATATAAGAGTGCGTGTGAAGTCCAAGGCTAAAGCTGTTAACATATAAAATATTACAATATGGCCTACTTTGTTTTCACTAGACTAGTCTAACTTACATTTTTTATGACTCAACCCTTTCAAAGTGTCACGAAATTGGAAAATTTGGAAAATCCCAAGTGTATTTTATTACTTATTAAGTGACACGTAACTTTTAACATAATTGTATAATAATGATACCACGGGACTTAAACGTGTGAATTCGTAAGTGGCAAAATGCCGTATTCCCGATGTTTCGACGGGGTTGCACCAGCCGTGGTTACGGGCAGTCTGCGAATAATAATAGTGCCACGCCTTGAGTACTAATATGCTATATTTGTTATTAAAAGCATTTTTCTATAAAAATGCTTTTTACTCGTATACTTACTATTGAGTATATGAGTACAAAAAATGCGCAGACTTTCTGTCTAGTGTAGTTTATCTTTAGTTTATTTTTCTTCTGATTAGTTTGTTTTTTACTTAATATACCTCTGTGCATATATTTCTTATACTTTGTTTATGTAGTTGTCTAAAATCTAATCATTTTTATATATTTTACATCATCTCTCTAAGCGATGTCAACAATGTCGGCTTTACGTTCTTTTAAGAGGCTAAGCAACATTGTGTTTTACGACACCCTTTGTCCAAAGAACGTACTTGTGTGCAAATGAAAACGAAATATGCACTACTTTGTATAAATATGAATTTTATTTTTTGGGCCTCACTTAGCTTAGACATAGTTGACATTTAAATTTTTAGTAACATTTAACCATCAGGCAGTGGTAGCCCAGTGGTAACGCGCTCGCTTGGGAAACCGAGTGAAGCGGGTTCACATCCCGGGTCTCGCACCTCTGATATTTTCATGTGCGAATCATTTTTTCTAACATGATTACCACGATGCCTTACGGTGAAGGAAAAACATCGTGAGGAAACCTGCATGTCTGAGAGAACCTAGCAAGGTTTAGAAAGACATGTGAAGTCCGCCAACCCGCACTTGGCCAGCGTGGTGTACTATGGCCTGATCCCCCTCGTATTGGGAGGCCCGTGCCCAGCAGTGGGACGTCAAAAAGGGCTGAACACAAAACCATACATTTAACCATCTTTTTAATGAATTTAGATGTTTTTTTTATTTCAATAGCCTAATATTTTTAGGACGAAAGCGGTGTTCAGTCTTCTTTAACATAAGAAATTCAATATAAAGATTAACAAATATATCGCTCGTAAACTGAAAAATTGCTAGAAATACCTGACTTTCCATTAATATTTTAGTTATAATACTTGTATATTAAAGAACAAAGCCCAAAAAAGAGCTCACAAATTACTTGTATATTACAATATTCCGTTTCTTTAACCAGCTCAAAGAAAACCGTTTAAAGCTGTCACAATATACAAGAAGCATGCCTTAATTTCTTCATAAAGAACATACTAATTAAGTACAACTCGGATACGTTTCAACACTCAGTCGATCTTTTAAGACATAATTAAGGAACTTTGAGTCGTAATTAAAATACGGATCTTGGCAATAACTTCTTTTATCCAAATTAAGCTTGTAAATAATACTGAGTTATCTGTCTCTACCTACAATAAGGTAAATATAATACTGTCTTAGATTTACGCGAATATTTGACATTTCAAATAAAACTATCTTTTCGGATTTTTTCGCGGATTTATTTTGATTTTTCATTCTCTACGTTTTGAATGCTTTACAGCAATCATGGTCACGGGAGCATTGCTGTAAAGAATTCGAAACGCCGGGAACCAAAAATCAAAACAAATTTGTGAATTAACCGGAAAGAAAGTTTTATCTAAAATATAGTAAAGCTCAGATTTCTTTTCAAAACCCCAATTACCTTTTATATAATAACCATGATATTTAAACCATGAACATAAGTTCTTAGGGAAGATAAGAATTGAATTGCTTCTATTTTGACGTGGGTGAAAAAAGTTATCTTATAGGTATGTATTTTTTATATTTAAAGATTATTAAGTTGAGTTTTTTATAAAAAATGGCGCTGACATTATGTCAAGTTCGAAATAACACAAAATTGTTTTTCATTAAAAAACAATTAAGGCAAAGAAATCCTGAGACTTGTGTCCAGAGTAAAATGTATTGTTAAGGCGCTTGTAGGCTTAAGGGATTACTCCTTCATAATAACGATCCTTAGATTGAGAATGTGATTATGAAGATTTTCACCTAAATTAATATAAAGTTGTCATTTTATATGACTTAAAAAAAAATGTTATATTCAAGCACTTTTTATTATTAATTATAACAATACTCTTTACGTTATATGTATACGTATGGAACATGGGTTCTAGCATCTAATTGAAAAAAAACACCATTTCATAAGAAATTTAGCTAAGGAAAGTCGAGTTTGCTTTTCGTTCGAATCAACACTTATGTACTAATAACTATGAAATGTATTTTTATTTATAGCTTTTCGATAGTACTATTGTTAGCTGTTATTATGACATTGACAAGATTACACTACTTCATTTTATTCTTTCATTACAATTATGAAAATATATTTGTATATATGTGTATATATATTAATATCTTCTTCTCGCTGAAATGGCTGGATGATTTTGTATAAAATTTCCTATAAAAATACACAGATAGCCCGGAGTAACATATAGGCTGCTGTTAGTAATCTAAACATATAATAAAATCCCAATTGAGTCGGATTTGTACATTAAATATTTTTTGGAAAATCTTATTCAAATAGTCACTGTTATATCGACACAGAGGCCGAATTTATAGTTTTTAAAATTTTTGCTTTGTCTCTCTGTCTGTCTGTCTGAGATCGCATCACGAGAAAATTACTGAACAGATTTTAATGAAATTTTGTATAATGATAACTGGTTATCCGGCTCAACATATAGGATACTTTTTATTGCGGGAAAATATCTCATCGAGAATCTCTGAGAAATTTATACTAACCGATAAAACGTATCTAGGGACGAACCCAAACGGAGGGAGGGCGAGTCGCTAGTATAGTATATAAAAAGTTGCCAAAAGATGGTGCTACCTTTTGTATAATATTAAAAATCGTAATATTAAAAAGTTTTAAATTATTTTTTGCAGAATTCGTAGTACGAAGATAAAATTAGCGCTTGTGTGCTAATAATTTAAGCTATCTCTATTCTGAGTTTCATTCAAATTCGTTGAGCGTTAAGAAGTAATAACACACACTCACTCCCTCAAAAAAAATGTTATTTAATTTTTGTATATATAAAAAAATATTTTGTGTATCTGAGAACAATTCTTTCGATTAAGATCAAATTTTGTATTTAGGTAGAGTTTCGCTTTTTTAATTTATCTATAAAGGTGTCTTTTCTGAAAAAAAATGTAATTTTTATATATTTTCAGAAAAACGCCGAAATAAAACGCACTCCAAGTACTACAGTGTGACACTTTACAAGCATTTCTTAACAAATATTGTGGTAGATATTTTTATGCCAAATTCTTACAAAATAATACGACGTGATTCATAATAATGAACGTGTCAGTGTCGTATATAACTGGCAGTAAAACTTTTCTTATCCGATTTTTTACCATATTTGTAGTAAAGCATTTAAAAACCGAAACGTTTCTGTTAAAACTTCCGAGGGCATCCTGTTGACAGACGCCCGTGCAAGCGATTACTGAGCAAACATAAGCATCTCTACATAATCTGTCTGGCTCGTAATGAAACTCTAATTTTTTTTTTGATTTTTTCTTAGCGCTAGTAATAATTTGCTTCTTAGCTCACTCCTTATCATATTTATTTATACTTGTACTATAAATAAACACACTTTGTATCGTCTTCACCCTAAAATGGTTGCACAGATTGGAATAAAATTTTGTACATCATAAATAGATTACGATTCGGAGTAATACTGTAAGTGAAAAATTACATCTAAGTCGCTAGTTTATTGATAGATACTATCTTAGATATAAAAGCAAAAAAAAAATTTTTTTACCTAAGTATATACTTGTTTGTGGTACTGAAAATAATAAGCGCATTCCATAAAAGGAAAATTAAATTACGAAGAAAATCCTAACAAATTGATAATTTGTAACAATTTTATTTTTGGACTTTTATACGTTCTGAAAGTAATTCGGGTTAATCCTGGCTTTGGAATCGAACCTCTATTTGTATGGAAATCGCGCGACGTCTTGGTAGAGCAGACTTCAGACGAGACGTTACTTATATATTTGTGATGTTTGAATACGAGTCTTTTTTTGGTAAAAGTAATACGTGGGTTATAAAATATTATGTACGTATAATATGGTAAATGAAGTGGGTTTTTACTAAGCTGTCTTTATTACTTTATTATGTAAATAAAATAATGTCAAACTATAGATTTCTAACTAGATAGTTGCATTAATATGCTCATTAGAGAACCAAGCGGGAGTCGGATTCTATTACTGAGGATTTCACACCCTTTAGTATATTTAGATCATAATATATTTACTGATTAAAAGGATTATTAGCCTAAATAACATGTTTTCAAAATTATTTTATTTATGATACTAAAGACCATCAATCAGTCATCAATCGGTTGACAAACAGAGGAGAAAAAGGTACTAACCTGTTTTGTCATTGCCTATTTATTTTATATATAGATATTCCCTGTTCTAAAACTGCGTCATAAATTAGAAAACTTAAATACAAACAAAAAGTATTTATAGTCCGTCTTAGTAAACAGTAGTAGACTTCAGATTAAGAGACTTTCATATAAATAACAAATAAACATCATATCAAAGTCTACTTACCTAAATGTCAAATATAAATCTACTGCCAATAAAATATTCTCACGTGCAAAAAATTTCATTCACCTTTATCATACTTCTTATTCTACATATTAAGTGCCAGATATTTTTCGACTCGTCTGCTGAAACATCGAACTAGACCGAACATTCAATTCTTAGAACTTTACTGTCCTGTCATAAGAATATAAATGGCTTATAAATAAATTTGCTTTACGGGGGTCGACACTTTGTTACTTGTCGCCTGAAAGATAACACCAACAAAACAAATTTCAATATGACTCTACATTTTGTGTTTTAGTAAATCGAGTACAATATTATATATCATACTGGTATTATAGATGCGAAAGTGTATATGTGCGTAGGTTTGTTACTTCTTTATACTAAAACGACTTTGGATGAAGCTGATTTGGATGAAATAATATATAAATGTAGACTGAGTGAGTGTTATGATTATGAGTAAAATGTAGAGAAAAACTTGATAAATAATTGTGAAAAAAATCATTCTTACAAAAAATATTACCTGAATATCAATAACAGAGTTTTCATGAGAGACACGTGGAGACCACCAACCCGTGCTTGGTCAGCGTGGTGGACTATGGCATATACATATATATATAAAGGGAGGCCCACACCCAGCAGTGGGACGTATAAAATGGCTGAACAGATAAAACCTCCATCAAAGTGAGTACTTTATAAGTAATAAGTAAACGAACAATTCGAATATTGATAATGCGATTTTTATTAATTAAAACAGTTATAGGTGAAGGCCCTCGAATGAACTGCATTGGACTAGATACTAGACACTAGTGCATACTACAATTTAATTGAAATATTTCCCCAAAAGCGTTTCAATAAACTTTCATAAAAACAGTTGAAAAAAAGCTTCAAATATGTACAGAAAAAAATTCAAAAGCTATATTTACAGCATTATGTATTGAACACAAAACAAAATACACTATAAGCCAATGCAGTAAAATTCAAATTCATGAGTTCCCAATATAGGTTAGATCGATAGTCATTTCTATTTTCATACACCGAAGCCGCTTCGAAATATTTTCATTTTTTGGCGATATGAATTTCAAATCTATACACTTGTTACTGTTCGATTTTTGTTCATTTTACTTTTAAATTAACTCTTAGTATAAGTTTTTTTCTATTATTTCAAAGCGAAATGACAAATTCTATCATATCCTCAGTTTTCACATTAAATATTTATGTATTTACTATATTATGTATCGACACAACATGTAGTATAATTTAAATAATATTTAAAAAAAATCGATGACTATGCCCCAACACGGAACGACCACACAAATAGGCTCTACCTATTTAGCGGCCCAAATGATGAAATTAGGCCTATAAAAAGTGGTTCGAATTGGTCACTTGGTCAATTAATTTTGATAATTGTGTCAACGTTATTCACGTATTAATAAGACAAATTAAAAAAAAACTGAATATCAAACAAAGATCCTGGAAAGCTAGGAAATACACACGATGGGTCAGAAGTATACAATATGACCATTTCGTGATGAATTCGGACCACTTTTTAAGAGGCCAAATTTCATTATTTAAACCGCTAAATTAATAGGTACCACAAAAAGAGAAGCTTTTGATAAAACTTGTCCATATTTCAAAATAAAAAAGGAAACTACATCATTTTCATATTATATCTGATTTACTCACAACACTATCACCTACACAACTCATCCCTCACGGGGGATTACCGTATATTTTAATAAAGTGATTACCGCAATATAAAGCCTTTAAGATGTAATCTTTACATCCTATTCATATTTCACATTCCTTTCTTTAATATTTCCACTGTATACGCGATATGTGTATTACAAAACCAGCCTTACTAGTAATGAATTAAGATCAAAAATCTTTTGTAAGCTATGAAAGTATTTTTATAAAATCTTAGGGATTTGTTGCGAAATAAACCTTATTATTAGATATTTAAGATGTATTATTCTTTAGAAACATTGAGAACAAAAAGAAAGCTTTGATCAATGATATTGAAAAATAAGCGTTTGGGCTTTTTACTTTCATACTCTTATTTTGTGATGACTCAAAGGGAAATGTAGAGAAGGAGATAAGAGACTGTGTGTGAAGTTTGTAGCTACTTATAATATTATAAACTAGCGTTCGCTCTGGTTTGTCCCTAAGTACGTTTTAGCGTTTAGTATGGAATATATCACTGATAATATCAGTTACTCTGTTTCGACATCAAAGAAGGACAAAAAAATAAGTCAAATTCAAACTGTACTCGTATATTGTAAGAAGAGAAAGTGTCAAATCTACAAATGCATTCAAATAGTTTATATTAGTTTTAAGATTGCATTCATAATTTAAAGTAGTAAGGAAAAAGAAAAATAAGACTTTCACGTATTTCAGTAATTTTATTCAATTTTTCCCTTCACAAGAACCTTTCTCGGACTTCAACGAATATTTGAAAAAATAGCCGAATTGATCCAGCCGTTCTCAAGTTTTGCGCTTATTAACACATTTAGCGTATGATTTTTATTTATATACAATATGAAAGATTCTCAGTTTGTTTAGATAATCATGTAGAAAACATTAAAAGGATTTGTAAAAGTATGAAATTTACTTGATGTAAAGCTCAGAGTACGTCCTGAACTAATAGATACTGGTAGAATATATCTATTATTAAGAAAATTTACTATCTTGGTAATGCGTTCTCCATACTATTTCTATATATTCATTTTACTTTAATTTAATTTTAATAAATAAATGCCGTTACTATTGATATAGTGTTTAAGATTTTTTTCAAGGGTTTTTGAGCAGCGCCATCTATTGATAAATACAATTACACCTTAAACCTTGTTACAACTATATTATAAATGAATAGTCATTTTACTTTAATTTAAATTAATTGTAAAAAAGTTTATGTTTTATATTTGTCGATAGATGGCGCTATTCAAAACATTAGGAACACTTTTCTCGGATCAAACGGAGGCACAAAATAATCATCAGTATACATTTTAATGTTTTTATTATTAAAAAAAATTAATTATAATCTCTTATCAATACAAAAGCTTATATCCCTCGCGTTAAAATGAACAGAGTACCGACCGCTACGTTATCTGAATACCTTTTTCGCTTTTATCAAACAAATACCACTTATTATACACTCTCATACGCATTTTTAACTAAAGCTCCATGATTATATAATCCCAACACTGTGCACTCATGTGCTTTTTTCATATATTTTTTCATCCTTATTTTCTCATATAGAAGTTATTATTACGCCTTTGCATTACAGGTTTCATCAAAATAAAATCAAACGTGTAGAATTTGTTAGAAACGAACGAGAATAAGTGAGTAAAGCACATCCCTTATAATCCCTAATGCCTAATATTTGACGCGATATCAGTTGATATAATATATACATTTTGCTCACATACAAATATATTCTTATAAGTTTTTATGAAATATTTCTTATAAAATATATACGAGATAACGCTATGTTACTTTCAGGTAAAATTACAAACATGAAGAGCTTTTATTTCAATCCTGGAATGAGACTTGCCGTGATTTTAAAGTGTACTCTTTGGGGTTTCATATTCGAAGGGTGCCAATAGAACCCTATTACTAAGCCTCCGCTGTCCATTTGTCCGTTTGTCAGAGGTTCATGAACCGGAATAGGTAGAGCGTTGGATTTTTCACAGAGTTTGTGAGTTTGTGACGTTGTAGGACGGATAATCTCTGGATCTACTGAATCGATTTAGATGAAATTTGGTAAGAAGATAGATTGAAACCGTGGAAAGGACATAAGATACTCTTTATCTTGGAATTCATCCCTTAAGAGGGTAAAAATGGGGATGAAAGTGTGTATGGGGAATTAACCTAGGGAGTAGGAATGACCCCCCAACGTGCGTTCACCTTGTCGTGGTGGGGGGGCTCAGTAGTGCCCGGCAATCCAACCGGGCGCGAAGCTAAGAAACGCACAGGGAGGTTGCCCACTTCGGTGGGCGGTGGGAGGTGGCCCTCTTCGGGGGGCGATGTACCTTGCGGGTTGCTCCTGGTACAGCAGAGTGGACCATGGAGCAACCCCATAGTTGTAGTGGTCTGCTTTGGCAGACCTGCCGTCGGGGCGTCGTAGTTGAATGCGTAAGCGATCCTGCGACACCCCATTAAGACGGGGGAAGGTTTTGTTGGGTTTTAGTGGGTAGTACTGGCTGTATTACGCCGGTGAGTCCCACACGTCGTGCGTAAATGCATTTCCCAACGTTAAAAAAAAAAGGGAGTAGGAATGAACCCGAGCGAAGCGAGGGTGAGTCGCTAGTAATTTATAATTTTATTAAAAAAGCTGATTATCGCAGAGTTTCTTTTAATACTTCTTCTTACAATTATAGGTTTTTTTCTTATCGAACTGGTAGCCGATGTACACTCATGACGTTCAGTATCTAAAAATTGTTTAATTTTATACAGAATAAAATTATTTAAATACGATTGCACAGCTTTATCTTGCACTAGCGACTTGCTTCCCGATACAAACTTTCATTCCTATTTTCACCTCCTTAATGGATGATTTCCGGAATCAAAACTATCCTATGTCCTTTCCAGAATCTCAAACTATCTTCTTACTAAATTTCATCTATATCGGTTTAGTAGTTTCGGAGCTCATTAGGTACAAACAAACAAACAAAAAACCTTTCCTGAAATATGCAAAAGCTCACGCCAAGTCTCAATATGATTCTAGAAAAATAATAAACTTATCTCTACGTTTTTATTATTTGAACGAATAATAATAACAAATTTGTTATTGTGTTTTATAACAACGGCGAATGCCCGAAAATAATCAATACTTTAAAGGTCCTCTTTGAAATTCCATCATCACATTGTGCGTAGAGCTATGATACAATCTATTGCTGCGTTTCCATTCAATTACAGGCCACCGGGAGACGAATTTGCAATGTAAATGATATTGCAAGCGCCCATTTGCAGGCTAACTAAGGACCGCTAACTGCATGCTATGTAGCTACGGCTACCTAACAATCTACGATTAAATACAACGGAAAATAGCTTTACAAAATCATTTTTAAATAATCATCCCTATAATCAAACTTTAGGGGAGTGATTGCTTCTTGGAATTTCTATGGAAAAAAACGTGAAAATCGATTCATAGCTCTATAGAATACACACAAACACACGATTTACCTTTAATTTTAAAGTAGGTCAAGAATACAATACAAATTGTTGATAAGCTTCAATTTCTAAGCGTTTTATACAACAATGTGAATAAGATCTGCTCCCGTTTTCATTAAGCCTTTCATCTCGCAATAAAATAAATAATAGAAGTCAGATAAAAGAAACTAGATATGCGGAGATAGAATGTAAAGTATCTAGGCTTTGAAAGTAAAATATCCCAGTAACATTAATATATTTAACTTCACGTTGATTCGATGCTCTTTACTGCGTAAAAGGAGGATTCATTAGTATATATTTTTCATTTATACAGTTAATTAGAGTTTTGTAATATGGCCATGTCCAACAGTGGACATCTTTCCACTGAATTGAAAAAATAATTTGTGATAGTGATGCGATTTTATGAAATATTTTGTATATCTAATGTTTAATACCTGCTATTTTATGAGTTTAAACCTCATCTAACAGAGAGCTTCTGTGGTTTTTGGACGAAAATATATGTCAATATCTTGTGATATTTATAAAAGTTGTCGTCCAACTTCTTTTTTTTCTTAGTAGTAAATTCATTTTAGATCAGATATTAATGATAAGTATGAAATAGATAGACTATATATTAGTATCCATATATATATATATATATATATATATATATACATATATATATATATATACATATATATATACATATATATACATAGGTATGATGAGTTTTATATCCCTTACTTGAGAAATGATTGATTCCCAATACAAATTTTCATCCCTCTTTTCAACCCTTTAAAGGATGACTTTCGGTATAAAATTTATCACATGTCCTTTCCAGAGTTTCTTAAAGTATCTTCATAAAAAATTTCATCTAAATCGGTTCAGTAGCTCCAGAGATTACTTCCCACAAGCAAACTCACAAACTTTACCTCTTTATAGTATTAGTCTAGATATATGGGCCACAATGATGTATGCTGGCAAATATAACAACTATGATTTCTAACACATTATAAAGCATTCATCCGAGTACTCGTAGTTTATAAAATATTATCTATATGAAATTATATATACGGCACTTATAAGAAAAACACTTTTTTTTATTTCTTGTCTGTCTGTCTGTTCCCCATAATCTCTGAAACGGCTGGACTGATTTTGACGGGACTCTCACTGAAAGATAGCTGATCTTATAGAGGATAATATAGGCTACTTTAATTTTAGAAAAAGAATTAGGCTTCCGCTCAAAAAAATTAAAACGTACCTAGGGACGAACCCGAGCGATGCGAGGGTGAGTCACTAGTAAACAAAATAAAACAAGATCGTCTTGTTTTTGTTGTATCTTGAGTGGTAATATAAACATACATAAGTTATTAAAAAGAATATAATATGAAATTATTTTGTATGTACATATTTTATATCTTTAAGCGAGCAATTCTTGTATATATAATCTGAATCTCGGAAACGGCTCCACCGATTTTCATGAAATTCAGTATACAGTGGGTTTTGGGGGCGATAAATCGATGTAGATTAGTCTTATATCTGGGAAAACGCGTGTTTTCGAGTTTTCATGCAGTTTTCTTTTGCATTATTCCACGCAAAATATGGTCGGTAATTTGCACGCTCGGGCATAAGCATCGTGGCCAAGCGACCAAGGTGCAAGATCAACAATCACAGGTTCGAATCTCGGTCGCATACAAAGTTTTTTTTATATTTATTCAAGTTTTTAGTTTAAAAAAAAAGAAAATTGTACTTAAGGCCAAAAACTCCGAGCAAAGTTCGGTAACCCAGGTACTGACCATTTAATATGTATATGTATATAAATAACAATTATATTTATTTGTTTTGTTTTCAGGTAATTTCTCTACGTTGTTTCTACTCTTGGTATCTGGATTTAGTAAGTTTCGACATATTTTTTTATAATGTTAATAATATAATATAGATTCTTGAAACGAGCTTCATATGGGAAGTTTAGCAAAGCATTATTATATACCTTTATTCGGAAGAAAATTTTCGAAAGAATACGTTCTACGTGGAGATTTACTAAACTCTTTCCAACCTGTAAATTATTATATAATGTGAAGTTTAAAGCACATTTAGAGTCACCTCGATATCCACCTCACATATTAAATGACCGCGCTGAAATTTTATAAGAATGAGCATATACATTTTTTTTTAAATTAAATTTAAGCAAATATATCACCGAATCATACAAATCATTGAGATTTATGTAATGCTACGAGTACTTTATTCAGTACTAAATATATTAAGTACTAGAGTATTATATATATATACATATATACATATATATATATATATATACATATATATATATACACATATATATGTATTCCTATCTTTTAAGCACAGAAAACAGTGTATTGTAGACATTGCAGTCATCAGTGGGCAAACTAAGTATATAGTCGCGGTGTAATATACTTAGGCGTTCTTTCTCCATATGTCTTCGCTCGAGCATACACAGAATTTTCTAATGTTTTCTTTAATTACATACAAAACAGAAAAAAGGGTTAAATATAATACTTTCTTAGATTTACGCGAATATTTGACATTTTAAATAAATCTATCGGATTTTTCACAAATTATTTTGATTTTTGGTTCCCGACGTTTCGAATGATTTATAGCAATCATGGTCACGGAAGAGACTGAGGTGTTAGATGTCTCAAAGGTATTATATAGTTGTTCCAGACAGCCTACCCACAAGGCTACGAAAATATAGTTTTATTTAAAGGGTTAAATATGTCATTTACACATTTAGTTCGAGTAATAACTATTTATAGTATAACAATCTTATTTTACTGACCAATGCCGTCGTATCCTGTCTATTCTGCGTGATATTGGCGACGTAATCTGTGCTCTACTGGCACGTTTTAAAACCATTAACAAGAAAATTGAATTGAATTAATACCTATTGTAGAATGTTATCTAGTCAAAGCCTATAGAACTTTTAGGGTAACAGGCGATGCTTGTCAGATTAGTTAAGTTAATCGCTCACAAAGTTGTTAGTAAATTGTGAGATTTATACATCCATTGTAATTCATAAAGTTTTAGTTCTAAGAAGTCGCTAACTTTAAGACTTTAAGCCCTTCGAATTCTAATTTAGTTGATTAAAACTGAAACGCATTTAAATGGCAGTTGTAAAATTTTATTGGTCCGTTAGAGCTCTCATTACTTGGAAATAGGCTAATTACTTTCGGATATAGATTATAAAGATTTGTGTTTTGGAGGCAGTTCTATCGCCATTTGATTATTGCCACGACGAAAATTTTCATCGAGATTTTCATTCATATAATTTTTACTTTCTATGTATATCCAGATATAAAAATAGTAAAATGAAATTGCTAATGTGGCAGTTCGCCACGACCAGATTTTATGCAAAAATAACCTGTTCGTATAAAAACTAAGTATAATTATGGCATATTTTCGTACAAGTTTAGGGAAATTCCTTTAAGCTATAAATCTTTTAATTGATTCATTAAAATCAACTCGAACAGCAGAACATTCACAATAAAATCTAGCCATTTTAAGAAACTTACCTTTTTTCAAGTCGGTTCAAGTTCTTCTATCTATATATATATAATAAAATTCTGAGTCGAATCAGTACATTAAATATTTTTTTGGAAAATCTTATTGATACAGGAATCTATAATTTTTAGATTTTTGTTTGTTTGCCTGTCTATCTGAAACGCATCACGAGAAAACTACTAGACAGATTTTGATGAAATATGCTATGGCGATAGCTGGTTATTCACGTCAAAATATAGGATACTTTTACTGCGGGAAAATATCTCGTCTCTGAGAAATCTATACTAACCGTATAAATATAAGCTTCGCAGCACTTTTACTATTCATCAGAAAAAGTACCCATACATTGTATATAGTTTCTCTTTCTTTCTTTTAATTCGATAAATAACACTAACTAATGCATTGTCCATCAGTCGCTTTCAAAATTAGCTTCAATTTGGCTTAGCTTTGAACAATCAGCACAATTATGTCAATTACTACCGGAAGTGTTTGTGCAAATGGCAACTGATTACCCACCGTCGACATCATCGAATTTACTTCAAAAAAACATAACTATGAACAGTTTGACTGCCTCAAAAAAGAGCCGTGTTCAGCTCTTCTTTAAGTCGACGTCGACAAAAAAGACGACGTTCAATTCGAGTTGATTTTTTATACGAAGAGCCACTTTACCCCACTTTAAAAGGCTATGTAATTCTGTGTAAATTTCATGAAAAATACCCATTAACAACATTTCTAAGAATTTTATGCTTTTTAAAGTATTTTTAATTAAAAAATATGGCATTTAATTTATAGAGTCCACAGTTTAAAATATATTCACTACATTCTGTGTCTGCTCTACGCCCCACTGCTGGGCACGGGCCTCCCTGGGCCTCTCTTCAATACAAGTGATATTAGGCCACCACGCTGGACAAGGGCAGGTTGGCGGAATTCGCATATCTTTCGAAAACTTGCTAGGTTCTCTCAGATATGTTAGTTGTATGGTAAGTTTCTTCAAGATGTAAAATCATTAATTATTCATTTAATAATAAAGGTAATTTTAAAAACTATGTCTTTTTATCGATTTATCTATTATATTGTACATGAGCTTAACGAAAGTATTGATAAAAATTGATAATGAATAAAAATTCATCAAGACACTAGAAATCTCAATCATTTAGTAACGCTAATTTTATTAATCACACATTTATGTACGAGTATAACAATCGAAGGAAAAAGCAACAGAATTTTCACAAAACACGAAAACCTCAAACGAAATTTCTTCACAGACGATAAACTTTTGTTTCACGATCTCTTATTGTTAAAACCAATAAAACTAACAGCTTCCCTCCATTACAATTTAAACCTAAAAGAAAGTGTTTGGGAAAGGAACAAATCAAGGGACTATTCAGAGGATCATTCATTAAAACTTGTTAAGCTACGTGTTTTATCTGAGGAAAGATGTGAGTTCTGTTTTTTCTTACTCTAACTATTGTCTTTAAGAAACAAAAGTTACAATTAACTATCAAGTTTTTAGTTTTTCTGCGGCTTTGACCGCGTTGTTTTTATAACTAAGAGTCGTTCCTAAGAGTCGTATGTGTAATATTACCTACAAGCGTTTTCCGGCGGTTCCGCCCGGGTAGCTCGACTATTTATAACTATATTTTTATAAATAGTCTCTGTAATAACCTGATGTATAAGCTATATCACTGTAAAGTTTCATCAAAATCTATTCAGTAGTTCGGTTTATGCTTGAAAGAGTAACAAGACATCAATACATTCTCATGAAATTATATTATTAGTAGGATCTTTAATCTTTCTTTTTATCTATACATATAATAAAATTCTAAGTCTAATCTGTACATTAAATATTTTTTTGGAAAATCTTATTGAAATAGTCATTATTATTTATTATCGATACAGATTCCGAATCTATAGTTTTTAGAAGTTCTGTCTGTCTGGGAACGCATCACGAGAAAACCACTGGACAGAATTTGATGGGTATGATGATAGCTGGTTATTTGGGTCAACATATAGAATACTTTTTACTGCAGGAAAGTATCTCATCTCTGAGAAATCTGTACTAAACGTTAAAACGTAACTAGGAGCGAACCCGAGCGGAGCGAGGGTGAGTCGCTAGTATGACTATAAAATGTAACAAGAATATTTCAAATCACTCTTTACATATTAGTATTTAATATACATTTATACAATTATAAGCCTTTATTATTCAGTTTTAATATCTTTTAAAATTCGGTCACCCTTAACCGATGTTATAAATTCGACAAATCCGTATCAGAGTTTCAAGCCGAGTTATTAATATTGATGGCGATCGCTTGGTTTACACTTTGGCTTCTCCCCGAATTTATTACTTTTTGTTAGATTAATTTTGTCCTTGCCGTTGCCATTTTAGGATTTATTTACACTGTACGATTAAGTAACTTTAATAATCGAAAAACTTTAATAAATTAAATATTCATCAACATAACAACTTGCCTGCTTTGTGGTAAACAAATTGGTATGAAAAAAATAAGAGCCATATATTAGTATATTAGGGATCAACGTTAAAATTAGAACACAATACTTTATTGATTTATTAACCAATAGAAGCGGGATCAAATACCTGGTTTTGCACCTGTAATATTTTCATGTACAAATCATTTCCGGCAAAATTACCGTTTATCTCACGGTGAAGATTTTACGTGAGGAAGCCTGCATATCTGAGAGAACTTAGCAAGTTTATGAAAGACGTGTGAAGTCGACCACATCAATAAAAATAGTTGTTCACTCTACCTTTGATCAAGCTCTCTCTGCATCTTTGTAAAAATTCATTGCTTTATTTTTCGTGACAGAAAGACAAATTAACAAATCGCCAATGTATTTTTGCATTTATAATATTCTAAGAACTATATTTAAAACTTTAAAAATAAAATTTGTTGCTAATAACGCTAATAATAATAAAGAAGTTCAATCTTAAGGGATGCTTTAAAGAGGTATAATATCACTTACCCCATCTCTACCGCAATTCACTTTCATCCCATGAAAAGATACCGCGATGTAATCTTACTTCCGCCGCAACACTCATTGATTTACAATTTCGCCTTCGAAACTTGACTTGAAGTTAAGTGCGATAACTGCGAAGTAGCAGCGGCAATTCACAAAACTCCATTATAATAAATTGACTGCTGCTTCAGCATTATGAATATTTAATGAGAGACTAGTCACGGCTAGCGGTTTTGCTCGTTTTGATAATTTAACTAAATATGAACTGCATTTTGGAGAGATTGCATAGCTGAAGTTACTTTAGTACTTTCTTAGATTTACGCACATATTTGAACTTTTAAATAAAACTGTCTTTTCAACAAACATATATGAATAAATCTGCGAAATAAAAAATTATAATTTTTTTTTATAAATACCGACTTCCGGGCAATAAAAAGTAAAAAATAACTAAACGGGGGTTTTCGTTTAGTATAGATACTTAATCAGATATTTTCGAAGTCTAGTCTAATCTTAAATGTTTTTAATTAAAACCTTGACCTACGTAATAAGAAAAGTTGTATTAGAATATGTTCAGCAATTCTCGAATTCCATTTAAATTCATTGAAATATGGTAATGGAAATATTATTATCATCATCAACTGCCAGCCCATTTCCCAAATTACTTGGGATCAGCGCAGAACGTCAATACTGCTAATTGGTTTTAGCGAAAGTTTTCTGACCGGCGCGTGCCTGACGTCAACCCTCTTTGAGAATGCTGTTGTTCACCCGCCATCGAGCAAGGGGCTCTAAGTGTGATATCCCAACGTCGTCTTCTACGACACCCACAATAGTTGATGGGGTAGCCCTATTCTAACGCGAGCCTTACAAGGCTAAAAAATATCACCATTGAAATTGAAACCCATAGTCCTTGACTCATAGAGACTTCTTAAAAACCTTATTTTACGATCTCTGCCGCTGACAAGAGACCGGCTAGCATTCTTGTCGCATGTTCATCCCACGCGGGCATGACTTGTATATTAATTATATTAATTATACAATGGACATTTAAAATAAAATTATCTGTTCGTATTTTTCCGCAGATTTATTTAGATTTTGGATTCTCGACGTTTCGAATACTTTACAGCAATCATGGGATAGACACTTATGAGCTTAGTCTCTGCCAAAAAAATAATTTGTTTAAATTGTTAAATATTAGCGTAAATCTAAGAATGTATCAAGTATAAATTTGATTCAAAAATAAAAAATGAAATCAAAAATCAAAGTATTAAGTGTAAAATTGTTTTTAAGCACTGTCACTTTATTTTTTCTAACAAAAAAATTAAATGTTTATATTATCTGATCCAAACACTTACAAATGAATATAGAAGTTTTCTAGTTTATTTGCTTATCTCGAATAATGTATATAATAAAAAAATCTAAATGTTTTGGCAGTACGATATAATATACCACTTGTTAGATTATTTTAAGTCTAGCAATATTTCTATCTATCGTAGGTTAATTTGACCCTTCTAGTCCACGTACTACAATGGTAAATCCCTTATAAGCAATTTATTTTTATCCTTCTTTCTATCGCCTTGTTATTAAAATGGCTCTCGATTTAAACAAATATTTATATTTTGAGATCGTGGTGCTTTTTCTTGTATAATTTGTCTACAGTTACATATTTCAGCTCATTTAATAAGCTGTTGCACTTGAATGCACATTATTTTCCGCAACGTTTCTCCCAACGAAATATATTTTTCTTCTATATTACTCGTTTCTTTATTCGATCTCACTCTGAAATAAAATCCAGTGTAAGTAATAAATGTAGCGAGCTCGATCGCGATGGCCTTCTATTTGTGGTGTTTGGTAATCTGAAAATACAATTATTTGGTTTTTTAATAAGTAACAATACCTGTTTACTCTTCCAAAGTTGGTGTAGCTTTACTTAATTGGCGTAAGACAAATCATCTTCGAAAACTCCTTTAAGTTATAAAGCAAAGATTCTAAATTAAAATTATTTAGATATAATCCACCCACACTTAATTAATGGAACATTGATTGATTAAAGTAAGCATCAGTAATATCTATACTAATATTATAAAAGAAGAGTTTGTTTGTTTGTTTTGAACAGCGCGTTCAATAAATCTTAGGAACTACTAATCCGATTTTAAAAATTCTTTTTGCTAGCTATCTATTACACTAATTGGATGAAAAGAAATATCTATACTTGTATAAAGGTAAATTTCGTAAGTTTGTATGTTGAAGATTAATCCCGAACTCAAGTTTTAAAAAAACTTTAAAGAGCTTATATGATCCTTAAAAAGCTATTAAGATGCCATGTGGGATATTTCCATAGCAAAAGTCACTAAAAACGATTTTTTTCAGACTTGCTCCGGCGAATTTCTAGCATGTTAATACTTTTTTAATCAATAAATTCCACGTGAGTAAAAGTACCTATCAAATTAAATATTTTCTGCGATCCGATATTTCAATAACAAAATCGAGGTATTATTTAATTTAAAAAGGCTGTTAATATCCGCAGACCGGCAGTTTTAATTAATCATTGATTGTGGTCGCCGGTTTTATTTCGATGAAAATGAAAATTTATTATTAAATATTTTTGAATTACCAATTTTGTGTTATTCGCGTTCAATATGAAATTGTTGCGAAAGTTTGCTTATCAAACTAAATATAGCTATATAAACTTCTCTATTTTCTATATAGAATAATTATGTTTATTTCCAAATTCTAATTTTGCCAATTCGTAGGACGAGACGGTGCTTATATACATAACATCTTTCTTACTTTGACCTTGAACGTGTTTTGTATCTAATCAATTCCAGTTTTACATATAAGCTTCTGTAGGTTCGAATGGAATAAGCTTCTTTTCGAACTAAAATTTTAGTAAAAGGTAGTTTTAACCCTACCTTATATCGCAGTGTAAACTTTCATGTAGCCAAAACTCTAAAACAATAAATATAGTTTTCACTACCTTTGACTCGATGTTCCATCCATCTTGGCTTCCTAAATCACAATCTCTATCAAGAAATCCACAAGGCTTCTTCAATTTTTTTTTAAATTGTGATAGCTTTAATGGCATGACTAATGCTTGGATATTACAATACTATTTTTAACCTCCGATGCAAAAACGACGGTATGTTATAAGTTTGACGTGTCTGTGTAAGTGTCTGTCTGTGGCATCGTAGCTCCCGAACGGATGAACGGATTTTGATTTTGTTTTGTAGCTGAATTATTTGGGAGTGTTCTTAGCTATGTTTGATGAAAATCGGTCCAAAATAGTCGGGGGTTATTCAAATTTTTATTTTAACCTTGTTTATTTAAAATCTATCCTAAATCTATCTGCAATTTTACATATTACTGATGTACACGCTTTACTATCTCAATCGATTGCAAGATAATTTTTTTATTATAAACAACATATCAATATAAACACCTGTTTGTATGTAACAATATATATATATATATATATATATAATAAAAACTTCTTTTGTACATTACATGCAAGCTTTCAGTAATATATATATGTAAACGCATAATGCATAAAAACTGCTGGAGATCCTAGAATAATTAGTTATATACTATAACTATATTGTATATGCGTGATTTTAATGTATATACGTGACGTATATTTCTTATTTGCCCAAAATTTCACGTCTTGACTAAAAATAACTTTAAAATTACATCCTTTTAATCTCTCTTTATTACTTCCTAAACATCTCCCCAAACGTTTGGTGTTTCTGAAAATTTTCAACAAACAATCTTAATGATTGTTTCGTAACATATACAATATAAATTAATACTGATAAATAATAGATAAAAGCTAAAGTTTAGTAAAAGATACACGAAACCCCACTAACATATACTAAGAATACGATATGACACTATCGTGTTATGACATTAACTGTTGTAATAGACGCCTAGCGTCAGCCCTGTCGTGTGGCAAGTAGATAGGGTTGGGAGGGGAGAGTTTTAATGGGCTCATATTTCGTAATAGCGGAACCCCCAAATTGATTTGCACATATATTTTATAAATACGAAAGCTTGTTAGTTTATCCTGCAACCAACAACATGATTCTCTGCTTAGAGGTTATTTTAATACGTCAAGAGTTCACGTATAATATTAGTATCTTCATTGTACTATCGTTTGCCAGCGGTGCCATGTGTCTTATTTATGTAATTATATCATCTAAAATCATTCCTAAATCGATTTTTATATCTTATAAGAATCGTTATGTCAAATTGCATGTTTCTTACATTTATAACCTATTCATTCAA
This sequence comes from Brenthis ino, assembly GCA_921882275.1. Lineage (NCBI taxonomy): Eukaryota > Metazoa > Arthropoda > Insecta > Lepidoptera > Nymphalidae > Brenthis > Brenthis ino. The sequence goes on along the minus strand of OV170222.1, from coordinate 23,367,853 downwards.
CATATAGGAAAAAATACAAAAACTAAGAGATACTAATATGTAAAACCTAAGAGTTTGGTTTTTGGTCATCCGAACGCGGGCGGAGCCGCGGGTAATGCTAGTATATATATATATATTTATATATTGTAATATTATTTAAAAACTTGTAAAACCATTATCTTTTTCAAAAAGTTTCATAAGTTCACTAAAGCAACAAAAGTCTCTAATTAATTTTTCACGTCCTGTTCAACCCTACTGCTAGAATATTTACGCAAGTAAGGGTTGACTATTTATAGAAACAATCGATGGTGCACTAAAGTGTTATAAATGATAGAACGTATGACTTGGTAATAAAGCACAAAATACTTTGCCATTTTATGTCATCAAAATTTTAGCAATGTATCGTTATGATAGGACCCTATTTCGTACAGAAAATCTGTTTTGAATAGATATCAGATATCTATTCAATACCGATTTTCTATACTACTTATAGTATAGATAGTAGATTCTGCTGATGAGTATTCAGAATGGGACGGTTTACCGTAGTTTCCACTGACACAGACTTTCAAAATAAGCTATGTATATAGCACTACGTTTTGTTTGACAAGTGCTAGCAGCGGAGGTCCTACCATAGAATTTCATTTATTCTAACAATTTCCGTTTTAGCGCTACCAATAGGCTACGGTGACTGCTTTCCATCAGGTCATATGATTCTTGCTCCTTCGGTTGTCCAGATTTATAGAAAAAATATTGTCATTTAAATTTAATCGATGAACTAGATCTAAAATACCATTCTAAATGGTCCTGACTGACCACACATTCGACACCTATATTAAACTAAACTATAAATAGACCTCTAACAGCAAATTCTAATAACCTATGTATTTTTGTTTATTGAATTTAGAAATTTGACCATAAGTTGCATAAAAATTATGCCGAATTCCTATTCCCAGTAAACTAACCATAGATAGCTTCTATTACCAAATTGGATTTGAAATGATCGAAAATCAAACAGGTGACTAAGTCCTTTAGAAACTATTTACTATGGACTATAATTTCATGGGAACAAGTTAATGTACTTACTGAAATATAAAATAGCCTGAGTTACTCTCCAGCCCACAAACTATCTATAAATAATATAATAAAATTCTGAGTCAAATCAGTACATTAAATATTTTTTGAAAAATCTTTTTAAAATAGTCATTATTATTGATACAGAGGCCGAATATATAGTTTTTAGAATTTTTATTTGTCTGTCTGTCGCTCTGTCTGTCTGAGGACGCTTTACGAGAAAACCACTGGATAGATTTTCATGTATAATGATAGCTGATTATCCGGGTCAAAGTTTAACTTTTTACTCATCTCTGAGACATCTATACTAAACGTTAAAACGTAAGTTTTTATATAAATCATCACGTTTATATTTGTTACACCATATATGATATATTATACATACTTATTCAAAACCAAATTTCGCAATATATTAGTAATAATTAATGTAAAATCAAAATAATCTCATATGAATACACGTCTCTAGCAGTAATAATAAAGGTTTTTTTTTAATTTTATATCAATATCACGTCATATTTGCACGCCGCTATTTTTCCGGTCACCGGCTACATATGACAAGAGTACTTATGAAAGTACTATTTTAAAGCCTCGACTTTTATACACGTCTGAAAAGAGGTCATGTGATAAAATGAAGAGACCGTTTTTTATTATTATTAATAATTTATTTTTTATTTAACATGCGCTTTATTTATCTGACGAGCTATGTATCGAACGGCTTTACTTTCGCGTTTTTTTTTTTTAAATATTAATCTACTAGACTCGGCTTTGATAAGCCTCATTTTGTATGGCAGCGTGCATGAAAAGTATTTTAAATGGTATTATTTTTGTTAAAAATATATACATAGAAAAGGTGAAAAGCTTTGCTGGTGAGTCCCATATAACTACCTGTATGTATGCAGGTGGTATGCCTAAATACATTTCCCAACGTTAAAAAGGGATAAGTCTTACTAATACTACTTACTGAGTATAAAATTTCATATACTCGAATACAATTTTTAACTATACATATATAAATGCTTACTTAAATCTACGTATGCAAAGCTAGAAAGGCAAAGTGAGTAGAATCGCTTAAAACTATGTGAATAAATTACTGCTAATTTATTGCCAAAAGCTAAAATTTGATGCTCTTATATTTTGGCAGAAAGTTAAAAAACTGCTAGCTTTTATTTAAGCTAGCAGAGTCACCGCCTAACACGCTAACCGCATATTAACACAGCGTCAAATCAATTTAGCATTAATTTAGTGCTCAATTAGTGTTTTAAAATTGTAGAGATATATATTAGTTTTCAAATATTTATACATTAAAGGTAAATAAAGAGCTCATTATTAACACTCAATTAATTAATTATTATCATCTTTTAAATTTTATAACAAAAATATTAACACATTAGTGTCAATAAAATAAATGCATTTTTTTATCATTCATTTATTCAATTCATCTACAACCACAATGAAAACATCACCAAAAATATTGTATCTAGACTTATATACTTATTATTTTTAATGCAAAATAATAAAAAGAGGCAGATCTAAATTAAATTTTAAAATATATATGTATCAAAGTGAAGCAAAATAATTTCATTACAATTAACAACTTTTTACTATATTGATCGCCATCTATGAACAGAGTATACATAACTATTATCAAAGATTGTGCTAGCAACGTAGTACCTATTATTGCCGCTAGAAATACAAGAGTATTATTGAACTTTATATTTTTTTAAACATCATATATTTATCCATATTTAATTTTCCCTTACTTTGAATAATTCTTTAAACACTAATTGAGGACTAAATTAATGCTAAATTGATTTAACGCTGTGTTATGCGGTTAGCGTATTAGGCGGTGACTCTGCTAGCTTAACTAAAAGCTAGCAGTTTTCAAATTTTCTGCCAAAATATAAGAGCATCAAATTTTAGCTTTTGGCACTAAATTAGCACTAAATGAACACTAATTTATTCACATAGTTTTAAGCAATTCTGCTCACTTTGCCTTTCTAGCTTTACATACGTCTTAAATCTAGCTAAAGAAAAGAAAGCTTGAAAACGTAAACCGGAAAACAAACGGGAAAACTTATTTCCGTTAGCTCTATAAGAAAATTTATACGAAGCTATAAATAAAAATTCGATAAACAATGTAAATAAAACTGTCTTTTCAGATTTTTTCGCGGACTTATTTCGATTTCTCGTTCCCGATGTTTTAAATGCTTTACAGTAATCCATCACGGGAGAGACTTAGGTTTTAGACGTCTCAAAAATCATTATATATCTATTATAGACAGTACCTACCAACTAATTATTTAACGATTTTAAAGAAATAACGTGACCATGATTGCTGTAAAGTATTCGAAACGTCAGGAACCAAAAATCCAAATAAATCCGCGAAAAAATCCGAAACAATAGTTTTATTAATAATGACAAATATTCGCGTAAATCTAAGAAAGTATTATAGGATAGATAAAATAGCTTTTAGCTTCTAAAATGTAAATCTTTCTTTAATCTAAAAACGTTTGTATGTTCAAAGTATCTCATCAAGATCTAGATATGATGTAGAGTTGGTATAGAATACCTCGGTAGTGCCGATCTATTCCGGTCGCCGCGCACCATTGTGATCTTCTTGACATGATACTGTAGTTTGTTAAAGATACACTCCGATTAACTTATAACTGGGTTAAAACCATATATGTGAAGAATAACTTAGCCATTTAAGAGTTATATTTAAATTATATTTAGATATTAATATAGAAAAAGATCTTTAAGGCGAAATAAGAGACAAAGAAATATTTATTTTTAAGAAAAATAACTAAATACATATATTTTATTAGACTCTTAGAAGCACTTTGATTTTGCTTATACTCGTAACTCGATTACAATATAAAATGGCTAGAATAATAATAATGTCTTTTTTAATTGTCTCAGTTATAAAGTAATATTTCAGTGATAGGTTTTAATTTTTCATCACGTAAAACATTCGGAAAGGAAAAAAAGGCGGAAGGAAATAAAATCCATCAAAAGCATTCTGCATACAGAAAGACATTTTTTTTTAAGGATTCAATTTTTAAGTATTAAAATTAAAGGTAATTTCCATCACAAAGCTTATTTCGTACATCGATTATTGCACTTTTAACTAAGATAATTTCTGCTTTGTTGGTTTTGACATAAAACAAACGAACAAACATACACACGTACCATTACTAATTTATATTAGTGTATAATTTTAAATGTATCTGTGGGTTATCCCACAGATACATTTAAAATTATTTTACTTACGTTTCGTTTACTCTGCAGAATATTTATCAAAGTAAACCAGCGTTATGTAATCCTTTAGACAAGCGAATTGCGGAATGGTATCAGGGCGGGCGGTTTGTTACAATGCAGCGTGGGCGGGCAGTGACCGGAAACCAGTCACATTCAAATTTAATACATTTGAACTTTCTAAGTATTAGTATATTTTATGACCTACTCGATGGTATTTTAGTAATTTTAACAATACAGGAAGTAGTATAATATGAAACAAAATAATAATAATAATAATATAATCGTTTGTAAACAATATTTTCCATATTAGTTTGAATTATTTTATAAACTTAGCCATTTGTTTGGAATTATGTGTACTTCAAGGTTTAGACATTTTTGTTATGTAAATAAAATATTTAGATAAATTTTCTTACTTTCTTTTCTGATTTCGTCGTAACATCATTATTCTTCACTAAAAAAGGTACACCGACTTCAAAATTACTTAGAAGTAATTAGTCCAAACTTAAAGGTGAACTTTTTTGAATTTCACATTGGAACACTCTTGAATAACCAATTTTATTTATTTATTTAGATCCTTGTGATAATTGGAAGTGACTAACGAGACACAAAAACGCGAAGAAACGCGAAACGCGACACTCGAAAAACTCGAAAAACGCGACACTCGACGACACGCGAAACTCGAAAATCTGATGGAAATATGCGACGTTGCCGTATTTCTTATGCCACTCGAAGACACTCGATTACTAACCTACAGAAAATAATCAGAAGTTTCTTAACTCAAGTTAACACTAAACTTTGAGTGTTAACACTCAACTTTGAGTGATAGCACGACTACTCAGTGAAGTTGTTTTTAAAATAATGTTTATAAAATAAATTACAAATCAGTGAAATAAATTATAAGTACTTTAATTAAAATTTACTAAAACTGTTATTTGCAAGATATAATTTATTTTTGTTAAAATTATAATTGCATAAAAATTTTGTTTGAAAAACCTGAACGAAAACCATATCCAAAAATGAAAATATTAAGGAACACTGAACTTTGAGTGTTATACTCGACTGGAGTAAGGAAGCCACATTCTTTCATTGTTTATTTACAATTAAATGACAACTAAATTAAAATTACAATATTGTTATATTACAATATTCTTTCATAGAGTGTACATACACGTTACATCTCTAACTTTTAGAACAGCTACTACAAAACCAAGCAGTTGTTGGTTCTTTCTTAACGTTAACGCAGGGCCAATCGAACCAAAGAAGACATCGCTTACATGTAATCATTGTTTTTGTTAATCGTCGAGGTTTTTGACACGTACCACACTTGATTGTAATTCTTTTCCTTTTCTTTTCGACGATGTCATTCAAGCGTTTGTATGCCGTTGGTTCACAAAATTTTTCCAATGCTTGAATGACATCGTCGTCTGTATTCTTAATCGCATCCGTGACAGTTTTATCATCTACATTAAAACTCGCAGATTCTATTTTACGTTTTTTTGTCACAACATTTAGGATTAAATCATCTGGTATGAACCACGAAAGCATTTCGGATGCTTTTTCTTCATCGCTCAAATCCTCAAAAGCTATCAATTTTCGTTTGCTACTTCGCAACTCACACGAAAGCTTTTTAGCATTTTTTGGCACTGTCACCTCTTGTCTCGGTGTTCCAATAGCTGTTGGTTTTTTGGCCGTCGGTCGTCCCCTCGTCGTGATTTTTGTCGGTAAAGTTACGTCATCGTCGTTGGCAGAAAAATGAGACACAATTCCTGATTTAGTGATAATAGACACTTTGTTGCATGATTGTTGGCCTATTTTAGAGATATTATCAGATTCAGGTTCGAGATCAGATTCACTATCTAGATCAGAGTCAGGATCAAGTTCACAATCGAGATCAGAGTCAAAATCAGAAGGAGGTTCAGATGAAGTTTCAGCGGCAGGTTCAGTGCGAGGTTCAGATGAAGTTTTAGCGGCAGGTTCAGTGCGAGGTTCAGATGAAGTTTTAGCGGCAGGTTCAGTGCGAGGTTTAGATGAAGTTTCAGCGGCAGGTTCAGTACGAGGTTCAGATGAAGTTCCAGCGGCAGGTTCAGGGCGAGGTTCAGATGAAGTTTTAGCGGCAGGTTCAGTACGAGGTTCAGATGAAGTTCCAGCGGCAGGTTCAGGGCGAGGTTCAGATGAAGTTTCAGCGGCAGGTTCAGTACGAGCTTCAATGGCAGGTTCAGAATCAGCATCTTCTAGTGGAAACCATGGATTGATTTCCACTTCAAGATCAACCTCCCAATAGTTGATGAGGGCTGTCAGTGCCTCCATGCGAGGATCAAAGGTTTTGCTCTTCAAAAGACACGCTTTCAATTTCTGCAAAGATTGGTTTGCCAGCAGTTCTATAACAAAATAAAAATAATAAATAACAATACTCGAAACCTTTTTTGTTTCATTGATTATTCAAATATCATACCTTCTTGTGGCGTAATAATCTCTAAAGCAGATTCACTAGAGTCTTCATTCGATCCGCTAGTTGAAAGCTCCTTCTCACTAACTACAATGATCTCTTGTGATAGTGTTGTTGTTGAAGCACTAGCAATTGTTATGGGTGCAGGGGTGACGTTCTGAGTTACAATCGTAGGAGAACTGTGATCGTGTATGGGGTGGCAACTGTGAAGGACGTAAGCGTCTTTTTGCTTGGTTGCTTTGTATTTAGCATGCATTTCGCAACCAGTTTTTTGGATCCTAAAAAAATATAATTATGATCAATTTGTTATCAGATATGTACATGTATTTATTATTATTATGTATTCGACTCAACGGGTATTCACCCTTTCTAAAAATGTTATAAAAATATAAAAAAAAAAATATAAAATTTGTATTGATAACTTATTCTTACCTCGCATTTTTTTCAGCTGTTTTACCACGCATTGGACAGTGATATTGGTATTCATAATAATCTAGTTGACATCCCTCAGGTCTTTTGACATTTGAAACCTCAAAAGACCTAGATCTGCCAGTGGAAAGCTCGATACCAGTTTTTTCTTTATGAAGCGCCAAACGTTTTTTTATTTCATCGTAGTTTTTCACCTCTTGACCGAGTTGAAAAATATCGGATACATCTAATCTCGGATCCATCTGATCTATCTGATCCATCGGATCGATCTAAAAAATTAAAAATATATTTAATAACCAAAGTATACATTAAAATGTTTTAAAATCAAGATTAGAAATTTTTTTTGAGTTACTTGAGTTAACTAACTCAAAGTTGACTAACTCAACTAACTTGACTAACTTGAGTTAGTTGAGTTAGTATCGGAGCATAGATAAAGGCCAACAAATAAACAAACAACTTCAATCGGACTTTGAAAAAGATGTTGATAAAAATAGTAAATATTTGATCAAAATGTCTGAACAAAACTACTACGGCGACGGAGCACGGGGCATCAGCTAGTTTTTTAGATTTTTATTGTATATTTTCAACTTACCTTTATTCAATGTTGATTGACTGTTAGACTTCTACTCTGTCCGATGGACGCCGCAAGTGAACTAACCAACGGACGTTTGTTCAACGTACAAACGATGTTTCTTCACCTCTTTGTTCATTCCAAAAAAGCCAATCACAGAAACATATTTTTGAACGAACCAATCAGAGTCCTTCGGAAAGTTTTTTCCCTTTCCATTTTTCAGATACGAATACAAACGTTCCGATATTCGTTAAAACGATTAGACACAATACACAAGACACAATACAGTCATAAAACAATAAACCCATTAGTACAAAGGCGTTCCAAACTCAAAAAATGAGTCACAGGCTCGAAGTAATAGTACCTCGTGCCTGAGTTGAGGGGATAAAATCGTAAAAATTGATAATATTTTTCTGATAGTTGAAACATGCTGGGTTTTTTGAATTCCAGATTTAACCAGTCGACGTTTTAATTCTCATTTTCAATTTTCCAATATTATTCGGCAATCTGGGGTCACTCAAAATCGTGACACCCAACAGTTGAGTGTTATTCTATTTAAAAATCGGATTTTTGTCCAAGAGCGTTTGTTTTCTTGACTAGTAATAATTAACAAGAAATCGTGAACGGTGTTATATCATCACTCTTCTTCCAATCAATTTCAAACCATTAGAGTCCGAAATTTGTTTCCATTTTTCAGATAAGATTGAAAACATTCAAACAAGTAATAAATTAATTTCCGAAGACAAATTCCGAAATTTGCTTCCATTGTTAAGATAACATTGAAAACATTCAAAAGCGCCTTCAAACGATTAGACACGGTCAAAATGTATCGAGTCGAACGACAGTCATAAAACAATAAACCCATTAGTACAAAGACGTACAAAGACCAGAAAAATGAGTCATAGGGTCGAGACATATTTAGCCTACGAAGCCTACGGGCCTTGGATAAGTGGACGGAAAATAACATTAAACATAAAATAACAACTTGTTCTCATTCTTTTATAATAAAAATGTTGAATGATGATTGTAAACAACTTCTCTCATTTTCTGTCCGAATGACCAAAAAACGTCACCGGTTACTCTGCTAATCAGAAGCCAAGATTTAATGTGTTCGTACCATGACGCAATAACAAGTTTTTGTTTTGTTATTTTTGACAATTTTTCATTTCACGAAATATACTCAATTAATTCTCCATTTGTTTCCTTAAAAAATCAGTGCAAAGAATAAAATAGGTTTTCATTTGTTTATTAAAAAATTGAGTTGATGATTTAAGTAAGCGCTAAGTAAGCGCTCTCTCTGTCTCGCAAGCCGGGCGCAAAAGCGGTAGGAAGAAATTTCCTCCAATTATAAGTCGTGTTTGGCAGGTGACTTTGTGGAAGGGCAAATCAGGGCAGTATCCTTAGGTACTAAAAGCTTTCAGACCACACTTGATTTCGGAACACGATGAGCGCTTTATTCGTTTTAGTGAAGTTTCGTTGATTTTCTTTCAAAATGTCGGTTTTGAGTAAAGGAATGAAATTTGACTGTGATCGTAAATTTTTAACGTTCTTCAAAAAATACCAAAGGGATAAAAGACAGCTTTTCACTAAGAGAAGTTCAATTTCGAGCCAGGACAAACAAGTCGCGCACAGAAATATTAATCGAAAAAAGTTTAAGTATTACACTGTCCTGTATTGCTGTAAGTACGGTGGACATGAATATGAATCACAATCAAATGGAGAACGGAAACGAGGGTAAGTTTTATTTCGAGTTTTGAAATTCACAATAATTTTGAACATATTGAAATTGAAATTCCCTATCAAATTACAGGACCAGAAAGATGGGATGCAAAGCAAAAGTTAGGGCTACTGTCGATAAAACGGGCCGACATCTCGTTATTAGGAAGGCGGACCTGATCCATACAGGACACGATGACCTCGAGGTAATTTCCAATGTTATATATTGGATATATTATGACTATACTTCAATCTTTGGTGTCTAAGAGTCACTCGAGATGAAGGCACTGAATACTTGAGTGTTCCATTTAAAAGTTGTTTTCTGAGAGCGTTTGTTTATTGAGTATCAATTTACAAATATAAATCATGAAATCAAGAACTCGATAATTTTTTCGAGTTTTTTTAAAGTTAAATTTTGAGATCAAAAGTTTTCAGAATTTAAACTGTAACTAGCTCACTTCTAAAATTCAGTTTCGAACAGGCGACGTTATAAATATTTACACTCACAAATTTCTAAAATCATAACTTCAGATTCAGAATCATTACTTCATAACAGAATCATAACACAGATTTTTACGTACAACAATTCTTACATTTTTTCATCAAACAATGCCTTAACACTAGAAATTCTGTGACTTTTCATTATTTTGGTATAGAAACATGTACCTAGAAGGAATTTTTAAAACTGCAAAAATATTTTATGTTTAACTTTGGAAGCCGGACGCGACATTTTTGTCCCCTTTGTAGCGAAAAAAATATTAATAAATTTTGTTCAAATAACAAAAAAAGAACTAAATTTGAAAGTATCGCCATTGGCTAAATTTCAATAATCAATCCCAGAATGAAATACAAATATTTCGGACATTGCAAAATCTATGGCAGAGTTTCCAGAAATAAAACACTGAACTTTGAGTGTAATACTTGATGGAGCATGAAAGCAATTTGTTTTTCATTTTTTATTTACCTGATCGGTAACAAATTTAAAAATTATAAATGTATTAAGTTGTATAAATGAGTAAAGTAATTCAATTATAATTGCATACAAACTTTGTTTAAAAAACTAAATGAAAACCATTTACACAAATTAAAATCTTAGGAAACACTGAACTTTGAGTGTTTTACTCGAATGGAGCATGGAAGCAATATTTTTTCATTGTTTACTTACCTGGTTGTTAACAAATTTGAAATTATAAATGTATGAAGTTGTATAAATGTGTTAAGTAATTTAATTTTAATTGCATACAAATTTTGTTTAAAAAACTAACTGAAAACTATTTACACAAATTAAAATCTTCGAAAACACTGAACTTTGAGTGTTATACTCGAATGGAACATGGAACCAACATTTTTTCATTGTTTATTTATTTTGGCAACTACATTAAATTTACCTGAAATTGTTATGTGCAAGACACAATTCGAAAAGCTATATTGGATAGTGTATCGTCGTTGGCACATTTTCAATAATCAAATTCAAAATGAAATAAAATTATTTGATTTTAAATTTTTCTATTTGCAGGAATACTTTGATACGCTCCCAGAGAACAAAAGACTTTCGGACCAAACTACTCAATATGTTCTCGACACAATGAAATTCGATCCAAAAAAGGCCAAATTGTTCGATTATTTGGAAACAAAAAAAAACGTACAATGGGATTCAAAAGATCTTGCAAACTTGAAGCGTCGCCATGAACCAACTAAAAATGGGAACGATTACGTGGAGTTTACAAAAATACTTAAAAATGAAGGTAACTGTCAATAGAAGTTGAAAACAGAGAAATTTAAATATTAATCATTAACTAATCGAATTTTTGTTGTTATAGGTGCATCATATCAAACTCTGATCGATGAAAAGCGCGAATTAGTAGCCATTTTTTTTTGTACGCCAGAGATGCGGAAAGCAATGAGCAAGTGGTCTGATATCGTGTTCTGGGACAGCACGTACAGGCTCCTAAACAACAATTTTGTGTTATCCTTATTCCACGTAGAAGACTCGAATGGCTTCACTAGAACCGTCGGAGTAGGCCTGCTAGCCAACGAAGAGGCGGAAACTTTCAAATGGCTTCTAACATGTTTTCGTGAAGCCAACCCTGAAGCTTGTCTGAAAATTAGGTCCATTATGACCGACAAGGATCCTTCTGAGAGAGCAGCCTTGAGGGAAATTTTTCCAGAAGTTAACCTCCTGATTTGCAGTTTTCACGTCCAACAAATTTTCCATCGACAAATAACTGTTGGAAAAAGGGGGGTAACGAGCGAGGAAAAAGATGACCTCCTTTTAATTTTGCGAAAACTAGTGTACAGCGAATCGGAGGAAGATTACGATGAAACGTACACTGAATTTTGTGAAGTTGCTCCAGAAGAAGTGATCGATTATTATAACACCAACTGGCATTCGATAAAAGACGAGTGGGTCCTGTATCGTATGAATGCTCACGGAAATTTGAATAATAATACAAATAATAGAGCAGAATCGACACATGCCAAGGGTAAACAAATAGTTCCACTACACAGCAGTCTGGTAGAGTTCGGCAAAAACATTTTTGTTTTCTTTCGGGCACAAGCGCGTCAAATCAAGATCAAAAGCGGAAAACTGATGACTACAAAATCAGCAGAAGCTTTTACAACCGCAGATGAAAAAAACTATTGTGAGTTGTTAACTCCAAAAGCCTTTGCCGAATTGCAACCAGAACTGCTGGAGTACCCTGACGTTCAAATCATGAGTAGCAATGTCGCTCAAAAAGAGTGTTCTTTCGAATTAAACGGAAGGACAATCACGAGTTCTTTAACTAAATGCAAATGTCTGAAAAATCGTTCAATGTTTCTGCCTTGCAAACATGTATTTGCTACTCGTGATTTCTTCGAGCAACCACTTTTTGATAAAACGTTGTGTGCAGAAAGATGGTTGAGAGGGTATAGTGTACAATGCGATACTGAAATTTCCAAACTCACACACTTCCCTAATTGTAGCCAATCCTCAAACGGTAGCGTCACACAAATTAGGCAGTCGAACGAACATGTCACACTGGAAAAACTTGCAAAGAAGTATGACACTTCGTTCAACTTGCTGGCTCACGTAGGCAGCTTGTCTGCGAATCAAAACTTGCAGAACAAGAGTGACTGTTTGCATGATGTGATGGATTTGTGGGCGAAAGGGAAAAATGTGCGACTTTCAAAAATAACAAACAATGAATTGAATGTTATTCAATGTACATTGAAGTTGAAGTCGACAAATGACAAAAGGCGTCATCTTTTTTGTATGAAAAAAACTCCTCGAGAAATTCAGTTGTCAGAGAAAAAAATCAAAATACTAAATCGACTGCTCTCACTGTGGAAGAAGAATGTTCCAGTTATTGCTAAAGAGTCAGATGGCGATTGTAGTTTAAATGATAGTGCGACCTTGAATACTAGCGAGATTAAAGTACCGGAACCAACTTTGATCAAAGGACGACCGAGACAAGCGTTCGATACGTACATTAAGTATAAGTAAATTTTAAGTATACGGATATTTGTATAATTTTATCGTTATTTGTATATGTAAATAAAACTTATAATATTGCAAGTTCATGCATTAATTTTTACCTAAAAGTTCAACATAATAAATAGTAGCTAAGTCCTAACAAACAGCCTCACTCAGAAGTCGTGTCAACACTCAAAGTTGAGTGTTAACTTGAGTTGAGAAACTACTGACAATTTTGTGTAGGTTTTAAAAAATGTACTTTAAAAAATGTACAATTATAGTTCAATAAATTTATTAATAAACATTTGTAAATAAATCACAAAACAAACAAGTGCTCGATAACGAATAAATTACAAAAAACAAGTGCTCGAATGAACGGAAGAAAATAAAAAATAAATACATTTTCTTGGTCGTTAATTTTTCGAATGAGAATTTCAACGCATACAGACGTAAAAAGTAAATTCAATAAATAAATTTTCTGTATAAACTTGAATGAACTTATTGAATAAAGTGATAATTTATTTCACTAACTTATAATTTATTTTATAAACTTTATTTCAAAAACAGCCTCACTGAGCAGTCGTGTTAACACTCAAAGTTGAGTGTTAACTTAAGTCGAGAAACTACTGATTATTTTCTGTAGGTTAGTAATCGAGTGTCTTCGAGTGGCATAAGAAATACGGCAACGTCGCATATTTCCATCAGATTTTCGAGTTTCGCGTGTCGTCGAGTGTCGCGTTTTTCGAGTTTTTCGAGTGTCGCGTTTCGCGTTTCTTCGCGTTTTTGTGTCTCGTTAGTCACTTCTGTGATAATTACATTGTTAGATTATTTTTCAATTAAAAACACAAATAAACTAAATCCTGAATGTATTACATTTTAAAGTAAGTACAACATGCGATAATTTTATTTAACAATTTTAACCAGAAATCAAAAAAAAATATCAATAAAACAAAATATTAATAAAAGTACTATTACATTATTACCTATGAAAACACATTAAAGTTATTAAATAATTTCCAATTGTTAAACATCAATAAATATATATTTAAAAAAAATTACATTAAATTAATGACACATTTAATTTTGTAAAAAATTACGTTGAAGATGCCAAAAATGATTAAATTGTCTAACAAATTGTGATCTAAAGATAAGCTATACAGAATTATTTGATAAAAATACAAGAGAACACTTTATTACGATACACTTCTGCAATGAGTTCCCAAATAGGTCCAAGTGGTCACTTTTCTCGTTCAGGAATTTGGACAGTCGGGAAACTGGCGAGTTAGAGCCTAAGACAGTTCTTTGGAAAGGTCAACAAGAGCAGTAGTTTGATTGCGACGACATCGAGTGAACCTAAATTTGGATACCAAATCTAGATTATCTATAGCATTGGTAAAACTTTTATAGAAATATTTTAAGTCCAGCAAATCTTCTTTTAGTCAGGGTATGCATTTTGACATTTTTTCAGGCAGGCAGTGATAGCCCAGTGGTAACGCGCCAGCGTGGTGGACTATGGCCTAATTCCCCTCGTATTGAAGGGAGGCCCAGCAGTGGGACGTTAAAAAGGGCTGAATACATGCATTTTGAAATATGCTAGCCTTTCGCTGTAAGAATAGAGTTCTTTAGCCTTACCCTGAGAGAATGTCAATGATAAAGAAATCACCATTCTATCCACTCTTGTGCAGTGTCGCATAATGCGATCTCCATACCACGCTATCATACTCTAAAACGCTTTTTAGTAAGCTGTTATATACAATTATATTAGTGCGAGCATTTTGCACTATTTTGCCATTCCTGAGAACAAAACCGACCATTTTTGTGGCTTTGATCTATTTGTGGTATTGGGTATAAATATTATCTTCTCATCAAAAACCACGCCGAGATCCCTGATAGTGCTTACACGTTTTAAAGGTAAATCAGAAATAAAATTCTGGGACTTCACTTTAACTTTATTGTGAATATGAATACAAGAACACTTATCTGTGTTTAGTATCATTCCGTTTACCTTACCATCAGTTATAAAACCTACAACCGTATTTGATCTTCCTGTAAGCGGAGTGTGTCATTATTATCGTTGATAATTTGAAGGAGCTTAAGATCATCAGCGAACATGTAAGGTGTTGAATACTTATTGAAATGAATTGAGCTCGACCGCCTTTCTGTTCAAAATCTAAACTATGGTACACTATAACCTGAATAAACACAAAGGCAAGTGGCAACTGTTAGGCACTCACGGACGCTCCCGAGCGAAGTGTGGGTAAGTCGCTAGCATAACATAATTTTATACAAGTAAATAATAAAATGTAAGACTGGCGAAATATTTCGGCTTAAAATTAGCACTCCCTATTCTTCCGGTCACTGGTTCCAAAAGGATGGGCGTTGCTTGATAGAAAATTCACTTCTCATCCAGGTGGAAAAGTTTATTTTTAATAAACTCTTTTTACATCAAAGACGCAAGAAAGGTATTTATTTCAAATTGTAAGGAATCTCAACTACAGAAGTTTATGAATTTTTTGTATTCGTACGGCAAATAATATGAAGCGTATAGTATATTTTTATTAAAATATAATATTATATAGGTTCAAGCTTCGCCTCACGAATTGCCCAAACGATCTTAATGACATATTGTATTTTTTCTTGCAAAGCGCCAAGCGATATGTAGCCGCACCCTACCGCATTTTATCTTAACTGAATCTGAACTGTATTATAATGTAAACTTATACCTTGACCTGGTTTCGAAATCACACCCTTTGATAAAGTAGACACTTTCTACTGACAAGTCGAGTTGGGAAGTTTCAGTATATGACACAAGGTTTTTCATATACTTCTTTTGTATTTAACCCTTTTTGACGTCCTACTGCTAGACACGGGCCTCCCTTCAATACGAGGAGATGAGGGATCAGGCCATAGTCCACCACACTGGCCAAATACGGGTTCGTGGACTTCACACTTTCCAAAACTTGTTAGGTTATCTCAGACATGCAGATTTCCACAATATGTTTTCCTTCACTGTAAGACAAGTAGTAATAGTGTTGAAAAAGATTCGCACATGAAAAATCAGAGGTGCGAGACCCGGGATTTGAACCCGCTTCACTCGTTAACCCAAGCAAGCGCGTCACCACTGGGCTACGACTGCCTCACTTCTTTATTTTTCAAAATTATTTGACGGCTCCCGCTTATACGTATATAACTTTCATATCACCGGCAGTTCCGATCCGATCGAAAATCCAGGATTAACCCGAATATTTCCACAGTGAAATTCCAATAAAATTACCATATCAGAGAATTTAAGTATGAAATTTGAATCATGCACTTCATAATGTTATATTAATTAGTGCAGAAATTATTCAACACCCATTTCGTTTTTTACAATTTAAAGTTTTAATAAGGAAAATGTAGTGATATTTTAATTAAAATGTTTCTACAACTTTTAGACTGATAACTTCATTGAATTTAGTTTCATATTTGTATTAAATATTCGAAAGTAAATAAGTAAGTAGTTTACGTGATTTTGTTAAGTTATTTTAATCAAGTTATTTATTACTTCAGTCAAGTTTAATGTATAGATAACTAGTGGATCACTCTCTTCGACGGGTTCGCTTCTAGTTAAAACAAATCTATTCCACAGGAACCATACATTTTTCAGCAATAAAAAGTAGCCTATGTGTTATTCTAATATATGGGCTATATTATTTTAAAGTTTCATTAAAATCTATTTAGTAGTTTTTGCACGAAAGGGTAACAAACAACCATACATCAAGACATCCATACAACCTCACAAACTTTCGCATTTAAAACATTAGTGAGATTATAATTTGCTTAACGTCTTAAAGTTAGAAACTTATAAACTAAAAAATATTTTTATAAAACGATGAATGTTATGCTGACCATACACAAGCCGTCTTATTAATACAGGTCCTAATGAAAATATTTTTTGAATATCACGTTTATATTACTATACATTAAAAAAGAAACAAAAGGCTAATTTAGTAGTAGCTTAAGTGTTATAAATGTTATAAGTAGCTCAGTAATAACGCGCTTGCTCAGGAAACCAAGTGAAGCGGGTTCAAATCGACCGTGAAGTCCACCGAACCGTACTTGCCCGGCGTGGTGGACTATGGCCTGATACCTATCCCATTGAGGAAAAACCCGTGCCCAACAGTGGGAAGTTAAACAAGGGCTGAATGAAATTAAACAGAATGAAATACTATCTACTACGTAACTAGATTGTCTCAACATTTGCAATCCTGTCAAAAGCGTTTTTCCAATTCAATTGTTTTATTTTCCTAGTCCATACTGAAGCATGTTTGTACAATATACATATGTATATATACATAAAATTACACTTCCATAATATACCCCTTGCGAGCACGTCAAAGACGTTTCAAGCACTAGAATATCTACATATGTGTATAAATTAATGCTTATACAATTTAAACTATGACAATTTAGAAATTCAATGCTTCAATTCTCTTCCAAAAACGTGTAACGTGCCAACTAACGAGCAGCATTATGTAAATGCGAGTGCTTTACGTTAATGTCATATGGGCGACCTTTTTATGTGTTTACCCCTTTTTACCCTCCTTTACCCCCCTTTACCCCTTTTTACTCTCGTATTCCCAGGGGTGACATTTTTGTTCAGACACATGTTCCGGAAGTTTAAAACATGGGGTAAGAAAGTTTTCCTGCGGATTACGATCGGGATGTTAGAAAGATTTGTTAGAAGTTTTTAAACAACGGCTTTATTAGATATAAATTGCGTTAGATAAATATATTATGTTGTTTCAGTAATGTTTTGCTATTTACATTTGGCTATAAATCTATTTAACTATATTTTGTTACTTATCTGTTTAATTATATTACTTTCTTAGATTTGCGCGAATATTTGCTATTTAAAATAAAACTATCTTCTCGTATTTTTTCGCGGATTTATATTGATTTTTTTTCTAACCTTTCGAACGCTTTACAACGATTATAGTTACGCGAAAGTAACGACTCAAAAGTCTGTATGTCTGTCTGTCACAGCTACCAAAATAAATCGGTGAAAACATCCAGAAAGATAGTTGTATTATAGCTTTAACAAACCTAAGTAATAAATGTTTAAACAAAAATAACACTTGTTACTGTAAGTACACAAAGCTTGCCAGATATTTGCTTTTTAGCTTTTTCAAAAGTTAAGTCGTTAAAGTTTATCTTATTTGAAACCGTTTGTTACAAACAAGTTAGAAAGGGTTTGTCAGTGAGTATCGTCTGTGGGCTGCCAGCGCTAGTTTTTAACTTATGTCTCGTACCTACAAAGTTTAAAATTCAGATAGGAATTTTAGATGAAATTAAATATTATGTTAATGTCACATATATTTTAGTTAAAAATATGTTTATAAAAAGTTTATTAGCTTAAAATTATGTATGTTTTCTTTATAACACTAATATAATTGCGAAATTTTGTATGTCTGTATGTTTATTGCTCGACGCTGAAACGGCTGCAATTTAGATGTACATAATTTAGTACACAGATAGATTATGACCTGGAGTAACACATCCGCTACTATATATTTTTAAATTCTTTCTCAATATTCGGAAACAAAATAGAAGCAAAATGTTTTTAATAGAATAAAATATAATATTTTCCGGCTAACATAATTTTCTTACTAAAAGTAAGGGATAACCTTCATAAAAACTCAATTCAATAAAATTAGCTAATGTAAATCGAGTTCTGCCGCGGCCGGGGAATTCATAAAAGGTTTTGGCAATTTACATAACGCTAAGTACACAATCTCGGGTATTTTCCATCTTTCGATAAAGAGTCTATCCGCTGTTAGTATCAATTGAGTGATCAACAGGATGTGGTACGAGATGTGAGTGTAACGCGATTATATACTGTTCTAACTAAATAAAAAAGCACACAGGGAAAATGTAGTGAAACCCATCTTATTTTTACTTTTTTCTTTCTATCAAGATACATATTAGGTGTCAGTTATTAACGAAGCACACAGATTGAGCCAAATCGGTAAATATGATATCACGCATTTTTCCAAGTTTACTTTGTTTTATGTGGACATCGAACTTGTTACCTCCAGCGATATACATATAAGCGATATAACAGTGCAAAATAGACATGTATTTCAGAGCTGTGAGGTTTTAGGTAGTTTTAATAATAATTAAAATCGCGTACACAACGTCCTTACTACTGGACCCTTTTACTCCGGAAGGGTTTCGGAAACATACCAAAGATACGAAATTTCGCACATGCGAAACTACGAAATTTACATGAATATCAAATAAACGCATTTGCCAAATGTTTGAATATTGGATATTGAAACTGAAAACTCTCATTAAGAGGCGAGCTTTATAATCACTGACCTGGGTTATGTCAAATTGAGATTTAATAGATTCGATAATATATGCATAATTAGCTAATTAATTTTCATCATCAGTCTGATCTAATTATGGAGCTAGATATTGACTTTCAGTTCCTACAATTTAGTCTTACTATACTAAAGTCAAAAGAAAGTATTACTCGTAATATAAATTGAAATCTTTTTATGTGTTTTTTTTGTATGTTTCAAAACTCTTCACGCTAAAGTAGCTGGACGGGTTTAGATGACGTGTACAGATAAATTATAGCCTGGAGTATCACATAGGCTATTTTTATTTGCGGGAAGCAAGTGTAAATCCCTAGTAATTAATATTTATTATATTAAAAAGTAAACATAATAAACGCTCATGAATTACACAGCCATTGCTGGGAGGTAAGAGGGTGGGCGTCGGCGTCGCGACGCTGCGGCGCCTTACATCGTGTTATTGTCCTTTCCTGACCTAAGATTGCCTTACTTCATGTTCCATATAATAACACCACCTTGCGTCATCTGGATACTTCTTTAATGGCTTTATGAAATATTTATTATATTTATAAACTAGACATGCTGAAATTATGTCGCATATGGCTTTCTTTTACCGCAAAAAATTACATAATTCGATATATTTGAATGCAAATGGAATAGTGGTCTAAAATTCGCGTTTTTAGTTATTTTGTTCGGTATAAATGTCTAACACAGTTGTATTTTGTACAATAAATAATAAAGATATTTACTTTAATATTATGTTATAAGTTATATGAAGTTTTATTTTTTTTATTATCTGAGCTCAGTTTGTAGTGACCGTACTTGTTGTGTCGTTTTGTCGCGGGTTCGAGTCTCGCTGGGGGGAGTCATTTGTGTGTTGAGCATGAATGTTAGTACTTCAGTCATGGGTGTTTATATTTATAATATGTTTGTATTTAAAGTTATATATGTGTAGTGTATCAACTATATGGTATCCATAACACAAGCCTCGTAGCTTACCATGGAACTAGATGGTTCTGTGTGTTAATGACCCAACATATCGACGCTTGAAAGGCTAATTGGTCTAAGCGACATTTTTTGCGATATTGAGTTATATACATATTCGGAATCAGCCAATTTTTCTCCGTCGTTTAAGTCATGTTTCAATTTTTTTTTACTACTTTTTCGGCGCTTAGCACCCACAGCAAAACCGTCCTCATTTCTAAGCTCATCGATCTATACGACACAAAATTAGACAAATTTGAGGACTCGTTGACTTAAGCTGTTTTGATCTTTCAAATTTTTATAACGTGTGTCGATTAAGGCATTTGGCTTTTTCGCTATGGTTATGGTTTTGTCGTTTGGCCTATTTTGAATTAAAGCAAAACAATAAGGTATGTCGTTTGGCCCATTTTGCATTCAATTCTCTATCTTCTTCTTCTATTGATCTATTGTTTTTTTTTTCATATAAAAAAAAAAATGCCGAGTTTCTATTGTTTTTGATAAAGAATGTCAATTTTTGGTTGTTTTTAGACGAGATTATTTTTTTTTTTTTTACTTCTGATTTATTATAAGCAACTGAAAAGTTTTTTTTTGTAATATTAATGTTTGATTGTTACTTAAATTAGGTACGTCCATATTCTCCCCCAACGTGCGTTCACCTTGTCGTGGTGGGGGGGCTCAGTAGTGCCCGGCAACCCAACCGGGCGCGAAGCCAAGAAACGCACAGGGAGGTGGCCCACTTCGGTGGGCGGTGGGAGGTGGCCCTCTTCGGAGGGCGGTGTACCATGCGGGTTGCTCCTGGTACTTCTCTGATAGCAGAGTGGACCTTGGCCGGTGAGTCCCACACCTCGTGCGTAAATGCATTTCCCAACGTTAAAAAAAAAAAAAAAACCTAGGCTAAGGGTGATACACCACCTTATCTTAAATTCCTATACACCAAAACGATTTTTTATAATATAAAAAAATTTACAAGACACTGTCTAAAATTTTAAATTGTATAAAGTGGCATACCAACCCTAGAAAAATATCTTATGGACGTCGTTGCTGAACAATGATGGCCTAAGCAGCAATATCTACTATAATCTATTAAGGGATCATTTTGTTTCATCCCTCTAATGGGTATCTGCATCAAATAACTTCATTCTGGTGCAACACCATTATGTTGTTAAGGCTCATGGGCATATTCAACTATCAGTTGACTTGGCGCTAAATTCATTTTCTCTCGTATTATTTTATTCTAAGTCGATGCTTGAGCCAGGTTACTTTCAGCTATTTAATTTACGATAAGCATTTGAACCATTATGCTTTTCTCAAAAAATAACTAAATTTGATGCATTTTGGACTAACCAACATAAATTTTCTAAAATATTATTTAAATAGGGATACAGTGTATTAAATAAATAAAAGTCTATCAAATAGTTGATTTTTTATGATTTTTTTTTCCAAAAAAAAAACTTTGATCCTTATTCCTGCAAGTTTTACAAAAAGTCGCTTAGATCAATTAGCCTTTCAACCGTCGATATTTATTTATTTCTCAAAAATTATATGAAACTTCTGTCACTTAATCATTTGCTATTAACGATCCACGTGAACAATGTCGCGGGTACGGCTAGTATATAACTCTATACAACTATACTTAGTAAACACATGATTAAATTAATTATATTATTTTAGTATATTTTAATCAAAATAATGGGTAAAGTCTAGTTCAATTATTTTAAGACGAAGCGAAAGCTTGTAGAGCAGCCTTAAATACCTGATATTAATGTGTACTGAAGTAAAGATTAAGTGCTCCCATTATTGAATTATGTATTACAAGATGTTACAATGTAGCGCTTTAGTACCTATTCGTACTATGTTATGTTATTAATTTATAAACCATGTGACACAGTGGTGTAAGGAGTGGTTCAGTATTTAACAATGATCGTCGTAGCTTCGATTCTTCGGTGTTAATGCTTGAATTTTATTAGGTACTAGATATACATAATAAAATTCTAATAACCCAGATCCTCGTATATATATGGAATTTTATAAGGAAGTGACTTTATATCTAATCTGCCTAAATTATGTTATTTGAGAGTTCCAAAAATTTACGTCTTTAAATAATAAAATAGAGGAAAAATATTTATACATGTATTTTCCAGTTGTAAATAAAAAATTTACGTGGTGTTACCATGAATCATGGCATCCGGCGAGCGGTAAATGCCGAAAAGTGCTTGCGCAGACTATTTACATACTGCGAAAAGGAGAAAATCTCACGTACAAATGACTTTCCTATCGTTTAATTAATATAATTTATGACTAAAATGTTCTAATCACATTGTTACTACGATATTAATATGTACGTACATTTGAACATTGTTTAAATTTAAGTGCCGACATGATGAGAATACGTAATAGCTACGTAATATGAGGTTAGATTCAATTATACAGTACACACGCTTTTATGTAACGCTTTAGATTTTACTTTGAATTCATGAAATGGTTAAGTTTCCAGTTTAATTGTGGTTGTAGACTCGCTTTTATCACTGACTTTGCCTGTTGTAAGAGAAAATTTATTGAAAGCTTAATCCTTGTCGTTTGGACTTTAGCTATGCACAGCAAGTTTTGACAACGCGTGTTTGTTATATTTTGGCAGTGGTAGCTAGTGGTAACGTACTTGCCTGGGAAATTGAAAAACCGACTTCCAGTTTTTTTTACATTTTACTTTCCACTAAAATGTAAAAAATAACTAAACGGAGGTTTTGATTTAGAATAGATACCTAATCAGATATTTTCGAAGTTGGTGAAAGCAAATCTAATATATTTAGATACGTTAAATACATATTTACCTATTAGATATTAATTTCTTAAAATATTGTCGGCTGGCACCGGCTTCGAAAATATATGATTAGGTGTCTATTCTAAATGAAAACCTCCGTTTAGTAATTTTTTACATTTTAGTGCCTGGAAGTCGGTTATTATATTTTTTTTAAAGTTTTTATTTTCCATTTTTACTGTAAACGTAATAAGCAGGTAATTTATAAGAAGAAAGTTTTTTAATAACGTATTCGAATAAACAATTTATTTAAAAAATATATTTTTTGTAGATTTTTAAAAAAACCGCTCTACCGATTTCGATAAAATTTATATGGGACCACCTGGGAAGTATACCCTTTAAAACATTTTTTTTTTCCAAATCGGTTCAGGCGCCTTCGAGTAATCGGTGAACATACATTAAAAAAGAAAGGATTCTGACGAATTGAGAACCTCCTCCTTTTTGGAAGTCAGTTAATGAATAGATTATTAATTACACGAGAGATGGAATAATAACTTTATAGTAATTATGCAGCCGGTGTACCTTTTAGTTAAGAGGTAAAGGGGATCATTTAAAAATTACCTATGAATTATAACGATTACGAATATATTACGAAGGTAATAATACTCAGTTTCGATAAGTCCTACTAACGTTATAAGCGCGAAAGATTTTTTTAATTTAATCATTTATTTCACGCAATATTTACAAAAAGATCATAAATAATATGTAAACAGAAAGTTTGTGAGGATGAATGAATGGATGTATGTATGTTTGTTTGTTGCTCTTTCACGCAAAAACTAGTGATCGAATTTTGATGAAACTTTACAGTAATATAAGTTAAGTATTAAAGTGACACCGGCTATAATTTATAAGGATATAGTAATACATAATATAATACTCAGGCGGAACTGCGGGAAAACGCTACTTGTAAATAAAACTATGAAATAATCTAGAGTATTAGTTATTCCATAGATAACCTTTGTAAGTCTTCGCGTATTTCAAAGGTTTCGTTACTCGATATCGTAAGTAATTAAGAACTAGAATTTAATATAGATGTCAGCATTTTAAGTGTAATACTACCTTTAATTTTATTTATTTACAATTCCATATTTAATTTTATAAAAGTAATGTGAGTTTAAGCGCTCAAAGTTACTGTTGAAATAAAAAAGTATCTATTACATATATTTTTTTAAATTGTGTGAATATTTTTCAGACTATTTCTTCTACTAAAACCCATAAAATTGGTGGAAATTTAATGAGATTTCAGTTTCAGTGGCAGCTACAAGAAGGCTTTTATCGCCATAATACGTTAGCAGAATAGCGGGCAAAAGCTCATAAGATAATATATCATAAGATAATAAATCAATGTTAAGTTAACAACCAAAAAGTGCAACATAATTTATATCCATACTAATATTATAAATGTGAAAGTATGTTTGTTTGATTGTTTGTCCTTCTTTCACGTCTAAATGGAGTGACGGATTGGCGTGATTTTATGTAGAGATAGTTGGAGGGCTGGAGAGTGACATAGGCTACTAAATGAATATAAATACACGAGTAAAACCAGAAACGAAATCTAGTTTAACCTAACAACCTTAGATATAACATCGAAAACTCACACAGACCGATCAATTACTCTATATCATAGTAGCTAGCCGAGTCTCTTTGGAGAAGTTGATTAGAACCAAAGACTTAGGACCAATTGGTGAAGTAATTATATGCTTTGCAGATTAATAGGTTTACAATTTAGAGTTATAACAGCTGTAGACACTATGCTTGTTTAATTACTGCGTATTACATGTCAGGGGAGTTCCTTGGTTGGAAAATGGAACGACTTTGAACTAATTTACTTATAGTTTTGTTCAAAATACTGGTATTGAGCTTTAAATTTTTATTTCTATACTAATATTAAAAGAGGAAAGATTTTTTTGTTTGTTTGCTTGTACCGAATAAGCTCCCGAACTACCAAACCGATTTAAATGTTTGGTAAAAAAATAGTTTGAGACCCTGGAAAGGGCGAAAGATAGTTTTTATCCCGGAAATCATCCCTTAAGAGGGATGAATCCAAGCGAAGCGAGGATGAGTCTGTAGTAAAAAATAACTTTTATTAAAATCTTGTTAAAAATTATCTTTATTATAAATATTTTTACAAGCATTGTTTTTTTTTTTGGATAAAACATTGATATATAATGATTCATACACACAAAATACATACACACGAATTGGAATACTCTTATTTTGAAATCGGTCAATCATTAAATTATTACAATATCAGTTACATAGCAAAGTTAATATTAATAAAACATTATAATTTATCTTTATTATATTATGGCAAAAGCTTTTGCATGGGTTATGGGTGAACGTTATACATTGTAAGGTTGCATTTTTATATATGAGCCTTTTTTTTTTTTTTTTTAACGTTGGGAAATGCATTTACGCACGACGTGTGGGACTCACCGGCGTAATACAGCCAGTACTACCCACTAAAACCCAACAAAACCTTCCCCCGTCTTAATGGGGCGTCGCAGGATCGCTTACGCATTCAACTACGACGCCCCGACGGCAGGTCTGCCAAAGCAGACCACCACAACCTTGGGGTTGCTCCAAGGTCCACTCTGCTATCAGAGAAGTACCAGGAGCAAGGTACACCACCCCCCGAAGAGGGCCACCTCCCACCGCCCACCGAAGTGGGCAACCTCCCTGTGCGTTTCTTAGCTTCGTACTACTACTACTGAGCCCCCCCACCACGACAAGGTGAACGCACGTTGGGGGGGAGGGGGGGAGGGGGGATTTATATATGAGCCTGTAAATTGAAAATAATATATGTATTTGATTAATTTGTAATGATTTATGTATAAAGCATTTATTTATGTGGTCTTGGCCGATAGGAACGTATTTTTTTTAAAAGAAAATGGACGCGGATATTCATTTGTTTTCCCGCGCTCTTGCACAGATATTTCGGTACCACTTTGTAGTGACTGGTCACGAATTGTTCGTGATTTTGTAAATAATGTAATTCTCTATTTAAAACAGACAAACAACTGTTTAGTTTCTCGCCGGCTCTTTTCAGCAGAGCTGCTTTCCGAGCCGGTGGTAGCTTCCACACGGACAGACATACTGACGATTATTAAACAATTAAATAGATATTATTGTAAAAGTACTGATTATAAAAATATATGCAAGGAATACCTCCAAGTTTTATTAGGGTCATCCAACATTCATATATCCTACATACATATATCCTACAATACACATATTAGTAAATTTAACTACTAAAATATAATCCATTGCCCGCGTTCAGATGACCAAAAACCAAATTCTTAGGTTTTACATATTAGTATACTCTTTTATATTGCAGTTATATTTATGTATAAATAATATACATTGCAGTTTTTGTATTTTTTCTCAGAAATGAGTCATTTCCGCGGTAAAAAGTATCCTATATGTTGACCCGAATAACCAGCTATCACCATACCAAATTTCATCAAAATCATTCTAGTGGTTTTTCTGTGATGCGGTAACAGACAGACATAAATTCTAAAAACTATAGATTCGGCCTTTGTA
The DNA here is from genome assembly GCA_921882275.1 of Brenthis ino. Classification (NCBI taxonomy): domain Eukaryota; kingdom Metazoa; phylum Arthropoda; class Insecta; order Lepidoptera; family Nymphalidae; genus Brenthis; species Brenthis ino. The sequence continues at coordinate 23,341,246 of OV170222.1, read as the reverse complement.
TCGATAATAATGTTTATTTCAATAAGATTAAAAAATATATATTTAATGTACAGATTCGACTTAATTACAATTTTATTATAATAAAAATACAAGCAAATCTCGTTCCAAACCGAGAAATAAATGCTGACTCCTGTAGCAGAAAACCTACCCTTACAAAATTAAATGACTACAACGTATGAGAATTTCCTTCTTGGCCTAAATTACTATAGATAATTTGCGAAAAGATTGCGAAAGGAATTTGGTCCTGACGTTAGACTGATTACTCTCAGAAGCGCTAAAATTTAGACTGAAATGAGAACGCTAAGAGACGGTAGATCTGACTTTAACACTTACTTTTAACTAACATTACTCAATTTCTAGCCTTTCTAATGTTCTTCTGTGTTTTTTTTATTTATTACAAGCAATAAAATTAAATTCGATTAAATAATATATAATTGTTTTATGTAATCCTTGATGATATACGAGTCATGTTTCAAGTACGATGTCTGTCTGTGTGCTCGTCAGTTACTGTGTATACCTGATATAACATAACTCCTAAATTAATTAATCAAATTGAAAAAATATTAAAAAAAATGATAGTAAGAATGTGTTTTTTTTAATGTCTATAACTCATGAATACAGTTAATTCCTCATATTTTTCGCATTAATGTCAAAAGACACCAAATATATTTCTATAGTTTATTTGTTTTAGTTTTATAAAGATAATGCTACAGAGACATACGTACAGACAGACAGACATACTGCAAATGTTTCTTTAAGGTTAATTTTTTATTGGATATCAATTCAAACAATTTATCGCTAAGAGGAAATTTATAATATACTAGCGACTCACCCTCGCTCTGCTCGAGTTCGTTCCTAGTTAAGTTATGACGTTTAGTATAGTTTTCTCAGAGACGAGATATGTTCCTGCAGTAAAGTATTCTATATGTTGACCCGGATAACCAGCTATCATCATACGAAATTTCATCAAAATTCTAAAAATTATAGATTCGGCCTCTGTATCGATAATAATAACTATTTCAATAAGATTTTCCAAAAAATATTTAATGTACAGATTCGACTCAGAATTTTATTATATGTACAGATGAAAGTATAGTCGTTACGTCACTTACTCTAAATATTAAAAGATGCGACCAATATTACGTATATTAGCAATTGTGGAAAGAGAATTTGCAAAATACTAAACCATCCACGAAAATATCATTAAAAATCAGAACACGCCTTTGGTGCATAATGTTTCAATTTTATCGTTTCTCTCATTAAATGCACCTGTATATCGTAAATTCTGTATTTTCCTTCAACGGCATTCAAACGAAGAGATTGGGGGAAGTAAAACTGTTAAACTGTCGTCCGCCAACCCGCACTTGGCCAGCGTGGTGGACTATGGCCTGATCCCCCTCGTATTGAAGGGAGGCCCGTGCCCAGCAGTGGGACGTTAAAAAGGGCTGAATACAAAACTGTTCAATCTTTCCGCCGATAAGAAAAGCTCATTTGTAGGCTATTACTACTAATATTATAGCGTATCTTATAAATACTATTTCTGATGGGGTTTTTTATTTAAATTAAAATATGTATGTTTTGAGTGCACTTGCATAAAAAATAGAATAATGAATGAATTTCATTCAAAAAACATTAACGACATATCATATGTAAGTCTAATCGTTTTTTTTTTACATTTAGACAAACACGAGTCTAACTTGCACTCCTTTTCATAGCAGTTAATTGCAGATCAGTTCCATAGCATAAAACATTAAATTTATGTACTACTTTAACTAATTTTTCTAAACTAAACTCTCATAAGAAAGTACCATAATATATTTACCAGTACACGATATTTATTAATTGACGACATAGATAAGTTTTTTTTAATAGTATTACTATGAGAAACAAGCCTTATGTCTCTGATGGGGACAGTGCCCTGGACACTTCGTGATAGGGAAAACTGACCACTCTATAGAAATTAATTAAAGAGTGGACTGTACTTAATTGGTTTATTAGATACTACACACAGAGTGGTAACCCGACAATAAAATATCCGCTTCGTAACGTGAGTCACATCGTTCTTGCGTCCAGCGATCCGCAGCTTTTATAGACATCCCGCTCCCCCTGCTCCTAAAACTACAAGATGCATAAAGTCGCTTACACACTCACGGTGCTACCTCGACTTTACCAGTCTTAAATCTTAGTCTCTCCCGTGACCATGATTGCTGTAAAGCGTCGGGAACTAAAAATCAAAATAAATCCGCGAAAAAGTCCAAAAAGATATGTGTATGGTAAATCTAAGAAAGTATTGTGAGAAACAAAGTCAAGTTTGCACTCGATTGCGTAAAACGGAAAATATTCCATAACTTAAAAACTACTCTTACTTCAAATTGTATCTTGGTGTACTTCCGTTTGTATTTTATGATTCCGACATCATTTACGATCGCTTTAGTTTCATGAAGAGTTAAAATTTTTACATTACATTTAAATTTGCGGTATAAAAATACTTTCAATATTAAGATGATAATTATACTTCTGTAGCGACTTGCCCTGGCTTCGTATATGTTTATTTTTTTTTAATTTTATCGTTTATTTCAGGCAATATTTACAATAAGATCTTAAATATGTAAACAGAGGCCCATAACATATATAATTTACAAACTAACATATATATTAAAATGATACACGTTATTTATAGACAAAATACGCCACAAACGATGTTGAAAATCTGGGGAATTTATAAATATCTTATGTTATAACTAACTTCTTTAATCGAAATCTTTAAATCTAAGTGAAATCTATATATATATATGCGTGCCAAAAGTTTTGATAATTTTAAGGTACAGTTAAAATCATATTATTTGTCTCTATAGTATCTTATATTGAACTTTTTATACTTTTTCATCTGCTCTACATTTATGTATGTATGCATTGTATTTATGCATTTATGTATGTATGTATGTATGTATTTATGTATATCTGTATTTAGGATATGCAATTGTGTGTAGTAAGTACACCGCCTACCATTTCATATAATTTCTCCTACGCCCTAAGATTGCCTGGAAGAGATCGCTTATAGCGATAAGGCCGCCTGCTGTGCATCATCTATTGTTTATATCTTCTTTTTGTATATTTATTTGTGGTGTACAATAAAGCATCTATCTATCTATCTATCTATTTATATAATGATTTTATTAACAACTATTTTTGGTTCCCTATATACACTGCCTCGGTGGTGTAGTGGCTAGCACGTACGGCTGCACACCCGGAGGTCCTGGGTTCGAGTCCCGGGTCGGGCTAAGTTTAGTTATTGAGTTTTTCTGTATAGTAAGCCTCAGTAACAGCCCGGAGTTGGGAAGTTGGCGGTGCTTCACCCCCGTGCCTCGGAGAGCACGTAAAGCCGTCGATCCTGCGCCTTAACTCTCACCGGTCGTGTCAAACAGTCGTCCCACCGGAGTATGAGAGTGATAGGAATAGAGAGTGCACGTTGTGTCTGCGCGTACACTTGAGCACTATAATATCTCCTGCGCAGTTGGCTAGTCTCAATGAGATTGGCCGCCGTGGCCAGAATCGGTCAGGAGAACATTATATTGTATATAATTAAAAAAGAAATAAAAAAATTTACTTATGGAACAAAGCATTCGTTTATATAACCTAAGCCAAATAATAATATTATATTATAATAAAAATCACATTTTGATGTTTTTCCGAACTTTTGATGGAAATCAAACTTGTAACATTCTGAAACCTGATGTAATAAAAGTATATAAATATGAAGTGAAAAAGAAGGGCGTAATTTTAAAGGTTACTTCAAAAATTCCATCATCCATATTAATTTTTTTGAGTGGAACTCTAATTCTTTTTCTAAAATAAAAGTAGCCTGTAATATTAGTTCCTATAAAATCAGCTATCTTTCAGTGATAGTCGCATCAAAATCAGTCCAGTCGTTTCAGAGATTATTCGGAACAAACAGACAGACAGGCAAAATTAAAAAAAAATCTTATAAGTACCGTATACAATTTCATATGCATTTAGTGAAACGCCGTTATTTTGACATTACAAACAGAACTTCAATTTTATTTACCTGTTTAGACTAGCAAGTTATTCGTCCTAGATACATACGTTTTGACGGAAAGTATAGATTTCTCAGAGATAAGATATTTTGTTGACCCGAATAATCAGCTGTTGTCATAGCAAATTTCATCAAAATTTGTGCAGTGGTTTACTCATCGTGCGTTCCCAGACAGACAGACAAAATTCTAAAAACTATAGATTCGGCTTCTGTATCGATAATAATGACTATTTCAATAAGATTTTCCAAAAAATATATAATGTACAGATTCGACTCAGTTACAATTTTATTATACATAATGTTATGTTATGATATGTTACAGTATCATCGTTTTGTTTTATTGGCTACAGATTTGAAATTTACTCGTAACGTTTACGTCCATGTACGTAAAGAATATTTTTCAATATGAATCCTAGGAACACAACAAGTAAATCATTTTTCAATTTCATTCCAAGTAAAAATCGCAGAGCAAATATCTGTGAGTTACAGCCTCGCTCGAAGCACTGAATTGGAACTGTATGTAGGGCCGGTGGCACACCGTGCACTTTTGTTTTATTTAAAGATATGTATGTTTACGATTGTTTTATACTTGTGCGTACGTGTGTATGTTTTTTATTCCTTCAAATAAAAAGGCTCTTCAAATTTGGATGAAATGCTACTATTCTCGATTTTGTGAAAGATTAAGTAAAATTTTATATAGATGTTAGTAGTCGTTAATTTACAATTGTTGAGAAGAAAATATGAATAATAAAGAAATATTTCTTTTATATATATTTTTTTCTCTATATCTCTCACTCTCTCTTCCCTTTAAAAGGAAGATAGCATATAATTAGCTTATTTAATATTTTTTTCCTTATTATAATAAGTTTCGCTAGACTCTTTATTAACATTTATTTACTTGTCAAAGTAATGAATATTGTATTAATATTTGTAGTTTGTTTTAAAACATTATATATTATTTTTAAACATTATCTTGCTTCACACACACACCTCACTATCTATATTATTCCTTAGTCTGAGTAATCAAACTATAGTTAATAAATTTCATTTATTAATAAATAAAACAGCGCAGTGTGCCCAAAGCTCATCGTCAATATTTCAAACCAACGAGAATTTAATAGCTTCGGTCGTGACATGCTTACATTTAAAACATTTTACAGCTTACGCGTTAAACTCAGTATTTTAACACAAAATGGATGTTTCATGTATTTTTAAATATTTTTAGTTCTTTTGAATTGAATATTTTATCTGTTTAAATAATTTTCTTAAGTTTTGAGATAATACAGAGTTATTAATTCCAGAAATAACAGCTTTCATATTTCTCTTTACTAAAACAGATGAATACAGACCAGCTAAATACATTAAACATAAAATATAACAACTATTTACACCCAATTATATATAAAATAGAGTATCTACTATAACATTAAAAACTTTTGAGTCTATGGAAAGCTTTTATTTGATTTGCAATATGATGTTATTGTCAACCTTTTTAACCAAGTATGAAATATGATAAAGCACTGAATTTCGGTCATCTTTTATATACTTCATTTCTTTGTCGATTATAAATAAAGCACGGCTCATTTTGTGCATATAGAATAGATTGTATTCAGCCTTTTTTAATATCCCTCTGTGGGCACGGCCCTCCTTTCAATATGATCAAGCCATGGTCCACCACGTTGGCCAAGTACAGATTGGGCTTTACATCGTCTTCCGAAAACTTGTTAGGTTACAGACAACCCAACAAAAATTCTCGTGTTAAAGGCCCCAATAATAGGTTTTCTCAAATTTTTTTCATGTACAGACCAGTGACCAGTTGCAATTTTATTATATGTATAGATGTAAGTTATCTATAGAAATCCATTCTTATTTTTAGAAAATTATATTATATTATTAAAGCTATCGCTAGTAAAAACGTGAGAAAAGTTAAAATATAATGTAAACTTAATGGTAACGTCAGATGTTAAGCATTATAAAATACGGAAAGAACGACATGAAACTACAATATCTAGGAAGTTTATAAGACAAGTGCAAAAGTCGTGTTAAAAATCTTTAATGCTATGCCTGAACTAGAACTGTCTACAAAGTTCGGAACAACAAAGCTTAGGATTTTAACTTTATAAAATAGACTAAGGTAGCCTCCGTGCGGGAAATAATAAAACTAACACGGTATTTGTATAGTGAACATGTCAGAAAACTAACAGGTATACTATTTTAATAAACAAAATCTTATTAGCTTTAATATCACACTATAAATAACCTTAAAAATAATTAATTCTCTGTAATTTTTTTCGAGATAAAAAGTAGTCTATGTGCTATTCCAGAATATAATCTATCTTTATGTCAAATTTTATCCAGATCCGTTCAGCCGTTCTGGCATGAGTGAGTAACAACATCCAAACCTCTACACTTTTACATTTATAATATTAGTATACAACAGATTAGCGATTAAACAATCTAGAGATAGAAAAAAGTGAAATGGAAAAGTATCATGAACATAGATCCACAATTGTCTTAAATACGTCTACAACAAAATTGTAAATCAAGAAATCCAAAGACAATAATGTAATAAGTATAAATCTCTTATTAGAGACATTTAGCTTCCACCGACACTTTAAAGTAAGTATATGAATATGCACGTCAAGTCGTGGAACTCCCATAAAACTACCAAACTAAAAATAACTAATATCCGGTTAATCTAAGTATATGTGTTTGAATTTCCTGTTAAAAATATTATCAGAAATCTATAAAATGACGACTTATCTGTACATTCATCTATGCCAAAAAGTATAAACGTGAAAGCTTAGATGTTTGGATGTTTGTTACTCAATCATGCGAGAGCGACTGAACGGATCTGGATGAAATTTAGCACAGAGATAGATTATAGTCTGGAACAGCACATAGGCTACTTTTTATCCTGGATAAATTGCGTTCCCGTGGGACAGAGTTGTGTTTTTTTCCAGAGGCGAGCCGCTATCAGTACATACTCGTAAATAAGTAACAGGGGATGAAACTTGAAAGTGTCTTAAATAATTTGTTATACTTATATCTATTTATACAAAGATAATTTTTTCTCTGCACGTATTCTGTATAACTATACCTACTGGTTTTAATAGGATTTTTTAGTTTAATATAATATTTTTACTTATTAGAGTTATGTTTAGTCTAAAACGGCTCGTAACAAAGTATTGAAAGTGCTGACTTCTTGAGTAAATTAGATTTGGATTTTGATTCATAAGCTTAATATGAGTATAGAGAAGCTTAAATAGCTTATGTAAAGTCGCTGCTAGATATTTGTACAAAGTACATAGATTAATAATAACTATTAAGTAAGGTAAAATTGCATAAATATTATGAATCAAATGGGAACTTTGCCTGTCACTTAAAAGCGTGACTTTGAACTGCTGAATAGATTTTGATTAAGTTTGGTAAAAAGAACTAAAAAAATCATACATATATCGGTACAGCATATTGAATTTTGTCAGGTACCTTACCCTTAAGGTTGACATTCAAATTCTACATGAGGCGAAAATTACTATACAACAGCTAATCAAAGAATCACCTTGAGTATTATACTGACCACTATCATACATACGTATATGTACATATGACACATTTTATATGCAATTATATTTGTTACTCCTACACTCTAAAATGGCTGGTCAAATTTCGATAAAAATTAGCACACAGATAGACCTCGAGGCAAAACATAGAGTACTGCTAAGCACCAAGGAACAAATCCGAGGAAATAGCTTGTTAAGTTATATTCAAGGCAGGTCACTAGAATTTAATATTCTCGCCCTTAAAAATACCAGACGTGACAAAGCCACATGACAAGGACATAAAGTGCATTAAATTGAACTTGCGCTATCTAAAGTTACCTAAAGCTATTAAGCGAGAGCCAGCGAGAGCGTCTCCGGCTAATGGAGTTGTAACTTGCCAGTGATTATGACGTCGTAGATCAAGTTTTACATACGTGAGCTTTTGTGCTCATGTTGTTAAATACAGTGCTATAGAAAACCTTTAAAGCTATTTTACTGTATCGGGGCTATTTTTGAAAGTTGCTTAGCTTTTATAGCTTCAGTATAATGTTATAATATGTTTACATAAACAAAAACAACAAATAAGCGTGAACGAATGAGACCGATATATGTTTTTATTTATTATATAAAATTCAATACGGAGAACTTTTTATTTAAATTTAGATAATTTTATATTATAAAATAAATGTACTCTAAAAGTTAGATTTTTTTAAATTAGATTTTTCTACAACAATCTGTATTAATGGCATGGATATTTATATATTATATATATAAATAATGATTCATACTGAACGGACACACTGAAAATACGGCCAATATAATTATTACCTGAGCGAGACTCGAACCCGTGATCTATGACATAGGGCATATAACTACATACAAATCCACTACGAAAGGCGGCCGTTGAACAAAGTATAAGATTTATAACATTACTTGTACACCATGAAGTATATTCTAGATTTTCAACTAAGTCGTCTCACCCCGCGTCCTACTTCTAGTAATTACAGCAATTTTACAACCTGCTTCATACAAAGACGTTAATTTTCTTTAATACTCACCCTATTCCATTTAAGTAGTGAAAGCTCTGTAATTATTGTAACGAGCTATTTTGAAAGTAGTTAAAATATAATTTGATTTTATTTATGGCTAAGACTGCATTCAGCTTTGAACTCAACTAAGGACTTATTCAAAACTTCATCTCCTCGCACTTCAATACATTATTATTATCTATACATATAATGAATTTCTGAGTAGAATCTGTACATTATATTTTTTTTGGAAAATTTTATTGAAATAGACATTATTATCGATAAAGAGACTGAATTTATAGTTTTTGAATTTCTTGTCTGTCTGTATGTTTGTCTGTCTGTCTGGGGATGCATCACGAGAAAATCACTGGACAGATTTTGATGTTTGGCATGACGTTAGCAGGCTATCCGGGTCAACATTTAGAATATTTTTTACTACAGGGAAATATTTCATCTCTAATAAATTTATACTAACCTTAAAACGTAGCGACATACCCGAGCGGACTAGAACAATTAATAATGCTAGACTTCAATATTATTCAACAATTCCACAATATTCTCAAACACATAGCTGTAGTTATACAAAAAGTTTAGGAGAAGTTGCAGCAATATTACACTCTGTAAATCAAGCGAGGGCAACTCAAATAGACAATACACGAGTATAAGCTTTTTACTGCATCAACTCTCTTCATATGTGGAGACTGCGAGGAAATTGTGAGTAGTGTTATTAAATAACTTGTTTCCGCTTTGGATTTTCAACCGACTTTCAAAAAGGGTGGTTCTGTATGTTTGGTCGACATGAAAAATTACTTCGACAGCTATGAGTCGATTTTCATAACTAGTTTTATATATTTAGTATTATTTAAAGGACAATCGACGTAATAATATATATTATGTATATATTCAGCCCTTTTTACCTCGTTAATTACATTACATCCCACTGCTGGGCATGGGTATCCTTTTAAAAGTGATCAGGCCATAATCGACCACGCTGGCCAAGTGCGGGTTGGTGGACTTCACATGTCTTTCGAAAACTTGTTAGATTCTCTCAGACATGCAAGTGTTCTAACGATATTTTATTTCACCGTAAGACAAGTGGTAATCATGTTGGAAATCTCACTTGAAAATATTAGTGACACCTGGGATTTAAACCTGGGTTTCCTAAGCGAGTGCGTTACCACTGGCCTATCACTGCCTCATACAAACATAATATATGTATGTAGGTATGTCAATTTTTTTTATTGCTAAGGGTGGAATTACTTTTGTGTATTTTTGAAGGCAGTTAAAAACTTTTTCAGTCAAAACTTAACTAACTTTTGATTAAAACACTTTAGAACATAGGTACCTAAATAATAAAAGAAATAAAGTTACTGATATTAAAGTTATTAATAATTAATTTTTTTATGTAAAAATAACCTGCATGAAATTGAATAAGTACTATTTTTTACACAAATACTATACATTTGTTATAATTAAGCCCTCACTAAATAATAAAAGAAACTCCAACGTGCAACCTCGTTTTTTGGAAATCGGTTAAAACTTAATACTTTTAATGAATATCTTTAGTTTAATCTAGGTTAGATTAAACTTTGATTAGATGAAAGGCTTAGATTTTTCTTTGAAATCTAAAAAATAACAAGCTACCTACCATATTACATACAGACAGAAAAAAACCATTTTCGATTTACGAAGAAAACAACCTATCGCCTTTATTCCGCGCACACAATGTAATTTGTCAAGAAATGTCCACCCTTTGTTGCTTTCTTGAATCGCAATGGAAATATTTACTTGGTCTCTTTTTTTATTAGAAGAATACAATTGTAACGTAATTTTATGTATAAAAAAGTTAAATTTAATAGAATAGTATTATTATGTATGTATGTATGTATACAGCCCTTTTTTAACGTCCCACTGCTGGGCACGTCTAGCTTCAATACGAAGGGGATCAGTTGATAGTCCAACACGCTGGCCAAGTGGGGGCGGACTACACATGTCTTTTGAAAACTTGCTAGGTTTTCTCAGACATGTAGGTTTCCTCACAAGGTTTTCCTTCACCATAATATCTATACATATAATAAAATTCTGAGTCGAATCTGTACATTAAATATTTTTTGGAAAATCTTATTGAAATAGTCATTATTATCGGTACAGAGGCCGAATCTATAGTTTTTAGATTTTTTGTCTGTCTGTCTGTCTGTTACCACATCACGAGAAAACCACTGTACAGATTTTGATGAAATTTGGTATGATGATAGCTATCCGGGTCAACATATAGGATATTTATTACTGCGGAAAATTATCTTAGCTCTGAGAAATCTATACTAGACGTTAAAACGTAACTAAGGACGAACCCGTGCGGAGCAAGGGAGAGTCGCTAGTTATAATATATTAAAACATTATTTATTGAATAACACAAAATATGGAAAAAACAAAAAGAATAGTTAATATAGTACATCAGGCGGCCTTTTACGAATCCCACTGTTGGTAATAGACCTCTACTCAATAGTATAGACTTCACAAGAAGAACAATAAAAAACAAAAAAAAATAAAAAACTAACAAAAATAAGTTGTTATTTTCGACGTGCAGATTTTCTCTCTTTAAGCCGAGAAATTCAAATAGCTTTAAATTGTACGTAAAACAAAAATAAACCATAAAAATCCTGTTAAGGATAAAGAGCTTAGTGTAACTGCAAATATACTTTATTACTTTAGTTTTATTTAATGAAAGCATAATAATATAATAAAAACTGAAAAGGTAGCTTTATTTTGTAGCCACCTTATGTTTAATATTAATTTAACGTTTACCGTACTCGTAAAATGTACATGTAATAGAAGAATATTATCATTGGATGGCGACTAAGGACTATTAGATGGCTATTGCTTTGTCCCTAAGCCCCTAGCAGTAGCCGATAGATCAACTCAACGGCCATTTACATATTTCCGTCTTCAATTATACTTATTAATATTTCTGACAGTAAACACATTTTTTCGGAATAAAAAAATCACTTAGGTATAGCACTCCACGCTTTTTTTTTCTTTAACGTTGGGAAATGCATTTACGCACGACGTGTGGGACACTACTGAGCCCCCCCACCACGACAAGGTGAACGCACGTTGGGGGGGATAGCACTCCACGCTAATGTAGCTTTCTATTAGCGAAAAAATGTTTAAAATCGGATCAGTAGTTTCAGAGATTACTCTCTAAATACAAACTTACAAACTTTACGTCTTTATAATATCAGTGTAGTATAGTTATAGTTATTTATGAATAATTCCCATAAAGAACGAAAAAAAATCAAATTGGAGTATAAGAGTTAAGTAAAAATCAAAGCATTCAAGTTGTACATATTATTATAGGTATTACGTATAACTTTAAGAATGAATACATTATACTAATTATTTTAATATTAACTTTAGTACCTAGGCGACTGAGCTTCGCTCGAAGTTTTTTCGAAAAAGATATAGATTTTTAGAAAATACTCGTATATAGATAAACTTAAAAAGCAAAACCTTATCTAAATACAAAATTTGATCCCAATCGTTAGAGCCGTTTCCGAGATATACGAAATAAATTTATATACATACAATAATTCCTCATTTAATATTATAAAAGATATGAAACAGTAATAGATTGAAAATTTAAATCGCATAAATAATATCAATTTAAAGTACAATTCATTTACATCTTATACATTTATTTTGATTAGTACCAATTCTCGTTATTGTGGGTTTTGAAACCAAATGAGTGTGAAATTATTGGCTATTCAGTAATACGCACATAATGTCTGTTATTATCTCAATAGCAATATCTGTTTTAATGCCCTAATTAGTCTCTGAAATCAACAAATAATATTTATTAATATTTTGCATGTCTGTATGTCTGTTACCTTTTCTCACTTAATCCGCCAAAACGATTTAAATGAAATTTGGTATGGAGATAGTTTACGGATATTCCCTGGGAAGGATATAGGATAGTTTTTATCCAGAAAATCATCCCTTAAGGGGATGAAAAGGGGGTAGATTTTTTATGGGGAACAATTTTCTTTCTCAGGCGAAGGATATAAAACTCATCGTACCTATGTATACATATATTATGTACACTAATATAATTAGTCTATCTATTCCATACCTACTACCCGTTAAAGCGTACCCAGGAATGAACCTTATATAGATTTCTCATATATGAGATATGTCGACTCTGTTAACCAGCTATCATCATACCAAATGTTATCAAAATCTGTTCAGTGATTTTCTCGTGATGCGTTTCCAGACAGACAGACAGCAGACACAAAAATTCTGAAAACTATGGACCTCTATATCGATAGAAAATAATGATAATTTCAATAACATATTTGAATTTTTTTTATGTAGGGATTTGATTCAGTTTGAATGTTAGTTATATGTAAAGATGTCATCAAATATTTACGTAAATCTAATAAAACAATTATTATAATATTCTAAGCAATTTGTACCGAGATTATGCTCAGGATGCAAATTAATGTTTTTATAACTTTTCAGGCTTCGTAAGTCCAGAAATAATGAATGTTATAACACTATAATATAAGATTCAGGTAAGAAATTCACATACCCACACAAAGTATTCACGTAACTTTATAATAAAGATACCACATACCAAATTTCTACACCTTCCCTAGAATTTCAAGCTGAAACTTTGCAAGGAATCCGACAAGTTTCATACCTTCGGAAACTCCTGCGGTTGGAGTGTCACAATACAATTAGTGAAATTTAAACCCAAATTCAACACGCGACAGTAGTTTGATTCAAAAACTTTGCTAACTGTTTTTTGAACAAAATGAGCAGAAAGTGGGCGCTTTAAGACATTTAGTAAGTTATAACTAGTAATGTAAATTGGGGTACGTCCCAGGGTGACTTTTGTATTATAATGTTATATACAGGCAGCGGCTTTTTGGTCATATTTTACTACTAACATTAGCCTTTGTATTGCCCCGAGTATAGTCTATCTGTTTAATGAATTTCATCCAAATCCGTTTAACATATTCAAACTTTCGCATTTATAGATATTGTAGTATGATACCGACATAATGTTACATGTAGTGACACGGAGATAAAACTTATTATAATACAATATATATTCAAAAGGAAATATCCTTAGAAAAATGGTATAAAAAATGTTAAAGGGCCTCAAACATCCAGCGGTCACTCAGTGAAACACGTAGCTCCGGTCAGAATTTATGAGGAAGTTATGTAAAAGAGGATAACGGTGCTTATCTTTATTTTTTCCTCTATATTTCTTTCTTGGGGTGCTATATCTTAAGAATTTACTTAATAATCTATCATTCCTGTCTTACTTAATTTCTTTGTTAAAGTTTTATTTGCATTTCATGGTAACTATCGTAACTTTAAAACAACTAAAAAATACAAAATCTGTACATATAGGTATAGGTAATAAAATTCAGAGCCGAACCTGTACATTAAATATTTTTTTAGAAAATCTTATTGAAATAGACATTACTATCGATACAGAGGCCGAATCTATAGTTTTTAGAATTTTTGTCTGTCTGTCTGTTACCGCATCACGGAAAAACCACTGGAGAGATTTTGATTAAATTTCGTATAATCATAGCTAATTATTTGAGTCAACATATAGGATACTTTCTAATACGTGAAAATATCTAATCTCTCAGAAATTCATACTAAACATTAAAACAAAAGTGGAGTGAGGGTAAGTCGCTTGTAAATTATACTCTTACAATGTCTACTACCCTCCCCTAATCTATACTAATATTATAAAGAGGTAAAGTTTGTGATCTTGTGAGTTTGTGACGTTGTAGGGGGTAATCTCTGGATCTACTGAACCGATTCTCAAAATTCTTTTACTAATAGAAAGCCACGTTCTTTCTGAGTGTCATAGGCTATATATTAACCCGAAAATAAATATACTTTTTCGTGGTAGTCGGATTTGTAAAGTAAGTCGGAGAAAAAACGGTCGAACGAAAACGTTTCTTACGAACACTGCCTTAACGATGAGAGATATATGATTATATTCTAGAGAAAAGTTGTAGAGCTTAATAATGCCTACAAAAAAGTCAGCAACAGCATACGTGTAACTTTTATATTTAAGTCACAAAAAGTAGTTTTTTATATTAAAAAAATAATTTAAATCGGTAGGTCATGTTTATTGGCCATATTATCAACAATTATGAATTCTTATCAAAATAAGTAAATTTATCGTCTAAAATGTTTAAAATAAAAGACTTTTCCCTTTTACTGCATATAATTTGGACAAATGGTTAAAGAGATAATACAACATATTCGTAAGTATGGACGAACCCGAGCGAGCTGTTGGTCTGTTTTTCTGTTTATACGGGCTAATCTCCGAATCTATTGGACCGATTTAAATGAAATTTTGCATGGTAGTACCTTATATCCTCGGTCAACATCTAAGATACTTTTCATTCCAGAAAATGAAAGAGTTTCCGTGGGATAGTTAAAAAACTATAGTAACTTATACAGCTTAGTACACAACAACTTATCCACCTAATTTAGTAAAATTTGGCATGCTGATACCTTACATTGCCGATCAAACAACAGGTTACTTTTCATCCTGGAAAATGAACGGTTCCCGTGGGAAAGTTCTGTTTGTGCTTTTCTAGAGGTGAACCCGAGCGAAGCGAGGGTGAGCCGCTAGTCTATTATAAAAAACAAGTTCGGGAATGAAAAAGTAAATTCTTTATATAAATAGGCCAAGAAAAAAAAACTCAGTACCTTTTTCTACTCTGTTTGTCAAACGATTTCCTTTTTTTGTTGAGTTAAGCCATTGACAAGCTTTAGTGTTAGCAATAAAAAAATGTTGTAAACATTTAGTTTTTTATATGGACAATCCTTATATCCACAAATTCTATTCATATATATTTTCTTCTCAATAGCGATTGTGGTCCAATTTCGACTCACTAACTCGACTAACAAAGTCGATTCATTTTACATTTAGCTATATTTGGTGTAGAAAAAGCCATGATATTTGTTCACCCTCGTGTTTCTTAGAAGCGTGTCCATGAGACGATTGATTTACATTTATTCGTCCCTTATAACTAATGAGTTTATATCACTCGATAAATATTTATATAAGAAATATGTATTTTTTATCTTTAAAGATAGAACTGACTTATTGGCTATTTATATTAGCATAAAAAATATAAAGAATATTATAGTTTTATTTTTCTTGGTTACGTTAGGAAAGGGATAGGTACTTTTTTAATATAAATAATTATTTGGATTTTTGCCAAGTAGTTTTTGCCAGTGAAATAAATGTATTTCTAAAAGACAAATATAGATTAAAGATTTCGAATTTCAATTAAATTAATAAATACGAATATGTTAGGACATTACCACACAGCACCATCTAGTTCCATGGTAAGATACGAGGCCTGTGTTATGGATAAAAGATAGTTGATACACTACACATATATAACTTTAAATACATATTATAAATATAAACACCCATGACAACTTACTACTATTACAATGTACAAACATTCGTACTCAACACACAAATGAATGCCCTCAGCGAGATACGACCACAGGCAAGTAGGGTCACCACAAACTGAGCCAAACGTGTCGTGGATCATAGTTCTGAAAGGCCAAAATATATAACATTAAGTAATAAATTCCCTCTTCCGCGCGAGCAAATCAGTGAGAAACTCTACGTTAGACAGTGAATTTAATCAGTGATTTACAAAAAAATCTCAGAACGGCTAGTCTAAGTCACGTAATGCTAATATTTCGCCGCGGCGGGGACCGACGTGATGGAAATTAAAAATACCTATTGACATTAGGACCTTTCCTCAGAATAAAAATTCTTTACAACACAAAAAAGAATGTTGCTGAAATAAAGCACTTTCATTGAAAGAATAAGTTCAAATATAAAGAAAAAAATAATTTGATTTTCGTCCAGATCTGTTAAAAGAATTTCGTATTTGTAGTCTTCACGAAATTTTTATTATATTAAAACTATCTATCTATACATATAATAAAATTGTAACTGAGACGAATCTGTACATAATTTTTTTTTTTGGGAAATCTTATTGAAATAGATATTATTATCGATATAAAGTCCGAATCTATGGTTTTTAGATTTTTTGTCTGTCTGGATTTTTATTTTTGGTTTGATGATAGCTTGTTATCCGGGTCAACATTTAGGATACTTTTTACTGCTTAATCTTTACTAAACGTAATAAAAACAAGTTTCTACGTGTGTATATTTATTATTTTTTCACGCTCAAACTGCTAGATAGATTTAGATTAAATTTAATAAACAGATAGATAACCTGAAGAAAATACATAGGCATTAAGAACTTAGAGATACACTCGAGCAATTTAAAAACCATTCAAAAAAACCATAAGTGATCATGTACACCACTAAACACACGTGTGTGGCACCTGTATTTTCAAGTATCCGCCCAGGCTTATCTGCATAGTTAACTGTGCAGACAGACCACATCATGTGTAGCCACCATTAAGATATTATCTCAGCGCCTCAGACGCAAACAGCACAACAAGTAGATGCACAATGGGTGTCTGCCATCGGCAGAGCTGTATTGTTGACTCTAATCAGATATCTCTACGGCTTCACTGGAAATTTCATCTCTTCAATGTATTTTGCTGATATTAAATAGAAGTTTCTATATTGCCTATGTTTTTAGAAACTAAACATCGAAAGTCTATCATATGCAAAGTTTTTTCCGCAATATTTGGATGAAGTAAGCTTAACATGTTCTAAAATCGTGTTTGTTTATTGTATTCCAACAATTTAAAGCGTATTTAGTTATTGTTTCTTTATGTTTCTATGTAAAAAAGGTTCTCATTTGGATAGATTTCTTATTTTTATACAAATGCTCAATAAATACAAGAAAATATTCTCAAATTAATTTATTTAGTCCAAATTTAAAAATTACTCCCACATGTTTTGCACAAAGCCATTTGCTTATTATTTTTTATTGAAGATAGCTACTTACTCATTACGCTCCAGATCATAATATATCTGTGTGTACTAAATCTCATCAAAATCAGTTTATTTGTTTCATTTCGATAGTAAGTTAGATATATGGATGTACCTAATACTACTAAGTGTTGAATATTGGATATTTTATTTCAGCTTTGAAAAAGTATATTATTCCTGTATATTTAATATGAAAATCAAAACAAAAAGCAAGCACCCCTCGGCACCAGGTGTAGAGCGCTAACAACGACCGAATAACTGCATATTTTATACGTGCTTTTTATAGCCTTTGAGGCTGCGATTGTTTTCTTGGACTCTTCTGGAGATATAACCAAACGAGATATAAATACAAAAATTACTTTATGAAAGCTTTGATTCGTCATTTACAATAATACAATTACAACAATTTTTGGTAGTTACAGGCAGTGGTAACGCGCTCGCTTGGTAAACCGAGTGAAGCAGGTTCAAATCCCTGGTCTCTGATATTTTCATGTGCGAATTATTTCCAACATGATTACCACTTGTCTTACGGTGAAGGAAAACATCGTGAGGAAATCTGCTTGTCTGAGAGAACCTAAGCAAGTTTTCGAAAAACATGTAAAGTCTGCCTGCACTTGGCTAGCGTAGTGACCTATTGCCTGATCCCCCTATATTTTGAAGAAAGCCCTGTACCCAGTACTGAGACGTTAAAAAGGGCTGAATAGACATATTTTACTTATACAGTTTCAAATCGATTATATTTGATGGCTGAGTTTATAGAACAGAAGTTAATTAAATGCCAGAAATTTAATACTTTCTCAGATTTACGCGAATATTTGAAATTTTATAGGCATTATAATAGTTGTCACACAGCATACCCACTGTAATATGGCACAAAACTACCTTACAATATTTGTTAATTTTAATTTTAAAACTTTTTTATAATTTCGTTTAGTTTAATAATTGAATATTATGGAATAATATTTATTTAATTTTAGCTGTTATTGTTATAATTATTATATTTTTTTATAGAAAACTTTATTAATTAGTAATTTATAATATTTAGTGTTGCCATTATTATATTTTTTAAACATAAAGGAAAATAAAATATTAATTATTCAAGCCACATTATTGTTCTATGTGGAATTTAAAAAAGTTAAAATTAATTAAAAACATTCTTTTTTTATAATTAAACCCAATATTTCCATGTGGAGACTCCTACTCAAAACATACCGTGCAATGAAATGTACTATTTTAATATTTTAAATGTGAAAATGTTTGTAGTTTTGTCCTTCTCTTCAACAGCTACAAGAAAATGTCAAAAGTAATTTTTAGCATACAGTTGGTATGTAGAGTGATACAAGCTATTCTGCTAAATTAAATGGTTCCACTGCGGTATTGTTTTACTAGTGTTAGAATACACATATAATATTGTTATGAGTATGGTTGTATATCTGTATTTTACCCTTTTTAACCGACTCGTATGTATTTATGTGTATTTGTATGTTCGCGATTTTCTCAGTAACTACTCATCCTATTTGGATGGGGTTTTTGCTAATAATTTCGTACATTTGGGCTAAGGCCTCACAATAGCGCAAGGGGGATCAAGCCATAGTTCAATGCGCTAAGCAAGTTGGTTATTGGACTTCACATGTCTTTAGAAAAGTTGCTATGTTCTCTCAGACATACTCGTTTTTTCACTATAATATTCACAGTAAGACGAGTGGTAATCATGTTGAAAATAATTCGTATGCCAGACCCGAAATCCGAACCCATTTCACTTGAAAAACAAGCGTGCGCACTACCACTGAGCTACCATCTAAATATGAATAATAATGCAACATATACCTTACTATCGTCAAAACCAATGCAGTGAAGTTAAACCGAAAGCATTAGCAACTCGTACTTCTCTTAATTTGAGTGCGAGTAAAGACTAACACCAGTAACAAGATAACCATTAGTTAAAATGATATATCACAGTGCTGTGTAATGGGAAACCCGGACTGAGAGGCTGACTGTCCACATGCAGCGAGTTTCGAGCTATAACATAAAAAATATATTTGAATAAAAAAAATATCTTTATCTGTAGGCATATATTAAAATAACATTTTCTTATCAATATTTTCAATATCTTTTTATGGTAGGTACAATACAATGAAATATTGCTCACTAAGCTTTAATTTAAAAATAGCTACGAAACTATAATAAATAAAAAATATTTTAATAAGAAGTGCCAAATATGTACTAGTAATTAAACATAAAAATCTAAAATTTTCAAATCAATTTACATCTAAATAGATTTTTCAACTTTTTTTTTCTAAACGAAAGATAGCAATAGCTTTAATAATCTAATGGGGGACAGTCTTTACTTTGCCGTTTATAAGCGAATTCTACCATTACCCGGCTCCGGAGGGCTGACCCACTTGCAAGGAAAACGACCAATTAGAAACGTCCCCACGGACCAGCTCAGTCGGAACAAGTGAAGGTCAATTTATTTTGGTCGCATTACTTTATTTTAGTTAAAAGATTTCATTTCAAATAAACTTTTCTTTAAACCATTTAAAGTATGTAGAGTTTAAAATTTTTCTTCTGTTTTCTTGCCATAATGTATAGCGGCTCTCAAAGTTAAAGAATATTTTATTAAATCTATATATTTGCATATATAAAAATCGATGTTTGTATGTATATTCCCTATGGCTAAAAGTTTTCAGGCAATCTTCAGATTAGCCCAACACATGATCTTGTGAAGTTGAACGCAGGAAAACCCGCGGACAATGCTAGTTTTACTATAAAAGGCGCTTTTTATATATTTACTTATATCTATTGGATTTATGAATATCTATCAGCTCTACTATTAACATTAACTTACTCATTTTAAAAGTTGTAGCTGTAGTCAAAATTAATATATTTTTTTACTATATCATTTACGGCGTCTAAATATAATAATATGTACTCAGATAAGTGTGTAGTGAATATTAAATTTAAATACTTTAATCGAACTCTTACAGAGACGTAGTTATTATAGAGATAATAGAAAATTTATATATATGTGTACACTAGGTTCTTTTCCAAAAAATAACAACAAGAACTGAATAAAGCATGTTATATAGTTTGGCTCAGTTTGTAGTGACCCTACTTGCTGTGTCAGCGGTCGCGGGTTCGAGTCCTGCTGGGGGCATTCATTTGTGTGATGAGTTCGAATGTTTGTTTTCCAGTCATGGGTGTTTATATTTATAACTAGCGGCTCACCCTCACTTCGCTCGGGTTCGTCGCTAGGTACGTTTTAAATAGATTTAAATAGTTATTAGCCAGCGTTAGCCATATAAATTTTTTTTTTGTTAATAATATTGACGAATATTGACATTAATATTTATACGATACTAACGTCACTCAATTGTTTTGCCTTCCCGGAACCTCTCCACTAACACTTAAACTTTATGGTATAGTATTAAAGTTCAAATTGACTTTTAAGTATTATTAGGAATCTTTTGTATGGGAGTAATGAAAAGTGTTGTTTTTAGACTTTTTCAGGTAATTTTTTAATTTTTTCTCTCCGTAAGAACCATCCTCGTACTTCAAGGAATATTCTAAAAAAAGAATTAGCGAAATCGGTTCCGCTGGTCTCGAGATTTGCGCTTACCAACAAATTCAGCGATTCATTTTTATATTATAGATATGTATGTATTTATAGTTATATATGTAGTGTATCAACTATCTGGTTTTCATAACACAAGCCTCGAATCTTACTATGGAACTAGATGGTGCTGTGTATTAATGTCTCAACATATTTATTTATTTATATTTCTAAATTCAACTCTCTATTTTCCTTGCCATTTCTCTCGAGAACACTAAAAATTATCACTCACCAAACATCTTAACGTAATTCCTTTACAAAACGCGGCATTCCAGACTTGAGGGGGTTTAAAACGAACCAATTTCCAAATAAAAATCTCAAGACGGCCCAGAAGAGATAAACGTATTGACTTAAAAAAATTAAGAATATTCAACTTTGTACTTTATACTTAGGCGTTAGGGTACAAATTGTCTTATTAGATGTTTTATTTCAATAAAATTTCAATTGTGGGCAGATGGTCTTGAGGATGTCCTTTTTTTCATCTTATTTAACCTTTAAATATATAAAAAATGTTTGAGTATTTGCTTAAAAGAAGTCGATTTTGACTTAAACATTACGGAGTAAAATGACTGAAGCGCGTTTTTTAACCGACTTCGATAAAGGAGGTACTAAATTTGGGTCTATGATTAATAATTGTTCTTTATTTTTTTTAATGAATAGGTTATATTTAACGAGTGTTAAGAAATAATCAACAACAAATCCACTTTTAAGGGTTGAAAAATTAGTTTTAGTGTAATTTTGAATTGATTCAGATCATACTTATATTTTAATTAAAAATTGACATACAATACAAATAAAATATCTAATTCGCTAGATGAAACAAGAAATTCGCACTGGAGTTCCTAAGCAAGGCAGGTGTATGAAAATTTAAATGGTACTTCATCATTTTTGGATTAATGTTTGAAGAGAAAATATGGAAAGTAAATTTCAAAGTTTTCTTTATATTACTAATGGGTAATCTCATCGGGCTAATTACTTATACTTGCTACGGCAAGAGAAAATACAAGTGTACGGTGTGGTGTTAGAGGTAAAATAATATGGAAGATCCGAATATCTATACATATAATAATATTGTAACTAAGTCGAATCTGTACTTTAAATCTAATTGAAATAGACATTATTATCGATACAGAGTCCGAATCTATAGTTTTTAGAATTTTTGTCTGTATGTCTGTCCGTCTGTCTGTCTGTTACCGCATCACGAGAAAACCACTGAACAGATTTTGATGAAATTTGGTATGATGATAGCTGGTTATCCGGATCAACATATAGGGTACTTTTTACCGCGGTAAAATATCTAATTTCTGCGAAAAAATACAAAAACTGAATTATACGAGTATACTAATAGGTATGTAAAACATAAGAATTTGCTTTTTGGTCACCTGAACGCGGGCGAGGCCGCGGGCAATGCTAGTTAATGAATAATAGTATTCTAGACTGCTAAAGCAATTAAAAGAAAAGAACTTAAGTTCCTAACGCGATATCACTGTGGATGTGCAAAACAAAAAAAAACTAGTTAACTCCACACAGAAAAGTAAAAATATTAACTCTGTACACAAAAAGCTTAACTAAAATAATTTTAAAACGAGAAAAGCTTACAAAAGCTATGATACATGCTATAGCGAAGCTCACAAAGTCACTTCACATAACTTTCATAACATTCTTTTATATCAAATGAAAAGAAACACAAACAAAGCATCTTGAATATCTCGCATTTCCTAGTTTTTTTTCCTTTACTTAAACTATTGTCGTACGACTTGGTTAAAGAAATTTGTGTTTAAAAGAAATATTTCGTTGTTTAAGAAATCTCGATCTTGCCTCTTGTAAATATTTGTATGCAAAATATTATTATGAAACTGCTATAAAGAAATAAAATTTGTTTGTTTGTATGTTGTGAATAATCTCAGTAACTACTAAACCTAACTAGCTGTTTTAGAGTAATGCAGACATATATTTATCGGCACACCACGGACAGAGCCAGAAATGAAAGTTAGTATTATGCTCACTAGAGAAATTAATATAGAAATCTTAAGCTAGGTCATTTTGATATTTTAATAACCTAAAAATATAAAAACATATCGAAGTCTCATATTTAGCTTTACAAATTTATTTGATTATTTTTTGCTTCAAAGTTTGACCCAATTAGTTTGAACATAGTAACGACGTACGAGATCCATACTTTAATATTATAAACGTGAACGTGTGTTTGTTTATTTGTTTGTTTGTCCTTCTTTCACGTCAAAACGAAGGGACGGATTGGGGTGATTTTTTGTGTGGAGATAGTTGGAGGGCTGGATAGTGACATAGGCTACTTTTTACCGTGGGAAATTATCTAATTCCCACGGGAAAACACGTTATAATACAATCCAAAAAAAATTATGATTAGAATTACTTGAAACATGGTATAAATGCTCTTCAATAAAATTAAATAAATACGTGTTTTAGCATTTTTTGAAATTCATCTTATAAGGGGGTAAAATTGGGGATGAAAGTTTGTATGAAACTACCTTTTTAAAGATGTTTTTGTAGTTTTAGCGCGAGCGAAGACGCGGGTTCTGCGAGTAAATAATAAATATACGATTAATTTCTATATTTATCTATGATTATTTCTAGGATTCACTAAATTTAATAAAAATGTTACTAGCATGTAATTAAGCCATTTAAAGTCATCTGTCTGCGTAAAGTTTAGGCCATACTCCACCATGCTGGCCAAATGCTGGTTGGCGAGCACGACTATATCCGTTCCATAGATTTTCTTTTTTCCACCTTCCATTGATGATTTTCTCCACCATATTAGTTGTTTATTAAATCAAATGAGACCACATGTGGAAAATTCAAAGTTGCTAAAACCCAAGATTTGAACCCGCTTCACTTGGTTTTCCACTCGAAGGAACGTTAATTCATTTCAATAAATCCGTGAAACATTCATATCTGAGAGATTTTGTATGTAATTATAGCATGTGACTATACTTATTTATAAAGCTTTATTAATACAAATATAGATCATTCCTTTGACTGCCACAATAAAGACATATTCTCAGACTTATAATTTATCTTTCTTTATTCGCAATCTTCTTTCTATCTGATGTAAGTAAAGGGAATTTATTACTACAATATAACACAGATGATCGTGAAGCGCAGTGGCGGTATAGATGTGTCATTAACATTATCTTAGGTAGTGGGTTTGGATATCTTTTGAGGCTTCGGTCACCCAACTTTGAAGAACTCTAAGTTGTACGTAATAAGTTAACTACTTAAAATTCACAAAGATTATTGTGGGAGGATATAAAAACTAATACTCACTACATTTTATGTATGTACCTTAACACTAACATTGTATTTTTTACTTTCAGGTGAACCAGCTCCCTTGTTGCGAAACCACTTCAGGTAAATATATAATACATGGACGACCGAGCTTCGCTACGGCTAATATATATATATATATATATTGCGTTTTACCAAAAAAGAGACCTATATCGATAAACATAAAAAGCTAAATTTTATCTAAATACAAAATTTGATCCAAATCGTTAGTCGTTTCTGAAATACACTAAATAAATTTATACGAGTATGTATATATACAAAAATTGCTCGTTTAATATTATAAGAAAATATAGGCATAGGTACCATAAATTTATCTTTTCATTGCAATTTATTGATGATGTTTCTTTCTAGTCATCAGCTTTTACAATATACCAAAACCCCATAAATAAAAACCAGCTGACTCCAGAATGTACTAGTTAGAATTACTTTAAAGAAAAACCCGATAAGTGTGTCTGGCCTGATCCAAGACTCGAATTTTTCAAATCAATTTACATCTAAATAGATTTTTCAACTTTTTTTTTCTAAACGAAAGATAGCAATAGCTTTAATAATCTAATGGGGGACAGTCTTTACTTTGCCGTTTATAAGCGAATTCTACCATTACCCGGCTCCGGAGGGCTGACCCACTTGCAAGGAAAACGACCAATTAGAAACGTCCCCACGGACCAGCTCAGTCGGAACAAGTGAAGGTCAATTTATTTTGGTCGCATTACTTTATTTTAGTTAAAAGATTTCATTTCAAATAAACTTTTCTTTAAACCATTTAAAGTATGTAGAGTTTAAAATTTTTCTTCTGTTTTCTTGCCATAATGTATAGCGGCTCTCAAAGTTAAAGAATATTTTATTAAATCTATATATTTGCATATATAAAAATCGATGTTTGTATGTATATTCCCTATGGCTAAAAGTTTTCAGGCAATCTTCAGATTAGCCCAACACATGATCTTGTGAAGTTGAACGCAGGAAAACCCGCGGACAATGCTAGTTTTACTATAAAAGGCGCTTTTTATATATTTACTTATATCTATTGGATTTATGAATATCTATCAGCTCTACTATTAACATTAACTTACTCATTTTAAAAGTTGTAGCTGTAGTCAAAATTAATATATTTTTTTACTATATCATTTACGGCGTCTAAATATAATAATATGTACTCAGATAAGTGTGTAGTGAATATTAAATTTAAATACTTTAATCGAACTCTTACAGAGACGTAGTTATTATAGAGATAATAGAAAATTTATATATATGTGTACACTAGGTTCTTTTCCAAAAAATAACAACAAGAACTGAATAAAGCATGTTATATAGTTTGGCTCAGTTTGTAGTGACCCTACTTGCTGTGTCAGCGGTCGCGGGTTCGAGTCCTGCTGGGGGCATTCATTTGTGTGATGAGTTCGAATGTTTGTTTTCCAGTCATGGGTGTTTATATTTATAACTAGCGGCTCACCCTCACTTCGCTCGGGTTCGTCGCTAGGTACGTTTTAAATAGATTTTAAATAGTTATTAGCCAGCGTTAGCCATATAAATTTTTTTTTTGTTAATAATATTGACGAATATTGACATTAATATTTATACGATACTAACGTCACTCAATTGTTTTGCCTTCCCGGAACCTCTCCACTAACACTTAAACTTTATGGTATAGTATTAAAGTTCAAATTGACTTTTAAGTATTATTAGGAATCTTTTGTATGGGAGTAATGAAAAGTGTTGTTTTTAGACTTTTTCAGGTAATTTTTTAATTTTTTCTCTCCGTAAGAACCATCCTCGTACTTCAAGGAATATTCTAAAAAAAGAATTAGCGAAATCGGTTCCGCTGGTCTCGAGATTTGCGCTTACCAACAAATTCAGCGATTCATTTTTATATTATAGATATGTATGTATTTATAGTTATATATGTAGTGTATCAACTATCTGGTTTTCATAACACAAGCCTCGAATCTTACTATGGAACTAGATGGTGCTGTGTATTAATGTCTCAACATATTTATTTATTTATATTTCTAAATTCAACTCTCTATTTTCCTTGCCATTTCTCTCGAGAACACTAAAAATTATCACTCACCAAACATCTTAACGTAATTCCTTTACAAAACGCGGCATTCCAGACTTGAGGGGGTTTAAAACGAACCAATTTCCAAATAAAAATCTCAAGACGGCCCAGAAGAGATAAACGTATTGACTTAAAAAAATTAAGAATATTCAACTTTGTACTTTATACTTAGGCGTTAGGGTACAAATTGTCTTATTAGATGTTTTATTTCAATAAAATTTCAATTGTGGGCAGATGGTCTTGAGGATGTCCTTTTTTTCATCTTATTTAACCTTTAAATATATAAAAAATGTTTGAGTATTTGCTTAAAAGAAGTCGATTTTGACTTAAACATTACGGAGTAAAATGACTGAAGCGCGTTTTTTAACCGACTTCGATAAAGGAGGTACTAAATTTGGGTCTATGATTAATAATTGTTCTTTATTTTTTTAATGAATAGGTTATATTTAACGAGTGTTAAGAAATAATCAACAACAAATCCACTTTTAAGGGTTGAAAAATTAGTTTCAGTGTAATTTTGAATTAATTCAGATCATACTTATATTTTAATTAAAAATTGACATACAATACAAATAAAATATCTAATTCGCTAGATGAAACAAGAAATTCGCACTGGAGTTCCTAAGCAAGGCAGGTGTATGAAAATTTAAATGGTACTTCATCATTTTTGGATTAATGTTTGAAGAGAAAATATGGAAAGTAAATTTCAAAGTTTTCTTTATATTACTAATGGGTAATCTCATCGGGCTAATTACTTATACTTGCTACGGCAAGAGAAAATACAAGTGTACGGTGTGGTGTTAGAGGTAAAATAATATGGAAGATCCGAATATCTATACATATAATAATATTGTAACTAAGTCGAATCTGTACTTTAAATCTAATTGAAATAGACATTATTATCGATACAGAGTCCGAATCTATAGTTTTTAGAATTTTTGTCTGTATGTCTGTCCGTCTGTCTGTCTGTTACCGCATCACGAGAAAACCACTGAACAGATTTTGATGAAATTTGGTATGATGATAGCTGGTTATCCGGATCAACATATAGGGTACTTTTTACCGCGGTAAAATATCTAATTTCTGCGAAAAAATACAAAAACTGAATTATACGAGTATACTAATAGGTATGTAAAACATAAGAATTTGCTTTTTGGTCACCTGAACGCGGGCGAGGCCGCGGGCAATGCTAGTTAATGAATAATAGTATTCTAGACTGCTAAAGCAATTAAAAGAAAAGAACTTAAGTTCCTAACGCGATATCACTGTGGATGTGCAAAACAAAAAAAACTAGTTAACTCCACACAGAAAAGTAAAAATATTAACTCTGTACACAAAAAGCTTAACTAAAATAATTTTAAAACGAGAAAAGCTTACAAAAGCTATGATACATGCTATAGCGAAGCTCACAAAGTCACTTCACATAACTTTCATAACATTCTTTTATATCAAATGAAAAGAAACACAAACAAAGCATCTTGAATATCTCGCATTTCCTAGTTTTTTTTCCTTTACTTAAACTATTGTCGTACGACTTGGTTAAAGAAATTTGTGTTTAAAAGAAATATTTCGTTGTTTAAGAAATCTCGATCTTGCCTCTTGTAAATATTTGTATGCAAAATATTATTATGAAACTGCTATAAAGAAATAAAATTTGTTTGTTTGTATGTTGTGAATAATCTCAGTAACTACTAAACCTAACTAGCTGTTTTAGAGTAATGCAGACATATATTTATCGGCACACCACGGACAGAGCCAGAAATGAAAGTTAGTATTATGCTCACTAGAGAAATTAATATAGAAATCTTAAGCTAGGTCATTTTGATATTTTAATAACCTAAAAATATAAAAACATATCGAAGTCTCATATTTAGCTTTACAAATTTATTTGATTATTTTTTGCTTCAAAGTTTGACCCAATTAGTTTGAACATAGTAACGACGTACGAGATCCATACTTTAATATTATAAACGTGAACGTGTGTTTGTTTATTTGTTTGTTTGTCCTTCTTTCACGTCAAAACGAAGGGACGGATTGGGGTGATTTTTTGTGTGGAGATAGTTGGAGGGCTGGATAGTGACATAGGCTACTTTTTACCGTGGGAAATTATCTAATTCCCACGGGAAAACACGTTATAATACAATCCAAAAAAAATTATGATTAGAATTACTTGAAACATGGTATAAATGCTCTTCAATAAAATTAAATAAATACGTGTTTTAGCATTTTTTGAAATTCATCTTATAAGGGGGTAAAATTGGGGATGAAAGTTTGTATGAAACTACCTTTTTAAAGATGTTTTTGTAGTTTTAGCGCGAGCGAAGACGCGGGTTCTGCGAGTAAATAATAAATATACGATTAATTTCTATATTTATCTATGATTATTTCTAGGATTCACTAAATTTAATAAAAATGTTACTAGCATGTAATTAAGCCATTTAAAGTCATCTGTCTGCGTAAAGTTTAGGCCATACTCCACCATGCTGGCCAAATGCTGGTTGGCGAGCACGACTATATCCGTTCCATAGATTTTCTTTTTTCCACCTTCCATTGATGATTTTCTCCACCATATTAGTTGTTTATTAAATCAAATGAGACCACATGTGGAAAATTCAAAGTTGCTAAACCCAAGATTTGAACCCGCTTCACTTGGTTTTCCACTCGAAGGAACGTTAATTCATTTCAATAAATCCGTGAAACATTCATATCTGAGAGATTTTGTATGTAATTATAGCATGTGACTATACTTATTTATAAAGCTTTATTAATACAAATATAGATCATTCCTTTGACTGCCACAATAAAGACATATTCTCAGACTTATAATTTATCTTTCTTTATTCGCAATCTTCTTTCTATCTGATGTAAGTAAAGGGAATTTATTACTACAATATAACACAGATGATCGTGAAGCGCAGTGGCGGTATAGATGTGTCATTAACATTATCTTAGGTAGTGGGTTTGGATATCTTTTGAGGCTTCGGTCACCCAACTTTGAAGAACTCTAAGTTGTACGTAATAAGTTAACTACTTAAAATTCACAAAGATTATTGTGGGAGGATATAAAAACTAATACTCACTACATTTTATGTATGTACCTTAACACTAACATTGTATTTTTTACTTTCAGGTGAACCAGCTCCCTTGTTGCGAAACCACTTCAGGTAAATATATAATACATGGACGACCGAGCTTCGCTACGGCTAATATATATATATATATATTGCGTTTTACCAAAAAAGAGACCTATATCGATAAACATAAAAAGCTAAATTTTATCTAAATACAAAATTTGATCCAAATCGTTAGTCGTTTCTGAAATACACTAAATAAATAATATAATATATACATAATATATACAAAAATTGCTCGTTTAATATTATAAGAAAACATAGGCATAGGTACCATAAATTTATCTTTTCATTGCAATTTATTGATGATGTTTCTTTCTAGTCATCAGCTTTTACAATATACCAAAACCCCATAAATAAAAACCAGCTGACTCCAGAATGTACTAGTTAGAATTACTTTAAAGAAAAACCCGATAAGTGTGTCTGGCCTGATCCAAGACTCGAATCCAGAGCCTTCAGGACTGCAGCCATACATGCTACTCACTAGACTAACGAATATATGTATTTGCATAGTATGACATACAGATATCCACTACTCATACAATATTCATTTGCTTAAAGATTAATATATAAGAAAACAAAAATATGTCTATACTTTCGTTCACATTTCGGAATCCCTACAGTTAATAAGAAGCGTTACATTCGAGAGAGGGTTCTAATTAACCCTTGTAATTGTCGGTTTGTAGGGTTTTATATACGTACGTGAAATGTAAAATTAGGATTTTCTGGCGACAAAACATATAAAGATCGCTACATTTTGTTCTCTATCAAAAATATCCTAAAACTACTTATTTAATAATAATAATCTATATAGTTTTTGGTAAAAATATATAGCATGAGGTAGGTAGTCTATATTAATATTATAGATTGTGAGTGACGTTGTAGAGGGTAATCTCTAGATCTACTGAACCGATTTAGATGAAATTTGGTAAAAAGATAGTTTGAGACCCTGGGAAGGACATAGGATACTTTTTATCCCTGAAATCATCCTTTAAGGGAGTGAAAATGGGGATGAATTTTTGCATTGGAAATCAAAGTTAAAAATTAGTGGACGAATATTCAAAATTACATTATTCTTAGTTAAGGTGTTTTAAAGTTAATAACATTCATTATGGTATGTAGTATATGTCCAAATAAGATATTAAATTTATATTGTTTATGTACTAATTGAAAATTGTTATTTATAGATCTCCTGAAGAAACAATAATAAACTGTGAAACGTTGCGTAAAATAATAGTACTTATTAATTTAACAAAACTGATCCTAACAATCTCTGAAATATTAACTTATCTATCTCACCCTACTTTAGCACTACTTTGTTTGAAGCCTATCTAACTAAATTTACAATCTCGCTAAGAACAGCGTCAACCCTTTTAACTGAAGACTTAGAATATCTTGATGCAAACAAGTTGTTGGCAGCTCCACTCGCGAATGTAGTCGATCTATCTACATTTTTAATTTCATCGAAATCCGTTCAGCCGTTACAGCGTGAAGGCATAACTAAACTACTGAACTAAAAACAAACTCATTTTAGTTTAATAATATTATAAAAACTAGGTCTACGAGGTAATCTTGAATTATCTAGTACTCTCCATGCTATTTATTTTAGATCCACCCTCAAAATTAGCGCTATCCAGATTTCAGTCAAAACATCCCCTGTACAATGTCGGCATCACGCCTATAATGGCATCGATCGTCACCGTGCAATTAATCTGTTCACAGCAACCGGTACCTGAGTGTGTGTGACGTGATTTATGATGTAGCCTATACACAAAGTAGACAAGTTTGTTTAATCGTGATAAAGAAAATCTTTGTAGATATATGAGGGTCGCTCTAATATGTTATATAGATTAGAATCAAATCCTTACTGATCAGACTACTGTTATCTATACTAATATTATAAATGTGAAAGTTTGTGGATGTATGGATGTTTATTACTCTTTCACGTCAGAACTGCTGAACGGATCTGGATGTGGCATAGAGATAGATGTTATGTCTGGAATAATATATAGGCTACTTTTTATCCCGGAAAAATGTACGGTTCCCATAGGATAGGTTTGTTTTTGTTTTTCTAGAGGTGAATCAAAGCGAAGCGAGGGTGAGCCGCTAGTAAATGATAAAGTTGGTACGTGTGTACGTTTGTTTGTCAATACTTCACGCCAAAACGTCGGAACAGGTTTGGATGAATACAGAGATAGACTACTATTATCTACACAGGCAGGCACAGGACATGTTAGGCACCAATAGACGTAGCTGAGCAGAGCAGTGGTCAGTCGAAAGTTTTTGATGAATATGTACTCTTTAAAATTTGGAACTTCGTAAGTATGGGAAAATAATAATACAGTAATTTTGTACCATCGAGTTGATCGATGGAACCGAATGATAATGGAACTCTTCTATAGCTACTAGCAAGATTTCCGAGTTCGAGCTCATTCGTTATGACCTAACCAATGTCATTTATATATCTTGGCACAAAGATAGATTGTGTCATGGAGATGGAAATGACTTTTTTTGAAAAAAACAAATCCTATCCCATTCATAGTACAAGAATTGATATATTAATTGTTAGAATATTATTAATATGACCGTATTTCCGGTTTTTAATAAATCGCACTGTAATAACTACATGCAATGTCTGTCCGATGCAACAGAAATATTTTACTAAAATTATACTCGACATAAATAAATTTGTGTTTAGTTCTTAGTTTTTGACAGTGTGATTTTAGTTTATACTAATTCTTTCATCTTTTATAGTAAATGCTAACCGTAAAGTACAAGTTTAAAAAGGTTTAATTTTAACAAAAAATCTACGTTTTGCGGTCATTCGTCTATAGGTATATATACAAAAACTTTTTAACAAAAAAATAAAAACCGACTTCAAACAAAAGCACTAAAAAGTAAAAAATAACTGATTGGTAGTTTTCATTTATTATACATACCTAATCAAATATTTTCGAAGTCAGTGTGCTTTGCTTTGTATGGGCTGGCACCGATTTCGAAAATATTTTATTAGGTATGTATTTAATAGGTAGGCTTTAATTACTTAGCCAAAGCACACCGACTTCGAAAATATTTGATTAGGTATGTATAATAAATGAAAACTACCAATCAGTTATTTTTTACTTTTTAGTGCTTTTGTTTGAAGTCGGTTTTTATTTTTTTGTTAAAAAGTTTTTATTTTTCCCTTTTTAGTGTAGACAGTAGTAGCAAAGTAAGAATTCTAACGTGTTAGGCTTGTCAAATCAAACAAAATAAGCCCAAACTCAAAGTATTTACTATTAGCCGTTGAAGAGTTCCACCTATCCACCTTCTGGCCTTACCATCAGTTCAGGTCAACAATACCAAACCACTGTACTATCAACGGAAATAGAAACACTTGCAAATTTAAAGTTAATATGACAATTAGAAGTAGGTTAAATTCATCATTAGCTATTTTTCCACCCTTAGGGGTGGTATTTTTTTTTGAAATTTAAATGGGACTAATCTGGAAGTGTACACTTTCAAACAACACAAAAATTGTCCAAATCGGTTAATAAATGACGGAGTTCTGAGGTAACAAACATAAAAAAAAAAATACAGTCGAATTGAGAACCTCCTCCTTTTTGAAGTCGGTTGAAAAATTGTAACGAAGATTAATCTGAACATTAAATATTTTTTAGAAAATCTTATTGAAATAGACATTATTAGATCAGAGACCGAATCTAGAGTTTTTAGAATTCTTGTCTGTCTGTCTGTCTGGGAACGAATCATGAGAAAATCACTGGACAGACTTTGATAAAATTTAGTATGATGATAGCTGGTTACCCGGGTCAACATATAGGATACTTTTTACTGCGGATAAATATCTCATCTCTCAGAAATTTATACTAAACGTCAAAACGTAAGTAGGGAAGAACTCGAGCGGATCGAGGGTGAGTCGCTAGTTACATTATAAAAATACATTTCAACAGATAATAAACTCAGTGACATTGGTTCTTTTTATAAAAAAAATAACGTCATAAATATCTTTTACGTTTACAAAGTGAAGTGATACAAAAATATAATACCAAAAGAAAAAAGTAATTTCATTCATAATAAAAACGTAATTATCTCGACAAGCAGAAACAAAGCTCTCAATCAGCGACGCTGTTTAAATGTTCGAATTAATGAGGCGTCGCGAAATAATGAACGTCCGAACAAAAGAACCAGTCGTATATACTATAATTACTTATATATTTGGGTTTGCTCGTCTAGTAGCTAAAAGATAAGGTTATCAATCATATGGTCAGGGGTTCGCGTATCCCTCATGTACGAGTATATGTTACTTGTCGTGGTGGGCGGCTCATAAGCTTCCGGCAATCCAGCCGGATCTTATAGATATCTTATAGGCGGCCTACCTTGATAGGCCTCGAGAAATGGTTCCTGGTACTTCTCTGATAGCAGATTAGACAGTGGGAGCAGGCCCCTGGTGTTGGTACATCGGGAGACCAGCCATCAAGCCATCGTAGTTGAATGTGTAAGTGATCCTGTAACGCCTTATTAGGCCTCCGAAACTTCCGTGGGTTTTTAGTTAGTAGTAATGGCTCTTTTAACCGGTAAGTCTCCATATAAGTACATCTACATATACTAATATTATAATTTATATTCGTTTGTTTGTAATGATTAAACTAAAAATCCACTAAACCGATTTGATGAAATTTGGTATGGAGATAGTTTAAGATTATATGAGGCTTTGTACACATTTCTACGAATACAATCGCATCTAGTTAAACATTTACAACGAAGGAAATTTGCCGAAAAACAAGCCAGTCTTTATGGTTTCTCGTAAGAACGCATAAAAGGCAATAACAAAGCGCCAGCTGTTGGTAGATTAGGGTATGAGAATTACTTCCTTATGGTACTTGTCTAGTCGTGGGGGCGATATTTTAATACGAAACTTGGCTTATTCTCATCACGTTAATATTATATTTTGTGAGGGAACGAGTCAATGAATGCAAATTTTGTTACCTTTTTACACTTTTACGGATCAATTTTTGAAGTAAAAAACGTAATGAAGATAGTTTTTTTATAGACGTATTTACTTTGTTTGATAAACATTATGTACATCTCTGTTTTATATTATTTTTTTAGGTAAAACCGAAAAAAAATAGAGAAAAATTAAAAAATTTAGAGACAAAAGTTCTTAACATTTAAGAAAATCTAATTAAAAACATATGTCTCCATTTTTTTATGTATATCAATAAATAAAAATAAGTGCAGTGCTGGCTGTGACTTCAATATAGGCCCATGTTGTGTACATATAAATATTATTTGCTTTGCATGTATCAAAACACATACACGATGAACACTAGTTGTGTTCATCCGGTAGTTGAAATTTGACTATAATCATTTTTTTTTTGTTGGTAACACTAACACTCATTAATACCTACTAAATAAATTAAAATAAAATCGGTTAACAAAAAAGGATATACCTAATTATAAATTAAAAATTAAAAAAAACCTTCGCAAATTAATTGTCATTTAATAATTACACTGGCACGAGTGAAGCACTTAATCGAGTAATCATACGCCAAAATTCCTTACATCATTTTGTAAAAGAGCTGATACTCTTACACTGCTGGATCGATATTAACCAAATATAACCACCGCAAGGAAACTGGCTTTCAAATGAATAAAACCGCATCGAAATCGGTCCATCCGTTTGGGAGTTACGATGTCACAGGCAGACACACACAGACAGACAGACATCGACGTCAAACTTATAACACCTCTCTTTTTGCGTCGGGGGTTAAAAAATGTACTAAACTATTTTGTCTACGTCTATATCAAGAGTTAGTACTAAATAAAAAAGTGAAATGAACCTAGAAATAGAGACCTGAAGTGGCAGGACACATATTACTCAAATTTACCCCAATTTATACCCCAGCATAATTACCCCAATTTTTTTCCACCTTCCACCGACCACAATAAATCGCCCATAAAGCACTTAACGAATGAAAACATTCATTTAGAACGTATGTTTACCCAAAACCAGCGCACATCAACGTAAATCCTCCAAAAGCACCTTTCTTTGTGATAAAATTTACTGTCCTGTTTACGATTTTCATGAGTCGCCGAAATACGAAAATTTTATGGGAAAAATGTAAAATAATGTACGATATTCGTCACATGAAAAATAGATTACGTGATTTTTCACGTGGTTTTGCTCAAAATAAGCTAAAACACAGCATCTGCTTGAAGCAGGCAGAATTTTGGTGGAAGCCGAATTTAATTTTGGTGTCACCTGAATTTTATATGTGTAATAGATTGACATACCCTCACTAGGGCTAAACAAAGATCAAATATAAATTCCTTTTATTCAATATGAATATACTTAAAGAAATTTTATATGTAATTTCAATTCAAAGCATTCATATTTTACAAACCAATCTTGGAAAAATAAGGTTTTTTTGTAGCACTCTTTTCATGTTGTTCTTTCAAAATATTCTAATAAGTTATATATTTATCAGCTCTTACATTGGATATTTTTTACAAAATTCATATTATTAAGATGGAAAATTACGTTTTGTCTATCTATTTATATACTGACAAAATATTTTCTCTAAATACAAACCTCTGTTAAACCAAAAGTGAGTTTTAACTTGTGTTTCGTCAGAAAGCTGTACGTTTTTGGCGGTACGTGCACTCAGTACGGTAACTAACTAGTATTTGCCTCAAACAAAAATTGCTAACAATTGCTTACAAAGCGCGGTACAACCATTGCATTGTTTACACGGAAAAAGAGCTTCAATATAACTGTGAAAACTTTCAAGTCAGAAAAGAAATAAAATATTTTATGCAGTATAATATTTTATTACTATATAATATTCTACTCTTTTTAACGTCCCACTGTTGGGCCTCAGGCTCACTGTCCACCACGCTGGCCAAGTACGGGCTGGTGGAGTTCACATGTCTCGAAAATTTACTAGGTTTTCTCAGACATGTTGTTTCCTTCACCATAATGTAAGTGGTTATCATGTTGGAACACCACAATATTATATAAAAAACATGAGAGTATCAGAAGTGCTAGACACGGGACTTGAACCCGCTTCACTCGGTCTCAAGCGAACGCGTTTTCACTGGGCCACCACTGCCCACTTATTATACAAAACATATTAAAACAAAAATAATACTTTATTAGACTTACGCGAATATTTGACATTTTAAATAAAAGTATCTTTTCGGATTTTTTCGCGGATTTATTTTGATTTTTGGTTCCCGACGTTTCGAATACTTTACAGCAATCATGGTCACGGGACATACTAATTACTAAGGTTTTAGACGTCTCAAAGGTGTTATGTACTTGTTACTACCTAAGTATCTATGTACATAAATATGTGTGACGAATAGCATCGTCTTAAGCAGCTCTCACCATGTCGCAGGTGATTACTTACATTCAGATGTATGAAATTGTATGTATGAATGTATGAGTCGACACTATTCGAATGGGTTTTATAGACTCGATGTTTATACAAAATATTGTAATTATAAAACTTTGCCCATTGTCATCTACACTAATATTATAAAGAGGTAAAGTTTGTAAGTTTGTAATTGATAAACAAAAAATCCGCTGGTCGGACTTAGATTAAATTTACTATAAAGATAGTTTGGAACCCTGGGAAAGACATAGGATAGTCTTTATCTCGGAAATCATCACTTAAGGTGGTGAAAAGGTGGTTGAAAGTTTGTATGGGGAATCAATCATTTCTCAAGCAAAGGATATAAAAGTCATCATACCTATGTATGAACATATATACATATAATATACACCCATATAATATATAGTCTATCTATTCCATACCAACCGTTAAAACGTACGTAGGGAGGAAACCGAGCGAATGGAAGGTGAAAAATATAAAGAAATGAATTATTGGTATATTTTTTATTATATATTTTAAACTTTGTACGATGATTTTTTTTTTTGACGAAAGAAGACGAATACGACGAATAAACGTAAACTGAACGCTATTTTCAACCTCTTTGGTTATGATAATAACGTATACAACAAATACAATATAAGCAAACTTCTAAAGTAACTATAATTTAATAAAAATATAAAACTATTCAAAAAAATGTCTTTCAAGGAAAAATATCAAAATGTATGTGTATTTTTTAAATTATCCCACAATTAAGGAATAAATAACAAACATCGGTGTACCAATTTAAAGCACTACAGTCAATCAGTAGTCGACCGCAGTCGAAGCTCATGACGGTGTTGTAATTAATCAAAGTCAAGAAGAGGGCTTTTTTTAGTAAAAAGATTGTGTAATGTACACGAAATTTACATATAAAACTGATTTTTTATGAAGTTCGCGTACTTCATTTTATTTTTGGTTCTCGACGTTTCGAATGCTTTACAGCGATCGTGGTCAAGGGAGAGGCTAAAGTTTTTAATGTCTCAAAATTATTTAATTTTGAAGACTACGCACAAAATTATAAATAATTTTGGACGAAAAGAGAAATGACACTGAGGTACTTTACAATTTAATACTTTCTTAGATTTACACGAATATTTGACATTTTAAATAAAGCTATCTTTTCGAATTTTTTCGCAAATTTCAAATTCGCAGTTCACAATTTAAAAAATAATATATGAATATTACCAATTAGCAGTTCTATAGTTTATCAATTTGGTAATATTTAATTTGGTTTGCTATTATTAGAATTTATTTAAAATTTAAAGATTTTTTAAATATTTATTTATTACTTAATTAAATATAATATTTTCAATTATTAATACGTATTAAGTATATCAGTTTTAACTTTTAAAAACTAATCTATGTATATACTTAATACGTGTTAATAATTGAAAATATAATAATTACTTAAATAATAAATAAAAAAATTAAATGATCACTTTCATACAGAGGAAAATATGACTTCTTACTTATTCCCAGAATTACACACGTACATATGTGTATATACATATTTATATATACATACATATACATACATATATATATATACATATATATATATATATATATATATACATACATATAATACTTTTAATTTTACAAAAGCTTTGTATCACAAAGAGTCGAGTGTTTTAGAGTCCAAGTACTTTTCGGCTTCATTGAAAAATATTTTACAAAACACGCTGCATAAAGTTTTGTTTGTCTACGAATATAATGTT
Source organism: Brenthis ino (assembly GCA_921882275.1). Classification (NCBI taxonomy): domain Eukaryota; kingdom Metazoa; phylum Arthropoda; class Insecta; order Lepidoptera; family Nymphalidae; genus Brenthis; species Brenthis ino. The sequence continues at coordinate 23,302,364 of OV170222.1, read as the reverse complement.
ACTATAAAAGCTTTTATCTTTTAGAAGGATTATTCCTAAATTTATTGAGCGATTTATATATGGATTTATAAATGTAGATATATATATTAACTAATATATAATAGATGACAGTGGTAGCCCAGTGGTAACGCGCTCGCTTGGAAAACCGAGTGAAGCGGGTTCAAATACCAGGTACCCCCATTAAATCATTTCTAACATGATTACCATACAGTGAAGGAAAACATAATGAGGAAAAATGCATGTCTAAGAGAACGTGGTGGTCTATGGCCTGATCCTCCTCGTATTGAAAGGAGGCCCGTGCCCAGCAGTAGGACGATAAAAAGGGCTGAATACATATACTAAATACTCGTAAAATATAAGTCAAATTACAACACGACATTTAAGTTCATACACATAAAAATGACGTAGCACTTGCACTAGCAAAAACGTATTTTAATTTATTGAAAAATTTGCAAGTTTCTATTATATGAATGTATATAATATATTAAATATCTTGTGATACAGCTTTTTATACTGCTTAATTATTTATTAATTGTAGCATTAGACCTTTATACTTTAGTAAACAAACGTTAATTTAAGTGATCACTGTCTGTAAGAACTAAAATGCTAAAACTTACATACAGTACCTACCTTATATTACTTACCTTTTTATATACCTTATATATAACGTTAACTTTCAACTCTTTTTTCACCTTTTTTGGGATCAAATTTTCATTTCTCAGTATATCTACTCTACATGAGGAATCTGTCAAATATAAAGTTTACAGCATTTATACATATATATATATATATATATATATATAAATATATATATATATATATATATATATATATATATATATATATATAAATATATATGTTGGGACATTTACACACAGCGCCATCTAGTTCCATGGTAGGCTACGAGGCTTGTGTTATGGATACCAGATAGCTGATATACTACACACATATATATACAGAAATTAATGCCCCTAGCGGGACTCGAAACCGCGACCGCTGGCACAGCATATTAGTTCACTACTAACTGTGCCAAACGTCTCGACACTTATTTATTTATTTCAAAGGAAACATACAGTAAAATAAGTAGTGAGATTATAAAACATATAAAAGTAATCCTAAACCAATCAAGTTTCCACTGATATCATATATGTATAGTACATAGAAAAAGCTTGACTGCTACAATAATATGTTTAAAAAAATAGTATATAAATATATATTACATACATTATACTTTCATATAGTATAATGCTAGGAAAATATTTTTTCAGTACATTTAACCTATTTAATACTTCTACTGCATCGATATTAAGCAAATACCATACACTCTGAGAGAGCTATTTCGTATAACAACCAAAAGTGTTCGCTACAATAAAGTTTTACAACTACACTCCAGTTCAACTCCACTAGTTTTTGTTTAAATTTCCATATCTTTACTTATATCTTGTGAAATAGAGTACTTTATAATAACGTCAAAATAGAATATTCCTTGTATTTTAGGATCGATAAAATGTATTTTTTTTTATTGAATTGAAACTGTTTTTATTTTGATTCACAATATTGTGTCGATAGTGGTTCAGTGAGTATTTTCTATAGAAAGGAAATAATAAATATTTAACAGAGAATAAAATCTAGTGGCAACGTCAAATGAAACTCTGACAAAGGTGTAATTTTTTTCTATTTGAATTGATATTAACACCTCCAGGTAGATTTTTAAGAAATTAATTAAATTTCTAAGAAATCTATTGTTAACTGTACTGCCGGCGTGTCCGCGGTCGTGGAGGGACTTACAAAAATATTTTGCTCCCGTGACAATGTGAGCTTTTACAACCCAAAATATCTGACATAAAATATTCAATTTTTTTTTGATTTTATTAAAATGTCAAATAATTTAATAAGTAATATTATATTAGTTAAAACAAACATACAGCACAAACACGCACTATATGGTATGTCCATAGACTTAGGCACTTTTAAACATAAATAAATATGTTGGAACATTAACACACAGCACCATCTAATTCCATGGTAAGCTACGAGGCTTATGATATGGATACCAGATAGTTGATAAACTACACATATATAAATTTAAATATAAATATACATATTATAAATATAAACACCCATGACTGGAGTACAAACTTTCGTGTTAATCACACAAATGAATGCCCCCAACGGGACTCGAACCCGCGACCACTCGCACAGCAAATAGGGTCACTACAAACTGAGCTAAACATGTCGTGGAGAAACATCAAATATCAATATCCAAATATCAGTGACTAAAGACCTCCTTTACTTTCAAAAACATGAATATTGCTAAAGCTGTATTTTACATATTAAAGTATCTTAGCTGTTTTAACTCAAGTAATGCCTTATATCAAAAGATGTCGACTAATGAAGTGTCTACAAAGCCTTTGTGTCGGAAGTCGGGACTTCTTAATATCCTTTTGTGTACAGCTGCTGGTGAAAATGTTAATATTCAGATTACGAAAAAGTATATGATGAATATAAAATAAACCATGCCTAACTTTATCATATTTTGCTTGTTTTTGCCGAATAATATAGGTATGTAAAACTAGTGACTTCCTCTGGATTAACTCGTGCACATCTAGGTACTTTTTGTGCTTATATGTTACTAGCGGTTCGTCTCTAGTTGCGTTTTAACATTTAGTATAGATTTCTCAGAGATGAGATATTTTCCCGCAGTAAAAAGTATCATATGTGTTGGCCCGGATAACTAGCTATCATCATACCACATTTCGTCAAAATCGGTCAGATAGAGAGAGAGAGACAAAAATACTAATAAAAACTTATTAACAAAAAAATAAAAACCGACTTCAAACAAATGCACTAAAAAGTAGATTTTTAATTTTTTGTTAAAAAGTTTTTATATTTCCCTTTTTAGTGTAGACAGTAGTAGCAAAGTAAGAATTCTAACGTGCTTGTCAAATCAAACAAAATAAGCCCAAACTCAAAGTATCTACTATTAGTCGTTGAAGAGTTCCACCTATCCACCTTCTGGCCTTACCATCAGATCTGGTCAACAATACCGAATCACTGTACTATCAATGGAAATAGAAACACTTGCAAAGTTTCAAGTCAATATGAAAATTAAAAGCAGGTAAAATTCATCATTAGCTATTTTTCCACCCTTAGGGGTAGTATTTTTTTTTTAAATTTAAATGGGACCAATCTGGAAGTATACCCTTTCAAACAAAACAAAAATTGTCCAAATCGGTTAATAAATGACGAAGTTCTGAGGAAACAAACATAAAAAAATACAGTCGAATTGAGAACCTCCTCTTTTTTGAAGTCGGTTGAAAACCATAGATTCGGCCTTGGTATGGAAAATAATGACTATTTCAATAAGATTTTCCAAAAAATATTTGATGTACAGATTCGACTCAGAATTTTATTATATGTTTAGAAATAATAAAAGTAAATTCATAAGAGTTCAAAAAAATAATTTCCATACACATCGATATAGATTTTGTATATATTGTCTTTTTAACGCCCCACTGCTGATCACGGGCCTCCCTTCAATACGAGGGTGATCAGGCCATATTCCACCACGTTGGCCAAGTGCGGGGTAGACTTCACTTGTATTTCGAAAACTTACTAGTTTCTCTCAGACATGCAGGTTTCGTCACGACGTTTTCCTTTACCGTAAGGCAAGTGGTAATCATGTTGGAAATGATTTGCACATGAAAATAATGTTCTCCTGACCGATTCCGGCCACGGCGGCCGATCTCATTGAGACTAGCCAACTGCGCAGGAGATATTATAGTGAACAAGTGTACGCGCAGACACAAGTGCACTCTCTATTCCTGTCACTCTCATACTCCGGTGGGACGACAACCCGATACGACCGGTGAGAGTTAAGGCGCAGGATCGACAGCTTTACGTACTCTCCGAGGCACGGGGGTTAAACACCGCCAACTTCCTAACTCCGGGCTGTTACTGAGGCTTACTATACAGAAATAAATAAAAAAAATAACTTGGCAAGACCCGGGACTAGAACCCGGGTGTCCAGCCGTACGTAATAGCTACTACACCACCGAGGCAGTTACCGACCCGGGATTTGAACTCGCTTCACTCGGTTTCCCAAGTAAGCGCGTTACCACTGGGCTACCACTGCCTTAATATATAGACGTTTACAATTTTATTTTAAAAAGTTACTAAAAATAAATAAAACGAAGCCACGACATACATTTATATGTATAAAATGTACATACATACTGTAAGTCCCCTTGAACGTTTGATTTTATAGCATCGTAATGAAGCTTTATGCGTCATAGCGCTTTATAACGGGTATAGAAATGATATGTAAATATGACAGGTTGTTTGCTGTACTCTGCCTACTCCGTATATTTAGGTCATAAATATTTACGGTTCTAGCTCTGTTCAAGTGTAAAATGGTCCATGTACATACAAACATCATAAGGTATACACCTATTAAATTATAATAAATAATAAATATGTTGGGACATTAACACACAGCACCATCTAGTTCTATGGTGAGATACGAGGCTTGTGTTATGGATACCAAACAGTTGATACACTACACATATATATAACTTTAAATACATACATATTATAATATATTCCCATAACTGGAGTACAAACATTCGTGCTCATCACACAAATAAATGCCCCCAGGGGGAATCGAACCCGCGACCGCTGGCACAGTAAGTAGGGTCACTACAAACTGAGCCAAACGTGTCGTCAAGTTTCTTACTTAACGCGCTCGTGTACCACCTATCTTAATTTAATGGTACAATATCAAAAACCTTCTCGACCGTTCATTATATTTTTAGGTCGTTTTATTAAAAAACAAATAAAAGTTTATTTTTTTAAATACAGACATATTGTATAGAATTCTTAGAGAAGAGATATTTTAGCGCATTAAAAAGTTCCTATTTGTTAACCCGGATAACAAGCTATCGTACCAAATTTCAGCAAAACCTGTCCTGAGGTTTTCTCATGATGCGATCCCAGACAAACAGACAGACAAACATTCTAAAAACTATAGATCCGGCCTCTGTATCGATCATAATGATTATTTCTACAAGAATTTCCAAAAAATAGTTAATGTACAAATTCGACTCAGTTAAAATTTTATTATATGTATACTGTATAGACAGTACCGCATTAAACATGACCTCAAGGTATCGAGACGATCTTCTTATTGCTGGATATTAGATATGAGCTGAATTCATCAAAATTAGACTACGTAGTAGTAGTAAACATAACATCGAAAGATTTTAAATGTTCTACCTTAACATGTTTTTTTCTATTAGTAAATTTTGTCACTAAACTTATTTTTCTTTTAGAAGTTTTAAAAGCTTTCTTTATTATAAGGTATAAGTAAGTATTATATTATTTATGAAATATAAAATATATTCTTTGTAATATTATGTACTGCGAATTATCGTACAAGATTCAATGGCTTGGAACAGTTAAATTGAGTGGAAAATGTACAGACAACCACATAGATATATTATATATACAATCATATATAAAATCCAAAGGTGTAAAATGGACAGTACTACTAAGTATGACGTCTTAAGTTTGATTCCTGTCTGAAGCTATTACTTATGTTCTAGTAACCCATTTTTACTCTTAGAATATAGCATCGAATATCTCTTGTAATGTTTTCTGAAGGTGTAAGCTAACAAAAAACCATCAAAATTTAATGTCTATTTGTTACTTAATTCTTCGCCCAAAGAATCGGCATTGCGATTCAGTGGAGGAATGCGGCTATCATTCTTGCCACTATTCCACGCGGACATGACTTGTACAGTAATAATTAAGTGTACATTTGTCTTGTATATATAATTAAGTATGTTTTTAATTATGTTTATTGTAAATAAATTATGTTTCAATTTTTTATATCTTTCTTATAAAACTTGGTCTTCATTTTTACTATATATACAAATATAGATAGATAATTTAGCCCGAAATTTCGTCCGACTTGAATATTTTATTTCTCACATACGATCATAAACGCTCCTTCATTCATAATTTTATAACAATTCTATACCAGTGTGCCAAAATATAATACTGTTTATTGTAACTTCATATGGGTGAGTTAGAATATATTATGTTTTCACTAACTTTGCAGACGTACTTCCAAGGCCGTGTTATCGGTTTAACTTATTAAAAATAACAGGATAATAGATAATTTAATCTTAATGATATAATATACAGACAGATTATAAAACTATACATATAATAAAATTCTAACTAACTCGAATATGTACATTAAATATTTTTTGGAAAATCTTACAGAAATAGTCATTATTATCGATACAGAGGCCGAAGTTTTTAGAATTTTCTCAATAAAATGAAAAAAACTATTCAGTACCTGTTTCTCCTCTGTTTATCAAGCGACGTATAGTTTTTTTTTTTTTTGCTTAGCAGCCATTGGTGAGCTTTAGTGTTAGCAAAAAAAAAACAATGATTATGGTCGAATTTCGACGATATAAAATTCTATTTGGATTTTATTATTAATAATTCACCAGATTCACCATCGCTTCGCTTGGGTTCGTCTTTAGATACGTTTTAACGGTTAGTACAGATTTCTCAGAGATGAGATATTTTCCCGCAGTAAAAAGTATCCTATATGTTGATGTTGATGATGTCGTACATCAAAATCCCTCCAGTGGTTTTTCCGTGTTGCGGTCAAAGACAGACAGACATTTTTTTCAAAAACTATTGTTTTGGGGTCTATATTCCGTACACACCTCCATTGTTTTTAAAAAATAATTCATGTACAGATTTCGCTAAGTTACTATTTTATTATATGTATAGATATAATATATGTATTCACTATTCATATACCAATTTTTACAATTATTATATTTATAATTATAATATTAATTTCATATTTAAGGTGTTACTTGATGTACCTTATTTAAAAAATACAAATAACTGAAATTGAATTTCACTTTTGAATTTGAACTAGCTCAGATTTCTTAACCGCCACATAAACTATGTTATTTTCGTACATTGCTTTCTAAACACCAACTTTGTACATGTACGTGAAGTTTTCGGAATCATTATATAACAAGTTTCCAATTATTCAATTTTCAAAGTTTATATCGAACCAACGGAGAGTATAATTTAATTAACTTCATTATTAATTGTGCTCTTGTTTCAGACGATTGTTAGACATAATAGAGGTCGTGAGTTCGATCTTCGTAAATGCTAAACTTTATTAACTCCCTTCACGACATGTTTGGCTCAGTTCGTAGTAACCCTACTTGCTGTGCATGTGGTCGTGGGTTCTAGTCCCGCTGGGGGCTTTCATTTGTGTGATGAGCACGAATATTTGTTCTTCAGTTATGGGTGTTTATATTTATATGTATGTATTTACAGTCATATATGCGTAGTGTATCAACTATCTGGTATCTATTACACAGGCCTCGTAGCTTACCTTGGAACTAGATGGTGCTGTGTGATAATGTCCCAACATATTTATTAATTGTTATTATTATTCACTTACGTATATTTTCGTTGATAAGCAAAATATATAACCTATTCTTCGATCGAGATATAGTATTTGTCTTAAATATTCCAAAGCTTCTATCGAATTTCTATCTCTAGTAAGTACGTTCAATGATTGAAAATTTATAATTCAGCCCTTTCAATGCCGATTTAGAGGCATTAGGTCATACTCTACCACGCTGGCTAAATACAGGTTCCAGAATTATACATGCTTACGAAAACTTGTAAGATATTACTATTAGACGTTCAGGTTTCGTCATTACAATTTCTTTCACCCTATTAGAAAACGGGACTCATGATTAAAATGATTCACACCCGAAAATTAGTAATGATATTTGATATCTAATGTTCACTGTTAGTTTAAAACTTACAAACAAAATCACATCACTATAAAGCACTAGTTAGATATGGTGCGTAGAAAGGAGAGCTTAAGATTTATTTAAAACTAGATGACCAAAAACCAAATTCTTAGGTTTTACATATAAGTATACTCTAACATTGCAGTTTTTGTATTTTTTCTCAGAAATGAGACATTTTTCCGCGGTAAAAAGTATCCTATATGGTGACCCGAATAACCAGCTATCACCATACCAAATTTCATCAAAATCCCTCAAGTGGTTTTTCTGTGATGCGGTAACAGACAGACAGACAAAAATTCTAAAAACAATATATTCGACCTCTGTATCGATAATAATGTTTATTTCAATAAGATTTTCCAAAAAATATTTAATGTACAGATTCGGCTTAGTTACAATTTTATTAAATGTATAGACTAGTGACTCATGCTCGCTCCACTCGGGTCCGTCCCTTTTTCTTAACGTTTAGTATAAATTTCTCAGAGATGAGATACTTCCTCCAATATTTCTAAAAGTAGTTGTATTTTGATCCGGATAACCAGCTATCATCATACCAAATTTTATCAGAATCTGGCTAGTGGTTATCTCGTGATGCGGTAACAGGTAGACAGACAAAAATTCTAATAACTATAGATTCGGGCTCTGTATCGATGATAATGACTATTTCAATAAGATTTTCCAAAAAATATTTAATGTACAGATTCGACTCAGTTAGAATTTTATTATATGTATAGATGATTTCACTCGGGTGCGTTCTTAAGTAGGTACGTGACTGTAGCCAATAAAGCAACTCAAAGGTCAGTTTCCCGGCTTCAGTTAAAGCTAGTATTATTTCTGAGAATAGACGAATTTCTAATAGAACAAGAAGCAAGATATATTACTCGGCGGCTATATGAAGCTTCCTGCTTATTCCTTCCTATTCCTGTGGTAATGTAGCTAAGTGAAAGAATTTTCAGATCAGTAGTTTCGGAGATTACACTCTACAAACTTACAAACTTTACATCTCTATAAGATTTACTTTATATTTTTTATTTCATTATAATATTATGTATATTTTCATCATTTCTGCCCTCCCGAACCTAAAGTGCAGTAACAGCAAAAACACGAATTCGAGAAAAACGCGCCTAAAGTTTAGAATCCATAAAAACATATCAAAAAGATACTTTTCGATAAAACCTTGAATGGAAAGTGAAAGAATATGTACCAAACTAAAATACTAAACATTGTTACGTTAGTTTTTTTATAAAAAACTATAATTATGGCAATTTTAATTTTTTTGCCCCTATTACTACACACACTTTATTTGTATAATCTTTTCAAAAACTGTTTTAAATGCAGTAAATCCTGTTATTACTGCATTTTAGACATTTTTTCCATGATCATTACTAACTAAAGTGCAGTAATATTATAAAAATACTGCTATTTAATCTGTTTTTTTGAACAAAACACTGATATTCCACACTTATAGTAATATAAAATTACCTTTAATTTTGATAAAAATATGTAATTTCTTAAACAAAACTGGACATGCATTTATGACTATGCTATTAAAACTATTCATCAAAACATTGTACATTATAATCTAATAGTGTAAATTGTTTTATATGACTAACAATATAACAATCTTTACAAGATGTTGACAATCTTAACTAGTTAATCCACCATAAAACTATATCACATGTATTTCTCATGCATGGATCAATAAAATTTACATAAAATCTTTCTTCTGAACATAACTAATTACTAAATGAGTATTCTTGTCTTACAAAAATAATAGTCTGAAAAGATTATGGAAGGGAGAACTAAGGAGAATTAACTTATATGGGAAACAGGTTGAAAAAGTGTCCAGTTTAGTGAGCAGCAAATTATAGCTCAGAAACTCACCGTTAAGCCTAGTTCGCATTGAGCTAGTATTTTAGTCTAGTAGCGAGTAATTTAGTAACTAAACGTGTCTGAACACTAAAAATTTAGTCGATTAGTTTAGTAAGAAATTTAGCCGAGTCAATCCATTTTATTCTATTTTTTTGGGCGAGTAGCAGCCCCCACCACGCGTCCAAGCTCACTGGTTCACCGGCTAAACAAGTACGAACCTGTCGAATTAGTCGAGTTCATTAGTTGCCGCCATAACATTCATTAACAGAAAATTTACACAACTTTCGGACATTCTCAAACTATCGAAGTATTCTTTGGGATCTTCCAATGCTAATTCCTTCAGAAGACAATTAGTAGCTCCTAGTTTATCTCGTCTTTCGATCCATTTTCTTACCCATAGCTTTTTTTAATCACACAAATTTCCTCATCAACCTCTTCTAAAATAGCCGTTACGATCAGCTTAATCAGTTTATTTACTTTATTGCGTTGTAGGCTATTCATCTTGCAAAACACCACTCACTTGTAAACTGTACTCGACCAAAGTGCGAACGATTTTTGGTGAGTAGCGAGTAATTTAGCTACTAAATTACTCGCTACTAGACTAAAATACTAGCTTAATGCGAACTAGGCTTTACAGCACTAGCGTAGCAAGTAGATGTGATGTGAAGTTAGTAGTTTTTAACGGAGTGAAGTGTGCTGAATTATTATTACTTGAAAATAATATATAATTATATTGCTGTTTGCCTATGCTAGAACTATTTTGAAAAGTGCGCCACAGCAAAGCGGAAATCTTTCTTTCCTTGTTTAATTCACCTTCTTACTTTTATGACGCTATGTTTTAAACTAGCGACTCACCCTCGCTTCACTCGGGTTCGTCCCTGGATACTTTTTTTTGAGCGGAACTCTAATTCTTTTGTTTAAATAAAAGTAGCCTATATTACTCCCTATAACATCAGTTACCTTCCACTGAAAGTCCGTCAAAATCAGTCCAGCCGTTTCAGAGATTATTCGGAACAAACAGACAGACAAAAACAAACAGACACTACAATTTTATTTATCTGTATAGATGTATAGATTCATATACTTGTTTTCTGTGGCGCCTCCAATTTCATGCTTGTCAGCGGTCACTTTTTATACTAGAAATAGTTCGCCTTAGTTCTACTCTCCATATCTCTGCATGTCTTTTATCCCCCACAAGTTAATGTGCAGTATGGAATGTTAATACTGCACTTTAATTAGGAATATAAATAAAAAATATTTTTTCTTAACCTTTGCAGTATAATCAATTTGTATAGAGTCGAATAATACTGCATTTTAATAAGTTCTTTCTTGAATCTTCTAGAACAAACTACTATTTTAAGTGCCACAACACCTTCCGAAAAAACATTAAAATAAAATACTTTTATTAGCGCTACAGAAAAAAGAATTAATTTGACTGATAGCTACTAAAATGGGGATTTAGAATATATATTTAACTCAAAACCGACCAAAATGTCTATTACTGCACTTTAGGCTCAGGTGGGCAGATTTGGCAAACGATCAGTGCTAACTTTTGGAAAATTTTATTGTTAATATTAGCCTATACATATATTATTCTAGGTTATAATTTATCTGTGCAATAAATTTCATCCAAAACCGTCTAGTCGTATTAGCGTGGAGAAGCAAACACATATGCGACACGTTTGGCTCAGTTTGTAGTGACCCTACTTGCTGCGCTAGAGGTCGCAGGTTCGAGTCTCGTTGGGGGCTTTCATTTGCGTGATGAGCTGTTTGTACTCCAGTCATGTGTATGTATATGTATATATTTAAAGTTATATATATGTGCAGTGTATCAACTATCTGGTATCCATAACACAAGCCCCGTAGATTACCATGGAACTAGATGGTGCTGTCTTGACATTTTATTAATATTATTATATTATAACATAATTATACGTACAATATAAATATAAGAATATAGTGTGATTTTGAACAGTCTCTGAAACTCATCTCAAAGAATCTTGAGTCAAAATAAAAAGCTCGTACCTATTATATAACAACAAAAGTTTTATGTTTTTCGTAACTTCAGAAAGCACTCTATAAAATATTCACTTGTTACTGCCGATTTCGTGAGTTTGCGTGCAGATAGCAGTTTATTGGTATTTTATATTGCGATTGTCATTTTATAGCCGACGTATATTGTATTATACTTGTATAGGACTAGGATCTGCTCTCGGCTCCTCTCGCATATATAATTAGAAAAACGTATATTAATCATTTATGACCTATGATGATTAATAAATCATATAAATTAAGCCTGCAAGAGAAACAAGGACACCTGCATATCTGCTTCAACCTAGCAAGTTTTCGAAAGATATGTGTAGTCCACCAACCCGCACTTGGCCAGCGTGGTGAACTATGGCCTGATCCCTCTTATATTAGAAGGCCCGTGATCAGTAGGATGTTAAAAAAGAGCTAAATACTTACATACATATTATGTACCATTAATATTTACGTACATATTTATCTAAAGTAGTCTCTAGTTTTGTTTTAAAAATATATATATAAATAGGCAAAAAAATTGATATTTTAAATAAAGTACCTTTTCGGATTTTCTCACAAATTTATTTACATTTTTGTTTCCTGACTTTTCACATACTTTACAGCAATCAGATCACGGGAGAGACACAGGTTTTAGACATCTCAAAGGCATTATATAGTTGTTACAGACAGTTTATCCACAAAACAGTTCAGTAACTTTTTCTCCTCTGTTTGTCAACCGATTTTTTTGCTTAGTAGCTATTGACAATCTTTAGTATTATTAATAAACATATAATTATGTATAGTATATTTTAAACCCCTGGACGAACACCAGTAAGTTTATATATTTACACCAGCGACTCACCCTCGCTTCGCTAGGGCTCGTCCCTAGGTTGCTTCCCCATACAAACTTTCATTCCCATTTACACCATCTTAAGGGGTGATTTTAGGATAAAAACTATTATATGTCCTTCCCAGGGTCTCAAACTATATTCTTATCAATTTATCTAAATTGGTTCTGTAGTTTCAGAGCTTTTTCGGTATAAACAAACAGAAAAATGTTTCCTCTTTATAATAATAGTATATATAAACGCACAAAATTTTATTTATCGTTCAACAAACTCAGCATTATTTAGTTGCATCTCAGTCAGTTCACTTCTAAAATGAATAGATACAGTTGGAAATATTAACATATCTAGGTCGAAATATCAGAATTTCCACTTCAAATCGCAACACTCAAAGCTGTCTAACTAAACATTTGGTTGATAATTTGTATAAGATCAAACAGAGATTAGAAGCTGTAGGGCTCGTAGTTGATGAAAACTGAGATAGAAATCTGGATTGCAATGCTATAAAGAGAAATAGTTATATATAAAGTATAACTAGCGATATGCCCTGGCTTTACTCAATATTACTTCAATTAAATATTATGATAATAGGTTCTTAGTGAGAAGATGTCTTTATCAAAGTAGCACTCAAAGCTTAATAATTATTCTAATCTCACTTTATATAATTAATGAAAGAATTTTTAAAATCGTATCAGAGTTTCTGGTTTCAATAGGCTTAACTTAAAAGAAAAATTCGCGAGATTGACTTAGCGGGATCGATATTTTTGTCTTAGTATCAAGGACATTGCATATTTTAACATTTATTATTACACTACAATATATTTCAAGTGTTAAAAATTATTTAACAGTTACTGCGCAGTGCGCATATCTTTTCACACAATTTTTAAGAATATATTAAAAATACGACGACGAATCGGATTGTCTTGATTGACAGAGAGACGCATCACCCCACGCCTTTACAGCTGTCAATATTTGAAAATAACAGCTTCTATGATGATGATGTTCTCCTGACCGATTCCAGCCACGGCGGCCAATCTCATTGAGACTAGCCAACTGTGCAGGAGATATTATAGTGCACAAGTGTACGCACAGACACAACGTGCACTCTCTATTCCTGTCACTCTCATACTCTGGTGGGACGACTATTAGACACGACCGGTGAGAGCTATGGCGCAGGACCGACGGCTTTACGTGCTCTCCGAGGCACGGGGGTGAAACACCGCCAATTTCCCAACTCCGGGCTGTTACTGAGGCTTACTATACGGAAAGACTCAATAACTAAACTTGGTCCGACCCGGAACTCGAACCCAAGACCTCCGGGTGTGCAGCCGTACTTGCTAGCCACTACACCAACGAGGCAGTTAGCAGCTTCTATATACATATTATATTTAAAACACTTCCCACCGACAAATATTTATAACGACACCCATGCGTCGTATCTGACATATCGCGGTCCGGATTAAACCGCTCCAAACCGGTTATCGCCGACCCATACCGGATATTCCGTGTTCCCTTTCACTCCGCTTCATAATGGTATTTATCCAACCGTAATAACGTAACCATTCGGTTGTTGGCAATAAATCAAAGGTATTATTTAACCAAACAACTTTTTCAGATAGGTTTTAACCGGTTTACTGTTGTGGTGAAATATAGTTCGACCTTCATGTTTGAGCTTTAAGCGCCTGGATATTTTGATAAACTATGTAATGACGATGACACATTTGTACTTATGTAGTAGTTAGATAATTTTTCACAACTAAACGTCGAAAAAGCATGCAGATATAGCATATATATATATATATTTATATATTTCTTCCAGAGTTTTTAATTTCTAAAACTTAGCTTATATCAATATTGGTTGGTTCATTAATAGTTTTGTGAAAGCTTAAAAATCAAATAAAGTTCATTTTCAAGTACTACAGATGTAATTTTGTAAGATATTGTTTTGATGTTGGCAGTAGAAAATTAATTTGATCACTCAAATCAAATTAGAAAATTTATCACTAGTGATTTTATAGTTTCACTTGAAATACCTTTTTAGTTTTATTTTAACTTACTGTAAGAATTATTTTCAGTTTCTTGAGGCTACAGCCTTGTCTGTGATGGTAGGTGCCTTTGTTTTGCTAAAAAAATGATAAAAATAAATCGTTGTAAATTAACCTACCGGTTCCGGTTTCATGTATTTTTATTAATTTTCCTCAAAATAGATTTTATCTTTTTTTAATTAAAAAGTCACCTCTGAGGTCAAAACAATTGCTTTTAAAACAAATAATGTAGAAACAACAAGAATAATTAAAAATAATAATAAAACAAGAATATTCAAAACATTTAATCGTATATAACACTGTATTCCTTCATCCAATAAATTATTTAGCATTGATATAATTAATATTCAACGTATACTTTAAGTGAACACGACTGAGTGCTTGTGATAATAAAATCTGTTTGTGCGGCGCCCGCTTTTAGTTGTTCTCTCAATTGAAAGCGGATACCGTTCAAATTCTTTTGTTTTACTCGTCTAAGAATTATAAATGTTTACCTTAGAACTTAGAATATTTCGATAAAATTTATCGTCATGTTTCGGAAGTTCCGAGGTCGTTTGACACAGCTCACACGTCTGCACTACGTGTTAAATAGATTTTTTGATTTTTAAAATTAATATATATGTTAGTTTTTAAGGTATACATATATATTATGGGCTTCTGTTTACATATTTAATATCTTTTTGTAAATGTTGCATGAAATAAATGATCAAATTAAATTATTTGTAAGTTAAATTAAAAATTCATTTAGAGGGTGATTGGACAGATTCTTTAATTTCATAACAAGTATGTAGGGCAGAGTCCATAATAAAGGAAATAGATTGAAAAAGCTTGAGGCTTCAAAAAATATTTAATGTACAGATTTGACTTAGTTAGAATTTTATTATATGTATAGACAAGCCGTATATATTTTTATTGCACATAAAAAATATTAAAGATAGCACATTTGCAGAAAAATTGAGGGCAAAGGTGAAAATGACAGAAACTATAGATAGCATCCAAAATTCCATATTATGAAACCTAGCGTCAACTATAAAATTCAAATAAAATACACCAATTTGAAAGCTGAGTGATAATAAAGCTACAATTTTCAATTTTGGGAACAATCTCTCATTTACATATGCAAATGGTATGCTAAGTCGGTGATAACACGCATGCACGTATTTTGAATAATTCGCCGTCCTCGCGCCGTCTCACTGTGCATAAACCACGCTTTATCGCACTAAACAAGATATTACCATGGTAATCTTAATTTAATAACTAAATCTTGTATATATATTTTTTTATGTTGGGACATTAATACACAGCACCATATTGTCCCATGGTAAGCTACGAGGCTTGTGTTATGGATACCAGATAGTTGATACACTACACATATACTATAAACTTTAAATACATATTATAAATATAAACACTCATGACTGGAGTACAAACATTCGTGCTCATCACACAAATGAATGCCCCCAGCGGGACTGGAACCCGCGACCGCTGGCACAGCAAGTAGGGTCACTACACACTGAGCCAAACGTAAATATTATTACCATCTCTCGAATCTGAGATACTAGATGTGTTTTTTCTTGTTCCATATGAGTTATACTAAACACCACGGACGTTATATTTCTGCGTTTTTTATTTATTTATAAAATCATGTTTTTGCTCTTTTAATAAACGTATGTTTATTTTTTTAAGCTGTATGCTGACGGTTTGAGAGATTTTTTACTATTATTTGGTACAGACTGCAAAATAAATTCGGGAGCGCTAGTATGTCAGTAGTTTTTATACTTACATACATATAATATGGACAAGAGAAATATCAGTTTTAACATAATTCCTCCCTCATATTCCAAAAGACAGTGCACATTTTCCGCATACTTGTATCAAGTTTTATAATTTTAAAAAATTTATATGTTTCAAAAAACATTTTCCATACAAGTTTTTAATTAATGTACGCTTTCCGTGGCTTAATGAATGCGAGCCGAAGAATTTGTACATTTAGAGATGGCCTCCAGACTCCAGTGCACTTTATAATTATATTTTAAATGCAAAATTTAATATATTACAATATGAAATTATATTTTCCAAATTAAAAAAACTGGATTTATATAAAACTAACAAGTTACGCTGACTTCGATTCATAATTTTTTAATGTAGAGATAAGGAAAACAAAGAAATTTGTATGTTATTAACCTTATCAAAAAGACAAAGTGGAATGGAGGATAGGTAGATCGGAGAGCGATCGTAGGGTATTTATGCCCATCCCGTATACCATCAGCGAGTGGAGCCGAGGGCCAACGGTACTTTTTATATATGAAACAGACAAGACAAACAGTTATTTCTATATTTCATCAGAAAATCTATCAATCATATTCAAGTACTGTATATATTATACAGGATTTATAGTAAAAAAATATGGTTAAATAAACATTCTAAGCTTTAGCTAAAATAATAATTATAAAAAGCTTAATATTTTTCGTCTCATCCTAAACAGTAAACGTCAAGACTCTCAAAGTCACGCCTCGAGCGCCTTCGCAGTAACTTACTATCGTTATTCCTCCACACTAACAATAAGCCATTTAACGTTTATATATACAGTACCTGGTCGACCGAGCTTCGCTCGGAACTTTTTGGGCAAAAAAATATAAAAAAAAAAGTAACAAATAATTTGAATAAATACAAAAAAACAAAAGAAAAAACTTTGTATCCGACTGGGACACGAACCCAGACCTGTGAACAAACCTGTGGTTGTCAAACTTGCGCTTTGGTCGTTTGACCACGATGCTTATGTCCTAGCGTGCGAATTAGCGACCATATTTTGCGTGGAAAGAAAGAGCTTGCTACATAGCAATACATTAAAACAAAATCTATATATACACGAAAAATAATTCTTCTTCTTCCTCGTTCCCTCACTGATGAGGATCGTGACCACTTATGATTTTTTTCCAGTCAGTTCGGTTCAACGATGCCTGGACTGCGGTATGGAGAGTAGCGCCCACTGCCTTCTTTATCGCGTCCGACCACCTTATAGGTGCCCTTCCTCTTGCGCGTTTACCTTCAATTTGGCCTAAGATTATAAGTTTCTCTAGACTATGCTTGGATGATCGCATAATATGTCCAAAAAAACTTAGGGCTCTTTTTTGACAGACAGTGGAGAGCCGCTCCGTGATCTTAAGTTCGGCAAGAATAGATATATTCGTTCTTTTAGCGGTCCACGGTACGCGCAACAGCCTACGCCAGCACCACATTTCAAACGCATCAATTTTCTTGATATCGTGGCTCTTGATGCACCAAGTTTCAGCACCATACAAAAATATGGAAAAGACTAGGGCTCTTACCAGCCGCACTTTTGTCATGCGTTTTATACCACGATTCTTCCATATTTTGTCGAGTGTTGCCATCGCCTTTTTGGCCATTCCAGCTCGCCGGCAGATTTCACCTGTACAACTGCCATCGTTGGATATCAATGAGCCTAGATAAATGAACTGTTTGACTTTTTCGTACTCTTTGAGTGCGTCATCAGGCTGAAGGAGTTGAGCGCGATCTATTACCATAACTTTGGTCTTCGTTTTGTTGACTTTAAGACCTAGCTTGGCACTCTCTACTTCAATTTTCTTAAGTAGTGTTGCCATTTCCGATTCATTCGTTGCCAATATGGTCGTATCATCTGCGTATCTCAAATTAGTGATTTTCTCGCCCCCAATAATAATGCCAGCGTCCCAATTTTCCAGTACTTTCCTCATAATGAATTCACCATATAGGTTGAAAAGTTTTGGCGATAAAATACACCCCTGGCGAACACCCCGTTCTGAGTGGAAAAGTTCCGATTTCTTATTCTCCAATTTTACGAAGCTGCTGCTCTCCAGGTATAGATTCTGTATCAGATGTAGCAAATGCGAAGGTACTCCCATATGGGAAAGTACGTCAAACATAGCTGTCCATTTAACACAGTCGAACGCTTTAGCATAGTCAATGAAACACATGACCATTGGCTTGTTAAATTCCTTGCACTTTTCAATGAGGAGGCGTATGTTCAGAATTTGTTCTCGAGTTCCTTTGCCGGTTACAAAACCAGCCTGTTCCCTCGGTATTTGATGTTCTACGAAAGATGTTAAACGAGCATTTATGATGTGCAGCATGATTTTGCTTGCGTGAGACATGAGAGATAAAGTACGGTAATTTTCGCATTTACTAGTGGATCCCTTCTTGTGTAATGGAATGATAGCCGACTGGGTCCAATCGTTAGGCCATTCGCCAGTTATCCAGATTTTATTACAGATTTGGTGGATGATCTTTGTACCTTTATATCCTAGGTGTTGTAGCATTACCGCTGTGATACCATCTGGGCCCACTGCTTTGTTTTTAAGTTTTTTAATAGCATTTTCCACCTCAGAAAGCAGTATTTTGGGTTCTTCAGGACAGTTATTTAATCTTCTTATAGTTATTGGACCATCTTCTTCCCGATACAGCTGATAGCAGTATTCCCTCCATCGCTCCAGAACATCTTTTAGCTCTGTCAAGGTGTTACCTCTACTGTCCTCTATTATCCAGCGTTTCGATTTGAAGGTACTTGTGAGTAATTTTATTTTTGAGAAGAAATCCCTAGATTGTCCCTTTTCTGCATATTTCTCTATTTCTTCGCAGAGTTCGTTGATGTGTTTGTCCTTGTCATTACGAGTAGATCTTTGTATCTCAGCATGGAGCTGGTTATACTGCTTTCTTTGGTAGTCTGTTGCGAGACCAGTGCCCTTCAAGATCTTGCGTTTCTCAATCAACGCCCAAGATTCTTTGCTTATCCATCCCTCCTTCGGGTGGATGGTTTTAAATAAGTCACAGCTTTCATTTACCGTATCCACAATAGCTTTTTTTTAGGTGCATCCAATCAGCTTCGCTCGAATCAGATGGTTCCATATCCAACAAATTAATTTTATTGTCTATGGTTTTTTCAAAGTGGACTAGTGCTTCTTTAGATAAGTTCCCGACTTTCCGCGCTCTAGTTGGAATACTTTTTAGACGCAATCTAAAGTCAGCTATAACCAGCTGATGATCACTCCCACAGTCGGCTCCAGGAAAGGTTTTAGCATTAATGACCGATGAACGCCATCTTGACTGGACAGTGATGAAATCGATTTGGTTTCTGTGTCCCGTTGGTGAAGTCCATGTATACAGACGTCTCGGGTGGTTTTCAAACCAAGTATTCATTATAACCAGCTTGTTTTCAACACAGTATTGGATAAATTTTTCGCCTCTTTCATTTCTGTTTCCTAGACCATAGCCGCCAACAATGGAGCCCTTAAGTGGATCTTCCATTGTACATCCCACTTTCGCGTTCCAGTCACCTTCTACAATTGTTATTTCTCTTGATGGAATAGAGTGTAATAAAGAGTCCAGATCTCCATAGAATTGGTTTGATATCTCTTCTTCTGACTGAGCGGTGGGTGCATATACTTGTACTATGTTTATTGGAACAGGAGACCCATTGAGCTTTATGGCAATTATTCTATCGTTCACAGTTTTGTATCCTTTTACACTGTTTTGAAACTTCTTACGAATTATAAAACCTACTCCATTAGCACTGTTGTCGTTAGCACCGGAAAAGTACATAATGTTGCCGTTGGTGGTAATGAAATGGCCACTATCACGCATATGAACCTCGCTGAGTCCCAAAATATCGATGTTATATCTCTCCATTTCCTTCTCTACAACTTCTAGTTTGCCTGGTTTTATCAACCCTCTAACATTCCAAGTCCCCATGCGAAGGTGTTTCCGTAATGGGGTCTTCTTCTCGCCTGTTCCTTGACCAGTAGCATAATTTCCACTTCCTGTCTGGTGGTCCACAGAAGAGTGGCCGGTATCACATTTCACACCAGGTGACCCGGACTCACGCTGGCGCCGAGGGTCAGTCGGATCGCATGACATCACACTACTCTTGCTGGTACTTATCATCGTGGTTTTCTTGGGAAATAATTTATGCAGTAGTTTCCCGTTGCTTTCTGCACACAATCTTTAAGGGGATATTTAAGCCCCAAGGCCATTGAGACCTCTTCTGGCTGGTTGCCCAGTCCAGGTGTATGGTTATACCGCCATTTTTTCGGTCGCCAGAGCCTCGTCAGTTTTCTAGCAGGGAGCACCACGGTGGGTATTTGGCCACCGTCGCCAGCTATTCATTCGAACCACCGGCGCGGGCAGGTGAGGTTGGCATTTGGGTCGGGTAAGCTGTTATTTCCGTTCTCCCCTTGCCCCCCAATAAACATATACGAAAAATAAACATATACCAAAATTAAGCAGCATTTTCTTATTGAATTTGGTAAAACTAAAGATTTGGCTTCCAGGTCAAGGCAGGGCTCAGAGGCAGAACTAAAATATCCATCAAAACCCCATCTGAGGTCAAGATCTTAGGTGGGCGTTATGGGCTCGTATTCCCATACCCCCATAGCACCGATAAATCGTCAAATATATATTTTCTAACTAATATTTAATGTAAAATACGTTTATTATTATTTAAATAGCTAAACTCTCACATTTGGATGTTTTAATCTTATAAATAGTAATTTGTAAGCGTCGTAGAACACGTGCTGCTTAATTTATCACTTATGCATTCACTTGCATAAGTTATGGCTCGAGATATACTTTGTAATTTGTAGAATATTAAGGAAGTTTATGTCGCAGCGAGGTGTATGGAAAGCTCTATTTAATATTAGTTCTTGGAATAACTTTGTTTTTGGTGAGCTTTATTAAAAGTGGTTAAGTTCGCGTATTTTGTGGTGTAACTTAAGTAAGTTTGTTATTTATTTTGAACTTTCGGAAATAGATTGTAACTAGTCTATGACCGCGGTTTCTCTCGTTAAACCGTAAGTTAAACCGTCGTAAGGGTATAATTATCTTTATCCTTGCCAAACTTAATCGAATTCTGTTCAGCAGTTGAGCTTGAATAGTTAACAAACAGACAGACAGCGTTAATTTCACATTCATAATATTAATATGGATGGAGTAAATTATGTAATGCCTTGTGTTCCCTAAGGAGGTAAGTTTTTAAAAACGCAAAAATACGTATTTCATCCTGACGTGAAGCATTAATAACAATGTTCAAGCAAACTCAGCAAAAAATATTTATTGTATATTTTCACTCCCATGGGGATTGAACTCCTGGCGATCGTTTTAGGAATACGTCTTAATTTCAGTTCTCATTGACTGTTATAAATGTGAAAATTTGTGTGTCCGTATGTATATGTCTGTATGTATGTATGTATGTGTGGGTATGCATATTTGTTACTCCTTAACCCATAAACAGATGATCAGATATCTAACGCTCGTTTCATCACGATCACGCTAGGTGCCTAACAGTAGCCTATGTGTTCCATATTATAGCCTATCTGTGCACTAAATTTCACCCAAGAACGTTCAGTCGTTTTAGCAGATAGAAGTAAAAAACAAACTTCAATTTTAGGAATTATCTATTCAATATAATTCAATTCTCTTGTTAATGGCTTCAAAGAGGTATTATCTAAGCACGTTGCAATGTTCTTGGCAGGTGTTGAGTACTAAAGCTTAATGCTAACAATATATATAAAGTTATTGTGTTACTTGGACATTAGTTTTAGTACATCATGGTGTCAAAGCTTCTTCATCTAATGCATTTTTAATGCCACAGTAAACACGTTCAGCTAAGCTCGTGTTGCAGCTTTAGGTTCCCACTTCATCTGCTATTAGAATCTAGACTTTACGACATAACTAGAGCTTTATACCGATCTAGATCTGATATAAGTTTAGTTCTAGATCTTATAGATCTAGATCTAAAGGCAGTTATATATTTAAATAGATAATAATTAATGTCATAGCAGGTAATGTTTATGTCAAAAGTATCATTGATATTGAATGTATAATGTTTATGATTGTAGTTTAATTTTTTTATACTCTTTACAATTAATGACGTGTAAAGGATATTTTAAAGCTATAATATCTTCAAAACTATTGTTGGTACAAGACTAAATTTTTTGCTTCAACTTTCGCGTATTTTTGAAATTTATATAACTGAGTATGTATATTTTTCAGGCAAATAATAACACTTAAACATAAAATATAAGGAAAATACCTTTACAAAATTATACAAAGATTCTACGCTCAAAGAAACCAATCTCACGATGAAAGATTAAAACGAAGTATTGTTTGGTAAAAAATTTAATATTCTATTCAGAGGCGAGGGTGAGAATTATTTAAAAATATTTTGTGACAAATTGGTCACATAGATACAAAGTTAGGGTTGGTACTGAAAGTTTTATTATATTATAAAACTGTAGGTTCGATTCCTGTACGTCGTATTTTATTATTTTCATTCATATTCATTCATCAGTGATAGAAGCAAGATCTTTAAATAAAGAAACACATATATTATTATAAAATAATTTATTAATGAAATTTTTTTTATGTATAATTAGTATTAGTTCAATATTAAACAATCTCTTTTTACGTATATCACCAAAATTACAATGTCTGAGCAACTCTACTCACTCTCTGTCAACTCTTAAAGCACACATTTCATCTTCATCGCGTATCGGAAGATTTCATTATGTACATTCTCTTTGCAATTTAATACGTTTTATACCTTATTAATAATGCAATAGGGTGTATTTTCTGACACAGTAGATATACTTCATAGCCTTATCTTTCAGGCATTCGAGGAAATGGCCGTGGGAAGCGGTAAAGTGTGATAGACTCTAGATATGTTTGTTGTTTATCTCTTTCATTTATGGGTAAAGTGAAAAATTTCAGGATTTCCCAACCGTAATACCCGTGTGAATAGAAGAACCGATAAATAAGTATGGCATAGTACTTAAAGTGTCAATATAAGGGTTACAAATTTGATGCTTGCTCTGAGTAAATATTTCTATTGTTCAAAGAATTACTTCCATAAATTATTCTTAAATTTACGCGAATATTTTAGAATTTCCTCGCTGATTTATTTTGATTTTTGGCTCCTGACGTTTCAAATGCTTTAACAGCGATCATTTTATTTTGTGGGTATGCTGTCTATGACAAATATATGTCTTTGAGACGTCTAAAACCTTAGTATCTCCCGTGACCATGATCGCTGTAAAGCATTTGAAACGCAAAAATCTAAATGAATCTGCGAAAGAATCCGAAAAGACAGTTATATTTTATTTAGAATTACATAAGTTTATTTTTAATATTATATTTAACAATTTATAATACGTAAATGTTTTTATATGCTAGCAGCATGTTTGACTTTTGGAATGCGCCGTTATATGTGAACATTAATTTTTCTGAGAAGCAGACATTTTTAATTTTAACCAGAAGGTTTCATAGGTCAAATTTCTATAAGCTAGCTGTCCAACTAAAGTCGACTGTTTATATCCCATGACGAAGAAAACTAACTGCTGACACTTACATATTTATTACCGATTATACCAATCAAATATGGCGTTAGAATATTTATAAGGCAAAAAAGATTTCTATTTAGATATTCTAAACCTAAAAATGCAAGAGGTTAAGCTAAGCCCGATAAGACTTTACATAATTCGCTAAAATGATTGTTATTTTTAATAACTGTTCCAACATCACAACAAAAATTGCAGAACGAAATTTCTCGCTGAGTATTCATGCTATAATTTCTAATTCTGCATAATTATTTTTTCATTTGAAATTCTTAGAGACCGTACCTTTTGACCTTTTTACCGTTTGAATTGTTTAGTATGACCTTTGAAATACTGTAAACATGCACATTGTACATAATAATGTATACATATATACCTCAGACTAAAGAATTATATAGACAGAGCCGACAAAAAATATCAAAGTCAAAAATGTGTTGCTGTTTTGCTACTACTTGCGGACTCATCTTCGCTTCGCTTCGGGTTCAAAAATAAATCTGTCCTTTATAATTACGTTTTTTCGGCATTAAATTAGTCTATGTGCTATTCCAAACTATACTCTATCTCTGTACCAAACTCCATCCAGTTCCGTTTAGCCATTCTGGCGTAATTGAGTAACAAACATCCATCCATCCATCCATCCTCGCCAACTTTCACATTTATAATTTATGCTACTATAATCGATTTTGTTTTACAGATTGTTTACTTTCTTCAAAGATCATATAAAATTTTATAAACAACTTAATGTAGTTAATATACAATTTTGAGAAGAAAATGTGAATAGTAAAAATAAAATTTTATTATTTTGTACTTTTCAAGCATTAAACCTCTTTTAATTGAAAAAGAAATAGCTTAATATTAGCTTTTTTATTGTAAAATTCGTTAGCTATTTTTATTTATTAATATTTATTTACTTATCAGTTATCACAGCAATGAATATTCTATTAATATTTGTATTTTTATATATTTTAAATCATTTGTTTGGCTTCATTTTCAGTTCCATGATACTCACTCTCTATATTATTCCTTAGTCTGCAATACATATATACACTATATCCTTATGCATGGGATATTATCTACATTCAACATTTTCAACTTTAACAAGAGCAATTCTAAGTTGGCCAGTGTTTACTATTTGTTGTTGCTTTTACTTTAGAACTCTGTGTGGGCGCTTTTAACGGTTGCCCGAAATTCTATGAACGTTTTTATGATGTGGAAAAGCCAACCTTATAATTTTTTTCTTTGGAATTTATATAAATTATAATAAATATGTTGGGACATTAACACACAGCGCCATCTAGTTCCATAGTAAGTTACGCGGCTTGTGTTATGGATACCAGATAGTTGATACACTACATATATATATATATATATATATATATATATATATATATATATATATATATTACTACACTTTAAATACATACATATTATAAATATCATATATATTATGGTAATATTCTACATAATATATTTTATACAGACTACAGGAGTAGGTACCAATTTTACATTGTAAGCGATTATTTCATAATAGTTTAGGGTAGATATTTTTTTGAAAATTCAGTATCTTCTCTTTTTATGTCGATCAAAAATATACCATAAAGATATACATATACTTTATACATATAAATGGACGAACAGAAGAACAGTGTAAGCCTAATAATAGGATATTTTTACTATTATGTGCGTATACATGATTACCATATTATTACGTAAAAAATGTAACATTTTTCTACTTTTAATAATTTAAAAAGTAACGCTACAAAAATATATTAGCAACAGCAATCCTGTAATGACATTTTATCTCAGAGCCACGAAGTATGATCGATAGACAGACCGACTAAACGATTGTTTTATATTTTAACCAACTTAAAAATATTAATTTCCCGATAGGTACCTTCGTCAATCGTGGACCGATTTTCATAATATTTTAATGAATAGTAAAACCCACTCCTAATAATAAAATAATTGTATTTAAAGTAGTCCAAGTCTAGTCCAAAGTGCATGTTTAGTTATCTTTTAGTCATTCACTACTATCAGTATAAAAACATAACCCAATATCTAAGTTTTTGTAGAAATATTAGCATATTGTTCGTAAGAAGTTTCGCTCGCGGCCGCAAAAGGCGTCCATTTGCATTTAAACAAGATTGTAGCTATTGCTGAATTCAAGTTTTTGGATCGTACAAGATAAGGGGAATTCCCATTTTATATTTAATAATGTCAAGTGGTAAATGACAGCGAGTTTCTGTTTATACTTAGGTATATCAACAGGACAAATATAAAAAATGTAACAGCATTTTAAATAAAATCGTTTTATTTTTGGCTTGCGTAAGCATGACCATATATCAAACTTTCGTGCTCAACTTAAATGGCTCCCAATCCGCCTTCGCCGTGATATGCATATCCTTTCATTCCTCTTCAATATTCTTAATGATCCCAATTCTCCTTCATACCTTCGTTCTCGCTTCCAAATTCTCCCTACTCCTACTCGTTCCAGGCGGCCTTGCATTACTGCGATGCTTGACATACCCAAGAGCAACACTAAGTTCTCTCTACAATCTTTTTCGGTGTATGCCGCATTGCTCTGGAACAAACTTCCAAAAGACATCCAATTAAGCCCCTCTATAACTGCCTTTAAAAAGAAAATAAAACAGCACTTTCTCACCCAAGTTATTCCACAATAATTATATTAACTACTATTATTATGCATTATATTATATAGATATGTATTTGTGTATGTAGTAGTATGTACATATATTTATGTATATAATATGTATAATGTTTTGTTATATGTATATATAATATATATTTATTTAAGTATTTACATTTGAGTTACTGCACTTTAGCCTGCATTTTAATACTATCTCTCTAACTCACTTAGGTTGACTGGAAGAGATCTCTTCTAGAGATAAGTCCACCTTTGCTAACTAATTTTATTGTTTGTTACTCTCTGTATTTTACATATAAGTGCAATAAAGAATATTATAAAATCAGGTTTATTTTGGTTTTTGGATCCGGATACGACTTTCCGAATGCTTTACAGCTATCATAGTTGATACAGATAGTATCTACCAAAAAAATATACAATATTATGGAATACATAGACAAATGCCACCGTAGTACCTTACAGTACTTGTTAATTTTAATTTTCAGCATTAAGTATTTTTATAATTGTAATCAATATCTATACATATAATAAAATTCTGAGTCGAATCGGTACATTAAATATTTTTTGGATAATCTTATTGAAATAGTTATTATTATCGATACAGAGGCCGAATCTATAGTTTTTAGAAGTATGGTCTGACTGTCTGACAGTATGTCTGTCTGGGAACGCATCACGAGAAAACCACTGGACAGATTTTGATGACATTTGGTATGATGATAGATGGTTATCCGGGTCAACATATAGAATACTTTTTACGTCGGGATCGTATCTCATCTCTGAGAAATTTAGGTATACTAAACGTTAACAAGTATGTAACTAGGGACGAACCCGAGGAGCGATGATGAATCGCTAGTGAGTTATATAATTGAAATATTAAATAAAATTTAATGTGTCGCTGCTACTATTTTTATTATTATTGTTACAATTTTTAAAATTTTATTAAGTAATCTAATTAAGTGTTGCTATTATGTTTATGAATTTAAAAATTGTAAATATTAAGCAACACTAATGACAAATTTCAAAAAATATATATCAGTTTGGATTGCTATTATTATCATCTACCCACACAATAAAACTACCTTATAGCAAAGAATAAATTAGATTACATCATACTTAATGAGACTTATGTAGTCGCCGAATTACAAGATAATTTAAGTTTTCACTTTTGATGGGAGATATTTATGGTAAGTTTCATAAATTCATTAAAGAATTTAGTAGTAAAAATAAAATTTTCGTTAAATGTTGTGTGAGAAGTCTATTTTATGCCGAATTTCACTAAAATCGATATAGCAATTAAATTTAACACACTGCGATAAGTAACATCACGTGTTACTCTTGGGTCATAAACTAGATCTATATTTATATATATCTAGTTTATGACCCAAGAAAGCTCACATCGAAAAATCATTCCGTTCCAGTGCAAAAGTAGAATAAACTAAAATATTTAAAGGTTTTAAAATTTGAGGCCAACTACGTGAACGAAATAAGCGTCGCTCAATTGCAAGAATTTATTTTAATCAGTAGTACCCGAATAGGTTTCAGCACAAAGCTTCACAAAAGTTGTTTCTGAGAAATCGTCTCGTATACGGCTTTGTTGTTAAGGGTTACAAAAAGTTATGTAAACACAAAATTGTCTGCAGAATAAAGAAAGCAATTTTAACTTTCCCTAACAAAATACGTAAAAATGGGGCAAAGCCATTGATAAGGCGATAAGGCTAACGAATTCCACATCATTTCCGACCGACCCATTTTGATGAAATCTATAGTATAGTACAGTGGCTTTCAAAGTTTATTCAACTTTGAAAACATTTAAGGTTCATGTTCATGATCAGTAAAGGTATAAGTACTAGTATAGTATATATTATATGATCTGTGGCATAAGATTCAAAATCGTTTAAACATCTTAAAACGACATGTTTGGCTGAGTTTGTGTGACCCTACTTGCTTTACCAACGGTCGCGGATTCGAAGCAGCATTCTTCTGCGTGATGAGAACGAATGTTTCTACTCCAGACATGAGTGTTTACATTTTGTGTTTAGTTTTATATGTATGTATTTAAAGTTATATATATGTAGTGTATCAACTGTCTGGTGTCCATAATACAAGTTTCGTAGCTTACAGTGGAAATAGCATGCTCTGTGTTAATATCCCAACATATTTTTTTTATTTATTCAATCTTAACAAATTGCCAATTATATTACATGATATGCTTAATTCTGCACTCTGTAAACATTGAAAATAAATTACTTATAGAATATAAGTAGTATCTATTAATAAATGATTTTGATTACCGAGTCTTTTATAATCTATATTTATAAAAAAATAAAAGTATATAAAAAATCGATACTTAAATAACAAATACAAACACTAAACAAACACTTTGGGGGCTACTGGTTAGCCGTCACTAAAGCCTTTAGAAACGTTATGCACGCACGGAAAGGAAATGTTCCGATTCCTTTTGTGAGGTTTTACGATAGGCTATGTAAGAAATACCTATTTCTTTGAAATATTGTTTGCTTTTTAATAGTCTCTTTGTGCTTATACCTTCGCATGCGTTAAGACCACATACCTACTTCATCAATAGAGGAACGAGGTAACAACAAGTTCAACTGAAAAGTCATATTCATATTTAATATATTTTATAAAGCATTGAATTATTACAATATTTTACTGAACGTCAATAGGCTACCACTAGTTCGGAAAGAAGCCTCAGATCTGAGAAGAACTGGCGAAAAACTCAGCTTATCGCCAATCAGTCAAAATAGCTTATCCCCATATAATCCATAGGGAAAAAATTATTTCCTCTGTCTGAATTCACGGCAGCCAATCTCAATGAGCAACAACAGGTGCAGGATAATATTGTGCACAAGTGTACGCAAACACAACGTGAACTCTATTACCACCCCTTTCGCACTCCGATGGGATGACAATTCGACACGTCAAGTGAGAGATCTAGCGTAGGACTGACTTTGAATGCTCTCAGAGGAGAATTTTTTTTTCTTCTTCTCCATTCTGTTACCAAAAACTTGAATAACTGAGAATGCTATTGTATTACGTAACCTTGGTTCTTCTTTCCTCTTTAACAGTTAATTTTCATAGGATTTTCAGACAAAACCCAGCTCGCATTGTTTTAAATGCACGTTGTTGTGTGGTGGGATCGTTTATCTTAGTTCCTAATCAATACAAAAATGATATTTTATCTGTTTAAAAAGGTTGTTTGTAATGTGCACACTTACATACATACTTGCTGATACCATTTAATATATATCTTCATTTCTTACTAAGCTGTTTGAATTTTAAGGTTCCAAAATTTAGTAAGCGCAACTACGATATTTTTGACCTGCCGTGTACTAGAACGAAATATGCTCGAAAAATCTTTATACTTCGCTCATGTAATGAATATAATGAAAAATTTACAAGTAGGTATAGACATATTTTCGAATTCACTTAAAGGTTACAAAAATAACTTGCTGTTTAAGTGATGATTTTGTGTTTTGTGTATTTTATGTTTTTCCTTATTTTTTATTATTAATGTTAATAGTAGGGGAGCCCAAGAGGGGATTTTCTGTAGTTACTCGAGCGCGGCAGATTAACATAAAAGAGGTTACCTTGCACTCTATTGAGTACTTTCACCATAATATAAGTCTTCTATATAAAGGGGCGCGTCTAGGGAAGCCGATTAAAATATTTAAAAAATGTTTTGATAAGGTAGAAATACTTGAAACAGTCAGATTAAGGTGTGGTAGGCTAGTCACATCCTGAAAAGTGTCCAATTTAATAATCTGCCGATTTGCACAAGCCGAAGAGGCAAAAATCGACTATAAAGTTTATGATGATATTTTTACGTTATCAAAACATTTTTTAAAAATTTTAATCGGCTTCCCTAGACGCGCCCCTTTATATAGAAGACTTATATTGTGGTGAAAGTACTCAATAGAGTGCAAGGTAACCTCTTTTATGTTAATCTGCCGCGCTGGAGTAACTACAGAAAATCCCCTCTTGGGCTCCCCTACTATAATCAGTGTTTCTTTTTGTATATTTTTAGTTTAGTGTTTAACTTTTAGTTTTTTTTTTATTTTCATTGTGGTCTGCTTTTTATTTGTATTTTTTAATATGTGGAAACTTCATTGGCTTATGTGTTATCTATTATTATTTATGTAATATTGTACTGTTTGTTTCCCTATATATAATAGAGTGGCTATTTGTTTAAAGTCTGCAGTGTACTTTCTTTGTCGCCATCTCGTAAATCTAACTGTCACGAGAACAAAAACTAGATTAAAGTATGGAGGGTAGAGGTAAGGAGGAGTCTCTTATATGGAAGACAAGTTGAAAAAGTGTCCGGCTATATGCTGAAAATAGATGGCGCTTGCGTACGAAAAACTGCGATAGAATTTATCTCTTGTAGACGGAGTGAAGTGTGCTGAATTCAAACATTTAAAAGTTTTCATGACTGAAGTAGTTAATGAAATACCATTATACAAAACCTCAACTATAACGTAGTCTATACTAATCTATACTAATATTATAAAGCCGTAAACTTTGTGAGTTTGTGGGTTTGTGACGTTGTAGGGGGTAATCTCTGCATCTACTGAACCGATTAAGATGAAATTTGATAAGAAGATAGTTTGAGACCCTGGGAAGGACATAAAATACTTTTTATCCAGAAAATCATCCCTTAAGGGGGTGAAAATGAGGATCAAAGTATATATTGGGAAGCAAGCTAGGGACGAACCCGAGCGATGCGAGGGTGAGTCGCTAGTCTAAAATAATTTAGTAAATATAACCATCCTTGTTAATTTCTCTAACTTACTCTAATTACTTTTGGCTGTATCCTTCGTTACGGCAGCGCCTCTATTATCGGACGCTTTTTGACGGACACTTTTTCATACACAGTGACTCCTCCTTACCTCTACGCTCTATAGTTAAAACTTATAAATAAGAACTATGAAACCTTTTTTAAAAAAAGTATTTCCTGTTATACACCACAGTTTGCATTCCATCTCGCAAGTTTTTGATTCTAGCATATTTTAATCTTTAAAGAAATTTTCTTTCATATTAAAATGAAGGAAAAGGAATATTTTTCGCTAACTTCTTATTAAGTTTGACTTTGATCTAGTGCAGGCAACATTTCAAAGAGAAAATAAAATATTATTTAAAATATGTACGTATTTATATAGTTAAAGAATCTCAAATCATAGCTCGTTTCATTGAGTTGTTTTTTTTTTTAATTTAATATTTTATTTTTATATAATACCAATGAACATTCTACATAAGAGAAAAAGTCAGCAAACGCAAGGCAGTAAAATGCTTGCTTAGAAACCACGAGATGCTAGTTCAAACCTTAGATCTAACACCTCTGATGATTTCATGTTCCAATCATTTTTAACAAGATTGATACTCTTTACGGTGAAACAAAATTTCGTGATTTCAGCACGTCCGCATATCTCTTCAGGCATTCTCTTGGGTCTAATTGGCTTTCGAAACATATTTGAAACCTCTAGAAGGCCCCAGTAGCCAACTGCGTACCGAATTTACATTACGTTGTATTCAATGCCACATACTGTTTTACATAAGGTGTACAACCTGATTCCCATCGGAAATTTCCTTTAAAATCCAGTATAAAAAGTTATAAAAATGTTTTGTTTTTCATGTTTCGTATTATTCTCTGATTACAGCTGAGTAATCTAGTGGGATTTCAGACGTAATATAATTTATAAATAAATAACTATGTTGAGATATTAACACACAGCACCATCTAGTTCCATGGTAAGCTACGAGGCTTGTGCTATTAATACCGAATAATTGATACACTACACATATATAACTATAAATACATACATATTATAAATAAAAACACCCACGACTGGAGTACAAACATTCGTGCTCATCACACAAATGAATGTCCTTAGCAGGATTCTAACCCTGTCTGTTACCGCATCACAGAAAAACCACTGGAGGGATTTTGATGAAACTTGGTATGGTGATAGCTGGTTATCCGGGTCAGAGTCCTTTTTAGCGCGGAAAGTATCTTATTTCTGAGAAAAAATACAAAAACTGCATTGTAAGAGTATACTAATACCTATGTAAAACCTAAGAATTTGCTTTTTGGTCATCTGGACGCAGGCGGAGCCGCGGGCAATGCTAGTACCTAATAAAGTTCTAATTGAGGCGAATGTGTACATTATATTTTTTTTTGGAAATCTTATTGAAATATGTAGTCGTTATTATCGATACAGAGGCCGAATCTATAGTTTTTAGAATTTTTGTCTGTCTGTCTGTCTGTCTCTCTGGGAACACATCATGAAAAAACCACTAGACTGATTTTGATGACATTTGCTATGATGATAGCTTGTTTTATATAAAACTATCTTTGCGGATTTTTTCGCGGATTTATTTTCGCGGGAACCAAAAATCTAAATAATTCCGTGAAAAAATTGGAAAAATAGTTTTATTTAAAAAACTTTGTTGAGTTAAATGTGACTTTTCAGTAACAAATAACAATATTTATATTGACTAAAGGCGATGGGCAAAGGTACACTCAATGCGGAATTTATGTGAAATTATAACTTATAACCTAATAAGAGTTATAAAATGAAAAAAAAAACAAAATGGAAGAATACTTAGTACATATTAGTGCGCTCAAACAAAGAAAAAACACTTCATAATATCAGTATAGATAGCTCCTTTCATTTTAAATGAAAGTATAACGTACCGCTTCTGTATTTTAACCGCAACACGGTAACTTGAAGTGACATTTAAATTATGGGACCATTCCAGTTCAGACCGCTAACTTGCGCCTAAAGTGTATGGAAACAACACAGAGCTCAATCTGCGTCATTGAATATAATCGGTTACTAGATAAATCTAGTAAATATATTATATTGTGTTATTTAATTTAATAATGTTTTAAGGCTTTTCTTTTTTACTTGAAAAAAATGGAAAATAGAAGATGTAGGATAATTTTTTTGTTCTGTCTGCCACAACCTTTTTTCTCAGAATCAGAGAGAGCTATCAATTTTCAATAATAATTATTAAATATCTACTTAGGTAATGGTCCCTTGAAAATATTAAAAAATAGATAAACTGTAATCTATAAATAAAATTGAATTCGTCATAATAATAATATTTTTTGTATGTTATCAAATCTACAGGAAATACTGCCTAAGACTCTAGTTAAGTTGCCATGGTAACGGTTTAAGAAGTAGCGCCATCTTCTTAAGATATGGGAACTACGTAGTCTCCTTTGTAACGCAGTACACTCGTATGACGATAGATGGCGATGAACGATAGCTATAATATAAAATGCTATACAATATTCATATTTCGTTTTCATTTCAGCTTTCTTTGCAAGTGGTTTAATTAAGCTCTAACAAAATAGTAATCATTTATTATAACTATCTACAAAATGTGAGGAAATTTTAAAAATGCATATCAGATTATGAAAGATAAATTCTTGATCTTGATATTTCAACAAATTTAGGTGATAATAATACAAGATGATATAAACACAAGTGATACTTGGTACTGGCATGACTCAAAGCCAAAAAGGAATTTTTTTTTTTCTACCTAACACATAAAAAGAAGTCACTTGGATAGCCGAAATTATTCATAAGATTATATTTTAAACTTTCCGAAATAAGTCCCTTTTATCATTCCAGAGTTTACAACTTTTAAAAATGTCCAAAAGTTTCACCGCAATACTAAATTATAAGAGAAATAAAAACTTTTCAACGCTTGTCTTTTGCGAAGACCAAGCTTTTAATACTTATAAATAATTTTGACCGACTTCATAAATAAAGGTACTCGAGGGATATATTTTTGGTACATATGTATGTATGTTATGCAATATCTTCGAACATTGAAAATCTATTTTCATAATAGTTTAATGAATAGGTTATACCTTAAGGGTGGGGTAAATAAAAAAATATTCAACCCCTACGAGGGATTTTACAACTAGTGTTCACCGAGTGGTCGAATTCAAACCATAATAATTATTCAAAATTTGAGGAACACATATAAAAATAGAATTACCTATCTACATATGTAAAAAACTTACTATTTTCATATTTTTTAATAAAACCAAAGCTCAATAACTACTAAACAAAACCGGTTGACAAACAGAGGAGAAAAAGTATTGAACTTTTCGTCTTTGTTTATTTATATACAGGTATACCTAGCAGCTAATCCTCGCTTCGCTCGGGTTCGTCCTTATTGTTAGTGAAAAACAAAAATAAATCTAACCCAAGGGAATCGTACATTTTTTTCTTGATTAAAATAACCTATGTGCTATTCCAGACTATAATCTATTTCTGTGTCAAATTTGCACCCAGATCTGTTCAGTCGTTCTGGTATGATTAAATAACAAACATCCATCCAAACTTTCGCAATGGAAACTTTTAATGGGAAATAATGAGATTATATATTCTTTTTATATTTTTTGAGAATTTGAAGCCTTTTTACCAACCTGTTTTTATTTTCAATATAAAATATTTTACCTATGGATTATGTCATTTATTTAATCCGGAAGATTTTCATATGTCCAATTATAATTAACCGCCTTCAAAAAGGGAGGAGGTTCTCAATTCGCCGGAATCTTTTTTCTTATGTAGGTATGTTCACCGATTAGTCGAAGACGCCCAAAGCGATTTGGATTTTTTTTGTTTCAAAGGGTATACTTCCCAGGTGGTCCCATATAAATTTTATCGAAATCGACGCAAAGCAAATCTAATATATTTCGATACGTAAAATATATCACTAATTATGTATAATATTTTAACTATAATTAGAGTTCATTGTTCAATCAGTTGATTACGTAATCATATTTACCTATTAGATATTAGTATAAAACATGTATTTACATAATATGTAACTTTTTTTGACTCTGAGGTTTATTTTGGCGGATTTCGTCTATTATATATAATTATTTAATACGTCGTAACAAAATAAGCTTTTTTTACAATTTTTATAATGAAATAAAAGATTCGTCAAGAGAGCTATAAACCTAACCAAATATAATAACGTAACAAATGCACTATTTTACTGATATATAATATATATTTTTTATTTATAAGTATTTTATTGTGTCTTATAAATAATTTCCATCGATGAATGTAAAATTGGGCCTTTAAATGGTATTTTTATATAAGAAATTAAAATATAGGTCGTTCTAAGATCCTCTTAATTTTCAATAATGAAACTTCCATCAGGAAGTCGTTCTTAGCGAATGGTCCGACTGATAGCTTTTTAATTCGACCAATTAATTTTTTGCCTTCGGAGTGGGTATTAGGGTTGTCCTTTGAACGTAAAATATGTTGAAGAAAAATGTATGGAAAAGTCGTAAAATGAAAACGTTTTTTTACGAAAAGCATTATCATATTATGGTAATTGAATGAATATTATTATATCTATACATATAATAAAATTGTAATCAAGCCGGATCTGTACATTAAATATTTTTTGGAAAATCTTATTGAAATAAACATTATTATCGATACAGAGCTCGAATCTATAGTTTTTAGAATTTTTGTTTGTCTGTGTGTCTGTCTGTCTGTTACCGCATCACAGAAAAAATACTGGAGGGATTTTGATGAAATTTGGTACGATGATAGCTGGTTATCCGGGTCAACTTAACTGCCTCGGTGGTGTAGCGGCTAGCATGTACGGCTGCACACCTGGAGGTCCTGGGTTCGAGTCCCGGGTCGGGCCAAGTTTAGTTATTGAGTCTTTCTGTATAGAAAGACTCAGTAATAGCCCGGAGTTGGGAAGTTGGCGGTGTTTCACCCCCGTGCCTCGGAGAGCACGTAAAGCTGTCGGTCCTGCGCCTTATCTCTCACCGGTCGTGTCGAGTAGTCGTCCCATCGGAGTATGAGAGTGACAGGAATAGAGAGTGCACTTGTGTCTGCGCGTACACTTGAGCACTATAATATCTCCTGCGCAGTTGGCTAGTCTCAATGAGATTGGCCGCCGTGGCCGGAATCGGTCAGGAGAACATCATCCGGGTCAACATATAGGATACTTCTTACCGCGGGAAAATGTCTCATTTCTGAGAAAAAGTACAAAAACTGCAATGTAGAGTATACTTATATGTAAAACCTAAGAATTTGGTTTTTGGTCATCTGAACGCGGGCGGAGCCGCAGGCAATGCTAGTATAATATATATATATATATATATATATATATATATATATATATATATATATATATAACTATAAACATATAACATAATAATATAGTTGTATATTGTATATTTTAACATTTACAATAATGTATGGATATATGGAAATGGATACAAAACTGAGGAGTCCGACTGGATGGGTACCACCCTCTTATCTATTTCTCCCGCCAAGCAACAATGATTGCATTGTTGTGTTCCGGTTTGAAGAATAAGGTAGCCAGCGCAATTACAGGCAAGAGGCATATCATCTTAGTCCTCACAGTGACAACGCACCTACGGTTCTGTATTTTTGTAACATAAAGCCTAAATGCATGAACCAGGTATATGTAGCATGGTGTTATGGGCGACAGGTACCGCTTTCCATCAGGTGGGCTGTCGGCTATCGTTTGTCACTGAATACCATAAAAAAATAAAAAAAATCTGCCCAGATTAGTTGACATTTATGATTACAGTTTCGCTCCTTTGGGTAGTGGCATGATGATATATATAATCTTGATGATTGAAAATCCCATCGTTTGTTAAACGTTCGAAGCAGTTCAAAACAATCTATACTATAAAGAACCAATACATTTTATTTATTCGGGAATAAAATATTAATACTGAACGTCATATATAATCAGTTTAAAAGAAAATATCTGTCCTGAGGAGAACTGGTAGATGAGACTCTACCAGCCATCATCTGACCAACAGTTCCAGAAGATTTCATTTCTTTTCTTTCTTTTGCAGATCTAACCAGTAGACGCTCTAAGTCAAGATGGCAGCCTTCGTAGCCAAGCAGATGGTTGGAAACAAGCTCAGCGCTGTTAAAGGTAAGTTTCTCCAAATCTCTTCAAATCGGTTGCAAGTTCTATTCTCGTGCAAAGAACTTCTAAACTTATATGGTACATATACTTTTGCCATTCACTTTCGATTGCATTTGACAGCGCTTTAAACCTAACAAACTTTTCTTCGAAAATATTTGACTTCGAAAATATTTGATTAGGTATGTATAGTAAATTAAAACTACCAATCAGTTATTTTTTACTTTTTAGTGATTTTGTCTGAAGTCGGTTTTTATTTTTTTGTTAAAAAGTTTTTATTTTTCCCTTTTTAGTGTAGACAGTAGTAGCAAAGTAAGAATTCTAACGTATTAGGCTTGTCAAATCAAACAAAACAAGCCCAAACTCAAAGTATCTACTATTAGCCGTTGAAGAGTTCCACCTATCTAACTTCTGGCCTTACCATCAGATCAGGTCAACAATACCGAATCACTGTACTATCAACGGAAATAGAAACACTTGCAAAGTTTCAAGTCAATATGACAATTATAAGTAGGTTAAATTCATCATTAGCTATTTTTCCACCCTTAGGGGTGGTATTTTTTTTTTAATTTAAATGGGACCAATCTGAAAGTATACAGTTTCAAACAACACAAAAATTGTCCAAATCGGTTAATAAATGACGGAGTTCTGAGGTAACGAACATAAAAAAAAATACAGTCGAATTGAGAACCTCCTCCTTTTTGAAGTCGGTTGAAAATAGAAATAAATCCGCGGAAAAATCCTATTAGTACTTTATCTATTGTCTAACTTGTCAATTGCAAATATTTCGTGTTACGTTAAAAGAGCATTAATTTATCTATTTCTGTATAATATTCATTTCATCAACCGCATATATTATAAGTTTGTGTTTGTATAAGAATTTAGGTTTTTACTTCGCAACCGAACGCGTGGTACTGAAAATATCCTTAATCTCGAAATTATTTTGTTTTACGGATTGTTTGGCGGTTTGATTAAGTGTTTTGTTCCCTAAAGAAATCAAAGTAAAACCAAGTAAAATACGAAATAATATGTTTTATTTAAAATGTCAAACAACCGAAAAGTATTGAATGAAAATCGATCTAAGGACACTCTCTAAAACGGACCGCTATATAACATAATTATAGGCTACTTTTTGTCGACGAACCTACCACACAAGCGTAGTCACGGGCAAAAGCTAAGAAATTTTTAAATAAATGAAATAAAATTTATTCAATTAGACTTATTATAAGCATTTTGAATCTTCAATTTAAAGAGCGTCAATGTGTAATCAGTACATGTGAAAGCTATCACCGGCTCGGAAAGCAGTTCTGCTAAGAAGAGCCGGCGAGAAAGTCAACAGTTGCTCTTTTAAATATCAAAGTAACATTTTCTTTATTTTAAACTTAAGATTTTTTTAAATATAAGAGATAGATAACAAATTCTTCAAATATTCTAGTAGGTATACATATATTCAATTTTCGATTCAATATTATTCCTTAGTGCGAATATAGCAAAATTCAAAACATCGCTGTAACGAGGCGCGTGCTGCGAACATATTGTGCCAATAAAACGAACTATCTGCTACGTGTCGTACATTTTTCTAATCTCATTTATTTGTAGCTATTATGTTTTCTTTCTTAATTATTAAAGAAGATCCTAACGTTTATGAATTACCGAAATGTCACGCATCTACTAAATTGTTATGGGAGACAAAATAATTATAATATGGACCCAGTTATGCAAAAAACAGCCATGTGCGTAAAAGTACCAATAGAGTTATAAGCATTTTTCTGTCGATAGTTACACTTGGGTTATGTTTTGTTGTTCTGGTTATTTTAAAATTGAACAATATTTTATATAAGTATTGTTTATTTTTTATAATTATTTTATTTTTATAATAAAATGCTTATAACTTATAGCTGTTGGTACTTTTACGTACATGGCTGTTTTTTTGCACAACTGGGTCCATTTGTTCGTGAGTTTTATTCTAGTTTTATACCCGAGGGTACATCCTTAGGTGATTCTTTAAATTGACATAACTTTTTTTTACCTTTGAACCGATAAAAATAAAATAAATACTAAATGTTAAGTGAAGCTTACCACAATACATTAGTGAAAACCGCACCCAAATCGGTTAAGCCGTTTCTGAGATTAGCGATTAACAAAAATTCTGAAATCATTGTTTTGGGTTCTATAGCGTTAATAAAGACCCCTAATAAAAGATTTTCTCAAATATCTTCCATGTACAGACAGCGATAACTTGATTCAGCGATCGGATTCGGCGATCGGATCCCTGTATGAAATTTTAAAGTTATTTTTTAGCTTAACTATATAATCAAATCTCGGGATCATCCCTACTTATGTTTTAACGTTTAGTATACATTTATCAGAGATGAGATCCTAAAAGAAAAGTATCCTAAATATTGACCCGGATAACCAGCTATCATCATACCAAATTTCATCAAAATCCCTCCTGTGGTTTTTCTGTGATGCGGTAACAGACAGACAGATTGACAAAAATTCTAAAAAGTATAGATTCGGCCTCTGTATTTCAATAATCAATAATCGCAATGACAATATCAGATTAACTAATTTATAAATTCACTATAGTTAAAACTGACAAAAGGTTCATCTCTGATATTACGGATCTAAGAACGTCATA
This sequence comes from Brenthis ino, assembly GCA_921882275.1. NCBI lineage: Eukaryota > Metazoa > Arthropoda > Insecta > Lepidoptera > Nymphalidae > Brenthis > Brenthis ino. The sequence continues at coordinate 23,262,055 of OV170222.1, read as the reverse complement.
AAATGGGAAGGAAAAAACTTTTCGCGCACAGAAAGTAGTGAGCAATAAAGCTTTTAAAATCAGCTATTCATTGAGTGCAAAGAGTTTACAATACTGACACAATAGCCACTGTGGGTTTGAAGAAAAGTTGGTCTTGTGGGAAATCGTCTAATCGCTTCGATCATTAAGCTTCCTATTACTGGCTTTTCCTGGGGGACCACTGATAGACTGCTTTAAATATCAAAGGCTTTTCTATATTTCATGCGACCTTTATGTAGGATCTAAATCTTTGATATAGAAAAACCCAAAATACAAAATTAGCGTCTTCAAAATATCCTCAAAAAATGCACAATTAGATTTTTTTTCAAATCTCTTTTGTTCATTGCTTTTCGGATGACAAAATTAAAACTTTTTTTGGTAGTTTCGTTTAAAAAAGTACTTTATGTGGTGTGCGTAAGTTAGAATGTGTTTAGACAATTAAAACTTTCGATTTTTGAATTCTTTTTTTGAATTTTATATTTTTATAATTTTCGCTTTTTTAATTTCAGACTAAACGTCACATGTCGACGTCATTTTGAAGATATATTTGTTAGGAATTGTATATATATATATATTTTTTATAGATCTAAATATACCACGCGCATTCTTCGTCAGCATTTTGACAAGCTTTTATCAGTTTCACTCGTAACTTTATTTATGTAAAATGTAATTACCTACGTAGGTAGCTACTTGAAGGCCTTAGACTGATATGACACTTGTTTTAGTCTCAAACTTATACCGAGTTCTCTAAATGATGATATCTTATAAATTTAAAAACAACTAGCTTAAAATAAGAACAGGTACAAAAAAAGACTAGATTGCGTAAAAGATAGCGAACTAAGAAAAATACGACAGAGAGAAGAAGAAGAAAACGTAAGAACAAGTATTATGCAGTCGGAGACATAATTCGTAGGCTTACTATTACGAGGTTCTATGTTAATTTTAAATGAAGTTTAGTAATTTTTACATAGAACTTCGTTATTTTGTCATCGCAAAAACAACATAGAACTATGTAAAATTGAATATTTTGTAGTTAAAGTTCCGCTATCTAGTGGTTTGTTTTTGCAAAACTGTAGCTAATGACACATAGAACCTTGTAGCATCAATAACTAAATAAGTACTAAAATTGTAACATAGAACCTGGTAATAGTGAGCCAACGAATTATTAAGTACATGTTATGTATATGCTGCGAGTCTTCTAATGTACATATCAAATGAAGTAGCCTCGAAACATCAGTCATACGCAGAGATATTTATAAAGGAATTTAGAATTGAAACAATATAAATTACCTACATACAATTTACTTTTCATTGAATTCATGTTTTTCTTTATACTTTAATAGGTACATATTATTGTAATATACTTCTAGACTTACAACTACAAATTACTCTAGCAGTCTTATTGTATTGTAATTGGAAGACAATATCTTACTATCATTTTACGATAATATTATTATATAAAATTGAATTAATAAAAATTATAAAAAACATTGTAAATGCTTCAAAGAATCATCTTAAAATATAGTAAATACGTGTAATTTTTTTTAAGTCTTATATAATTTTAGAGAATTTTATTTTGCACTTAATAATAAATAGTTTTTTTTTTTTATTGAAGCTTTCGAGATCTTTTTGCTACGACAGAGTTTCTATTCAATCCAATTTGATCCCAATGTGAATGTGGAAATAGACACCAACAACAACTAAAAACACACTATTTTGAAAGTAATAGGTACTCTTATACTTTCATTTCTTTTTATATGTAAATTCCCTTTTTTTACTCGAAACAGGCAAAATAATTACGATTTTTTAGCTTTTGTGATATTCGTGGGTTAGATAAACATAGTTACCAATGTTTATTGATTGTGTAAAATTCCTATGCCAATAAATATAGAATATTAATCCCTCCACGACCGCGAACACGCCGGCATTACAGTTAACAATAGATTTCTTAGAAATTTAATTAATTTCTTAGAAATTTACCTGGAGGTAATGGACGATGTTATTCAAAAAAATTATAGACGCCCAAAGGCCTAGTGTTTTCTTCAATTGTAAATAAAGACATGTTTCTATATTGATTGAACTTTGAAGTATACACTACCCCTAAAAAATCTATCCCGTTAGGTCTCTAAATACCACGTGAGCGAAGCCACGAATAACTTGTATAATGTATATAATATAATAATAAAAAGTATACGATCGATTTGGATTCTTTTTCCTCAGCGAGTACCTTTTGCCTTTAGAGTCCATTAATCGCCAATATCCATACAATACTCTTTATTGTGAAACAGACTTATCATCACTCTCTTTCTCATTCCCCCATATGTATCTGGGCTATATGCGTCCCGTTCTTTTATATAGGCTATTTGTACATTTTCTTCTGAATCCGGAATTAGCATTGCTTTCCTCTTTCTTTTCCTCGATCGTTCTATCTTTGTCTGGGGTCTTTCTGGGCTTTGAGGTGACATGGGCGAGTGGAACAGTTTCTTGGTGATAGGTCGTAGGTTCGATGGCTTCCTCATTGGTGAAACTGTCTCCATCTGTAATAAATACCACAAAACTCACTATACTATAATGTATAAAGAAAATAATCTTCTCTATCTTATATTTTCAAAGTAGCTGCTTTTGAAATCCATAACAAGCTATCAAACTGTTATAATGTCCATATTATTCTAATAATTATTATATGACAATATTATTTGTAATTGTACCGTATTAAAATATGTTAAAATGATAGTACAGTAATATTACAGCTAAAATGGTAGTTATTGAGCAAAGAATTGAAGAGGGTCATTCAAATAATTATGTTTATATTCATTCAAATAAATATATTCAAATAATATATGTATGTACATCGTACTCATAATATCTAACTTAGTTATAATAGATGTCGTATTCGATGTAACACTAAGGTCTACTTATGTTTTGTATGTGGTTGGTTATTTCGTGAGTGTTTAATGTTTATTGGTTTGGGCAAATGCCAACGGTTACCGATGACAGTTGTAGAAAATCAGCAATCTGCGGGAAATACAGGTCTCAACTCTAAAGTTGGCAATTCGATCATTCAGACGACAAAATTTGTATGTTAATGCGTGAATGTATGTTTGTTACTGCTCACTGAAATAGAAAGGACCTGGAGTAGGTAACACAGTCTACTGTGAGTATTGAATTTTGCCAAAAGGTTGCTCTGCCTGTACAACAAAATACAGAATGCACCTAAGGATACCACTAAGAGAAGCGAGGTTAAATCACTAGTAATTATTGTCAAAAAAATGAATTTAAGTATCCCTATGATTAATAAACTTATCGTAGTTAAAAAACTAAACTTCGAAATATTTTTTTTCCATTCACAAAGAATGTTGAAAAGAGCATACAATAATCTTTTCCTTTGTTAGAGAAGCCTTTAGTTAAATTCCACAGGTATAATAATTACAAAGGCAGGTTTCTAGACGCCTTTTCTTGCCGACCCGTTATTTTATTGCCTTTAAAGTTATCTATAGGTACTTCTATTGAACTTATATAGTTATTTGCACGATGTAGCGAAATTAAATTTAATCAGTTCTCTGATCTCTAAGCAATTTTTAAATGGTTCATATGCAGCTGAATTTTCGTATATTCGTTTTGATGAGACGCCCAACTTTTTTTACGAAAAGTAATTTTAAGATAGTGGTAGTTAATAGAGGCTACAGGTGTAAAATGATTAACGGAAGGGTGTACAGTTTTATAAAATGTCTTAGGGATCTCTAACTACAATAACGGATAAATAATTCAGATGAGAAACATTAGGCCTTTTACTTTTATCCTGGACAAAAAAAAACCGCGGACTAAAGGATAGATGAAGATTTAAAGTAACTTTTTATCCAAGAAAAAGAAAACAACAACATAAAAGTAAAATTATGAAGATTTTTGACACAGTATTAGTCTTGGCTGAAGCTGAAGTGACACGAAATAGCAGAATTAAATGAAACATTTACAAACTTGTTTAAAGAGAATGAATGCATGCATGCATCTTGTTTGTTCATCATTTTGGGCCAATGCACGAAAATACTACAAATTTTAGGAAAAAAGAAAATTCCGACATACCACAACATGGTAAACTTCGTAAACCTTGTTTTAACCCACTATTTTGTAATGTCATATTAAAAAAAAAATTATAAATTATATATATTTTTATATTTTTATAAATTATATATAATAATTAACGTATTCTTGGCTATGCGACGGATATGATATGCAACTCTAAAATAAAAAGCTTACGCATAAACAAAAATCCTTATTAAAATATTTTTGTTGCCAAATACACAACGCGTTCTACTATATACTTACGTAATTTTTCAGTTTTTTTTTTATTTTTCTAAGAAAAAATTTTTTTTTTGATTCACTTTTAACAAAAAATCGCAAACCATCCTTTTTCTTAATAACTACAGCAAATGAGTTTTAATTAGTTTTATCTAAAAATAAGTCAATTATCTAAAAAGGCAAGACACGTTGTCTAAAAAGGTTAAACAAAGTCTTGATGAATTATCTGTTATTTTTAAATTCTAAATAACTTACCACATCTGTGTCTGACGAGAACTCGACAGAATTGTTTAAAACATTGTTCCTTATCAACACCACTAAGTTATCTCTAGACAGTGTGTTTACTGGTGTCGATGTATTCGCCATGATGATTTACAATTCAAAATATCCTCATCAATGACCAGAAAGTAGCAAATGGACTTACGAGTTACGACTAACAATGTCAAGTAATGTTAATATTGTTATATATTTGACATTTATTTGTATATCATATATTAAAATATATGAAAAAAATAATAAATTATGTTTAAAAATGAATTGTTTGAGTCTTTTTCCCCGGATTTCTACTAAACACTAGCAAAGCCGGGACCTAGACGCACGTATGCGCTGTGACACGGCTGAGCGTCGACTGGACAGATAATATAAAATGTTAGTGTACAGAATATTAATTCTCTGATTTCAGCCTTTGCCTATTAAAGCGTATAATATTTTTAAATAAAATGATAAAAGTATGTATGTAATGAAAATGAAAGATTCATTTTAATTTGCATTGGACTTAATTTTAAGTTTTAATCTTAGAGTAATAGATGTGCAAGCCTTTTTTTACTTCCTCCCAACTGCATTATATCTTGAGCTTACTGCTTATACTATCCTCCCGATGAAGGAGATAGGTAATTTAAAAGTGCTAGGTAAAAACTATTTCATTAATGTGTATTTCAAATATGACTTTAAAACTAACTGAATATGTTATTGATTGAGTACCTACATTAATATTTGTACCTCACCAATCATTTCAAATATGTGAGTAAAATGGTTAGTATCTGAAAAAAATATTATAATATTTTGAATTTGACAAATAATATATTATACCTAATCATTTTAAAATGCTATAATATTTTTTTGAGCGAATTTTATATACAAGTATATATAAATTTATTTCGTGTATCTAGGAAACGTCTCTGAATGATTTGGATCTTGTATATAAACCTTTTATACTCGAATACGTTATTTTCAAAAAAAATGTAGTTTTTATATCTTTTACAAAATAACACGATTTTATTAAACCCAGCCATAAGCATAATATAATATAGGTATCTAATTTAAAATGAAACAAATAGTAATAATTTTTGTAACTGCGTAAGTACCAAGTAAGTTCATTGTAAAATCATCATTCTGTTCTAGAATGATAGTAACAATAATAAAATATTTTGTATTAAGAAATTATCAGCAACAACTTAAATTTCTTAGCTGGCTTTTTTCTTCGTGTTAATTTTAAGGTTATATAATATGCAATATTATTTTTATTAAGTTCTAAAGTTTACACAATCATCAGCCTTTTATGTAATATGTAAAAGTAATACATAAATACAGCAGTTACATAATATTTTCTATTGTTCTAAAACAAAGGGAGAAGTGTAAAAGAGTAAAAAGTTTTGTGGAAAGTTTCAAATTCGTCAAAGACGGGCTTTTTGGGATTTAAAGTTTTTATAATGTGGATTGTTTCAAAGTATTCATTTAAATATAATAAGAAATAACATTTTGAAATTGTGCCTTTGTTTTGTATTTTATGTATTTTTGTGAAGGCCCTAGTTCGGAACTTCCTCGCACTCTCAATGTTATAACGTCATAATCTGTATACTAAATTTCATCGAAATCAATTCAGCACTGTCAGCGCCAAAGCCCGTATACACAAGTAACAAACATACACAACATACAATGTGTCTCATTCATATATAACTGTAGTGTGATTATTAACTTTTGACTATACCACAGATCATATAATACTATACTAGTAATAGTGCGTCCACACGATACAGACTTGGTACAAACTTTTGTCGTACAGACATCTGTAGGTACTGATTGAAGAGTCCGAGTAAAAATGATTACGCAAATATGTCGATAAAATGTTTGTGCGGACTTTAACCAAACGAAAACCAAAGAAGTATAACTTCTTATGTGCGTACACACACTTTTTTTATTTTTTTTATTTTTTTTGCCTCGGGTAATCTATTCATTACTAAATAATTTTTTATTAATTTATTTTATTTTTTTGATTCCAAATAATACGCACGCATACTTTAAACTTTCATGCATACCTCCGACTTTTCCAATGCACCGACATTTGTCTGCACTGCCATGTTGCACAGACAAAATTCTATAGAAATCTTCGTAATGTGTGGATGGACCATTAAGCGGATATAAATGAAACAAATCCTACTTTTAAGCTTAGCGCGCTAATTAAGAATTTCCTACAAAATAAATGGAACTCTTTTTTTGTATATAATATCTTTATATTTTTTTTATATATTTGTTTATACAAGATCTCCATTTAATGTTAAGTATCTGAGGTTTTTTTATATCGTATTTTGGATAAAAAAACAAAAGTAAAAACTTTGTATCCGACCTGGATACCTGTGAGTGTCAATCGTGCACCTTAGCCGCTTGACCACGATGCTTATGCCCGAGTGTGCGTAATTTGCGACCATACTTTGCGTGGAGTTATGAAAACTCGAAAACCGCATGTAAAACTCGAAAACACGCATTTTTACAAACATAAGATTAATTTAGATCGATTTTTCGATCCCCGAAAACTCTCACATACCAAATTACAGCGAAATCGGACTCGAAATCAAAAGCCATTACTGAGATCGCCAGTATAAATAAATAAATAAATTACAAGAATTGCTCGTTTAAATATATGCTAATATATAAACTGGCCTATAAAAAGAGCACGTTACCACTGCAGTCTGAAATTACTATGTTTGCGGAATTGTTTGCGACGACACGTTTAACTCAGTTTGTACTTTAACCTTACTTGCTGTGCCACCGATCGCGGTTCGAGCCCGCTTGGAGCATTCATTTGTGTGATGAGTTTGTTCTCCAGTCATGGGTGTTTATATTTTATAATAGGTATGTATTTTAAGTTATATATGTGTGGTGTATCTGCCTATCTGGTATCCATAACACAAGCCTCGTAGCTTACCATGAAACTATGTAGATGGTGCTGTGTGTTAATGTACCAACATATTTATTTATTTATTTACTTTAAATTAATTTTGAAGTTTGTACCTATCTTTTGGTTCAGATGTTCTGATCACTAATGTATGAAACCCTAAAAAAATTAAACTTTTACAAGTTATTAACAATCTTTATTTGTTCATAAAAAATGTTATTATCATAATAATTATCATTCTAAAATTTAATATAACAGTCAACCTAAACTGTTATTTATGAAAGTAATATCGTCTAAAGTCGCTTTTTAACACAAGTTCAGATTTAAAAATTTTGATAATATAAATATATAAAATATTTTAAATAAAACTGTCTTTTTCAATTTTTTCGCGGATTTATTTCGATTTTTGACTCACGACGTTTTGAACGTTTTACAGCAATCGTGGTCACGAGAGAGACTATAAGATTTTAAACGCCTCAAAGGCATTATATAGTAGTAATTTAGTCAGACTTAGAAAAATCCGCAAAGATAGTTTTATTTAATATGTCAAATATTCGCGTAAATCTGAGAAAATAATTTATAAAATATTTTATATATCATAAAATAATACATAATATCATGTTTTTAATCATATGCAAAAAGATTATTTTAAAAAAAATCTTTCACTAACCATTAATTATTTAAAATGAGAAAATTATCGTAAACAATTAAGTCGGACGCAAGCTCTATTCTAATAGAGAAGGAACAGGTTTTTTTATGTAGATATCTTAGTGCTCTGTATAAGAATCGAACTCGCGACCGATTAGTAGTACAACATTATGGTAGTATATTCACTTTGTCAACACAAATTATGTCTTTGGTAATTTTTAATCATATGTTAAAAAATAATTCGTATTTATTTAAACAGGTACTACGTTATTCCAAATACGGACGTCCATTTGTCATAAGTTACAATTTCACTTGACTTGCTAATTTATATGACGATGGTCGCTACATAATATGAGTTAAAGCACTAACGTACCGGCCGGAGCCGGACAAATATTGTTAATAAACTCAATGTTATCGTTTAGGAATCGAACTGGGAACCTTGATATTGTATACATTATCATTTAGACATATACCCTCTAATATGACATAACTACGCTCAACTTGGACGCTTTAAAGAACAACAAAATTGAATTGACATAACTACAACTGTCGGACTTCACTAGTTTCGCTGAACTACTCCGTATTCTATACAATACTATTATTCTTATTGTAATAGAGTATCTAAATGCGTCAGAATAATGTTTATGTCACTCTCCGGTTCAAAGACTATGAAAAAAATTAACATTTTTATGCAAAAGTTGACAATTATTGTTCTTTGCAGCATGACAGAAGGATATATCAAAAAACACATTTTAACTTTATAATAATTATTGTATTAGATGGTTATATTAAGATTTTTATAGTTTTTTTTATTATCATTTTTAGTTATATAGCTTATGTAACGGTTAGTATGTAATCGATAGACTACCTATATATTATATGAAAAATAGCATATAAACTTCCTCAATAAACGGGCTATCTAATGCAAAAATAATTTTTCAAATCGGATTAGTAGTTCCTGAGATTAGCGCGTTCAAACAAACAAAGAAACAAAAAAAAACAAACACTGCCTCTTCTTCTCTCTTTTTCTATAATTTTAGTACAGATTATCAAATTATATACTAAACTATTCAATATACAATACAAGATATAACCACATTACATTTCTGTTCACCAGTAAAGCTCGATAATCGAGTTCTTAAAATTATAGCAGTTATTGAAATTGTTTAGGTAAAAATTATAATATTATCTCTTCAATCATTGAAAATCCAACCTCTTTTGCTCGACTTGGCGGAGGCAGTGCCGTGTCCCCAGATAAAATATATTTTTTTAAATTATTATATTTTAAAATTAGAATAAATTCAAAGATATAATCAAAATTTAACAAATTAAAAAAAATCATTAAGAAATTTCGAAATTATCCATTATTAATCTCCATATTAATAGTCATCATTAAGAAGTTTGCAAATGTAAACTCGAATTTTCTTTAATTACACTTCATACCACGTACTAATTTCTTCGACTTCATTTGTAGACACCATGTTACTTAGGTAATATTTAATTTCTTATAAAATAAATATAATATTAATTGGCAAATCCAACATATCTAAAACTTAAAAGCGATAAAAAAAATTGATAACGAAACCGCTAAGTCACAAATTATAAGTTATAGATTAGTTAAAAAGTTCGTATTTGAACATCCAAACACAAAAAAATATATATAAATATCCAAAATTTCCATTACCAAAATTAAAAATATGTGTAGTTCTTTCTAATGGGAGTGCTACAAGCGGCTGCCAACTTGGCTGACATGTAAGTGACTGCAGTCTCATTTGACACTTTAAAATATTTGAAATATGAATCTACTACGTTACGATTGGTTGTAATTATCTGACATTTCTTTTGCTTATTAATATAGCATAAGTTCTGCAAAATGATAGGTTCCTTGATCGATTTTGGTTCGGCTTTAGAAGCTTCCATCCAAGCTTCAATGTCAGGATGCACAGGTTCCTTTTCCGGCGAAGAAGACGTACTGGCATTATTTTTTGAGCTGTCCCATTTTGGTTTTGGTAACGAGGATGCTGGAGGTGCTACACTGACATTTTTATCTACATTTTCTAATTCTTCATCTTGGTTTTTTTTATTTTCTTTATCTTTAGTATCCTTATCCGTTTCTTTCTTTTCATCAGAAGTATTTCCGTTTACGATTATAATGTCCGTTGTACTTTTACCTTTTACACAAGTACATTTTAAGTGTAAGCAAACTGTGCAAAGGCTCTTTTCGTAATATTCTAACATCGCAATCAGTTCTTTTCGTATGTTGTGAAGGTTCAGCTCCTGGAAAGTGAAATTCATGAAATAATAAAATATAATGATGCTTTAAATAACAATACATATTTAAAGGGTCACATAATTTATGTAAGAAGCTTTGCTGTATAAAACAAATTTAATATAAAGTTTTGTATTTGAAAGCTCTATCTCGCTTTTAAGTATGTTGGGATATTAACACACAGCAGTGACAGCACCATCTACATAGTTTCACGGTAAGCTTCGTAGCTCTAAGAAGCATTGTGGCTTGTGTTTTGGATACCAGATAGTCGGTACATTACACATATATAACTTTAAATACATACATATTATAAATATAAACACCCATGACTGGAGTACAAACATTCGTGCTCATCACACAAATTGACGCCCCCAGCAGGACTCGAATCCGCGACCGCTGGTACAGCAAGTACACTACAAACTGAGCCAAACGTGTCGTGTCGCTTTGAATCAACTAAATAACATCTGTCTTTTTATGTGAGATAATATAATTATGAATGTAATAGAAATGTTCAGAATTTACATTCGTTCACCCATTAATATGGTTGTTGACTACATAATATACAATAACTATATCTAAATTATTTATTATACACATTCAATAATATTATGAAAAAACTATTATTTTTTTCTTGAACTTTATTCAAAGCATTTTATTCATGTTGTATTGACAAATTCACATATTTTGGTCGGGTTATAAGAAAGTGACGTATCTATAATAAGTACAAAACTAATTATATATACAATACTAAATATATATATAAAGTCATACTATAACGGCTGGACGGATTTGGATGAAATTTAGTAAGCAGATAGACTATGACATGGAATAACTTATTCTTTTATAGTGCCAGTAAGCTAGCACAAGTCACTGTATTATTCGTTTATACCAATTAAAACACTAATATTTATGACGAATACCTACTTAGTTTGCACTTTAAACGATTTATTAGGCAATACGTTTTTTTTACATAGGATACATTTAAATGAGAATTTATAGTAAGATATCAATCATTTCGAATAAATTTTTAACAATAAAAAATATTGTTTAGTTACACGATAAAAATAATAACTAGAATTTGCAACTATATAGTGTTAAATACTAATATATCCATATAATCGATTTAGAATACTTACAAGTTGGTAGTTTTCATCTAAATAATAGTCCACTTCACACATTTTTACTTAATTTAAAACTTAATAATTTAGATCATTTTCAAACCACCACCGACCTTAGTAAACAAACGGACAAGAATAAAATGTATTTGTTAATACCTCCCATTTGTTAATTATATACTTTTTTGGTAATTACCTGCTTACGTGGATACGATAAACGCCTTTATGTTCTTGATTTTAAGGTTGTTTTTCTATGATCCTCTTAACTCCTAGAATACCCCCTCTCCAATACAACAAATTTTAAATATTGTATTTGTTTTAGATAAGATTTTCTATTGTAAATAATGTGTACTCGCTATTATGATATTTGCAGTAAATACTTAAAAAATACGATTTCATTACACTGACATCGGACTTCTATTATTATCTATAAATGCGATTGTTTGAAAAAATATGGCTTTAATATATCTTCGATAAGTAAAATAACGGTCTCTCTGTAGATTTTTTATAATATGTGTACTATTTACTTGCCCTTTGAACTTATTGAAAAATTAAAATTGATAATCAATTTGAAAAAAAAACTACCTACCTACTGCTACATAATTATGATACTGATATATTAATCTGTACATATTATAATAAAATTATAACTGGGCCGAACTGTACATAAAATATTTTTTGGAAAATCCTATTGAAATAGTCATTTTTATCAATACAGAGGCCAAATCTATAGTTTTTAGAATTTTTGTCTGTCTGTCTGGGAATGCATCACGAGAAAACCAATGGATACTTTTTGATGTTTGATATGATGATAGCTGGGTATCCGAGTCAACATATATGATACTTTTTACCGCGGAAAAATATCTCATTTCTGAAAAAAAAATACAAAAAGTGCATTGTAAGAGTATACTAATACCTATGCAAAACCTAAGAATTTGGTTTTCGGTCATCTGTACGCGGGCGGAACCGCGGGCAATGCTAGGGTTTAAATAAAATTACACTTAGAAAACATTATCAAATCAACGCATAATTTTTTATTTGGTACAAAATTTAAAACGACCTGACCGCCATTATTAGCTACCGTGGCAGTAAAAGTAAGCTTGTAGAAGGCTACAAATATTTGATAAACTTTTAGTTTTTAATTTAAACTTTTCAATTTATAAGCTCGGAAAGAGACTTACGAAAATTTAAATTCTTTTAAATCTTTACGTCAGCTCGTTACTAGGTAGTAAATCTAGAAAGTTTTTGACGCTTCGGTAACGTGATTTCAAATGTTTAGCTAAATATTTACAATTTAAAACTAGCGACTCACCCTCGCTCCGCTTGGGTTCGTCTAGTCTTTATCTTTAGTATAGATTCTAGTACTATATTATTTATTATATGATCTGTGATAAAACTATCTTTTCGGAATTTTTAAGCGAGCAGAAATATTTTTATTATACTCGTAGATTATATTTTTATAATAACTGGGAAAGCCCCTTTCAAACGGTAAATGACTACCAATGTATACAAAAATGTTGTATTTGAAATAAAAGTCTAATAATACTAATAAATGATCCCAAATTGCCGGATTAGACTTACCTATTGTTAAATATTGTTATTGTTCTTAGAATAGATACTCTTTTGTTATACTTCTTGTGAAAGTGTTTTAAAGCAGTAAAGATTAAAGTATTTCTGTATAATTTTAAAGAAACAAGAATTGGTTTTTAGTACTTTATAGCTCTATTACCCACCATCTGCACGACTATTGTCTAATATTTGTAACTACATCAGCTTGTACACCAAAATTCGTTGTCAACCAAAAATTGCATCGGCATTATTGGTTTCGCGTAGAACTATTGATTAAAAATCAATTTTCAGTGCTTAAATACTTCTACCAACCCGCCATACTAAGTATAAACAATTATTTACAATTTTATTTCTGACATTTTTAATGGATTTCAAAAAAGAAGATATTTTGATCACTATTTATTTATTTTTGTATGTACACCAATTACTCTATTATAGGTCTATTTCTTTAACTGGGCCAGTTTAGAAAAAAACAGTTACTAATTAAAAGGCTCTTCTTTGAAAAATACATTAAAAAATTAGTTATATATAAATTAACGCCATCTAACAATTTCTCGCTGAACTATCTCGGCAATGACCATTAGTAGTGTGGTGCCACACTATTGTATCGATAAAATGATAAAGTAAGCATTACTTTATATATCTTTGAAACTGCCTAATCAGAAATTATAATTGTTTAAGCACAAACAATACGTTAATATACTTAATAAATATTTTTCATTTCATATAAAATTAACAATTAATTATTTGTACTTGTTTCAGGTAATTTTCTAAGAACTTCACAAATAATATGTTATAAATCATATAAATGAGGTAGGAAAGAAAACTTAATGCACTAAATGATTTTTATCACTTAACATTTTCATTCACTCAGCTGAAACCAAGATATAAAATATCCTCAATTTCTTTAAAACCGAGCAATCAAAGCACTTAAGGATCATAAAAATCAATGAACTATTCGCGAAATTGCCGTCATCTAAAATAACGTCGAAAAGGCATTCGTTTAAAATCGAAGGGTAACCTACTTCTGTCCATTATATTCCCCCTACTTTATTGTTCTATCAATACTATGCGAGGAAGAATGCGGCGCTTAATATGCGGTGGCGACGACAAATATTGGAGGCAAGGCAGATCAAAATGCCTGGAATGTACGACGCTTTTAAGGCACCCCGGGCTAGGGACGTGCACATTGCAATATCGACAACTCTTCCGATTATTACGAAGCACGCCATTCTGTTGCAGGCTGCAGCTTAAATGATATTTATACTTTAAGAATTAAAATAATAATATTACATAAATATCTTAGATATTCAAATGTAAATGTATTCTACTTGAATAAAATTTTCATTTAATATAATAATTAAAGACATTATAATTATGTTACATGGCTATAATATACATCAAAAAGTAACCAAGCCCATATTTTTATAATATTTTCATTAGTTCATTTTAGTACAAAAGAATTTAACTATTTTTGCATAATTAGATCATAAATTCTAAACTTATAATATTTGAATTATATATACTTACTGTTAAATACTGACAAGAAAAAAAATATTTTCCGTATACGACTACATAAACCAAGACAGTTAAATTATTAGTATATATTATACTCTGAGTAATATATGCAATAATTACAATATAATACTAATAAATAAATTTGAATAAAAATAGTTTAATTGTATTTAATAACATGATGCTTTTAATATTATCATAGACTGTTTGTATTTAGTACATAGTATAGTACAGCGTATGTCTAGCTCGCTTGGTATTCACTTGTTCTCTGGCTTTATGAGGCACATTGCGGCACGTCTCGACCCCCAACAGCTATGTAAAGGGTTATCATGTTTAATGGGTATCCGATAGTTAATTGAATTGCTTGTATGACATTTTCATTAATTTTTAAGAGTTTTTTAGATAATCAGAATAATTTTACGATTTTATTTTCAAGAGAAATATTATGACTTCTGTGGAATATAGAGTAATAAATAGTGGTTGTGATAAATGGAATGAAAAAATATTTAATTAAAAATAAAATGTACCTTAAAACTTTAAGTTTAAAAAAAATGTAATTTTAATAATGATTCATTCTAATAAAGTTAATTTACTTAAATAGCTATGACACAGTAACACTATTAATAGAAACTAAAATCCCTCAACCTCTAAGATTTTTTTTTATTTCTGACTACTTATTAAGGAAATTAAAAGTTGAGTAAAATATATTACTTACAATCAATAGGGAAAGTGCTAAATAAAGTTATATTTCAACAATGTTCTTTCATTCGTTATATTTAGTGTAAAAGCATAAATATATAGCGTGAAAATATATTATTATTATATTAAAAGATCCAGTTCACGTATTTCTTGATCGTGTGTACGACATTACGAGACATATCAGCACGTATCGAGGTATGGTAAGGCTTATAAACTGTAATGGGTATCTAATAAAGAGTTTATTGCAAACGCATGATAACTTTGATATAATTGAGGAAAAGGCTATATTATTATTGACACATTCTTGTTTTTTTTTAATTAATGATTTTGAAGGTTTTCTATTAAATTATAACATAAGATATAATGTACAGATATGACTACGTAAATAAAATTGGACGATTTATTTTAAAGCCACTACAATTATATCATCGTAATTAAAAAATTAAGCAAACTAAATTGAAATTGTCACTACTTTAACATATTCTAGGAAATTATTAGAAAAAAAACATTATTAGCAAGAAGTTTGCTATTATCAAATTATAAATGACATGTAGCTCGAGGATGGATGTGTTAACTTTTGGAACACAAACCGAAATTGAATTACCGCGGGCTAAACTGTCCAAACAACACTTCTATGCGCCTTTGTTCCACATAATTAATGGTCTATTAAGAAAACTTATGTTATTAAACGAAAATAACAGCTTTTTCATTTTCAAACTTCGGCATGAAAATCATAATTTTTTATCTATTATATGTACTTATACAAGTACATTTATTTACTAAGTAAGAGTAATATAATAACATATATGAAACTAATTAAATCAAAAGAACAGTTACAATTATTTAGATTTTTTACCCAGTAAAATTATAATTTTCTATGATATTTATATTTTTTACTAGGCATCACCTTCACTCCACTCAGTTCGTCCCTGGTAACGTTTTAACGTTTTGGTATAGATTTCTCAGAGATGAGATGCTTTCCTGCAGTAAAACTTGTCCAATATATTGACCCGGATACCTATCATTCTATCATCATACCAAATTTCATCAAAATCTGACCAGTGATTTATCTCGTAATACGTTCCCAGATAGATAGACAGACATAAATTGTAAAAATTATAGATTCGGTCTCTGTATCGATCATAATGACTATTTCAATAATATTTTCCAAAAAATATTTTATGTACAGATTGGACTTAGAATTTTATTATATGTATATGGAAAATATAGGTTTACCCATATTTTCCATTTTGTAAAATTTGAGGAATAAAACAAAAATATTTATTTTAAATATAGTATACTAGTTTTCACCAGGTTGCTCAGGGTGCTGAAAGAACCCCCCAACGTGCGTTCACCTTGTCGTGGTGGGGGGGCTCTGTAGTGCGGTTGTGGTGGTCTGCTTCGGCAGACCTGCCGTCGGGGCGTCGTAGTTGAATGCGTAAGCGATCCTGCGACGCCCCATTAAGACGGGGGAAGGTTTTGTTGGGTTTTAGTGGGTAGTACTGGCTTCGCCGGTGAGTCCCACACCTCGTGCGTAAATGCATTTCCCAACGTTAAAAAAAAAAAGAAAAAGGGTGCTGAAAGATAGCTTATATCCGGTAGATTTCGATTAAATTTAGAAATGTAATATATTTTATTAAATTTCCTGGAAATCTGAGTTACTTTACATTTATTATATTTGTGTGGATTCATATAAAAAAGTATTTCTTAAAATTTTAAAACTATAAATGATTAATATTACTACAGTTAATTTAGTTGCAGTTGTAAGCAAATATATGTATGCATATGTATGTTTCATAAATAAGGAAATAACTATTATTTCTTCAAAATATTTACATTTTTTCTCATTATATATTGCTGTGGAAATTCACAACAAAGGTATTCAAGTATATAGAAATGTCCGAATAATTAATTCTGTATATTTTAAACCTATTGGAACTGAAAGCCTTTGAGTTTAACAAATTACAAGTACTGACGGATGTACGGACTAACGCAATATAAGAATATTTTAAACGATATTTCTTTTGGAATTTCATCTAAATGGAAAAATAGGTCTTATTATATATGCATATATGCTATAATTATTTGTTAACATACATTGTACCATTAAATAACAATTTCTAATTAGACATTACAAATATTTATCCGATTTGCTTAAAGATAAATAATAGCTTTAAGGGATAAAATGTAATTTTAGTATCTACCGAATTCTTAGAATATAGACACGAATATTTAAAATATACGTAATTATTTAAAAATATATTAATTGTGGGTAGGCTGTCTGTAACAACTATATAATATCTTAGAGACATCTAACACCTCATTCTCTCCCGTGACCATGATTGCTGTAAAGCATTCAAAACGTCGGGAACCAAAAATCAAAATAAATTCGCGAAAAAATCCGAAAAGATAGTTTTATTTAAAATATATTTCTATCAAATGAGATGGGCTTTAAACTAGTCCCTGACTTCAATATATGCCAAAAAATGAAGATAAAATAAGAAACATACATTAAAACCATTAATTAATAAAATCTTACAATAAACGTGATGAAATAGAAAATGTTTTTTTTTCTTTACTTCGTATAGAATAAGAATATATATTATTATATATATATTGCTATTAACTGAACTGAATATTCGAATAACTCTAAGTATAATATTATTTATGTCAGTTCATCTGAATATTATTAAATCTGATAACGACTACAAAACATGCCTTTGAAACTGTTGAATCTTAATAAATATTACCATGGAACAACTTGCAAAAAAAATAATATTTGGAAATTAAAATTAAAGTAATATATTAGCGAAAAAAAAATAAAAAAAAATACTAATCGATATATTCGTTTTTAAGAGCACGTCCCTACGAGGCGACGTGTCGTTGGCATAGCGACGTTGGAGTCGTAACGCATAATGGCGTATTTGATCCTTTATTCCTTTTATTTTATTGGACGTTCAAATCATATTACTATTGATATTGGTTTAAAACAGTATTTAAATGAAAACGTCTTTAGCCAAATAAAATAAATATTTCGATGTACTCGTATTGCGAAGTAACATATACGTTAGTTTTACTTATCTTTACTTCCATACTTAATATTATAAATGTGAAAGTGTGTTTGTTTGTTTATTTGTTTGTCCCTCTTTCACGTCGAAATAAAGTAAGGGTTGGCGTGATTTTTTTGTGTGGAGATAGTTGGAGGGCTGGAGAGTGACATAGGCTTTATTTTTTGCCTCGGGAGATACTCTCATTCCCACGGCAAAACACGTCATAATACAACTCAAAAATTTATTTATTATTTATAAACTTAGTATTATTACTCTTAAATACAATTAAATAAATAGGTGTTTTAGATTTTTTCGTAATTCATCCCATAAGGAGGTAAAATAGGGGATGAAAGTTTGTATGAAACCTACCTTTTAAGAGTTTTTTGTAGTTTTAGCGCAAGCGAAGCCGCAGGTTCTGCTAGTAATAATATAAATACAAAATATACCTGGGGACGTACCCGACTATACTGACTGATAGTCCGGTCAACATTCACCCTAGCATAAATTCCCAAGAAGTTGAAATTTTATATGAATGTTAAGAATACCATTTTAATGAAATTGTGAAAAGTCCCGATCAATTCCATGTGTGCAAAAATTTTTATACAAGGTCAAAGTTCGCGAAAATTGATTTTTTGCATTTTTTAGGGAAACGGCTAGTTTTATGATAAAAATAGCTCAGACAAAAATTATAGATTATGCGATTATCTACAAAAATTGTTAACAAAAGTTGTCTACAAAAATTGTGTTGTTACGGTGTACCAGATTTTCTAAATTTATGTTTCAGAACTAATTCGACCATTATAGTAATTTTCACTAATTCAATTCATTTTCTTGTTAATGGCTCATTTACACTAAAACATTTTTTAAAGTATCGCTCAAAGTATGATGAAATTGTTCTCCGATGATGATGATGATGTTCTCCTGGCCGATTCCGGCCACGTCGGCCAATCTCATTGAGACTAGCCAACTGCGCAGGAGATATTATAGTGCACAAGTGTACGCGCAGACACAAGTGCACTCAAAGCTCAAAGTATACTCATACTACAAAGTAATTAAATACTAGCCACTCACCCTCGCTTCGCTCGGCTCCCTAGCTTGATTCCCCATACAAAATTTCAGCCCCATTTTCACCCCCTTAAGGGATGATTTCCGGGATAAAAAGTATCCTATGTCCTTCCCAGGATCTGAAACTATCTTACCAAATTTCATCTAAATTGGATTAGTAGATCCAGAGATTACCCCCTACGACGTCACATACTCACAATTCACAAACATTACTTCTCTATAATATTATTATAGATAAATAACTGGCTAAGCTAATGCCGGCAAAAGTTGAAGAATATATAATATTTTTACTAAAAGAAAAAATAGATCTTATAAATAAAAATCTCTACGTCTGCGTCTTCTCATTTAAAAAATATATATAAATAACTGTAATCACCGCCAACGGTATTCTCGGTCCATATATTTTTTTATAGATAAATTAATTCTATTAATATTAATGTTTTTCTCTTTTTCAATAATGATTATGATCGAATTTCGACCACTGGCCGAACTCTAGTAAATATAAATCTAGACAAAAACAAATCTATCAGACGGGAACCACAATTTTTTCCGGGATAAAAAGTAACTTATTTGCTATTCCAGACTATAATCTATATCTTTGCCAAATTTTATCCAGATCCGTTCAACCATTCTGGCGTGATTGAGTAACAAACATACAAGCAGCCGAATATTTTTACATATTTAATATTAGTAAGATGTGAAAGTTTGTGAGCATGGATGGATGGACTACTTTTTATCCCGGAAAGAAGTACAGTTCCCGTGGGTTAGATTTGTTTCTTTTTTTTCTAGAAGCGTGAACTCAAGTGAATTTTTATCAGCCTTTAAAAAGGAAGTATCCAATTCGTTTGAATTATGGGTATGTTATGCTGATCCTCATAGACCAATTAATAGCTTCGTAATTCGTATATAATAATAGATGTCTAACAGTTACTTTTATAAAAAAACACTACCTAACAACTCAACGTGAGCAAAACTGCGGAAAAACTCTTGTAATTAATAATATTTTTTTATAACATTTTCGTTCCTCGTTGAACCACATCTCATTGTACGCGCTATATAATCCGCCTGCGGAAGGGAGATAGCTCGCTCGGCCGACCCGCGACACATGCACTGTGTACTGCAGATAAATTATACTTTATTTTGTGTTTCATAAGTTTTATTTTATACTGATTTAACCTATAAATATATAAATTTATAACATAAATTTCATCATATATGATACAGCTTTGTTTTTGTACAATCTTTTATGGTATTTGTTGAGTTAATTTTTTATAACTTTATTTATCTTATACTAATATTATAAAGAGGAAAGATTTGTTTGTTTGTAACGAATAAGCTTCGAAACTACTGAACCGATTTTGATTAACTTTGGTAAGAAGATAGTTTAAGACCCTAGGAAGGATATAGGGCAGTTTTTATGCCGGTCATCCCTTAAGGGGTGAAAATGGGGGTGAAAATTTGTATGGGGAAGCAACCTAAGGACGAACCCGAGCGAAGCGAGGGTGAGTCGCTAGTTTCCTTATAAAAGCCGGTCAAATACACTTAAAATCTAAATTTAGAAACTCAAGATTAAGGGTAGAATAAGCCTGAGATAATATAGCAGACATATTAATTATGACAATATAATATAGCAGATTAATGTTTAAACGTTTGTATTTTTTCTGTATTGGCTTTCTTCACAATTAAGGTAAATAAAGTAAATAAAAAGATAATAATGTTTATTTCAATAAGATTTTCCAAAAAATACCTATGTAATGTATAGATTCGACTTAGTTACAATTTTATTATATGTATAGATATATATTTAACTCATAAACGACAGCTGTAAATAGCAACGGTTAAATTGTTTCGTTCACGTCTAGAAAAACATGTATGTACGGGGATCGGTCGCGATATAAAAATTTATATCCTCAATTCCGCGGGATGAACAGGGCTTACGCGTAAGTCACGCTGGGCGATATACGCCGGCCGGATGCAGGGAAATTTGTGTTCTCCTATTATAGCTACATAATATTCTCCTGTTTATAAACTACATAGATAAATTTTGTATAAAAATAGTAAAATGGATTTTCATATATTTTATTAGATTTACGCGAATATTTGACATTTTGAATAAAACTATCTTTCCGGGTTTTTTCTCAGATTTAGACAAACCGTACACTTTCTACAATTGGGATCACTAATTGAAACAAAGTCTCTCCCGTGACTATGATTGCTATAAGTCATTCGAAACGTCGGGAGCCAAAAATCAAAATAAATCCGCGAAAAAATCCGAAAAGATAGTTTCATTTAAATTGTTAAATATCATAATTGTTCATTATTTATGAAATGATTATCGCGACTTTATTTGCGCTTATGGAAGTAATTTTTTTAAATTCCATTTGCATAACTTTGTACACTTGAAACCATTTGTTTTAAAGCTATCTACATACGTGTGTGATCACGCTAGAAAAAGTCTATTGTACGTATATATTATTTTATAATATGTATATTTATAAAATGTATGTATTTAAAGTTTTGTGTAGTGTATCAAGTATCTGGTATCTATAACACAAACCTCGTAGCTTACCACGGAACTAGATGGTGCTGTGTGTTAATTAATGTCCCAAGATATTTATTTTCCGACGTGCAAAATGTTAATAATAGAAACATACTTACATAAAATGTACAATTAACTTACAAAAAACTTTTTAACAAAAAAATAAAAACCGACTTCAAACAAAAGCACTAAAAAGTGAAAAATAACTGATTGGTAGTTTTCATTTACTATACATACCTAATCAAATATTTTCGAAGTCGGTGTGCTTTGCTTTGTATGGGCTGGCACCGATTTCGGAAATATTTGATTAGGTATGTATTTAATAGGTAGGCTTTAATTACTTAGCCAAAGCACACCGACTTCGAAAATATTTGATTAGGTATGTATAGTAAATGAAAACTACCAATCAGTTATTTTTCACTTTTTAGTGCTTTTGTTTGAAGTCGGGTTTTTTTTTTGTTAAAAAGTTTTTATTTTACCCTTTTTAGTGTAGACAGTAGTAGCAAAGTAAGGATTCTAACGTGTTAGGCTTGTCAAATCAAACAAAATAAGCCCAAACTCAAAGTATCTACTAATAGCCGTTGAAGAGTTCCACCTATCCACCTTCTGGCCTTGCCATCAGATCTGGTCAACAATACCGAATCACTGTACTATCAATGGAAATAGAAACACTTGCAAAGTTTCAAGTCAATATGACAATTAAAAGCAGGTAAAATTCATCATTAGCTATTTTTCCACCCTTAGGGGTAGTATTTTTTTTTTAAATTTAAATGGGACCAATCTGGAAGTATACCCTTTCAAACAAAACAAAAATTGTCCAAATCGGTTAATAAATGACGCAGTTCTGAGGTAACAAACATAAATAAAAATACAGTCGAATTGAGAACCTCCTCCTTTTTGAAGTCGGTTGAAAATAATCAATATTTTATATAAGTACATATTTATAAAACCATCCGAGTTAATTCCAGGTCGAGTCTAAGAGACGTATAAATAAAAGTACTCAATTCGATATTAGTGGTCGCCATCGTCCCAGTCCCCAACAACTTGAACTATAAATATCATTTTGAGCCTGATTATCTATATAAAGCTTATTCTCAATCAAAAATAGTCTCAAGCAATTCTGGATAGTACTTTTTACTAGTAAAGAATTTCATACTTATATTTATAATATGTATGTATTTAAAGTTATATATGTGTAGTGTATCAACTATCTAGTATCCATAACACGGACCTCGTAGCTTACCATGGAACTAGATGGTGCTGTGTGTTATGTCCCGACATATTTAACATATTTATTTAACATATTTATACTAAGATTAATAGTTTCAGAGATCATTTCGCACTTTGAAAGTCACAAGCTATCTGTTCTTATTATTAGAGAATACGATAGATATTTCTAATTGAAATAAATTCTAACTGAAAATTATTCTTTAAACAAATAATAAATAATAAGTTCTGCAATTCAATGGCTAAATGAATGCTTTAAAAATGATATTTTCTGTACTGACTTAACGCTTAGGTATATCATTAGCATACAATTTTAACTTTCAATAATAATAAACGGTTAACAATTATAATTTCTAAACAGTTAATGTATCTTAATTTGCTACCAGCCACATTGATTGTAGAACGTCTCGTCTGAAGCTTAGCCTGTCTAAGGTACAAAACAAATAGCCACACTTCACTACAGTATTATAATTCTATATTTTATTTTACACCTTAAGTACAGTAAAGAAAATTACAAATATACTCAATTATATATACAAAACGACTGTACACTTAGTTATTACTGTACAATTGAAAAGAAAATTACAAGCTTTTAACTTCCAATGTTTGTATGTACACATGTATGTTATTAACTATATATTCTGAAGACGTGACATAATTCGGTGGCTCAATATTACAAGGTTGTATGTTACAATTTTAGTACTTATTTAGTTATTAATGCTACAAGGTTTTATGTGTCATTAGCTACAGTTTTGCAAAAACAAACCACTAGATAGCGGCACTATAACTACAAAATATTCAATTTTACATAGTTCTATGTTGTTTTTTTACGATAACAAAATAACGAAGGTCTATGTAAAAATGGCTAAACTTCATTAAAATTAACATAGAACCTTGTAATAGTGAGCCAACGAATTTATTATGTCATCACTATACTTTTACAATTTTCTATCAGCGATAACTATTCTTAAACGATATCTAGTTTAAGATTAATCCTTTATGATTTCCAAAGCAAATAACCATAGTTCTTAATATAAGCTCAGTGAACAATAACGGACACTCGAAAAGCTCCCAATTACATGCATAAAACAAAATATAGAGCAAAGATGAGAACAAACGAGCCGTCAACAACACGCGCGGAAATTGCGATCTCACATCCAAATTATACTGGAGTGGATATTGATCATTTAATATACGTATAGCCTTTGTCGAGTGGTAATGAGATGTTATTCAGTTTCACGCTGTTCTATGCGGCCTGCGGGACAACTGGTTTTTACGTTCAGATGGTTTCAACTGACGTGTTGGGTTTGATAAGTATGGCTAAGTTTGTAGTGTACTTGCTGTGCCAGCGGTCACGGGTTCGAGTCCCGCTGGGGGTATTCATTTGTGTGATGAGCACGAATGTTTAGAGTCCAGTCATGGGTGTTTATATTTATAATATGTATGTATTTAAAGTTACACATGTGTATAGTATATACTATCTAGTATCCATAACACAGGCCTCGTAACTTACCATGGAACTAGATGGTGCTGTGTGTTAATGTCCCAACGTATTAATATTTATTAGCTAACATCATCGCAATAGTACCTTTGTTTTTTTGTTTTTTTTTTTTTTTAACGTTGGGAAATGCATTTACGCACGAAGTGTGGGACTCACCGGCGAAGCCAGTACTACCTACTAAAACCCAACAAAACCTTCCCCCGTCTTAATGGGGCGTCGCAGGATCGCTTACGCATTCAACTACGACGCCCCGACGGCAGGTCTGCCGAAGCAGACCACAACAACCATTGGGTTGCTCCACGATCCACTCTGCTATCAGAGAAGTACCAGGAGCAACCCGCATGGTACACCACCCTCCGAAGAAGGCCGCCTCCCACCGCCCACCGAAGCGGGCCACCTTCCTGTGCGTTTCTTGGCTTCGCGAGTACACTACTGAGCCCCCCCACCACGACAAGGTGAACGCACGTTGGGAGAGATCGCAACAGTACCTAAAACAACTTGCGAAATCAATCTTAGATGGTTAAAAGTAATTTTACAAATTTTTGCTTACTTTAAAATGAGCTTCAATTTGCTAGTTCTAAATAATCACGCTAACTCTCTAACTTATCGTCCCGGATTTTGAAAGTGAAAGGAAATAGACTGTGCAGTTATGTCTGTGCACTTGTGCACTATAATATCTCCTATACACTTGGCTAGTTTCAGCGAGATTGGTCGCCTTAAATTATTCAGGATTACGTTATTATTATTCACTGTGTTGTTGGTCTAGTGGCTAGCATGTGCGCTTGTAGATCCGGAGGTCCTGAGTTGTTAAACAACAATTAATGGAAACTCAAACTTCAAAGATAAGAGGAAGTTGGAACCGAATTTTGAATGTACGGTTTTGCTTTATAACTTGTCATCGTCAACATTGAAGTCACGCGTACAGCTTGTCTTTATATAAATTTATTTATATTTAAAGATAAATATTATTCTCGCTGCATGAATGTGAAAGAAGGGTGCACAATTTCCGCGCGTGCACTTGACGTCCGACATCTTCTAGTATTTCGTTTGTGCATTTAATTGTGTTCGAGCGCCTTTGTGTGGTGCGAGGAACATGTCTGCTCGTTGGAGAATATGATTGGTTGATTTTCTTAAGAGGAAACTGATAATATAATATGTTTTCTTTTATTTTTAATTTATTGACCTTCACATAATACTTTTTTAGGTTTACGCAAATATTTGACATTTTAATCTATACATATAATAAAATTCTAATTAACTCGAATATGTGCCTACATTAATATTTTTGAAGCTGACAATATTTTAAGATACGAATATGTAATAGGTAAATATTTTATGTATCGAAATATATTAGATTTGCTTTGCATCGGCTGGCATCGAAAATGTCTGATTAGGTATCTATTCTAAATGAAAACCCCCGTTTAGTTTTCATGTAATAAGTTTTTATTGCACTATTTAAAACGTGCTTAGTTTGGAAATAGAAAGAAATGTGTTCAAGTTCTTCTTCTGAGATTTTCATATACACATCTCTGCATGTTAACAGAACCTACGTGACTATATAAAAATCTTTTTAAATTTGATATTTTCTTTCATTTCAAACACATAAAGAACTTTTTCGTTAAAAATAACCCACGCGCAGCTTTGGCCCTGTTATAATTTTCTTATACGTATAAGTAATTCAAGCATTTAAATATGAACAAAGTTAAAATACAATGAACATCTAGTTGCCTTCACAAAAGATGTTTATTTCGCTGGGAGCGCGCCAGTTCCGCCAACCTTGACTCTAGAAGCACTTTTGTTAAAAGTACCAACATTCAAAGCTAAGAAGCTATTTTTACTTTAGTATTTAAATATTTTTATACTACTTGGATGTAGTATTAAAAAATAAAATTTAAGAGGGTTGCATGAAGTATCTGGTAAAATTGCTTTCCATATACTATCTTCTTCTTTCTCTTGACTATTATTGCAATTTATTTGGGATCGGCCTTCTTTAGTACTTTTGTGATAGTGGGTAGGTTATCTTTTTCCTTGTATATATCATGTCATTTTTTATTGTTTGTAGCCAGGTTATTGGTGATCGTCTACGGCCTTTTTTCACCTTCTATATTCATGAATGGTTTCCCCTTCGAAAGTCACTCTTACCGTACCAACGCACGTGGTTTGCTCTAAGTTTTTTAAGTATTTTGGCGACTTTAAAAGTACTAGGTACATATTCGTTTCTTATTTTATCAATTTTTGAAACTCTACCACATCAGCGTTACATTTTCATCTCTGTGGTCTGAATTTTCTATCCCATATATTATAAAATAAACAAAATATACAGTGTTTTAATAACACCTTTTTCTTCTACAAAGTAAGGAATAATATCAAGAGGTTATTCATGAAGTAGAACAAATAAAACCGAGACACTTCTCCAATCTGATTACTCGTTCTTTGAATCAAATGCGCCCTTAAGACGTCGCCTAATTTCATTACAAGAGCCATTTCGTAGAGGACAGTATTTGTACTGAGTGTTAGTTGTATATAACAAATGCTGCGACTAGAATCGATTTTTACTAAGATGTGGTCAAATTTCTATTTTCAATGTGATTTTACAGTTGTTCGATGATTTCATAGAATTGTTTTAGCAACAAATCTTATTCTTGGAATATTGTGGACCAAAATAGGTAAATACATCACTTTTAGGGTTTCTTTTTTTTTGGGACTGCACTTAAGGTATGACTTATCTATTAAAAAAATATGAAAGTTGATTCAAAGTTGACGATAATAGCATACCCATAAAAACACAGACGTATTGAATGCCTCCTCCTTGAATTCAGTCAAAAGTAAGAGAAATGATCGTTTCGCACTGCTGCCACAATATCACACAGTCACAAGTAAAAAAAAAAGATTAAATCTTGGACAAAGATATGGTATAAAGAAATTTGACTAGTAGCTTTCGAACGCAGATCTTATCTACAATTTACTTGTTGTATATTCGTTGTGCCAGGCAGTTGTAGGCCAGTGATAAAGCGCTCGCTTGAAAAATCGAATGAAGCGAGTTCAAATCACACCTCTGGTATTTTCATGTGTGAATCATTTACAATATGATTACTACTTGTCTTACGATGAAGGAAAAAAAATGATGAGCACATCTGCATGTATGAGAGAATTTATCTAGTTTTAGAAAGACACTGAAGTCCGCCAACCCGTACTTGGCTAGCGTGGTGGACTATAGCTTGATCCCCCTCGTATTGAAGGGAAGTCCGTGCCCAGCAGTAGAATGATAAAAAGGGCTGAATACAATGAATACAACACCTTTGTCATAGTATAAAGTGTTCAATCTGATTTTTGTGCTCACCGAATGTTTCAATTGGGCACTTTGAGTCAAATACGTCCGTAACTTTGTTATAAATTTGGTGTCGAGACCCGCTCGTGAGTGAGTATCGCTTGCTAACAGTTTAATCAAATAGTCTTAAGGCAAATACTAGCTGTTATTTCATGTGTTGAGTTAGTTTTGTACGAATTACGACTGTTGGTCGTTAGTTCGATTCCCGTGTACAATAATTTTGTATTATGTACAAAGATGTGTTTGGTGGTGGATATACCGTTTGTGTAGGAAAGATGCATCAACGCAAAATTTACATTAATTGTATGGTGTATTGATATACTGACATATACAGCCTAAATATTACCTAAGGAGGTGAAATAATAAATGAAATCATATAATAATAAACTAATTTTAACTTTATGTGGGAAATATTCTTTTTGTGACTAAACTTTAAGACTCTTTATATGTTTATTT
The DNA here is from genome assembly GCA_921882275.1 of Brenthis ino. Classification (NCBI taxonomy): domain Eukaryota; kingdom Metazoa; phylum Arthropoda; class Insecta; order Lepidoptera; family Nymphalidae; genus Brenthis; species Brenthis ino. Next base: position 23,233,588 of record OV170222.1, on the reverse strand, counting down.
GTCAACAAGTTATTATTATTACAAATCCGCGGCCAATTCGTGGCATGTTTCTAGTATTGCATATCGTGTTGCAGAAAAATGGGAAAAATTATATTTTCGATGATCTTTCTGAATAATTATTCTACTTATCTACTATATTTTCTATGACAATATAAATACATTACGCCCAAGACGAACATGTACAGCCAATATAAACTTTTGTACCATACAAGAATTGAACTGGCATTATTATAGTATAGTAAGCAATCATTTAGTTTTCATCAATCGATCGTCGAAATAAATATTACTAAAATGTTTATAATGCTTCTATATATTTAATACACTGCACGTCATCACAGAATAAAACTATATTGAAATTTCTCAATACAAGGCAAAAGCTTTCAATAAAGTTATCTTCTAGTTATGTATATATTTTAAACTACCCAGTCCTGTGGCTTCATCCGCTTGATTATTTACAGACCGTAAATATACAAACAATTTTTTTTAATGAATTCCTTGTTATTGTGTGAAAATATTTGCTGTAAAGTATTTAAAACAAGCGAAGCGTGGGCAGGCCTCCCACAAGGTGAACCCATGACTTGGTCAAAGTCGCTGGAGTCCACTGGATGCGGATGGCGCAAGACCGGTTGTCGTGGAAATCTTTGGGGGAGGCCTATGTCCAGCAGTGGGCGTGTGGGCTGAGACGACGAGACGACGACGATTTAAAACACGTGGAGTAAAAAACAGTTTTATTTAAAATGTCAAATATTCTATACTAAGAAAGTATCAATCCTTAGACACAAATGGAATGGAAGATAGTAACGGAAAATATCGTCAGGGACATGTCAGCAACATGTCTAAGAGAATATAGCATGTTTTCTAAAGACATGTCCAGTCCGCCCCGCACTTGGCCCGCGTGGTGGACAATTACCTGCCCGCCTTCACATTCAAGGGAGGCCCGTTCCCAGCCGTGGGAATTTAAACGCTGAATTATTACTATGTATTATTATTGTATAACTAACATAATTTTCATATAGTATATAAACGTATATACATATAACGTCGGGAACCAAAAATCAAAATAAATCAGCGACATAATCCGAAAAGATAGTTTTATTTAAAATAACATAATTTTGTTTATATTACAACAGCATTCTATAGATTGAGTGAACAAAATCAGAAGTGAAGTATTGTGCAGTGAGTAACTTGAGCGACGACAGTTGAAAGGGTATCCGACTTTCCCATTAATTTAGTTACTGTAAACATTTTATTTTGCAAGCGCCGCGCTAAATGTTCCCAATTCCGGACAAAAGCCATAGATTATTAAATTAATAAAGGCAAGGGTTGCAAACGACAGCTTTGATTCACAATAATAGAAACGTAACAGGATGGTTACTTCAAGTTGCCTTGCTTTTGTGAGACGGTTTGTTTCAATAGATTTTGAATTAGAATGTAAATAATAAAAAACTTTTTAACAAAAAAATAAAAACCGACTTCAAAAAAAAGCACTAAAAAGTAAAAAATAACTGATTGGTAGTTTTCATTTACTATACATACCTAATCAAATATTTTCGAAGTCGGTGTGCTTTGCTTTGCATGGGCTGGCACCAATTTCGAAAATATTTGATTAGGTATGTATTTAATAGGTAGGCTTTAATTGCTTAGCCAAAGCACACCGACTTCGAAAATATTTGATTAGGTATGTATAGTAAATGAAAACTACCAATCAGTTATTTTTTACTTTTTAGTGCTTTTTTTTGAAGTCGGTTTTTATTTTTTTGTTAAAAAGTTTTTATTTTTCCCTTTTTAGTGTAGACAGTAGTAGCATAGTAAGGATTCTAACGTGTTAGGCTTGTCAAATCAAACAAAATAAGCCCAAACTCAAAGTATCTACTATTAGCCGTTGAAGAGTTCCACCTATCCACCTTCTGGCCTTGCCATCAGATCAGGTCAACAACACCGAACCACTGTATTATCAACGGAAATAGAAATACTTGCAAAGTTTCAAGTCAATATGACAATTAGAAGTAGGTTAAATTCATCATTAGTTGTTTTTCCACCCTTAGGGGTGGTATTTTTTTTTGAAATTTAAATTGGACCAATCTGGAAGTAAACCCTTTCAAACAAAACAAAAATTATCCAAATCGGTTAATAAATGAAAAAAAAAAAAAAAAAAAAAAAACATACAGTCGAATTGAGAACCTCCTCCTTTTTGAAGTCGGTTGAAAATAATTACTTAATACTTACATTTATTACGTTTCAACTTTACATGTCAAATATTTATTTCACTGTCGATGTATACGTCATATTGAAAAAATAATTATTATTACTGTTAGTCTATGTACATATATTGTATAAAAGCTTTTTTTTATATTGGAAAATGCATTTACGCATACCACTTGTAGACATACAGTGATTATGTGGGCCTCACCAGCTAGAAAAGCCAGTCCTTCCTACTAAAACCCAACAGAACCTCCCCCGTCTTAATGGAGCTTTGTAGAATCGCTTACGCCACGATGCCCTGACGGTAGGTCTGCCAAAGCAGGTTTGTTGGGTTTTAGTAGTTAATAATGGCTTTTCTTGCCGGTGAGTTCTACATAACCACCTGTATATGTACAGGTGGTATGCGCAATAGTATTTCCCAACATTAAAAAAAGGTAACAAAATGTCTTAAAAATAATTACTAGTCATAATTAATGTAATTGTATGTATATAAGCGAAATAACGTGCGATAAGCAAGTGTAGAACACAATTATACAACCTTTATACTCACAAAAGCGTAAAAAAATCTCAACATCTTCATAAATATCGACATCTAAAACTTTCACAACCGCTACGTGTCTTAAGAAATAATATTCCAGCTAAAGTACATAGTTTTTATAATAAATTGTCACTTGTTCAGGATTTGCGGAGATGTCACGTGCGATCTACCCTTTTAGAGTGCATTACGCTTACTGTCACAGTCGCGTGGTGCCAGTAATAAGAGATCGCGGTTCTGAACTGCGACACGTCTACTTCATGTCTAGACATCAATTAACATGCTTTTTAGTTGTTTCATTTTAAGCTAACTACCTACATATATAAACTAATCTCGAAAATCGATCCTAATTATAATGATCGTATTAATTTCAAACTTTATGAGTATGGCGTAAATCTTTGAGTTTGGGCTCTTTTGATTTATGATGAGTTTATACGTAGTTGTCTTTATTAATAAAATATAAGAGCTTCAATTTTTCATAGAATGTACATAGACTCTAATCAATTTGATCGATGATTTCTTATATAAATATAAATTTTCTAAATAAATAGCGCTGTATTACATATATTTTATTCCCGCTACATCTCATCACTTGGCAAGGAACAATAGCAGATGTTAAAGCAATAAGTCAGAATTTTCCTAATAGTGCTCGAGACCCGAGCCAGCGAAGAATTGAAGTGGAAAGAAAATGGCCACAGATCAGCTAGCGCTTGGCTTTTTTAGTAAAATGTACGTAAGAGTGGGTCATCTCGTCTACCGCTATGTTACACAAGAACTACCAATTTTGTTGAATGTTGCTTGTAAAATTATGATTTTGGTTTTTTGTGATTACTAAAATTATAAAAAAATGCTAAAAAAATCTAATATAATGGCTAAAGTATAGATAGCTTTATTTGTAACTTGATTTAACGTTGACTTGCCTTCGCTACGAGTATTTATGGGGCACGGACCGTTCTCCATATTATGAAAATTTAATATGACGTCATCTATGGGATCCAGCCCTTCCTCTTATGTAATGTATATAGCGTAAATTGTACGGAAATTACTTCACAGGCAAGAATATAGACTTTACATATAAGATAGTTTCATGCCAATAATTAACTAAAGATTAAACTTTAAAATTTACTACAATTTCAAAAAACAAAATGTCTACAACATTAGAATAGCTGACTTAACTGAATATACAATAGTAATTCAATTTAGGCACACTAAGCCCCAATAGATATTTCGAGCTGTGATTTGTTGCTAATATTACTGCTTAGTTAACACTGCTGACAAAACCTCTTGTTTGTTATTTCTTATATATCTTCACAATACTGGAACTTTTCCAGAATTATTATTTAATCACTATAAAAATAACATGCTGTACCTAATTTCGTGGTGCTCGAATTTTGAATATCAACTATTCATTAGTTCGCGTCAAAATTGTTTATCCATCGCTTACAACCAATCATAATAAAATGTCTTTTAATTTGCGATAAGGGTTGACCGAAGGGGACTTCCCCAAAGATTGATCTACCTATATCATAATGGTGTCACGGCAAACGTAATCTATACATATAATAAAATTGTAACTAAGCCGAATCTGTACATTAAATATTTTTTGGAAAATCTTATTGAAATAGACATTATTATCGATACAGAGGCCGAATCTATAGTTTTTAGAGTTTTTGTCTGTCTGTCTGTCTGTTACCGCATCACAGAAAAACCGCTGGAGGGATTTTGATGAAATTTGGTATGGTGATAGCTGGTTATCTGGGTCAACATATAGAATACTTGTTACCGCGGGAAAATGTCTCATTTCTGAGAAAAAATACAAAAACTGCAATGTAAGATTAATGATTTTACTAATATGTAAGCCCTGAGAATTTGGTTTTTGGTCATCTGAACGCGGGCGGAGCCACGGGCAATGCTAGTAAAATATATACTTGCATTGTTGAAGGTTTTCCAACCAAGTATGATCAATGATCATGTTATAACCTTATACCTACATAGTAAGATCGTACTAATGTGTTATATTAAAAATATTGCAATGTGTGTCTGTTTGTTTCATTTTTACATTCAAAGTATTTTATTTAATTTTTAATTTCTCTAGCTTACTATAAATCATAATATGATAATAATAAAAAATATAAAATAATAATAAAAAGCTTTTGAAGTTAATTTTTTAATGCTTTTAAGAACAATAACGCTCTTAAAATAAAGTAAAAATCGACTTTATTTCAACATCTAACCTAAAATAGGTTAGATATTAAAAGGACATTTAACGTTTTGTTTTGTACTGTATGTTATTATACTAGGATCAGCATTCCTCCTTTGCTTTATTAGCAAAGCTTCGTACACTCTTAACTTGATTTAAGAAGCTGTCTTAAAAATTTGAAGTTCAAAGGACAAGCCCCGAGCGAATTAATAATGGCGGTCAAGTTCCGGAAATTGTCGGGCGCCATCTTGGAACCGGAAGAGGACCGACACCTTGGGCATTTGGAGCGATTCGGTGATTCTCTTCCAACCAATAAATATAGATGAAATTCAATGGTTAGACCATTTGGGGTTTATTGGGAATACCCAACGCCTTTTAGGTCAGCGTCCATCGGACTGATCTACTGATTTAATTTCGCATTTCTTCTTAAATTTTCACATAAGAAACTATTTGTAGTAATCTTTTACGATGCGAAGAAGTGTTCTCGCAATGACTTTTATTATTTTTATTTACTTTACGGAGAAACTGAATCTTGTACTGTCTAAATATTTTTCTATTCGCACGATATTGTAACTATCGTAAGTATGTACTTACACGTTATATAATACATAACTTCTGCAGCAAATACGATAAAAATTATAACTCTTTTTAAATATATGAAATAGATAAAATGAAACCTTAATATAAAATATGTTTTAATAAGCTAAAGAACTTCCGTTCCGAAAAACTAATGGAAATCCGCCCAACTGTTTTAGAGTATCAAACACACACAGAAATTATTACAAATTTTCGCATTTACATATAATACTAATCCAATATAGAAAGATAATTTAAATAAACGCTATAACATATTCTATTATCTCTTTAGCTCATACTTAAATAAAACAAAAGAATATTAATACGATATAATATTACATAATCTTTCTTATTCTTAAACAAAAGCAATTTTGTTTGTTTGTCAGCTGACTTACCATATGACATTATAACTCGTCAGTCACATGGCTTGAATATGTTATCCATACTAATATTATAAAGGCGAAAGTAACTCTGTCTGTCTGTCTTTTACCATTTCACTCCTAAGCCGCTGGACCAATTTTGATGAAGTTTGATATAGAGAGGGATGGGACCTTGGAGAAAGGCATAGCATACTTTGTGTCACAAAAATGAAACTTGAAAGGGGTGAAATACGGGTTGAAATAATCGAGGTAAAACTTTCAAGGTCAAGTTTTAAAGTACTTACCTACTTGTCTATACATATGTATGTAAATATAGACGATATATTCCATACTAACCGTACGTGTATATATATATATATATATATATATATATATATATATATATATATATATATATATATATATATATATATATTACTATATTTTCTTTTGACAATTATAGAAAATCATTCCAGCCTAACTAAAAGCCGAGTACTGTCGTAAAAGGAGCGGGTATCCGTAGATTTTGATGGATTGTATACAGCCAATAGTAAAATACGCTTCAGACCAGTCTTACATAGGTTCTATAATAAAAATTATTTCTTCGGTCCTCGTTCATCCATAAACATTATGACTAAGTGAAACGCTGCTGTGCTGTACATATGTATGAGAGTTCGTATTAATATGGATCTAGTACTTACTCGATTGACCTCTAAGAGATTGTGATGTGACAGCTTAATTAATTAACACTATTTTAAAAGTTTAGATATTTGTGTATCAGGCCTTTTTAACAACCCACTGCTGGTCACGGACCCCCTTTCAATACGAGAGGGATTAGGCTATTAGATGTTTAATTTTGTTAAATTAACTTTAAAAACTTAAAACGTATTAGTTTTGTATTAGAGGTTATTAGAAAAATAGCGTTTTTGTAAGAAATAAGGTCAAATATAGACATTTTAGTGTAAGAGCTAAAAAATCTATAGATATTATTTATATTTATTCCACTATCGTACTTATAGTTCTTCCTAAGATGGAGGTGTTTCAATTTGATTTTAGTGTAGCTAAAACTTTCAGTTATGAAGTGTCTGAGGACTATGTATTTTGCTTTATTCTCTTATTTAATTATCATTTTTAGTTTTTCGTATTTCAAGATATAGGATATATATACGTATATATATATATATATATATATATATATATATATATATATATATATATGAAAAACATATTTTAATGTTTGTGGACTTCTCCATTCTACAGAAATCTCGGTGTGCGAGTCAGACTCGCGATTGTCCGATTTGGAAGATAAATTGTACAAAATATAGTGCAAGAAGTTAATTTTAATAAAATTAGTTTTAATTCTACAAAAGACAAACTTATTTAGACTATTTCTATTACTCTAATAATATATTTTATACACAAAATTTAATTTTTCTTTAAGAATATTACAAATACAAAAAAATTCAAAATGTTTATTTTCTATATCATGATTGTTTGTACCGATTATTAAATGGGCATAGTATAAAGCTTTGTATTTTTAACACATTTAAAAATTTTACTTTTTATTTTAAAATTGTTAAAATTATCAGTGGTCTATAAAGTTGTGAAAGATTCTAAAGATATAAAAAAATGAATATTTCTAACGTTATATACAGTTCAGTATTATAGTGTAAAATACAATTTTAATATCTTTTAAAATGTTTTTGAGTGTTTAAACTTTTAACAAGCGCAGTTCAAGGGTTCATCTTTCCCCTAATTTTAAAATGCCTTCGTTTTCTTCAGCGGTTGCGAACTTCACAACTTTTGCTTTCGAATAAAACGAACTTGAAAAAAGTTATTTTCATTTGTGTCAAATATCTTCGTAAATTTTATCTTTTGTAATATTTTATATTTAAAAATTTATTAAAAATTAAATAAATAAGTCCTATAAATAATACTAATAAAATTGAATTGAATTTTATGTCACTTACAACCTTTCTTTGTTATATAAAACTTAAAAAATTTAATGTAAGCCGACTACAGACACTTAAAAGTTAAAAAGTAACTGAATGGGGTAATTCACAATAGAAACTTAATCCAATATTTTTAAATGCCTGATTTCTAATACCAAAATAAAACATCCACCTTCTTTTTAAAAGTCAGTTAAATATATACATATAGACAATATGTAAATGACTCGACCTGACTTCAAAATAAACAAAGATATTAAATTACTTTATAAAGCAACAAAATATATGGATATACATTATACATACATAATATATCTATACATATAATAAAATTCTAACTGAGTCGAATCTGTACATCATCTTATTTAAATCGTCATTATTATCGATACAGAGACTGAAACCATAATTTTTGGAATTTTTGTCAGTCTGTCTGTCTGGGAACGCATCACGAGAAAACCACTAGACAAAATTTTGATGAAATTTAGTATGATGATAGCTAGTTATTTGGTTCCACATATAGGATATTTTTTACTGTAGGAAAATATCTCATCTCTAAGAAATCTAGAAATCAATCTTAAAACGTAACCCGAGCGGAGCGAGAGTGAATCGCTAGTCATACAATAAAATACAAACAATAATGTACAAGTGGATACATATGCTTATACGTATATTTGCAATACAAGAACAACCCTTTATAATAAATATGTATAGGGGTTGATAAGACCCCGAAATCTTAATGACCGTAGTGATTTAATGGTGCTCACTCAATCAGCGCTATGACGGACCATTCATTATGAGAGCGGTCAGAAAATGTGAATAGAAATAATATGTTTATATACTTTTACGAGTATATAAAGAAGCCCTTGTGGCACAGTGAAATACATGTATATTTTGCTGGCTTTATCTTCTACAGTGGAGGTCATAAGTACGATATCTATTGCCGATATTATGATCAGTAATAAGTTAATTCGTGAATTAGTTATTATGGAGTTTAAGTTTATTGATTTCTCTCCGCCATTTTTAAGAGAAAAAGAGAGTATGAAGCCAATAGAAAGTAAACATTTTTTGCTTTTTCAATAATAATTATTATTCTAAATGTCACTTTTTTGTATTTCATGGGAATTGAACCTATTACTCCTAGTAGTGATGGTAGATAATATTGTCCGATATCGAAATCAATGTAAATGCTAACTTACCATGAATTTAGCTAACGGCATCTGTATCGGGAAGTATAACTGAGATTTATGTAGGGATCACTGCGACCGTTCTGTCCCGTTCAACTGCAGGATGACACTAATCTTTAGTTATATGCTTTTAAAAAGTTATCGAATATTCTAGATATTATAGATTATTTTTTGCCTATGAAAGTTTGAGATTGATTCGCGATAAAGATAAAATGAATGTATTTAAATATAGATATTGGTATCTTCCGGCTATTAATATATACATATACCTCACCCTCACTCCTACCCGACCACCCTCGTCCCTAGGGAAAATTTTGGTTTGTATGTGTTTTTTAATGCCAAATCATAAAAAAATTTAAATATTTTTTTGACAATTTTATTATATGTATAGATAATCAATTTTTCGATCTTAACTTAACTTACTTAACTACCGTCCTTAACTAAACTAAACTAAATTATTGTCATATTACTATACAGCACTTCCGTAAAATGAAATTTCATTACGAATACATACGAGTAAAGTTTAAAATACAAACATTGCTTCAGTACAACAAATGATAGCCGATATTTCCTTACAAACATTTAAATGGCCGCAATACTTCAAACGCATTACATAAGCATAATGAATTCGCATCTTGAATCAGGCCTGGTATAAATCAACCTGACAGCGACTGTCAGTCAGGCGAAGAGATGGACTGACCATGTAAATATCCCCTGAAAATATGTATGAAGTTGATAGAAGGGGGGTCGGTTTCCGGAATTTTAATATATGGGCTTGTTTTATTCTTGACTAATAACCCGACCTTGGTTTGCTTGGAGTTTCACTGTACTACATACGTTATTCAGTGTTGTTACAAAATGCTAATAATAATTACTCGAACTACGAGTACAACTTAATTAAGTACAACTTATTTGAATAGATTTAACAAGCTTTTGAATTCTTAGCTTTTAAATTAAAATGATATGTCAGTGTGTACGTCCGTTAGAGATATGCTACCGGCCTGGAAGGCGGTTCTGCTGAATTCAGCCGGCGAGAAACTTCAGAAGCACATCTAAAAATAATAATTTACTAATAATATTATATTTTACAATATTCTTGTACACTATTACAGTAATTTGCACATATCCTACAAAAATACTAACTAGAATTAATCCCATACATTTATATCTGTAAAGAACGTCTGTTTTCCTTAATACCTACATAGTTAATTTTTATTTCAAATTACCTTAGTACTATGTTCTTAGCTAACCTAGATTATAGCGGTGTAGCTTACGAAGTATCACTACGAAGCAAAGAATTACGTCTAAATAGTGCTTTTGTTATACCAGAAAGTGTTAATTTGATTTAAACATCTCCAAAACACTAATTTTAAAAGTAATCAACGAAATAAGCAAATTATGATAAACAAAAAATAATAATAAACTTATTAGCCTTCTTTTAAAAATGCATAAAATTATGTTTATGAGTGTTTATTGTTTCTTCATGCTGGACGTATTTGCATGAAATTTAGTGCACATATAGGTGCCTGAAAAGCCATATAGGCTACGCCCATATAGGATATGTTAGGAACTAGGGATGACCTCAAACGAAGCAAGTGTGGATCGCTAGTAGCACAATATAAATTAAGCTACGTAAGTTCATCTAAAAGCTACATTCAAACCTACACCTCATTGTTTCTATATATCGAGTGAATCGACTAACGACGCTTGACGTTAAGAACGTGACTCGCATTTTCTTTCATTAACATTATTAATTACCTCTTAAGAAATTCATATTTACTATGTCATGTGACTCAATTAATTATTATACATGACCTACAATATACAGTTACGAGCACATTGTACGATTAAAATCTTGTGATTTGTCAGTACTGGGTGAAGAAAGAACAAGATATTCTCATAATTTTTATACTAGCGACACACCCTCGCTTCACTCGGGTTCGTCCCTAGGTTGATTCCCCATACAAACTTTCATCCCCATTCTCCCCCTTAAGGGATGATTTCCGGGATAAAAAGTATTCTATGTCCTTCCCCGGGTCTCAAACTATCTTCTTACCAAATTTCATCTAAATCGCTTCAGTATATCCCGAGATTACCCCCTACAACGTCACAAACAATTCACAAATTTTACCTCTTTATAATATTAGTATAGATATGTCACTATGATACGTTTTAATGGTTAGCATAGATTTCTCAGAGATGAGATATTTTCCCGCAGTAAAAAAGTATCCTATACTATATTGACCCAGATAACTAGGTATTGTATTCAGCCCTTTTTAACGTCCCACTGCTGGGAGTGGGCCTCCCTTCAGTACGAGGGGAATCAGGCCATAGTCCACCACGCTGGCCAAGTGCGGGTTGGCGGACTTCACATGCCTTTCGAAAACTTGTTAGGTTCTCTCAAACATGCAGGTTTCCTCACGATGTTTTCCTTCACCGTAAGGCAAGTGGTAATCATGTTAGAAATGATTCGCACATGAAAATAACAGAGGTGCGAGACCCGGGATTTGAACCCGCTTCACTCGATTTCCCGAGCGAGCGCGTTACCACTGGGCCAACTAGGTATGATCATACCAAATTTCATCAAAATTTGTGCAGTAGTTTTCTCGTGATGTGTTTATAGACACACAAAACTTCTAAAAACTATGGATTCGGTCTCTCTATCGATAATAATGACTATTTCAATAAGATTTTCCAAAAAAAATATTTAATGTACAGATTCGACTCAGAATTTTATTACATGTTCTATACATGTAATATGTAATGTAGACATAGAAAATCCTATAAAAATCAGCTGAAAATATTTTTTTATAATAAATTACATCTATTATTCCGTAAGATAATAGTCAAATGTTCCTTATCTTGGATAAAAAGTAGCCTATATTTTACGAAGGCCAAGTAATAAATTCGTCGCGTAATAGAGGATTCCGTATATTTAAATAAGAATTTCGTTATATTGTTTTAGTTAAAAATAAAGAAGGTACTATATTCTGTATATTTTATTGAAAATTTTAGGTTCAGAAGTTTCAGAGATCGAGAAAAGAAAAAAGTACCGTAGTGTCCAATTTTCATATTTTTTATTTTAATATCTACTGAAATACAAAAAAATACATTACTCATAATAAACCCTTTTACTGAATGCACTAGTAAAGCTTTGATTTTTTAATTTTCTAGTTTATTTTCTAATTTTGACGACACGTTTAACTCAGTTTGTAGTGACCCTACTTGCTGAGCCAGCGGTCGCGGGTTCGTGTCCATTCATTCATTTGTGCGATGAGCACGAATATTTGTACTCCAGTCATGAGTCTTTATATTTATAATATGTATGTATTTAAAGTCATATACGTGTAGTGTGTCAACTATCTGGTATCCATAACACAGGCCTCGTAGCTTACCATGAAACTAGATGGTGTTGTGTGTTAATGTGATTTTTTTTTAATTCAGTACAATTATAAAAAGGTTTCATTTTCCATTTATACATCAACAATATAAACCAAACTTTCCATTTTTCATTTTAACAAATTTTCCATTGTTTTTTCCTTATGGCTTAGAGATTTTCCAATATTTAAAATACGCGGTTGACCCGCTACAGTCCTAGAATATGTATGGATTAAACCTCACAGACATTTACGGGCAAACGTCAGTCAGTGAAAACAAAACAATATATCGCTTAAACACAATCTATGTACAGTGTACAGGCAAGTAACCGATCCAAATTCGTTTAATAAATAAACCAGTGAACGCTTTCAGAGCGCTGTGTCGATGAATTAGCTGGAAGTGCGACTAAGATTGGATGGATGCGGAATAAGTTATAAGATTGGTGCATTTAAAATGATCTTTGTATATAATACTAGTCACTTACACTCGCTTTGCTCTGGTGTCGCCCCCTAAGTACCTAACTTTAGGCATATGATGACGATGTTCTCTCCTAGCCGATTTCGGCTACGGCAACCAATCTCATTGAGATTAGCCAACTGCGCTGGAGATATTATAGTGCACAAGTGTACGCGCAGACACAACGTGCACTCTCTATTCCTGTCACTCTCATACTCCGGTGAGATGACCACTCGACACGACCAGTGAGAGTTAAGGCGCAGGACCGACAGCTTTACGTGCTCTCCGAGGCACGGGGGTGAAACACCGCCAACTTCCCAACTCCGGGCTGTTACTGAGACTTATTATACAGAAAGACTCAATAACTAAACTTGGCCTGACCCGGGAGTCAAACCCAGGACCTCCGGGTGTGCAGTCGTATATGCTAGTCACTACACCACCGAGGCAGTTAAAGTTTATGCATATAGACGTACACTAAAGCTAGGCTTGATCTTTAGATCTGCTCAATTAATTGAAATGAAACTTATGTACATACATATGTTTTTAATTATTTTCGTCTTTCGTTTGTAAACTTAAACAGATATGTGCTCTCATACAAATATTTATCATCACAGAAATCGAATTATAGACCTCTGAAGTAGATTGATTGAAGAGAGATAGAAAATTTTATTGCAATACTTACATAAAAGTGTCCTTTTGTAGTCCTTTACACAGCAAATTAGTAAAAAAATGACGTTATTTTTGCATACAAATACTAATGAGTTGTATAATACCTTACACTGCTTCTTATTCTGATATCCATATCCACATCCATACTAATATTATAAATGTGAAAGTGTGTTTGTTTGTTTGTACTTATTTAACGTCGAAACAGAGTGACGGATTAGTGTAATTTTGTGTGGAGATGGTTGATACTTTTTACCGTAAGAGATTATCTCATTTCCACGGGAAACACGTTATAACACAACCCACAACAACTCCTCATACTTATGTATATAAAGTCTAACTATTCCATACTAACCGTTAAAACATACCTAGGGACGAACTCGACCGAGGCGAAGGTGAGCCGCTAGTTAGATATAAATATGACTTTTCTAGTCCTTCCGCGTAACCCGCGTGTCGCCCTAAAATAATATCATACGAGTATAGTATAATTGAACTACAATTATATATGTGAAAGTTTGTATGTGGGTGTTGTATCTATGTTTATTACTTCTTTATGCTAAAGAGACGCTCAAAAGGGGTAAGTCGCTAGTGTTAGTATTATATAATGTCTATATTATAATATATTACACTAAATTATTTTAATCAATTATTTTTAATCAAATAAAATTAATGTTATTATTTAAAACGCTTCAACTAGTAACTTGCTCTATACTTGTTAGCTGAGAAAATGGTCCCTCGTTGCGATACTGTTGTGCGATTGAATGGTTTAAACCGTATGTTAATTCCATAAAATATATAGGCCATTTCCAATTATGTCTTTTGTTTACCTCAATACTCTAACCTCAGACTATGCCCGCATGGAAGTTCCATTAAAATATATTTTTTAAGTAAAAAAACTTTTAGTATATCGAAAATTTGAATTTCTGATTTTTGTAAATACCGGAAAAGGTTTTCTTTATAACATTCAAAAGCAAGGTCATTTTCAAGGTCAAAAGTGTTTCACATTTTCTCCGTTTTCTACGGCTACGAAACGACAGATCAACGTGATTTTTACCGACTGCAAAGTTTTTTCAGTAATAATATGTACATATTTTTAATAGGCTTAAGAATGACAAAAGCTACATTTTATCAAAGTGCCTACTTGCCACATTATAAATATATTTATACAAGTTTTTGAGAAAACCTTTACCTCAGCAAGGTAGAGTCGCTATATATACTAAGTTTTTATTCATTTCTCCCTTATTTAGTAACGGTTACTATCGTTCCATTTATTTAAGATCAATTTTAGTGAATTATTTTATGATGTTTTCATTTAAAAAATATAAGTAAATAGTTTTCCCTTAATTAAAATCGCAGCAGCTTGTCGCCTGCACTCGCAGATCGCCACTCGATGAATACTATTGAATGAACGTTAATTCGATGTCAAGATGCCCTGCCTTTTAGACGGAGTGCACTTCTGTTGGGAATGCACTTATTTGTTGACGGCGCCGCTCCCAGCTTATGTTTGTGGTGAAAGATATTTAGCTCTATGTTAAATAAAGCAGAATAAATCATAAGCGAACAGACGGATAGATATACCTATGTCAAATAAAAAATAACCAATCACGGAAGCGGAAACTAAGTGAACCAAGTGAAGCAGGTTCAAATCTCGGATCTGGTAACTGATATTTTCATTTGCGAAACATTTTAGCATCATCAACATTTGTTAATAACGTGGAAGGAAAGGTGATTTTCTTTTTTTGCACATATAAAATCCTGCAACTAAAATTTTATTTTTTTAATTTTATACTATATAAAAAAGATGGCAGATATTCATGACAAATCGACCATTGTCGGCCGACAAATATCGGACAAACAATTATTTCTTAATCATCCGATTAACTGACGACTAGCAATAATCGAATAAAAATCTAAAAATATATATATGTATATATGAGAATGATATAATACAATCCTCTGATAAATTAAGCGGTTATCTAAGTGTATATATCGTATATAAACAATCGTTATTTTAATATAATTTCTAAAATTCATTAACGATAGAAAATTGGTCTTGTTATACTCTTTGGAACACATAAAAGAATTCATAAGAAATCATTGAGAAAATATAAGTATAGTAAAGTATAACGAGCTAATTGTTTAAGTATAGAAACTTCATCCCCTCTTAAGTTTCCTTAAGGGAAGAAATCGAGAAAAATCCAAAGTTAATTCGTGAATTAGAAATCCAAACAAACCATTATCACGTATAGGGGGATCAGACCGATACGTAAACACTTGCAACCTTATACGTAGTAGGGTTGCCACTACAAACAGAATATAATAACCGTTCACCGAGAAAACTGATATTTGTTATATTCAAAAAAGTCTATTTTTGATAACAGTAACTAATTTTTATGTATTTTATCGTTATATTCTGGGAATCACAAGTACTAGGTCAAAGTTTTATTTATAAATTTGCAAGAAATAGTTCTCATATTTGGCTTAAGAGAAAAAATGTATAAACATTTTTTTCTAATCATCTTCCTTACTAGTTACAAGGAAATAATATATAGACAGTATATATACTCGTATAGTAAGTGATAGATTATTTATTCTAAGAATTTAATAATGCTAAAATATTAAATTACAAGTACCAACCCTGCGCTCCGTCACAGGCCTCTAAGCACACGAAATGAATTGTAAATGAAATAACCGGCGAGTGCCTGCCTCGTTTATACCTTTTTTACAACATATATATGTATGTATGTACAGAGTTCCTTCTCGCTAACTGAATCTACATTCCAAGCCATACAATTTGTAAATTGATTTAAAAATAACTTTAAAATATCACATTATAGTACTACTGCACAGCAAGATTCTAAGACTAATTTTTACATTGAGTAAAAAGAACGTAGTATAAATTATTATAGTTCTAGGTTGATTTATAGCAGGGGTCTATCTATCACTTAATAATTCTATATATTTTTTAAGTTAGAACCTTTGTTATTGGGTAAATGATATCAGAGCTGTTTTTATTACACATATATCAGTTGTAACTAATGCAAAAATTATATTATCTTATTACATATATTGTCACTAGATATAGCTATAAAAATATGTCGCAGAAAATAGGAAGAAAATAGCAATTTCTGGTGTACAATATTAATAACATTTCTAGTAATTTTAATACACGAACTCGTCGTAGCAGTGCTACGAATTTCGTAGCTACACTGCATTTCTATATAAATTGATTTAGCGAAGCGTCGTTTGTATTAACTTTTTACAAATTTTCATTAATTAATAATATGCTTTTCTTTAAATTTCAGGTAAATTAAGCACCATCCCAAGTTTACCAACTTTGAAAATGGAGGTAATGTATGCAATAGAGCTAAAAATAATAGAATTAATTTATTAAATATCTTTTTAGCTTTTACTAAAAATAACTTTTAATAATTATTATACTTAATCAATAAGCCAATTTTTATAAACAATCAAACAATCATCCTTTTTACACCAGATCAGTAAAAGAAAGAAGTAAAAGAGATATATCTCAACCGTAGCGATCGACGTCCCGTTGGGAACTATGTGTGAGGATGAGAATAATACACTATGGAAAACCATTTAAATTATCTTATAAATATATCATAAAAAAGCTAGTATATTTTATGCATATTATGTTTCCATGACGATTAAAAAATCGGGTGGACATCGGGAGAATCAAAATTCCTTCCATCTGATTAAGATTTATTTCATAATAATTATTATAATTTATAATTATTACCTCTGTAATTTAAAAAAAAATATATTATGTGAAAAACAATTAACGATAGTAAAAACCATTAAAAATATTCTATTACACATATTAAGTAGCGTTTCTTACCACCGTGTTTTATTTAAAGTGCTAATAAAATTTTCTAAGAATTTACCACCAAAATCTCCAAAGGCATTGAACCCGCGATATGATTCAACACAGTCATCTCAATCTACGAGTATAAACGTATGTTATTTTAATCACATCCAGTATTAAAATTCCGGTCGCATTTCAACTATCCCTATTTACACAATTTGAATATTATATTAAAAGCTGGCGTCATTACACTCTTTGATTATTGCATTCCGCACTTATTGTCGGTTTGAGAATGCATTTAAATATATGAATATTTCCCTAGTGGCTCGGTGGTATTGAGTGTGGCTAGAGCAGTGGCATAGGAGATTATTAGTACAATTTTTGCTTAGAGTAAAGTACACTGTACGGTACCTATAATTATAAAGGTGTTTTGAGAAACCATTCTTAGAAAGTTAAAAAATCATTATATGCAAACAAAATTTATTTACATAATATTTTTTGTGCTTAAAAGTATGTGAAGCCTTAGGTAAGAGGTCTTAGGGCGTAGCTTAAAGTAAGTAAATAAAGTTTTTTTAACGAATTTCAGTAAATTGAGAATAATATTCAAGGACTCTGCCCATGTTCTTAGGCTGTATAAAAATTACGAAACCACATAATCGTTTTATGATCTTCATAAAATTACCTAACTTGATGTGGCAAGAATTTAATCGGCACTTACATGTAGATGCTCTAAAATTTTATTTGACCAATTATTTTGGATTCATGAAAAATTGCTATAAACATTTTAGCTACGAGTATATGCAAGTTTTAATACTTTTATAATAATATGACTTCGATAAAATATGAAAAAGTTTTAAAAACACTTAATAATCATTTTTTATAAAACATTTAAAAATTCATACTATTCAAAATATTTTGATTATGATTTTTAATAAACTTAGTTGAATTATTTCTTGAGATCTCTACGTTTTCAATCTTCAATTTCGTATTTCAAATTTCATCAATTTCATCCATCTGCTCTTATACTTTTCTAAAATTGACGCTTATAATTAAAAATTTCTTTTCAGCCATTATTGCCATCAAAAAATCCATTTACATAATACAGAGATGAAAAACTGTAGAGCTATAAGATATATTACAAAACCAAGCTTTCACAATTAAGTCCACAGGGACCGAATAGTCTTCGATGCAAAAGATTGTAAACTTATTTGAAGTTTATAAAAAAAAATATTCTTTTTACCTTACTTTTAGTATATTATATTAAAATCGAATATCTTATAAAACATTCAAAATAAAATAAAAATATATAGAGCTTTTTGGCAATATTGTATTGTTGCTTTTCATATTGTGTTTTTAAAAAGATACATTTATAAAATTCTTTTTTTTAATAAAATATCGGGTTTATTTTGTTTATTAAAAAATCTTTTTTTTTTTAATTAAAAGAGCTTAATTAATACAGCTGAAGCACAGACTTTAATACCATTCTTCTTTTTTATAAAATATTTTCATAAAAAAGAAAAGAATGGTATTAAAGAATGGTATTTTGAAGGCTGTCGCTGATTCTTATCCTATACATTTTATTATTCCAAAATACAAACAACTCGACACCGAGTCATAAATATAAAAAATTAAGGACGTATTCGATAAAAAATGACTGTACAAGCGTACTTGATCATTTACATAAATCTTTAATCGTAAAACTTGGCTTTGATTCACCATTTTTGTAATAAAATATTTAAAACGGCCCAAACGTTCAAAGATAAGCTAAATCTTAAACTAGATCCACTATGTTGTGTCAAATGCAATACATTATAGTAAATTACTTAATGCATCGACCTATAAAAGATTTAACGCACTCACACACGCGACAAGCCACGCCCTTCGCCCCTTTGTTCTTACGCTCACATGCGCAAAACGCGTCTGTGAGAGTAAAAGGCAATGAAATATACAGCCAATTTTTCTTACTTTCTAGTTTTATTTATTTTGTATTGGCCAAAGATCCTTTTTTATGGTTAACTAGTTTACCAACCTGGTTTTCCTTGTTACGTCCCAAAACCTTGTTTTTAAAAATATCGTTAAATAAATAATATATTTTTTAATAAAATATAGGTAATTTAAGAATATTTAATATGCATTTAAATATCTGTGTCAAGCTCCAGACATTACTAAGGCATTGACGATTTTAGAGTACAAAGAGATCGGCAATTACAATTATTACAAATTGACGGGAACCAACTTTTCCTTTCCCATTACAGATTGACAATAGCTCCTCCATTTCCTTTCCACTTAGGGGTGGGGAGAAGGGGTGGTTTACCCCCTACGGAGGCGCATAAATAGCGGCGCGGGCCTTTGAAGCCAGCATTCGCCTTTCGCCTTTCGCGACGCTCGGTCGTGTTGCCTTCAATATGTAATTTCTCGCTTTTCCACCCTTCTAGTTAGTTAACGATACGTATCATGTATTTTGTATAGAGATATTTGGTGCTCAAAAAAGAATATTTTTATATGAAAACTTTAGAATAGGGTAGTCAATTGGTGAATTTCAAGATGAATTTCATAGGTAAGTGATTTTTACTTAACTAAAGTTTCAAGTCAGATCTTTTAGCTCTTTAGCCCTCTCACTATTTTAGTAATAATATAATATTTCAGTGCCTCATGAAACCTAACCTGACCTATTGCCTCATATTATATTTTTTATTCTTTATATTCGTAATAGTAGCAAAGGATTCGAAGAAATCTAGCATATAGCAAAGAAATCAGAGCTTACTTTAGACTTAAAATAAAGTAAATCTTGTTCGTTCCTTTCATTAAACCGGCTTTTAAAATCAGTCAGTAATAAACGGCTATACTATATTACTATAGATTTTTATATTACATAATTTTATTCAATAACCTATTAATTGAATTCATTAAAATAATAGTAAAAAATATTCCTTGCTAATTTTAAAGCAAGTTCTAAGTCCTAAAAATATTTTTTCTTCTTTATAGATTCGTATCTAAAAAAAAAAGATTATCAATATGAAGAAACGACGGTTTTTATAGCTTCTATACATACATATATTGATAAAATATTCGCCATTTATACGTAAATCCTAACATCCAAGCACATTTATTTAATAGCCCCGCATTGCAGCGTTGTAAAGGCTTGTTTGAAGTAAAATATTTTACATGGTCGTACGAAATTTTAAAATGTCTTTTCTTTTCAAAGTTGTACCCATTCTCTAACTAAGCGAAATGCCCGAGTCGACAGAACCAACGTAACAATAGCTACTTCTATTATTTGCTAACTGTCTAGAAAAATCTAAGTTTTATTTTAACTTTCATGCATTAATCAAATAAAGGTTCGTTTTTAATGTAACAAACATTTAAAATCTTTAATTTGATACGCTATATACCGTAGTTATTTTAAAATATATTCAATTATATTCAACATATAGAAGTTCAATAGATGAAATTAGTTCTTGGGAACCTCATAATTCTTTTTACCCCTAAAATGGGAATGTTAAAGCTCCTATGGAAAACGCCAAAATCCCTTATAAACGCTAGATTTCACAGAAACCTTGATTTTTTAGTTATCTAGTTCTAATTTAACTCCTAAAACTAGGCTTTTGGAATAACTATGAGAAACGAAATAAAAGCGAGTCATACCGCGGAATAACCTAGTTCCAGTATATATATCGACTCACATACTGAAATTGTGAAATAATTAATTAAGCAAACGTCCCATTTAACTGGTATGCCCCGCTGCATAGCCTACTTGGCTCCCGGCCAGAAAGGCAGGAAATACGCATTTCTACGATGAGGGGCAATCTGTACTGATATTTTATGAATAAAAAATATATTTTTTCTATAAATATTATACAATACTCGTCTTTTAACTGCACACGGATTTAGTTTAATACTAGCTTTCCCCCAACTTTGTTCATGCATTTTGTCAATAAAAATTGTAGTCAGACTATGTGTCCATCCAGGGTATACGCTATATCCATTCCAAATTTCACGCAATTTTTTTTAGCCTAAGATAGCTAACAAACATTCTAACTAACAAACTTTCACATTGGACCACTTTTGTAAATGCGATAATTTATATGCGTATTTGTTACTTCACGCTGTACAGGCTGAACGAATTTCGATGAAATTTAGTACACAGATAGGTACCTGGAAAAGCACATAGGTTATGTTATGCACTTAGTAACACCCGAACGAAGCGAGGGTGCCTCTAGTTTATTATTTAAGCATGATATTCCTTACACAAAATTATAAACCTACTGAAACTTTAAATATATGTTTATCATACTTATTATCAACTTGAAGACACTAAAAGGAACATGTATAGAATTTCAAACTTAGATCTAAGATTCAATGATTAAATTAAAACTGGTGCTTCACTTCGATTAGAGCTAGAGCTTACACTTTGTGCATACTTCATTGAGTATATCCCTTATGGGGATTAGTAGCTTATGTTCATTTACACGGTAAAGGAAAATTATAGTGAGGAAACCTGTATGTCTGAGAGAACTTAGCAAGTTTACGAAAGACATGCTCAGTCCGCCCCGCACATGGCCAGCGTGGTGGACTATGCCCTGATACCATTTGCACTGAGAGATAGAGAGTAGCGTTATTATTTTAAAAATAAAAGTAAATCTATCCTACGGGGACCGTACATTTTTTTGAGATAAAAAGTAGCCTATGTGCTATTCCATATCCAAATCCGTTTAGTCGTTCTAGCGTAATTAAATAACAAACTTCCATCCGTTCATACTCACAAACTTTCACATTTATGATATTAGTATGGATTTATATATTACTAGCATTGCCCGCGGCTCCACCCGCGTTCATATGACCAAAAACCAAATTCTTAGGTTTTACATATTAGTATACTCTTACATTGCAGTTTTTGTATTTTTACTCAGAAATGAGAAATTTTCCCGCGGTAAAAAGTATCCTACATGTTGACCTGGAAAACCAGCTATCACCATATCAAATGTTATCAAAAAACTTCCAGTAGTTTTTCTGTAATGCGGTAACAGACAGACAGACAGACAGACAAAAATTCTAAAAACTATAGATTCGGCCTCTGCATCGATAATAATGTTTATTTCAATAAGATTTTCCAAATAATATTTCATGTACAGATTCGGCTTAGTAACAATTTTATTATATGTATAGATTATTTATTAATATACTTCACATACTTCCGACTTCTCCACTCCCTTATTTCTGAAACTTATTAGTTTAGTTAGCGTTATTATGTTATAAGAAAAAATAAGATACGTAGGAGTTTATAAGTAAAATAATATAAACTTGTAAATTATCATACTGTGTAGTCCCTTCTCTACCAGAGCCCGGCTACTGACCAAATTCTTTTGTATCTTAATTTTAATGCTTTTATCTTTCACTTTATGAAAGATGAATAAAAATGTCTTACAAAGTTCAGTCTTTTTATTCAACTGCTTTAAGAACTATCTACTTTCTTTTATCCATATTTTAATATTGCATAATAAGAATTTCTTTAATCGTCGTAGTAGTTACTACGATATTCATTTAATATTATCATATCGTAATATAACATTTTCTTATGCGACTAAAGAACGTGCTTTATTTAAGCAAAACATTACAGAATATTTACTCAACTACTTCTAACATTATTGATTACACATGATATGTACATACATACATACATATACATATGTACATGGTAAATATATATAATCTGTAGTAAGTTCGCACAAGCAGTAAGTCATCTTTACTGTGCCAATTAGACTTTCAGCCAACTTTATTTCCTAGTCTGCCTTGCCCTCGTTTTTACTACACTACTTTTTGCCTGCAGCTCTTCTCACATATTAAGGGGATAAACAGCCTATGTCTTCCGTGATACAATCTACATCCTAGACCAATTTCATCGAAATCTGTTCAGAAATAGTAACAGATAGACATAAAACTCTACATTTATATTATTAAGATAGAAATTCTGACCTCAGTATAAGAGAAGTATGTATATTTAATTATAATTTTACCCCACAAATACTGTTTAGTGCAATTTTATTTAGGTCAAATGATTTAGTGTTATATTTTTTATTTTAAAATAGTACAGTTCATAATAGCGGTACATTTATGTACTAAAATTTCAATAAAATCATTTTAATCTTATTAGATATAGTACATAATCACTTGCTTAAATTAAATTTATCTATAAAATCTTATTTAAAAAGCACATATTAAGCTTTGTGGGGGTTCATAATTTAGAATTTGGATTTCAGCCAAAGCCTAGATTTGTTGGTCCCCAGACGATGCACTAGGAGCGGGCTGGATGTTTTATTTTCGACATTTTAGAAAAGTTTGGAAGGATATACGAGTGCACATTTAAATTACGTTCCAGTTGATAAATCCTTACGTAATATTTTAAAACCTAACGTCTGTCCATCTGTTTGTGCACTTATAACTCTAAAAACATTACTTTATTTTGTACGTTTCAAGGCGGGTTTTTGTATAAATTTTCTGTTACTATCACTCAATGTATGTATACTAAGGCAGTAGTAGTTTGAATTAAATTAATTCTTAGACATGAATATGGTTAGACTACTAAAACAACTTCGCATGTAAGCGAAGCTTGAAGCTTTGCTATATATTTTTAATTTTCTAGATACCATAAAAAATGGGTGACATACCTATTATAATATAAAATTAACTTTATAATCAAATATATTTTCATTAAAAGTACATACGAACGTCGAAATTGCTGCACCTAATTTACCATATATTATTTGACCAAAGTCCTATATTTTTATATATAACATTAAAATTCATACATATAATAAAAATTGTAACTAATCCGAATCTGTAAATTAAATAGACATTATTATCGATACAGAGGCCGAATCTATCGTTTTTTTTTTAATCTTTTCTGTTTGTCTGTCTGTGACCGTATCACGGAAAAACCACTTTGGGAGGGATTTTGATGTAATTTGGTATCATGATAGCTGGTTATCCGGGCCAACATATAGGATACTTTTTAATACGGGAAAATATCTCATTTCTGAGAAATATACTAATCGATAAAATAGAGATCGAGACATATATTATGTTAACGACAAATCAAGAATTTTAATATAAAATTAAAATCAAAATAAAATTTACCTACTTATTGTAGCTCTAACTTTTATCCGCACATAGAGCGTTCAGAAGTCTGATATAATATTTTGAAGATAGCCAACAAATAACTATACTTCTATTTTAAACGATCCTTTTAAGAAGTTATAAAATAAAATGCCAGTTAAAAATAAGA
Source organism: Brenthis ino (assembly GCA_921882275.1). NCBI lineage: Eukaryota > Metazoa > Arthropoda > Insecta > Lepidoptera > Nymphalidae > Brenthis > Brenthis ino. The sequence continues at coordinate 23,208,975 of OV170222.1, read as the reverse complement.
AAACTTAGGCAAATTGTTCTGTAAGTCTCGAGAGTATGCAAGGAACAAGAAAAAGCTGTAAAAGCAAAATTATAATTATGTAAAGAAAATATTATAAAAAACGTATAATTATACAAGTTTTGTTCAGAATTTTCTTTATAAAAGTAACAGAACTAGGTGTTTTAACTGTTTTTATATAACTACTTAAATAACATTTACTGGCTAATTTGACTAAAAACTGAAATCATTCTTAGATTATAAATAAATAAATATGCTGGGACATTATAAATGAAAATAATAATAAATATTAAATAATAAAATTAATTTCTCATATTTACATAAAATTCTGAAATATCAGACTTAAAAATAAATTATTTTACTCTTAAGAATACATTTATGTCTTGAAATATATATGGAAATACATTCGAGTTGTAACATATTCATAAAATTATTTTATAAGGCGTATGTAACATCTTGTAACAGATATCTAAATTGAGTACCTCTTGTTTTTCAAAGTCGGTAAAATATGATCCATATAAACCATAAAACGTGTCAAATAAACATACATTCATACACACAAAACACATTACGCTCCTTTTTAACAATAAAGTAAATAAAAAAATATGTTAGGACATTAACACACAGCACCATCTAGTTCCATGGTAAGCTACGAGGCTTGCGTTATGGATACCAGATAGTTGATACACTACACATTTACAATTATACAAATCAATATTAATAATAATGACCGATTCCGGCTACGGCGGCCAATCTCATTGAGACTAGCCAACTGCGCAGGAGATATTATAGTGCAGAAGTGACCGCGCATACACAAGTGCACTCTCTATTCCTGTCACTCTCATACTTTGGTGGGACGACAATTAGACACGACCGGTGAGAGCTATGGCGCAGGACCGACGGCTTTACGTGCTCTCCGAGGCACGGGGGTAAAACACCGCCAACTTCCCAATTCCGCGCTGTTACTGAGGCTTACTGTAAAGAAAGACTCAATAACTAAACTTGGCCCGACCCGGGACTCGAACCCAGGACCTCTGAGTGTGCAGCCGTACATGCAAGTAGTAGCTATACTACACCACCGAGGCAGTTATAATAAATCAATATTAATATTATAATAAAAGGTCAATCAGAACTGCGGTCAAAAGCCAGAAATAAAAAATAAAATTAAAAATGTTAAGTAAAACCGACACAAAAAAAACGTCCAAAAAAAGTAAAAAGATAAAACCTCTCTGTTGTTATTTTAACTTCATTAGAAATAACCATTAATATTTTGATGATGAGAAACCATCCAACCACCAACCATCGCTAATAAACTAGCTTTCAAATGAAAAAACAGCATCCAAATCGGTTAACTCTTTTTATACTAACAGACTTAGCGGTCAAACTTATAGTACCCCATTTTTTGCGTCGGGGGCTAAAAATAAAACAAGTCCAAAGTAATTCTAATGATATCTCACGTCCCACTTAAAGTTGAGAAAGATTGCTTCGAGGGAGTGTTCATTTCTTCACATAAAAGAGTTTATAGTGTTAGAAAGAATATCAATTACATAAAAGCCCTCTTATTCTGAAGGACAGCGGTTTCCTTTTAGACGGACACGGATTATAACATTTATATAAACGGGGGTCGTGTGCCTTCTGTGTGGGCTAAGTGATTCTTAGCTTGAGAAACTAACTTAGTTTCATTGTCTTGGGATGTAATTATATAGTGAAATGTATCTATCTTCTATAGATATATATAAAAATCAATTACCGTTCGTTAGTCTCGCTAAAACTCAAAAAATGGACCTGGACTCAAAGGCTGAACCGATTTAAATAATTTTTTTTTATTAATTTTTATTGATTAATTATAAATAACTTTTTTTATTGAGGGGTGGTTTAAGTATAACCAAAAAATAGAGAAATCTCAAAAAAGCAGCTGGAAAAAATAGTTCAGGACTATTTATTTTTTACCTATGTATATATATATAGCCTACCATACTAACCGTTAAAACGTACTTAGAGATGAACCCGAGTAAAGCGAAGGTGAGTCGCTAGTATTAAATAAATATCTTAATATTTTTCTATTAAACGTCTTAAATCTTATCATCATATATCATATATACCATATCATAATCTTAAAGATTTTCTTCACTGGTTACTTTAAATTTTTGCAGCATTTTCATTTTACATTCGGATGCGAATATTCTCTTGTTCTATGTAATACCTGTGACAGGTAAAAGCATAAAATATACCGATTACAAAAACGAGATGTAATTTTCTTAAATTCGAGTACTTTTTGTATGTACGAATGTTACACGATATCTTTGAACATTGGCAATTTTTGTTATTCTTGATCTTATTAATGAATAAGTTTAATAATACACCTCAAAAGATCACATATAAAAGAAGTTAATTTTAAATAAATTTTAGTTATTTTAAAAGTGTTTACAAGTCGGTTTAGTTATTTAATTAAAAAGCAATATGAAAGAAACATCCTTTTACAAGCTCTTTCTTAACTTGCAATGTTTGTATGTAAGTCGTCGAATTCAAAATTTACAAACCATTTTTGAACCACTTCCTGGTAAATTGAACTGATATTTGGTATACGGTTTCAATTTGGTTTTATAATAAAATATTATGGTTTCGTGGAAATTATCTGATGATGGAGCCAGAATGTACGGACTGGAACTCTCTGATGGCATATGAGTGATATGGGTAGGACATTTGAAATTGGGTTGCTATATTTTTACTTCACATTTTTATAATTTAAGCTTGTTTTAAAAATCTTTTTTTACTTTTAATTAATTGACCGTATGACAAACGGTAGAGCCATCTATACCTAACTCAAGACTGGATAAAACTACTTTAACAAACATCAACCTTACTTCGCGAGAATCAAAGTGACCTACAAACACATACTATGTCTATTACACGATAAAAACCACATCATTTATTGCGTAACCTATCTAGTTACATTATTTCAAACTATTTGAAATATATATACATCTATAAATCAGTTCTAACAAAGTAATTAATTCTGCAACACATCGTTCTACATAAAATCACAATATGGAAACCGTATAATTGAACGAGATTTACTACTATTGTAGATCATAAACATTGAAAATGTATTAAATGCAATTGAAATCGATTGCTAACGTTATGACCGTCGTAAAACAAAGTGCCTCTACTGGTGACACGATCCTTATCCTTACATTTTATATAATACTAGCATTGCCCGCGGCTCCGCCCGCGTTCAGATGACCAAAAACCAAATTCTTAGGTTTTACATATTAGTATACGCTTAAAATGCAGTTTTTGTATTTTTTCTCAGAAATGAGATATTTCCCCGCGGTAAAAAGTATCCTATATGTTGACCCGGAACACCAGCTACCATCATACCAAATTTCATCAAAATCTGTCCAGTGGTTTTCTAGTGATGCAGTAACAGACAGACAGACAAAAATTCTAAGAACTATAGATTTGGACTCTGTATCGATAATAATGTCTATTTCATAATACTTTCTTAGATTTACGCGAATGTTTGACATTATTAAATAAAACTATCTTTTCGGATTATTTCGCGGATTTATTTTGATTTTTGGTTCCCGACGTTTCGAATGCTTTACAGCATCCATGGTCACGGGAGAGACTGAGGTGTTACATGTCTTAAAGATATAGTTGTTACAGACAGCCTACCCACAATCAACAAAATAAAAATTGCACCAATTACATTATAATATTTTAACTTTAAACATTTTTATAATTTTAATTATAATTGAATATGGAAAATTATTTATTTAATTTTTGCTATTATTTTTATATTTATTACAATTTTAAAAATATTAATTAGTAATCTATATTTAGTGTTGCCATTATTATATTTATAACCATAAAGAAAAATATAAAATATAGTATTAATTATTTAAGCCATATAATTGTTCAATGTGTAATTTAAAAAGTTAAAATTAATTAAGGATTATAATTTTAATTTAGTTTGCTATTATTTAAAAACAACTTACTAAGCAACACTATTAATATATACTTTTACAAATGAAGAATGAAAAATATCAATCTGATAAACTGTCATTTTGATCTACACAGTATGAACTTACTATATCTGCCTGTCTGTTATGTTTATATTTATTATTTGATTTTATTATATTAATAACAGGATCCCATGACGATGGTAGTACCCAGCCATCTTCCCTATTGAAATTTGGATGTTTTTTAATTTCTATGGCTTCTCGAATCATTCTAGGGCGATATCGGTTTTCTTTCGCCAGGATTTGAGGTCTATCGAAACGAATATAATGGCTTGTAATGTAACACCTCAGTCTCTCCCGTGACCATGGATGCTGTAAAGCATTCGAAACGTCGGGAACCAAAAATCAAAATAAATCCGCGAAATAATCCGAAAAGATAGTTTTATTTAATAATGTCTATTTCAATTAGATTTTCCAAAAAATATTTAATGTACAGATTCGGCTTAGTTACAATTTTATTAAATGTATAGACAACATCTATCTCTCTATCCATTTGTACGGATTTTTATTGAGTCATCCATAACGTCCCAATTATTAAAATTATTTAAATTTTTCGAAAAATGTACTAGTAATTTTTTTTTATTCATTTTTTGGACAATTGAAAAAGATAACGCAAAGAAAAAAAAATCCCGCCCTCCGAATTTTGCCGCCCCTAAAAATTTGCCGCCCTAGGCACTAGCCCCGAGTGGACCTTGTGCAAATCCAGCACTGACTAACTAGCGACTTAACCTTCCCATGTATAACATTAATCAGTGCTTCTCCAAGTATAGTTAACGACACGTTTGGCTCAGTTTGTAGTGACCCTACTTGTTGTGACAGCGGTCGCGGATTCGAGTCCCGCTGGGGGCATTCATTCGTGATCGGCCTCTATATCGATAATACTATTTCAATAAGAGTTTCCAAAAAATATTTAATGTACAGGTAGAATTTTACTATATATAGCTAAGAATTTATTTAGAGCAAGATATAAGAATTGTAGTAAAAGAACCAAAAAAAAACTATACATATGAAATAACTTTTCCCAATACAGAAAACAACAAAAGAAAATTGGTAGCAGGCAGTGTCTTCAGTTAAGTAATAAAATTTCGTCCTTTGCCAAGACCTGAAATAACCTTACGAAGTATAGACCTTGTTGTATATATTCTTTATATTGCTGTAGTGGAAAATATAACTTTACAAATCTAGTTTAGGAAGAACAAATGTTACTACTGTAGTTTTATTGACATAATTGTAATTGGACCGCTTTAACTTATATTTCTTACACGATAATAAGAATGGATAGAATTATCTTAATATTATACTTTGTTTTAGTTAGACTGAGGCAATAATTTGTTATAGCAACTTTTCCTCTTCGGCCAAATGCGTCCCCAGGTGCTTTTTGTATTCATAATATTGTATATAGACAGCGTCGCAATTGTGGTAACCCAGTGGTAGCGCTTGCTTGGAAAACTGAGTGAAGCGGGTTCAAATCCCAGGTCTCGCACTTCTGATATTTTCATATGCGAGTAATTTTCAATATGATACGTACTTATCTTACGGTGTAGGAAAACATCGTAAGAAAGTGCATCTCTGAGAGAACCTGGCAAGTTTTCAAAAGATATGTGAAGTTCGACAATCCACATTTGGCCAGCTGGTGGACTATGGCCTGATCCCACTTGTTTTGAAGGCAGGCCCGTGCCCAGCAGGGCGACGTAAAAGAGAGCTAAATACAGACACCGTGTAGCTGCTACAGCGTACAGGAGTACAGGAGGGCGTAAACAAACATATATACATAAAAACTTTCGTATTTATAATAGTAGCGTGTTAGTAGCAGCAGTAATACAACAACGCGCTCTCGAACCTTAGCTAAAAACATGACCATTCTAACATAATATATACTACTTTACTTTTTCCACTTTTTTGAACCATCCGGTGAATAGTATTAGCATTATCAAAACCAACCCACTTTAACTTTACATTGTACACATTATGGATACCGATACTAAGAAGCCAAAAATATATGGAAATAACGTTTTCTGACCACGTAACTATACGCTTAATCCTTTCTATTAAGCCATATTTATAAATGTGAAAGCGACTCTGTCTGTTATCTTTTCAAGCTTAAACCGCTGAACAGATTTCGATAAAATTTAGCAAGGATATAAATTGCATACTGGGGACGGACATAAGTTACTTTTTATCCCCTCCCCACTTACCATGCGAGTAAAACCGCGGCTTAAAACTTGTTTTATATACATTTAGATTAATTTGGCTTAGCTATATTGGTATATTAATTGTTCTACATATTACGTTGGCTTACTATTACAAGGTTCTATGTTAATTTTAATGAAGTTTAGTAATTTTTACATAGAACTTCGTTATTTTATTATCGTAAAAAAAACAACATAGAACTATGTAAAATTGAATATTTTGTAGTTAAAGTGCCGCTATCTAGTGGTTTGTTTTTGCAAAACTGTAGCTAATGACACATAGAACCTTGTAATAGTGAGCCAACGAATTAAGTAAGATCTGCTACTATCGTAGCAGCATTATACAAAAGTTTTATTTCTTAAGAAAATAATATCAAATTTATTTTCTTCGCGTCAAACTAATACTTGAGAAATGAACATAAAAAGTGTATTTTAAATACTTATTATCTTCCGACAACAAAATAAGTTCGTATAACGGAAAATAGAAATAATAAAGGAAATGAGATGTGAAACCTTACTTACTTTTGTAATCAAAAATGTTTTGCCGTCTCGGTATTTCCTCCCTTGTTAAGTTTTCCTTACTAATACTGCACCTATATTGGTCTTAATAACGGGTTCGATATCGAACGATGCAAAAGTTAAGTTTGCCACAGATTTTTAAATGAACAGCTGCTAAAAACTAAGTAATAACTAAGCTGAAACAACATAATATATTGACATTGGCTTCTTGAACTCATTCATTACATGAGTCATATGTTCATTTGAACAATAAAATTTTCTTGTAAACAAAAAAATATATGATAATTTAGAATCGCCTCATTTTAAAACACGGTTTCATTTGTTTTAATTCCAAAACGCATGAAAACACATTGTCCAAAAAAATTAAAAAACGGTTTCTATTACATCAGAAATTATAATATAACTAGCGACCTTATCACGCTTCGCTCTAATTGTCTAACTCTGGGTCATAGTCTTATATTCTTCTTCTTGTCGAAATCCTAAATATCACCATGAAGGTGTATCAAACATAAATACAAAAACTTTAGTCTTCATTATTGTATTCAGCCCTTTGACACGGGCCTCCCGTTGACACGGGCCTCCCTTTGACACGGGCCTCCCTTCAATATAAGGGATCAGGCCATACTCCACCACGCTGCTTGTAAAGCTTGCTGAGTTCTCTCATACATGCAGGTTCCACGATGTTTTCCTTCACCGTGAAACAAGTGGTAATATGTTGGGAGTGATTATTTTTCCATTGACTTCATAATTAGTAATGTGATATTATTCACTAAATATAACTTATAATACTAACATTTTAACCATTTTGTTATAAATGTAAGTAAATACAATACCATAAGTAAAGAACACAAGTTTATTATAAGCTTTAATATTTTTCCATTTCTCATTGTTCACGTGAGCGGCGACGGTGACCCGGCCGGAGCAGACCGGCTAATTTGCATTCGTGTCGCGTGCCTTGCTGTACTACGGCTTCATACGCATTACACTGTTATATAATGTCTAAATAGCCTCCTTAAGTAGTATTTTTATGTGAAATAGTGTAACCGACATCAAACAAAGATAGTTTCAATATCTACAACTATCAGCACGAATATATAAGTATGTATATTGTGTGTATTGTATGTATTCAGCCCATTTTTATAGCCCCGACGGCAGGTCTGTCGAAGCAGACCACAACAACCAAAGGATTGCTCTCAGGTCTATTCTGCTGTCAGAAAAGTACCAGGAGCAACCCGCATGGTACACCGCCCACCGAAGTGGGCTACCTCCCTGTGTCTCTCTTAGCTTCATCCGGTTGGGTTGCCGGACGCTAAAGAGACCCTCCGCCTACGATATGGTGATAGGTGATCAATTCAATAAAGTGGTTCATGATCTTTGCTTTCAAACAAAAAGTTCTCGATGTTTTCTCATTTCCGGGCTACATTTCTAAAGTTTTCCCTTAAAAAAATTATTGAAACTTTTACGAACTTTAAAAAAATAGACAAATCGGTCTAGATGTTTTCAAGTGATATGTTTACGAACAAACAGATTACATTTTCATTTATGTATATATGAAGATGTATGTATATTTAATATGATCATAAAATTGACTTATTTAGGCAGTATCCGATGTGGAAATATCTAAAGCCCGGAAAGGGTTACACAAACATTACTTTAAAGCCGTTCTGAACATGTACTAAGAAAATATTTATGAAATTTGAGATTACATAGCCTTAGAAAAATATAGATAGCTTGTTATTTGTTTATCTATCTGTCTGTTTAATATAATACATTAAAAAATCATGAAATTTGAAAGTTGAACAAGTAAACGTAATACCATAGCAGAAGACATAGTCTTTTTCTTAGCCTTCTAGATTTGGACAATAGCCTTTAAGATACGAACAATAGTAATTTTTCATATTTTAAATATACATGTATATGTAAGAAATATGTATGTTACAAAAAATAATATTACAGAGTAACTTAAAGGACTTTATATTGCACGATTACAGTTACCTGCAATTTAATTTGTCAAAGTTTTCTCTTTTTTTTCTTTAATGTCTAAGAGAAAGTTTTATCATAATCGAATAATTTGAATGAGGCATAAATTACATAATTTACACAATAAACATTTACATAATATATATTACTGTATAAGCAACATTTTTCAGATGTAATGTAAAACAGAATAAACATCACCTATTACATAATAAAATTCGAATCGAAAAACATGCACACAAACACGAAAGAAGGGAAAATAATAAAAACTTAAACCTTTCTCGAAAGCTCTAACAACTGCAATTCGAAGTCTATTTAGTTCGGTCAGTTTCAATCAGCACATCCATAATCCGGACAGTCGGTTAACTTGATTGGATACGTCGCAAAGAAACCATTGCAGCTGAGCTTTGGTTAATTAAAACTAGATTGTGACAAATTAAACTATTTTAACACGTTTTCATTAGCTTTTTTTCTACTTTATCTTTTTTACTTTTTGTCCCGGATTCGAGTCCAGCTGGGGGCATTCATTTGTGTGATGAGCACGAATGTTTGTGCTCCAGTCATGTGTGTTTATATTTATAATATGTATGTATTTAAAAGTTATATATGTGTAGTGTATCAACTATCTGGTATCCATAACACAAGCCTCGTAGCTTACCATGGAACTAGATGATGATGTGTTAATGTCCCAACATATATTTATATACTAGCGACTCATCCTCGCTTCGCTCGGGTTCGTCCCTAGCTTGCTTCCCAATACAAACTTTCATCCCCATTTTCACCCCCTTAAGGGATGATTTCCGGGATAAAAAATATTCTTTGTCTTTCTCAGGGTCTCAAACTATCTTCTCACCAAATTTCATCTAAATCGGTTTAGTAGATTCAGAGATTACCCCCTACAACGTCACAAACTCACAAACTCACAAACTTTCTTTCTTTATAATATTAGTATAGATATGTAAGCAAATCTAGTACTTAAACTGTCTTTAACTTATGTGCGACTTATTGCGCTAAGATAATATCTCACGGAAACTAAAATATTATTATATACCTATACCGAAATAAAAATATTCTGCGACATTTTTAGCACGTGCCTTACGTTTCGGCGACTTTCCTTCAAAAAAGCATTATTATATAACAAACAGTCAAATTAACACAAAAAGCAACCACTCACTTTAGAACCTGACGGCACATAAAAAATTTTTTAGTATTAGGAACTTATACTTAGTATACAGGTCTTCTGACCGATTTCTATTACGGCGTTCAATCTCACCTATACAAGCCAAATACACAGGAGATAGTATGCAGAACATGTGGCTATTCCTTTTATCACCATAGTCCAATGGGATGAAAAATCAAGGACTGATGGCTTTACGTGCTCTCTGAGGCAAGGCGTGAAACACCGCCAACTTCGGAACCTAGGACCTCTATATCTATATCCATACCATGTTAGCCACTAGACGACTAGTACTTCTACTGTAGTACTAAAACTTAGCAGTTTAGTTATAATATTCATGGAAATTAAAGATAAAAGGCTTTTAATACGCAATAAGTTCAAAATAACCTTGAACGAACCTGACAGTTAATTCTATTAGATTCAATAAAAAATTCTCGAAGGGAATGCCGCGAGCGCGCCGCGACGACGCGGCTTTAATTAACTTCTTAAGGATCCTCTTTCAGTAATTTCAGACGGGATCAATTTTTTGCAGCTTAATAAAGTACGGTTCAGATAAGTGTGTTTCGAATACTTTTTTAAGTTTACAAGAATGGAATACTAGTGATTTTTTTTTAATTCTTAGTTTTAAGCGATTTAATGCTTAATTTATAAAATTAAAATCAACAACATATTTTTTTATTTAAAACTATCAGAACCCGCGGCTTCGCTCGCGCTAAAACTACAAAAAAACTAAAAAGGTACTTTTAATACAAACTTTCATCCCCTATTTTACATCCTTATGGGATGAAGTTCGAAAAATGCTAAAACACGTATTTATTTAATTAATTTAAAGGGGATTACTACCAAGTTTCAAGTAATTCTGATCTTACATATTTTTTTGGGTTATATTATACCGTTATTTCCCGTGGGAATGAGATAATCTCCCGCAGTAAAAAGTAGCATATGTTACTGTCCAGCCCTCAAACTATCTACCCACAAAAGTTACGCCAATCCGTTACTCTGTTCCAACGTCAAAGAAGGACAAACAAACAAACATACAAACACACTTTCACATTTATAATATTAGTATGGATGTTGAATATTCGCGTAAAAGTAAGAAAATTTTATATGTACGGACTGAAAATCGCAAATCAAATACGCCGGTTAGAAGATCTTAAGACAAAGCGCGCAGTCTCTTCAGTGAATGAAAATCCAAATAAAACTACGTCTACGTAGTTTTTATTTAAAAAACTTACTATTGCTCCATTTGGGTGTATTCTGAAGTCTATGTGCTACTACACAAAAGTTTATTGAAATCAGTTTAGCCATTTTAGCATGAAGGTGTACAAACATACACTCGTACACATACATACTTTTATATTTATAATAATAGTGTGGTCTATCCGTAAATATAACTTAGTTAACAGTAGTTTCGTTTGCGTTAATTAAAAACAGAACGGAATATTCTGAACAGAATACTGTTAGAAAAATATATTTAAAAAAAGTTCTGTACTTACAAAGATTTATTTTTCCATATTATATACGAGTAGTACAATAACATAAAGAATTATAAGAAATTTTTACTGCTGTGTACTCAGTAGGTACTACGAGTACATTACTATGGAGTATGGGATAACGTTTAACGGAATCGAACTCATGACACTATAATACTGATAACTAAACTATTATGAATCTCGTAACCGTCATTACAATGGATCCTATATGCTAGATAGTATAGATATATAAAATTGAGATGGGTGCAAAATTATTATTCAGGTTGCGACACCCGAGATTAGATATTTGGAATCGTGCCATGGGGGAGTGCCGCAGTACATTGTAGGGGATGTTGAGGCCACTAAATATATGTGAGACTAGCGAGTGCCCGCGTCTTTATTTTTGTGTATTTTTACTAATACGGTAGCTATAAATAATGACTTACTGTTTGCCTAGATTATATAGAACTGGAGCTCAAAATGATTTTTAGATATACCTGACGTATTGAATTGAAATATTATTATACTTTTTACCTAAAATACATAGACTTTGAAATTATAATATGATTTATAAGTAATTATACGATCTTTAGATATGTTTTTTTCGTGAATTATAAATCTTAAAATATAATCACTTTTGAATCAACACCCTTTACATTAACGAAAAATACCGTACCGTAAGGAATCTCCTATGGGTTCAGAAATCAGTTCTGCTGAGAAGATCCTGCGAGAAACTCAACAGTTGCTCTTTTAAAATAATATTTGTTTACAATATTGCAATACAATAGATGTTTTATTGCTATACTAAGTTTATAAATTGAAATATTTTAAAAGAACGTGTAGATTAATTTACTCTAAGTAGAAATCGAACTCTGAACTATTACTAAGATACTTTAAAGCCTACACATAACCGTACAGAACATTTTCTATTTTGAACGCAACAAATTTAAGTAAATTCAAACATCGGAAACAATATTCCAAAACAAATCTAAACAAAGTGAGGAATCCAGTAACTAGACTGGCACGTAGCTCTACGTGCTACGGAGCTACGAGATATCGCTACGACGTAGCACGACTTAGGAAATTGATTTTCATGTATTTGTTACATCTCGTAAAATTATATACCGAAAACATTTCAAAGAAAAAAAATCTAAAACAATTTTCCTCCTCTAGTATATTCCGTGTGAAAATATTAAAGAAAATAAAATTATAACTAATATTATAAAGAGACAGAGTTTGTTGGTTTATTTTAACACGCTAATCTCAGCAACTACTAATTCGATTTCAAAACTTCTTTTTCGATTAGACTGTCCATTTATTGAGGAAGGCTATAGACTATATATCATCATGCCACTACCCAAGGGAGCGGAACAGTTATCATAAATGTCAACAAATCGGGCAGACCTCCATACATTATTGTAGAACTGATGTTTATATCGGAAGTTTGAACACGGGTGAAGTCGCGGGTTCTGCAAGTTATATATAAAAGTGTGAACTTACAATATACTTTGATAAGTATTTTCAAACATTTACTCAGATCTAGATTTTCTATTAAAACAAGAAACTTGGATAAATTGCAAAGTTTTCGAAACCATCGACTTCACTCAGCGACTCTTTAAAATTTCTAAATAAAACTTTTCATTCAGAGTCCCAAAACTAGAAGTTAGAGCTAAATTTTGAAGTTATTTTAACTGTAATTAGGTTAGATCCTTTGTCTTCAGGTGTTTAATTCCTCTTGGAAATTCATTTATACTTATTTTACATCTAGTCTTTAGTTGAAGAGTGTGGCGTGACAAATTACTTGCTCTTAACACTTTATCTTCGAAACTACTCTCACATTAATATATTATTTAATCCCTCCACGACCGCGGACACGCCGGCGTGACAGTTAACAATGGATTTCTTAGAATTTTAATTAATTTCTTAGAAACTTACCTGGAGGTGTTATACAGGACGACACGTTTGGCACAGTTTGTAGTGACCATGTTGTACTTGCTGTGCCAGCGGTCACGGATTCGAGTCCCGCTGGGGGCATTTAATTGTGTGATGATCACGCACGTTTGTACTCAACTCATGGGTGCTTATATTTATCATATGTATGTATGAAAAGTTGTATACGTGTAGTGTATCAACTACCTTTTTTTTTTAACGTTGGGAAATGCATTTACGCACGAGGTGTGGGACTCACCGGCAAAGCCAGTACTACCCACTAAAACCACGCATTCAACCACGACGCCCCGACGGCAGGTCTGCTGACGCAGACCACAACAACCACGGGGTTGCTCCACAGTCCACTCTGCTATCAGAGAAGTACCAGGAGCAACCCGCATGGTACACTGCCCTCCGAAGAGGGCCACCTCCCACCGCCCACCGAAGTGGGCCACCTCCCTGTGCGTTTCTTGGCTTCGCGCCCGGTTGGGTTGCCGGGCACTACTGAGCCCCCCCACCACGACAAGGTGAACGCACGTTGGGGGGGGAGTGTATTAACTACCTGGTATTCATAACACAAGCCTCGTAGCTTACCATAGAACTAGATGGTGCTGTGTTATTATCTTAACATATTAAATATTATTATTAGACGTCCTAGATGTAGTAGTAGCCTATGACGTGTTACTCCAGATATCGTCATCTATAAATAAATAAATCTATCTACTTACTCAATTTCATTGAAATCCGTCCAGCTGTTTAACTGCGGAGTAACAAACACATACGCGTACAAACTTTACCAATTATAATAGGATATTCAATACATTTCAATTTCATTTACAAAATATTTCTAAAGAAAATAGAATCCTAATTACTTACAACAAACCTTTTATTATTCTTGAAATTTTAATATATCTTGTTCTTCTTCATCTTAAATATGTTTAGTTAAATCCAATTATTAAACATAATAATTATGAAAAAAATACATTATATATAAAAACAAATCTATTATTTAATAAGTACATAACTTCCATACACACGTATGTATTGTACTAACCTAGTAAACCTCACTCACTTAAGAATTGTGTAGAATGCAAAAAGTATTGTTTGAACTTTGCTGTAAGTAGGCAAAGTGTGCGAAGAGCGCAGCGGGGCGGTTATTATTAGTGGGATCGATAACTCCGTAACTGAGCCGGGGCTGTGTAAACTATACACTGGAAACCCCGACATGATCACGCTATATAGAGTAGAAATTTTAATAAAGTTCAGCCTTAGAAAAGTTCTTATAGTATATAATATATTAAAGATAATATTTTCAATTTTATTCCAAGTTATTTATATATCAGATTGCTATATATGCGAAAGTTTGTATGTATGTTTGTTAGACTTTCACGCTGAAAGGTCTGAGCGGCCTTGGATGATATTAAGTACATAAGTAGTCTATGACCTAATGTTACACATAGGCCACTGTTAAGGATCTAAAAAACGTAAGTCATTAAAATAACATATTTAAAGTATGTAAAACCTGTACTACCTGTGTGTAACATAATAAATTGTACTTTTTGTTTTTTGGAGTAATAAAGGATTAAATAAATAACCTTAGTCTCTCCCGTTAACATGGTAGCTGTAAAGCATTTGGTAGGTCGGCAACTAAAAATCAAAATCCGCGGAAAAAAATGAAAAGATCCCCGTAAATCTAAGGAAGTATCATATAAAATATATTTTTGTTATTTTTCCAAGCATCTTTCCAACATCATCATTAACTACATAGTATTTGTATATGTTAATATTAACTAACGTTGCCAACAAAAAATATTTTGTATTTTGATCAGACGACATTTCACGGAACCCTATTAACGTTGAACATCACGCATATTAAGAATGACTAAAATAATATTTTTTTACTCTGTACTTTTTTGGGCTTCACAAAGGATTCGACTTCCTCATATTACTTAAATAAGACCACTTATATAATATTCATTTTCGACAATCTATTCGATATCTCAATAATAGAAAAATAAAAAATATATGGCAATGACATATTTTGACATAGCGACATGACACTTGAAAATGTCATTACCATTCTTTAATTTTCTATTAGCAATATCGTTTGTAGAATGGCATCTAACCAAAGATCCTTGTTTTTTTTCCTTTCAAACCCCATTATGTTTTAAATCATTTCCGTTTCACCATAAATTACGGTTTAATTAAGTTAACATCCATCCAATGAAGTATGACAATACCAATTAACTCCATAACGGGATATGTAATATAAATTATGAGTATATAATAAAGCTAATTTACTCAATGAAATGTGCTTCGGTTTTGAACTACTACCTACATAATTGATGATGCTATTATGTAAACAAACTAGGACAATCTCGTGACTTTGTCTGAATTTTAGAAGATCATCCCTATGGAATATATTAAAACCTATGAAGTACACTCTTTATATAGAAAAATAAATTCAAATTTCCACCTTACATACAAAGGATTTTTAACAAACCGGAGATACTTTAAATATTGACTTAAGTTCTAATAATTGTAAATAGAATAAAAAAACTGAATATGACGCATAAGTGCACACTTAAATTTATTTAAATCAGTTGGCCAGTTTAATTATTACTCCTGTACAAACAGAGAGACATTTTCATTTATAATATTAGTGAATATGTCCAGAAAACTCACTTTTCTCTTTACATTGTGCGTAGATTCCCGATATTAATGAGTTAAAAAATACTTTTCTTCACTTCTAAATCTATACATATAATAAAATTGTAACTAAGCCGAATCTGTACATTAGATATTTTTTGGAAAATCTTATTGAAATAAATATTATTATTGATACAGAGGCCGAATCTATAGTTTTTACAATTTTTGTCTGTCTGTCTGTCTTTTACCGCATCACAGAATAACCACTGGAGGGATTTTGATGAAATTTGGTATGGTGATAGCTGGTTATCTGGGTAAACATATATGATACTTTTTACCGCGGGAAAATATCTAATTTCTGAGAAAAAATGCAAAAACTGCAATGTAAGAGAATTCGGTTTTTTGGTCATCTTAACGCGGGCGGAGCCGCGGGCACTGCTAGTACAATATAAAATTCGACGCAATAAAAATTACAGCGCAAACATAGTGGGGGAATTCCGGAAATAAACACAATCTAGGTCATTGTGAAAACATAATTTACATATAGTAAGTCGCTCCATCGACTTTACGAGTTTGTTTTCGTTACAGAATGCTAACAGTATCGAGATATAATTACTTCCAGTTATTAAGTACCTATTAGATGCTAATTATGAAATCATAAATAATCAATAGATTGAGTGAATAATTAAATTCAACGTAGATCATGGAATTCGGTTTAACTAAAACAAAATTTTGTATGAATCATACATACGAATATATGTGTATATGTTATCTTCAGGTAAAATAATGCGAACAGATAACCAATAAAATATTCCAATAAATTATTTTATGAAAACTTTATTTGGACTTACTTTAGCTTTTTTAAATCTGATGATGAAAAAAGGTAGTGAAAAATCATTTCCGTAACTTAAAGCTTCTCTGTTTAAAGTTATAAATAAAAATAGTGTAAATAATATCAAACTATAAACAGTCTTATAATAAATAAGTCTCTGAAACCAATAAGGGAGTGTAATTGAATGAAGCGGAGACGCTCTAGAGTCAGAACTTCATTTAGAAGCTAAGCTAACCTGATTGTGGTAGTAATTGGTATCAAAGTTATATTATGTGCAACTTCGTCTTCAAGCTGAGCAGTATATGATGAAATTTATACATACGTATAACAAAACTGTAACTAAGATTAGTTAATAGTCTTTGCTTACATTATATAGTTCTATTATATATATTTAACTCTTTGTGTGCTTTGCTCGTTTGCTTATTATTAGGAGGTAACAATGATTGTAATTATTAAAGTTTGATAATACTTTCTTAGATTTATGCAAATATTTGACATTTTAAATAAACTATCTTTTCGGATTTTTTCGCGGATTTATTTGGATTTTTGGTTCCCGACATTTCGAATGCTTTACAGCATTCATGGTCACGGGAGAGACTGAGGTGTTAGATGTCTCGAAGGTATAGTTGTTAGACAGCCTACTCACAAATAATAAAATGAAAATTGCACCAATAACCTTACAATATTTTTTAACTTTAAACATTTTTATAATAGTTTTGTAATTGAATATGGAATATTATTTATTTAATTTATGCTGTTATTATTATAATTATTACGATTTTTAAAATATTAATTAGTAATCTATATTTAGTGTTTCCTTTATTATATTTATAACCATAAAGAAAAAATATAAAATATAATATTAATTCTTTAAGCCACATAATTGTTCTATGTGTAATATAAAAAGTTAAAATTAGTTAAGAATAATAATTTCAATTTAGTTTGCCATTATTTAAAAAAGACGATTTACTAAGCAACACTATCACTATATACTTTTACAAATGAAAAATATTAATCTGAAATGCTATCATCTACACAGTTAGAACCTACTACATCTACCTGTTAATCTACCTAAGTTCTTAAAGATAGTTTTATTTAAAATATTAAAGTTTGATTTAATTTTTGGCGTTAATTCTACAAATAAAAATAAAACAATAAGTTACATTGTAAATTGATTTGTTACTAGCAGTGGTAACTCAGTGGTAAAGCGCTTGCTCAAGAATCCGAGTGAAGCGGGTTCAAATCCCAGGTCTCGCACCTCAGATATTTTCACGCGCGAATCATTTCCAACATGATTACCACTTGTCTTACGATAAAGGAAAACATCGTGAGGAAACCTGCATGTCTGAGAGCCTAGTAAGCTAGTAAGCCTAAAAATTTACTCAGTTTTAGAAAGACATGTACAGTCTACCAACCCACACTTGGCCAGCGTGGTGGACTATGGCCTGATCCCCCTCGTATTGAAGGCCCACCCCCAGCAGTGGGATGTAAAAAGATCTGAATACAATTTATAATATAAACATAGATCGTACTTATTTTACTGCATATATTAATTCAAATAAACACTTTGACAACAATAATTGACACTCAGCTGTACATAATATAATATAACAAAATCGGCCATTTTTTTTAAGCATCAAATAGGTATAAATATTTTATTGGCGACGCTCGCTGTCGAGGAATGCCCGTTATTACACATTTCATTACCATAGGCATGTCCGACTTCGTTCAGTTCGCGAAAAAATGTATTCGGATGCTATTTATTTCGTAGTTTAATGCTTTTTGAATTTTCATGTAGAAGGAAAAATCTTGACCTTTCTTTCCGTTTTTAATTATTTTCTTCATTGTACAATATATTTTTACTGTACTGAGCTTAAGTTTTTGTAATATTTATACAATATATCTACAAAATGTAGAATTTTTATTTTCTTTAACATAATATGGTTTATTTTTTAAATTTATTTACTGTCAAAACTCCAAATAACTAATTTTTAGTAGTTATATTCCAAATAATATTACATCTAAGACAGTTATGTATTTTTCGCATTTTAGAATTTAGTCTAAATTCCTCATCTGATACTTAATATTCACTTAAAACTCTAAACTAAGTATTTCAAACAAACTAAAAACATTAAAAACTTTGAATCCTCCGATTCTAATATCAAAATTCGAACTAAATCTAAAAATACGAAATGTCTGTACAATATCGAGCGTATCCTTGGAGTGCGACAATCCAATCTGGCGGCGCTCGATGGCCGCACATTGTGCTTGACGTCCCATCCCTCCATCACGTCGCCTCTCGTCATATCAGCTATATTTAATTTCGAAGCTTTTAATTGAGAGGGTTAGTGGTTAGAACGATGAAGTTAGAAATATAAATATATCAAGACTATCGGACTGTTATATAGCGAAAATTTGTGTGTGTATGTATGTATGTTTGAATTTTTAGTAAACAGATAGAGTGTACCTGGAGTAACATAAGACTGATAGATATCAGGAATAACTCTTAAGATTAAACATTTGGATCCTTTTTACTATGACGGAAGGATAACTAACATCCGATAACTATTATAAATGTAAAAGTTTGTGAGTATGTATGGATGTTTGTTACTCTTTCACGCCAGAATGGCTGAACGGATCTGGATGAAATTTGGCGCAGAGATAGATATAGTCTGGAATAATATATAGGCTACTTTTTATTTGAGGACACGTTTGGCTCAGTTGGTAGTGACCCTACCTGATGTGCCAGCGGTCGCGGGTTCCAGCCCCGCTGGGGGCATTCATTTGTGTGATGAGCACGAATGTTTGTACCCCAGTCATGGGTGTTTATATTTATAATATGTATGTATTTAAAGTTATATATGTGTAGTGTATCAACTATCTGGTATCCATAACACAAGCCTAGAAACTTACCATGGAACTAGATGGCGCTGTGTGTTTATGTCCCAACATTTATTATTATTATTTATTATCCTGGAAAAATATACGGTTCCAGTGGGATAATTTTTTTTTTTATTTTCCTAGAGGTGAATCCTAGCGAAGCGAGGGTGAGCCGCTAGTCGCTTATAATATTTAAGAACATGTTCGAGTATCCAATCTCCTTGATATATTATATAATCATGCACTATTAGTAAACTAAAGGGAGTGAGATTTTTATCATTTATAATCGAAAAAAAATTAAAAAAACACACAAGTATTAATGTTTTTTTTTAAATTCAGATTTTTTATAAATCTACATAATATATTGGTATCCCTAGATTCTACTTGTACTTTATCCAAAATAAATACCACTTTTTTGAAGTCGGTCGAAGTACATTGATTCTGTCATCTGATATAGATTTTTTCAAATCCGTCCTTTGCAATGGCGAAACAGTAATGAAAATCGATGTCGACGTACAGACGCAATTCTTTCAATGGCTTCTACTAAGCCAGTATAGTTCGAAAACGTTGTCACACGTGTTGCCTTATTATTGTACTATGCCTACTAATATCACAAATGCGAAAGCTTGTGAGGATGTATGAATGTCTGAATGTATAGATGTATGTATGTTTGTTACTCTTTCACGCAAAAACTACTGAATGGATTTTAATGAAACTTTACAATAATATAGCTCATACATCATAATTATACATAGGCTACTTTTTATTCCGGATTAATGAATGGTTCCCGAGGGATAGATTTGTTTTTTTTTCAAAAGGAAATGAACGAACAAACCCGAGCGAAGTGAGCCGCTAGTACACAGTTAAACTAGCTATTTATCAGAGTAATATTATAAATGTGAAAATTTGTATGTATGTTTGTTACTCCTTCGCCCTGAAATAGCTGAACGGATTTGAATTAAATTTAGTACACAAATAAGGGCATATCAAAACGAAAAGAAGGTATTACTGAATTGTATATTATAATATTATAACCATTTTCATACTAACAATATTAACAAAATATTTTAATTTCATATCCTATATGTGTATTTAATTTCAATCGACACATTTGATGTAATTTTGACAATCTTCACTATTATCTGATATAGATAAGGCAGAAATTGATATCCCTAAATTTGCTCTGTCCATTTTTCGTTATTTTTGAAATATTTAAAATAACTCAGGTACCTATAAGCAAATAGTACAAAAGACTCACTCGAACTGAATCCACGAACTGCAACATCTACTATATTACTATTTCTCATTGTATCCTGGAATATGTTGGTATTAGACAAAATCTTTGAACATTTTTTTCTGACCCTACTTAAGTATGGATTTCTTTTCTGAGAACTTCAATTCTGCGCCCTCATTAAATATTAGATCTGAATATTCATCCGAGAATTTAAATAATAATCAATTTGAGAGTATTTGAGGGAATTTCTGTCCTTAGGGAGTGCAAGTTTAAAAGATACACTTTTTACGATTAAACTTTGACTTTGTTACGAAATTTCTTATCGTTTTTATTATATTTTATGTTTTCATTATCTTTTTTGTATCCTTCTTTGCTTTATTTAATTTATGTATAGGTACATATAACTGACTCAAATCTGTCCATTAAATATTTTTTTGAAAATCTTATTGAAACAGTCATTATTATCGATACAGATATCGAATATATAGTTTTTAGAATTTTTGTCTGTCTGGGAACGCATCACGAGAAAACCCCCGAACAGATTTTGGTGAAATTTTGTATGATGATAGCTGGGTATCCGGTTCAACATATAAGATACTTTTTACTGCGGGAAAATATCTCATCTCTGAGAAATCTATACTAAACGTTAAAACATAAGTAGGGACTAAGTCGCTAGTAGAACTATAAATTTAAAAATACCTATTTACCTATTATTATCTGTTGTCTTTGTCGTGCCAATGAACTTATATGATATTTTGCATATACATACGAATATTATTTTACCCGATAGATATAGTTGTTTCCTTGTATATAAAAGTAAGTTGTATAATATTGGATAATTTCATACTAGATTTGACTCGCGGCTTCGTTCACGTGGTAAGTGACGTGATAAGAGTATTCTATGCTCGCCCCCAAGATGCAATAATATATCCTTGCCTTTCATCGAAATTCGTAAGCGATTTAAGCGGTTAACACAAAATTAACACATTTACCCCCTACAGTATCGAAACGCCGTCCTTAGTCACAGAGATGAATATCATTTAATGCCACATTACATCACTGTATATTCTAATCTTACTCAACTATTTTACACGGGACATGTTAATTTGAGTCCTAAACAAAGTTTTCGCGTCGCACCGGCGCAGCGGCGCGGCGGACATGAAAGCGGTATGCATAGCAGAGGGTATTGACCTGGGTCGATGTAAATCTAACTAAGCAAGGCATTCGATATATGCTAGTGGCTGCTTTCATTTTGTTTTGACTGAATGCGGGCAAAATTCGAGAGCCCAAAATTGTTTATTGAACTAGTAGGAAATAGAGTTATTACATCAATGTATCATGTGTGTTTTGATTTGTACGTATTGTTATGGGATATTTAGTTCTAAAAACCCTTTACTTTTAATTACTAACTTTCATTTCAACATCTTGAAATTTATGTGAGAGGTCCTCGAGGTATAATGTAATGTTCAAAGATATCTCGTAACATATGTACTTATACACAAAAAATATACGACCGAATTGAATACTTCATCCTTTTAAGTCGGTCAAATATAGTTCATCAAGTTTTTTTATACTAAAACTAATAACAATTAAAATAAGTGAAGCAGTTAATATAGATAATGTAATGTAGTATATTAAAAATATCACAAACATTATGTAATTCAAAATCGAATGCATTACCTTTGGCTGAGCAGTCGTAAGACATATGCTAATAAACAAACAAAGTAATCAACAAAACTCTAATTCAATTCAATTTTCTTGTTAATGGCTTCAAAGCGTGCCAGTTGAGCACAGATTACTTCGCCAATGTCACGTAGAATGGAAAAGACACAAACGAGATTGGTCGGTAAAATAAGATAATTAAAACTATTTTAAATTATAATATCTAAAAAAGATTGTTGATTCTTAATAAACCTACAACAAAATAAGTACAATTAATTAATATATACATAAAAACCTTAACGAGAGATAATTTGTCTACAAAACTCGATGTAAATTGGAGCGCATATATCATTTAATGAAAGTGACATAACGAGTAACTCCACAGACAATAACTAATCCGTAAAAAAAGAACAAAAAAACCACTTAATAAACTGCCAAACACTTAAAATACGCAAATTGCCCTTTTTCCACGAGGAAATTCATTTTGCGCCTACTTGTAATTATTTAACGTCACCCAATAAAACTAATCGCCGACCCCAGCCTACAAACCTGTCCAACTTCCGAACTCATCGTGCATTCTTTTAAAGGGCATCGTATCGGAAAATAGGTTCGGGATCCGGGACAAATGCTTATATTGACGTATAATGGATTTTTGAATGGCGTGTCGCATGCCTTTCGACCGGATTAAACCGATTTGAACTGCTCCTAACCGGTTCGAACCAGTTGAAAGCGGTACAAGCAAATGCTCCCTCTAATTCCGTTCGGAAACTGCAATCAGTTTACAGGTTCTATGCGGACCAATAGCTTTCCCCTTCTGCAGTTGTGGAAATTGATACTATAAACCTATTTTGTTATATAAAATGAATGGAAGCAAAATTTGATTGTTTCAAAATTGATTACGATATTGTACACTAAATGAATATAGGGTGTCATCCGCAATACTACTGTGAATAACATTTCGGTGTTTATACAACAATTATATCCAAATTTTATAACAATAATATCATCGATATATTGTAATTATAAAAATTATCCAACATATTAATATTTTAGTGAAAATATTAAAATGATTATAATATTTTACAGTCGTTAATTTCAGCTAAATCCAGATTATTATAATAAATGTAGGATTTTGTTATTTGTTTTTCATATCATCTCATTTTATATGATATATGTGGTTACATAATAATATTAATTAATATTTTAGCAGTCACTGAACATGTTTTTATTGTGGAGTTATTTTTCCCAAAATAACATTTTTGTTTTTTATTATTCTCTAAATTAACCAAGATTTTTTCAAACCTTCTACTTCCTTGAACAACTTTTTTGGTTACCATTTGCTAATACACCATAATAGTATACTTTAATTCTGTTTTACCATTAGACTCTGTTCTTTTACACATGAGGGACATTATATAAAAGGTATCGATATATCGATAATGACAATTAACGTATAATCTCCGTTGCTTCAGGCGCAGTCGGTGGTGACGGCGATGACAGCGACGATAAGGAAAAGGAAGAAGAAGCGGAACGTGAACGGCAAGAAGCCATCCGTGAAGCTGAGGAGCGACGCAAGGAGAAACATCGCAAGATGGAGGAGGAGCGGGAGAAGATGCGTCAGGAGATTAGGGATAAGGTGAGTCAGATTATACACCAGCCATATAGCATAGCACATATGGAAGTCCTGCTTTTGATTCCTAGGTCGAGTTTTGGTTGTTGGGTTTTTCTGGAAAAAAATCCCAGTAACAGCCCAGACTTGGTAAGTTGTGTGTTTCACCCCCATGCCTCGGAGAGCACGAAAACCATCGTTCCTATGACGTCTCTCTCACCGATCCTGACTTAAGGGTGGACTTGCGTTATACTCATCTTAGGATATTTCTCATCCCTTTATTGATAGGGGGCACGGGATCTTTTAGTATACCAGTTGCTTTGAGTTTCAGATGCTTTGATGTAGTTAAATTCATGAAACAAAGCTTAGTTATAATCTCTAGAACCATTCTTTTAGTTATATGAAATGAGCTATTTACAGTATATTTAAGAAATTTATACGTGATTTTGTTAAACTTTTTAAAAAAAGCATTTAACTTTGTAATAGAAGTATAACTCCTGTTTATGTCAGAAACTGCCAATGAAACTTTTAAAGCGTATTCAGTGCACAAACTCAAATGATAATACTCATAATCAGAAGAGTGTAACTAATTAAATATACACGTAAAAATATTTAATGTTTCATATAATACGGAGTACAATAGGATTATACAAATGCGCGACGGCACGAAATTGTTTTCGACATGACATACATAAAAGAACAGTCAATTGTAAACTTGTTTGAGAGTTCCAATCGAAATACGTTGAACAAGTAAATTAAAAAATATCACTCGAAGTCATCCATAGTTGTATTACGTCAGTGTTATTTATTTTAAACAAAAAAATATATAAAAATATCAAAGGTCTATTTTGATCACGATTCAATAGGATTATTAAAATGCGAAGACTTGGTATAGTGTCCAACTAACTGAAGTTATTATATTATGTATGTATTGTATATATGTTTTGTATGGATGTATACTATGTATGTATGGTATAAAATATAGGTATTATATTATTGTTATCTATGTATTTTATATACTTATAGTTTGTGTTATTTATCTCTTTTAGAAATAAGTCCACCTTTGCCTTCAATTTTTTGTTAATATTTGTATTTTTGTTTTTATGTGCAATAAAGAGTATATAAAGGTATAACGGGGTTCGATTCCTGTACAAGAACATATTGATTAAAATTCAAATAATCTAAGCATAATATTACCACATTATACTACTTATAAATCATTTACCGTAAGTATAAGACAAAAACGGGACTCATATTATTTCGCCATGACTGGTTCAATGTATGTCACAATAAGTTTACTTGGAGATTATTTGCACTATTACTGAAATTTGATAGGTAGATGTCTCAGGTGAAACGAAATTACGAAACTTGGGGTGGCACTCCATATATTTAGTAAGGGTTGAAAAAAATTGCATATAACCGTGTAGGGTGTATTCGGAAAGATATTTTTATTTCTTCTCTTTCCAATCAAGAAAGCTTTTGAATATAGAATAAGTTGAAAGCTACGAATATATTTATATGTTTAAGTAACAAAGCTGACGCACGTTTGAACAATTAAATGGGGAAGGGGGTCAAGAGTCCTCGTGCGCTTCACGCGCCGGGTAATCCCGCTGAGAGCTTTTATGTATTTGATGTATGTAATAATTGATTTATTTCACTTTTAAATTGTAGGTACTAAAATAAATTATTTTAACTAAAAATTTACAAAATGCTATGATTTTTTAAATAAATATCTATGTTAGAAGGAGTTGATCCGTAATCACACATGTTTTATTACTTTATCACGCTGTAACTGTTCTACGGATTTGAGGAATATTCAAAATAGTGATAGTTCAATTGCACAGTAGCACCGATGGTGACAACTACCTTAAGCTTTTAATAAGAAGCTTTAAACTTTTGATATATTATTAAAAAAAGAATTATGTAAAGTCGAAATGAATCCCTATATAATTTTTTTTATGAAAAACCCCTGTATTTTAAGCATGTGTATAAAGGTTAAACAATTAAGAAAGCGAAATAGAATTAAGTAGGAGCATGCTAGTTTTGGTTTTAAAACTTTTATATGTTACAATTTTAATTAAAAAAGCTGGCTGAAAATTATATTCATTTTATTATACGGCTATTTCGTTGTAGCAGAAACGACAAATATGTTAGGAGTAAAAATAAAAACTTAATTTTATTTTTTATATAACTTGAGTGCTATAAACTACTGCTTAAAGTTTAAACCGATATAAAATAGGAGGTGCTCTATTCAGTTATATGTTTTTGTGTTTGTTACGCGATATCTTCACCTATTATAGTACGCCTGTTTTCAAGACGTTTTTAATTTATATCTAGATAAAACGTATGTTTTATATAACAAAACATTCTTAAGGACCAAAGTAAATAATTAAAAATAATTTATATAATAATAAGGCAGTGGTAGCCCAGTGGTTACCGCGCTCGCTTGGAAAACCGAGTGAAGCGAGTTCAAATCCCGGGTCTCGCACCTCTGATATTTTCATGTGCGAATCATTTCCTACATGATTACCACTTGTCTTAACGGTGAAGGAAAATATCGTGAGGAAACCTGCATATCTGAGAGAACCTAGCAAGTTTTCAAAAGACGTGTGAAGTCCGCCAACCCGCACTTGGCCAGCGTGGTGGACTATGGCCTAATTCCCCTCGTACTAAAGGGGAGGCCCGTGTCCAGCAGTGGGTCGTTAAAAAATGGCTGAATACAACCATTTATGAGTGTTTTTTACTTTTACATGTAAAATTGGTATATTAATGATATCTAGCAATCAAAACTAAAGTGGTTTTGGATTACAACATTCGTTTCTCAACATTTAATCGTAGAACTGGAATTCCCACTCCACTCAAGTCTTTGCTAAGTTTAAAGTGGTTCTGTTAAATGTGTATTAGTGAAGTTAACTCACAGTTTCTAAGTTGAATTGCGAGCATTGCTTTCTTCTTTTCCATATCACTGTTTTGGTTAGATTTATGTACAAAAGATATATTTGTCTCTATCTTTATGAACTTATTATTAAAATTATTATGAATTCAGGCTTTATTCACACTTGATATTTTATTATTAAATATGTTGAAAAATAAATATGTTGGGACATTAACAATTAAAAAATATCTACTTCCAAAACATAACACTATCTCATTATAAATTAATTTTCAGTTAAAAAGGTATCTCCTATAGTAGACATTTTATATAATACTAGCGGCCCAACCTCGCTTCGCCCGCGTTCGCCTCTAAGAAAACCGTAAATCTATGCCAATTGGACCGTACATTTTCCGAGATAACAAGGAGTCTATGTGTTATTCTAATATATGAGCTATATTATTGTAAATTTTCATTACAAGCCATTCGGTAGTTTTTGCGTGAAAGAGTAACAATCATCTATACAATATACATCCATACGTCCTCACTAACTTTCCCATTTATAATATTAGTAGGATTCATATATATATATATATATATATATATATATATATATATAAACAATTAGCAAAGATGGCGTTATATACACACAATAAACATAAAATTGATAAGTACTCCTCCTTTGTTAAAATCTGTCAAAAAGTAATATTAAAAAAGGGGTTAAAATGTTTTTCAGCCTTAAATGCTTTGATTCTGATTTAAAACTAATTTATCTATTTAGCAAATAAAACAAATTAATGATTCAAGTTCATCCAAAACCATATTAAAAACTGTAAAATGTTCATCTTTAGTTAAACTTATAGTGTGCAATGATATAACCGGAGTTTGGACGTAAACAGTTATAAATGTACATATAGGTACAATTAGTACGTGTTAAGCAAACATTGGACCGCATTTATGCATACACGTATTGTGGGAACCCATTTACCGAACTCGAAGCGACTAACGACGTATTACTAACTGTACAAGCAATTTGTCCATACATACATATATATGTATGTATGTGTATATCTTGCTGAAGCCGTAACTTTAAACTTTAGATTTAACGTTATCCTTCAACTTATTCATATAAAGACGAAATAACAAATAGTTTAGAGAACGACAAAAATATGATAAATCACGAACTCTCAATAACTGTTAAATATCGCCTTAGTGCTTGTTGTTTAAACTACCAATTCTTCTCGTACTTTACAATAGAGTTTTTTTACTCTATTTTATAAAAATAAACTTTATTTATAAGATTTATACACATATATAGATAAAATATATATTTCGGCTTTCTTAAAGTAAAATATGTGTATTTAATACCAAGAGAAATGACATTAAAATTCAATAATTCTGTGTTATAAACTCTTTGGGTTTTGTCGTTTGGATAAATAAGCACTGAAACAACGTAAAATTTTATATAGTTTCCATAATTAAAGGAAATATAAGGGTCCGCTGAGAAAAGATTGTAATTATTTGCATTTTAGTGTAAAAATGGTTAACAAGGGCCAAGAATACTTTTCACAATCAAACACACATGAATTGACACACTCCTGTTTTTGAAGTTGGTCAAAAGAGTCAAAGAGTTCGCTAATAATACTTTTCTAAAAAGCATTTAAAACAAAGGGAATAGCTAAAATCCTTTATAATTCATACATTTCTAGATCAAACCAGCCCAGTTCTAACTCGCATGCACAAAGCTACGCAAGTAGTTTCTTACGTAACGTCCTCATTACATAGGCTCTTTACTTTTTGACTTCAGCATTCAGAAACCTGACTTTTTGTAGTTAAAAACTTAATTTAGATCGCGTGGTTAAGCTCTAACTTGCCGTTTCTTACTAATTACCTTCTTTAAAAATGTTAATTATAGAAATCCTTAAATGCTTTTAAGGGTTAATTATGGGGAAAATGCGGCCAAAGGTTAAACAGTGTTGCTTCCGGTATGGTGGCTGAATGTCATTGCTCGCTTCGTAGGAAGTTATGGATTCAATTCTAAAACAAGATTAATTTTCTTAACCGACTATAACGAGGAGGATTCTTAAGTTGATTAAAAGAAGTTAGGTTTATGAAGTACAATACTAATGACAATATTATAATTATCGAGCTTATTTGATAGTGAAACTCTTCAATATTGTTGTGGTTGTAGTTTAAAAAAAGCAGAGCATCATTATACGATAGCATAATATGTTTGGTATTTTTATAAATAATATCTATATTTTTATACTTTTTACAGGAAACCCGCTGAATATATTTCGGTAAAATTTATCCATCATCACCATGGCAGAAACAATAAAATTTAGTGTCAGAAAACGTAAACAGACTAACTTTACAACGTATGAACATTATACATATATATGTATATGTATGTATGTATATACATTATACACTGTAGAGTAAATATCAAATATGTCAAAGACGTAGAGGTTCTGAGATGAAGTGGACGTCGGATAGTAGGTCAAGATTTACATAGTCTTATCTTTGCTCTATTTTTTTAATATTAAACTTCTTAGCCACGTTGATTTCACTTCATTGATAGCGTGAGATTTGTATGGAACTACCCCTACACTACGCCAGGAAGCCGCAGGTTTGATCCTGGGTCCGGTATCGTAGAATAAGGCAATTATATCAATGATAATTAAAATACTGAAATGATTTAAATAAATAATATCGTAGGGCATAAATAATACGTTTTAAATCATTTAGGCAATAAAAGATTATTTTTCATTAAAAAAAAGCGTTTATTTACTTTTTTATTGCGTAATTCCAAATAATTCTTTAAAATTTATCTATGTACATATAACCAATATAGAAATACACTGTTAAAACGTTAGCTCTTTAATTCCATGTATACAATCAGGAAGTATATGAAACAAACTCTCAGGGCCTGCATTTTTATATGTATATAGGTATATCCATACTAATATTATAAATGTAAAATGTGTTTGTTTGTTGAAATAAAGTGATGGATTGGCGTGATTTTTTGTGTGGATAGTTGGGGACTGGAGAGTAACATAGGCTACTTTTTATCGCGGGTGATTATCTCACTCCCACGGGAAAACACGTTATGTTAAAATTATTTCTCATCAGAATAACTTGAAACTTGGTAGATATTAATGCTCTTTAATGCAATTGAATAAATACGTGTTTTAGCATTTTTCGAAATTCATTCCATAAGGGGGTAAAATAGGGGATGAAAGTTTGTATGAAACCTACTTTTTTAGTGTTTTTTGTAGTTTTAGCGCGAGCAAAGCCTCGGCTTCTGCTTGTCTACTAATATTATAAAGAGGTAAAGTTTCTAAATTTGTGAGTTTTTGACGTTGTAACCTCTGGAATAATAAATCGTTGTAGGGGGTAATCTCTGGAACTACTGAATCGATTTAGATAAAATTTGGTAAGAAGATACTTTGAGACCTTGAAAAGGACATAGGATACTTTTTATCCCGGAAATCATCCATTAAGGGGGAGAAAATGGGTATGAAAGTATGTATTGAGAAGCAAGCTAAGGCCGAAGTTGAGTTGCTAGTATGATATAAATTTCTAAACAAATGACTTGTTATCTTGCAAAATCGGTCCCAAAACAGCCAATATGTGTATATTGTATACATTTACAGCGTATGTGCAATAAAGATGATACTCGGTACGACTAGCGTATCTATGAAATGTGGAAATGAATTCTGTGCCAGGGCTGTGCTAGAGCTTTTTTATTATTTCATTCTTTTTCATAAGTTATAACAAAGATATTCGGGAGTACTATATTACTGTACTGGGATTTCTTTTGTATCTTGGTAATCTAGGTAAATCTTGTTGTGACACACGTTATTACATTTTTCATATGTTTTTTTGTAAAATGATGTTTAAATTTTCATTAAGAGATACAAAAAGAAAATCAGTTGACAAACAGAGGAGAAAAGGTACTGAGCTATATACATATATAAATTCATAACTTCACTTAAACATACACTGTACACGTTATATCTCCAACCTATTCCCAACCCCTCAACTTGCCACTACAAAATACTTTCTATTTTCGGCAGTCCACCCCTGAGTAGGGATGAAGAGGCACCCCACATTGTGTCGGAGACCTGAAAGAATGTTAGTTAATTAAAAAATAAGCGAGATACCGAGCTCGCTTTGAATATTTGAGATGAGAGACCGTTAAGAGTAAAATGTTTTTGTATGAGCTCGTTTTAAATTTGTTTTGCTAATGTTGAATAAGATTTAAACTCTCGTTCCTTACTTCACTTGGACGGTTATTTGTATTGGTATATGAAGTGAGTGTGGTTTTCTTCATGTATTCTATGTACGCCACAAACACTACGCATGACCTGATTTTTTATAGAATTAATTGCAAGGAATAAGACCTCAAACCAGGTGAAGTGATATTTAATAATCTAGTTAAAGTTTTAGTTGAATTTAAATTAATTAAAATTCCATCAAAATCTGCCCAGTCGTTATTAAGTTCCGAATTTTAAAAACACAAGCGTCCTTACAAGCTCACTTCAAATATTAAGCACACACAATGATATAATAAAATAAATATAATAGTTTTATACAACATAAATACTTTTTAAATAAAACTATCTTTTCAAATCCAGACGTTTCGAATGTTTTACAACAATCATGGTCACGGGAGAGACAGAGTCACAAAAATCAAAATAAATCCGCGAAAAAATCCGAAAAGATAGTTTCATTTAAAATGTCGAATATTCGCGTAAATCTAAAAAAGTATTTGGTAATCAAGTCTGTTAGTAGAACAATTTAAAATATCACTGGCCAATCTCGAACGTGACTCCTCCATTCGACGTGACATTGGTGAAATAATTTAGGCTCAACTAGCACGCATTAAAGCCATTAAATAAGGAATTGGATTGAACTAAGAAAGTATTAATACAAAAACTTTTAAGGCGTAAGTTTTGCAAGCAGTCATTAAAGAGTCTGCCTATTGGCTCTATCATCAGATCAACTCGATTGTACAAAATTATTAAATTGCCAATTTTTTACATATTTATGTAAAAATCTGGCAATTAAATAATTTAGTACAATCAAGATAAATATGTACAAAATTTTAATTCGATTTGACAATAGGAAGTAGTTTAAAATCAAGTCTGTTAGTAGAACAATTTAAAATATCACTGGCCAATCTCGAACGTGACTCCTCCATTCGACGTGACATTGGTGAAATAATTTAGGCTCAACTAGCACGCATTAAAGCCATTAAATAAGGAATTGGATTGAACTAAGAAAGTATTAATACAAAAACTTTTAAGGCGTAAGTTTTGCAAGCAGTCATTAAAGAGTCTGCCTATTGGCTCTATCATCAGATCAACTCGATTGTACAAAATTATTAAATTGCCAATTTTTTACATATTTATGTAAAAATCTGGCAATTAAATAATTTAGTACAATCAAGATAAATATGTACAAAATTTTAATTCGATTTGACAATAGGAAGTAGTTTAAAATCGATTTTTAAGATTTGATTAACTAACCAATGAAATAAATATAATATATATATATATATATATATATATATATATATATATATATATTATATTTAGCACAAGTAAGAACAAGAAAAAGATTAATGGAACATTAGAAATTTTGATTGAATTTAGAAAACTTCTGCGTCTCACAATTCCGGCTGATGGCACCGTTAATGGTACTAGTGTTCAAACGGTCTAATAAAATTTCCTCCGTATACTCCGTCAAAGGCTTCGATAATTTCGTAATAACTCACCGTACTGCGCCGTTAGAACAAGATTCGATTATTTTGAAAATTATATTTGACAAAGTTGCTGTACACCCTTTTTGATTAACTTCAAAACTGAATAAATTCTTAATTATGGTGTTTGCTTTTTCCATATGTTTATTTGTCATCGCCAAATTATTGTAAACCGATTTTGTGTTCTGTTTTCTCGTGATGCGTATCCAGACAGACAAGACAAAAATTCTGAAACTATAGATTCGGCCTCTGTATCAATAATAATGACTATTACAATAAGACATTCTAAAAAATATTTAATATACCTACAAATTGGACGATTTGTTATATGTATAGATTTTTTAATGAAAATTCAAGCATATTGGAAAGTTTTTTTTTTACTTTCATTATATTTCATGTGAAATTCACTCCCTCTTGACTCTTACTAAATGAAAATAACAATTCAAAAACTTGTAGCCTAATTCTATGAAGCAAATTGAGTTTCAGTTCGAAAAAAGTTACACGTACAGTCGGGGGCGACATGTAGTATTTTGTTTATATATATTTATCTCTCCATTGCACAAAGATAGACAGAACATATTTTACATATGTAAAACCATACGCTCTCACAATTTGCTTCGTGACGCTACGTGATCTTATTACGTGTATCGACTTGGCCCCGTTTTTAAATTCCTTCTTACATTAAATAAGGATATTTTTAAATTAAATTTGTTATTTCCTTTGCGAATATACTCTAGATATTTCACATTTGAGAACGTTTATTAATTTTATTTCAAAGTAATTCTATTAAATTCTTAACTTTCCAAAGTATTATAGTTTAAATGGCGAATAACATTGGAGACAGCTATCCGTGATTATGCAAGCTATAATAATTAATTTATGTATATATGTAATTTGCTCTACATACTCCTAAAGTTAATAACGCAATACAAATAAATAAAAAAAACTAACTATCTATACGTATGTTAAAATTCTAACTCAGTCGAATCTGTACATTAAATATTTTTTTGGAAAATCTTAATTAAATGTGTAGTTATTATTAACGATACAGAGGCTGAATTTATGATTATTAAATTTTTTGTCTCTCTGTCTGTCTGGAAATGCATCACGAGAAAACCACTGGACGGATTTTAATGATATTCGGTATTTAATGATGATAGCTGGTTATTCGGGTTAACATATAGGATACTTTTTACTGCGGGAAAATATCTCATCTCTGAAAAATCTATCCTAAACGTGAAAACGTAAGTAGGGACGAACCCGAGCGGAGCGAGTCGCTAGTCTGTATATAATACAAATATCTATTTCTATACTAAAACAATTCAAAATTTCATATAAAGAATACGTTCATTTCGTTTTACGTTAAACCAAACTTAAAGGAAAATTTATAACTAAGCTACATTTCAAACAAAAATAACACAAAACTAAAGGAAATTTTATTGGAATTGCCCAATAACTTAGAAAGAACGGTCGAACACGCATAAATACATTTTATACGAATAAAGCCTTTTAGTTTAACTATTTAAGGGTGGGTTTTGTGGAAACTGCCTAGCAGTTATAATTTATTATCTGGAATATGAGCTGAGCAAGTCGTAAAATTAAAAAGGGGTTGCCTTTAGACCGGTGATTTAGAGTTGACCGAATTTTGTATGTTAGTGAGGCTAGTTGTAGCGTAATGTAACCATTGAAGATATGGAAATATTTCAGGCTTAGACAAGTTGACTTTCTACAATCATCATAGCTAATAAAAGTGTATAGAATACTAGCAGACCCGACCATGCATTGCTGTGGCACGCATATGAAAATCGTTGATTTTGCAATTAAAAAAAGAAATAATCGCGATAAAAACCATCCTAAATTTTAAGTTGGAACAAATCACAAATATTTTGAAAAACAAAATACGTTAAGATTGGATAAGTAGTTTCGGAGTTCGTTCCGGACCAACATCGTGACACTGGAATTTTATATATTAAGATATTTATAAATATATGACTTATGAAAGCGTTATGTTACGTGATCAGAATATGTCATTCGATTCGAGTTGAACTACTCTGGGGAAAGTTCGATTCTTGGACAAAGAACATTAACTTTACCCATTTATTATTTTTTTTTGTTTTACATATTTAAATACAGAGAAGTGAAATGGAGATATTTGTCATCTCATTTCTTTTTCAATCAAAACTGTAAGAGAAACATGCAGTTACACAATATAAAGTAAACGTAGTTGCAAAAACAAACAAATGAAAATATTAAGTCTAATTGTAAAACTTCTTATAGTTATTACAATATTAGTAAAACACGAACGACACGACAGTCTAAGCTGGTTCATTTGTAAGGATTTACAATTACTAGAGTTATGTAAGTTTAATGTCACTCCATTTAGTTTACGCTCATTTGGTAACGTCGTCTTTGTTTTCCGGATTTCGTTTGAAATGAAAGTTAAAATGTATGAATAATATGATATATTATATTTACTATATTGTTATTTATTGATTTACCAACTAATACTTTCTTATTTAATCCATATTTTGTGGCAAATAGGGCTGGGAGCAAAGGTAGCCTGTATCCGTCCCCAGAATTCAATTTATGTCCTTGCCAAATTTTATCAAAATCTGTTCAGCGGTTTAAGCTTGAAAACGTAACAGACCAAGTTACTTTCACATTTTTTATATTAGTATGGATTGTATATGCAAATGTATGTATGGTGTAGTAGACCAATGAATCAAAATGATTTTTTTATAGGTTTAATGTATGTCAAAAACTGCCGTAAGCTAAATTTTTAATAAATTACATCTTTGATTTCTATGAAGTATTAGTTAAATTATGTATTAAGGCAAAAAGAGAGTTTGATACTCGTTCACGCTGAAATAGCTGGGCGGATTTAGATGTAATTTAATTACAAATAGATTATGACCTGGCTAACACCAAGGCACTTAACACGTAGACTACTGTTAGGCAGCTAGGGACGAACCTAATCAAAGTAAGGGTAAGTCTACATGTATTAATCAATAGTCAATAATTTATTATTAAAAAGTGTGTATCTATTTTATCTTATAATTTGTAACAAGAGATGTAATAAAGTGCTCTGTAATTATTCCACTTCCGGTGCAAGGGCGGCGCCCTACAATTAAAACTTAGCGAGGGCGGTGCAAGTTAGAAAGTATTTCGTAGGGTCTTTTGATATCATGAACATATTTCTGACTTTATTATAAATAGGTATTAGGTACTTACGACGAAATGATTTTATATACTGCCTTCGGAGCCGGTAATGCCTTTCTCCTGGACTTACAATTTTACATCTATAACTAGCGGCTCACCGTCGCTTCGCTTGGGATCGCTTCTAGAAAAACACATAAAATCTCTCCCACAGGAAACGTGCATTTTCCTGGGATAAAAAGAAGCCTATGTGTTATTATGATGTATGAACTATATTATTGTACAGTTTCATTACAATCCATTCAGTAGTTTTTGCGTAAAAGAGTAACAAACATCCATACATCTATCTATACATCCAGATATCCAGATGTCTAGATATTCTCACAAACTTTCGCATTTATATAATATTAGTAGGATTTAAATATAAAAATAAAATATACACTGTCATTTTAGTGCAAAAAAAACATTGGGGCTTGGTTTTAATCTTTTTTATTATTTAAGGAAAAACACACAAAATCCATCTTTTATAATAAGTAAGCTACAATATGAAAATATAATTTTTTCAAATCGGACTTGCAGTTCTACAGACAACAATCTCTATTCTCTCTAAACTTTATAATACTAGTATAGATATAATGGATTCCTAACCGATTTTATTCCTAACCTATTTTATCACACTAACTAATCGTGCTAAGATACGGTAAAACACCACTAAACTCCCAGTTCCCGGCTGTTACTGAGATTGTCTTGACAGAAAAACCGAATAGAATAACTGTACTTAACCCGACTCAGGCATGGAACCCAGAACCTCCGGATCTATAACCGTAAACCAAAGTAGTATGAATACATAGAAACTAGACTAAAAATATATATAGGAAATAAACACAAATTGCTTGACACAGCAAGCTATTTGATGTTAAGTGCGTCACAACTCTTACACCAGCCAACAAACACTATTAGTGCGTGTAAACACTTAAAACGTTTTTGTAAACAGTATAAGGACTGGCGAATTGACATGAATTGTGTGTAAGATGTTCCTAATAGCTCGACGTTTGGAAGAGAACTTCACACATTCAGTGTATATAAACTAACATTGTTTATTTATATTTAGTTTATATACAACCTTATCATATTTTATCGACATCAATAAAGAAGGATGTATATAAATCAGTCTTTAACGTATTTGTCGTAAGTCGTGAAAAGGGTCATCTCATACATATTTTAAAAATTAGCACGTCTAAAACTGAAACTACTTTTTAATTCGAAAATAATTATCTCTTTAAGTAACAATTTCTCCTTAAATCTTATACTCTATACAGATATCTAGCTTCATATTTAGATTACAGCGATCTGCAAAATAATTATAATTTTTTTTGTGCTTATACAGTATACACTACTGCTTACTAGTCTCTACTGAAATAAAACAGTCTATTTCGCTTTCAGATAATGTAGTTTTACAATTGTGCATAAATTATTAGATTTGGTTTAGAAATCAGATTTCAATGATTACAAATAAACATTTCCTCTTGATTTGTATACATTAATTGTCAATAGTAACACTGACGAACCATAATTGTAGCAAAGTAATTATAGTAGGTTAAATCTATACATGTAACATGTCATTTTCTCTATCAACACTTTAAATAAGTAATGATCCAATTAGTGCACGTTAAATATAAATAAATATGTTGGGATATTAACACACACCACCATCTAGTTCCATGGTAAGCTACGAGGCCTGTGTTATGGATACCAGATAGTTGATACATTACACATATATAACTTTAAATACATACATATTATAAATATAAACACCCATGCCTGGAGTACAAACATTCGTGCTCATCACACAAATGAATGCCCCCAGCGGGACTCGAACCAGCGACCGCTGGCACAACAAGCAGGGTTACTACAAACTGAGCCAAACGTGTCGTCAAGTAAGTAACGCTTACTTTCATAAACTCAGTTCTTGACTTAATTGAGCTTTTCACATTTTTCTAATGAACATTCTAATGATATATGTATGTTTGTGTTCAGCCCTTTTCAATGTCCCACAGCTGGGGGTGGGCCTCCCTTCAATACGAGGGGGATCAGGCCATATTTCCAACACGCTGAACAAGTGTGGAGCGGACTTCACATATCTTTCGAAATCTTGCTAGGTTCTCTCAGCAGTTATGCAGGTTTCCTTACGATTTTTTCCTTCACCGTTAAGACATTCTAATGATATAAACATTTTATTTGTCAAAAATGACGTAGTAGTAAAGTATACTTTAACTCGAAATAATTATGAGATTTAAAAGTATCCTTAAAAATTTCATTAATCACTACCTTTTATTTTAAAACATATCCATATATCTACCTGGATCCATATGTCTACCTAAAATAAGCTGCGTTTTCATCTAAGCTAAACAGTGACATATGGGAGTCGTATCCACGATCTCTGACTTGGAAACTAACACTTTCAACTTACCACCATGCTATGGGATATCTTCCTATACAACGTTAAAGAGCCATGAAAACAGCATAAATAGGCCAATTATTTCATCTATAACTTAAATTGTAGCAAATCGAACAACTCCTGTAATTGAGCTCGCGTGTTCTCGCGGGGCATTAAACTTTCAGTACTGACGTGAACGACGTGATGATTTAATAATGATATCGGCTGGAAATAGAATTATATTTCCACTAACAAGTATGTCACGTTCTTTGGTTTAAAATAAAAATGATACCTCACGGACCCGTAATAAATGAAATCAAATCAAAATACACCTAATCCAAATAGACTTTTAAAAGCACTTTTGTATAGTAAATTATTACATGTTTAAATTAAAAACAAATATCGGTATGGTCATAGCAGCAATGTGGAATTACTATTTTCTTCATACAATTAAAAATACAATTCTTGTATATTATTGAATATTCGCGTTTTTAATCACTCTTTAAATACATCTTTTTCGAATTTCTTTCAAGAAGTAATATAACTGGTCATGGAAAAAACCTCCTGCTTACAAATTAGAAGTATTATATATATATATATATATATATATATATATATATATATATATATATATATATATGTGTGTGTGTGTATATATATATACTCGTACATATTTGTGCCTACAGTTAGTATGTAAGTCCGTGTATCTATGAGCAGCTTGGAAGGCAGTTCTACTGAAGAGCTTATAGACAACCTAAGTCTCTTTTAAACTACAAGCTTTGTCCTTTTATCGCGTTTTGAACTGATCGTTTAATTTATGAGTATGATTTGCTGGCAGTTCACATTACCTACTATTATATATGTGAAAAATATTATGTCTGTTTGTTCCACGCTACGACTCGACAAAAATGCATGATATTTATAATATTGATCAACTATGATGTAAAGTAATACATGGACGGTGGTAGCTTAGCGGTAACGTGTTCGCTTGGAAAACCGAGTGAAACAGGTTCAAATCCGTCTCGCACTTCTGATATTTTCATGTGCGAATCATTTCCATCATGATTACAACTTATCGTACGGTGAAGGAAAACATCGTGAGGAAACCTGCATGTCTGAGAACCTAGTAAGTTTTAGAAAGAAATGTGAAGTCCGCCAACCTACACTTGCCCAGCACGGTGGAATATGGCCTCATCCTTCTTTTATTAAAGAGCCTCTCTCTTTAATACGAGAGGGATCAGGCCATCAGGCCGTGCTCAGTAGTGGGACGTTAAAAAAGGGCTCAATACTTCACCTAATATGTTACTATTAATATTAAAATTTGTGTCCTTTAGAGTATAATATTATCATTAATATTTCAATTCTAATAATAAATTATAATTAATTATTTACAGTTATAATATATAATTATTAATCAAAAGCTTTAAACAAGCAAAGCTAGCGTAAACAAACATACACTGATATATCGACATTCAATTAATTTCGACTGTTTTCATAATGTTTACAGAACGCTATTTATATTAGACATGTGATATATTTTGAACATTGTTTTGGGGTTGATTTGGATTTATTTGGTTTAATTTGTTCGTATATTTATATAACACTAGCTTCTGAATGCGATTTCAATCGCGTGTGTATTTTGGATTATTACAAAATTATTGAATTTTCTTTATACATAACACTAGCAAGCCACCCTTGCTCCGTTTTGGATTCGTCCCTAGTTACGTTTTCACGTAGTATAGATTTCTCAGAGATAGATATTTTCCGGCTGTAAAAAGTATCATATATCTTAACCCGGATAACCAGCTATTATCACACCAAATTTCATCAAAATCTGGTCAGTGGTTTTCTCGCGACGCGTTTCCAGACAGACAGACAAAAATTCTAAAAACTATAGATTCGACCTCTGTAACGATAATAATTACTATTTCAATAAGATTTTCCAAAAAATATTTAGTGTACAAATTCGACTCAGTTAGAATTTTGTTATATGTATAGATGTAATATACGCCTCTATTAGTCAAACATTACTAAGAGACTACTCTACGTATTATTCTAGGTCATAGTCTATATATTAGTCTCATATACTATATTTCATCAAAACCCATCCAGCTTTTTCAGCCTGAAAGAGTAACAAACACACATACACTCAAATATATAATAGTATAAAACAGTAATGTGCTACATGGGCAAAATAAAAAAATAAGTATACTCATATTTAACAAGTCGGTTAAGCCCGTAAAAGCAAACAAAGCCCATAGTTTCACCAGATGAAGCATAGCACGAAGCAATACACTTTACTCGCGCCATAAGTTTGCACGCGAGAATATCGTTTATGTGGTCGACGATGGCAGGAATTTTTTCACTACATTTAACTTTGAATATGGGTAGGGTCAGTAGAAAAAATAGTTTGGATAGCTTAGAATATACTAACAGTACTTACTATTAATTTTCACGGTTTTTTTTCATGACGTTTTGCTGTCAAACTTGACATTGACGAAATATTCTGTGCTCAATTGAAACACCTAAAACAACATAATAAAGAATCGAATTGAATTGAAAGTGTTTAGACATGTGTCTTATATTTATTTTTATACAATGCAGCTTGAATATAAATTATCATGTATTTACATAAAGATATTTAAATAATGGCTCAAATTTAAACCAACCAAGCGTATTTTACTTACTTGAATAACAGCGCTATCGTTTCTTTAATATTAACGTACAGAAAAACGTATCAGCAAAAAATCAACGAAGCGTAGTTACTTTTCCCTGTGCGTTTGTTACTTCTTTACTCTGGCTTCTTAGCCCGGCTGGACCGATTTGGATAAAATTTAGAAAGACTAGAATAAGGCTTAGATAGAGATTAAGGTGTTAAAATCTTACTAGGGACGCATGATAGCGCAGCCAGAATAAATCGCTAGTACCCAATAAAAAAGCGTGAATATTTATTATATAGCAATATTAATTTTATTTTATTTCTCACAAAACTTTTTATGCTGCCATTACACCACACGTCACCCGACCCGAGCGCCCTCCCTACCGAGCCATATTACACGGTCGGGCGCGCTTCTCTACGCCGATACTGATGTGATTTACATTCACTTTCATTATCGCTCGCCTTCCATTTACTTTCGAGTCGCATCTCATTTGACACAAATTTAGGGTCTCATATACACGTGTATACATACACTGTAATACCAGGCCTGAAGGCTGGAAGCCGATCAATTTGTAATATATTTGATTTAAATTTTCTTTGAAATTCTGTATTTTCTTCCTTCCTTATAGAGCGTAACTAGCTACTCACCCTCACTCTGCTCGGATTTGTCCCTAGATACGTTTTAACGTTTAGTATAGATTTTTCAGGGATGAAATATTTTCCCGCAGTAAAAATCCCAATGGTTTTTTTTGTGATGGGTTCCCAGACAGACAGACAGACAGACAGACAAAAATTCTAAAAACTATAGATTCGGTCTCTGTATCGATAATAATGACTATAAGATTCAATAAGATTTTCCAAAAAATATTTAATGTTACAGATTCGACTGAGTTAGAATTTTTTATACTCGTATGTATAACGGATAAAGATATAGCGTGATTTTGTTAACTTTCCTATAATATGAGAACCAATAGTTTGATCTCACATGATTCTTTTTTTATATAGAAATACGTTATTTTGTCAAGTATTATCGATGTAAATTAGTTTATTGGAATCTTACATTAGAAATAGAGTAGGTGATATTCTTCAATCTTCTACGAAAAAAAAAGATTGTATTAAAATTGAAAATTGAAGCATTATGTTAGAGGAAATATGTTCCATATATTTTTTAATTTTCTATTCATATAGGATTGTAGAATGTCACGTTTTCTAGAGCTCCAGTATGTTAAAATGTAAAAATTATGTTAATACTAGCGGTTCACTCTCGCTTCACTCGGGTTCACCTCAAGAAAAAAAATCTATCCCATGAGAAATGTACATTTTTCTATGTGCTATTCCAGACTATAATCTCTCTCTATGCCAAATTTAATACAGAACTGTTCAGCCATTCTGGCGTGATTGAGTAACAAAAATTCATCCATACATCTAAACTTTCCCATTTATAATATTAATAAGACTATACGAGTATAATTAAATATGTATTTAAATTATAAAAGTAGTTATATCTGTTTAGGGAAAACTATGGAAGCGACATAAAATAGAAAATAGATTAAATTAAAGAGTCTATCCTCGGGAAGATTTAAGTGTCGGTTCCATCAAGCCGGCAAATGAGTTGGTAACCGCGTTAGCGGCTGTCTGCGATGACCCGCTCCTTGTTATTGTGTCTACTGTTACATAAATAGCCGCATTTTATATATATACTAGGTACGTTTTAAATTAAAATAGATATAGTATGTTATCCTTAAGAGATAGACATATGCCATCGAGGACTTTTCGGTAGACCTATATAAGATACATAATTCCACCATACATTATTTTGTTAAATCTCAAAGTGTAATCTCAAAGTGTTTTCGTTGAAAGCTCCCAGACGTCTTATTTTTTTTCGACACCTCCAACAAATATCGTTATATTTTAGGCAATGTATACAAAAACTTAACAAATTATATACTAAAACCTTCCTCTGGAATAACTCTATCTATTAAAAAAACCGCATTAAAATCCGTTGCGTAGTTTTAAAGATTTAAGCATACACAGGGATATAGGGACAGAGAAAGCGACTTTGTTTTATACTATGTAGTGATAAAGCATATAGTTTCTTAATAAATATTATTAGAATATATATAAGCTGTTATATGATATATTAAACTGGTTAAGAGTGAGTCGAACTTTATTATATAAATGTGTTATTTTTTACTAAATGACAATATATGTATTTTGAGTAGTGTATTTATTGTTATTTCATTTACGATTTGTACCAGAATCATGCTAAATACACTTCTAAAACTTCATTTAAATTTCTAATTTAACGTTAAAATCGTTGTTATTAGTATAAATATTTTGTTATTATATATGTAAATCTTGGAGAAGAAGAAGATGAAGATATAAGAAAAAAGAAGAAAGAAAAGAACATAAGCTCATTGATGTGAAATTGACTCTAGTAGGGAGTCCGTTTCTTACGCGACTCCCTAATCGAGTCAGGTTGACTTCTTTGAGGCTTTCTCTACGTTGAAGAAGAGTGAAG
The DNA here is from genome assembly GCA_921882275.1 of Brenthis ino. Lineage (NCBI taxonomy): Eukaryota > Metazoa > Arthropoda > Insecta > Lepidoptera > Nymphalidae > Brenthis > Brenthis ino. The sequence continues at coordinate 23,165,412 of OV170222.1, read as the reverse complement.
AGAAGTGAGAAGATAAACGTCAAGATTGATATAAAAATAAAAATAATTTTATAATCCATACCAATATACAGAAAATATTGTAAAGCTATTATTCTTAACAGTGTGCTAGTTATACGCGAATATTTGATTTTAAATAAAACTTTCACTGTTCGGATTTTCCTTCCTCTATCTCTCCCGTGACCATGGTTGTTGTATTGATTGTTGTATGGAAAGCATTTGAAACGTCGGAAACCAGATAAAAAAATCTGCGAAAAAATCCGAAAGATAGTTTTATTCAAAATTAATTACTAATCATATTATTTTTAAAAGATTACTATTTAACTAAAAAGTTATTCATATAGTCATTTCAAAATTAAGTATTATTAAGGATATGAATCCCTTAATGATGTGAATATATATATACCGTTCTAATGAGAACCTCTTCGTTTTACAAGTTGATAAAATAATCAAAATCTCAAAAAATAAAAATAAAGAGCTCTATTTAAAAAAAAATTACAAATTTTTTGATTGTTCTTTCACACAGCAACGAAATAATACATCGTGATTTTTTTGCATGGAAAAATTTGTTGCGTACAGAGCATGCAGCAGTGTTAACTTAGGAATGCGCTCGCTTGGAAAACCTAGTGAACCGAATTCGAACCCAGTATCTTGCGTTCATAATATTTTCATGTACAAAACATGTTCAACGTGATTACCACTTTTATTATGGTGAAGGAAAACATCGTTAGAAAACCTACATGTGTGAGGCAATATTAATTATGTTCTCAAAAAACATGTGGAGTCCACCAACCCGCATTTGGCCAGCGTGGTGGGCTACCTGATCCCCGTCCATTGAAGGTAGGGGTTGTGACAACGATAAAAGGGGTGAGGTGAATTATTATATTACTATTAGTAATTATAATAATAATTCACCCCCTTATCACCTTAAAGTGACTTTTTTTTACATATTAGTATACTCTTACAATGCAGTTTTTGTATTTTTTCTCAAAAATGAGATATTTTCTCGCGGTAAAAAATATCCTATATGTTGACCCGGATAACCAGCTATCACCATACCAAATTTCATCAAAATTCCTCCAGTGGGTTTTCTGTGATGCGGTAACAGACAGACAGATAGATAGACAGACACACAAAAAAACTATAAACTATAGATTCGAGCTCTGTATCGTGTTATATAAATAATGTTTATTTCAATAAGATTTTCCAGAAAAAATATCTAGTGTACAGATTCGGCTTAGTTACAATTTTATTATATGTACGAGTATAGATTGCCGTAGGCCGACGACACATTTTTCTCAGTGTATAATGACACTTCTGGCTGTGCCAGCGGTCGCGGGTTCGAGTCCCGCTGGGAGTATTCATTTATGTGATGAACACGAATGTTTGTACTCTAGTCATGAGTGTTTATATTTATAATATGTATGTATTTAAAAGTTATATATGTGTAGTGTATCAACTATCTGGTATCCATAACACAGGCCTCGTAGCTTACCATGGAACTAGATGGTGATGTGTGTTAATGTCCTAACATTTATTTATAGGCTACTTATATAACATGGTTAATAGACGCATATGGCCTCTTTAGATTCTAAGCGAAATGAGTCGTCAGCGCTGTATAAAATCTCATATTTCATATCTATCCATTTAGTTAATCCCTCGGCTTGCCCCGACGTAAATAACCAACGTACAAATTAAATTTTATTACGGTTACGTATAATTAAAGTTAATTGGGATATATTTTTATCGTGTACTTTATTACGCGGTTGAGTTCATTTATTTATCCATTGGTTCTAACGAAATGTAAATAAATTATGTACCCAATTTTTAAGAATTCTAAATAACTTTAATATATTAATAACTCAAAAAACCTAGTTTTGTTTGTCAGGTTTTGACTTCTTTTGGCACGTTTGGAAAAAAATAAAAAGGAGTGTAAAATTTTTACGATGCGAGCGCACACCGACAGGCAAAAAGCGACATGATGAAGTTAGCTGATAATTGTTAATTGTCTCTCCGGTTCCCTTGAAAACTCATAAATGATTCAAAATAGTTTTTCAAATATTAATAAATCTGTTGCACGTGTTTTATATCAGTGGAGATAAAAAAAATATTTTTATTAATTTATCATTTCTTGTACAAACAGAGAGTTGTGACATACGGGATGAAATCTTTAGCTATTTTTGTTCTGTTACGACAAAGAAGTATAACTTCTTACGTGCGTACATAAGTACCTACACACGTATATTTTTTTTTGTTACTTAATATTTTATGTCAATTCATAAGAAAATACACAAAAATGTTCAAAAATACATTTTCAGGTCTTGATTTGAAATTTCTTGATTATGATGATTGCAAACCTGAACATAAATTACCACGTACGGGCATCGAACTCCATCCTCTTGTACTATGTTAAAATTAGTGCCAGTCAAACCCATTCCACTAGGCCAAACGAAATAAAAGAATGTGCATTTGAAATTATTTTTGTGAACAAACTTTATTTCTTTTTAATTATTATAAGAAGACTGCTAAGAAACGACGTCACTTAATTGTCCCGCGAAAGCCGCCCTCTTATTATTTAGACCTAATGAGGTCGCTGGGGCATAGAGATTATTGTTCAAATTAAAATGAAACTGAGTGTTATTATATTCAATGCAAAATTAAAATCAAAATAAAAAAAAATCTCATCAAATTCTAATATACATTACTTCATTAAATTCTGATGTACTTCTTGACCTAGGTGTTCATGACTAAGGAGATCAGGTCTTCTGTTTTAGAGGTTGCGAATTCGATTCTTAGACAAAAAATTGATAGATTTATCGCTTTAAAAGTATCCTGTATGTTGACCCGGATAACCAGCAATTATCATACCACATTTCATCAAAATCTGTCCAGTGGTTTTCTCGTGATACGTTTCCAGATAGTTCCGATTATTAATAACTTATGGCAAGTGAGATAGTCTGCGGCAACGGCAATATTCTGAGATATTTAAGAAAACAATATCCCCAATACATATTTTGTATTTATTCTACACACATAGTGGGTAGGCACTGTCTGTAACAAATATATAACGCCTGTGAGACCCTTAAAACCTTAGTCTCTCCCATGACAATGATTGCTGTAAAGCATTCGAAACGTCGGGAACGAAAAATCTAAATAAATCCGCGAAATAATCCGAAAATATAGTTTTATTTAAAATGTCAAGGATTCGCGTAAATCTAAGAAAGTACTACATATATATTTTTTTAGTTTTGCAACAGAAAATTGACATAATTTTAAATACTTAGCATTAAACCACCATATTAATTAATTGACACTATGACATGACGTGACTCAAAATCTCTTTAAAATTCTACTTTTATTTTTAAATAAAGCAGAATATTTCCCATAAAATCTTTTCCGATTATTAAAAACTAATGAAGTCACTTGAGACTGAGAATATTTAAAAATGGCAAAGATATTAATATATAGGGTCTCTATCTACATCCAGTGTCGTGATCGAAGCGGCTTTAGACGGAACATAATTTACTTAGAATTAAGCTGCTTATGTCTAAACTGGAATGGCGACTCATTAAAATTGACTTCTGCAAAGACTGAATGTAAGTAAGAACATTTATTTTACATATAACCTTATGTTTTTTGAATGTGTCAGTTCATATTATTTGTTATTTTAGGACTCGTACAGAATTGGATCAATTCTTGCCTGCAAATACTACATAATATGTTTATTCATACTAAATTGTATATTATATTCCTCTTGAACGTTTGGGTCATTACCCACAAGCCATTTCTCTATTTTGACAAACTGTAAATCAAAATATACTTTATTGATATGGACTTTTTTTAAGTACTTTATAATAGTTTTACAATAATTCATCAGTAGTCCTGTTTCATAAAAAAATCACCCTAAATATATTGTATATTTGGAATAAGTAAACCATTTTTTAAACAAAAATATAAACGATATTTTACTAACAGTTTAAGCCAAAGCTTTACAATGATCATTTTGTGCTTATCCTACATGAGCACCAACTAAAATTAATCTCCTTTTACACGAGTATGTAGTTACGACGTAAGAGGCAGAAAACTTAATAGTAATTTTGGGCTGACCAGTCTAAGGCTTCGAAATTCATGAGCAATAACTGTAAACCTATCCACGAATTAATTTGAAACGGAGCAGTTAATTTAGTAAATATATAACATTTTTCGATCTACTTTATATTTATAACACAGATTTGGATGAAATTTAGCACACAGATAAGCTACTGTTTTAATAAAATTTGCAAAAATGTGGCGCTGCCTTTATTTAATCTATACAAATAAATAAAATTAAAGTATATTTTTGTAATTTTAAAAATTAGAGCTTTTTACTTAATACATATGAAAGTATATATGTTTGTTATAAGAAAAAACAATGTTTAAGTTTTTGTCTGTCTGTTCCGGCTCATCCGAATTGGGTGGACCAATTTTAACGAGACTTTTATTGGCAGATACCTGATGCTATAAGGAATAGCTTAGACTACTTTTATATTAGAACAAGAATTACAGTTCCGCGGAAAAAAATCAAATTCAATAAAAATTGTGGACAATATCCTAGAGATGCACCCGAGAGAAGCGTGAATAAGTTGCTAGTATTATAATATTTATAAATATAAAAGCTACCTAGGAACGCGAACGGAGCCAGGGTAAATCACTAGTGAAGTATATACTTTAACATCAAAAACCATATTAGTTTGTTATTAATTTATAATATTAACACAGGGTACAGATGTGTAAAGCGTGGCGAAATTGGAAATCAAGAGAAATCCATTGGGAAATTACGCGCCTCTGTAAGCGACGCCAGTTTATTTTATATTATTGTATAAGAGACGGCCTTTGTTTTTCATTCGAATGTTAAAATTATGTTACATACTGTATAGTGTGGTATAGAAGATTTCTATTTTCATTTAAAATTGTTTCTGGCCAATATCAAGAAGTTGGTACTCGATTTTGTTATGTTTTTGTATGAATATTACGAGATTTACTGATTGTAAACTGAAATAATACTTTTCTAAATTGCTAAGTTATAATACTAAGACTAGCTTACGAGAAAACCGACAGGTATTTTTTTAAATATGTCCACAATAAGTGCAATTTTTTAAATAAATAAATCGTATTGCACAGGGACTGTCTATGATAAATTTCCTGAAAAAAACTATATTTAAATAATTAGCCATTAACACATAGCGCCATCTACATAGTCCCATGGTAAACCACGAGGCTTGTGTTATGGATACCACACAGTGGACACCCTACACATATATAACTTTAAATACATACATATTATAAATATAAACACCCATGACTGGAATACAAACATTCGTGCTCATCACACAAATAAATGCCCCCAGCGGGATTCGATCCCGCGACCGCTGGCACAGCAAGTAGGGTCACTACAAACTGAGCCAAACGTGTCGTCAAATAATATTAGGTATACCATTGAATTTAAAGTTACATGCAATATAACTGAACACGTAAAGTCATAAATAATAACCACGAAAACGTAAGAAAACATAAATTTTTCCTAGTTATGATCCGGTCTTGATATCTTTTATGCATTTTTTACTCCGGCACGTCGACTTGAACTCTACCCATCTCTATATTCATAACATGTTATTTCCTTCGACTCATACATAAATAAATCAAACCAATGAAAGTTGTAAACTTTGCTATAACATAAATTTGCGGTGTAGTAAAACAATAAAACAATGGATATTTCTATGATACCCGAGGGACTTGAAGCCAATCGAGCGTCTAAACAGTATAAAATTGAAAAATTATTTACAAAGTACTTATATCGGAGGGAGGTTTACAAGCTTTACTGTACGATAGACAGACGATAAATAGGTCTACACGAATATTTCGATTATATTAAGTATAAATAGTTATAAATATCAAATGTTTATTTCAATCAATATTTACTTCTTTTTTCATTTTTGTTGTTGTTTCAAACAAATTAATTTAAGAACATTTGATTGATCTGTTATTAGGGTTTGCTATTTACGTAATTATATATTATGTATACGTAAGGAGACTAAAAGATATAGTATTTTTAAAAATATACACTAAATTAGTTTAATTACGTCTGTAATCAGCCCTTTTTAAAACTCTTACTGACTTTAACAGAGACCACTTTTGACAATAAGACATTCTTCTGAGAAGGATATCGAAAGTGAAACCACATTTTAAGATTATGATATCCTATTACTAAATAAAAGATTTATGTGAATGCGACCCTTGGGTTACATAGCTCCAGCTTCACACGCTTGCCGCTTACCAAAGTGAGCGCGTTTACACAAGTTATATCAAATTATAAATATATATAATGCTTCAATTTTTAGTACGCTCATTGTGACAAAATCTGTTTCAGTACAAAATCCCTAAAAAAGAAGAGATAGCGGAACAACAGCAACAAGAACCTGACAACCCTCTGATGAGGAAGAAGAAGACTCCCGAGGAGTTGGCAGCTGAGGCAGAGCTTGAAGACCAGGACGAGTTCACTAGTCAGTATTTACATTACTTTGATATTTAAAAAAAATCTAGACGAGAAAGTTAGAAAGATTTCGAAGTGTGAGGTCCAAATAAAATTCATTGGAGAAGGATTCCATAAAATTTAGAATTTTGGAAAGAACGTTTACTTACAATGAAGGTTAAATCGCAATCAGTTATATTTTTTTTAAATAAAGAAACAATTTTTAATATAATTAAAATATTACTTTTCAGAATTGAAAAACACCATAGAAACGCAAGTGAACGAACTGAAGTCGCAGATCGAGAGCAAGTGCGTGATGCAGTGAGCTCATCGGAGCGGATACATGATGTCGCTGTACAAGCCATTGTTACATTGTTACCCCCACACAGAGTACAGAGCCATACAAGTTAAATATTTTGTTCAAAATCATTCGCGCTCAAACATAGTAGGAACCAAATTCTAAATTTCGGAAAGTAGTTGGCTAGAGGCGCGTTGGTGCTTGGTAATAAGCAATAATATTTTTATACACATTTGGAGCGGCAAAACTACCGATTACAACGTTAGGTCAAAAAGTCATCGTTGAACCGGGCGGTCGCAGTAGTGGCACTTGTTGTTGAACGTACACGGAAACGACTGCGCGTTCGGAGGCGTCAGCACGCGTGTAGCAGTCTGTCCTCTTCGTTACATTCAAATAACAATGTATTCATTTGTTTTCATCCAAATTCCACTCAGCTTGATGTTTGTTCGCTTTCGCTGTCACTATGAGATCCAAACTTTTGCCTCTAAATCTTTTGCATGCGTGCTTATGCAGAGACGTGTATTATGTTTAGGTGTACATACCTTAATCGACCTAGCCTTAATGTCCACATCGAATATAGGTACAATATTGTTAATGTCGCGATCGCGATCATTTCGTTCGTGCATGTCTAGTGTAAGATGTTCGACTAAATGTAACGTAGTATAACCTCGTTGTGTTACCGTTGAGCGTTCAATCGTTGAATCAAGTTAGCGTACTAGTAGTTGACGCAATTCTAATGTTTTATCGATGTTTTATGCTTAGGATTAAAGTGAGTTTGATCAATCCTTCGAGCGATTAACGTTACGGTGTCGAGTTTGTATCCGCGGAGACATAGGGAAAGTAGACGACAGCGCTCTCCAGTCGAAGAGATCGGGAGATGCACCGAGGCGGATCTGTCAAGCGTTTAGGGCTAATGGTTCGGAAGTTTGACTCAACGTATTAAGCTGCAAATGCAAAAGATTTGTTATCGTCAAAAGCTGTGATATATAAATAAAATAAACTAACGCTGTGCGCCCAATGCGGCTCGTCCGCTCGCGCTACATACTCACTTAGCTTCTTGGTATCTCTTTAAATCTTTCACTGACTTCAATCTCATCTAAGATCGACTCGACTTCACTCGGATTTACGATCGTCCGCACTTTCTGCTCGTAGTAGTTTACTATACGATACTCCCATGGAATCAGCACATCATGTATTTTAATGGTTTCAACTTCATTCGATATAACCTTATATCCGCTTGGTCCTTGGCGCAGAGTTGTCCCATCGCGTAATAATCAATATTCACAATGTAAATATTACAGATCAAACAGACACTTTCAGATTTATTAAAGAAGCTGATCTATTTTCTGATATTTAAGGTTCAAAATATTTTCCCGCACTGTACTATTCATAAATATTTTCATAGCTTCTATAGACTTAACTTCAGCACTAGTGGCCATAGTCTAAACTGATGGGCACCTTCGAGCAAGGCGTCAAGCCCGTCCTTCTGAACTTCACATTAATGTAAGGTATAACATAATTTTCACAGTGTACGTGTGTCTAGGCTAGGTTTATCATGTATTGTATTACGGTAATAGTTCTATGTATATGCATGGCAATTCTAGCTAACCTGTTGTTCGTAGTCGATACAATAATAGCGTTAAGATCTTGGACCTGTATGTATCTATTGATATAATTTCACAAGACCAAAAGTTTCTCTTATTCTACACCTGTAATAGCTGTAGCCTTTCGTCTCCACTTTGGATTTATTTTATTTTGCTCTCACATAATGTTAAAGTAAAATAAAATAAAAAATATCGCTATCCCTAGATTCTATCTATTTCTCTTTCTATCTATCGTAGATCTTACTATAATCTTCGTTGTTGACTCTCACGTAGTAATAGTGTATTAGAAAAGTTATTTTGGTACGTAGCGAGGTTTAGACGTAACTAAACTTGAATAAACCCGCTAATTGTCACTAATTTAAAATGAAGCGTTATTCATATTGTAATATGCATGGTTGCGAGGCTCTTGTGCGTGCGGTGTCGTTTTCTCTCTATTGATCTACTTTATTTTGTTTCAATACCTATGTAGGCGCTTCGAAGCTCTTGTTTACATGTAAGCTTTCGGTGTTCGATGTATAGTGTTACGAATTCCACTGTAATTATAAAATATAATGTATAAGTATTAAAACGTTGCTTAAGTGCAAATTTTTGAAGGAATTTGGGTGATATCAAATAAATCGAATCATTTTGTTCTACTCAATTGTAAGGTTTGTGAATATCTTTGATGCTTGTTGCATCGATGTTAATGTTGTTTGTTTAATATAATATATATCGTATATAAAATCTAATGAAATTGTCTTAACTGCTAGTCTTTAATTAGAGATCACATCGCAAAAATTATTCCACCAATTCTATTTCATTTATAATAAATTGTAATAAATTTACAAAGAGGTTTATACAAGGTAGATACGTAGTCTAGTGATAATTGTAAATTATTTAATAAACAAACGATCGCACTATCCAACACAGCAGTAGAATATTTTTAAGCTCCTTCACGACTGACCAATTTCTGAAATTTCTCCTTAATCAGTTGATGAATTAATCTTATGACTTTCGCACTCAGGGTATTGTATTATACTATTTTGTAATATATTCAGTTAGATTGTTTAGAAGGTATCTATGACTTTTTGGCCTGCGATGGCATACAAAATTCTATCCTCTCCTCGTATTTGTTGACTATCTTATCAAGTATTGACTGAAACATCGTTGTAGGATGTTGATGGTTATTGTTGTGACGCAATGGTAAATTATTTACCAAAAATTAAGTAATGTATGTGTGTTTGTATGTGTATCTTTTATAGTTACATGTTTTGATGTGTGTATACGTATTAATGGATGTGTATAAGATTTGAATGTATGGATGAGTCTAATAGACAGTGTGTACGTGTGTGATATTACATTGGACATTTTACAGACTATGTATTTTTGAATAGAAAAATTATAATAATATTAATTGTATTACATAATTTCTTATATTGGAGATAAAATTTAAACGTTTTGATTGTTGTACTATTGCGTCACGACAATAGGAGCTGATTATGATTTGACAAATCTAAACGCATTTTATACATTGTTGAATATTTTTCCAAAATAGCGTATTTTTATGCACTAGGTCGTAGGACACACGCGATAACTTTGCTACGTTAAAATTTGATAAAATTTTTGATACATTTTGGTAAACGAGAAAATTATAAATAGTTAATAAATTTATGACCGATAAATTAATGACAACTAAATATATGACCGATAAAAATTAAATCAATCGAACATTAAAAAATTATCAAATTTTAATCAGCAAATGTATCTCACAAGTCTGATCCAGATGTCCAATTACTGAGAACAAGTATTTTTAGCACCTTAGGTTAAAATACATTCAAATACTTCTATAAACTTTAAAAAAGTATGGAGAATGGATAATTTGAAACATCCTGTAGGTTGGTTTGACAGCTCAGTGCGGGCGTCGGGATCAGAGTTGCAGTATAAACAGCTACAGAGACAAATAGGGACAACGACACATCACACCACAAGAGCTTCACACAGTATTATCTGATTGTTATAAATATTTTAGACTTTTCCGAATAGTATAGATTTCATTTTGATAACAAAGAACTGACGTTAAGTGCCACAAGTTGTTGCGCTTTGAATTTTACATATTTTTTAAAACAAAATCTTTTCTATATTGTACGTGAAAGTCTAGTTTTCATTTATTTCGATCTAAAATACAACGAAGCGCAGTCGAGGAAAATCGATAACAACAATCGAATCTGTTTAGTATCTTTAATTGGTCGAATAAATCGATAATTCCTCGATCGTATTCGTTTGTTTTATAGGATAGTGATATGGAATAACACATTTAGTGCGTTAGCTTTTAATATTAGTGACATCTAGTGTTAAAATTGCAATTTACCGAAATTAAAATGTAAAGAGTGAACCCATGAAGGTTCATGTTGTATTGTTATTAAAGAGAAAGTTTAAAGTTATCCGATAACATTTAAATTAGAATTACGAGGGAATGAAAGTTTATTGTTGACAATGTTTTTAGGTATTAATCGGATTGAGCTTTCGTGGAGTTGTTACTGTTCGTTCCGTTTGCGTCGGCTCGCGGCTGTATACCGTCTGACTTTATGTTTCCGGTCTCTCACTCAGTAGGATGTAGGCTTTCTCGCTGCTAATAATTTACGTCTTGTTGCAAAGCATTGTTAAATTTATTTATGGGTCCTTATTAGTTATGTATAAAAGTTTAGAGGTGGCCATTTTCATATTAACTTTACTGTGAGTGTGAAAGTGGTTATTCTACCATGTTGTTAAATAATAAATAACATTGTACCACCAAACGTTTTGTTTTATTTAAACCCAACTGTGATAATGTTTCCTGCCACCATTTCGTGTCACCTCTATTGCAGATTATAATCAGATTAAAGATAATTCCTATTTAGGTTACATGCGAAGACATTTTTTAACTAAAAGATATATTTATGTAACATAGAGCATGTAAAAAATAGTCCATTGTAATTTATAAAAAAAACTTTATTTATAAAATTTATTATATCATATTACTCTAAAATAAACATACATTTACCTGCTAACAGCATAACATTATTATATTTTATTTACAGAATATACATTTATATTTAACTAACCAATAAATACAGTACATAGAGAGCTTCCATTTTACATTTTACTCATTGGACTTTATTTCTTAATATAAAACTTACTCTAAAATTGTAATAGCGGACCAAAATTTATTAACATTTTTATTCAAATCAGACAATAATGACAAGATATCTTGTAAAGTGGACTTAAGTAAACCCGAATGAGACTTTTCAACTATATCTATTGTGGCGCTGTCGTCTGATAACTTAGTTTTTAGCACAATACCTTCTTCTGATTCATCTTCTTCATAATCTGTGTCTTTGTCTTGTATCTCTAAAGGCATTTCGCTTATTTTCTCCAATTTGTGTAAAATTTTACCAAGTTTAAATGATTCTTTACTATCTTCATTTATTTCGTTTTCTGATGATTCATCTTCATATTTTTTTAAAATTTGTCTGTCTGTGATACTTCTACGCTTTCTAATTGACTTGTCACGGTGTTCATCACTTTTTTCTGTCTTAAGTACATTGTTATTTAACATTTTCATTTCGGCATCTTTTGATTTAGATAAATCAATGGCTTTTGAATTTCTTTTGGATTTTAATTTTAAATTTCTTTTAAAATTTCTAGGTCTTTTAGATTTATCCTGTGTTAGGGATGCTATACTACTTTTTATAGTTGATAGATGACTTTTAGTAATTCCTGATAGTCTGCTAAATATATTGCCGTCATTTTCATCATTATTGTAGGATTTCACATTATTTCTTCTTAAATGCTTAGTCCATTTATTTTTTTCATATGCATCACGCCTAACTCGATTCAAGTTATTATTATTTTCAGAATTAGTTCTAAATATTCTTCGGATATTTCTTAAATCCTTGTTAATGCTATCAACTCTTTCTTTAAGAGCTTTGTCTTTTATTATGTCATAATCTACAGATAGTTCTTCCGATAAATCAAAATCATTACTTACATCCAGTGAACGTTTAGTTTTGATAAAATTACTTTCAGCCTTATTGTGTTTATTTTTTAATATACTTTCTTGTTTACTTTCGCTGTCTTCGAAGCAAGCTTCAACTTGTGTGTTGGCGAGAACCCAAAAGCCAAAGGATTTTGGAGGTAAATTCAGAAGTAGAGTTTTGTATGGACGAACTCGTTTAACGACTGGACGAATGTCACCTTCATAATACATAGCGCGGTTATTTACTACGATATTGCTACAAAAAAATGACAGATTATAACTATTAAAAAAATGTTGATAAAATAAGTTTATATCTAATATTACATTTAATAATATTTATCAATTTTTTATATTATAACCAGTCGTAAGTAAATCTGTATAAAAACTATGCAAAGATAAAACAGTTCAGTTCAGTTTTTTAAATTTTTTGTTTAGTAGAATTCTATTGATGAATTCTAGTGTTATCAATTAAAAAATGATTATGATCAAACCAGTTTTAAATTCTAAATAACACGTACCCGCTATGATCATGTCCCAAAATAAACTGCATGATATCACCACCTTCTTCTTTCTTGCTCAATTTAATTGAAAATCTCGCCGGCTCTTCATCCATGTTCACACCATATAACGTTATAGCACCGGATACTGGTTTATGTCTTAGAGAGGTGCAGTGTGCGAATATTATAGATTGAGAGGAATCAATATCAACATTAAGAACTTTTTCTCCGACTAGATTTTTGAAGAGTAACGCCATATAAAAACTCTAAAACAATTGTCTTTGTTTCATACTCGATTTACATACATTTTCTTAATAAATCTATACTATAATAAAACTGTAGAAGTCGAATGTCTGTACATAGAAAAAAATGCTAATAACCGAGTGAGGGGGATGTAAGAAGAGAAATAGAACAAATCCGGATTTTTTTCAATTTTTTTGTTTCTCTGTCTGTTAGTCTGTTTGTACGGACTAATCTCCGTATCTATTGGACCGATTTAAATGAAATTTTGCATGGTGGTACCTTATATACCCGAGCAACATCTTAGACACTTTTTATCCCGGAAAATTAAATAGTTCCCGTGGAATAGTTAAAAAACTATATTATCTTATACAGATTAGTACACAACAACTTATGCACCTAATTTAGTAAAATTTAACATTCTAATACCTTATATTGCCGGTCAAACAACAGGTTACTTTTCATCCCGGAAAATGAATGGTTCCCGTGGGAACTAATAGATCTGTATTAGTGTTTTTCTAGTTAGTAGAATAAATTTCAAAAAGAAGAAAAATAAAGAAAGCTCTTCAGCTCCTCTAATTAACAAACTACGTAACAAATAAACTACGAGCGTAGACTCGCGGATAAAAGCAAGTCAATAAATTTTAGCGAAACATAATACCAAAGCTTGTACTTTTCCATACACACCATATGCTTAGCAAGAGATACAACATTTCCTATCACTGATTTATATTGTTGTATATTATATTTAGTGAGAGGGCAACACTGACTGCCCGGAAGTGTTCGGTAAAAAAAGCCATTGTTGTTGTATTTTTGGTTCCGTAATAAACGTGTGTTCATTGAATAACGAGTGTATTGATTAATTGCACATACGAAAAGAATATATAACAAATATAGATATTTACCAAAGTCGGTTCATACAGCTCCTTCTCCATCAGTTCTCTATAGTGTACAGAAAATCCGTTTCTCGCTGAGTATCCCAAGCTGGTGATCCAGTCAGCGGCCCGCTCGAGCTCCGCGCCCGCGCGCGTGTGCTCCGTCAGCCACAGCGGCGTGTCGCTGCGGCTGAGCACGGTGAGCAGTTTCATTCTGTCTTTATCTGACATACGTTCTAACTCTTGCGAGGATGAATTTCTGTAAACAGTTTTATTAGTGACATAAATAATAAGAATACAATATAATTTTAATCTCCCATCGCTCGAGTGCATCTTTAATTACTTGTAGTTACACGTAGTAGTAGTATTATACTTAACTTAACTATTATACTTAAGTAGCGTAAGTTGTGCTCGAAGTCCTAGTGTATCTGTGTACTAAAATCAAAGTGAAGGAGTAACAAATATAAACACACACAAACATACACACACACCTATACAAACTTTTACATTCATAATACATATGTAGTAGTCTGATATATTAAAAGTATTAAAGTCTAACCATTAAATATCACAATTATTCTTTATATTTTCTCAAATACTCTTTAAAATAAAGTGTACGAAATTTACAAGAACTTAGTAATCCTAAAATTACAGACAAATAAGATTCATTACTATATAAAATACAATTATATTGTCTCATAAGACCAAATATTACACTAACCCATTAAGTAATATGGCGTCCATCATATCATTTGATAAAGTGACGTAATCCTTGAAGTCACTCTTTGAGTCCTCGTGTAAGCAGTGCGTGACGTCACCCCCCACCACTTGCCAGTCGCCCGCCTTCCCGGGGGGAAAGGTCTCGATAATAACTCTTAGAGTTTCCAAGTCATTCAGATATTCCTCTATGGATTGGTTTGAACATTCTGGTGAACAATGATGAAGATCAACTATATAAGTATGTTAATGTTATTTTTTTTAAACTACTATTCTAATTATTTTTTTAATAATAAATTATGATTTATTTTCGTATTATTGATGTTTTTTTTATCTGTACACACTTCCTTCCTTTTTCTTTACACCTATACATACATACAAATATTATTTATTTTTATAAGATTAAGAATCACAAGAGAGTCGAATCCATAAGTTTGGCGGTGACAATTACATATGCACAATCTTAGAATCGAACAAAGATTGTCTAATCATGATTTTTAGACAATACACTTACACCTCCAATTAAATTTCTACATATATATCAACAATAATTAATGTATTGTTGACTGTAACGCCGGCGTGTCCGCAGTCGTGGAGGGATTAATCGATACTAAAACATATTCATTAATACAGATTGTTTTTTCAAAGTTTAAAGTACTTTATCAACTCTAATAAACTAAACTCAAATCTACGAAACTACAAAATACATTTTAAGGAATTTAAAATTTTACCATAGCCTAGTTGCCAGAAAATCTCCCCGATATTCGCCTTGTCAGCAACAGTCAGTATTTTCAAGGCAGTGTTAGGGTCCCACATGCCCGAGCTGGTCTTCTCATCGTTGTTTAAGGCGAACACAAGATCAAAGCCAGTATTTTTTGCCCAGTGCACGAATTTCTCCCATTGGTTATGCGTGACTGCAAACTGAAGGCTTTTGTGGCCAGAATCTAAATTTAAAATATAAAGTTATTTAAAATTAAGACAAAATATAGTTTAAAATAATTCTTATTTATATAATATTCATTCAATTGTTATAGAACACAAGTTTGTACGCAGACACAAGTGCAGACACTATTCCTTTCACTCTCAAAGTGCGGTGGGACGACAGAGATACCACCGCTGAAAGACGGACGCACACGCAGGACCGATAGCATAACATGCTCTCCGGAGCACAGGGATGTAGATCAACTTCCCAACTCCATGCTATCACTGAGAATTTCTTATCAGAAAAATCCTATAACTGTACACGACCTGACCAAGGACTCAGACCTAGAACTTCCCGATCGAATTAGTTATAAGTGTAAAACCGCAAATAGCAGCTAGGTACTTATAATTAAATATTTAATTCCATTCTTTTCTATTCTTTTCTTACCGTCTTCCCTAAATAGTTTTGTTAGGCTCAGCTTTTTGGGCTCGTTGATATCATCGATCGATATGGTTGTGTTTTCGAAGGTCATATGAGAGGTGGAAGGACCAGCTATACGTATGTAAGCTGGTGTGAGGGATGACGCCATACAAATGCATTCTTTCCTGTGGACATAGAAGCTCAACTTACATTCCAAATAGATTTTACATTTAATTGATTTCTAACAGCACTTTTAAATTTTCCATTGTTACGATTACTGAAGTTCAAGTCAAACAGCGCACAGGATATAAAGAATAATATTATATCTGTCGTTTGGTTCTTTCCCAACGCGAGAAGAACAGATGGCGGTTCAAACGTTTTTTAAGAACTAGTTAAGTTCTCTTAGACTGGCAGGCTTGCTAATTCAAGTGCCAAGTGGCAAGGGTGGGGAAAATGAAGTTTCTGGGAGTTTCTGTGTTTCCAGAGAGAGCATGTTTCCATTGGACTACTGTCATTGCTGTTCATTTTTAAGTCATGGTGCACGATATTGTATGAAGTGTCATGTCTAGTGGTTATAAATTATCTATAGACACAGATCATATAATAATATACAAGTTAAAGATATAATAAATTCTGAGTCGAATCTGTACAATAAATATATTTTTTCAAATCTTATTGTAATAGTCATTATTATCGATACAAATGCCGAATCTACAGATTTAAAAAATTTTATCCGTCTGTCTCTATGTCTGTCTGAGAAAACCACTGGACAGATTTTGATGAAATTTGGTATGACGATAGCTGATTATCCGGGTCAACATACAGAATACTATTTATTTCGGGAAGATGTATCATATCTGAGAAATCTATACTAACCATTAAAACGTAACCGCTAAAACCTATGGACGAACCCGAGCGGAGCAAGGGTGAGTTGCTAGTTTAATAATAAATATTCATACTCACGTGTTGTACTTTTTACTGGAGGAAAACAAATATTTTGGGTCGATTGTGAAACTTAAGAACTTGTCATCTACTAAATTAACATGCTGTTCCGTAGCGACTTTCACACTGTATGTGTCTGCGCGGACAGACACACAGACAAAATTCGAATATGTTATATATAACAAATATATAAACTTGTGATCCATTGTAGTAATAATTAATACTAATCGTGATGTTCGCGAGTTTTGCGCTTTTAGGTGATTTACAGGTTGAATTTTTATTTATGTTACTGACATCGTGAAATTTTTACATAATATATATTATTGTTTTATTACATTTTAGCTGATTTTTAAAAGGCATTTGGTCTAATTTGTTGATGCTTGTCCAATGCATTTTTAAATATTTTATATAATAAGTCTTTCATTTATGTAGCAACTTTGTATTTTTTATATAGTTTGTTTAAAATGTATGCTATTAATAAAAATTAAAGAAATACATACCTAATATATAAGTAACCAAAATGTATTTTACATCTGCATCACCACTCGATTCTTCGATTCCCCGAGGACTTACATACATACTCGTACTGACATTTAATTTAAATTTAAAATGTAAAATTGACGATTCATAAGCGCTTGTAAAAGTATTTATATTGGAATGAAGTATATTTTGATTATTCGATATACTTGACTTTTAATTAAATGTAGCATCCCTAATAAAACTTCGAGATATTCCTTGCTTATTTTCTTATATTCAGTACTTTTATAACCGTCAGTGATTTACGTAATTTATAACCATAATTTTCAGTATTACTAATAATTCGTGACTAGTCACTACATGGTGGTACCGACATCTCTGTGCGAAAGGGCGGGAAAACAAATGAATATCCGCGACCGTTTTTTATTTTTTAAAACACTCCTATCAGCCAAGGTCACATAACTAACTGCCTTATACATAAATTATTACAAATTAGTCAAATATATTATTTTCCATTAAAACAAATAAGTTCAATATATAAAAATGCAACCTTACATAAAAGACACAGACATCAAAAATATACGTCTTAAAAATTTCGCATTCTTAATCCTTTTTTTAGGATAGTTAAAGAATAAAAAAACTCTTAATAGTGAACATCACGAACACTGTTTGTTTATTCACATTTACTGCAACATAAAAATGCTGACACTAGAAATGTGAAAAGTAACAGCTTCCTATGCATTTGTTTGTTTTATAAAATGTTTAGAAGTATCTATTACGCGTATTTTGTCACGTATCAGACAACTACAATTTATATAAACAAGAAGTATAATTTATTTACAATTAATGAAATATATTAAAATTACAAATTTACTTAATTATATATGCAAAATAAATGTGTACACATAATTATTACTGTACAAGTCACGTCTGCGCGGAATGGTTGTTGTTGTACAGTTCCTCTACTGCAATGTGTTTTTAAGAAGTGTTAGCACTTTGACTCCATGGATAAAAAATTTCGACAGGAAGTGGTATTGGTTCAAGAATATATGTTCAGTATTAATCTAAATACAAACTAAAGGCAGTGGTAGCCCAGTGGTAACGCGCTCGCTTAGGAAACCGAGTGAAGCGGGTTCAAATCCCGGGTCTCGCACCTCTGATATTTTCATCTGCGAATCATTTCTAACAAGATTACCACTTGTCTTACGGTGAAGGAAAACATCGTGAGGAAACCTGCATGTCTGAGAAACCTAGCAAGTTTTCGAAAGACATGTGAAGTCCGCCAACCCGCACTTGGCCAGCGCGGTGGACTATAGCCTGATCCCCCTCGTATTGAAGGGAGGCCCGTGCCGACCAGTGGGACGTCAAAAAGGGCTGAATACAATCTAAATACTATGATAATATATTCTATATACATTATACATAGTTTAATACTTTCTACTCATGAACGAAGTGGTTAATTCGTTCATGTTTCTACTATTTACTCGAATATTTGATATTTTAAAATGATTGTTTTTTGGGATTTTGTCGCGACCGACCCGAGAGCGGCTCTCTCTCGCGACAATGTTTGCTATAAAGTATAAAATAAAAATGCGACAAAATCCGAAAAAATAGTCTCGTTTTAAGACTGTACATAGTTTAGTAAAAGTATACCTGAGTTATTAAAATATATTTTTTAAAATATTTGAATAAAGTAAAAATAATTGTTCTACCCTCAGCCTTACGAGTGACTTTTTTCTAGAAATCAATTTCAGGCTTCAGCTATAATGTATTCTTTAAAAACATTAAAAATCGGTTCAGATTTAACAAATATTAAATAACATGCACAAAAATCCATACTCCCAAATAGAATAACTTTCAAGTCGGTAAAAATAATGTGAAAGCTATCAAGCAAAAGTCACATCGATTCCTTTGAGACTTCACTACCAAATACCACTACTGATAGTGGACCCTGCCGTAAATTCTACAATAGTGTTCCCATACTTTAATATAAATCCGGACTTATTTTTATGTCTTAAAAATTCACTTTTCTTTTTTAACGACGTACATATATTGGTCTAGGATGTTTTTATTTTATAAATTATATAAAACTAGCGACTCACCCTCGCTTCGCTTGGGTTCGTCCCTAGGTGCGTTTTAACGGTTAGTATGAAATACAAATCTTTGAATTCTCGGCTTTTCTGTACTATAATATACATGTATTATACATATAAACCTTCCTCTTGAATCACTCTATCTATTAAAAAACCGCATCAAAATCCGTTGCATATTTTTAAATATCTAAGCATACACTGGGACAGACAGACAGCGGGAAGCGACTTTTTTTAAACTATGTAGTGACTCCAGTATACGTGTATTCTCAATTCTTCTCCTTCTAAGGCTTGACTGATTTTGATGAAAAAAAAATACGTAGGTATTTATGATTGACACCTGAGTTTTTTTTTTAATGTCACAAATGAAATTCACAGAACAAAGTCTGTCGAGTCAGCTATTGTAACAATACGATCTGGATATTTTAATTATAGTTGATGTTTAGTTCTAGAAATAAAGTTTACTTGTACTACTAATTGATCCACTTCCAAAAAAAAGATTGTCAGTTCGGGTGTTTTTCTTTTTTGTGTGTGTAGGTATGTCACGATAACTTTAACGATTTATAAACTGTTTTTTTTTTTGTTTATATTATTTTAAAAAAATAGTTCTTTTTTTAGGGATTAGATAATTTTTTTTTTTTTTTACCTATACAGATATATGAAATTGAAGTGTCTGTTTGTAATATCAAAATAACAACTTTTTACTAAATGCATATGAAATTATATACGGTACACATTTCTGTCTGTCTGTCTGTTTGTTTCGGCTAAGTAATCTCTGAAACGGCTGTTCTTGAGAGAACTTTAACTGGAGTAAAACTGACGTTATGAGTAACTTAGTCTACTTTTATTTTAGAAAAGGAATTAGGGTTCCGCTCAAAAAAGTTAAAACGTATCTAAGGACACGCCCGAGCGAAACGAGGGTCAGTCGCTACTCGCTAGTATAATAAATATTAAATAAAACCAAAGACACACACACTAAATTGTAATTCGAATAATCCTAATGTTCCTAGATCTCACTTCAATATTTACAACTAGTACAAGCTTGTTTAATTAATAATGTTTTAAGTAACAATTTTAACATTTAATTTACAAAAATAAATCATGGTAACTTAATGTTTTGTATGAGCTTCGGAACGGAAAATTGTTCCGCCTAAGGCGCAGCTGAACTTGCTCGACTAGAATATTGCAATGGGACGTTTTACCGATCTTGATCAAATAAACGCACGATAGTGCTTGGGTATAACTAATATATAAACATATTTTATATAATAGTATATGTACTTTATATAAAATATACTTCAATTCTTAAATTCTTTTGTTATGATTTTTGTATTCTAATAGTACCAGTGGATGTTCGCAGAATTTTTCACCAACGTCGTGTAAAATTATTTTTAAAAATTAGAAACGCACCGTTGTATAAATAAAAAAAAAATGTTTGATTAAAACCTATGGAAAGTAACATAAGTTGTTTATTTGCATTTAGATAAACGCCATACTAATTTAAGTGGCAATTTTTGGCTACACGTTTGGCTCAATTTGTAGTGACCCTACTCGCTGTGCCAGCGGTCGTGGATTCGAGTTCCACTGGCACTAATTTGTGTGATGAGCACAAATGTTTGTACTCTAGTCATGGGTGTTTATATTTATAGTGTATATTCAAAGTTATATATGTGTAATGTGTAGTATATCAACTATCTGGTATCCATAACACATGTCTCGTAGCTTACCATGGAACTAGATGGCGTTGTGTGGTAATGTCCCAACATATAAAAAATTGCAAATAGAATCTACTATGTATGTATGTAGAACATAAAAACGTTTAAGTCAACTTACAAAGTTATTTTATGTAATCCCGCTAAGTTTTCTGGTTTAGTATCCAATAAAGTACGATAGATAATACGTAAATGTTGATAAAATTTTCATTTAAAAAAATCAAAATCTCCAGGATAGATAAATACTTACTAAATAAGTTATATTCTAATTTATATGAAAATCTATACAGTAGGTACATCCTTCTATGCAAGAACGATCTTCTTCTCTCCTGTAGGAATATTTTCATTGCTGAGATAAAATGTAAAATAAATATTTAACTTTAAAGTCGTAATCTCCTTATTTATATTATGTAAATCCATGAAAGAGTTTTCACCATAATGTTTGTATAAAATTTTCACCTCTCCCGATACTTTTTAAGTTTTGGGATGAAAAGTAAACTGAAAAATCTAATTAAATAATGATTAATATTCTTGCTATTTCACATAAAGTTACATGCTTTAATTAAATTGATGCAATAGTTTTAACAAAAAAAAAGAATTGTTAAAAACATTATTTCCTCCATTGCCGGAAAACATTTTCAATTTTTAGGTTGAAAAGTATCGTTTAAAATTAATTGTCTAATAATCCAATCAAATAATGCCAACTAACAACAAAATTCCGCTAGTGAAAATACATAATTTTATATTATTACTATTTAGAATTTTCCCCTCTCCTGGGTAAATCCATTTCATGTTCAGAATAAAAAATATATTATCTACTGAATAATTAGTAGAGAGACTATAAAATTATTATCGTGCTAATTTATATCAAAATGAATGCAATAGAACCTCTTTTATACAAACCCTAATTTTATACATTTAATCAAAATTCTTCCTGTAGGTTTTGCGTGAAACGCGAACAAATTAACACATACATATATTTCAAATTATACTAAAACTCAGTTCAAAAAATTTCAATAAAATATTTATTGATAGACACCATCTCCATACTGATGATGATTTTATTATGAGTATAAAGATATAATTAATAGAAATTAATACCACAAAATCCACATAAAGGTATTATAGAAGGCTGAATCATATACGACCATTGCCTTATTTCTTAGCTATATTTAAAAAAATAATCACTATGACACAATTATGACATTAGTCATCCGATTATCATGTATTGTTCACAATATTATTTATCAAAATATTGTAATTATCTCGAGATAACAACAAATTGGCAACCTTTTATCCATTTCGTGCGAAATTATGACTTTCATACTGACATGCGTGCTTTATAAACGACAGCGCTAAAACTGCAATTATAGTGTGCGGATTAAAAGTTTTAAGGGACACTTGTTTATCAGTGCGAGTTATGACGATATTTAAAAGTGAAAATGGATAGTGCAAGTGAGAGTAATATTAAGACGGAGGATGGAAATGCACAAAAAAAAGAAGTGCCTAATTTGCAAAAGATTTGCCTCGTTTGTGGTGATAAGGCTCTAGGATACAACTTTAACGCTATATCTTGCGAGAGTTGCAAAGCATTTTTTCGCAGGAACGCATTAACAAATAAAGAATTTAAGTGTCCCTTTTCAAACAATTGTGATATTACCGTGGTTACACGGAGGTTTTGCCAAAAGTGTCGTTTAGAAAAGTGTTTATCAGTAGGTATGGTGAAAGAGTTCATAATGTCCGAAGAGGATAAAGCAGAAAAAAGGCGTAAAATAGAAGAAAACAGGGCTAAAAAACGTCATTTACATGATCCCGACGAATCAGTTACTAGTTCAAAAAGTTTTAGGCGGGATGAAGACAGCTCATATGCGCCACCTAGCCAAGAACCTGCTGTATTGCAGTACGATGTGCTAAATAGTACTACATGTAGTCCGCACAGTACTGTACAGTCTCCATTAAGTACCGATATAGACAATTCAATTAACTCACCACCAATGTACAATCAATATGTACCAGTTCAAAATGCTGAACAACCATATACTATGAAAGTTCATCCAATAGATGAAAAGACAGTTATAAATAGAGCTATATATGAGCACAGGATGATGGAGCCCTATAATTTATGTGATAGTATGGACAGCACATGTGAACCATCCAAACAAAATAGTATAAGGTAATAAAATTGATATTTTTATTAGAATACTAGCGACTCACCCTCGCTTCACCCAGATTCGTCTCTAGCTTGCTTTCCCATAAAAACTTTCATCCCCATTCTCACCCCCTTATGGGATGATTACCGTGATATAAACTATTTCACTCACTCACTTTTTATATCATGAGATTTAAAAAAATCTTATTTTAGTAAAAAAAAAAATTCTTTCAATTTTCTTCTATAAAAAAATTGTGCTGACAATAACAAACAGTCAATTGGGTGTACATGCATTTCAGTGTTCATTTTTATTTATATAGGTTGGCTAGAAAAACTGCTTATTAACTTTGGCTGTAATCTAAATCTTATTTTCACAACATTATATACTATTATTATGTTAGTTATTGTATATGTTAATTGAAGGTTGATTACTTTTAAAAATGCATATTATTATATTTAGTTTTGAATAACAACTTCTTATAAACAACTTGAAAAATGTAACAATGCAGTGATATATTCAAATATCAAGCTCAAGCTAAAATGATAGGCAAATATTAAAAACTGCACCTCGGGTGATACAACAGGACATAATACATTGAAAATTGGACATTGTAAGCAATTACATCATTAAGCGAGTCATCATTTCTGAACTTATTTAATATTTACAATAGTTCATACTGCAAATGTCATATGATACAGTTGACCAATATAAGTGGATTATGTTATACACTCGCACAATAATAGTTTACTCTTCAAATAGGTATGTTATATTAAATGGTTAGTCTTTATAAGAAATCATAACTTTATTATATGGTACACTTTCCTGGAATTATGTATTCACCTCCATACTATTTCAAATCTGTATAAAATTTGTAAGTTTCCAAGTCTATTTGTATTTAAATAAAATATCCTCAACAAATTTATGTTTGTAACTCTTCTTGAAATCGAAACTTTTTCTTCTGAACTGCTGTGAGAGTTTTAGACAAACAATAAATGTGTTCAAGATGAGGATAAGAATATTGCAGATTTGATAATTAATTAGTTTTATTACTATTAATTATAAGTCTCTTACATAATTTCTTTATCTAATCTAATAAATAATAATTCTTAAGCTAATGGTATTCATCATATTTCTATCTTTGAAGATGGTTTTTCCTATTTTATATGAAATACTTATATATTTGGTTATTTTATGATAGCAAAATTTATTGTATATAATTTTTAAAACAACATTCATTTGACTTATGATATATTCTCAAATACCACTCAAAGGCTTTTACTGAATTTGTTATCTAGAAGTTCTATCCATCAAGCTCGAATAAAACTATTATTGTACATATTATACAGCTTTTTTAATTAAAAGATACTAATTTGATAGTAAAGTTATCAAATGATCTTTTTAGATCAATATTAACTAATGAAGACGCAAATCACATGTACAGAGAAGAAAAAGACCCCAACGCTTGCGACGACACGCCGTCCACCAGTTACACTCAAGATGTAAATAAAGCTAGAGATATATTACAAGATGTTGAAAGGTGAGTTCAAAATATTAAGTAAAAGTTTTCTTATGGAATCTATACTAATATTATAAAGAGGCAGAGTTTGTTTGTTTGAACGCGCTAATCTCAGGAACTACTAATTAGTTTAAAAAAATTCTTTTTGTATAAGATAGCCCGTTCATTGAAGAAGGCTATTATAGGCTGTATATTATCATCATGCTACTACCCAAGGAAGCGGACCAGTAATCTATACGGACAAATAAAATTGAAGTATCTATCTGTTTTAATGTCAAAATAACAACTTTTTACTAAATGCATATGATATTATATACAGTACATATAAGAAAAACACTTTTTTAAAAATTTTTGTCTTTCTGTTTGTTCCGGCTAATCTTCGAAACAGTTTGACATTTTTACTGGACTTTCACTGGCTGATATCTGATGTTATAAGAAGTAACTTAGGCTACTTTTATTTTAGAAAAAGAATTCGGGTCGCGCAAAAATAATAATGGCATAGATTAGCACGTACGTACCGTACGAGGATAAGTCGCTAGTAAAATATATAATCTATCTATTCCATACTAACTGTTAAAACGTACCTACCTAGGGTTCGTCACTAGTCTAATATTATAAAGATGTATTCAGACTCTCAGAGTACGTTGACTAAGGGCCTATGCAAACGATGCGTTTTTAAAGCGCTCGCTCTTTTTTTTTCTCTCAAAGGATAAGGATCTTCGCACACTAGCTTCCATTTTGCCGACGACGCGTGTATCATGACTACGCCTCGCCGCGTATACTACGTTGATAAATTTAAAAATCTAGATTGCTTGCGTTTGTATCGAAACAAACGTCGGCGCTTTATAAAACGTAGTGTGTATAGACCCTTATCCTTTGTCCTTTTTCGTGGTAAGATCTTTATCTTAATAATTTTCAGGATAGAACCCAATTCAATGGAATCAATACTGTGCGAGGCAATAAAGTTAGAATTCGAGGCGTACACATCCGTGAGCAGTCGAAGCAACTCGTCCAGAGAACTTAATGAGGTGACTGTCTGATTATTATTATTTTGTACGTGTATAATACGTGTATCCAGATCTTTTTTAAAGTCCCACTGCTGGGCACAGGCCTCCCAATATCAAAATCAAATCAAAATATTTATTTCAGCATTAAATTATTACATTTTTTTACTGAACGTCATGAGTCTACTACCAGTTCGGAAAGAAGAAGCCTAAGATCTGAGAAGAACTGGCGAGGATACGAGGGGGATAGACCACAACGCTAGCCAAGTGTAAGGGGCGGACTGAGCATGTCTCGAGAACTTGCTAGGTTCTCTCAGACATGCAGGTTTCTTCACGATGTTTTCCTTCACCGTAATCATATAAGAAATGACTCGCGAGTGCGAGAATCAGGGGTTTGAACCCACTTCACTTGGTTTATAAGTCATTAATAAGTCACTTTCATTATGTAATAAAATATCCTGAGACTTCATATATCCCACGGGATTTTGTTTGAGGTTTAGCGAATTGATGAGACCAATGTTCAACTTATTCATTTTAGGTAGAACGAGCCAAGTTAAATGAACTCATAGTGGCTAATAAGGCCCTTCACGCGCCCATAGATGACGATATCACACAGCTGATTGGAGATACGACCACTGCTGGGTTGAAGGTAACAGGTTCTTTACCTGATTGAATTAACTAAAATATATTTGACTTTTATTAGCTTAAGATGTAATATATACCTAAAATCTTGAAAGTCCATTTTAACTAACTGCTGTCATATTGTATAGAAATAGTTTGAGAAAAAGTACCCGAATTGAGTTTCATATTTTTTTAAGTAATTTATTTTAGAAAAAAAATCGTAAGTAATAATTATTAACTACGTGTAACATCAATATTATAACTATGTTTGACCAGTTTGAAAATGTGTTAAGAAATGTGTATGTTCGTTTTTCTTTGTTTTTTTTTCTGTCTTTGTGGTCATTAGAGTTTAAAAAAAGGACTCGTATAATAGAATAATAACTTTTCAGTGATTTTGGAAATTGGTATACCCTTTTTAATTAAAAAGTATTTATTGTAGGACGGTGACGGGAAACACGATCCCAGGTTAATAACGCTCGTTAACCTCACGGCGGTCGCGATACGACGGCTGATTAAAATTGCAAAAAAAATCAATGCCTTCAAGAACATGTGTGAAGAGGATCAGGTGACTATATAATCATTAGATACTTATAAATAATATATTAAGATTTTAGAATATTCATACTTAATAATTAATATTATAAATGTGAAAGTGTGTTTGTTTGTCCTTCTTTCACGTCGAAACAGAGTGACGAATTGGCGTGATTTTTGTGTGGAGATAATTGGAGGGCTGGAGAGTGACATAGGCTACTTTTTACCGCAGGAGATTATCTCATTCCCACGGGAAACACGATATAATACAACCCACAACAATTAGTTATACCTATGTATATACATATATATTATAGTCTATCTATTCCATATTAATCGTTAAAACGTAACTAGGGATGAATCCGAGCGAAGCCAGGGTGAGCCGCTAGTACAATAATATAATCGTTTAACCCACGAGTCAAGCTGCGGCCTAGAGCTAGTAATATAATAAAAGTATTTTCACATTTGGGCGTTACATGTGTTTGTTTGTTTGTCCTTCTTTCACGTCGAAACGGAGTGAGTGATTAGCGTGTTTTTTTGGGGATAGTTGGAAGGCTGGAAAGATTTTGCTGTGGGAGATCATCTCATTCCCATGGGAATATCCCAAAGAAATATGATCAAAATTACTTGAAAGTTAGTATTAATACCCTTCAATACAATTAAATAAATACGTGTTTTAGCATTTTTCGAAATTAATCCCATAAGGAGGTAAAATAGGGGATGAAAGTTTGTATGAAACCTACCTTTTTAGAGGTTTTGTTGTAGTTTAGCGCGACCAAAACCGCGGGTTCTTCTAGTTTAATATACAACTAGCGGCTCACCCTCGCTTGGCTCGGGTTTGCCTCTAGAAAACTTAAACAAATCTATCCCACGGGAACTGTATATTTTTTCAAGATAAAGAGGAGCCTATGTACTATTCCAGACTATAGTAATCTATCACTGTGCCAAATTTCATCCAGATTAATTTAGCCGTTCTGGCGAGAAAGAGTAACAAACATCCATCCTCACAAACTTTCACATTAATTATAATATTAATACGGATTAGTAAGATATAAATTAAATTGTAGGTGGCGCTATTGAAAGGTGGTTGTATAGAGATGATGGTCCTTCGGAGCACGATGACGTACGACGGTCAGAGGAACCAGTGGACGGTATGTGGTCCATTCGTTTATTATAACAATTACTGTCGTCTATCTTTTCCAATATATAATTATTACAATTTCTTATCAAACTTATTATTTAAAATTTTATTCATTCACGCAAAGAATTTACACTTTAAGAATTTTAAATGTTACTGAAAATATCTCATTTTGAATGAATATCGCAGTTAGAGCGAAGTATGGCGTCCCACAAGTAGTATTAATTGTAGTTTTTTTTCTTTCATAGAATATATTATCTCATCAGGCATAAAGTCTATTTTCATAATATGTAAAGAAAATATCAAATGTATGACTCTTTTTTTTTTGTTATTTTGGAGCGGAAAGGGCTGGAAATGGATATGAGGTTTTATCGATACCCTTCTTTTGATAAGCAATGTTATATAGCATAAGTGAAGGCAGAAAATCGAAAATCGTAAATTTGTAGCAATATTACGCAAAAATCTAGCTACAGAATCTTGCTGTGCGAGTTAGACATGCATTTGTCTGATATTTTTTAAATAAATATGTTGTGACATTAACGCACAGCACCATCTAGTTCCATGGTAAGCTACGAGGTCTGTGTTATGGATACTAGATAATTGATACACTACACATATATAATTTTAAATAAATACATATTATAAATATAAATACCCATGACTGGAGTACACACATTCGATCCGATTCAACCCACGGCCGCTGGTATATCGTATCGTCTCCCGCAGCTGCCGCACAACCAGGAGCAGTACAGTAGCATCCAGACGGACGTGCTGAAGCTGGCGAAGGGCAACATCTACCGCTCGCACGAGGCCTTCATCCGCTCCTTCTGCCCGCGCTGGCGCACCGACGAGCACGTCATCCTCATCATGTCCGCCATCCTGCTGTTCACGCCCGAGCGCGCGCGCGTCGTGCACCGCGACGTCATCAAGCTGGAGCAGGTCACACACACGCACACACACACACGTACACGCGCACATACACAAATGCACACTCACGATGTGAACTGCTACTACAAACTGTATTCTCACCATGTGAATTTTTCACATATGATTAAATTAAGTCATTTTTAGATTTGTTTTGGTTTAATTTATTAATTATTTTCAATTTAAACAAAAAATGGCATTTTTTATTTGAATAATATTTTTACTATTATTTTACACTAAATCATTATTATATCACTTCACTCAGTTGCTTCCCTAGGCCCAACTAGCCCATATGTTACACTAAACACCTAAATTCATCCAAACATTTTAATAAAAATATCAAAACTCACAGCAGTATGATTATAGTCCACTTCCAAACGTCTTATTTTACAGAATTCCTACTACTACCTGCTCCGGAGATACTTAGAAAGCACGTACCCCGGCTGCGAGGCGAAATCCACCTTCCTGAAACTCATACAGAAGATCCTAGAACTCAGGAAGTTTGCAGAAGAAGTTACAGAGGTATACTTGGACGTACACCCCGTAGAACCGCTGTTAATGGAAATATTCGACCTAAAACACCATGCCGCATGATATAGGTGATGAATTAAAAAAATATATTTATTTACATTTTTAAGCAATTTACTTATTGTTATATTTTATAATCTATGGTTTTTATCACAATGTGTCAAATTAACAGATTATATAGGAATTTTGAATTGAGTTTATGGAGAGTAGAGGTAATAAGTCTCTTATATGGGAGACAAGTTGAAAACGTGTCCGGCTGTATGCTGAAAATAGATGACGTTGGCGTAGGAAAAACTACGATATGAATATAGCTGTTGTAGATGGAGTGAAGTTTGCTGAGTTCAAAAATTTCAAATTTTTCATAACTAAAGTAGTTAATGAAATACCATTATACAAAACCTCAGCTATTTACGTAATCTATACTAATAATATAAAGAGGAAAGATTTTTTCGTTTGTTTGTACCATATGAGCTCTGAAACTACTGAAGCGATTTAGATGAAAATTAGTAAGAAGATAGTTTGAGACCCTGAGAAGAATAAGAAAGTTCTTATCCCGAAAATCATCCCATATGGGGGTGAAAATGGGGATAAAAGTTTGTATGGGAAAGCAACCTAAAAGTCAAACCTAATCTAAAATAATTTAGTAAATATCCTTGTTCGTTTGTCTATCTTACTCTAATTACTTTAGCTTTTCCTTTAAAATGTATCCTACGCTACGGCAGCGCCACCCTTCTTGGAAGCGTTTTGACGGAATTTTTTTCATACACAGTGACTCCTCCTTACCTTTACGCTCCATATTTGAGTTTAACGTCAGAAATTACAGATAACATAAAGTTTGTTTATGGTTTCATATAATATGATCTAAAATAACTACTAGCTTTAGTAACAAATATGTACTTCTTCTTTGGAAGAAAAATTATAATTTATTATTATTATCTTTTGTTTTTGGCCAAAATGTTTGTCCAAAATAAATTTATTTTGTCATATTGCATTTATAAAATTTCAGTGATACAAGTGAATGAGGACTGCTTTAAATTTACAATATTTATATATTAGATTGTATCTAACTTTAAATCATCGCCTTAGTTCTTACTTGTTTAATCCACCAATACTTGTTATACTTTACAGTAAGGAGTTTTTCATTTTGAAAAACTTTATTTCTAAGGTAAAATATATTTTTAGTTTTTTTTAAGGTGAAATATATATTTAATACCAATAGAGCTGACATTTAAAAGTCAATAATTAATAATTATGTATTAAAAACTCTTTCGGTAAATTGGTGGTTTGGACAAATAAGCACTGAGACGAAGCAAGATTGGATTTATTTAGCTTCTTTAAAACCTCTTAGGAAATTGACCTGAAATTATCCCTAACCTTAGGCGTATTGATAGATATGAAATTTAAAATATACTTGCCTTTTTTGTAATTTAAAACAACTTTTTTATTACATTTTATAAGTCATATTATATTTACCAAAAAACAAAATACTACTACAATCATCGACCAAAAAAGTACTAGATACACAATCAGCGACAAAAAATGGCCTCAGCAAATGAGCGCTCATTTGAACATTTGAGCGCGCTTTTAATTTTTTTTTTGTGAAAACAACATTAAGCATTGCATTTAAGGTTGAATTTACATTGTTGTATATTTATTTCAACTATAATAATTACCTAAATGCAATTGTCGACAGTTTTAAGGTAACTTTTGCATGGTATTGTGTATCTAGTACTTTTTTGATCGATGCATACCACTCTAAAAGTTGATATAGAATTTGTACCTACTTCATACGGCTGTAAAATCTTTAGAATCTTTCCTTAGAATCCTTAGAATTTCTAAAATTTTGCCAAACAGTTCACATTACACTCAAAAAATATGAATGCGTTTACGCGCGGTTGAAGTAAAACTTGCTTGGCGCTGTGGCCGGTACCGCAATTTCATTGAAACGAATATATAAATATATTATTTTATATAAAATTATTATTAGTATGTGGGATTGAGGATACCAGCAATAAAAACACCACACCACAGTCACCTTAATACGTTTATTAGTATTTCAATAGTTTATTACGTCATTTCAATTTGCATTCTTCTTTAAAACTAAAACTTTCTCATTCAAATCCTCTAAGTCGAACACACTGTCCTTTTCATTCATTCTTTCTTTCATTCACACTTCACACATTGGTCATAATAGCTTTTGTTTAATTTATGCACATTCATCCCATATTAATAAATATTCATTTTTGAAAGTAAGTAATAATATATATATATATATATATATATATATATATATATATATATATATATATAGATTATTAATAATAAGTGTCACTCTCACTTCCGCAACACTCATTTTCCCAATGTATTGACTTACCCCTCAGTCATGCCTACAGAAGTTTTACTTCAATAACTTTCTTTTTAGAACGATTCCCTACAAATTTTTCTTTACTAAAGTCACTTTCAAAGAGACTAGAGAGAAAGTCGGGGCTAAATGAAGTAAAGCTCAAAACGTGATTTGCTTAACATATTTTAGTGAGGCTTATAGAAAGGTCAATTTTAAAGTAAAATTATATGACATACAAAATACTCTTCGGTTATAAGCACAGATGTACCAAAAATAAATTTGAAAAGTATTTTTTCTATATTATCATATTTATAAATTATAATGATTATGTATATTGATAAAGTTAAAGGTATGCGCACACTATATTTAACCATATTATGCTTTACGCGAATATTTGACATTATAAATAAAACTTCGTTTTCCAAGAAGAAACTAAATAACAACCTTTGAGACGTCTATGTCTGTATGTACCTGTCTCTCCCGTGACATTCAATTCAAAAAGTATTTATATGTCAATCGTTCATCTATACATACTTATAATAAAATTGTAACTAAGTCGAATCTGTACATTAAATATTTTTTGGAAAATCTAATTGTTAAAGATGATGATGATGGAATATAAATCAATTAGACATTCCTCTTATGCAGTACTTTATTACAGTGATTATAATGTATGCGCTTGCGCTAGGCTCGCTCGCTGAAGAATGAAGTGCTCCGCCGCGCCGCGGCCGACGCGTCCAGCCCCGTCTCCCCTCCGGTCCCCGCTCTCGTTTCGCTAGTGATGTGCGTTAACTTTAGTGATGGGCGTTACCAATCTGCCCCCCTTGAAAGGTGGTTCTTTCAAGACTTTCAAGACCGTCGTCCACTGGCAGAGGGCACACTCTGTTTAAGCCTCGGCGCTCGATGCCGCGGTAAGTGATAAAATCCGCCACTCTGCAGACTCCATCGGATCCAGGATATAACTGATGGACCCTTGCCAATCTCCACTTTAGGAGCGGTAGATTTTCTTCTTTAAAGACGACCATATCCCCTGGTTTTAGTTCCTCCTTCTTAAGGCGGCACTTCGTTCGTTCTTGTAAACCGGATATGTACTCATGGCTCCATCGGTCCTAAAAATGGCGTCGGAGTTGGTCGATTAGCTGGTACCGTGTTCGTATGTTACCATTCACGTCGCCTGGCGGAGTCGACTGCAGAAAGGTCCTGTCACGGTCGCCACTTGTTGAAGATGATGATGATGGAATATAAATCAATTAGACATTCCTCTTATGCAGTACTTTATTACAGTGATTATAATGTATGCGCTTGCGCTAGGCTTGCTCGCTGAAGAATGAAGTGCTCCGCCGCGCCGCGGCCGACGCGTCCGGCCCCGTCTCCCCTCCGGTCCCCGCTCTCGTTTCGCTAGTGATGTGCGTTAACTTTAGTGATGGGCGTTACCACTAATTGAAATAGAGATTATTATCGATACAGAGTCCAAATCTATAGTTTTTAGAATTTTTGTCTCTCTGTCTGTCTTTCTGTCTGTCTGTCAGTCTGTTACCGCATCACGAGAAAACCACTGGACAGATTTAGATGAAATTTGGTATGATGATAGCTGGTTATCCGGGTCAACATATAGGATACTTTTTACCGCGGGAAAATATCTCATTTCTGAGAAAAAATACAAAAATTGCATTGTAAGAGTATACTAATATGTAAAACCTAAAAATTTGGTTATTGGTCATCTGAACGCGGGCGGAGCCGCGGGCAATTCTAATTATCTTATTGCTTAAAAAAATTACATTGAATAAACCTAACGGGCAAATAAATGTGCGCACTCCTTTAATGTAAACTAAACTGAACCTGAAATTAAAGCTGTTATTATTTAAATATATTGTAAATAATATTTTAAGGAAATATATATAAATCAATATTTACAAACTTTTACATTTATATACGATTGTTTTCTTAATAGATTTTTTTACTTTTTTTTATTTCTTTGTCTCAGTGGAGTTTTAGTGCACCTAATTTGTCGAAAGGTCGTGGATTCGAATTAAAAACTAAATATTAGCAAATTATTGCAATTTTTAACCAAAAAGTCTATTGAAGAAACAATCGTACACATAGACAGTTTATTTTTATAATTTTTAAAAAGTTATATTGTGACTTTGTGCTGATATCGTACTAATGTACGTTTGTGTATATTATAAAGTAATTTTTGTATAAATTTCCATTAGAAGGCCATATTCAATAAATAGGTAAAATTTATAGGATGTGGTGGTTTAAATAACTTTTTATTTGTTAGAATATAACTACTGTGTAAACGGTCAAATTTTTCAGTTATTTAGTCAGGCCATTGACCATATAGAAAATATTTTTGGACTGATTTCTAAAATTTAGGTTATTTTAAATGTTACATATTTTTGTCTGCATGTTTTGCAATATCTCATTATAATTTTGTTAATATATCTTTTAGAAGTCGGTCAAAAAGCTATACTGTTCATAGATAGATAGAGCTCCGAAGAAGAAAATATAGTATATAAGTACATATTTTGTTCGCGTAGTTTTTTAAGTCTAATATTGTAAATATCGTTGCTATTAAAGAACTATTTTTATAAACATTTGTTACGAGATATTTATATTAGGTGAATTATGTACTTTTTAATTAAATATAATAGTTTGTTATATATTTTTGTATTTTATTTTTTTACACATAATTTTGGTTGGGTTATATCATAGCATTTGGGGCGTTGTAGTAATCTTATACGATCCTGAAAGCTAGTAAGGTAGCATTAGTGGTGAGAAAAGTAGTAAATAAAGACTATAATATCATAAACGTGTAATTGTGTTTGTTTATTTGTCTGTCCATTTTTCATGTCGTAACGGAGTGACGAATTGGCGTGACTTTATTGTGTGAAGATAGAGCGCTGGAGAGTGACATACGCTACTTCTTACCGCGAAAGATTATCTTCTATTTATCTATTCTTAAGGGAAAGGGAAGATTTCTATCTATTCTTAAGGGAAAACATAATACAATCCAAAAAAATATTTATGATCAGAATTACTTGAAACTTGATATTACTGCTCTTCAATAAAATTAAATAAATACTTGTTTTAGCATTTTTCGAAATTAATCCTCTATGGGGGTAAAGTTTGTATGAAACTACCTTTTTAGAGATTTTTATTATAGTTGCGAGCAAAGTCACGGTGTTGATAGTAAAGCTTTTAAATGTAGTAACGTAAATAAAAATGAAAATAAAATTACTAATCTGTTGATTGGATTGAAGGTGTAGTACCTTCATTTCCCTTACCGTCTTTACTTCTAAAATTCCTCCCACACCTTTTGGCGCCTAAAAACCTATACCCATAATGAATAAAATAACCAACTTTTAACTAAATCTTTAATGACACTCGTGCAAACTAAAAATAATTATGACCACTCAAAAAAAAACAATATAATCCACCATTATTAACAAGTACAAGAACAAATATAGCTAACTCTAATCACCAATTCCGAGTGCCAATTTCATTTCTAATGTATAATTTTCAACGTTATCTATCTTTTCAACATCATCTACACAATCTTCGAAAACCTCATCATCCGCAGAAACGTCTTTAACATTTTCCATTGTTTCATTAATTTCTTCATCATTCTCTTTCTCTTTAAAAACCTTAACGTTATCAATAGATTCGTTACAAATCCCAGAATCATTAGCTTCTTCTATATTTTCGTTTCCACCATCCTTATCAATACTAAAAGTTTTATTTTTTTCTATATCTTCTGTAAGAGTATCTTCAAATGAAGCATCTTCGCTTGGAATTAAAGTAGCATCAAGTTCATCAACAATATATTTAGTGGGGGACGAAACAGCTTGAGCTGATCTCACGAATTGAGCTGATCGCCATCTTTGTTCAGCTTCGTGTACTTGCGTTTCCAATATATGGGATACTTCTGTAATCTAAAACAGTATGGAAATTATTAGAAACATACTAATCGAAGTAAAACGACTGATTTTGTTGGAACATCTGACGGAATAAAAATGCATTAACCTCTAGACTGAATTAATTTAAATCATAAAATTAGCCTCTTAAACAAGAGCCATTTTTAATTATAACTGATTTAAATTATGGGTCTTTATAAGCTATGTCCATAAATGTCCTTGAATACAGAACTCATCAACAGTGAGTTCGTGTGATATCATAGGACAGTTGTAATACCGTCATATTTTAACTGCTGTATTTATTATACAGGCTTCGAATTAATAGCTATGTACTTATGTCCAACATATTATGTCAGAAACAACTTCTAGGGAAATCTTTTAAAAAGTATTTATTATTCCTTCATATTTTTACGCACATGTTATGGTTTATTTAACACTTACGCTGTACTCATTCTCCAATTCATCTGATATTTGTTCGATAATAGAGTTAGTTCTGTTATCGACGCGGCTGGCGTGAGTGTTGACCGCGTCCAGCTGCTTGTACATCTCGTCCTCTTCATATTTGATTGTTTTATTAAGTATTTCCGTCGCTACAGAATTGTTAATGCGATCGTTTTCAGCCATATTTGAATAATTTGTACCTGAAATTTAATACAATATAGAGGAACTAAAAATTCTAATCTTTTATTAATTCGATAAGAACAGTCTGATTAAAAATAAAAGTAATTTTGGGCTCTATAGATGTTGTCCCATTAGATTTTATAAATAGCTTGCAGAATGCTATGTAGTGGTAAAACTATTAGCATTAATTAAATAAAATAACTAATTCACGAGAACATCACCTTGTGACGGAAATCTATCATCATCGTAAGAATTTATCATGTCAATAATAGTCTGTTTTGCTTCATTATGATCTAAGTTACTTGAACCAGAGTCATTAGGGTTACCGTCTGCAAGAAATATTAAAACTATACGATAATTAACTTTATATATCCAGTTAAAATCTAAATTTTGAAACAAGGACATTTCATTGTAACACTTTCAAACACAAAATTAAAAGTCACAGATTTTTCACAATATGAAAAAAAGGCTGATAGTTGGTAAGCACAGCAATTCTAGGGGAAATTGTGAAAGTGGGTTACTTTGGGATAATCGGGAAAACTGTGTGCTTATTTACATGGAATTTTTCTATGAACTCAAAGATAACAAACTTTGTTGAAAATTAGACAGGACAACGTTTGATCAGCAGCCATTTAAGACAAATATCAATATCAAAAGTCAAAATTATATTTACTTCTATCGACGTTTTGGTCTTCGTCTCTTCTTTTAAGATTTTCATTTTTAAACATGCCCTTGCTAGTACTTGGTCTGGGTTTATTTTCTTTACATTTAAATTTGGGCGATTCAAGTAAATCGCTTTCTGAACTGTTTGGATCAGAATCATCTGATATATGTATAGACTCCGTATCTGAAGACGATGCTATAACATAACAATTACAAATTGTTACTCCATCACATGTTTTAATATTTTAAGGTTTAGTAACAACACAAATTCTAAAATAATGTATATTTATGGGTTTTTTTTCAGTTTCGAAATATCCTCTTCTAATCCAATCTTCCAACTTTAAATTATTAGAAAAGATTCTAAATAGATTTATTCATATACGAATATTTGACCCTTTAGAAGTAATTATATCGACATGTGCTTAGACGAAGGTCAGATTGCATAGTTACCAACGTAGCAACGTATCAAGTGCGTGTAACTTAGGTACTATGCTAATGAAAAATTCGAACCTGTTATGTCTATCTAAGAAATATATGTAAGCAGGATTGAATCATCGATGAATAAAAATAGTATCAAAAATACACACGCATTACAATTGCTATACTTACGTGCAGATTCAATTTTTTCTTCACCTATTTCATAAGTAACTTCGGAAATTGGAGATGTTTTGTTAACATTTTGATAGAGAGCTGCTCCTGGTACATGAGTCAGTTTCACTTTGCTCTCATCTAAAAACAAATATAATAATTTTAATTAAAATAAATACGTACATTATATTTGAAAGGTTGTAATAAAAATAGATTTTTAAAGTAGATTTGTCAGTAAATGCTACTTTAAAGACTATAGTATTAGCGATCAGTGAAAATTATATTTGGCTAGCGGTGTGTAGCGTTTAACGGTTAGGATGGAAAAGATAGTCGATGGCTTATTTTGTGAAAATAAAAAACAAATCTATCCCACGGAAACCGTGCATTTTTCCAGTATAAAATCGTGCATTTTTCCTACATGCTATTTCAGACTATAATCTATCTCTGTGCCAAATTTCATCCAGATCCGTTCAGCCATTCTGGCGTGATTGAGTAACAAACATCTATCCATCCAAACTTTCGCATTTATAAATTATAATATGAATTAATTAACAAAGGATAACTCTTACCTGGTGTTTCTCCTGCAGTTAATTGGCTAAGCGCGATTCTATCAAACCCATTTTGTTTGCTATAACTTGTAACGTAATTTTTTTCAACAAGCGCATGCGCTGGCGCAGGTTCCTGTGTTTTATGGAATTCCTCCATAATCTTAGCATCGTAGAGTTTCTAGTATATACGAAAAATATAATATAACTTATTTACAACTAAACTTATTCAAAATACTAGTATTACATGTTATAAATAAAGAGATTTTCCAAGATGTCATAGATGCTGGACATTACAAAAAATGTTTATACGAATGCAGGACTGCGCAAAGTATACTAAAATAGCATGGCCACAAAAATGGTCAAAAACTGTTTTATTCATAAATATATGTATGTAGGTAGGTATTTGAAAACAGTAGTAACTAGGACAGTATTAAAAATAAAATAACTTTGCTTTTATTTCCTTACCATAGGATCGACAGCAGGTTCTCCTCTAGCGATCCTGGCTTCTCTCTCCAACTGTTCCTTCTCTAGTTCTGCAAATATTTCCAGATCTTTGGCACTTGGCTCTAAGTCCAGATCTTTATCAGCGTCGTGTTCACCTTTACCATCACCATCACCTTCACCATCGCCTTTGGCTTGAGAAAGTAAAAGTGCATTTACATATTAATTATAACAAAATTATTTCTAAGAAAATCATATTTTATAAGTAGTATTAATCAGAAAACCCACCAATCTCTCGTCTTCTTTCGCTTTCGCTAGTTATATTTGTTGAATTCGAAGGCTTAATAGATTCATGGTTTTCGCTTTCATTACCTTCTTGTTTCGAATTCTCACCACATTTTTTATCATTATTATTTTCATTTGAGTCACCGTTATCTCCAAGTTTATTAATTACTTTGCTTACTTCTTTAATAATTATGTGCTTTCGCGGTTTTTTTAATCTCTTAGTATTTTTATTAGCGACTTTTTGTACTTTAAATTTGTCATAAGCAAGTTTTCTATCACGGTCTATTATTAAGTCTCCGTCTTCTTCAATTCCCTTAACTTCTTTAACCTTCTCAATGATAACCTTATTTTCTTTGGACTTCTTGGTATATTCTTCAATTATTTCAATCAGTGGTTTCTTTTTCGCATCATATTTCTCAAAAGATTCTGTATTTATGCTTTGGTTGTCCTCTTTTTCATCCTTAGATATTTCGCTACTTTCTGCCAAATTTACAAAATATAACAAACTTGAGTAGAACTAGTAAAAGGGTTCAATTTTTAATACATACTAATCTTACCTTTGAACGTTTGAGATGCTCTTTTATTTTCTATATGCGGTGATTGATTGAACAACAAATTACTAATGGTATCTATTTCTGAAGACCTGTAACTAAAATATTTATATTATTGGTATATGATAAAAAAATGTAGTATTTATAGGTGTTTATATATATTTACTTACACATATGTATATAAAAGGTAATATTAGGTTTTTAAGCCTTACCTGTCGCCGACATTTGTACCCATTCCAAAACCACTCCACTGTTCATCAGTAATTTGTTCATCTTTTAACTCCTGGATTAAATGCTTACCGCGATCTACTTGAGACCACTCAATTTTTTCGGTTTCGGCTTCTAAAATGAAAATACTTTAAATATTAATTCAAACTTCCTCCAAAATGTTTATGTTTTAAATATCTTAACTACCTTGAAACTTAGAATCATCATCACTAGAATCACTATCACTAGTAGAGTCTTCAGCTTCCGACCCGCTCAGCATGTCCTCTGCTACACCCTTTAATTTCCGCTCCTTACTAAGCTCTTCTGGCTTACGATCAGCTTCAAGAGCTTCCTTTTCTTCTTCCTATTTTTTATTAACGTACCTACATTTATTAAAATATACATTTCAACCAAAAATTTATATTTAGTAAAAAAAACGAATATACCTTATCTTCGATTGCAGGAAGCCCCATTTTTTCTCTCTCCTCTCTCTCCCTCGCTTCTCGTTTTGCTTTATTTTCATCTCGCATCTTTATCAAGTAGCGAACACTTTCCATCACCTTTTCCTGGTCT
Organism: Brenthis ino; assembly: GCA_921882275.1. Classification (NCBI taxonomy): domain Eukaryota; kingdom Metazoa; phylum Arthropoda; class Insecta; order Lepidoptera; family Nymphalidae; genus Brenthis; species Brenthis ino. Next base: position 23,124,969 of record OV170222.1, on the reverse strand, counting down.
TTAGCTATCCATCTAGATAATTTTATATAAAAACAGCAACGTGTTTTAGATGTGACGTTGTTCTAGACTATTTGGAATATACCGCTTGCTACTTCATAAAAAAATGTAGAAAAACTAACAGAAAGCTTAACGAGTATATTTACTATATTCATCATGAATTATACCTTATGTAATACTTCTTTATTTTAAGACGAGTAAATTCTATAAAATACAGAGCACGAGTGAGCAAATTGATGTCTGAATCTTAATAGGGAAAAGGCAGCATTCTCATTAAATAATAAAAATACTGATGTTAGTATGTTACTTTAACGGATCCGAACAAATTAATATACTCGTAAGATAATTGTAGGACTACCCTATCATAGACCTACTTTTCCTAATTGTAAGTATTCAAGAGAACATTTTTTTTAAAACTAAGTATATTAAATTACCGTCTTCTCTCATCAATTTCTTCCTGAACTCCTCCACGCTGCCATGCGACAGCGCAAGCACGATCACGAGGAAATATTGGTCGATTATCCAAGTTTAACAACTCTTTAAGACGTAGAGTTAAAGTTTTACGATATGCGGGAATATTTCGTACTACGGGGTTACCAGTAAGTACTAATACTGGAAATGTATATGGAAAATATTACTTTGTATACCTTTTAAGGAAATACTTAAAGTTGTCAGCTTATTTAAATTATGTATATTTATTAGTTATTGTAAAATGATGACCAAGTTGTTATAGTTCAAAGTGTTTAACAAATTCAACATAACCAACCTTTTAAAACAGCCATATCAGATAAAACATCTACTATGAGTGGATCTTCCAATCGATTATACGATAAATCCAAGACTGAGAGATTCTTACAATGTCTCAAGTTGTCCAAATCATCTAGAAATGAAAATACGGCTCTATTTATCAAAAATAGTTCTTAAATGTTGACTTTTTGATTAGGCTTATTATGAAACACTTACCAACAGTTTTTAGCATATTATGGCTGATGCTGAGGGTATGGAGATCCGGAACTACATCTAAATTCTCAATTTTAGTCACAAAATTGTGATCGAGATTCAGAGTGTCTAGTTTGGGGCAACCATTTAAATTTTCAATTTTTCTGATCACGTTATAATGCAAATACAAGCACTTCAGTTCTGAAAGCGTATCGAGACCCTCAATTCTTTCAATCCCGTTATTTTCTAGAAATATGCATTTCAATCCTGTATACTCTTCCAAATTTTCAATTTTTGAAAATCCCTTAAACATAAATTTTTGTATTTAAAATTGTGCCACATGACAAATATCTTTTATTGTTTCCGAATACAAACTTTCATCAGCATTTTCAACCCCATAAGGTATGATTTCCGCGATAAAAAGGATCTTCTTACCAAATTTCATCTAAATCGGTTCGGTAGATCCAGAGATTAGCCCCTACAACGTCACAAACACTCAAACTTTACCTCTTTATAATATTAGTATAGATGTAAATAAAACGTAAATTAGTAGGTACTATCCCCAGTGCGCGCACTCCCATTAAAATCCCTGCTGTTAAGCATATATTAGAAAAATAACAATTAAGTAGACATATGAATTAGTCCATATTAAACACCTTAAAATGTAAATACAAAATATCATTCAGATACGGAGTAACATATAATTTATGTTGCTTGCAATTATTTTTAATAAACTCCTTGGTCATTCTTGGACCTCGATTCATTTCTTCCAATTCTTTTTCTATTTTTATTTGGAATTCTTTTTGTCTCTCTTTTTCTACATTCTCTTTCTTTTTCTGTTCATCTTCTTTTGAATCTAGAACACAATTAGGATTAAACAAAATATAAAATTTGGGTGGTTTTATCTAAACCGAGCTGAAAAGGACATTTTTAAAGAAATATTTGTTTTTAAAACCGCAAAAATATCATATAGGTATTTATTTTTGCTAAATTAGAAAATTATTATTCGATTAATATGAAATTTACCTACCTTTTATTTCTTCAAGAAGTGGCACTTCAGATACATTACTCGTAATATCTTTTTTTAACTCATCGTCCCTCACATAATCTCCTTTGGCTTTTTCGTCGTCTTCTGCTATTTCTACAATTTTAGACGTAGCGACTAGTTTTTTTCTTTCCTCTCGCCTCAATAAATTATTAGCTAGACGCAGCACCTCTTTGTTATCCTTCATCTTATCTTTAATATCGTATAAAAGATTGTCAATTTTCATATTTCTTTCTTTTTCCTGGTCATTGATCTCATCAAGTTTATTATTTGTCATCTCCATTCGCTGTGGTAGGCAAGTATTATAATTACATTTATCTTTTGGATCTGTAGATTTAGGATGCAAAATATTATGAGACTTTTGTAATATTCCATCGACTTGTTTAATGAAATCCTGACATTCTTTATTTCTTATTTCATAATTAGCTTTACTTGTGTTAAGTCTACTTTCATGACACTGTATTTCATTGTTTAGTCCATTTATAGTACTATTTATATCATCTATTTCCAATTGAGATACAGTTTGGTCTTTATTTTTATCGATTTCGTCATATTGCCGGTCGATATCGGATTTGTCATTGTTATTAATTTTGATTATTTCAGGTCGTTTCCGTGCCTCGCCTTCTTCCTTAAGGTTTTGATACACGGTATTGGATTTTCTGGAATTTTCTAAAGCTTCATTAACGTCGTTTAATAACTCGTTCATACTATTCAGCTTATTTGTTATGTCTTCCCTAATCAATGTACTCAAATTTTCCGCACCTTCAACAATATTTCGAGCAAGACTTTTCATTTCATTGAATTCAAGCTCATTATTGTTGGCATTCTCATTCTTACCAATATCATATATGTTTTCTAGGGCACTGTGTAGAGTTTCTTCCATTTTTGCATCAAATTTCACTTTTTGATTAGATTTACCACTATCCTCGCTTGGTAAAGCTTTTGATTCGTTCCTTTGTATATTACTAAACTTTTCATTATTAATATTTGTATTATTTTGATTTAAAATGGTACTGATGTCTTGTAAATATTTTTCAGTATCTTTAAGCTTTGCTTCAAAGTTGTTTGAAATATTCGCATCAACTCTGACATTTTGATTTTTTGTCCTATAGTCCTCTATGTCTTCGTTTTTGATTTCACCTGAGAGATGAAATTTTATAGCATTACTCTTTAATGGTATGTTTATAGCCTCATTGATAGAGTAACTTTCCATCGTTACTTCAAGTACAGACGGCTTTTCGGTCTGTTTAATTAAACAAGATGAAGAATCCTTCAAAATTGGATATTCTTCTATTTTCATTTTATGAGGACAAATATCATAATTTTCCGTAAAATTAGGATCTTCGTATTTGTCAGCTAACTGTTGAAACATTTCTTTTGTTTCTTGAAATCTCGTTTCATAAGACTTATTAGTGTACTCCGTAACAACTTTGTCGATAGCATCAAATTCTTTATCATCACTTGATTCATCTGATATACTATCTTCTATTATAGGTAGAGACTTACAAATCTTACTTTTAGCTTTATATTCAGCTACTGCAGTCATTAATATTTGGTTATTCTTGTATTTTATTGCTTTCACTCTTTCAATATCTCCATCTGCAGAGGCCAACTCAGCTTTCATGTCAGTATACTTAGATATTTGTATTTGATCTATAGGTATTGCAATATCTTTATTTTCGGAATTTATAACAATCTGGATTTGCTTTGCTTTCTCTGCTATGATAGGATTATCTTTTACTTTTTCTTTTATTTCCTCTATAGTTAAGGGTCTATCATGGTTATCAAATTCAGTGAACGGTTGCCCAGTCATTACATCATACTCAGACTTCGCTGGTCCAGATGCAGACGCAGCAATATAAGGCCTATTGTTGTTAAATCCTTCTGTAAGGGGCTTCAACTCGTTTTCAATTATCTTATCTAAGGCTTCTTGAGGAAAAGCATTTTTAAAAAACTCTTTCAATTCAGCTCGCTTTTTTTCTATATATTTCGGATCACTAACTTTTGAACTAGGAAAATCCATTTTACTTATTTGTTAGATTTATTATTTCCTGCTAATTTTTTGATACATTTATCAGAGACAGGTTTAGTCAATATTATTGCTTGGTTACACTTTATTGTTTTGTTTAATCAATATTTAAAAATAGAAGTATACAAAAATATCATACCAAGAACAATTTGGTTTCAATCTCTTTAAAAACGTAAAAATTACTTATATCTAAGTTGTATAGTTAAAAATATATGTTTCAAAAAATAAATTCTTTTCAAGAATTATTTATAGTACTATTTTATTTTGTATTTATATATATAACTTAAATGGAATAACGTGTAATGAAACGTAACCCATTTTATTGTAAAATGAACTTTATATCTACGAATGTAACACATTTTTTTGTGACTGGCATAACAATGTCAAATCTGGAATGAATTAATCGATTTACAGTATACTAAATCGAATACAACTAAAGGTAAAATTATATACAGAATAGGTAATAATGTATTTAAAATTAAAAAAAGGGATATTACTTTAATATTTAACACGATATATTTATTATAGAAGTATTAAAAATATATGAGATTTTTAAGTACCATTTACATCACTTTTCGAATAAGTAATGTTGGTAATTTTTTAGTGGGAAGTTATCGATTTTTTTATTCTAACGACAATCAAACATCACTAGTAAACATCAATAATTTGTCAACACAAGATTTTCAATAAACCGCAAATAAAAATTACTTTCAATTTTTTATGTTAGAAGTAATAAAGTTCTTTAAATAATTTTATGTTGAGTATTGCTATTGATCACCTCTCACTACAACAGTAAAATGGCAGACGAAAGAAATTTTCGATCATCGTATTATGAAAAAGTTGGATGCCGTGGTGTAGAAGAGAAGAAATCTTTGGAAATACTAATGAAAGAGAAGCCCTGGGACAGGGTAAAACTAAAACAGTTTTGTTTACGTTTCACTGTACCTGCTGCTTATAGGAATTTAGTATGGAAAGTGTTACTTGGTCAGTATTAAGGTTTTCTATAATTTAAACCCTCAGAAAGTTTCTGGCTTTACATATTATATGCTAGTATTTATTGCACTCAAAATAAATACAGTAATTAAAATACAAATAAACATATATAAAGATTAAAATTTAAGCGATTTTTAGATATCCTGCCAGTGTATGCAGATTCTCACCAATTTGTAGCTGAACAGAGAACAGACCAGTATAACCATTTGCTGTATGCCGTAGAGAGGTTAGAACTAGTTGATATGAAGGCTCCTCGGAGTGAAATCTTGCTAGCCATGTGGCTTTTAGAACTTGAAGAGATAACACCACCTAAATTTCCTGAAACTGGATATAGTGTAAGTTTTTAACTTTAAATTCGTACATAATCGAAATATTTTTCATTATCACCTATGGTAGCAATGCATGAATAATCTACTTATTGTATAATATACTGTTACAGTCCTTGGACACATTTATACCAATAGCAAACACATTACTTGAATTATATGATGATGAAGTTGATGTGTATTGGTTAAGCAAGACTCTAACAGATATTGTACAAAATATGCAAAAAGATTTACCAAAATTGAAGGAAGCTTTCCAAAGTATGCTGGAGAAGGAGGATGGGGAGCTTTATAAGTAAGCCATTTTGTTGTTTTGATGCAAACTGTTGTTATAAATAGGCTTTTATGCAATAAAAATTAAAGTACAAGTTTTTTTTATATAAAATAGAAACAATTTTTCAAAAATTGTTTAACAAAAAACTTTCTTAAATACTTTAATTTATATTTTATTTAAATAAAAAAATTATAAAATAATAATAATAATAATCTGCTTCTTCTCCCTGCCCATTTCCCAATATACTTGGGGTCCGCGCAGTACATCTTCTGTACTGCTGATAGGATTTGGCAAAAGTTTTACGACCGGCCGCCTGCCTGACGTCAACCCTCCTTGGGAATGCTATTGTCTCTCTTTGTCTGAACGGTGTCGCGGAAGTGTTGTAATAATTGCACTTTCGATTTTGTTGCCTTTAAAACATGTTTTATACTATTACTTACATTTTTAATGTTATTATCAGATATATTTTAAAATAAATTTTGATTACACAATTAATTTTGTTATGACGTCAATTTTTTTCTAAAAATAATAATAATATAGTTTTTAATATGTTTCAGTCACCTAGCTGAAATAAAAGCACTAGATATTCTTCCTCTGACAAAATGGTTTAACTGCTGCTTTGCCGGGGTCTTGGATGACACTTCTCTTACAAAGTAAGTCAAAGATGAACATTAATTAAATAAATATGTTGGACATTAACACACAGCGCCATCTAGCTCCATGGTAAGCTACGAGACCTGTGTTATGGATATCAGATAGTTGATACACTACACATATATAACTTTACTCGTAAATACATACATATTATAAAAATAAACATCCACAACTGGAGTACAAACATTCATGCTCATCACACAAATGAATACCCCCAGCAGGAATCGAACCGGCGATTGTTGGCATAGCAAGTAGGGTCACTAAAAACTGAGTCAAATGTGTCATCAAAATTAAAGTCGTTTCGTCGTTAAAATAATCATATTAAATATACTGATCTTATTTAGTAATACTCTATTTTAAAATAGATTCCTATCATTATAAATCTAGTAGTAATATACATTTAATAAAAATCAAAAAACTTCAATGATGTCGAAAAATCAAAATTGCCTAATTGTTACTTTAGATTAATATATTTTTGTAGGATATGGGATAAAATTTGCAGCGGAGCACCAAAGATCCTGTCCTTTGTGGCTGTAATGCTTATTATTACTTTAAGGAGGAACATATTAAAAGCTAAGAATGGAGAAGAAGTACTAAAATGTGTTTCTGAGGTAATCAATAAATAAATATTATTTAATTTTTTGCTTATAATAAATTATTATATATATTAAAAAAATACAATAAATAACAACCTACTAATAATTTATCTGTACTGTACTGTAAAGATTTTTTTATTCCCTCCCGAAATCATCCCGTAAGGGTGAAAATGGGGATGAAAGTTTGTATGGGAAAGCAAGCTAGGGATGAACCTGAGCAAAGTGAGGGTGAGTTGCTAGTGTCTATATGAATAAAGATATTGCTACATACAATGAAACTATTTACACGTAAAAAATATAGATGTAATAATAAGAATAATTAATTTCATCTCATAAACTACATTTTTAGTTTGGGTTAAGGAATTTAGAAAATTATATTAAAGTTATGAAGCTATTCCGTCTTTTCAATTTCGGGTAATCAGAGACAGAGCAATGCCACTAAAACCCATGTGGTTTCTTTAAAAAATATAATTTAATGGCTGCAATGAAGTGCCAAAAGGCTGAAAGAAAAGAAAATAGCTCAAGAATTCATCCCGTATGTCACAACTCTCTGTTTGTAACAGGAATGCAGCTAACTTCATCATGTAACATTTAGCTAACTTCATCATGTCGCTTTTTGGCTGTCGAAAAATTATTATTACTCTCATATTTTCGCCAAATGTGCCAAAAGAAGTATAATTCCAAAATATTAATATTAATATACAACAATCTGACAAAAAATTTGTTACAGATACCAGAACAGTGTGAAGAAGTAGTAGCGAATAAGGCAATAGAGTTATGGCAGTACTATGCTCAGCCACAGAATGAACAACTGGCAAAGAAATGATGTATGACCTTCTAATGAGGTTCTATACCTCATTAGAAGATGCATGGTTATGTATGACTTGTGCCTGTGGCAGGAAAAAAATAACGGACTATAAATTATTTATGTAAAAGAAATATAAAATGTAATTGGTGGCTAGATTATTTACTTAATAATGTACTTTTTTACTCTATTAACTTCTTAAGGCAATGTTTGAATAATGTAAAATTAGATTTGTATTGTAATAGAAAATTATAATTAAAAAAAAAAGAATATAATACTGTAGAAAATATTTTCTAATTCATCATGAAATCAATTAAGTAAAGAATTATAAATATAATTGGTAATATTTATTTTTAGTTTCATTACTTCCTTTAGAAAACTACTATAACAAATAAAAGGCGGGTACATGTTAGTAGCAATAATATTTGGTATATAATGTAGTAGATTTAGTTTTTTAATTATAAAATAAACTAGCGACTCACCCTCGCTTCGGTCAGGTTCGTCCCTTGTTATGTTTTAATTTTTTTTAAGAACCGTAATTCGTTTTCTAAAATAAAAGTAGCCTATGTTACTCCCTATAACATCAGCTATCTTCCAGTGAAAGTCGTGTCAAAATCAGCCCAGCCGTGTCAGAGATTATCCAGAACAAACGGACAAAAATTTTAAAAATTGTTTCTTTGTCTTATAAGTACCATATATAATTTCATATGCATTTAGTAAAACGCTGTTATTTTGATATTACAAACGACATTTCAATTTTATTTATCTATGATTCTATATAGATATATATTTTTGAATTTTTGATGATCTTGATGAATGTTCCAATAAAAAAATCTTTTAAAATTTTTAAAAGATTTTTTATAGTATGAGAAATCAAATTTATGATTTTTATACCTGGCAACTTTATTTCTAACTCGCCATTTTGCGAGAATGTCAGCCAAATCATCAGCTCGCGTTTATATATGATTTTTATGTTATTTTATGTGAATTTACTGTGATTTAGTTTTTGAAACATCACACAATAACTGTGCAGTGAAATGGATCGATTTATAAGCATGTGGAAGGTTCGGGAGCTGGCGGATAAAGTGTAAGTTGAGACAATATTTCAGTTAATTTTATGTTAATTATACATCCTTCTCAGTTATCTAGAAAATTAAGCATACTAAATATCTTTACACATATTGCACATTCCTTTTAATATCTACTTTATGCTTTAATCTGAATTTTTAACCTGAAATTATTTTGTACGTCGCGAACTGTTTTCATTCTAAGTCTTAGCTTAATGAAGTACTTGTTATCAATACCATTGCTGAAAGAATAGATAAGAAATTTCAAATCTTAATCGCTTTATACAAAAAAATCTATCTTCACATATGTATGATGGCCATCTGTAAATTGCAAAGTTAGTACTTATTATTGTGATCTAAAATTACACAGGTGGACCAATACTGTCGAAAGATCTGATATATAATTTCAACATAACCGAACGTAACAATATCTCTATTCATATTTACCAGTAGTTTAGCTGCATTGGTAACGTAAGTGTTTTTTTTATGGGTTTCCTGTTTATTTCACGTAGCTTTTAATATTTTCCATTATAATAGAATTGTCTGTATATGTTGTATATAGTCCTAAGACCTTATTATACTATACTAATATAAATGCGAAAGTTTGGATGGATGGATGTATGTTACTCAATCACTAATTCAATTCTTTAGGTTTGTCGCTTCTAGGAGTGTCTTTGGGCACAATTTACTTCGCCAATGTCGCGTAGAATGGAGAAGGCACGTTTATAAAATTACCGGTAAAAAAGAAGAAAAAAAACACTAATCTGATTACATGTAGAAACACAGTGATTTGTTGTAAAATCAGCACCTACAACAGACAACACAATATATACAAAAAACCAAAATGACTGAACAGATCTGGATGAAATTTAGCACAGTTTTTGTTTTTCACTGAGCAATGGATCATCTACCTATTCCATACTAACTGTTAAAAGTTGCCTAGGGACAAACCCAAGTGAAGCGAGTCACTATTATTTTATAGTTTTACAGCAGTAATAATAAAGTTAAGCAACCATTTATTATAATAAATGTAACTAAATAAAATATTTAGTGAAAATAGATAGTATTGAACGAACCTATATATGTACTGTACACATATTAGTGTTTGATATATCAAATGCACGATCGTGCATTTATAACTGACTGTCTATTGTGTCTGTTAAAACACTGAATTATTGATAGTTATTGATGAATTAATACAATGCTATTCAATGCTTATTTAAGCTTAAGATACTTTAATATAGTGACAGATTGTTATAATCTTTACCCAAAAGTGTGTAGATTAGATTTTTAGTTGGTTTAGGCCATTTATATTACTAACACCGTAATGATTTTTTAAATACAGTTATTGTTCTTAATTTTGATTGATTTAATCAATCCAACATAATAACACTTCTTAAATAAGTGTGTAATGCTTCTTAGATGCTTCTTAATAGTAACAATTTTATGAGCCAGAGTTTCAGTTCAAAGTCGGCTCTTACATTCTCACAAATTTTTCTGTTTTATAATATTAGTATAAGTGTAGGTTAATAAATTTGGAAAAGAATATAAAAAATTGGTAAGAATTAGTATTATACATATAAATGGCCTTGAGTAATTTTGTTTTTGCAATTGATAATTTGAATAATTATCTAATTATGTAAATGTATAAAATAAGACATGTCTTCTGTCTCGTTTTTGAGTAAAACTGTTATAATTATCCATTCATACACTAACTAAATTATTTTTTTTGTTTCTTCCAAAACCATATCTTCCAATGGTATTTAATATTTACCTTTTGTCTTGAATCTTGACATTTTTTTATTACGACTGTAGAATGTAGATTATTATTTTATATATAATGCTTACTTATAGTTACTTTGCTTGACATATATATTTCTTTAAAATATTTTTAATTAGCGGCTCAACTTGGCTTCACTCAGGTTCGTCCCTAGATATCTATATATCTATCCAGCCGTCTTTGACTTTTAGTGATACTAACAAATGGCAATTGATTTTTATATTTTTACATTATAGACAAGAAAGATGGCGAAATTGTTTTTATTACTCAATACAGATTCTGTAACATTATGTTGAATCAACACTCCTAGAGGCCCTAAGAGAAAGAATTTATTTAACTGAATTGAAAAATTGAAAGTTTTTGTAAATCAAATATTTAAACTAAAATATTTTTCATAACAAAATTAAGCCTGCTATATATTTATATTTTATATATTAAATGATTGATTGGGTAATGCCTATGAGATAAGCCGCTGTTCTCAATATCTTTGTAAATTTTATTATCATAAAGGGAATTGTATACTTTTATTATTATCAAACCATTTTGTTATAGACCCACCCATTTAAATTATTCAACTGTAACATGGTTTGTGTTGTATAATAATCTTTATAGGTACAGCAAGTTTGGACTGATGTTTACTTTTAATAAACTTAAATATAAAATAACCGTTTTTGAAAAATATGTATACTACTACTGTACTCGCGCCCCCTTGTGGTTTGTAACATTATAAAACTTAGCTAAAACATGCTCATGAATGAGACTTATAGGTACAAAACACAAAGTTTCAAAATCCGCCAAACCGTTTCTGAGAAAAATTGTAACAGACACACAAACACCTCTTATCTTAAACGCATGTACCCTCTCCGTGGCCGTCGCGGGTAAAAATGTTCATATTTTATATATATATATATATATGTTTATATATATATATGTGTATATATATATATGAAATTGTCAGTTTGATTTTTTCACACATCGCCTTATTATAAATGGGTTTTTGTGCAGAAAAACAGTGTATAGTCAGGGAAATTGATATAAACCACATATTTTCTTACTAGAAGTGGTAACTAGCTAAAACAAATTGTCATTTAACGACTACACTGGCACGCGTAAACCACTTAATCGACTAATCATACGTCAAATTGCCTTTCATCATTTTGGAAAAGAGCTGATACTCTTAAACTGCTGGACCGATATTAACCAAACATAGCTAAGAAAAACTGCAAGGAAACTGGCTTTCAAATGTAAAAACTGCATCGAAATCGGTCTATCCATTTGAGAGTTACGATGCAACAAACAGACACACATGCAGACAGACAGACAGACATGACATCCACGTCAAACTTATAACACCCCTCTTTTTGCGTCAGGGGTTAAAAATTAGGTTAGCACTAATGTAGAATGGATTTTCTCATGCAGTTCATCAGTTGTTTTGTTATAATTCAGGTAACTTTTAACTGATCGTATTTTACTTTATCATGTTGGCATGTTTTTTTGTTGGAGTGATTTGGAGAGTTGGAAATATGTACTGTACGGTTTTTTTTTTAAATATACAGATAGATTTTTTTCTATACATTTGTCTGTATGTATGTTCGATTATCTACATTTTTTTTATTACCTAATTCCGTAAAAATAATAATAGTGCGATTAAACTCCCGAACTCTAAGTAAATAACGTTTTTTTTGTGTTTACAACCGATTTTGTAAAATTAGTGCGCAGTGCAGCGTCACTTTGACACAATGAATTTAATATTGAAGTCATGTTTATGCTACACAATAGGTATGTAAGGTTGTATTATATGTATGTATGGTAAAGTAAGTAAATATCAATGTAATATATTACCACTCCAAATATACTAGTACGTCTCTCGTTGGCTTTTTAACGTTCCAATGCTGGGCGCGAGCCACCAGCCATTGAATATTTCGAGGGGAATCAGGCCATGGTATATGTTTATGTAAACAAAATAAAAAAAAGGATTTTATAACACACTATAAAAATGTAAATTTATAGCATAAAGCACTCTGGGTTAACGAGGCTATCTTTTTAGTGAAATTAATATAAAAATCGGTTAAGTAGTTTTAAAAGTTATCGATTTTAAAGAATCAAATAAGTAAATATTTCCTGTTTTAGCAGGTATATCGCTGAGATAGTATAAATATGTGCACCCATAAAAAAATATTTAATCATTCAGTTTTACAACTACGACCTCATTACGTTTTTATTTTATTACTAGCATTGCGCGCGGCTCCGCGCGTTCAGATGACCAAAAACCTAATTCTTAAAATCCCTCCAGTGGTTTTTCCGTGATGCGGTAACAGACAGACAGACAGACATACAAAAATTCTAAAAACCATACATTCAGCCTCTGTATCGATAATAATGTTTATTTCAGTAAGATTTTCCAAAAAATATTTAATGTACAGATTCGGCTTAGTTACAATTTTATTATATGTATAGATTACAAGAAATGCGACAAAAGGGAAAGTAAAATTTTTCCTCGTGTAATCATTCGCAACTACATATATGTATTTGGCGACCCTTACGTCACATAACACAAACTGTTACAGCCTTTCTCCTGAGACCATAACTTGCTCCATTCCAAGTACCCACGTAACTGAAATACCATTTCGAAAAAATCGAAAGTATTACCTAATAATATTCTCGAAGATACTTATCTTATGTAACAGCTTTTTAATACATATAATTATGTTTTGGAGAGTGCGTTTGGTTTTTATGAGAGACTTATAAATGGAGAAGTTTTCATTTTTCTACCGACTTCTTCAAAAAGGAGGAGGTTCTAAATTCGGCTGTGTTTTTTTTACGTTTTTTTGTCGGTGCCAACCGATACACAAATCACACCGACTTCGAAAATATCTGATTGCGTACCTATCTATAGTAAATGGAAACTACCAATCAGTTATTTTTTGTGTTGTTATTAATTATAAAAATGTAAGCAAAATATAACAAATATGAATAAATTATTAAAATATCTCAACAAATGAAAAAGTTTGGAAACTTTAAAGTTTCGCTTGTAAGAATATTATTCTGTGACGTCACACGACCTGAACGAACGACATTTAAATTAATTTCGCAGTAATTTATTGATAGATTTCAAATATGTTTTCACTGGTTTATTAGTTTTGATCTTTATTATATTTCATCATCATCATCATATTCAGCCTGTTTTCGTCCAGTACTACTGGATAGGCATCTCCTATGGCGGGCTCTACTGAGCTCGATCTTCAGCTCTACGCGTTTAACTAAATAATTATGTTAATTATTATATTATCAACATCAGGAAACTTCTCCATTTACACTTGCTTCTCTCGCCCTGAGAACGACAAAGTCCAAAGTTTTTTTTTGCGTCAAGCATCTTCGCAGGTGTATACAGAATAATCCACCAGGGTTTCATCATAATCAAATCAATGGTTTAGGAACGCGTAGAGGTCAAACATACGAACATACATTTTTATTTATATATAGATTTAAATAGATATATCATGTACTGTTTGAGAGAAGTACCCATGATGTTTTTCTTGCCTTCTTTTTTCTTTCGGTCGGACACTTCCATAAAGAAATTCTATCAACAGGATAACAACTTTTTTAACAAGTTCTAAAGAATTCACTTGAATCACTCGTGAATTAGAAACGATGCAAACAAACACGTAGATCCGTTTCACTTTATATATATAAATAAGCATTTATAAATATACACGTGTGATTCGTGGCACAAAATATTAAAACGTACCAAATGGTCGTACCTATTTATTTACTAATCTTGGTACTAATTATGTATTCTGCGACGTCCTTTGAATAATAATTATTTTTGTAATAAATACAGTACGAGTTTTTCATATTGACATTGTCGTACAAAATTGATGATGATAAATCGACAGACTAACACTAGTCCTTGGATCTATTCAAATTATTCTTACTTATCTCTATCTATAGAGAAACTGCCATAAAAGCCAATCAGCCGTTACAATAAATAAATATGTTGGGACATTAACACACAGCACCATCTAGTTCCATGGTAAGCTACGAGGCTTGTGTTATGGATACTCGATAGTTGATACACTACACATATATAACTTTAAATACATACATTTTATAAATATAAACATCCATGACTAGTACAAACAATCGTGCTCATCAAATGAATGCCCCCGGCGGGACTCGAACCCGCGACCGCTGGCACAGCAAGTAGGGTCACTACAAACTGAGCCAAACGTGTCGTCAAACAATGAAGTGTGTTTACATATTTTGTATATAGATGTGGATGTGTGATCTGGTGTTTGTCTGTTCGTAATTCTTCTCCGGTTCGACTGAATTAAAAAAAATATATATGTCAAATATCTTTAAGTAGTAAACTAAACTAAAACTCTTTAAGTAGTAAGTAAACTAAATAAAATTAAAGCTACATATTAATATTTGGCGATATCAAAACCGAAACAGTCTAAAACATTTCTGGCATTTTTGACTTCTGTTTCTGTCTGTGGAACAGCTTATTAAGTAAACTCACTGACAAATTATGTATACATGTAAATTTAAATATTTCAAATTTCTTTAATTCCAGAACCAATGTAGTAATGAACTACACAGAGGTGGAAGGCAAGGTGCGCGAGGCCACCTCTGACGAAGCGTGGGGCCCCACCGGCCAGCAGATGCAAGAGCTGGCACTCGCCACCTTCACATACGAGCACTTCCCAGAAGTCATGTCCATGCTGTGGAGGAGAATGCTACATGACAACAGATCACATTGGAGACGCACATATAAGGTTGGATAAATCTTTTTTTATCTCTATCTATCTTGTTGTTTTTCTCTTTCTTTCTTCCTTTTATCAGTAGTTCTAGTAGATTAGTTATCTGTGACTACAAAAATATGAATAGCATAATAGTGATTAATATTGCAGTCAGGGTGTTTTTTTCTTAAATTATTTTTTTATCTTTTATATTATTAAAGTGATTAAAGCATACGTTTCAAAGTTTGCTTAGCTAGTTTTAATGCTTAACTTGGAGTATGACATACGGACAGTCGTCGTCTACAAGGTGCACTTCCTTCATAAATTAACACACAATGTGCAAACATTAATATTCAGTAATAGCCTTTCTTCTATAATCAACAGAGAATCAATGCAATAACCTTTTTATTGCCAATACTTCTCAGGTTTAAACTTTTTCTTGTTATTAAGCGATGAAGTTAATCTTGTGGAAATGGTTGTAATGTATGCTGTCTTGTAATAATTAAATAAAAAAAAATACTATGTAACTTAAAACAATTGAAGGGGATTTTCATTTACTTAAAATAATTTGAAATTAAATTTAATATTAGGCGGCAAAAGGCGTCACCAAAACCGCTTTTAACTACGATTTATTCTCGTTAAGCATTGCAATTGCGAATTTGCTCTGTGAACAACAAAAACAAATCTATCCCACGGGAACCAAACTTTTTTCCGAGATAAAAAGTAACCTATGTGCTATTCCAGACTATAATCTATATCTGTGCCAAATTTCATCCAGATCCGTTCGGCCGTTTTGGTGAGATTGAGTAACAAACATCCATCCAAACTTTCACAAATATAATATATATTATGGGATTTTCAGTGTCTACTCCTCCTGAGCTACTTGGTGCGCAATGGGTCAGAGCGGGTTGTGACGTCAGCTCGCGAGCACATATACGATCTGCGCTCCTTGGAGAACTACACCTTTGTGGACGACGTGGGCAAGGATCAGGTTAGTTCTGTTATATGTACTTTGTACAACCCTAACCAGAAGTATTTATTTGTAGGATTTCGTAGGCAAAAGCCACAAATGCATCCCTTATAACTTCTTCACGTCAATCTGTCCAATATCCATATTATGTCACAAGAATTTTACTGGGTGTCTCTTGTGAACTGGTATTTGCCAGATGTGTATATTACGCCTATCCCTATTAACATTGTCGGATGTGAAAATCGGCAACTTTACAGGAGAGTGCGTCAAAGTTTGAATTGTTGATATTTTTTTAAATGTACAAGTTAGGTTAACAAAAATTACTTGTGGCTATTTTAAAAACTACTCGTAAAAAATATTTTTTTGTTGCAGCTACTAAAAGAAGAGACTTTTTAAGAGTGATTAGTGAAATAAAAAGAAAATGACAAATTTGCATATCCGACAATGTTAATAGTTAGTAGTATTATGCCCTTTTAACGTCCCACAGCTGGGCAAGGTCCTCTCTTCAATACGAGTGGGATCAGGCCATAGTCCACCACGCTGGCCAAGTGTGGGTTGGCGGATTGAGCATGTCTTACGAAAATTTGTTAGGTTCTCTCAGACATGCAAGTTTTCTCACGATGTTTCCTTCATCGTAAGACAAGTGGTAATCATGTTGGAAATGATTCGCAAATGAAAATATCAGAATTTGTATACTAAAATTTATTTTATAATAAATTAAAAATATTAAAAAAGGTCGACCATGCTTTCCGTTCAACTTTACGGTTACGGCTTTTTTTATTAAACTGTTTGTAATAACTGTCCCGTTGGCTGCGTTCAACACGTGTCGAACATAAAATCAAAATAAAATTGCGAAAAGATCTGAAAAAAATAGTTTTATTTAAAATATCAAATATTATATATAAATCTTAAGTACTATTGTATATTTTGATTTAGCAAGTTGTTCAAATTTTCCAGGGTATCAATGTAAGGCACAAAGTCCGCGAGCTAATCGACTTTATCCAGGACGATGAGAAGTTGAGGGAGGAAAGGAAGAAGGCGAAGAAGAACAAGGATAAATATATTGGTAGGCTTAAGCTATAAATAACTTTATGGTTTTTAATAACTTTTAGTCTTTAAATTAGGGTTTATTTGGTTCAGCAAGAAACCATTCCAAACCGTCATAAATGCACAAATATGGTAATTGAAGTATTTTTGGTGGAATTTATAAATAGAGGGATTACGTTAAACGGTGCTTGATTTGTTTTGTGTATACTATTATAACACTATTCACCAAATGGTTTTAAATAAAAAGAAAATAACTTGGAATTACATAAAAAACATTTTTATTTAAAATGTTGGCCCGATTTTATTAGGGCAAGTGTCACGCGCGGATGTTGGAAACAAACTGAGCAATAATTAATATTTAATAATTATGAACCATCAAAAGTGCTGACCAAAGAAAAGGATTAGTAGGGCTACTAGGCGCTAATGATTCACAATTGATTTTTATGATATTTTAAAGAGTCATCGATCAAAAAAGTACTAAATATACAATCAGGGTCAAAAAATATCCTCACCGAATGAGCGCTCATTTGAAAATTTGAGGGCGGATTATAGGCCAACAGAATGTTGCCATCAATGCCATCGTATTTATATAAATCAAATTAATGAATAATTATTATTTAACACATAATTATTATTGCCTCTTTAATTCATTTATTTTAATTTATTATAATAAATACAGATATGTTAAATTAAAAGATGTAAAATTATGATGACTAGCTAACAAATGTCTAAAATGTCATTCATTCGTTGATCGATATATGTATTTTATCGATTACGTTCAAGCACCAGAAATATTGTATTGTGTATCAGTGTTTATAATAATGTAATAAAATCTTTGTGTGCGTTATGCGTCACTTGGTTGAACTAGTTTTCATACATTTGTATTTTATGTCAGGTCCTGTGGTTAATTCGTTCATGGTCGCTAGTTACTTTTAAAGCGGGTTTAAAGGTGTCTGGCCCACTACACCGTCTCATACCATGACCGTGCTATGAACGTATCAGGCACGGACTACTGTGCCCACTAGACCGTATCAACAGCGTATCATACCCGTACATAACGGTTGTACTCACAACTGTGCCGCCCGCGCGCACTGCGCCCGCGACTGTGCCGGTCGGTGACGGAACGGTCTGGTGGGCAGAATCTCATACTTTTCAATACAAAGAATATATTTTTTTCCTGACACGGTCCTAGCACGGTCATGGTATGAGACAGTGTAGTGGACAGAGTCCTTAAAGTGTGTATTTATCCCCACAGGTATGTCTTCGGAAGCGATAGTGATGGGCGCGAGGAGTGGTGGCGGCGGCGGCGGGGGCTGGGGCGAGTACAGTGACCGCGGCACCACGTGGGGTGAGTCACGGTTACAACTAACTTACTAACTCAGGGTAATTATATTCTTACTGTCACGGTTGAATATGACATTTCAAAAAAAATCACCCTTGACAACTTAACAAACCCTTGAGTTCAGACTTATAAAGTAGTGTTGTATGGAATTATTCAATACATTATAGTAGGACATATGCTTCATTTTGTAGTTTTCTAAAACTAAAATGGATTATTTATTGCCCAGATGACAACAAAGACAGAAATGACGAGGACGACTACGAGAGGGAGGACTCTGACGGAGAGTACGGGCACAGGAAACCTAACAAGTTAGTACAATTTTAGCTAGGGATTTTCTATTTAAGATGCTGTATGCCAAAAGGCTCAAACAAAACTCTTATAATTTTGCCGTGTTTGTCTGTTCATGTGATAAATATATATTGTGAAATATGAAGTGTGAATTTGTAAATATATAGATGTGATAATAATTTAATTCGAAAAGTATTGGCAGTACATGGCTAAAATTGATTTGATGCGTTCCCAGACAGATAGACAAAAATTCTAAAAACTACAGATTCCGCCTCTGTATCGATTATAATGATTATTTCAATAAGATTTTCAAAAGAATATTTAATGTACAGGTTCGACTCAGTATTTTATTATATGTATAGATACACTTTACAAATATTTAAATATTTACATAGAAAAACTTTATTATTTAAGTTGCGAGAAATAAAAGCTTATTTATTTTTATTTCTTATATACACAGTTACAGTCACATTTATATAAAACAAAGTCAGATTAATTACAATCTTTATAACTCAAGAACGGCTGGACTCATTTTTATGATTTTCGATTTGTTAGATTTACTAGCAACTCGCTCTTGTTACGTTCGGCTTCGTCTAGGTACGTTTTAACGGTTAGTATGGAATAAATAGAGTATATTATATATGTATATACAATGATAGATATGATGAGTTGTTGTTAGTTGTATTATAACGTGTTTTCCTGTGGGAATGATATAATCTTCAGCAAAAAGTAGTAGTACCTAAAAAGTAGTCTTATGTCACTTCCAGCCCTCCAACTATCTCCATACAAAAGATCATGCCAATACGTCAGTCTGTTTCGACGTGAAACAAGAACAAACAAACAAAAACACTTACATTTATAATATTAGTATGGATATGGATTTATTATTTTTGTTTATTATATACATACATATATATAATGTAACATAATCCGATCGCAGAGAGAACGTGTACCACGACGCGGAGGTGATCGCGGAGAGCCCGCCGCCGCGCGCGCTCAGCCTGCGCCTGCGCAGCCCCGCCAAACCCGCGCCCTCCAGGCCCGTGCCCACCACGCCCAGCAAGAAGATCGACCTCGGTAACTCGCATTCAGTTCACCCCTCGCTAGTATTATTGGAACTAAGTTCCATAACGCGACTTGCGGTACGAGTTTACAGTTAGAAATCGTCACGTAACGAAAAATGGACCCAGTTATGCAAAAAACAGCCATGTGCGTAAAAGTACCAACAGAGTTATAACCATTTTTCTGTCGATAGTTTTATTTTTCTGGTTATTTTAAAATTGAAGAATATTTATATAAATAGGTATTGTTTATTTTTTATATTTGTTTTATTTTTTATAATAAAATGCTTATAACTCTGTTGGTACTTTTACGCACATGGCTGTTTTTTGCATAACTGGGTCCAAATATGGTTATGCTTTATTTTTTACTAAAAGTGTCCCGTGTGACGTCATCACAAGTACCAGGCAAACATAAGTGTTAGAGAGGTCGTAGGCATAATATATAATGAGCACTCCTTGAGATTCATGGTGCCTCAGTACTCGTGACGAAGGTATCAGGCGATCATGTATTGAAGAGTGCACGCAGTAGGAGATCCGTGTGCACTCTGTGCAAGCTTCTCTTTGATGAGCTTCAACATGTACGCAGTACGTTGTTGGAAGCATGCTGCCCGGGTACTCGTGACGATGTGTATGAGCCGAGGGCGGACAGCGGAAGTTCCTACCTGTCCCGTAAATTGACACATCAATTAATTTACATGAACACACTCATCACACAAACGAAAGTTGTCTAAAATTACTAACATCCCATTTAAAACAATCCGCAGGTGCTGCAGCAACGTACGGTAAAACAACCACCACACCAGCCTCAGGTCTAGCCCCAGCAGCCGGTCTGGCCCCAGGTCTATCCCCAGCGTCGGGTCTGGGACCTGGTGTAGCTTCGAGTACGACCAACTCCCAGGAATTACTGGATGACCTGTTCAAGACGTGCCCCGCGCCATCGCCCACTAATAGCGCTACTGTGGGTAGTCTGGTGGAAGACGACTTTGATCCACGGTAATCCAGGCTCTATGTAGTTTACCAGAGAAACCTCTCAAATAAAACAAATTAAATAAAACCGCGAAATAATACGAAAAGATAATTCTATTTAAGTCTCTGTTTTTTTGTAATATATATTAATAACTTTAGATTAGAATAGACGTAGTTTATTGTCGAGTTTTATATTTCACATCCTTCGCAGCTTACATTTAAGGTAAAGTCTAAAACAACGCCATGTATATGATGTTCCAGCGCTGAGGAGCCAGCCGGCGGCGGCGGCGGCGGCGCGGCGGACGGCGACTTCAGCGACTTCACGCGCGCCTTCACCGCCGCGCCCGCCCCGGCCTTCGCCGACTTCACCAGCGCCTTCAACAACAACAACGCGCCCGCCCTCGCTCCCGCCCCCGCGCCCGCCCCTGCGCCCGGTGAGTACACACACACACGTACAAATTACAAAAAAATACACGTACGCATACAAACACACACGCACGCGTGCGCGCACGCATACGCACACGAGTACGTACGCGATACTTTATATATGGATACATTTTTTTTTAATTTATTTGGGATAGTAAACAATCTTAACAGAAGCTTAGTAAATATATGATATATATTCAATAGCGTATATGCGTAAAAAAAAAACTTTATAATATATAAACTTTATAATATATAAACTTTAACTGCCTCGGTGGTGTAGTGGCTAGCATGTACGGCTGCACACCCAGAGGTCCTGGGTTCGAGTCCCGGGTCGGGCCAAGTTTAGTTATTGAGTCTTTCTGTCCAGTAAGTCTCAGTAACAGCCCGGAGTTGGGAAGTTGGCGGTGTTTCAACACCGTGCCTCGGAGAGCACGTAAAGCCGTCGGTCCTGCGCCTTAACTCTCACCGGTCGTGTCGAGTGGTCGTCCCACCGTTGTGAGAGTGATAGGAATAGAGAGTGCACTTGTGTCTGCGCGTACACTTGAGCACTATAATATCTCCTGCGCAGTTGGCTAATCTCAATGAGATTGGCCGCCGTAGCTGAAATCGGCTAGGAGAACATCATCATCATCATCATCATCATATGCGTATAATTAATAATATAAATAATAAAAAGAAATATTATCGCTTTTTACTAAATAAATTCGCTAGGATTTAATTTATGCATACACATATAAATAATATTAAAAACAGGTGTTCTATAACACGCTTTTATTAGTTTCATTTGTAAATCGTTCATCATTTTCTTTAAATATTATTTATTTTATACATTATAAAAATATAATTCAAATGTATGTTAAGTATGACATTCGTATTCTAATTTAAATACTAATTTAGCGCTTTATTTTTCATGAATCATCATTATGGATGCATAATAACGAAAGCAGTAGCAGCAGAAAGCAGTAATAAGCAAATTATAATTCTACTTAAAAAAATCTTATTTACATACGTACATAGTTCTAACTATATTATTTATTTGAAATGTTCTATATGAAATTCTGTTGATATTGAAATAACTGGTATCAAGTTAACTGATCTGATTCATCAGAAACTTGGAGGTGAAAAGTGAAACTTTTCAACTGCTAATAGTAAAACCATTCCGCTTTCCAGACAAGACTTTAATTTTTAGTACTACAAAAGAGAAATAATTTGAAATTGTAATCTAAACTGACTTAATTCTATTAAAAACATCCAAACATTAAAATATAAATTAAAACATTACCTCTACATATTTCCAGCGCCGACCTCGAACCTGGACCTGCTGTCAGAGCTGACTCCACCAGCGAACCCCCACAGCAACCCGGACCCGCTGGGCTTCGACCTGGACTCCCTCTCCGGACAGTTCGCCTCCACCACCCTGCAGCCTATCACTACAGGTTAGTACATACATATGATGTTATGTGATATTATAAACTAGCGTTTCCTCTATCACTACAGGTTAGTACATACATATGATGTTATGTGATATTATAAACTAGCGTTTCCTCGTGGTTTTGCTCACATAGTTTATGTATAACTAGCGACTCGCCTTTGCTTCGCTCGGGTTCGTCCCTGGGTACGTTTTGACTTTTGACGCTTAGTATGGAATAGATTTATATCTCTTACTCGAGAAAAGATTGATTCCCCCCTTTCTACCCGCTTAAGAGATGATTTTCGTGATAAAATCTACCCTACATTCTTCCTAGGGTCTTAAACTAACTCCATACAAAATTTCATCTAAATCAGTTCAGCGGATTAAGTGTTAAAAGGGAAGAGACAGACAGAGTTACTTTCGCATTTATAATATTATAGTATGGATTAGTGACATACCGTCGCTTTTTTAGACTTTATTTGAGTTAGTACAAGGCGACTCATTTGAGACTCTTTGAAAATGATAAATTAGTGATATTTTTTTAATTTTGCTGTGAATTTAAACTAATTTTTCAATCTATACAGATGAATAAAATTGAAGTGTCTGTTTGTAATGTCAAAATAACAGCGTTTTACTAAATGTGTATGAAATTTTAAATTTTTTGTCTGTCTGTTTTCTCTGGATAATCTCTGAAAGGGCTGGACTGATTTTGACGGGACTTTCACTGGATTAGATAGCTGATGTTATAGGGACTAACTTGCCTACTTTTATTTTAGAAAAAGAATAAGGGTTCCGTACAAAAAAATTAAAACGTACCTAGAGACAAACCCGAGTGAAGCGAGGGTGAGTCGCTAGTATATAATAATAACGATAACCTAAAAAGTGTATCTTTGCAGTTATTTTCCTAAAATATCATATACTAATTAAAATATAGAAGGAATTAGAAATGTAATACAGTGAGACATTATTTTCCCAAAATAAGGTTTCAATGTGTTATATTTATAATTTATATTGTAAAAAAAAGTAGAAGTAAATAGTAAAAATAGAAGAAAAAAAATCTATCATATACTAAAATATTTGTTACGGATAAAATATTCATATTTATCTTTTTAAAAGTGAAAAATTTACTGATAATAGAAGCAAAATCATTTACTGTCAACTTACAATAATATTTAGTTTCTAAGCAACCACTCATATGAAAAAAAAAACTTACACAAACATACGTACACACTAAAGGCCTTATTAATAAATGTTAGTTACATAATCGATAAGCCAATATGATTATTCACAATCAATCGTCAACAAAGAATCGAATTTGAGACTTTTATACCATCATTGTATCCTAAAATAATTTACAACATTTATCAATAAGGCCTTATAAGTATATGTGACTTACGATGGACGCTAGCTGTAGTTACACTTGGTTGTTGTTGAATCGTTTCCTTTGGGCACATTCAGGTGTTTTATATTTTCAGGAGATACGCCGGAGCTAACAGCCACACAACATCTACTTACCGAAGCGATCAAAAGTTTCATAGAAAATGTACGAGCCATCCAACGTGTTAAGAGTCAAGCCGACGTGTTGAATGTACTCAATACGATCGATAATGTCAGAAAATACCTCCCCGGACCAATTACTGTACAGAAATTGACCAAAATGGACGGGAAAATATTCAAAAGTGATATTATTGATCTGTATTCGCAGTTATTAGGAACAGTGGTGAGGGTGCTGCTGCCGCAGTGGCCCTCCTTCAAAGAAGAGGTGTACGGTTTGTTCACAATTGAAGAAGGCTTTAACATTAGTCATGAGGTTTTAACTAATCTATGCGGATTTCTCAAAGGTGACCGAAATAGTATAGTTTTGGAAGCGTTGGCTTATGTCACTTTGAAGTATGCCAAAAGTGATGCGATTCTAGCGTCGATAATAGATTGTAGTAGTGTGCTAGTGGATGATAATAAGAGATATGTTCTTCAGAATGAGTGGGAGAGTTATGTCCAGCTCCTCGCGACCGTCCCAGAGAGAGTCGCCAACAGTCTACAAACTAAAACACCCAAAGAGTTCTCACACGAAAACTACTCGTATCTACTCATATTCCATATAATTCGATGTATCGATTTTATGTCCGAAAGCAGCTTCCATATCGGGATGCAATACGATTTGAACTATCTATCACATTTAACGTCGAAATTCATAACAAACTACAGTTTGAGCAACACTCAAGGGATTTACAAATTTATCGATGTTTTAGTCGCGTGGACAGACAACGAAAACACGGATCAATGTCGATTTGTTCGACGAAAATTGATTCAGACGTTACTGAATCGATTAAATCGTCAAGCTATCGATAAATTTGCTCTCTTCCTCCTCAAAAGGAGTCCCATAAACTACAAAATCAAAGACCAAGCCATAAAGCACGTTCTAGGTAACAATATAGACACGAATAAAGACTGGCACGACATACTAACTTTCCGAATACCTTTCTACGTCCACCCAAAAGACTTCAGAGATACGACGATAGAAGAAAACCTTTTATATTATATCTCCACCAGCAAAAACTCCGTACAAATTTTAACTGATCTTATCCACAAATTGTGCAAAACTTGGTCCGATGTCCATTTGAATAACGTAGCGAACATCGATCATCACATGCACACATCGATTTTATTAGTACTCGCAGTGAAATATCGCATCGTCATTTGGCGGACGCGGAAAAGTATGTGGGACTTGTCAGAGATGAAAAAGGTTCTATTCAAAGGCATGTCCAAGCATTTGGATGTGATTTCCCAAGAGTTTAGATGTGTGGGCATGGCCACCATCGAGATATTGTTCAAAATGCTGATAGAAGTCGACGATTCCGACAAAAAGGCGGTGGAATGCTTGAATTTTGATTTTGAAGAATTAGGTCAGCTGTGTTTGGATATTTATAATACGTTGAAAGCTGTCACGCGTAAATGTCTTTTAGACGAGAAAGATAAGCAAACAAATGGAGATGTTAGGCAAATAGATCTCAAGTCCACTTTGGATGAAATTGCAGAGAAAATTCACAGCGGCCACGTTGAAAAACCCGTACTAAATACGATAATGACGTGTGCGGTCAAAGGTCCGGAGCAAACTAAAGAAATAGTTAAAACTATAATATCTGCCAAACTAGACGCGTTGGGAAAGGGCGGGAAAACGGAAGAGGACTTAGATTCTGACGACGACCTGCAGCCCTACGACATGACCAACGACGTTCCGGTCGCGACCAAGAAAAAACCTAAATATTTACGAGATCTCTTAGAAGTTATTAATGAAGCGAAAGATTTCGACTCTTTCGAGATGGCTCTATTGGCCGCGGAGGACTTAGTGAACAAACAATTGAAAAATGAAGACGCAAAGCTGGCCATCGAACTATTAGAAGTTTTCGTGCACATGGACGAGAAGTTTCATGTAGATAATTTCAATAGCATCAAATTTAATACGTCTGTCGCAATAGTTTGCATTCATCCCAAAGTGTCGGCGGAATATTTGTGCAAAGAAATACACGCGGACGTCGGTCGGTACTCGATTGCGACGAAAATATTCATGCTCGATGTTTTCACGGAAGCAGTCGAGAGAATCGCAGATATGAAGCCAGAAGTTGAGGAAATAATTCCTAAACCTAGCAAAAAGTCTGAACCGATTGTTAAGGAGCTATCCCGCGAGGAGATTCTCCGACGACGTTTGCTAAAAAAGACAAAATATTTCCACTCGAAACGACCCCATCCGTTTTCAAAAGCGAAGAAGAACTTATTTGCGGCCGTCTCGGACCACTTCTTCTATCCACTCATTAGTGGGTTCGGATATCGGCAGTTAACATTAAGCCATCATAATATGAAGCAAGATATTGATAATTTGTTGTTACTGCGATATCTATCAGCCGTTGGAACTTTGATCCTGGCATCCAAAAATTGCCCAAAATGCTCGATTTACTGTCGAGAAATTCTGCAAATGGTTCTTTACTTGCGGTTCACGCCGAATCCATCGATTCAGATGTCTATGATATCCATTATCGCGTCGATAGCGGTCGCACTGCCTGAGGCTTTGCTGAAGGGAGAGTATTATGACGTGATGATGGAGCTGACGTCGTGGTTGGTGGACACTCTCACCAACCTCGAACTGACGAACAGGCTCGGTGGGCCTCAGTCCGAGCCCGCACAATATGCGACGGAGATACTGAATTTACTGGAGAAAGTCTTGGGAGATTAAGACAGTCGGTTAAATTTGAAGATCGATTTAAGATATCTAGCTATTTTCTATGGTTTCGCTCAGATCGATACGGATGCTGTAAAGAATCTCTAAACATTCGTTTGAAACTGAGAGACTATTTAGTTCAGGAATTTACGTTTTTTTTTTTGTTTTGATAAGATATGGTGTTAAATTTGTTTAATACGCGATGTTTTCTCTCACATTGCTTGTACTTGCTGCGACGATTTCGATGCGGTTCTAACTTAGCTATAGATAAGCATTTAGTCACGTGACACTTAGCTCTAATCGTATATTTTGTAAGTTAAAGTAACTGTCATTATAATTCTATATGTAATGCCCACCGTTATTTGGCGATCTAAGAATAAATTCTCTTTAACTTTACATGGTATTTTATTAAGTCACATATACTTCAAACATACACACATATATACACACAACAAGACTTACGTTTTATTAATTATATTGTGAATAAATAGTAATTATAATACATTCTAAAGAGTTAAATAATAAAAAAATAATATCCTAACTAACGGTTGCACTAATATCGATATCATCAACAACACAGGCCTTCAACCGACGCCAATAAACCTCCTGCAACCGATCACACCGAACCAACACACGCAACCGAACCAGCAACCGAAACCGGCAACCAAGCTCGGAGCCACCTGGGCCGACTCTCGTATCAATATTGACGTAGACAACCTTCTTGGCCCACGTTCCCCCCGAAACCCACTGCCCCCCACAATCAACCAGCTCAAGTCGACCCCCACGAGCCCGGCACACACCCCAAACACCACCCAAATACCCCCCAACCCCACATGGCAGCTCAACAATAACTTTGCCAGCTTCCCTCCAATTAATAATATCAATAACAATGTCTTCAACCAAGACAACCTGCTGCAATGATACAGGTTGTTGGCAGACGTTTGCCAAACTTTTGGTTGAGTTCACAGTTTTAGAGTTATGGGGACGTGAGCTTTTTGTTTATGTTTCACTTGTAAATGGGAAAAGTTTGGTTGGGATTCTATTTTATATGAATCAGTATTAGGCGATTGGTTAAAAAGAAGTAAATGTTATGAAAAAGTTACATGTTATTTAGGATTTGTCTTTCAAATTATTGCTCACTTTGAAATAGACGAAGGCGAGTGTTTTAGTGTTTTCTTTAAATTGCTCTTGCTCGTTTGTTTATTGTAAACATCGATCAAAAAGTACATACAGCAACAAAAAATGTCCTCGCCGAATGAGCGCCCATTTAAACATTTGAGCGCGCTTTTTTTGTGAAGACAACTTTATGCATTGCATTTAAGATTCAATTTACATTGTTTTATATTTATTTCAACTAGAATAATTACCTAAACACAATTGGTGACAGTTTTAAGAGAACTTTTGCATGGGATTGTGTATCTAGTACTTTTTTGATCGATGATTGTAAAACATTAATAGTTTTTAATTAAAATATATTATTTCTTCATGTCCCCATGACTCTGGAATGTTTGTAGGGAGTATTCTTATTAGAGATTTTGTACGATTTTGATATTAAATGTTTAGTTGGTCCTTCTGCATATCAGCGTATATCATTCGATATTATAGACTTGACGACTGCTACTTGTTCACATCTCGTGCCATTTTAACACTTTCATATAAATTGTTTCTTTATCTGCACGCTATTAAAAAATATCGACACTACAAATAATCTATATTTGTTTTGTTTTTTTTTTTCAATATTTCAATGTTTATTTCCTTGCCTTTGTGTTTGGAGAAACTAAACGTAATGCTATATGAATTAAATCTAAGAGAGCTATCTAAATGTGTAATGTCTTTAATTATTGACATTTTTTGCTATTTTGTATCTTGGTGCTATTAAAAGAATATTTAGCAGTCGTCCGTAGAGCTTTATCGGTTAGTTCTCGTTGCTGTAGTTAGCTTCCAAACGATCGGTAATGATCAATTTGTTCATATGTTATCTGTACAAAATGTTGATGTACACTGTGACGTCACGCGTTATTTATTTTTGTTAACGGTGTTATTGAAATTTCGCGGAAAGTTATAGTCTAAGAGCCAGTGAGTGGTTTGTGTATGGGATTGAAAATTACATTTTTTGAAGCAAATCATTCACTCATCCTATATCAATCCTACGTCAATCATTCACATTTGTATCTTGTAATTGTTATTCGTATAATCTAAACAATTTTTTTTTATTTCGTTAATAAGCT
The DNA here is from genome assembly GCA_921882275.1 of Brenthis ino. NCBI lineage: Eukaryota > Metazoa > Arthropoda > Insecta > Lepidoptera > Nymphalidae > Brenthis > Brenthis ino. The sequence continues at coordinate 23,095,773 of OV170222.1, read as the reverse complement.
GAAGATAACGATATTTTAACTTACATCTAGTTATAGTGTTGTTATTAATATCGTTAATAACACCGTTAAAATTTGCTAGAATGAATGATTTATGAACGCTCGCGTTACATTCCGTTACATGTGTCTAAACTATAGTTGGTGTGGTTAACTTTGAAACTTTTCACGGATTGTTTTATTTTCTTTTTCATGTTTAAGTCGATTTCGAAGTTGTCTCTCCGACTATAGTTTTAAATATAAATATTGTAATAATCTAGAAATCGATTAAATAGAACTAGCGAAATGCTAATAACGTTTTTGTGTATTTTTCAATAAAATACACAAAATGTTGTGTATTATTGGATTACTAACTAAATATCATAACATTCTGACACAATAAGGTGCGAGTTCGATTACTGTTGATGAATATATTATACATTTTGTTTGTTCCAAGTGATTCAAATCGCCAGTTCCATTGCTCAAAGTTTTACACTTTCGCTCTTTGAAATTATATAATATTATAGATGTATAACTATGTTTCTTTACATTATTTTTCCTTTGTGGTCCTTAAATTTAGTTTCTCGTACTTAGAAAAAACCTTTTTAAAAAAAATGAAATGTTTTTTATAGATTTATAAACATTGTACATAAAAACTAATATAAGTCATTAGTCTCTGTAAGTAGCTCAGAGTATGTGATGAGGGGTTTTTAGTGCTTTCATTTTTTTTTATACTTTAAATTTAATCACAATTTTTTTTATCTGTTGCATCAAATTGCTTGTGTTTTTTTTTTAATTTTAACGGAAATAGAAAAACTACTTTCACACTGTATGGCTGATCTCGTTATTTATTTTGTGTGATATGAATTTAATTGTTTATTTACCTATTTTTTTGTAAGTTCTTATGAAATTATTTATGTAAAGTCAAAGTATTTAAAGAATGGAATATTTCTTTTATTTCGCTTAAATTGTAAGAGAAATACTAAATACATTTTTATTTTAAAAAAAGTCATAAATTTGGTATTCAGCCATATTATTATTTTCTATTCCAATTGTATCACTAACGTAAGCACTAAGTAATGGTCAAACCGATTGTTATTTATAAATAAAATGTAAACGTATATAAAATTATATTATACCTAATAATAAATATTATAATGCAGGATTCACACATTTGTATGAAACATACATACATACATACATACATACATATGACTAAAGGTTTGTATAGGAAATATGGAAACTGAAAAGAGGTTGTTATATCGAAACTCCTACACTATTAGTACTAGAAATAGTGTTTTTTTTTTTCAAAATTAAACTAAAACGTTGATTTAAATGTGTGAATCTTGTTTGAATATACAATAAATGTTTTACTTTGTTTTAAATGATTCAGTAAATCGGTTGTAGCTCCAACGTTTGTGGACATAATGGTTAACAATGAAATATTTTTGTACTCGCTTCACGGTAGCGACTAGTGGCGACCTAGTTAGGTGTATATGTAAGTGTTGTATCTGATGTTGACACTCGTTATAGGGATGGGCGATTAAAAATATTATTAATCGATTATATCATCGGTTATGTAATCGATTTTTTATTTATCTGTGGTAACGTAAAACTGACTGGGAATAGAGATAAAAGGTTATTTTCATTACGTATTTTTTTTGGATTTTTAATAATATTTGAATTATGAAGAAATTTTAAATGTTATTGGAAATATGGTTTAAAATAAGTGTTTTTGCTACTTTTAAGATAATCAATTTATATAACATCAATTATCTCATAATACGATAATAGTATTATTTATTATTATTATACTTAATTAACAACAATAACTCAGATTGCGGTCACTTCAATTAATTTTACAATACTATCGAAGGCGCATTCACACGGAGAGTTCTCACCTTGAAGACACGAATTTAGATAGAGTAATAAAAAAAAAAAACAATATATTTGGGCTATTTTTTTTATATTTTGTATTTATTTACCCGTGTAAAGAGTTTTGCTACAAACTCGACATAGCTTTACATTGTTCCTTAGCAGGAGTGACTCCGTTTATTTTGAGAGCTTATTTAAAGTAATGTTCCTTCAAATCGCTCGCCCTAATTGTTGTATAGGACGGTACAGGAGTGCGGCGGGAGGGGCTCGATGTATGGACGACGGTAGTACTTAACTACATGTATATATTATGTATGTATATACGCGTTATTACTCATAAACATAATTTAAACAATATTTCTATGTAATAAAACCATTTCAAATATAATTTGCCTAAACATGCACAAGTCTTTGGCCATTTTTGTCAAAGGCGTGTGTTGTTTTTGCGGTTTTTTTTACTTATAGTTGTGTAAAGGCAGCTAATCTATTTTCCAGTTAAAATTAAGTTTTTTTTCTTTATATTTAAATGAAATATATCTTATAACTAAGTATCGTAGTAGTATTGTAACGATTGCATGATTTTCTTATGTATATTTAATTTTATGATCGTAGTCCATATAATGTGAATGGGGTATCAAATATCGAGGTTGGGACCAAAAAATGTAACAAAAATTGCAATAGTGATATTCATTTGCATTACATTCTTCGATTTAAAGCATTTATTTTGCAAAATTATACTTAATATTTTTAGATTTACGCGAATATTTAACATTTTGAATAAAATGATGTTTTCGGTTTTTTTTCGCGGATATATTTTCGCAGGAACCAAAAATCTAAATAATTCCGCGAAAAAATCCGAAAAGATAGTTTTATTTAAGAGTTATACTTGTTTTGTTGTTTGTTTATCATTCCATTGAAATGGTGATGTGAGTTTTTTTTTAATCTTTGGTGAAATGTTCAAATACCATTCTCATTATATGACCGTGCTTCACTCGGGTGCGTGTTTTTCACTTATTAATATTAAATTTATGTATTTTCTTTATATCCGTGCTGATTTTTACTTATAATAGATATTAGTGTAGTACTTCTTTTTTTTGTAAAGTTCTTTTTAGTGAAATTTTTAATATATAACGCATGTTGAAGAGTCGAAGTGGCGAGACATTTATTTTTATCACATTGTAAGTATGGTGTAGATATTAACCGACTCGCTGAAAGTAGAGGTTACTTCAGCTCTGGTTGTAGTGTTTGTTATTGAATTCTATTAACATTAAGTGTATCGCGGATGTGGATTTTTATATGATTTTTAAATATTTTTAAATCATTAAGTGAATCATTTTTGAATGATTATTTTAAAGACACAAGTCTTAGCTTTCGTGGTCTGGATGTTTTTGTGATCTATGTAAAACGGGGTATTTGCCATGTTTTATATAGGGAAAAAAAATCTGTTGAGCTCCTGAGATTGGTCACTTTTATTAGTAAGACAATCACAGATGTATTGAAGATTTATGGCTTTTTTTTATTAGTTTAAATACATATCTTCCCTCTTTGTAATTCGTTTTGTACGTCTATTACCACTGTAACTTGAATGAAGGCGCATGTAACGGGATTCGAGTCCAGACTGACTTATGTACACTTTAGTATGTGAGAAATCATAAAAGTAAGTGAATAACATGGTAAATATCACGTTTCATATAATAAAAACATTTTATAGACAGTTTGTCTATACATGGAAAGAGTATGCATTGAAAATCTGCACCCGCCTTCATATCGTGTAGTGTACACTCGCCCTAAACTTTAGTTCTTCCAAACGATTAGAGATTTAAAAGCAATAATTGTAATTTTTAGTTGATTTATTAAATTTATTAATATTTTATGTTAAATGTATATCGGTGTTAAGTCGCAAGGCTATTCGCACAACGCGTGGACCGCGGGCGTCGGGCGTCGGACTTTGTGTCGGGCGGAAATATTGAAAATATTATTATTTAAATGTTTTTAACATTTTACCTTTTTTGGTGTAACTTTTCTTGCGGACGTTATAATTCGACGCCCACTCTGTCCGTGTATTTGAATGGACTTCAACTGTACCTTCTTGTTATATATAATGTAGAATTGATTTTGAAATTGTTATCGGAGCGTAATCGGGAAGACGCAGGAACTGTACGGACAGACTATTGTGTATTAATAAACGTAATTATAATATTACTTGTTCTTTTATTTACATATATCCTTAAATAATCCTCTTTATTTTTGAGGGAAGTAAACTCAATTTATTTTTGAATAGGTAAATGATGGTCTGAATAAATTGTTTGAAAAATAACTTGAAAGTAAAATTATGCTAAATCTTAGAAAAACAAAGAATAGCATCTAAGTATGTTTTCATAATCAATGGAAAAAATATAAAATAAAGGTTTAACTAAATATTATGAATAATACATTAAAAAGTAAACTGGTTTTAAGAAATTCTGATAAACACAAAATCGAGTGTGGCTGTGTCGGGGACCGGGGTACATCGCCGCTGGTGAAACGTCAATTTCAGCGAGTCGCTTTTAGTGTTTTTGTTTTTTATACATACATATAATAAAATTGTAACTAAGCCGAATCTGTACATTAAATATTTTTTTGGAAAATCTTATTGAAATCATTATTATCGATACAGATGCCGAATCTATAGTTTTTAGAATTTTTGTCTGTCCGTCGTCTGTTACCGCTTCACAGAAAAACCACGAGTGATTTTGATGAAATTTGGTATGGTGATAGCTGGTTATCCGGGTCAACATATAGGATACTTTTTACCGCGAGAAAAAGATAAAAAATGCAATGTAAGAGTATGTTAATATGTAAAACCTAAGAATTTGGTTTTTGGTCATCTGCACGCGAGCGGAGCGGCGGGCAATGCTAGTTACTAAATAAAATTTCAAATATCAAATTGAAAATCAATAACTACAAAGCTGTAAATAAAAAAAATCATAAAATAAAAAAACCCGACTTCAAAAAAGCTAAACGCTAGCTAAGCTGCGGCGGAGAAGGCTGAACTACTTAAGTTGCGTAAATACACCTCCCTTAGTCAAAATTATGTTTTTATTCCATTTGCTGTAGAAACCCTTTTTTTTAACGTTGGGAAATGCATTTACGCACGACGTGTGGGACTTACCGGCGTAATACAGCCAGTACTACCCACTAAAACCCAACAAAACCTTCCCCCGTCTTAATGGGGCGTCGCAGGATCGCTTACGCATTCAACTACGACGCCCCGACGGCAGGTATGCCGAAGTAGACCACCAAAACCATGGGGTTGCTCCAAGGTCCACTCTGCTATCAGAGAAGAGCTGCTCCTGGGCAATGTCGCACCGAGCCCTGAACTCATAACTATACAAGTTTTTTGAATAAAAGTAAAATTTTTAGAGCTTTTCCCAATTTCCTGGCTCTTTGAAAAATATATTAAAGTTTAAGTTATTTTTATGGATTTCAATTAAATGTTTTCTAAATTAATTTTACTATAAAAACCTTTCTTATTTAAATTCGGACTCCACACCTACATACATGCGGCGCATGCGCGCGCGCGCTAGTATTATAAATATTCTAAAATTGTTAATAAACACGGAAGGTTTAGAAATAAAGTAAAACATGTAGATGATAATTAAAGCCTTTAATTTGTGAAAAATTGAGCGCATATAAAATTAAATCTAATGGAACTTAGCTTACCAATTATTATTAACACAAATTGTCATTATCGTTTACATTCGAATTAGACTATAATTAAAAGAAAATCGAATAAATTAGCACTTAAAAAAACTAATTTTGAACATGAGAATAGTTCGAGTTACAATATCGATACAATCAAAAATAATCGATATTCAGTCTTTTTAAACGAAAGCGTTAAAAAAATGGAATGACTCCATCTTCACGAACATAAGTAGCGATTAAACTAAAATGGCGTTAAAATTACACTTAATACAATTAGAAACTAAATCTTAATTTAAAAATTACATTTTAATTTAAAAATTAATTATTGGTATTATTATTGCAATTATTGAAATCTGGATATAATATTAAAACGACAAAGATTGAATACGAAAATAGAACTTTGCAAATGACTAAAATCCTGCACACACATACATAATATATAAATTACATCAAAATCGGTCTAATCAAAATAATACTATTCAGGCAATCACATTACAGGCAAAGGAGCATCGTTTTATTTGGTCGCACCTCAATTGACATTCCGCACAACACCCGGACAAAGTGTACAAAAATATATAGTTATTACTGCACTTGGCTTCCGCTGTGATATAATTTACATTATACTGCTTATAATATGACAAAATAATCCTTGAACATTGCTTATTTTGATCTAAACTTTTAAAACTTACACAATTATTATTCAAAAGCTATAATTTATTTTTAATTATTTTCTACCTATCTATCTACTATGAAATTAAAAAAAAAGAATAGTAGACTTGTTTTTTTTATTGTTTATTTTTAAGGCGTTTGATCATAGAAACCATGAATATTAATACTTTGTAATATATTTTCAAGAATTATCAAAAACAACGTGGGAACAGTGTTGAGAAGCAAACAGGTGATATCAAAATCTTGCTTCAAGGACATTAAATATAGACAAAATGTAGCAAAAAAAAATATGAAAAACAATATATATTAAAAATAATAAAAGTATCATTTTATATTTTTTCTGTATGTTATAATTATTAAAGCTTATTTAAAGTGAATCAGATCGAAAAAGTGAGATTATATAGTGGAAATACAGAAGACGAACTGCAAGTGGTTGTGCGCAGTGAGTGGACTTAACACTAAGAAGAATTGACTAGTTGACACCAGAAAACCATATTAATAATTCCAAAACACAACTTCTCTAAAAAAAACTTTACTTTAGCCTTGAAAAGCTAAAGAATTTTCAATTAACTCTAAAATTTGACTTTTTGTCTTTGAGATCAATGATCAATTACAATGATCAATGATAGTAACATCACAGTTGGTTCAATTCAATTCTCTTGCCAGTTGTTCACAGATTATTTTGCCAATGTCATGTGGAGTGGAGAAGACAGGAGGAAGATTAGTCGGTAAAATAATATTATTCAAAGTATATTAGATTTTAACGTGTAAGTAACAGTTTGTTATTATGTATAAAATGTTGTTATTATTATACAAAATGTATGGGAGATTCAGTTATTATATATGTTAATGGTATTTGGTGTCAACTACCCAAGTGATATTTTCTAATTTGATACAATTCTAAAGAAAATCATTATTATAAATACAAACTAGTCTGTACCAATTATTTTAAAACCATAAAACAGCTGCCAAAATCAACCAAAGTGAAGGCCAATTTAATTATTCAATAAACACATGTAAATAATAAAATCTAATTGAATATAAAAATTTCATGATTCAAAATTATTTCATTTTAAAATTCATATATTTTTTTAAATAATTACACAATATATCGAGATTAAAGATTAAAAACTGTTAGCTGCAAGCCACTGGATGGATTGTTTAAAAAATTAAAAAAAATATTTTAATCACTTAAAGCATTATTAATAGCCATGTAATTAAAAAAAAATAACCTAAAAAAATATGTTATAACATCTATAAACTAAATATGAGGAAAATAAACTATCACAATCATGTATTACTGTGGGAAAAAAATGTATTTCAATAAAGAAAATCAACATATTATTTGTAAATAAAAATTAAGTGTTCGGCCAACTTGGTACATATAAAAAAACATTATGAGACAAATTCAAATGAACAAAACTGACAGATTAATATATTTATTATGATGTTATACTTAATTTTAAGAATTAAATGGCAATTAATAATGCTTTGATAGAGAACTCACAGTAGTTATTGTGTGTTGAGTGCGTACATGATGCCATCATCAAAGGTGGCGGCAACTCTGTAGTTGTTGGCTTCCAGCAGTTCGGTCGTCTTGTTGAGGGCCACTGGGTCTGATGATCTGAAGTCTATCACCTGTGAGTACATTAAAATGATTTTAATTATTTGAATATATTATTACTTTCACATAAGGAATTCATTTTACTATGCCAGACAAATATAATGATAAACAAAAATTACTTTGTTCACTGATATATCAATGAAAAGGCAGTATTATTTAAGATAACTTATAGAATTAATGATAAATTTAAATTACATTGAGGTAATATTTAAAAATGTATGTAAATGCATGTAACATTTATGTGCGGTTGAAGTAAAGCTCCTTTGGTAAATATCGCAGTTAAATTGAAACAAATCAATAATTAAATAATTCATATTAGGTATATTACAATCATATATTTATAGAATATTATATACGGAAAGAATATAATATTATATATATATATATCATATTTTGTCACAATAAAAACGGTTACCATGGCAACAATTAGTCATAATAGCTTTTATTTAATTTATGCACATTTATCCCACAGTAATAAATATTCATTTTTATAAGTAATAATAATAAAATTAGATTAGAAACGTATGATACAATTTTAGGAAGGGAATGAGATGAAAGATGAATAAACGAAAAGAAGGATGTTTTGTCATAACAGCGGCACGACGATTTGATTGAACTTTGTTATCTGTAAGTTTCAATATAATAAGTAGTCGCTGATCTATCAAGTGTTCTTAATTTGCATTCTCTGATCCTACATATACTTTATATATAATCGATATTATAAATATATATATTTTTTTAATTATTAAGAATAAATTGTTTTACTTCCGTGACACTCATTTTCCAATGTATTGGCTCACCCCTCAGTCACGCATAAAAAAGTTTTATTTATTAAATAAGACTATCTTTTCGGATTATTTCGCGGATTTATTTTGATTTTTGGTTCCCGACGTTTCGAATGCTTTACAGCATCCATGGTCACGGGAGAGACTGAGGTGTTACATGTCTTAAAGATATAGTTGTTACAGACAGCCTACCCACAATTAACAAATGAAAATTGCACCAATTATATTACAATATTTTTTAACTTTAAACATTTTTATAATTTTAATTATAATTGAACATGGAAAATTATTTATTTAATTTTTGCTATTATTTTTATACATATTGGCTGTGGCTGGTTTCACTCGGTCACTGTGACGCAGGCGCGGCACTTGCAGCTTGTTGTCACGCAGAACTTGCTTGACATGTTGCAGTTCTCCGGCCAGGTGTTGCTCGTCACAGATCCCGCGCGCTCTCTGAAACAGAGATTTTCCCACGGTAGCTAACTGTGAAGGATGGTGGTGAGATTCACCGTTCAGGTACCTATCAGTATGGGTCTTCTTTCTATACACAGTATGACTCAAGGTGTTATCTGGGTTACGTTTAACTAATACATCTAGGAAAGCTAAGGTTTTGTCCGATTCTAATTCCATTGTAAATTGTATATTTATTGTATATTTATATATACAATTATATATTTATACAATTTACAATGGAATTAGAATCGGACAAAACCTTAGCTTTCCTAGATGTATTAGTTAAACGTAACCCAGATAACACCTTGAGTCATACTGTGTATAGAAAGAAGACCCATACTGATAGGTACCTGAACGGTGAATCTCACCACCATCCTTCACAGTTAGCTACCGTGGGAAAATCTCTGTTTCAGAGAGCGCGCGGGATCTGTGACGAGCAACACCTGGCCGGAGAACTGCAACATGTCAAGCAAGTTCTGCGTGACAACAAGCTGCAAGTGCCGCGCCTGCGTCACAGTGACCGAGTGAAACCAGCCACAGTCGAGCGCGTCCCTGCAGTCTTGCCATACATGAAAGGAGTCACTGACAAGATTGGCTACATTCTAAAGCGAGCTTCAATTAAAACTTACTTCAAGCCGCCAAAGAAAATTAGTCAGTTCTTACCACCTGTCAAGTGCCACATCCCTCTACAAGATGCAGGAGTTTACAAGCTTGATTGTGATTGTGGGCTCTCTTACATTGGACAAACAAAGCGATCCATTAGAACCCGGGTCAAAGAACACATAGCTGATGTGAAGCACCGTCGCAATACAACATCTGCTGTCTACAAACATAGCCAGGACCGCCCAAGCCATTATATTCGTTTCGATAGACCTCAAATCCTGGCGAAAGAAAACCGATATCGCCCTAGAATGATTCGAGAAGCTATAGAAATTAAAAAACATCCAAATTTCAATAGGGAAGATGGCTGGGTACTACCATCGTCATGGGATCCTGTTATTAATATAATAAAATCAAATAATAAATATAAACATAACAGACAGGCAGATGTAGTAAGTTCATACTGTGTAGATCAAAATGACAGCTTATCAGAGTAATATATTTCTCATTTGTAAAAGTATATATTAATAGTGTTGCTTAGTAAGTTGTTTTTAAATAATAGCAAACTAAATTAAAATAATTATCCTTAATTAATTTTAACTTTTTTAAATTACACATAGAACAATTATATGGCTTTAATAATTAATACTATATTTTTTATATTTTTATTTATGGTTATAAATATAATAATGGCAACACTAAATATAGATTACTAATTAATATTTTTAAAATTGTAATAATTATAAAAATAATAGCAAAAATTAAATAAATAATTTTACATGTTCAATTATAATTAAAATTATAAAAATGTTTAAAGTTAAAAAATATTGTAATATAATTGGTGCAATTTTCATTTTGTTAATTGTGGGTAGGCTGTCTGTAACAACTATATCTTTAAGACATGTAACACCTCAGTCTCTCCCGTGACCATGGATGCTGTAAAGCATTCGAAACGTCGGGAACCAAAAATCAAAATAAATCCGCGAAATAATCCGAAAAGATAGTCTTATTTAATAATGTCAAACATTCGCGTAAATCTAAGAAAGTATTAAAGTTTTATTTGAAAAAGTAATTAGAGAAAGAAAGGAGCATTTCGATGTATGACCGAGGCTATATAGAGAGAGATGATCCGTCACCTTGATGGGCAGGTCGCGGTAGGGCAGCGTGCGCAGCGCGGGCGCGGCGGCGGGCCCGGCCAGCGCCAGCAGCGCGGGCGGCGCGGCGTCGGCGGCCAGCAGCACGGTGAGCAGCGGCAGGCACAGCACGCGCGAGCGGAACACGACGCCGCCCTCCGCCTCCTCGTAGCTGACCACGCGCGGGTGGCGGCCGGCGCTGAGGCAGGCGTGCAGCGCGCGCGCCGCGCCGCGCAGCGCCAGGAAGTCGCGCGGCGCCGCGCGCACCGCCACGCCCGCCCAGCCGCGCCGCGCCTCCAGGTACTGCGCCGTCGCGTCGCGCCCGCCGCAAGGGAACACCTCGATCAAGGTGCCGTTGTACTGCACGCACACATATACGTATTTATTCAGCCCACTGCTGGGGTGGGCCTCCCTTCAGTACGAGGGGAATCAGGCCATAGCCCACCACGCTGGCCAAGTTCGGGGCGGACTTCACATGTCTTTCGAAAACTTACTAGGTTCCCTTAGACATGCACAGGTTTTCTCACGATGTTTTCCTTCACCGTAAGTCAAGTGGTAATCATGTTAGAAATGATTCACACATCAAAATATCAGAGGTGCGAGACCCGGGATTTAAATCCGCTTCACTCGGTTTCCCAAGCGAGCACGTTACCACTGAATACTAGAAATACAAGAAGGAACAGAGACAAGATCTCTATCACTCGAAATTCAAATGACACAAACTGTGACATAAACCCAATGTTTTGGAAAAACATAACCTGTATTATTGTGTCATTAAGGAACTGTCCTTATAGTTCGTTGTCTTTATAGTCAAATTCACACCAACTTTGACTTAATTAACACATTAAAAAAAACACAATATTTACACATAAGTCTCATGTGACAGAAACAACAATTTCAGATTTACAATTAATTAACAAGAAAATTCCATCTAGCAGTGTACTGATTAAAAATCAAAATATACATTATTCAAATACACTTTGACAATAGCTTTTGAATCATCACTTTTCATTTCCCAAAAAACAAAATTTCATAAGATGAAACATTAAAATTATATTTTAACTTTATCACAGCATTAATTTGAATACATGAAAAAAAAATCAGCCTTACCGTCTCTCCAAATATCTTATCTAATACAGCAACCCTCTCTGTAGGAGTGGGAGCTGGTGGAGTCCGAGGGGGACGAGGCGCCAGATGTAATTGCCTCACGTATGCCACTAGAGTTGGAGACTCAGCTGATATGCGGGCTAGTTCCTTATCCTGTGTCATATTCTGTCTGAATTGTTGTGCAGCAAGTGCTAAGGAATGGTTATTTATGTTAATATTCACTATGATTGGTAAAAAATATAATATATATTTTAGCTTATACCTTATGGGGAGACATAAGAGATGTGGGAGTAAAGAAGATTAAAAAAAATCACTTAATTCTAAGTAATTAAACTTTTTTTAATTTAAGTGTGTTAGTTATTTTGTGTCTGTTCATACTATTTATATTTTATCATTTTCATTTGTTACCACTTATATTATTATTTATTTATTTATTATTACTTTTTTCAAAAAAAATTGACAGCGTGAAAACAAAATTTATGGTGTAATCAAAATTTATTTTAAAATATATCCAAAAATAACATTAAAAATTTATGTAATAGTACAATAAATATTTTAAAAGACAACAAAATTAAAAGTGCATAATAATTACAAGACTTCCGCAACACCATTCAGACAAAGAGAGACAATAGCATTCCCAAGGACGGTTGACGTCAGGCAGGGGGCCATTGGGAAATGGGCAGGGAGAAGATTATTTATTATTACTAGTGGCTCACCCTCGCTTCACTCGGGTTCACCTCTAGATAAGAAACACAAATCAATCCCACGGGAAGTGTACATTCCGGGATAAAAAGTAGCCTGTGTTAACACTCTGGAATAACTGGAATAACTTCCAGACTATAATCTATCTCTGTGCCAAATTTCATCCAGATCCATTCAGCCGTTCTAGCATGAAAGAGTAATAAACATCCATGCTCACAAAACTTCACATCTATAATATTAGTATACATGACATATTATAATCAATGATAATATATAAAGCAAAACCTTAACATTAAAACTTTAACTATAATAAGCAACTTAAAATATACATACCAAAAGTATCCATATAGATGAGCAACATAGTCATTACTGTCACAAATGTTAGAATGAACAGTATAGCTGGCAACAGCTTTCTATACAGCTCATTGGGTGGAGTCTTCGTAAATGATGGAATGGAAAGTCTAGGGACTTGAATAGGCACTGTTGGCGGTGGAGTCACTTTGACAGCAGGCTTAGGCACATCTTTCTCTGGTTTCTTTGCTGGGTCTGACAGTGAACTCTCCAAGACAGGATTTTCTTGAGTTTTCTATAAGAAACGTGTTTTTTAGATCTAACATTGACTGAATTATCTCTTTATTGTTTTAAAACATTATGTTGCATATTACCATGTTTATTATTATTTCATTAAATAATACTATAATTTTTATCCACTCATGTTACATGCCAAAAAGAAACCCCACATGACAACGACAGGTGTTGTAACATTTTTTTTTATTCTCGATACAAAAAACGTCGCTACTTATAAAGTTTGCATATTGTAATAAAGAAGTTTATATTGATTTTAGTCGAGTATTAAATATTTCTTACCTTTTCAGCCATTCTAACGTCTTAAATAACGCGATAATTGAAATAAAAACAAATGTTTTAAATCACTATGTTTATATTTAATCACTATGAAAAATGTATATTTTAAGGCACTCAATTGTAAAATAGAATATATTCCGGATCTAAAGAAGTATAAAAGATCTATTACTCTTCTTATAATAATCTGTAATTTCCATCCCAGAAAATAAAATAAAAACAATTGAGAAATAACAATGAAGAAACAGGTGAACAAGCGTGAGTCAACAATTGATAGATTAAAAAATAATAGAGCTGTAGCAAACCGTATGTATTCGTTACTGAGTAACGGGTACGCCATCTAGTACCGAGTACCGAAACGTTACTCAAGAATGCATTTCGTTTCTCGCATTTTCCGTACATATTTTCGTACTAACGTTTTTATTGATTTTTTATTCAGCAAAATACAACTTTCAGTTAATACTTAATACCATTGATGAGTAAATAAGAGAGTTTATTTATTTATTTCGAGTTGCATGATTTCCAGATCTTAGAAATTTTGTTTAGAAACAATTTTCAATTAGAAACAACCATTATATTTAAAACACATTTTTAGTTTTTTATCCAACAAATACTTATAATTTTTACTAAATGATTATGTCAAATGAAATCAAAATATACTTTATTCAAATAAACTTTTACAAGCTCTTTTGAATCGTCAGTTTTACATTTTAAATTAAAATTAAATGTTAGTCCGTTAGGAACTACCGCCGGCTCGGAATAAAGTTTTCTGCTGAGAAGAACCGGCGAGAAACTCAACAACGGCTCTTTTAAAATAATAATTGTGTACAATATTGTAATACAATAATTATCTATTTATCCTACGTGAGACATGATCATGTGATTATGTGTAATACATACAGATTATGATTTGATAAATCATTCGCGCAATTGATTTTAAATAAAATATGCATTACGACGTCACACTAACGTGATAGATGCCGTTACTTATTCATTTTTAAATTACCTATTTTTATATTTATTATTTAATTTCAAAAATTATTAATAAAAAAATATTGTTAGTAAAGTTTTTAAAAATTATATAGATTTATAAATAATCAAAATTTACGGGTTCTGGATATCATGTAACTCTCCAATTGAAATGGTTTGTTGATCGTGCATTATTCCACAGAAAACAACGCGACGTCAACGTTATACGGTATAACGTATAATTTATACCGTACGCAATACATACGCAACACGACTCGATACAATGCTCTACGAGTATGTTATCGGGTATCAAAAGTAACGAGTAACGATTCAAAAGTAACGAGTACTGATGCTATAGTAACGAATGCATACGGGTACGCTATTTGTCGTTACTTTTACACCTTGAAAAAATAAAAAGTTAAAAACATAAATGTCAATGTAGTAATACCAGCTCTACAGGATAATATTTTTAATTCTACTAAATAATACCATGAATTTAAGAATTTTCAAAAAAGTATGGCAATTGGTTACATATAGTGTAAAATAGTATATTATATTAATATTTGTCTGTTCGATTTACTGATGATTATATTATTATTTAAGGATCGAAATAGGTATAAGCTGATTAAAATGCAACGCGATTATTTCATTCAAAGTCAGATCATTGGTATAAGAATGGGTATATGTCATGCGAGTTATAAAATAGTATACGACACTCGTGATTTAAATTACAAGACTATTTTTTATTTAAATGGTGACAAAAATTAGTAACTTCGTCACGCCCAGCCTTGCGATAGTGGAATATTTAAGTCACTGTTATTTTAAATTGGATCAAATATTAGCATGTTCAAACAAACAAACTAACACACTCTTTAACTAAATTCATTACTGTAGATTTTAATAAAGCCGTTTTTAAAAGTTCGTCGTCGTATTATGAAATAACTCAAGTTTATAGGCAATAAATTAAGATAGTAAAATAATTATAATTTGTAAAAAATAAGATAGCAGGGAACTTCCATTCCATGTTTGTCTACAAAAGACAATAAGAATTTCATACTACAGAAATTGCTATGAAAAAACGAATGGAAATTCAGCCGAAAAATTCTATTCATTGAGGCTCTTTTTGGTACAATTTTGATTATAAAGACTGGTAGTATGGACTAGAGATTTTTAAACTATTTTTATCTGTCTTATAAAATTTTGAACATTCATTAAGAAAACGCACAAATTTAAGCGTAAGCTGTTTAAAGAAGAAGTGTTGCTTATGAAACTTTCAACATATTTATCTGTTGCCGGCAGCCGAGATACTCACTGTGACGATAAAACATCATGAAGAAACCTGCACGTCTGCGAGAGCCTAACTAGTTTTTGAAAGACATGAAATATGCTAGCTTACATCCACATTGAAGAAATATTCCTCGATGCCCGCCTCGTCCGGTGGGACGATAAATGATTTTGAGGTAGGTAGGTACGTAGGCTACAATTCCTTTTATTTCGTTTTAAGTGATCTCATTTTTAATAATTTTGTAACAATGTAAATATATTTAAATTAGATTTTTTGTAATGACAATAATATCGTGTGTTAATATTATTTAGAAAAAATACAGTGCTACATACATATCTACTATTTTTTACCTTTAATGTAGTATATTTGATTTGAATTAAATTATATTTTTATTGCATAAGATTAAATATAAAATAGGTACAATATAAAAGGACCATGTTGGAAAACAAAGAATAAAACACTACGATACTTTAGGAAGGTATTTATTGTCAAATTCAATAAATACATAAAGTAACAGCAATTTATTGTTAAAAACCGTAGATAATGATATTTTTACAAAATGGAATTTGACTTAGAAATTACAAGTATATACATACATACGGTTTACGAATTTATAAAAAAAACATTTGATTAATATTAAATACAACAGTACAATACATGTGGTTACATAAAAAAACATAACTACAGATACTAGTTTCACTAAAATAGCTGAGAAAACTGAGAAATGAAATAAAGTTATTTACATTATGAGCAATCCCAATGAGACCATGCATTCTTGTATTAGTGTTCATTCAGATTGTATATTTTGTGTTATATTTTATTTTCTGTCATATCAAACATAAAACAATCATTCCAATGAAATAGTCGTTCAAGTTTAAAAATTAATTTAAAAAAAAAATGTTTTAAATTGACTATTAAACTATAATGATAGGATCGAATTGAGATGTATATTCTTTTAATTTATAGGTTTTAATACATGAATTATACTTACCAAATATATATTTCGATCATGAAATGGACGTATTAAATATCATATTTGCAAATAATAAAATGTGAACATTTAACATTCTTAAAGGATTTAGGTTGCCTGTTTCATATAAGGAAATTACAATATTAAAATAAAACAAATGTAAAATAAATAATTAATGTTCCCTTAATATATTCAACATAAAATAATTGTGTAATATCTATATTATCTATACTTTTTGTAAAATAATATCAGCATTTTATTAATTAATTCCGAAATTATAATAATAACAATATTATTATATGCGTTTACAATAAAATAGCGTCTCTCGTCTAATTTTAAAATTTTTAAAAATATCAATTCAATCGCAAAAATATAGCTAAAGCATAAGCCATGTTCTTTATGACGGTAAAACTATTTAAAATTTAATTTCCTTCTATAACAGATCATATATTTTTAAATAACGGCCTACTTTTACATATATCTGTAAATTATATAATAATTATTTTTTATTCATGTAGTGGTTAGGCAGCAGTTCTTTATTCCAAATACTATAATTTCAGATTGAGTAAGTATATGTAGATTTTTCCGACTTTCATAGTAACAACTTGTTTTATTTCTCTAAACTTTTATAATTTATAACTTCTAATAAAGATCTTAAAAACAGGATTTGTGCAAAAACATCTACAACTACCGTGTAAAATTATGCGAATTATGTTCTAATATTTGTATTCATCTAAATGTCTATAATATAATATACCGGGTAAATTTTTGATATTTTTATTTTCTAAATATAAATTTTGGAATAAATTGCATTTTAATTTAGATAATTCAATTAATAACATTTATTGTCATAATTAACACCAAAGATCTTAGCAGTAACAATTTATTTAATATAATGAACATGAGCGATTTTTTATTGTTATTTGTTATTCATATTTCAAGTTCATGTTTTACTATAAATTTAATTAACATGTGAAGTAGTCCGAATATGTTCTGGATTTACTATTTTAGTAGTATTTTGTAGCACAAATATGGTAACACTGAAGAATATTATTTACAACAGTTGACAAACATCAAAGATTTAAAATCTTTGACAAAAACAACAAAAACAATCAATTTTCTGTATGAAATAACATGAAATAAAATTATAAACAATTTATTAGTAATAAATAGATGATTCAAGTAATATAGTGAAGATGTAGATAAACAATATAGAACAATTAAATTTGAATAATTTTATATTAAAAAATGAAGCAGAAGATGAAAAAATAATGATAGTACATAGTATGACATAGAAATATTTTAAAAACACTATATTATAATGCCTAAGCCCTTATTATTAAGCTATTCAGCCTAGTCAAAGATAAGATTCCACTCGAAAATTACATTTTACTTTATAATAAAACTACGTATAAGTAAAAAGTATTATATATTAATAGTTTTAGATTAGAATAGACTTTGTTTATTGTCAAGTTTTATATTTCACATCCTTCGAAGCTTACATTTAAGGTAAAGTCTAAAACAACACCATGTATATATAAATAGGTATTAATTTAAAAAAATATTGTCTTGCATAAAAAGCACAGATTACAATATATTGTGGATATTTTAAATTAATTATACTATAAATAGTTACTCCGTAATGTTATGGAGTAACCTTTGTTGAATTATTTATTTTTTTCAAATCCAATTTTATTATTATTATTATTTTAATTGGTTTTAGTGAAAAGACAGTAAATTTTAGTTCGAAATTTTCATTATTATGCAGAAAATTTCTTTGAAAATTATTGTACATATTGGAAAAGTGAAAACTTTTAAATTTTTAACGCTCGTAATCGAGCGAATGATTTTATTATATGTATTTTCAACATACTATATTATATAGAAATTTTCTTATATAAATATGTATAATAATATATTAAATATATAATACAAATAATTTTATTGTTGTACATATTAAAACCATTATTGTCATTATTGTCAATCCGGCATCGCGGATGTAGTCAACGCTTTACTAAAACTTTACTAAAACTTATCAAATTATTTAATTAAACTACCAAAATACAGTAATATATATATATATATATATATATATATATATATATATATATATATATATAAAACATTATACGTACATATTATTAATCTTATTTAATACGTTATTGTCAAGCACACGACAAGGACGTTATTCTAAAAATATTTATATTTATTATATTTTTATTGTCAATGTTTCCATGTTAGCTAAAATTGATGATTAAATTCTTGAAGCCAAATCGGAGTTAATTCCTAAACTTACTCATTTTTGAGTACGCTATCTCCCTCATTTCCTATTATGTTAGAGAGAGAAGGATATATGTATTGTTTAATTTCATAAGAAATTTTAATGAAAAATATCTAATTAAGTTTTATACTATTTAAGTATCCAAATACTAATGTATAAAGATTGTGCTTGCGCAGTAAATGACTGATATGAAATTGATATAATATAGATTGACATCATTAAGTTTCTCCCGCACAGTAAGTAGTAAGTACACACGAGCGAGCCCCGCTGTTTGTTTGTGAGCAGCCAACGCACGTCACACATATCACAACTACATTCCAAAACTAATAAATAAGTACGTTTCATATAACCCGAACCAAGATGGCGGTTATAGATTATTTAATGATTCTATAAATTGATTAAGAAAAATATCAACTTTGATGGTGAACGGTTTTGAAGTTAAAACGCTGTAATACCATTTCATCAAGTTACAACGATATCGTCAACCCTAAAGCCGTTTCCGTTGCCGTATATTTGTTTTGTCTCTGTCTCCCTTTTCCGCTATTCTTAACTGACGGCTGGCGAAGAAACACTCAGTCCACTCTCTATATATAAGGTGATATTAGAATATGATATTATTATGTGCAATTATGAGAAATCACCGCCATTTTGCATTAGCTCAAGTCTTTTATTTAACTACAAAAAACAACCGCCATCTTAGTTCAAAATTTATGTCACCTATACAAGATTATTGTCAGAAAACCCATTATCTAAATTCTTATTTCTATAAATGTATATGACAGTCTAAAATAACTATTATATCAAACATTTTATTGTCGCCGTTCCCTTTATACCCTCTACATACAATTTCCATACAAACTCAATATATATAGTGTATAAATGTAAAAATCGTAACTGAATTTTGTAAACATTTTTCAATATATATATATATATAATAAATGATTTAAAATTTGTTCATCCCGTCGGTGTCAGAGCCCGCTGTTGTTCCAATTCCTTACCTGAGGAGCGTCCCCAGGAGCAGCCATGTGAGGAGGAAGGGTGGGATTCGGGCGGCGGAGTTGGTGATGGCGCTCTTATCCCCCGGGATCGGGATCGGTGTCCCGGGATCCACCACGTGTATCTTCCAGCCCAGGTTGTTGTGTGTGTAGCACTGGATATTAATTTGGTCATTTTAATTATTAATTAGGGCTTTTATATGATTTTAAAAGTAATAATCTATGTATATATGAAAATTGTTTTTATGGTTTTCGATTATTGAAGTAATTTTTTTTAATTCTGAAACGATTGTAAAATAAGAATGGCAACTGAAACTACCTATTCAGGGGTCAATTTTAATAGTATCTAAAACATGTTAGAATTTTTAAATATTAACTTCTCATTCATTCGGTCCACTGGATTGTAGGTCCATTCGCAGTAACCACAATAGGTGGTAACATCACTACGAGTATAACAAACAAGCCCTACAGGCTACAAGTCTAACACTACTATAGCAAATAAGCCTTATCCTACCAAAAATGCAAGATCGTAACTGCTTACATAATAAAAATAAAGAAAACCCACATTAAATAAATAAAAATCGTACAAATGCGAGTCTGATTCGCACTTCGAGGGTTCCATAGTATGAACAAGATATATGATAAACATTAAAATATGTTATTTTTGGTATTTAACTATGAATTATGGCTTTTGGATTTTTCTTTTTACTTGTGCTATGAGACTCTGCTTCTTGCTAAATTTCATTATTCTAAGTTCACGGAAAGCACTCTATAGATTTTGATTCTCTTGCGAGTTTCCTAGCGAGCATCAGAATATGCGACATAAACAACCGTATGTTTTGATTGCATTTACTTAGAAGTTTATTCACAGATGTTAAGGATAGTAGAAATCAGTATTTGATATTTTAACTTGATACTTCCACGCGTTCCTGAGAAAAAAGGTCTTGGCAGACTGACAAATACAAAGAAGTGATCTTATAAGGGTTCTTTTACCCTTGGAGGTACGGAACCGTAAAAAAGGCACAGACAAAACATGTATAGTGTATCTGATACTGGAAAGAGCGCCCCCACCTGGTAGTAGAGCAGGTCGGGCGTCTCGTGGGCCACGGTCCACGCCAGGCGCGCCGCCTCGCCGGCGCCGCACTCCAGCTGTAGGCTCTGCATGTACTCCTCGAAGCTCTCCGCCTTCTCCGCCTGGTCCACCGTCTTGTGCGTCCACTCGCAGTAGCGGCCCACTGTGGACCGAAGCGGGATGGTCCATTTTGAATAAAAGTAGCTTTTGAATATTTTCATAGATTTACTTTGATTTTTGGTTGCCGACGTTTTGAATGCTTACCAATAATCATAGTGAGTCTCTCTCGTGATCATGATTGGTGTGAAGCATTCAAAACGTCATAAGCCAAGAATTCAAATAAATCCGCAAAATAAAATCGAAAAGATACATTGTTTAAAATGTCAATTTTTTGCGTGAATCTAAGAAAGTATTAAGTTTAGTTTAATCAGATGATCCATTCATCAGGATCAAGATGCAAATTCATCACTTGTAAGAATTAGTAATAAATCAGCCTTTTTGAAAGTCCGACTGCTGGGACCAGGCCCGTTCTCGTACCGAGAGTACAATGGAATTACGGCAAAGCGCATAAGGTTAAGGACGATTGTGTCTTTGGAAAACTGTTTACTAAAACTATTTAAGTCAACATTTAATATGTTCAAATAGATTTTGGGAGTACATTTGAATCATCAGTTTTATGTACAGAAGTAACATTAGCACTTAAATAAAACCTTTTTTAATTTTTCGCAGATTTATTTTGTTGATTGCTTTACAGACACGGAAGAAACTATTAATTCCAGGAAATTTCTAAGAAGACAGCTAAGCCATTTTTAGGCTTTCAAAAAACACAATGACAAACAAAACTAATAAAAGTTTGTTAGAGCCATGTTTATGTGAGTGAGCCCCACACCCACCTGCAGTGGGGTAGGGATAGCCCTCGTTATCGTAGGCGACGCCCGCGAACACTCGCTGCTTCCTCTGGTCTTCCGGCTTCTTCTGCCCGAAGCCTCCTTCCGATGAGTCACTTATGTAGAACGGGTGGAACCTGGTGTACATACATAGTATATTGTTGTGTTTTAGGGTTCGTTCAAAATTGAGTATTATGTATCTAGGAATTAATGATTAATAAGCATATAATGTCCAATTTCGTTATTTTGTTTGGAAGATGAATTTAAAATTACTTTTTTTAAATAAGCTTCAATTCAGTTTTCTTGTAACTTTGTCTTCTCCATTCTGCTTGTCAATTTCCACTCTTTGAAGCCATTAACAAGGGAATAGAATTAAATTTAACTGAATGGAATTGGTTTTTTTAATAAAATAATAGTGTAGTGTGAGATATTATAAGTAAAAAGAGACTTGGCAGGGTTGGTGCGGTCGTCGCCGCCCTCGACGAGGAAGGTGTAGGTGCGGCCGCGCTCCACGTAGATCTCGGGGATGAGCAGGTCGTTGATGTACCACGCGATGCCCCACGACGGGTGTCCTGCACAGACGAACATTCATTGTTATTTATATTGAACATTTTTTAATGTCTTTAAACCTCTAAGCTAATTTTAATCTATTTCCTGACTTATTCTATACGTGTAAAGTCCATGCTTTAACAGAAATGTTACCATAACATAAAACTGCTATTAATTAAAAACTACTAAACTGTTTTAAGAAATTAATAATATAAATTAAAAATATTTATTTTAAATCATTTACCGTATGGCAGGAATCCATTATTAATATCATTGTCTGCGTGTAAAGGAAGTAAGTTGATTAACATAAAAATTATATACATATTTCTATACGAGTATATAGATAAATAGCATTTTTCGACTTTATTAAAGTGAAATGTGTATTTAATATCAATAGAATTGACATTTAAAAGTCTATAATTGTGTATTAAACTCTTTGTATGAATCTATCATTTAAACAAATTAGCACTACGACGAGGTGGCTACACGAGGTCCCTGAAGGGTGTGAAGATGGGGTTATAAGTTCGTATGGGGAATCAATCAACCATCGAAGAGAGTCGCTGTATGTATTAACTGAGCTCTAAAGCGATGTAAGGTGTGTAGTGTGCGCACGCACCGGTGATGGGCGTGTACCCGCGGCGGCCGGCGGCGGGCCCGATGCGCGCGGTGAAGTTGCTGACGCCCGCCAGCGCGCGGCGCGGCCACGGCGCCGGCGCGTCCGCGGTCACATCCGCCAGCCCCACGCACGTGTTGTCGTTCTGGCGACGAGGGTTTATACTTTATATCTTAAATAATATACTACTAAAAATAACAATAAATAAATAATTGTTGTCGCACCCCTTCGAAACGACTCGACCGATTTTAATGTTTTTTTTGTGTTCGGTAGGTATGAGAATAGGTCGTAAAGTATTTTTCACCCTCCTCTCCCCGACTATCATTTTCTAATCGCAATTTTAGTATTTCTGTATGAACAATATACATATTAAAAATAAATACATAGCGAAAACCCGAGTGAGGGTGAGTCGCTGTATACCATAAAGCCAATAAGTTTTTTTGTAGATTTGACGCGGGCGTAGCCGTAATTTCAGTTAGAAATTAACGTAAATATGAAAATTGATGAGTACGGATATTTGCTACTCTTTCACGCCAGAATAGCTGAACGGTTCTGGATAAAATTTGGCATAGAAGTCAATTGTAGTTTGAAATAACACATAAGCTTTTTATCCCGGAAAAATGTACGGTTTCCGTGAGATAGATTTGCTTTTGATTTCCTAGAGGCGAACCTGAGCGAAGCGAGGGTGAGTCGCTAGTATGTATATAATAAAATGCAAGTACCAACCTGAGCTCCAAAGTCTATCTGAACATCAGTCCTGGTGGTGTCCATGAAGGAGTGCGCGTTGGCCTCCAGGCGGGAGTTGAGCGGCCCGAAGGCGGCGATGACGGACTGCGCGCGCGTCGACAGCACCACCTTGTCCTTGTCCGCGTCCGTCGCGGCCAGCGGCCGCCGGTACGTGATTGTTGTGATGCCGTCCTTCTGTTGCCCGGACACTGGGATACGGCAATCCCGTTATAGTTACACTCAAAATTAAACATAATAAATATTTATAATAGCCTTAGGCTAATAACTAATGTGTACGGCTGCAGATTCGAGTTCTGATGTTCGAGTCGGGTCGGGTCAAGTTTAATTACTGAGTTATTATAATACTCGAAGATCACATAATACCGTCGGCCCTGCGCCTTAACTTTCAGCACTTATGTTGAAATATCGTCCCATCGGACTTTGAAAGTACACTCGCTACATTATAACTTCAGCGATCGTAGTGTCATTATTATACAATTATAAAAGGAGATAAAATGTTATATAAGAGTATAGTAGAGTAACTGACCGAGCACGACGTCGTCCGCGCCGCCGACGCGCGCGTCGGGGCACACGCCGCGCGCGCCGTCGCACTGCGCCAGGTGCGAGATGCTGTAGTCCGCCACGCGCGGCTGGTTGCTCCTGGAGCGCACCACACACAACACGCCATATCAATATGTTCGGAAATTACCACACAGCATCGTCTAGTTCCATGGTAAGCTACGAGGCTTCTGTTATGCTGCCGTTTAAGAAAGAAGGCCGTAACTTCGTCAAAGTTGATTTCCAGATATTTTAAGTTTTGTCTTAGTACTACATCAAAATTACTACTAATTTTAGTTTTAGTTACGATTGAAATGGTTACGGTTATGGTATCTCCGGATTCATAAGACTTAGAACTTTATGAGTAAGACTATCACGCAACATATTTTTTGCTGATTCCGAATCTGCATTTTAATCATTTTTGACCAAATTGTTAGTTCCGGCCTTCTTTCTTATGACGGCAGTATCCAACACTACACGTATATAACTAAATACATACATATTATAAATATAAGCTAAGCCAAACGTGCCGTAAAAATATGACGTTTAGTATAATAATAATAGAAAAACTATATATACAATAAACATAGGTATGATGAGTTTTACACCCCTTACTTGACAAATGATTGATTGCCATACAAAATTCTACCCCCCTTTTGATCCTCTTAAGGGATGATTTCTGGGACAAAAACTATCCTATATCCTTCTCAGACTGTGTAACATATAATATAAAAACAATGATTATTGGAAATACTTTTTAAATGCTCTTTATAATACAAATGTTTTTTTATTTCGATATAAACATGTTGGTCTTTTAGTTAGTAGTAGTAGTTTTATCGATTTTAAATAAAGAAGGCAACAAAATATATGGCAATGAAAAAATATATACATTAAAAAAGCCGACTGCGTAAAAATCGAACTAATAAAAAGCAGCAGGGAACAAGATACCAAAGGAACATAGTATTATATTGTTGGAGCCATATTATGTCATAACAGGATAAAACATGTAGGATGAAGTAAGGAAGTATTAAAATAAATTATAGGTTAGCTGGTTTGCAAAAAACTTGTATTTAAATTACTGTATTGATTTTTAAGTGCAATAAAGAATAGTATATAATAATATAAGATAATAAAATTGTAACTAAGTCGAATCTGTACATTAAATATTTTTTGGAAAATCTAATAGAAATAGACATTATTATCGGTACAGAGGCCGAATCTATAGTTTTTAGAATTTTTGTCTGTCTGTTACCGCATCACGAGAAAACCACTGGACAGATTTTGATGAAATTTGGTATAATGATAGCTGGTTATCCAGGTCAACATATAGGATACTTTTAATCGCGGGAAAATATCTCATTTCTGAGAAAAAATACAAAATGAATTTGGTTTTTGGTCATCTGAACGCGGGCGTAGCCGCGGGCAATGCTAGTTAAATAATATTTTTCATGTATGTGTAAGAATGTGTGTTTTAATATATGTATTTCTATTCTACTGTGTTTACTTGGTGTCCCAGTAAGCGACGGCGACGTCGGCGCCGAGCATGGCGGGCTTGCCGTCGGCGCCGGACAGCCCGAACGCCATGTACTGCTCCTTGCGGAGGCGCGCCGACAGAGTTATCTGGACATGCTCGCCCTGAAATTTGATAGATTATGATTTATGATTGGGCTAATGTTATAAATGGGAATGTTTATATGTATGTATGTGTATGCGTTTGTTACTCCTGTACGCTAAAATGGCTGGATATATTTGAATGAAATTTCGTATATGAGTATATGATAGTATATGAGCAAGTAACATAGGCTATTATGCACCTAGGAACGTCTAAGTAAGAGTCGCTAGTTTATTCAACCATTCAGTAAGGGTAAATAGGTAATAGGTTATTATTTCGTTGCATTCGTCGTTCGATTAGATTGTAGCTACCTATTATTTTAAAAGGTAACACTAGCAATCTATTTATAAATGTTGTATGATAATCAGCTCAGTGGTTTACAACATATTTAATTGAATAAAAAATATTATAATAGGTTAATTGATACATAATTATAAAGAAATAAATAAATATTTTATTTTTTCCATACATATTGTACATAATAAATAACAATCTTAAAGCTATTATAAAATGTTTTTTTTTTTCATTTTTAATAGATTTTTACCTTGTCGTATCTCTCGCTATCACTCGCTTGTAAATGGAAAACAATGGACTAATTATTTCATGAGATACCAATAACATGCACAATATTTTTTTTTATAATAAGGAAATATGAATATTGCATCTGTTTTGTTAATTGTAATTTTCTATCTGTGGACACCAATTTTTTATTTTTTTTTAAACTAAAAATTTTATTATTTTTTTTACAAAACAGATAATTATTAATTATAAGTGATTTAAAAAAAAACAAAAAGCTAACAATTACCTGTATCTCCCACCTCACTTGTAGCCGCTTATCCAAAATCTCTTTACAATTGTTAGAGGCGCTGAAAGGTGTTTGCGAAGTGGTCGAACTTGTCTGAAATTCGCCATTTTTGTTAATAATGTTATAGAAATTATTATGTATTATTTCTTAATTTACATAAACACAATGTTGACTTTCAATAATTACTCGGCAACTATTGCCTTGAAAAAAATTGATATAAACATGTTTCAATTTCAAACACCTATCCAGAGGTCGCACATGCTTAAAGGAACTACATTTTTTCAGCCTTCACCTCTGTATGTATCAGATGCAGAATCGTCTAAACATTCAAAAGTTCAGGTGTCCCACCTATTAATCTTTAAGTCATGTATATAATTACCATTACCTAATTAGTTTTCCAGTAAAATCGCTATTATATACGGACAGATGGACATGACAAAATAAATGTGGGTAAAGAGCGGAAGCCGTTAAGCTATGCAACTCTAAAACAATTGTAAAGCAGAGGAATTTTCTATCGCGTAATAAAGATTTTTCATATATCGACTTAAGCTATTAACGAAATACATGAAAAAAGCAAATTTTATTAAATAATATCAAATCTTTAACAAACAATCGCGAAAACCTCCTGTATACATTGAGCTGTTATTTTTAAATAATTCCACAACTTTTGACTTTAAAAAATAATAAATAATCCCTCCACGACCGCGGACACGCCGGCGTTACAGTTAACAATAGATTTCTTAAAAATTTATTTAATTTCTTAGAAATTTACCTGGAGGTGTTAATTATAGTATGAATTTATTATAAAACAATGATATTAACATCATATATAAAATGTAAATATGCCACTTACCGGGTTATACCACCAAGCTGGCTGCAATGGAAAGTAAGCAAATCCCAGGAAAGCATAGAGAGAATCGCACATACATGTGTTAAAGTGTTATTAGTTAAAAAGATTCTATTAGTATCTTATAATATAAATGTAAGTTATTTAAATTAATCATTAGTACTTGGATGAAATATTTATTACAAAATTAAAAGTAAAAAACCTTTTTTTTATGAAGTCGGTTAATATTTTTTTATGACATAAAAAATGACAATTAAAATCTAAACCAGTCAAAGAATGAAGTATGTGGTCGTGGTGTAGATTTAGCAAAATTATTAGTATTTAGTTGCTTATTGGTTGGTCGTTTTGATGTCACCTGTAAGTGAATGGAAATTGATAGAAAAAACACATTTTTAATCCAATGTCAGGCTGTTAAAAGGGCAGAAGACACAAAAATATTATATGTACATATTCCTTAAATTGTTAATTTGCAAAACGATTTTTTAATAATAATAAGCCCCTAACACATGTTAGTAGGCATGAATAACTCGACATCCTTATAAATGTTTTGGCGATGAATATATCCAACTCCTACTAACAAGTCACTGAAATACTTGCAACCAAAAATCGGACTTTTATAATAGTAAATGTCGATTTTTTACATACAAAAAGTAGGAATAGCAAACATACATACTTACATGAAAAGTAGTTATTCCTACGTACAGACATATACTAGTTATCTAAAAATCTGTATAATTAAGTTATCATTTTATACTTTTTGATGGAAATGCATTTGTCAAGTTATTTACGCCTATTTTTTAAAATTATTTGTTAAAAAGAAATAGCACACAAAAAACGGTCCTTATCACAATTTTAATGAAATATTATTTTTTAAAGATTACATGAGAAGCTCTTAAAAGAAAACATACCACAACTCCTTAAACAAAACAGTTAAGAAGTAACAGATTATCATTAGGCATATACCAAAAAAGATGGATATAAGAATTCAGGGATAACTGGGAAGAGAGAGACTATGGATGAATTGTACAAAACAGGATATAAATAAAACTGAAATATGAGAATGATAGAAATAAATGGAGGATGGATTTATAAGTGGGATAAGGTCAAAAAGAAGAATAACTCCTAAAACAATACTCACAGTGATCTTCGTCTGACCCAAAGCTGGAGGCACATCCAAGTCCTTAGGAATGTAAACATGTCCGAAGTTATGCCGATACTCCACACACCACACGGCGAGCCAGTCCACGTCGTAAGCTGTCAACTTGTTCGGGAGCACGATCTCTATATCCTCACCCTGGTAGCCCCGGAGAGGATTGAGTGAACCCATCTCGTTTGGAACCTGTGGTTTTGTCAAAATCTTCAGTGATTATATTGATTCAAGCGATTTGTGATAGCTTACTAAACTTGCACTGATACTGCGATATCTAGTTTTGGAGGTTAATTTTTTTATCAATAAGCTGGCAAATCCGTTAAGCAGACACTTTGCCACAAGTCTCACTAAGTTCTAAATGATCTCAACAACAGCGCCACCTATTTGCTCTAATTATAGCTAAGAACTATCCAGATGACCCCATAAGTACACAAAAAAATCATCAAAATCAGTCAAGCTGTTTAGAAGGAATTGCAAACACACGCATAGGCACTTCTATTATATTTAGTCCATTACATGAAAATCAAAGTATATAAGACAAATATATGAAGCTAGAGTTTGAAAACAATAATAAAAAATATAGCTTACTTTAGTGCCAAAAGGATTGGGCTCACTGCCATTGCCCACCCAGAAGTACGCATCAGGCCCAGCACCATCATAATGCAAGTTGGGTATGTAGAAAGTTTTAGCATCCAAAACACTGATGTTGCCTGATCTTAGACCGTGAGCTAATCTTTTAAACTCTGGCAACACTCGGGGTCTTGGAGGATCCAAGCCTGGAGGAATGAAAACATCTCCGAAATTGACCTGAAATTAAAAAAAAAAATTGACATCCACCGTACTTATTTTTCTATTTTACATCAATATCTCTAGGCTCTTAGTGTTAGTGGGCTAAAAGACGCATATTTTTTGGAAAAAGTTATATCTTTATGAATTAACAAAAAACCGAAGACACATTTTCTTATTGCAACAATCTGCAATAAGCTGTCGACATTCATTTGAATAGATTAAGTAAATCTAAAGAGATACATGCATCTTGTTCTTCCCGTTCACCCATACAAAGCATAGATAATAATTAGCGGTTGAATGCTATACACATGTATACACGTATATGTGGGCTAAGCCATAGGCATTTGTTGATATTTGGGATAAGTGAAAAGTTGTTTATTGTGTACTAGAACAAGGGCGGATCCTTGTTCGGGCCCTTTTCATAAGCCTGTATAATAATAATGACCTCTAACTGATTTCGGTTACAGCGATCAAACTCTCTAGAGACTAGCAAAATGTGATTATACTGCACAGTAGTGTGTAGGTGTATGCGAAGGCATAGGTGCACTTTCTATTTCCTTTAACTCTTATTTTCCGATGAGACGACAGTTCGATACGACCAATCTATACTAATATTATAAAGAGGGTATTTTTTTTTGTTTGTTTGTACCGAATAAGTTCCGAAACTACTGAACTAGAACCTGAACATAGTTTTAGACCCTGGAAAGGATATAGAATAGTTTTTATCCAGGAAATCATCGCTTAAGGGGGTGAAAATGGGGATGATAGTTTGTGTAGGGAAGCAACCGTGTGTGTAGTGTGATATAAAGTGCTTTGCGTTATCTCTGACGTATAGTGGTAAGGGGCCCTCGGGACACAGAATTTTACGATCTAGAGTCATACATTCTAGCCACTAGACCAATGAATTAGCAAAGAAAGCTATATGTACGTTTATTGTTTATGAATAAAAACACCCCTAATCCTCTGGCCTGAAACATCTGTTGTCAGTAAAAGTCGTGTTAAAATGGGTTTAGTAGCTACGCTTCGGTTATAAGCAAATAAATATAGATACCTACAAAATGCAAAGAAAAAAAACAACGAACGGAATATTGTACAAATATTACGCTTTAATTACATATTATTTATACATATAAATAGATTAATCTATTATGCTAATGCATTTATAATCATTTATATTTAGTTCAAAGTTTCAATAGCTTCAATACATATAGTTTCTCAGAGAAATGCACTCTGCTTTTCAGAATAATTGATTAATAATAAACACTAAGTATAAAGTAAGTCAGGTAAAGTAGGGTGGGTATAAATTTAATCCTTAATAATATTTTTTTTTATAAATGTATATATCTACATATTATATATATATATATATATATATATATATATATATATATATATATATATATATATATATATATATATATCATACAATTGTATGTTGCAATAAAATATTCATCGTTGTCAAAAGTAGAAGATCGTAAGTTACCATTCAATGTTTTCGGCATCATGGCCGCAAATGTCAAATTTTGGCGGGAAGTGCGCGTTGCGCGCGGCTCTAATCGATATTTTGGCTTTGGCACGCAGATACTCTGCTTAATTGTATTGTGAATGGTTATTCATTCGACACATTGTATTTTTCAATATTTTTAAAAAAATCTATTATAAATATTTTTACTGGATGTTATTGATAGACTGATATAGACATTTTTAGGCATTTTAACCCTTTTAAGGTTATACTTTTTGGCGTAACAGAACAAAAATATCTGAAGATTTCATCCCGTATGTCACAACTCTGTGTTTGTAAAAGGAATGATAAATTAAAAAAATAATACTAATATTTCCAACACTAATTTTCCAAGTCTACTTAAACGCATTCTTTTGTTTGTTAGTTCATGGCCAAGGACTTGGATCCGGCTTAGAGCAGGTATTATCAAGCGATGAGTACCTACGAGGTTTTTTGTACATCGTGATCCATCGTATTATTTGTTTTTTTTCCGTCATATATACTCGTATCTTTTAAATACACAAGCAGACGAAGAATTAAGTTAAATTACTCCATTGTTGTTACATACTTAGAATATAAGAATTGCCAACTATTTGGGTTTATAATTGTAAATGGATATAAATCTAACTATAATCAGTTCAAGTATTTCGATTTTAGCTTATTTATGTTTGATAAGTAGATACAAGGAATAAAAATTAATAATTTAAATATCGTATTACATTATTAAATAAGAGAAGAAAGAAACAGATATATATATATATATATATATATCATTTTTTTGTAGATATTTTACCAAATAAACAAAGAAATATGTACCTGTATAAAAAGCTTTATAACGAAATGAGTCGTCCGACCACAGTCCAAAGACCGTCAGAAGTTAGAAACAGCTTTTTAGAACCTTTCTTTATTCACAAATCACAACCTCTGAGAATTCTCTCTTAATTAATGCGAATTTTGTATTTACCAAGTAAAAACTAAAACTCTTTTCTATTTTAACGAATAGGTATGATGGCTCTTGAAATACCAATAAATACATTTACAATAACATAATGAATATTTACCGTAAATCTGCGGCACCACACACTTATCCACTTGATGTCCCTCAGTCGTTTGCCGCCCGGCAGGCGCAGCAGGATGTCCGAGTTAGTATGTGCGGATAGTACGGGAGGATCTCTGAAAAAAAAACATTTTTTTTTATGTCGCCTTATATTTACTTCATTTATATTTGTGTCTATGGTCATATAGCCTAAGTATTTAATTTTACACAAAGTTACATAATATAAGTCACGTTAAGTAGGTACTCGATGTGTATACACTATACAGTTAAAAAAATTATTGCTTTCTTAGGGCATGGTTTTTAATAAATTATATAAAATAAGTATTCCACCGTCGAGCTTTTTTATAAAAAAAATATATTATTATTGGCATAAAAGACAATAAATATACCGCAACCTATACAAATTATTAATTTTAGCTTAAAAAATTGCCAGCATTGACTTAAAATCCACTTTAGAATCAATTAATTATTTTGTCCTTAGATAAGTCATTTTTATTATTTTTTTTGTATTTATTCATTAAAAATTTCATCCAAATCACTTTATAACCTGCGAAGGTATTGTGGCAACACACAAAAAAAACATACAATCAAATTGTGTACTGTAAACTGCTTCTTTCAAAGCCGGTCAAAAACATTGGATAGAATTTGAGTTTTAAGTCAGTTCATTTCCACTCATACCTATAATGTAAATCCAACATATAAATATCTCGTGTCACGATGTTTGTGGTCGCACTCCTCCGAAACGGCTCGACCGATTTTAATCTTTTTGTATATTTGGTAGGTATGAGAATAGCCGTAAAGTATTTTTCACCCACCTACCCCCACCCTCCATTTTTTAATCGCGATTTTATCATTTTTTATCTGACATTAGATTTCTTTGATAATTTATATGGTAGAATAACGTTTGCCGGGTCAGCTAGTAAAGATATATTTTACACTACAACAAACCCCTAAGTCCATGTTTTAACAAATTGTTTCTTGTTGCTG
This sequence comes from Brenthis ino, assembly GCA_921882275.1. Classification (NCBI taxonomy): domain Eukaryota; kingdom Metazoa; phylum Arthropoda; class Insecta; order Lepidoptera; family Nymphalidae; genus Brenthis; species Brenthis ino. The sequence goes on along the minus strand of OV170222.1, from coordinate 23,062,654 downwards.
TCTTGGTACTAAACTAGGGTAGTTTACACATTATTTCTTATTCTAGAAATGCTAGCGAGGCAAAATGGACCATGTTTACTCTCACGAAGATAAATAGCAGTTAATAATGGGATTGTTAGACCGTTTGTATACTCTCCTTGAGATCTATGTTGATACAATAAGAATTACGTCAGCTTATTTCAGACTAGCCTTTGTTTTTTCACTTCGTGTATTTAAAATTTCTGTATTGCAAATGCAATTAAAGTCTTTACAGGTTTGATTAACCCAGTATTAATATGAATGAGACAAGAAGATGACAAAATGTTCATAAAAGAAACTATAATGACAATCTCACTAATTTCACTAAATATATCTCGAGAAAACTACTGGACAGATTATGATGAAATTTGTTGTGGTGATAGCTGGTTATCTGGGTCTACTTTGTATAAAATATAGGATACTTTTTATTGCGGGAAAATATCTCATATCTGAGAAATCTATACTAAACGTTGAAACGCATCTAGGGACGAATCCGAGCGGAGCGAGGGCGAGTCGCTAGTTATATTATAATGATGTATTATATAAAAAATACTTTGAAACATTTCTTCCTTGCCAAAGCATCAGTTTTCTGACAACGCGACGTTATAAAATATGATACACAAATGAAATGTAGGACATCGTAGCGGGCGTTCTTACGGTCATTAAAAAGTTCCTTGTATTGGAAAGAAGTAAACATCTTATTTCCTTTTAAGCTGCCTTTGAGAAATTGTTATTATTTTTTCCAAGTAAATATTTTTATTAAATCTCGAGGTTTAATAAACTTTTCTTCGATTTCGTCGATTTGTGCGATTTTTTAACATAATAAATTTATTTCTGAGTCGAATCATTTTTTTGTCCCTCTGTCTGTTTGGGAACGCATCACGAGAAAACCACTGGAAAGATTTGATTGAAATTTGACATGATAATAGCTAGCTAGCTACCCGGGTCAACATATAGGATACTTTTTACTACGGGAAAATATCACATCTCTGAGAAATTTATACTAAACGTTAAAATGTAAGTAGCGCCAGTTTTAAATAAAACCTGTCTGCTATAAAGCAATCGAACAGTCGAGAACAAAAAATCAAAATAAAAATCGAAAAAATTGTTTCATTTAAAACTTGAGGATTATTGCGGAAATAATTTTCAACGACAGTTAGACTATCTGTATCTACTTATTTTACTTGCAATTTTGAATAATGACTTCTACATACAAAGTATGTATTTTTAAATTATTATAGGAAAAAAGAATTATAAAAATCGATAAACAGTTAACGAAGATATCGCTTAACATATATGCAAAAAACATACATTCAATAATAATAATAATCAAAAATAATAATAATATAAAAATGTTTAAAGTTAAAAAATATTGTAGTGTAAATGTGGTGCAATTTTCATTTTGTTAATTGTGGGTAGGCTGTCTGTAACAACTATACCTTCAAGACATGTAACACCCCAGTCTCTCCCGTGACCATGGATGCTGTAAAGCATTCGAAACGTCGGGAACCAAAAATCAAAATAAATCCGCGAAATAATCCGAAAAGATAGTTTTATTTAAAAATGTCAAACATTCGCGTAAATCTAAGAAAGTATTACATACATTCAAAATTGAGTACCACCTCGTTTTGGAATAGGTTAATAAATTCATCAAATTATGTAACAGTAGACCTGTTTCAGTTTTGCCTAATTTCGGTCACAGCGGCTAATCTCACTGACAATGAGACTTAACTAGTTAAAGCATGTTGAAAGTTATTATATTATACAACAGAGTTGTGAGATGGAAGTGGTATATGTGTAAATAAAGGACCCTATTTTAAGCCGTCATGGCGTTCAATACAGTATGGTAAAGTAAAAAAGCCCAGTAGAAGGTTTTAGTTCCAGGTCTGGTCTTTTCTTGGAGGAATAACTAGCACGATCCGGGACTCGAACCCACAACCATCCTTATTCTCAGCCGAGCATTTAGAATCTAGATTAACGTATTAGGTATTGAGGACAAACTAATAGAATAAGCTTTCATGAATAAAAAAATAATTGAAACCTAATCGATAATGGATTCATGGAAATAATAGAGCTACAGAGCTTTTTGATAAATGTATAGATAACATTCATGTATGATAAAATGCATTAAACCTGTCAATTAAGTTTAGTTTTATTTTTATTTCTTTGATTTTAAACATCAAAACACTTTTATACTAATATCTATAGATATGTTTATCGCCAATGATATTAAATTATGTGGGAATTAGATCCTATATATGTAGTTGTTGTACATATCGTTGGCCACTAAAAGAACCAATAAATCCATTCTTGGCGAACTTTTTGTCAAAACAAAGCCGTAGCATGCTTTGGGCATATTATGCGATTACCCAAGCTTTGTCTAGAAAATCTATACATATAATAAAATTCTAACTAAGCCGAATCTGTACATTCAATGTTTTTTGGAAAAACTTATTGAAACAAACATTATTTTCGATACAGAAGCCAAATCTATAGTTTTTAGAATTTTTGTCTGTCTGTCTGTCTGTCAGTTACCGCATCACGCGAAACCCACTGGACAGATTTTGATGAAATTTGGTATGATGATAGCTCGTTATCAGGGTCAACATATAGGATACTTTTTACTGCGGGAAAATATCTAATTTCAGAGAAAAAATACAAAAACTGCATTGTAAGAGTATACTAATATGTAAAACATAAGAATTTGGTTTTTGGTCATCAGAACGCGGGCGGAGCCGCGGGCAATGCTAGTATAAAATATATTATTGGAATTTAAAAGTAGTCTTATTAAATTGTCAACTTAATTAGTAAATTTTAATTAAATTGTCAACTTTACTAGTTTTGTAATATGATCTGTTTTTCTGTTTTTTAATGTGTCTTTATAAATGTTTAAAAATTGTTTCTCGAAATATAACCATCTAAACTATATCTTTTTACTTAGTTATAACTTTAAACTTATAATACCTACATAAATGAGCAAGCTGTGGTTTCATCAAAGTGAAGGAGCACCAATATTGTTACGTTTTATGTTTTTAAATGATGCGTATCTTTTGTTGAAGATTCTTAACAAAATAAAAAAAATAATAATAACGGTTACCATTGCAACGAACAGTTATCAGCTAACTTCATCATGTCGCTTTTTGGCTGTCGGTGTGCGCGCGCATCGTAAAAATTTTACTCTCATAATTTTTTCCAAACGTCCCCAAAGGAGTATAGATTTCAATAAAAAAAAACTGATAATCTTGGGCCAAATTGACGGTAAACGCGGACGGGGAAGGGTCAGACACGGAGTTAGTGGGTGCAACTCTCCAGGCAACGCTAAAAATTCATAAGAGGTCGCGATCCTTATCAGTGAGAGAACGAGGAAGTAGCGTGAGTTTCACTCCTACACATTACTGATATATTTTTAGCCACAAAGCACTTGACCTTTGATAGTATAGAACCTATGACATTTATTTATAAGGTGTTAACATTATTAATTTACGTGGGAATTAAAACTGATAACTTTATCGCAGCTTTTACATGAATGAGTCTTATTTCTGCCAAAAGCGATACATTTTTAGCCGCAAAGCTCTCGATCCCTGCAAGTATCGAACCTGTGACCTTTATCTAAAAAATGTCTAAAACATTAATTATCATCTGTATGGCGTTATTTATAAGTGTCTACAAAATGATGTTTTTTAGCTGATGTATATAAAAAAAAATCGAATGTGGCACACCGATTTCAATAATGTGTTTTTGAATTATTGAGATTTGGGATATTGGGATGTAAGCTTATATACATACATCGCGAGCATAGTCTCGAGCAGAACGTAGTTTTATTTAATTACAGTAAGTGCTTATTAAATAAATTTCTTGCTATTTCAGTAGATCCAAATTACAGTTTGACCTTTACGTATACTATGACGTCATCAAGTGGGTGTCACGTTCAATGGCTCAGCTAACATCTAGTTCTTAAATACTAAATTTTCTACTTACCTACTAACATAGTCCTCTGGGTACGGTACAAGGGTGCCTTCAGGAGATGGTTGAGGAGTATCTCCTACCCAGAAATAGGCATCAGGACCGGTTCCATCGTAAGCGAAACCTCGTACATACACCGTGTTCTCATCCACAGCGTACACTGTGCCCCGAATCCCGTGGGCATATTGAGTTAACCGTCCGATCACTCGCCCGTAGTAAGGTTCCGGGCGCCTTGACGCGGTGAGGCCTGAGGACAATGAAGTTAGAATCATTGATTTTGAGGTTAAAGATTAAGTGGTGGTTAGACGGTTTTTTGTTTTATATATATATATATATATATATATATTTTATATATATTCTAAATTCGATGTACGGATTTTTTCGCAGATTTATTTGGATTTCTCGAATGCATTACAGCAATCATGGTCATGGGAGAAACTCTCGAGATAGTTTCATTTAAAGTATTGATCGTTTAAACATATAAGCACTAAAACAACGACTTATTGCATTTAGACAAAATTAACATAGAATACATTGCTTAAATGTATTATCCTTTTAAACAGCATATATCTAAGAAAATACAGTAACAAATATGAATCAAACAACTTGCATTTACATAGCGAACTTATTATCTACACCAGTTCAAGAGCAATCCACTCTTGCTAGCCTTGTGACCTATTAAGGAAACGCGAGATGATTTTCAATGCAGATGCAGAGATTTAAAGTTAAAGTCCTTAATGTGCGAAATGGAGTGGATAGCCACTATGTCTTCTTTCCTACGTAAGGTGTATTATAAACTAAGTTATATCCTCGCTGCTTTGAACGATTTGTCATATAATGAAAATATTGAAATTTGAAGGTATTATTAACATTTTTTCTTAATATATCTAATAGCAAAAACAATTTGAACTTTACATCTTATATATACCTACTAGCGAGTAGCTATTTAGAAGAATTAGGGTTCCGTTCAAAAAAATTAAAACGGACTTGAACGGAATCCTAATTCTTTTTCTAATATAAAAGTAGCTTTAGTTAAGCTCCTTACAATATCAGCTATCTGCCAGTGAAAGTCCCGTCAAAATCAGTCCAGCCGTTTCGGAGTTTAACCGGAACAAACAGACAGACAAAAAATTTAAAAAATATATTTTCTTCTAAGTATCTATCGTATATAATTTCATATGCATTTTGCAAAAAGCTGTTATTTTGAGATTACACGCAGACACTTCAATTTTAGTTATGTATATAAATTATAAATTAAAATATTCTTATATTCAAACAGATTTTGCTTCTGCTTTTGAATTGCCAACTTATACATTTAAATTAAATGTCATTTGTTATAATATCTATTTATTCTGGAATACAAATATTTTGCACTGCATTCTAGAGTAAATATAAACTATTTTGCTATTAGTAGTTTTTGACAATAAATGTATTTCTGTAATACGAATATTGAATATAGAATTCCTTCAAAACTTTAAAGAAAGATACGCTTAAATCAGTCAGGTAATTTTGGCGACTGGTGAAGACAAGAAGACAAGCAGGCAGGAAGATAAAAAATTTTGTACTATCATTTTTCAATTAGAGTTCATATTTATACTTGTGATATCGAAATTGTTTTTTTTTAGTCAAAAGTGGACTACAGCAACTTCCCATGACGAATTCGGACAAAGAGAGCTTTATCTTATACTAGCGACTCATCCTCGCTTCGCTCAGGTTCGTCCCTAGCTTGCTTCCCCATACAAACTTTCATCCCCATTCTCACTCCCTTAAGGGATGATTTCCGGGATAAAAGTATCCTGTTATGCGCCAACCCGCTCAGCTAGCCTGTTGGACTATCCCCCTCGTATTGAAGGGAGGCCCTTGCCCAGCAGTGGGACGTTAAAAAGGGCTGAATACACATGTCCTTTCCAGGGTGTCAACCTATCTTCTTACCAAATTTCATCTAAATCGGTTCAGCAGACTCAGAGATTACCCCCTACAACGTCACAAACTCACAAAGTTTATCTTTATATTATTAGTATAGATTATTATTTTTTCTTTTTATAAAAAAGATATTTTATAAAAAAACGTAAATAAAATTTACGAAATTTTTCATCGATAATCAAACAAATTCAAAAACACACTCCATATAAATATTCTCAACTTAATTAATGCCATAGTTTAATACTTTTGTTTGTCCAAAACAAACGTGATCATATTTCATTTCAACTTTTAACGCGACCTTTAAAAGTCGGTCGAGTCAACGATGTTCCTATAATTACTCTTTCAATAATTGTGTTACTTATTTTTCAACTGACTTCGATTTAGGCAATGTTGGAGTAACTAATATATCAAAAATATTTGATTTCAAGTGATTGATTTGGACGAAAAGTTTGGCTCAGTGAGTAGTGACTACATGCTGCGTCAGTGGTCGCGGGTTCGAGTTCCGCTGGGGGCATTCATTTATGTAGTGAACATGAATGTATGTAGTCACACAGTAGTCATGGGTATTTATATTTATAATATGTATGTATTTAAAGTTATATATGTGTAGTGTATCAACTATTTGGTATCCATAACACAAGCCTCGTAGCTTACCATGGAACCAGATGGCACTGTGTGTCCCAAAATTTATTATTACATTAAAACAAACCAAATCAGACACGCCAAACACGCGAAAATCGGACTACCTTCCTACAATTTAGTAGTAAATAATCGACTTTTATTTCGCACCAATCTTCCTAAAACTACAGAAAATTAACCTGACATACTCTTGAATATTACGACACTCGAAAGCTTTGGCCAACGAAAAATTTAATATGGGATATAGTAACTCTTTTAATAAAAAGAGACTTAACTTCTAAAAGATGATGGGCTTAGAACATTATATCTCCAACCATACCAAGCGACGTGTATCCAAATATTATCATATATAATCATAAAATATAATCCAGCAAAGTGATGATCGTTTAGGCGTTCACATTATGATTACGACGGCGTATTTATCTAATAACCCCGCCAGAGTCTCCCCATTAAGGGATATTTTGATTGACATGCTTCGCCCCCGAGATTTCGCGTCCGTAGGGTGTTTTTAGGGTTGTCGTGTGCGCAAATAAGAAAACTTTTAAAGTGCTTTTTATGCTCCATCCCTTTAGGGGAAGACAAGCTGATGCTGAAGCTGACTAATCACATTTTTTTTAATAAAATTTCATTTTATATGTAAATTTATATGTATATCTAAATGAATTCTATGCAGGTAGCAACCCAGTGACCCAGTCTTCTAAGCATGTTGCAATAACATCATAAGGTCGACTGTTAAAATTTTCCACAATATTTGGGCAGATGTTTACGTTTTTATACATTTTATAAAACTTATATCTTCATGTCTGATTATAGTAGCTTAAACTAACTTTTATATTACTCTACTGGTGAGAGGAGAGGTCTGCTGGCGCATTTTTCGCCCAAAGAATTGGTTTTGCCATTGAACGGGGGAATGCGACTAGCATTCATGCTTCTATTCCACGCGGACAAGACTTGTACAGTAATAACTAGGTGTATATTTGTTTTGTATATATAATTAAGTATATTTGTAATTTAAAATAAAATGTAATTAAATAAAAATAATTAAAAAAACACTTTTATTCATGTAACATTGAGAAAACAATAAATAAATGGATTTGCTTATACATTCATTTCTTATCGATAAAACGACAAAATTTGAATGCGCATATAAGTTTAAGGCTTTATAATGCAATATGTACCTAATACCACAGACCATATAATACTATAGGTACTAGCAGTAATACGTAACGTTTTGTTTGAACGCGCTAATCTCTTAAGCTACCAGTAAGAATTGAGAAATTCTATTTGCATAATATTTTATTTAGAAATTTTTATTGAGAAATAGGTTGAGGGCATCTAACATCACGCCTTTAGAAGAGAAGTAAATATTCATAAAGAAACCACGCGAGCAGAGCCGCGGGCAAATCTTAGATATATAGAGTATCGATGGGGTTAGATACAATCCCAACTGTCCTGTTGATATTTTTAAATTAGTAAGAAATAATATTACAAACTGAAGAAATTGTTCAGTTGTTAACTTTAACGTCTTAAGTAAAAATCGGTGACATGAATAGGTAATATTAATTTTTTCCATTTATAAGACTACTTGCGACTCGCTCTCGCTACGCTTGGGTTCGTCCCTATGTAAGTTTTAACGGTTACTATTTAATGTAATTATAAGTGTTTTTCCGTGGGATGTGAATTAGATAATATCCCGCGGTAAAAAGTAGCCTATGCCACTCTTCACCCCTTCAATTAAGTCCACACAAAAAATCACGTCAATCCGTCATTTTGTTTCGACGTGAAAGTAGGACAAACAAACAAACAAACAAACAAACAAACAAACAAACAAACAAACAAACACACTTTCACATTTATAATATAGTATGGATATGGATTTCATGGTAGTAGTGTCAAAAATTTAATCTTAATCTAAAAATGAACGGCAAAATGCCAATAGCAATGATAAACTATCGATGGCTAAATAACAATGTATAAATATACATACGTACTTACATCTTTCTATAGACTATATTTATTTTTAATAATACAATATATTATTTCACATGTACTTCAAAAGTATTAAGGCAAGTGAATAGCGAATCTGACATAAGTTTTTAAATAAATACCTTCAAGACATGTAACACCTCAGTCTCTCCCGTGACCATGGATGCTGTAAAGCATTCGAAACGTCGGGAACCAAAAATCAAAATAAAACCGCGAAATAATCCGAAAAGATAGTTTTATTTAAAAATGTCAAACATTCGCGTAAATCTAAGAAAGTATTATCTGACATAAGTTATCTACACTGTTATATTTTGAAATCCTCGAGGTTCGCCAACCCTACTCCACCCTCGCACCGCCTCGCCCCAACACGTACACTTAATACAGTTTTGTCTTCGCATTTCGATACTCATTTATATCTCAGACGGGAATGTCTCGCATATTGAAACCCAAACTACCGCTCAAGATACTCGTTTAGATGGCTTTGAAAATGTAAAACTTTTGTGAAATAGATGTTGTTCTGTCTATCATTTTATATGTACCAACTGTAAGGTGGATTTATATGATAATATTAACTTAAGCTATAAGATGTAGCGTCTCTATGTACCAAGACTTACATACTATGTATATAAATATTTACTCTATATAGAGTATATATCAGGTGAAAATTAACTATCGTTAAAGAAGAAAACACGCACTTGGTCAGAGTGGCGGACTGTGGTCTGATGCCCCTCGTATTGAAGGGAGGCCCGTGTCCAGCAGTGGGACGTTAAAAAGAGCTGTACACAAAGAAAAAAACCCACACCAATAGTGATGCGTATGTAAAAGAAAGTTGGTTTGACCATTAAACAAAAATACTAGCAAACATATTTAAAATCAATAATGTTAGTAAGGGTATACTAAAAATAACTAAATAGATATACTTCACCCTTGAGTTTGTGTAAGTTATTTCCTATTCAGATTTTGATACCTTTTTTAATCTCTTAAAGATTGAAAATTGTATAGGGTTCTACCTTGGTGTCATTTAGTACCACCGCTTACTCTCGTTTATATACTACTAGCAGAACCCGCGGCTTCGCTCGCGCTAAAACTACAAAAAATATCTAAAAAAAGTAGTTTCATACAAACTTTCATCCTTTATTTTACCCCTTATAGGATAAATTTCGAAAAATGCTAAGACACGTATTTATATATTTTTATTAAAGAACATTAATACCAAGTTTCCAGTAATTCTGATCATAAATATTTTTTTGGATTATATATACCTATAACTTATTTTCCCGTAGGAATTAGATAATTTCCCGCTGTAAAAAGTCAGCAAATCCGTCACTCCGTTTCGACGTGAAAGAAGGACAAACAAGCAATCAAACAAACAAACACACTTTCACATTTATAATATTAGTATGGATCACTCGATGTTTGTGCCTGTATAGCCTTATCTGTGCTCTAAATTTCATCCAAATCGGTATAGCCGTGTCTGCATAAAGAAAGTAACAAAAAATAATAAGTTTCGATTTCTTTATATTTTTATTTGCACTACAAAAGGTTGTACTCTATTAATGGTACTCTTTTATTTAGGAATACCAAATGAGATGAATGCTAATTTGCTATTGATAATCGTAGTTTATTACTTTAGGAAAACACTAATATGTTAATGCACACTTTTTAATTCTCTTCAACACACATTACAAACTACAGAGTCTAATACCACAGACAATATATACTCGTAACTAACTAGCTTTGCCCGCGGCTCCGCCCGTGTTCAGGTGACCAAAAAGCAAATTCTTAGGTTTTACATATTAGTACCTATACTTTTACATTGCAGTTTTTGTACTTTTTATCAGAAATGAGACGTTTTCCCGATGTAAAAAGTCCTATATGCTGACCCGAAAAATAGCTATCATTATACCAAATTTCATCAAAATCCCTCCAGTAGTTTTTCCGTGATGCGGTAACAGACAAACAGACAGACAGACAAAAATTCTTAAAACCATCGATTCATATTCAGATATCGATAATAAATAATAATGATTTGAATAAGATTTTCCAAACAATATTTAATGTACATTTTATTATATGTAAAGATTTTATAAAATCTATCTTCTGTATAGTATATTATCTCAGACTTAGGAATAATATAAGACAGAGTGCCACATAAATCAACATGAAAGCAATCGATAATGTATTAAAATAATGTATAATGTTTAAAAATAGTATATAAATAACAATTTATATACTCAGTGATAAGTAAATAAATGTTAATAAATAATACAGCTACGTTTTTTATTATATTAAAGAAAAAAAATACGCGAATATTATGCTATCTCTCTTTCAATTGGAAGAGAAAAAATTACAAAAATAATACTATTTCTTAGAATAGAGAGAGAGAGAGAAGAAATAGTATTATTATTTTTTATTTTCTCAACAAAAATTATATATTTAAATAATACATATTACCTACAACGTTTTAATTTTTTTTTTTGCTAAATCGAGAGACTAGCATGAACAGCAAAATCACGCAACTATTTTAGGCTTTTACTTTCGCGGACTCCGTCCTATAGTTTGAGTATATTATACTCAAGTGGTACTCCTAAAAGCCAGTTTTTTTTAAATCAATCAAGCTATCGATTTATGGGCATATCGTGCTTACTTCAAACATAGAGATTCTCATATAATAATGAATGATTGTATAAAAGTTTTTCCCATCTGGCTATGAGAATACACGGTATGGGAACATCTCAGAACAAATTGTAAGGTAGTTTGAAATTTGTGCGCCGTCAACGTTAAAGAGTGGGGTCTACAGAATAGTATTTAAAAATGTGTCGTTACCTATTGCGGAACAGTTATTCATATTTTTCTCATGTGAGTGGTTATTATGTCAAAATTGTGATTGAATATTAAAATAAATAGTTTGTGTTGAAAAGTGTTTCTCTCTGAGCATTTCCTTTTAGCTCAGAAGTGAGATGAACTATTGCCCACAAGATCGAAGTTATTATAACAAGTGACTTATTACTGCCGTTGTTATTTTCATTGAGTTTAACGTATTTTACTGTGAGTGTGTTTTAAATAATGGGGCGTCATAAAAAAGATAAAGACCGTGAATCTCGATTGCGTCGAAAGTTATTAAAAGCAGTGGAAAAACAAAAATTAACGAATAGGTTAGATGCACTAGAACGAGAATTAATAAAATACCGAGATACGCGTCATATTAGTAGTGAGTCATGTGTAAGTGATGAAGTGAATTTAGTGAACAATCCTGTTTTGCGTGAATCTGATGTCCCGTTGATATCGAACGAGTCTCCGCGTTGTGTGTCGGTCTGTGAGGGGCCACCTACAACTGCCGCCATGGCGGGACCGGCTGTGGCTGGAATTTCCACAATCCCGCCCATGGCTCCACCTTTCCTTACCGAGGCTCCAGTGCCTCTGGTAAGGACACAGTCAGTACAACCAGGCCCTACTTTGGAACAAGGGCACATGGTGGAACCTCTATCTTCCGCTCCACATTATGCGGTAGGTGCTACGCCATCAAGCAACAAAGAAGCATTATCAGGTATGCCAAGTACTGATAATTTATTAATACAACCATCCTGCTCCCCGGTAGTAAGATATGTGGGTCGGAATGATCCGTTACCCGAATTTGACCCTCAAATGTCAATGATTACAATGGAACAGTGGATTAGAAAAATAGAAGGTTTATCTAACATGTACGGTTGGGATGAAAAAACGATAATATTTAATTGTACATCAAAATTGAAAGGTTATGCCCGTCAGTGGTATGATCAATTGAGTGACTTAAATTTAAATTGGAACGAATGGAAAATACGACTATTAACGGCTTTTCCTTCCAACCGTAGTAAATTAAATATGTTACGTGATTTGGTAAATGTAGTTAGACGACCCGAACAGGATTATTTGCAATTTTATTATGATAAGTTAGCTTTAGGTAATGCGTGTGGTATACATGAAAGTTTGATAATAGAAGCTATCGTAGGAACAATTGGCAATGATCTTATAGAAGTCGGGGCAATATCAGCCGGTTGTCGTGACTCATCATCGTTATTAAGATATTTGTCATCATTTGCACATCCATTAGTAATAGATCGTAATAAAAAAATAATAAATTATGAAAACAAAATAAAATGTAATATATGTCAAATGCGTGGTCATATTGCAGCGAAATGTAAAAATAAATTGGGTCATAGTAGTAAATTTAATTTATTGTGTTCCTTTTGCAATAAACGTGGTCATACTGAAAAAGATTGTTATACAAAAAATAAAAAATGCAGTTACTGTGGTAAAAATGGTCATATTAAGGATGAGTGTCTTAAATTAAAGAATCGTAATGCAAATAATGAAAATAATAAAACTAATAAAACCCAACAAGCTGTTCGCGTAATTAAAGATATTTCGGGTAGTTCAAAATATTATATGCAGATAAAAATTAACAATAAGCCAACTTCAGCCTTTATCGATTTTGGTAGTACGTGTAATACAATAACTGAAACAGTTTGTAAGGAATTAAATTTAGAATTTTATACTTGTACGCGTAATATCGTTATAAGAGGTTTCGGAGGCTCAAAGATAACACCAATTGGCGAGGTTGTAGTAAATGTTAATGTTGATGAAGCCATTTGTGAAACAAAGGCTTACATTGTTCCTGACATTGCTCAGGACGTTGGTGTTATCATCGGGCAACCTTTTACGGAATATCCAAATGTTTACGTGATTAAAACTCCTACATCATTAAAAATTTACAACGCAAATATCTTAACCGAATTACCGAACATACATGAAACAGCAGATCGCATTAGACTCGTGACCGATGAAACTGTCGTTTTACAGCCCGGTGTTAATAAAATTGTAGTATCATGTTTACAACCGATTTTTGATTCTGTCTTGATAAATAATACGGAACATAACACTCCGCGTGCTGAATGTATCATTTCAACTTGTGAAAACGATATGATACAGGGTAAAACTGTTTTAAAAGTTTTTAATAAGACTAACGATTTCTTTAGCATACCCGAAGGACATTGCGTTGCACGTGCAACTATAACATGTGGTACAAAACAATATAAAGTAGGAGAAAATCTAGAACCTTACGTACTAGAAAAACTTGAAAATATTTTAAATGATTATTCAGATTGTTTCTCCGGTGATGAAAATAAAATTGGCAAATGTTCTACTAAGATGTGCATTGAATTAACCGATAAAAAACCTATTTACTATAGACCATATCGTATGTCTATGGCTGATCGTGAAAAAGTACGCAGTATAGTGAATGACCTTAAAGAGAAAGATATTATTGAAGAATGTAACTCGCCTTACGCAAGCCCTGTACTTCTTGTATCTAAGAAAACCGGTGAATCGCGAATGTGTGTCGACTATCGGGCCCTTAATAAAGTAACTAAAAAAGATCGCTATCCTTTACCGTTAATTCAAGATCAATTAGATCGGTTATCAGAGCAACGAGTGTTCTCGTGTCTAGATGTAAAGGCGGCTTACCATTGTATTCAAATAGAAGATGATTGTAAACAATACACTGCTTTTATAACTCCGGACGGTCATTTTCAATACAAACGTATGAGTTTCGGTCTAGTTAACGCACCGTCAGTGTTTCAAAGGGCGATGGATGAGGTGCTTGGGCCTTTACGATTTACGTGTGCCACAGCGTACTTAGATGACATTCTTATTTACTCTCAAAACAATGACGATGCGTTAGATCAATTGCAAGCGGTATTACGTAAGATAAGGGACGCTAACATGACTCTAAGACTGGACAAGTGTTCCTTTTTAGTTTCTCAAATAGAATATTTGGGGCATGAAGTTACTAATGGCGAAGTTAGACCCTCTAAGTATAAATTAAACGCCGTTCGTGACTTTCCTGCCCCTCAAAACGTACACCAAGTACGCCAATTTATGGGCTTAGCGAATTACTTTAGGAAATATGTTTCTGGATTTGCTTCTATAGCACGTCCTTTAACGTTGCTTACTAAGAAAGACCAACCTTGGCTTTGGGGTGACGATCAATTGCAAGCCTTTAATCGAATTAAATCTATTTTAGTTAGTCAGCCTGTTCTAGCTTTATTTAATCCGCAAAATGAAACGCAAATTCATACTGACGCGTCGAAATTAGGGCTTGGTGGTATATTAATGCAAAAGCAACCTGATGAGACTTGGAAACCTGTCGCTTATGCAAGTAGGCAAACTACACAAGCCGAACAAAAGTATCACAGCTATGAGCTGGAAACATTAGCAGTAGTTATGAGTTTGAATAAATTTAAAGTTTATGTAAGTGGCATTAAGTTTACTATCGTTACTGATTGCAACGCTTTAAGATGGACTTGGTCTAAACGTGATTTATCGCCTCGTATAGCACGTTGGTGGTTAGAAGTACAAAGCTTCGACTTTGATGTGGAATATCGGTCGGGCAAATCTATGGCTCACGTAGACGCATTGAGTCGCAATCCGGTTTCTGTAATGCGAATCAATGAAAAGGATTTAATAGAATATTTACAGTTAGAGGACGATGCAATTCGTTCTACTATAGATCAATTAAACAATGAGACTTTAAAAGATAATACAAGAGGTCTAGCTAAAGATTACGTTGTTGAAAATAATGTTTTATTTCGCATTATAAATAATAATAAAAAGGTTGTAGTAGTTCCGCGTAAGTCACGTTGGTCCCTTGTACAAAGTTTCCATGATAATAATGGTCATGTCAATTATAATAAAACCTACGATGCTATAAAATCTAAATATTGGTTCGGTAGTATGCGTCGATTTATTCAGAAGTACGTTTCTAGTTGTATTTCATGTCAATATGCTAAAAAACCAACCGGACGCCGCGTAGGATTATTACATCCCATCGATAGAATTGCAGTGCCGTTTCACACAGTTCACGTGGACCATTTGGGTCCTTTTTGTAAAAGTCCTTCCGGTAAAATGCATATACTGGCTATTGTAGATTCATTTACGCGTTTTATCTGGCTCGAAGCCGTACGGGATGTAAGTTGCAAATACGTATTGCAAACATTTGATCAGTTAATAAAAACATTTGGTGTTCCAAGTCGGATAATAAGCGATCGAGGTAAGGCATTTAATTGTAAAGATTTTAAAGAATATTGTGTCCGTAGGCAGATCAAACACGTCATGACCGCTGTAGCTAGTCCTAGGGCGAATGGCCAAGTGGAAAGATTTAACAGGACTGTATTAGACGCACTTATTGCATATGTTGGAGATGATCAAAATAATTGGGAAAAATATTTGCCAAAAGTTCAACTTGGTCTTAATTCTAATATTAACAACAGTACTGGTAAATCCCCACTTGAATTACTTTACGGTTTTCGCCCTAGGTTGATAGGTGATATCATAGCGCCCTCGAAAGATAACGATTTAGATACCATAAGGGAAGGTGCCTTAACACGTTCTGCCGTTATGTCTAAGGTAGCGAAACAATATTTTGATAAAAAACGGCGAAATGCATCACCATTCAAGGTCGGTGATCAGGTTCTTGCCGAAAGAAAAATAATTCGTAAAGGGTTACGTAGTGGCAAACTAATGCCACGTTTTGATGGCCCTTTTACAATTATTAAAGTCTTGCCCCATGACCGATATATTATTGAGGGAAAACATGGTCGAAGTCGGCCATATAAAAATGTACTAGCCAGAGACAAATTAAAGCTATTTCAATCAGAAACTCATTCGGAGTCAGATTAAAATTGCTTATGACTCTTTCGGGTAAAATTTATAAATTAGTTATAGTTTAAGTACGGCCGTACAATAAGTTAATTATGTTAATTATATAAGGATCCATTAAAATTAAATTTTGTCATGAATTATTTTATTGTTTTAATAGCGCTAGCCTTAAGAGGCAGGACTGTATATAGTCTCATTCACATATAAACAAAAATATATATGACTTTAAGAAGTCTCAGAGTAATTTTACAATATGTAACCACCTTTAGAGGGGTAATAGATGTCGCGACATTGTTAATATAAAATAAAATTAAAGGAGTCTCAGACTTCTCATAGCCATTAAGAAGGCTAATTTTTACCGGTCATTAAGAAGACCGAGTTTTACCAGTCTTTAAGAAGACTGAATTCCACATGTCTTTAAGAAGACTGAGTTCTAGCAGTCATTAAGAAGACTGACTTTCGTCATTAATGAGACTTGAGTATTATTAGTCATTAAGAAGACTCAGGCTTACTAGCCATTAGCACTGCTGAAATCATTCCAGTCACTGGGAAGACATTTTATTAAAGCCATTAAGACGGCTCTTCATGTATGCGTATGGCTAAAAGTCATCTTTATCGATAGTGCGTTATCCATACGACGAGCTGCGCGGGTCGCACAGCAGAATCAGGAAGGCCGACTGTAAGGTAGTTTGAAATTTGTGCGCCGTCAACGTTAAAGAGTGGGGTCTACAGAATAGTATTTAAAAATGTGTCGTTACCTATTGCGGAACAGTTATTCATATTTTTCTCATGTGAGTGGTTATTATGTCAAAATTGTGATTGAATATTAAAATAAATAGTTTGTGTTGAAAAGTGTTTCTCTCTGAGCATTTCCTTTTAAAATATTGGCCTCAGCTTGCGGCTTTCTCGCACATATATTTTATTTAGTTTATGTCCAACTAGCTTTTGTCTATATCTTCACTCGCGTAGATTATTGTTGATGTATAATTACTTCGCTCTTTAAGGTCATCTGTTAGCTATAATAACTCTTGCCAATGAATATGCTATAAAATGTTTTTTTCAAATCAACCTGTAAATTCCAGATATTATTAGCGCGTTAAATAAACAAAAAACGAAAAAACTCTGCTCTATCTATATTGAAATTGTACATCCAATAAATAATAAGTGATATCCATATATTAAGTAAATATTTCAATGAGAGGATAAGTGATGCGTGATATAAACAGACAGACAGATTTTCTAAAACCTTTTGATTTTTTTTTAATATAATATAATAGGTCTAAATTTAATCATTATTATCATCAAAAATATCTCGCAGGACAACAAATCTATACATATAATAAAATTGTAATTAAGCTGAATCTGTACATTAAATAATTTTTTGGAAATGTTTATTGAAATAGACGTTATATATATACAGAAGCCGAATCTATAGTTTTTAGAATTTTTGTCTGTCTGTTCATCACGGAAAAACCAATGGTGGGATTTTGATGTATGTTGATAGCTGGTTATCCTGGGCCAACATATAGGATACGGATTTTACTGCAGGAAAATATCTCATCTCTGAGAAATCTATACTGAACGTTTAAACGTAAGCAGGGACGAACCTGAGCGGAGCAAGGGTGAGTCGCTAGTGTTTAAATAATACGTCCACTCAATGTAAAATTTTAACTTAGTTACAATTTTATTAGCGAAATAGATAGATGTTGCTCGCAAATCCGACCTCGTAACCACATTTTATCCACAAAGCATTTTGTATGGAATAAAAGGCAAATTTAAGGCTGACATAAAACATCTGATCTCTTACACTTGACGATTCACTTTATGCTCATATAAACTCGAATCTGAGACGGTACACTTGAGTGTGTTGAGGGTAGTGTGGTCTTAAGAGACAATATTATAATGTTCTTTTACAACACGTCTCAATATTTACATATTGATTTAGTTTACTATTAAACTTATAAAACACAACATTTCTCTGTCTGTACATTTGAGCGAAAAAATTAAACAAAATATTGTCCCGAAGAACATAAGAAATTCTTTGCGTTATCTATACACTATTACTAGCGACTCACCCTCGCTCCGCTCGGGTTCTTCCCTAACGTGGGCCACCCTTATCACTTAGGGGTATGGAAAATAGATAGTAGCCGATTCTCAGACCTACTGAATGCGCATATAAAATTTGGTAAAAATCGGTAAAGACGTTTCGGAGGAGTACGGTAACTAACATTGTGACATGGAAATTTTATATATTAGATTATAATAAAATTCTAACTAAGACGAATCTGTACATTAAATATTTTTTGGAAACTCTATAGTTTTTTGATTTTTTGTCTGTGTCTCTATCTGTCTGGGAACGCATCACGAGAAAACCACTGGACAGATTTTGATGAATAATGATAGCTGGTTATCCCAGTTAACGTATAAGATACTTTTTACTGCGAGAAAATATCTTCTTTCTGAGAAATCTATACTATGTATAAACTATATTATATATACAAAAAATCATGTCGATCCATTGTTCAATTACGGTGTGAAAGACAAGCAAATCTTCCACACTTGTCCCCGTAGTAAAGATACCATAGTATACCTATTATTCACTGTTTATCAACAATTTTTACTCGTCTTATTACTTTAAAGTTAGTTTCAATAAAAGCTTATTACAGACTTAAGGATTTTCATTTAAACTTTGCAAAGTATTTCCAAGGATACTCGCTATTCAAAAGTTGAGATGCACATAATTTCTGGTGAAACTCCCTACTTAGTATGCAGTCCTTGCGCAGGACACAATTTATTTCGCAACACCGAAGTCACGTCCCGCGCTCCCTCTATCAAAACGCCAAATGGAATTTGACGAAATTTTGCAAATAAATTTTGTTCCTCTTGGGAATTACAATATCTACATATTCTACAAATTTAAAAATACTTAGAAAAAAAACGTGTGTATGTACCTACTTATGTACGCGCACGTAAGAAGTTATAATTCTTTGGCATAATAGAACAAAAATAATTAAAGATTTCATCCCGTATATCACAACTCTCTGTTTGTAAAAGGAATGCAGCTAACTTCATCATGTCGCTTTTTGGCTGTCGGTGCCCGCGCGCATCGTAATAATTTTACTTTCATAATTTTTTCCAAACGTGCCAAAAGAAGAAAAAATAACTTAAAGAAAATGATTATTTTATGGATTAATTTTGATATTTTTTTATATTAAAAAGCTTTGACCTGCCACTGTCTCGAATATTTATATCATTTACAACTCCAGAGTGTAATAATTTCCTTTATAAATACATACGTATTAGTTTATATCTCATGAACATTAAGATGACACAAAGTTAGACCTAGATAATCTATAGAATATCGATCCTACTTTGCCATAGATCTGTATAAAAACTGTATCAATACTGCTGTTTGGCAGTTAAAAAAGACACTTTTCCATAAAAATTACGACATATAAATTAATTCTGACCAATCATTATAGATAGAATTAAAATTCGACCACAAATAATACTAGTATAGTAAGCGCACATCAGACCTTAATCTAGAATATTATCGAAAAGTCCTGTGTTCCGTTTCAACACAATGAAGCCTTTGATATGGCCTTATTACTTTCACTTCTAGGAAAGTTCAGCACAACTAGGTATTATAGTATACGTTTCTCGGAAACATTTACTGAGGAGACTCAAATTAACTTAAAGGGCAAAATATCAAAGCATTAAAGATATCAAGTTAGAAATTCTGAAGAAAATATCTAAAGAAAATGATGAGGATGGTGTTATCGCCATCATTATATAAATGGTTTGATCTCTATCTCTACTCGAATTGGTTTTATTAATATAAAAAATGAACAGGCAGACAAACTAAATCAAATCCAAGAAATTTCTTTTATCAAGCCTAAAAACTGGCTTACCTTTGCTCAAGCTAAGAAATCACAAAACATATTATTCAAAATTCCATTATTTTAAATTAAGTTATATTTGTAATAAGGACTCTACAGTTCTAACTGAAATGTACTCGTAAAGTTGGGAACAAAAAAAAAACGGAATAAAGGAATTATTAAGTAGTGTTATTATTTTATGTATACAAAATCCTCGACGTTCAGTGATAAAACAGAAAGCTTGTAGAAACTATACTTCATATTTCTTTAGAACTTTTTCTATTAGATACGAGAATCCGTCTTTTTACAGAATATACAGAGCACAGTGTAGACGCTTCAAGGATAGATATCAGCTCGCTGAGTAAATAGTGTAACGTAATATAAGTGAGCGGGATCGCGTCTAAACTATTGAAACTAGTTTTTCCCTGCGGTTTCTTTTGTGTAAATTTAATTTTTATAATGGAAAATACTCTTTAATCTAATTTATATTGTATATGCTACATTTTAAAGCGAATCAATACTCTAATGTATGGGTACATATAATAAAATTGTAGCTAAGCCGAATGTGTACATTAAATATTTTTTGGAAAATCTTATTGAAATAGACATTATCGTCGATACAGAGGCCGAATCTATAGTTTTTAGAAATTTTGTCTGTCTGTCTGTATGTCTGTTACCGCATCACGGAAAAACCACTGGAGGGATTTTGATGAAATTTGGTATGATGGTAGCTGGTTATCCGGGTCAATGTATAGGATACTTTTTATCACGGGAAAATATCTCATTTCTAAGAAAAAATACAAAAACTGCAATGTAAGATTATACTAATATGTAAAACCTAAGAATTTAGTTTTTGGTCATCTGAACGCGTGCGGAGCCGCGGGAAATGTTAGTTTTGCATAGAATTTATGTCCTACCATAATACTGGATGTTATAAGCTACTATAATATATATTGAATTGAATGGTCTCTCCCGTGACCATGATTGCTGAAAAGCATTCGAAATGTCAAGGATCAAAAATCTAAATAAAGCTTAAAAAATCAATTAATAAGCTCATTATTATAGAGAGTACGAGATTTTATTCTTGGTGGCAACATTATACAAATGTATATATTCCTCTCATATACTCTCATGTCGTTGTCTCTTTCTTGTTTTTAAGCCTACCTACTTAATGTTCGTAAAACAAAATTGACAGGCCCTGATCTGGACTATGTTAATATTACACACTAGCATTGCCCGCGGCTCCACCCGCGTTCAGATGACTAAAAACCAAATTCTATTAGGTTTTACATATTAGTATACTCTTATATTGCAGTTTTTGTATTCTTTCTCAGAAATGAGATATTTTCCCGCGGTAAAAGGTATCCTATATGTTGACCCGTATAACCAGCGATTACCATACTAAATTTCATCAAAATCCCTCCAGTGGTTTTTCTGTGATGCAGTAACAGACAGACAGACAGACAGACAGACAAAAATTCTAAAAACTATAGTTTCGGCCGCTGTATTCCATTCCAGATTCAGCTTAGTTGCAATTTTATTATATGTATAGATAACCGCGTCTTGTGTAATTGCTGAACTGGTTTTACTAAGCATTTATATACGTTCGGTTTGACCATTCTAAAGATGGCTTTGGACGATAGATTTGGGGAAAAAGTTTTTTCCTTTCAACTTATGCGATTGAAGTCGACAGTATGATTTACTAATAGAAATGCCTCCTTTAAATCTTTTAATGCCTTTTTCATAACTAGGACAACTATTATATCTTTGTATCCTGCTTACAACCTCAATAAGCTCGATCAATAAAGATAAATAAAAAACTACGCGCATGTGCTATGATATTACTTAAAAAGCAAATAAATATAATGTTTTTAGTTAACTTAACATTTTCCGGATGTAAAATAGTTCTTTTATGACAATTAATTCTGTAGCGTAGCGCTAAAGTTTGCTCTTAAAAGTAATTAAAAATGATATAGCTTCCAAATCCCACTGCTTTCTTTGAAAAGATAAGATATGAAAATACTAATTTTTAACTCTTTAGTTCTTATAGCGGTCTTAAGTATCGTAAGATGGATAAATATTTATATAATCGTCGGAATCGAACTGGTGACCTTTGGCACGCGAATACTGGACACTGGTCTCAATGTAAGTGAGAGTGTTCCACAGTGCACTAAGTTGGCTAGCTGCGGGTTAGCGGAATTTACACGCCTCGTAACTAGATAGGTTTTCGCAGACAACCAGGTATCCACATGACATTTTCATTCATCATATTACCAAAGGAGTAAATTTTTTTTATCACCAATCATGTTGAAAATATTTTTTTTATTTTTAAGTAATAATTATTGTGTTTCGTATTATAATTTATATAGTTCTTGTAAATAAGAAATAATATTATATAGAAGTAACTAACTTTTAGCAACTTTAATATAATAATTTATCCCAAATATTCTTACATTTTCCTTGTTCCTTGTATTCATTATTTATAAACTGCGCCCCATGAATTTTGATAAAATAACGTATAGCTTACCCCTAATCCTTTCACGTTTCAAACACGGCCAATGTGCGTGATCGATGGGGCTCGCTTGAGAGCGGTAACATTGAGTCGTGCATTAAAATGATATATTAAACACGCTTTAAAATCATTTCTTTGTAGCAGAATTCGTATTTCGGGAAAGCATAATTTTAAAGCTACCTTATGGAGAGGCAAAAGGAGCTTTTTTCTTACATAGATATATTTATTAGATGTATTTAATATAGATGATATAAAGCTATACATAGTGTTATTGCATAGTATTATTGCATAGTATTATTGTATTGTTAATAACTTTATTTAAAGGTATTGGTTTCAAATAAAATAATAGATTCTCATTTTTAAATTTAAGCTTAAAAAAAATACATAACTTTAAATACCGAATTAATTGATTTAGTAAACATTATTTATAAGGTATCGTTTATTTTTAGTTTTTGTTAATCTAGTTTTTTTTTCATCTATAATTCAGGGAAACTGTAAACTGAAGATTAATTTTCTTTAAAATCATACAACGTAAGTAGAGAGAGTTATTTTTGATAGACTCTATACTACCTACGTTCTGATCAAATTTTCGTAAAATTATTGGTAATATTCAAAACCATTCAATATGTTTATTTTCAGTTCAATTTTTAGTAATTTTAAAAATGTCATATTACAAAAATCCGGACACAGCCGCGGCAGGTCAGTAGCCATATATAAAATATATTAAAAAAAAATACCATTAATTTGGCTAGTTTAGGCCCATCGAACATACGTTGTAGTTCGCAATAACACATCTTTCTAATTTATTAGACGTTATACAAAACATTATCTAGTTCATCCCGACTAAATCCTGGTATTATGAAGAGCCACGTCAGGTGGAACAGCCCTCCTTTGTTTGCACCCCTCTATCCTCTTGAATGAGTACGTCATAGCAACCCCTGTTGCATTTACGATTTATACCGACTTTACTTGGAAATCTTACTATATGTGTCTATGTCCATACTAATATTAAAAATGTGAAAGTGTGGTTGTTTGTTTGTTTGTTTGTTTATTTGTCCTTCTTTCACGTCGAAACGTAGTGATTGGCGTGTTTTTTTGTGTGGAGGTACTTGGATGGTTGGAGAGTGACTTAGGCTACTTTTTACCGCGGGAGATCATCTAATTCCCACGGGAAAACACGTTATAATACAATCCAAAAAAATATTTATGATCAGAATTACTTGAAACTTGGTATTAATGCTCTTCAATAAAATTAAATAAATATGTGTTTTAGAATTTCTTGCAATTCATCGCATAAGGGGTAAACTGGGTGATGGTAAGTTTGTATGGAACCTACCTTTTTAGTTTTTTTTTGTAGTTTTAGCGAGAGTGAAGCCGCGGGTTCTGCTAGTAATATTATAAATGTGAAAATTTTGATGGGTTTGGGTGTGGATGACTCAATCACGCCAGAACGGCTTAACGGATCTGAATGAAATTTGGCACAGAGATAGATTACAATCTGAAGTAATACATAGGTTACTTTTTTTCTCGGAAAAATGTACTATTCCCGTGGGATAGTTTTGTTTTTGTTTTTCGAACCCGAGCGAAGTGAGGGTGAGCCGCTAGTTGCTTATATTTTTACAGAATTTTTCTTATTCTATTTTGAAAAGGAAATAGATATATTGATATAATAACGCGATATTCTGTTCATTTGGTATACTTCCACATTTATCTTGTAGAATCGAAAAATAGTCTACTATGTATATATCTATGATGATAAAAAACAAGTTATATATATATATATATATATATATATATATATATATACGAGTATGTATGTATGTGTATATATATATGTATGTATATATATAATTAATTTATATAAAAATGAATTATATGTACCTACATAGTTTCAAATTACTCTTTTAAGAGTTTTAGGCAAAGACCACAAATCAGTCTTCTGTAAAAACGAAATCGACACACATTAACAATGTAAGAATCAGAGTTCTTCTAAGATTAATCAATGAAATGTAGAAGCAATACCTTGCCCTAAATAAAACAGAATTCCACACCTTTTTGTCTGCAAAAAGATTGGCTACGAAATCTTCGCATTATGTTAATGTATCCACCCACTTGGCACAAGATGTATAGCCTTAGGGTGCATATTCTATTCAGTTAGGAAGCTGATTTGATGGACCAAAGTAGTATTCTCTGAGATTTAATTTCATGACTTTAGATTTAGGAAATGAAAACACTTTGTTAATATGGCTATTTTACTATGGGATATTTTTTATAAGCGTGAAGGCCAATTTATATCCTTCGATCTCGTTACTTTTGTTTCTGCTTTGTATGAATAGATAGCGTCCATCCTTTACGTATATAGGTGTTAATGATGAGTTCCGTTACTTTGAATCTATACATAGTACATACATATAATAAAATAGTTACAAAAATCTGTACATGATTTTTCATTAAAAATAACTTACTGTACAGACTTGTCGTGTACAGAATATTATACATCCCACAACAACGGTTGTTGAAAATCTTTATCTGTTTGTGTGTATATCTGTGTGCATTTAATTTAAAAAATACTAAACGGATTTTCTAAATTTGGTGTACCTAGTGACTGTTATTATAACTCGGTTCACCATTTAGGATTCGTTATACAGAATACATGGTTCGGCCGAGTTGTCCTTCATACAAAAATTTCAATTATTTATTACTCAAAAACAAAAACTAGTAGCACTATTAAAAAATAATATATTTAACTTTAACACTTGCGTTGAATATGTGCATATGCAATCTTCTAATTTTTAGGTATCTCTACATTTTTTTATGTATTTTAAAGGGTAATATCAATCTTCATTCGCACGATAATTTGCTTGCTCTAACAATAATATCTCTTCTATAACAGCGTATTATATGGAGACTAATCATGTGAGAACAGAAAATATTTTAATGCAGTCTGTGCACAAACACATATGCACTCTCTATTTCTTTCATTCTTATAGTTCGGTGAGATGACTATTCGCACTCACTCACTCAGATTTGCGCTTAACAAAGCGCAAATCTGAGTGACCTAAATGTGATGAAAAACTGCAACATCATAACTTCAAATTACTGAGATTTTTTTGTCAAAAACACCTAATAACTTTTACTGGCCTGGCCCAGGAATCGAAACCAGAATATTTGGTCCGCACTAGCAAAGACCTAAAGAAGTGTTAAATATTTTCGACTGACTTCAAAAAGAAGAGGACGTTTTGAAATGTATCCTATATAATACCTGTGATGTATCATTGACATTAAAAGAAAAAATCAATTAAGCTCATAGTATAATTGCCGAAGATAAAGATGAACAGACAAACAAAAATATTACATTAGCAGATGAGTTGGTAATCTCCCAATATCTTTGCTATGAAACTCACAATTCTAACCCTGTAGAAAGCCAGCCACTATTAAACAATACAAAATGTGCAGAACATCGTATTCGCAATAAACTAATTGATTTTTAGCGAGTATTCGAGGGGGTCTAATCCTCTAATCTTCCTAGAGCACGCCCTCTCGGGACCGTTTATATCAATGCTTATTGTCGCTGCGAATGTTTAACGTTTTCTATGGACTTTGCACGAGGAAAGGATTATTTTCATGGACAATAAATCTGTACGCTTGTTTATTTAGTATTCTGTCTATTGAATGTCTCGGTGGTCTAGTGGCTAGCATGTCCGATTGTAGAACGGAGGTCTGGGTTTGATTTCCGAGCTGGACCAACTTACTGTTTTTAGTAATAAGCCCGAAGTTGGGAAGTTGACGGTGTTTACCCCCATAAGAATGCACGTAAAGCTGTCGGTCCTGCGCCTGATCTCTTACAGATAATGCCGAATCGACGTTCCTTCGGACTTTGAGATTGAAAGCAAATATCTCCTGCGTCGATGGCTTGTCTCGTTGAGCAACTAATTGAGATTGGGCGCCGTGACGTAAGTTGGTTTGAACTACTTATTTATTTATTTCGTCTAAATGGCAATTAGACTGTTCTAGTAAATATATTCTATTCTGTGTCTGTGTCACATGACTTAGTATTTGTTTCCTGACACTAATTCTAAGTAATTTCAAACATATACATATATACATACAAAAAATACGTTTTATCTATAGAATAAATCACAATAATATACCTTTTATTTTCATACATTTACCGGTTTTCTATTAGCAATTTTAATGAAATTTTAGCAATAAGGATTGTAGAAATTCAATTTCAATCAAAGTCCGTAATCTTTGACTAGCGAAAGGATAGGTAAACCTGTGGCGATAATAAATAGCCATAAAATTAATAGTTTTGTAAACTACAGTGTTCAAGAATCTAAAAATTATGGTAGTAAAAATTATTATTTGGAAATACATATATAGTAAAAAAATCAGGCACATGCAAGTTTGACTCGCATATCGAATCTTCTATAATTTGATCCATTAATGTTGTTTTAACATACGAAAGTTAAACTAAAGTATAATAAAATATTTACCCATATTATGTTCACTTTATTGACAAAATTATATCAATAATAATAAATTATATCAATTGTAGCTCCAATAGTCTCCGAGCAAAATGGTTATGACATACAGACAGGACGAAACTATAAGGAGATTTTTACCTTTTGGCTACGGGACCCTAAAACATCTAAGATAAAACTATACAATGTAAGAATATTTCTATTATAACTTAAGCAATGAGCAAGCATCGTAATCGTAATACAGACTATTACGAGATGCAAGTAAAACAATGAAGCGTGCTGTTTTGTAACGATGTTGGAAGAGAATTAACATTCCCAGTGGCTCGCGGTTAACTAAGACGTAGATATACATAATTGCTAACAAGTTAATGGGTGACGTTAAATAAAATAAAACTAGCTGAGGTATTCGTTGTATGACTGGAAGATCCATACTAATATTATAAATGCGAAAGATGCTCTGTCTGTTTGAGTGTCTGTTATCTTTTCACGCTTAATCCGCTGAATCGATTTAGATGAAATTTGGTATGAAGATAGTTTGGGACCCTGGGAAGGACATAGTTTTACAGTATATTATACAAGACATTAACAGTATTCATCCCGAAAATCATCCCTTAAGTGGGTAAAGAGGGGGAAGTGGAAGTTTCTCAAGAAAGCGATATATATATTTTTTTAATTTTTAAAGTTCTTACCTACTTTTCTATACCTATGTACGTAGATATACATAGTCTATTCCATACTAACCGTTAAAACGTATCTAGGGACGAACTTTAATAAAATAATACAAAGTAAAATATAAACTTCATATTTTCAGTCTCTAAAAATTCATAGTTTTATTTATATTTTTTATATTGTAATAGTTATATTTATTATCGTTGCTGACACTGAAACACTGCTCATTTATGAATGGTTGTATAAAAGATATAGACAAGGCTTATTTAAGCACTACATACAATGTACATACATATATCGATTATATTAGAAAGGAAGGTTTATAATTCTGTGGCCTTGGTGTACTAAATGCATATCTACTTGATATCACAATTTCAAATTATAATTTGTAACATGTTAATTCAATATTCTTTTCATTTTTCCTTACAAAATATTGTATCGACCCTGAACTTATGAGGTGACTTGAGTAAAGCTGTGACTACATCGTACGATAATCGAACCCACGATTTTCAACTTTATAGACAAGTACGCTTAATTATTATATAAATCGTACTTTTTTCATAGGCATAACTAGTTTGAATGATGTCACTATACACGGTTAGACAGCGATAGTGGTTCACTCGCAGGATGTTAGGTAACACTGTTACGACATATGAATGCTCATAAAAAGTTATAAGGCAGAATAAACACATATATGTATATAATGTATATACACCTGCTGCCAACATATTTTATTATGTTACCTTAGATATTAAACGTTATTTATCACTCAATTAACGGATAATCGTTGAATTTATCTCTACATATAATAAAATTCTAACCGAGTCGAATCTGTACATTAAATATTCTTTGGAAAATTTTATTGAAATAGTCATTATCAATACAGAGGTCGAATCTATAGTTTTTAGAATTTTTGTCTGTCTGTCTGTCTATGACCGCATCACGAGAAAACTACTGGACAGATTTTGATGAAATTTGGTAAGACGATAGCTGGTTATCTTGGTCAACATATAGGTTACTTTTACTGCGGGAAAATATCTCATCTCTGAGAAATCTATACTAAAATTTGAAACGCAATTCATAATTTTATGTGTGTAAATTTTAATGTGGAAAATTTGAAAGTCATGGGTTTGTGAGTTTGTTTCTAACAAAGGTACTTATTTATAATAAGCTAATTTGCTTAACTTTTGCATATTTCAAAAAAATGCTGTTATGTGTACCTGTTTACTGTCGACTCTATGGAAATTATTCTGTTTTCTTTTATTATTTTTATGTAAAATAATTTGTTATTGTTTTAACTATTACAAATTCGAGCTGTGTGTTGTTGTGTGATGTTAATAAAAAAATTGGAAATTTAGTTTTTTATATATAAACAGATATATTTATTCTATTCATATAGGCTTCCCTCAAATTCTCAATAATGTTTTTGGTCGAATTTTACCACTAGGCGCGTGTTCGCCTTTTAATTTTGAGTTTGAATAAATAAGAAATAATTTAACATACGTTTTGATATATAAGCATTGAAAGCATCAAGTAATGACCCTCACCTAGATATAAGACCAGTTTAGTTAGATACATATCTATGAATGTTTTATTCATTGTACACAGACATACTTACATATGTTGTAAATTCTTTAGGGTTACGTGAAACCAATGGAAAAACGAAACTCTTCTCTATATATACATTTCTTCTCTTTTCTATTTAATATAAATTTGACGACACGTTTGGCTCTGTTTGTAGTGACTCTACTTGTTGTAACAGCGGTTGCGGTTTCGTGTCCCGCTGGGAGCATTCAATTGTGTGATGAACACGAAAGTCTATTAAAAGTTATATATGTGTAGTGTATCAACTATCTGGTATCCATAACACAAACCTCGTAGCTTACCATGGAATTAGATGGTGCTGTGTGTAATTAATGTCCCCAACATAAAAAAAAGACATATAAAAGGAAAGTACTCAAAGAATAACACGAAATATCAGAAAGTATAAAAGCTACGAAAAGCTAAGAAATGATTTTTGAAAATTCAACCCCTAAAAGTTTAAAAAATACATTGGATATTTGTAAGAAAATCTGTTCTTTCTAAAGTTATAGTGAGCAAAATTGAGGACAATCTTTTAGAATAAATATGCCGACTAGTATAATTCAAAGTTTTAGGCAGTACAATATATCATTCATAAAAATCTACATTCGAACCTTGGAACAGATAACACGTATGGAACCTTATTACGTATATTTTATATATAAATATAACGATTTCTTGATGGTCGAACATAAAGATTTAGCAAATCCACTAGAAAAGGCTTTACGGATTTTTTATGGGGCCATTTAAAAATACGTTTAAAATTCATAGAACCATTCGCCTCTAGTGTCATAAAAATCTCCGTAATAGAGATGTGAACTATCTCATTCAATTTCATATTTTAATCCTTCTAGAATTATAAAATATTACCTAATATCATTTTTGGACTGACCTAAATATTTTTATGACGTTTGGAAAATATAGCTTTTTAACATGACTTTTTCTTAAAAAGTACTTAAATTTAATAAATTTTTATTCAGATATATCTAGAAATATACAGAAACTAAAAGAAGATCGAGTTTTAAGTTTAGCATTTCATAATATACGTGGGGGAAAAAATAATTGCTGCAAAATAAACATTCCAATGCTCTACCTTTCCAATCCGTAGTCACCCCTTCATTTCGATATGAAGGGTCAGTGGCAATCAATACTTTTCTCTTTCATAAAACTACAATTTACATAAATTTTCTTCCTTATTTTAATACTCTAATATTATGTTGCTATTATGTTATTAAAATTATGCTAATGTCAATTAATAATAACTGTGAAATAGTAATAAAAACATGTCCTTGAGTAGGGATCGAACCCATGACATTTTATCGAAATTAACCATATATAATTATATATTTTTTTAATTTTAATTCTACCTAACCCAAAACTCAAAATGAAAATTCTTTTTATCAAAATTAATTGTCAACAACTCTACCAAGAGTTCCCAAAAATTAGTCAAACCTAAGAAGAAAAAAAGATGCAAGTAATAATATTTTTTCTGCATTAAAAATCATCATTTTATATGTATAAATTGAATTATATATAATATTTATAACGTTTTAAAACAATGAATTTCACAAAGAAAGCTTATAAAACTTTCTCCAGTGATGATCAACCATATTCATAAAAACAACAAATTGTAATGAAACGTCAATTTTCTCAAATTCTTATAAAACTAGCTAAGTTTAACTAAACTATAGAGTACGGACATGTAAAATTGACTTACCGGCATTCAGGATAAGGAGTAAACAGTATGGCAGCGCGGCGCGCGAGGGCGTCTCCCTACGCGTCATTGGCCGATATCGGGGGCGGCGGTACAGGATGAAACCTTGCCCCGTATACAGGCGCTACCTTCAGAATTGAACTCTTCCACTGAAGATTTTAAAACATATCCAACCTCCTTTTTTATTTATTTACCAAAAACTTTCTTTTAATTATGCAATAGACGCAACAGCCAACAACACTTGTAAATCTTCACTTGACAGTTGACAGCGAATTTGGCGGGAACTTTTTTTATAGATTTTTTGTTTTTTTTCTTATGTAAAATTCTAACGCACTGATTCCATCGGTGTCATATAATATTTTTTTTTTATTTCCAACACGCGTACGCGCTAGTCGGTTGCGATTCGCGCACTGACACTTTCACTTTACATTTCCAAATACTTCTCGCTTACCTCTCACTATTATCACTACCTAATTATTGTCGCACAGACTTTTTTATGTTTAAGGTAAAATTATTGTTTTGTATTTGCTGTAAAGATAATTGTGGAATATAAAAGCAATAGAAAAAGTCCTTGTCTCTCAGTGATTACTGTTCTAGCTTGTGATTGTGATTGCGTAAATGTTCATTATATGTATGTAATTGACGAATGCATTTTTATACATAATTTAAATTTTATTAAAGTATTCACTTGAATACGTATAAGCTTATGTATTTTATATATATATATATATATATATATATATATATATATATATATATATATATATATATAATAATGTATTGTGATTAAAAGATTGTTTGTTTTTTATTTGGACGCTCATAGTCTAATCTATGGAATTACCGGTTCAATTTGAAAAATTATTACGACTTGAGAAAAAGTACCTAACATTGCGACACTTCCAAGTAAGAAAATATTCTAATTATTTTAATAAATTATACACATGAATACTACATATATATATATATATATATATATATATATATATATATATATATATATATACGCCACTAATATGCCAAGTGAAATAAGTAAAAGAGAACACAAAACGATTCTACAAAGCACGATAGTACTAGTAGCATAAACCCCGAGGGTCTGAGTCCGACTCTCGAACTAATATTAAATTCAGATAATAATGAAAAAGTTATTCAGCGTTAAAATCTCATTTAACATGACGTATTAACAATTGAATCAAAAATCCTACTAATATTATAAATATGAAAGTTTGTGATGATGGATGGATGTTTGTTACTGTTTCAAGCCAGAACAGCTAAACGAATCTGAATAAAATTTGGTACAGAGACAGATTATAGTCTAGAATAGGTTACTTTTTATCCAGGAAAAATATACGGTTCCCGTGGGATAGATTTGATTTTATCCCTAGTTAAAAATGTATCACTAAACAAAACATATTATCCCGTCGCGGGATACTTTGCAGATGTAAATGTGTTGTTGGATTACTATTAGTTGATACTCAAGTAGGATAAGAACATAATATTGTATTGCAATATTAATTGTTTTAAAATAGAACAACATTCTTGAATTTTTCGCCGGCTTTTGCAGTAGAACTGACTTCTGAACCGGTGGTAGATTCCTCACAGACATTTAATTTAAATTTAAAGTGAGAGTATATAAAAATAGTGATTATTTATAAAAAAAGTTGTAAGTATTTTATGAAATAATAATATAAGTAATCCAAAATTTTTTTATGCAGAATATTTTATCATAACAGTTCATATCAAAAACTTTCTCTGTTATACAATAAATATTTACACCGGAGAAAGTTTTATTTGCGAAAATTACCTGCACTGTATAATTATTGAACCAATAAGTATATCAAACATTCACTTACATCCATACGTTTTAATTATTTCTTAAATAAATGTTACTAATAAATGAAGTACTATACTAATATTATCAAGATGCAGAGAAATTCTTTTTGCATTAGATAGCCCGTTTATTGAGGAAGGATATAAGCTATATTATGTCATCTTCTACTACCGGAAAGTGGTATTCTCCAGAGATATCTGGGAACGCGTCACAAGAAAATCACTTGACAAGTTTTTATGAAATTTGGTATGATGATAGCTGATTATCCGGGTCAGCATATGGGATATTTTTACTGCGGGAAAATATCTCATCTCTGATAAATCTATATTGAGACGTAATCGTTTAGGGTGAGTCGCTAATTTTCTATATAATTGAAATAGTGCTTTTCTAAAGCTACGTATAGAATTCTGAGATCAGAGGCTCAAATTTAAATAATCTTAAGTTTTTTTGACAGTTCCTCATCTGTGTGATACGTATTATCAATCTCTCGTCCACTCAAATAAGCACTGAAATCGAAATTTTAATAACAAGCCTGAATTTCTGCTGAAGGTGATATTAATATAATTCAGCCAAATCATGAAAACTTTTTTTAGAAAGAATTTTAGGCGTTATAATTATAATTTAAATTATTATTATCTATATTAATTATTATCTTGCTTTTTTAAACTAATAAAATAACATGAACTATAAAGTATTAATGATAATAAAATAAAAATTAGTAAAATTGATACACAACATATATTATATTAGAACTTAAAATTTAAAACCTTTGTCTGTCTGTCTATTTATTTGCCTTCGTCAAACTCGCGGACGATAAAAACAATCAGACGGCATCGTTTGTAGAAAGACGAATCATACAATATGTCTGTGGCATACATAAATACTATAAAACATAATCTATAAGCAACTTTTGTAGTAATATCGAGAAACAAAACCAAAAGAATATAAGTCAATGAGAATCTTTTTTAAATTATGTGCATAATTTTCTATACTCCACAAAACTGGGTCGATCTCAAATATTTCTGTTTCTTGAACTTTAGATTTTTAAACGTATACGTAATACGAGCTTTTATATTTTCTATTGTAAAATGACTTCTTTACATACATACATTTAAAATGTAACAAGTACATACAAGACAGTGGTAGCCCAGTGGTAACGCGCTTGCTTGGGAAACCAAGTGAAGCGGGTTCAAATCCCGGGTCTCACTCGTCTGATATTTTCATGTGCGAATCATTTTTAACATGATTACCACTTGCCTTACGGTGAAGGAAAAATATCGTGAGGAAAACTGCATGTCTGAAAGAACCTAGCAAGTTTTCATAAGACATGTGAAGTCCGCCAACCCGCACTTGGCCAGCGTGGTGGGATATGGCCTGATCCCCCTCGTATTGAAGGGAGGCCCGTGCCCAGCAGTGGGACTTTAAAAAGGACATACAAATCAAGCTTTAAAAATGTTTTGTTTCACATTTTTGGGTGGATTTATCATATATCAATTAAAGACAATTAGCCAATTTAATTTATAACTTTTAAATAGAATAAATCATGTCCGAAATAATTAATTAAATGTATTAAAAAAGCTGTATCTCTTATGTAGATTAAGAAAGTAAAAGCTCAATGTACTCGTGCTCTAGTTTCGACGTTTGGACGATTCCAGCAACAGCAGTAAAATATTAACATAACATTAACTGTATCATTTATTTTAAAGTGTAAAAACTATACATGTTATAATACTGTAAAAGTCATGGTGTAAAGTAAAATGAAAATATAATGAGAAAACCGTAAGCGACTTATATATAATACTAGCATTGCCCGCGGCTTCGCCCGCGTTCAGGTGACCAAAAACCAAATTATTATGTTTTGCATATTAGTATACTCTTACATTGCAGTTTTTGTATTTTTTCTCAGAAATGAGATAGGTATTTTCCCTCGGTAAAAAGTATCCTATATGTGGACCCGGATAACCAGCTATCACCATACCAAATTTCATCAAAATCCCTTCAGTAGTTTTTCTGTGATGCGGTAACAGACAGACAGACAGATAGACAGACAGACAGACAGACAGACAGACAGACAGACAGACAGACAGACAGACAGACAGACAAAAATTCTAAAAACTATAGATTCGGACTCTGTATGGATAATAATGTCTATTTCAATTAAATTTTCCAAAAAATATTTAATGTACAGATTCGACTTTGTTACAACTTTATTATATGTATAGATTAGCGTTATTGTTTATAGAAAGTCACACTTGTCAACAGTGTAGGGGTTTTGAAAGTTATTGTTAGTAAATTTTGCATATTACGTTATTCATTCACTAGTCTCAGTTGTAGAGGAGATAGGCAAGTGTATAATAACAGTATTAGTTTGATGCGACATTGAGAGTACGCGAGTTTAATTAGCACTAAACAAACTGAGTTTCAGCAGATTAATCTCGCTCGTATTTTGCTGACTTTATATATATATATGATATATTGATGTCTGTCTGTTCATAGGTCAAAATATATAAGGCTTTTAATAATAGTAGCTTTTTGAAAATGATCTTGTTAGTTACTCTGTTATTATTCACAACACTTCGCCCTTACAGTTTGCTATTTCGTGCACCTTAGTTTTGGAAAGTTTTGAAAGTTGCCTGGAAGAGATCGATATTTTAGCGATAAGGCGGCCTTGTACATTATCTAACTTTTCGTTTTGCTTTCTTGGATGTAATATAAGGAGTCTTTATAATATAAAAAAAATACATCTTTTCGGATCTTTACGCAAATATATTTAGATTTTTTATTCCCAACGTTTCGAATGCTTTATATCAATAAAGGTCACGGGAAAGAGTTCCTGGTGAATGCTATAAAGCATTAGAAACAAGAATTTCTATTTATTTATATTGATAAATAAATAGAAATTCTTAACTTTACTTGGAACAAAAAATCTGAATAAATCCGCGAAAAAATCCGAAAAAACAGTTTTATTTATATTGATAAATAAATAGAAATTCTTAACTTTACTTGGAACAAAAAATCTGAATAAATCCGCGAAAAAATCCGAAAAGACAGTTTTATTTAAAATGTCAAATATTCCTGTTTTAAGAAAGTATTATGAGTCCTTATTATTTTATAATTATTATTGGTTCGTTCGTTTGTGACTTTAGATATCTATAAATAGAAATAATTTATGGGTCATAGAGTTACGAGAAGTTCCAATATCCTGTAAGCTACTTCCTAGTCCTGTCTTAGAAAGTTAAACAAAATTAAATTCGAGCGGTTCAAAGAAATAATAGCCTGTTCCAATAAATTAAAAATTTTAAAAACCCCCGACCATCTTGGACCGATTTTCATCAAACATAGCTAAGAACACTCCCGACTAATTCAACTTTCAGTCAAAAAAAAATCAAAATCGATTCATCCGTTCGGGAGCTATAATGCCACAGTCAGACACACATATATACACGTCAAACTTCTAACACCCCATCGTTTTTGCGTCGGGTGTTAAAAAGTATTTAAGCTAACAGCTATTCCAACATATAACGAGCAAGACTTATGTGGGATTTGAGAACACACCCACAAGCAAAACATTACAAATATATTCTATAATATATAGTATAATAAGAATATACGAAACAGTAATAATGCATTTAATGGAGCTCATAGGATATAGGTCAAAGGAAGGAAGATTGCAATAAAATGACTGGTTTCAACGATGTGCCACTGGATGGCGCGCTCGAGCCCACACTAGCAGCTTGCTAAAAGCCCATCCTAGGATTAAAATTTCATCGGATATAGAGTAAAAATCAAATACCATCCTGTACACTTCGTCTGTTTGTGGGTATACTGTATAGTATATGGGACAGGTAAATTTCTACTCGTATACATATAATAAAATTGTAACCAAGCCAAACCTGTACATTAAATATTTTTTGGAAAATCTTATTGAAATAAACATTATTATCGATACAGAGGCCGAATCTATATTCTTTAGAATTTTTGTCTGTCTGTCTGTCTGTCACCATCACAGAAAAATATCTCATTTCTGAGAAAAAATGCGAAAAGTGCAATGTAAGAGTATGCTAATATGTAAAACCTAAGAATTTGGTTTTTGGTCATCTAAACGCGGGCGGATGGCATGCAATTTCTATAACTAATTTTTAAAAAAAGGTAGATTATAATAAAGTTATATATGTATGTATAAAAATTTAATATATCCCAATAACGAGTTTTCACTTATAAAACGCATGCAACGGGAAATGTTCGAAAAGGATTTCAATCAATGGGGCGAAGACAAAATGTCATTCATATTCATATCATTGGAAAAAAAACCCAGTTTATAATTAATATTAACTAGCAGTACCCGCGGTTTTACCCACGTTCAAACTTAATCTAAACATTGCCTGAAAATTTCATCAAAGTCGCTCCCCAGCCGTTGTGGAGTCCATAGTTTACATACATACATACATCGGTTAAAAATAAGTTCTATAAATATTAGTGCTTAGCATTATTTTTAGCTACTGCTGTTTTTAAGAAAAGATCAGATGAGAATAAAAAGAAAACAATAAACTTTTTTCTAAAAAAAAAAGCTTTGAATGAATTCATTTATGGTATACATAAATTCAGTGCCAATCAGCTGAATAAATGTAATAACTAGCATTAACTTGACCTTTCATACGAATGCTGATATATATAATGTAAGGGCCACGTTAACTGGTTCTGCAATCAACGTAGGCGTAGACAAAAGCTATGCAATATTAATTTAAATAAAGCTTCTATAGAAATTGAAAGTAAAATTAAATTCGAGCATCAGAATATGTTTCATGCTATTTCACACAAAACGGTACAAAAATAAAAGTGCATAGAGAAAGACGAGAATTAACCTTGGCAGTGTAACGGATGGAATGTCAGAGGTCGCACCCACGGAACCGCTTAATTTTGCCTTAATTAGTGACTTTGTCCACGAAGCTCGGTTTTATAGAGAGTTGTTTAATATATGCTTCTCTATCAAGGCTTGACTCTATCTTTATACTCGTATAATTTCACGTTTCACGTTCACGCTGCAGCCTTGAGGTGGAATAACGTTTGAGACTCTACGAGCATGGGTTTTTGAAAGATATTTTTGGTATCTGGACTGTTTAAATGTATTAAATAAATAAATTTGTTTACTACAAAAAATATAGTTTTTCTTACAAAGTAATATAGCCAAATAAAGTAAATGTAATATTTATGTATCTGTGTGTCTGTTAACTTGATTTTTATGGGTAACCAGTAATATTTGCAGCGTAGCGTTGAATTCAAAAAAAACACAAGCACAAAACCTGGGCAAGTCGCTAGTTAAATAAATCTTAGATAAAGTAGCTGTGGCAGAACTTTACAATTTTATAATTCTGAAAATATATTATAATAACACTAGTGACTCACCCTCGCTCCGCGAGGGTCGTCCCTAGTTACGTTTTGATGTTTAGTATAAATTTCTCAGAGATGAGATATTTATTTTCCCGCACTTAAAAGTATCCTATATGTTGACTCGGATAACCAGCTACTATCGTACTAAATTTCATCAAAATCTGTCCCGTAGTTTTTACGTGACGCGTTCCCAGACAGAAAACCGACAGACAGAAAGACTGACAAAAATTCTAAAAACTATAGATTCAGCCTGCGTATCAATAATAATGACTATTTCAATAAGATTTTCCAAAAAATATTTAATGTACAGATTTGACTCAGAATTAGATTGTATGTATGTATAAATGTATGTATCACTAAACCGCTACGTCTGTGGATTACCCTTGATAATCATTAAAAGTTTTTAATTTTCAACCTCTAAAGAAGTTAACGTAGAGTAAAGGAAAAAATGATTAACAAAGGAATCATAGAGCAAAGAAGAAAATGACTTTTTTGGGAAAAAAATAAATTTAACAGGGAAATAATACTTTCTTCGATTTACGCGAATATTTGACATTTAAAAAAAACTATCTATTTTGATTTCTTGGTTCCCGACGTTTCGAATGCCTTACACGCTACAGCAACCATGGTCACGGGACTGAGACTCTCTCCCGTGACCATGATTGCTGACCATGTAGCATTCGAAACGTTGGGGGTATATTTATTTAAAATAATAAGGAAATACATTAATTAATTATTCTTTCATTGCATGTAAAATATCTTTAGTAGGTATATATCTCGAACTTTGATATATTTCTCAGTAACAAACTGAGAAATGAATCATAATAAACTATGAAGTTTTATAATTATGAAGGCAATCAAATAAGTTTTAAATGAAAATGTTACCATGGAAGAAAATATAAAATATATCACAGTAAAGCAAATTGAAAATACTAAAATAATAACATATTTCAACCAATCTTACGTAATATCGACAATTTCCGTGAATGCGATGTATAATTTACTAGGAACAGAGAAACTTTGAGTAACCTATATAATAACTAAGTAGGGAGATGAATTCGTGGAAAAAGCTTGTAATAGCGTATCAAGCAAATAACGAGTAAACATGCAAATATAAATTATAATTAAAAATATTTATAAGAAAGTTAGTCTTACGCTAACACTCAATACAAAAAAAACATGATATCAATGAAATATTTCAATTAATTTATTTTATACTGACTCATATAACTTATGATTAATTTTAAGAGCTTACCAATATTATAAATGTGAAAGTTTAGACGTTTGGATGAAAGTTTGTGACTCAGTCACGATGGTCAGTCAGTCAGTCACTTATCCCGGAAAAATGTACGATTGCCGTGTTGTTTTTGGTTTATTTAAAAATATAACAATTATAGAATTCACGTCTCTTTTTGAGCATTTTATCAACTACATTATTTCTCCAACTAAGCTGACGTTAACAGTGCATGCAAACAATATAAGCAATTTTGTAAGCGACCAATATTATATCGCTGTAAATTAATATTTAATTAATTGAAATCTTGATATATTAAAATTCTGATACAATATGTAGGTATATTAAATAAAGCTATTTTTTGAATTTTATATACCATAGATAGACAAACGGAAGGATTCCTCGTACAAAAATACTAAATATAGTATTTTCTTAGAACATGTACTTAATGTAAGGAATGCGGAATCGTAGTAAACGGGAACGTAGTTCTTATACCGCCATTTTGGTTAGACCGGTCTGATTTTCTGTCAAAAACCCCGAAAAATATGCTTCGTTAAACATACTTTGTATAGAAGAATAATTTTACTTACATTTTTAGTGTAATGACACCGCTCTACTGCGACGTATGTTAAATATGAACAACCTAAATTTTAAGTAAATATAAAGTATTTATATGTACAAAAATGAAAAAAAGGCTACCAATTCTTTATGAAAAATCCTAAAACATATCGCTATTTAAAAACATAGTAATATTAGACAATGTTACATTTTAAAATAATTTAATTTCGTAAAATTTAAGTTATAGGTTCAAAATAAAATTTTTGAGTTTAATTTGAAAAAATCAAAATTAAGAATGAATCAATGTATTCCCCAAAAGCAGACGAAAGCCGCAATGCTAAATCGTGTCACGAAAAAATCAATTCTTCCAAATGATTTGTATCGATCCATAACAATGTTATGGCCTAAAATCTACACTATAGTTTCGGAGAGTTGCTTCAAATTACATATATTTAATGATGTGAATAAATAAATTTTTAATTACTTTGGAGTATGCGGTGTGTACGCGCGCGTTAGCCGCGTTGCGGCCGAGGTTGTACTGCCGTATCCAGAGTTGGGGGAGCCGTATTCTACCCTAATTTTAGGCAGTTTTTAAATTAAAATTAGTAACAAAGCTAATGAAACCTTTGTTACTAATTTGTTGCAAAT
Organism: Brenthis ino; assembly: GCA_921882275.1. Classification (NCBI taxonomy): domain Eukaryota; kingdom Metazoa; phylum Arthropoda; class Insecta; order Lepidoptera; family Nymphalidae; genus Brenthis; species Brenthis ino. The sequence goes on along the minus strand of OV170222.1, from coordinate 23,021,936 downwards.
TATTGATTTGTTATATATTCATACATATATATATGAATATATAACAATAAATTTGCTTATCTGGTTGGTTCAGCAATACCTAGAATAAAAATCTGATTCAAAAGGATTGGCATTTTGATAGAATATGCTTATATAATACAGAAAATACCTAAGACAGGATTCTTTAAATTCCACACTTATAGTTTATATGAAAAAAGGGATGGCAAAGTTTATATAAAAAATACTCATTGAAGTAAACTTGTAATTTCATCATTGATTAAAATCAACGTTCAAAATTGTTAAATTTACGGAAAAAATGTATTTTTAATTCATTATAGTCATAAAAAAGTTCATTATAGTCTCAACGACCAAGATTGTATTGATGTTGGTTTTATTACAATTGCTTGTTTTAAATATAATGAACATATGCAAGAATTAGCCTAACTACTTAGTATTATTATAAAAATTTTATAATTAAGAGAAAAAAATTGAAAATTGAACCTTCCACAAAACCTCTCATTTATTTTTTACAATACAACTAAAACCTTTTTCTATCAAAACAATAACATACAAGAAATTAAAAAAAAAAACAAACAAAGGCAATTTCGTAGGGACAATAGTAACGTATAATGTGGCAACACCGTCAGCCCGTAGCGTAGCGCTAGACCCCGCCCGCTACGCTGCTACGGCGCTACGCAATACACACTAGACTCACATATTTTCTCTAACATATTATTTTTACGAGCGACCCGCCCTCGTTTCATTTAAATGTCATAATCATTTTCATTTTTAAGAATTCGTACGTCATAATATTATGAGGTTAGTAAAATATTATTCTGAATCAGCAAAGTACTCGTAGTTTCGGTTTATTTACTTGTATCTATGAATAATGTTATTAGATGTTCGTTTGTAGCATAAATTCGCCATAATTATATATTTTAATCATTACTTATCCCTTCATTTGTAACATATTAAAGTTTGTTTATGTATTTTTTTTATTTTTCTTATTATTTTTTAAGCTAATTCTTGTGTCGTAATAAAAATCGACTAGATGAAAACAGAGGTTGGCTCTAAAATAGATACACATGATATACTCTATACTATCTACACTACTATTATAAAGAGGAATTTGTATTTTTGTTTGTTTATGACGAATAAACTCAAAAACTACTGGACCGATTTAGATGAAATTTGGCAAGAGGATAGTTTGAGACCCTGGAAAGGACATACAATATTTTTTATTCCGGAAATCATCCCTTAAGAGGATGAAAATGGGGATGAAAGTTTGTATTGGGAATCAACCTAGGGACAAACCCGAGCGAACTGAGGGCGAGTCGCTAGTTTTATAATATAAGATATCACTAGATTTATGCTATACAATCTTTTCAATGAGGCTTAAATATTTTGATTTTTAAACGTCGTCGTACTTAATAAATTTTCAGGCCGTTTCAAAAACTTATACTCTACGGTCACGTAGAAGGCAAATAGAGGTAGAGATAATAATTTATATACGAAAATATAAATATGATAACATAACGATGTGATCTCACAAGAATATTTATATGTATAAAGCCGACTTCTAATATTAAAAACCTCAAACTCGTAACCTCGCGGTTAGCTTTGAGGTACGTTAAAATGTTTTTATATCTACGAGTATCTCTTAAAAAATTAATAATATAATATATTTAGTAGTAGTAGCACGGGCTTCCATTCAATACGAAGGAGATCATGCCGTAATCCAACACGCTGGCAAGTGCGGAGTGACAGACTTCACGTGCCTTTCTAAAACTTGCTAGGTTCTCTCAGACATGCAGGTTTCCTCATGATGTTTTCCTTCATCGTAAGACAAGTGGCAATCATGTTGGAAATGTTTCG